>CM062805.1:735621682-737072905 GCA_031772625.1 Pinus tabuliformis | reverse complement strand
TTGTGTTTGAGAATTCTCTTGCATAGATCACATTTGCATAATTAGAATTCTCATTTTCAGAATATGAATGAAAAATGTGCATAGATTACATTTGCATACTTTTCAAGTGAATTGTGCATAGTTTACATTCTGAAAAATCAATTGTAGATTTAGATCAGCTTTCTTTGATTTGAATTTACATATTTTTATGCTTGTTTTTAACACACAAAAATAAACATAAAAACTATTTTGGAATCGATTTGCATTAGTTTTTCTGGATGAAATTAGTGCATTAGAGAATTTGTTATATTTTCTCTTAGTGATCAATTTTTTGCATTGTTGGAAGTGAATGGAAACTCTCTCCTTACTTTAGTTGGGATTCATCGAATTGAAAAGATTACAATATCATATTCAATTGCATTCAGTTTTCAGTCGGGTCATAACACCATTGGTTTCATATCCATTTACCCTTTTGAGTAATAACAACCTAAATAACACAGAGCTTAATTAAAATTCATCTAGTAATTTTTACATTTTTAGGGCTCTTTCCACCAATCTAGCTTAGGCTAGTGTCTTGGAATAGGTTTTAGTTAACTCTCCAAGACAGTAAAACAAACAAGTAGTTGATCTTGTGGTAGGAAAAATTCCAACTGTTGCATGTATGCTTTGGGAAGCTCCTCCTAAAGGAGTCAAGCATGAGATCATATCTGAACCAGTGAGGTAATCAATCCTTCCTCATTCGGAACAATAGCAGATATACATGTATTAAAAACGGTAAACCTTGGATTGACCATTGTCGAGGAGCCTGGGGTCACTTGTTGGTAAATCTTGGATTATGTCAAGGAGCCTTCAAGGGGATTGAGCTTTGTTACTCTGCCCTTTCGTGTGTATTAGATCGTAGACTGTTCCCCCAGGTATATTTTTTTCTGTTGGTAACCTTAATGGCCATAATCTATAGGATTCTTTCCTAAGGTGACGGTGGAGGGAAGATCCCACTGTACCTAGAGAAACATCGACTAGACTCACTTGGACTCTCTAGGGGGTTCTCTTCACTCGAGATGGTTTTGTGAAGAAACTTGTGCCAATCTGTTTCATTAAGCAGGTTGTCGGGGTAACTATTCCAACCTCCCTTTCTGTATTAAATTTCAACTAAGTTGGATTTCATCACCAACTAGTGTTTTTAGTATGGGAAGTTACTATTTGTGTGTGGTTTGACTCCTATATTTGATAGCAGGTGTTGATTTGTTTGTTTTTACTTTTAGAGACCATAGGTGTGAATTGTGAATTGTTAATTTTAGATTTAAATTGCTAATAAAATTCACTGAAGTTGAATATAATGGCAACTATTTCAGAATTTACCAACCAAGGAACCCTGCTTAATGAGAATCTTAGCACTTTTCCTTGCTTTGGAAATGTTGGTCCTCCTTATATGGCTACTTTTTCATTACCTGGATTTACAATAGGTTTACCGATATGGTTATTTTCAAATTTGTTGGCCCCAAATACTCCAATTATTCCACCTCAACAGAGTTCACCATCTCAACATCACCAACCTTCTGTTGACCCTTTACCTTCTTCGTCTAATATTTCTTCCTCCATTTCTTCCTCTTCGCTTGGCAAAAGCCTTGACGCTAGTAACCATGTGACTAAGAAGAAGAAGAAAGGGACGAAGAAGAAGAAGAAGAAGCAAGATAAGAAAGAAGTCAACCAACCAACCATAGCTGTAAGTGTTAGTTGTGTTGAGGAAACCTCCGACATGCATCGTAAACCCAAATACCCTTGCAGGCTTTGTAAGGGTGACCACTTCCTTATCAATTGTCCTAGTATTCCAAAGGTCTTGGAAGTATGATCAGAAAAATCTCATCAACTTTCCATTGATCCATCAACTAGTGATAGTCAGGTTCCTGGGAAAAAGGGTAAAGTTAGGTTTCTTTGTAAGTTATGAAATGGGAGTCATCAAACTCACATTTTCCCTCACATGGATGAAGCCTCAAAATTGTTGGAAAACCTTACTATTCCATAGCAAGAATTTCCAACTAGTTACCGTAAACTTTCTCCCAACCTACCGTCAACTAACGAAGTGATTGATCTAATTTCAAGTATAGTCGATCCCACTCTTCCACTGGAGAGTGAAACTCATATCACTCAGGTTGATGATCTATTAGTTGATCAAGTGGTCGATTCCATTTCACATTCGGTTGATCCCACTCTCCCTTTAGAGAGTGAACTTCATACCGCTCAGGTTCTTCTTGTTACGTCAAATTATTGTACGTCGGGGGGTATTTCACCTATTTCTATAGAACCCCCTCCAAGTACTGAGGTATTTTCATTTGATTGGAATAGACTGATAGAACCTCGTCTTCCTTCCTCCATCCATTTCCAAATCATTGTCAAGGCTGGTGGTAGGGACATATACCGCACATAGGTAGATGAAGGTGCTTCTGTTAATATTTTATCCTCAACTGCTTGGAAAGCTTTGGGTTCCCCTCAGCTTGTGCTTATTACGCAAAATATGAAAGCTTTTAACAGAACCATTAGTGAACCTTTAGGTATCCTTCCTAAGTTTTCTATTACCTTGGAAGGTAAAACTGTCTGTATTGATCTTATGGTAGTTCGAGGTCCCTTGGATTTTAATTTACTCCTTAGGCGAGACTATGTTTATGCAATGAAAGCTGTCGTATTGACACTCTTTCGCGTGATGTCTTTCCCTCACAATGGAAATATTGTGACTATAGACCAGCTTTCATTCCATAGTCTTGTTTCAACTACCAATAATATGACACCCCTAAATGTTCCTGATTCTAAAGTGGTATCTACCCTGCCATGGGTTAATTATGTGGCAACTGGTCCCATGTTTTCAGTTACCGATGTAAGTGAGCTTCTCACTGTTTGCTCATCTTCCTTTGATTTAGATCTGGTAATTGACATGGAAAACTCTATGGGATTACTTGAATGTGATGTCCTTATCCCTTTTGAGTCCCTTTACATGTGTTCCTTCCAGAGAACTATTCTTCCTTCTGATAAAGACCTCTTGGAAGCCATGATCAAGGTGTGTCCATTGACATGTCTTTCTTCCAGTTGGAAGCCATAATCAGTGAGTTCGAGGAAAGTTCCTGTTACTGAGTCAACCTCGTTAAAAAATGAACCAGGTATGAGGATAGTTCTTTTCCTATTTCAACCTCGTTAAAAAATGAATCAGTTGGTTCGAGGAAAGTTCCTGTTACTGAGTCAACCTCGTTAAAAAATGAATCAGCTATGAGGATAGTTCTTTTCCTGTGTCAACCTCGTTAAAAAATGAATCAATTGGTCAGAGAATAGTTCCTGTTACTGAGTAAACCTCATTAAAAAATGAATCAGGTATGAGGACAGTTCTTTTCCTGTGTCAACCTCATTAAAAAAGAAAATGAATCAGTAGGTTATATAGGTAGATTGTAGAGAGTAGATGTGAGGATAGTTTTGTTCCTGTCTCAACCTTGTTAAAAAATGAAACTAGGATGCGAGGATAGTTTTGTTCCTGTGTCAACCTCGATAAAAAATGAAACAGGGTGTCTTGAGCATAGATCCTTGTCTTGTGTCAAGCTCGTTAAAAGATGAAACAAGGAGTCTTGAGCATATTTCTTTGTCTTGTGTCAAGCTCGTTAAAAAATGAATCAAGGATTTTAGAGCATAGTTCCTTATCTTGTGTCAAGCTCGTTAGAAAAATGAAACAAGGGTTTTGAAGATAGTTCTTTTCTTGTGTCAACCTCATTAAAAAATGAAACAACTCCCTTTTCAAGTCAAGTCTTTTCAAGATCTTGAAAGTAAACCTTCATTTCATCCACCTGGTTGAATGCAATGAAGCTTGGGGGGCATGTACCTCGATTTGCATCCTTATGCTGGGGGCATGCAAACTTATAACAAGCACAGTTTTTTGTTTCAAGCTTGTGTAAACATGAAACCGAATCTAAGCAGAGTTCTCTATGGTTCAAGCTTGTGTAAAAATGAACCCATACCCATTTTACATCTCGTGATTGCCGCCTTTATCTGCCAAATTCTGTCAGATGAGCCTTGGTTGTTTTCATTCCATCGCTGCCATCTCTTTGGGCTGATCATATGCTTTCACTTGGTTGTTTACCCTTCCTGAGGGACCGCATCTATGAGTGGTTTTATTAGCCAGACTCTTAACCATTACATGTTTTGAGCAGTTCCTCCATTGCTGGAACCAGTCACTACCCTTATACCACTCATTCCTCTAGGACGAGTCCTCTTTAAGCTCTTTTCTAACTCGTAAAATATGAAAAGATTGCCGAGTTTTTTCTTTTTAAACTCGTTAAAACAGAATTAAAAGGACAGTTCACTTACAGCTCTTTTTTGATAGCATAAACATGAAAATAATGCTAGATTTTTGTCATTTCAAGTTCGATATTGGTTATAAAACGACATGTCTTTGATCGCATTTTTACTTTTTCGGATCAAAGACACTAATTATGAAAAGTACTCCTTGATCGTAATGGTAAAGCGGTTCTCTCAAGTATTATTTTATACTTTTTCGGGCTTGGGAGACACAAATTTACGAAAAAGGACATCCATGGAGTTTTCTTAAGTTTTTCTTTTGACTCCCTAAAATTGAAAAACACCGAGTTTCTCCTATACTGGACTCGTTAAAATTCAACAGTAAAGGACCTGTTCAATTTTTAAACAAGAACGAACCACTCCTTCTTAGGGTTCGAATTTTAAACTAAGTTGGACTCATCCGAAGGATGAGCTTATAACCAAGCAAATGTTATCCTCGTCAAGCTTGTCAAAAATAAAGAGGTACTTTCCAGAAATGGTGGGGAAAAAGAGAGAAAAATGAACCTGTTTGTTACACTTTGTGTTTTAGAAAAGCAGTCAACCACTCTTGAACATGACACTTTTTGTTCACCTGGGTTGGGAAATCCTTTGCCTAACAGTTAAAGTCTTCAACTAGTTTCTGGGTATTAGCTTTGGGTCAATTGTCACCAAACCATCTACAATGTCGTTATGTGTTCAAGAGGTTAGTTCAAATAAACCATTCATCTGCAAAATATCTGTCATCCATCTTGACTATCCCTGAGTTAGTCCTTGCCAAATATATTTCTTCAAACTTGATCTATGATTTCGTGTTGTGGGCTTCCCTACGACGGATCAATTTCTATCGACTTCAACTCATTATCTAGAAAGATGATCTAGAAATCGTCAGTACCTTGGAATCTGCATGCCTCAATGGCAAGTTTCTCGCCTTCGACAACAGGTTGCATCATTGACCTTTGATCAAAGGATTCTATGACATGTTCGAAATCAGCTCATCTATTCACATTTCATGGATTGTACTGAGTACTTTGAGAGCCATTGACATTACTGGTGGTTTCTCTCACACTTTGTTAACACTTCACATCATTGACTGGTAATCAAGTGGTTTCTACCATTTTTGACTTCGACACATTCATTCACATGGATAGAATCATACTAGTTTGGGAAGCAAAAATCAAGACCCTAGATCTAGTTTCCACCATCTAGGCTGCAAGGAATTTTGTTATTCATTATACAGTGGACTATTCATAAACAGATGGCTGCACCCATACTATGTCTACATATGTCTATACTTGTGATGTATTACAAAATCATTCCTGTATCAGAGCAGTTTAATTAGTTTTCTAGTCAGTTTTGATCTAAGTATGGGAATGCCTACCTCAGCGATGATATGTTCTCATATATATATTTTTTATTGGATGTTTTTACAGGTTCTAACCAAGGTGTCCACAGAATGATCCTTGAAATGATAAAGTACTTCACTCTTCTTAGATGACAAATGCTATCCTCATCTATTACAGACTTCACACTTTAGGGGGCAATCTGTTGCACAAAATATTGTCACCATGACATTCTGCAATCAGTGTGAGTCTATCACCACTCATCCTTTCCTCCTTTGCAACTCTTAAACCTAAGTTCTTCATGTCAACCCTTGAAAAGTAAGAGAAATCCCTTAAAAGTCTCTAAAACTCTGGTTCCGCACTTTCTCTTAGCATCACCTATGGTCCCTTACCTACTGGTCATGTCCCCTGCGTACCTGACCACTTTGTCTCTATGTAATGGGTGTGGACCCCTATAAAAGTCAAAAAGGTGCAAGTACATTCTTAAAAACTCACTTTGAGTCATTTCTAGAAGCTTCTAAAAGGAATCTTAAGGTGGCAAATTCGCTCCTTTAAGGTTCATGCATCCCATACCGTAAGGAGCTAACCCCTTGATGTGAGGAGCTTATCCCTTTGAAGGAGGACTCTATCCCTTCATAGTTGGACCTGTAACCTCCTTCCTTTGCACTATAAAAAGAGGCATTGGGCTGGTTACTGAGGAGGTTGAAAGCTAATTATTTTTGAGGGGAAATGTTGTTGGAATTTAGTCTTCCTAATTGAGCTTGAGAGGAGAGATTACATACCTTTTTGATCTCATTGTGAAGAGTGTGAGGCTTGTCAAAGTAGAGGAGATTCTTGCTTAGACCCTGCGAGGAGCTTGTACAACATCAAGCCACCAAAGTTTGTAAAGTTCTTCTTATTTTCAAAGTTAATACAATCAAGTTTATTTTTCTTAATAAGCTATCTTTATGGTTTATTTCATGGATTCCTTGATCACCATGATGAATATGATTTACTATATTAGCTATGCAGGTGTTATTTGATGTGTGCTTGTTTGTTTTAGCAGGTTTTTGAATGCAAACTCTTTTGGACGATCATAGCGTGGCTGCCACAAACTAGCGTTGGACTTAAGGTAGGGTCTAAAACACCTCTTAGTTTTTATTTATAAATCGCAATATTTAGAGAAAGGTAGATTTTCTTGTTCTACTTGTCGCTAGATATCTATTGATACTAGGGAGATCAGTCTTGTCCGCAAGAATGATTTATCCAACCGACAGATTTCACCCCTCCTGGGCTACATCTCCTTGGTCCAGCTTCCATGGCTTAGGCCTCTGTATTAGCTCAATGTGGCAAAAAATGTTGTTTACAAAGCTCTATTGTTCTCAAAACCTATTCCAATGTGTTTAGAATGTCAAAATTAGTCGGACACACCTTTGCCTCAGCTCAATTTTGTTGAAAAATGCTCTAGTTATGACTCAAACCATCTTTCCCTAGAAAATCTCCTCTAAAATTGGAGGAACTCCAGTTAATCCCACTAAAGCTGGAGAAACCTCTAAATTTGGTGGTACTGCCAAAAGATCCGCTAAATTAAACTAGGGTTAATTAAGGATAACTAAAGATTAATTAATACCAATGCAGTTTTAATGAAAAATCCACACAATTAACTAATTGTTTATCCGTAGTTTTCGGAGCGGCCACACGCCATATAATAAATGTTAATGGTTTTATTTTACCATGCTGTCTGCCAGTTCACTAACCACCACCTAACCGTAAGCACCATTTGATGTGTTCACATGTTACATAACCGCAGGGGTTAATTTTTGTTGGAGCCACCGCTTGTTAACTGTTTGTTATAATGTTCACGCATTCACATGGGGAGGGCTGGCCCTCCTAACCGCCAACCTTCACACCATTAAACTTTAAATATTTGTGGTGTGCTATATAAGTGACATGCGATGGTGTAGTGGTATGGCATGGAGTTTTTGGAGAGGAGGTCACGGGGTCGAACCCCGGTGCCTCCATAAAATTTTGTTCCATTATGCTAAGCCTAGTCATTTGGGGAGGGACACGTGGCAGCCTCCAGGCTTTCCACTTGTGCCCTCCTCATTAGACCACCTTCAACCTATGAAAAAACACCACATAGCAAACCTAATAACCAACCACAACGCGACAGTTTTTGCAACCTTACTAGATGTTGACCATCCATTGACCCAGCATAGTCACTTGCCACTTCAAATGTACGAGCTGTTGACTGTGCAGTGACTGGCCATTTTTTGGCAAAATTTTGCATGTTTAGCGAAGAGGACAGAACTCAATAATTCCTCATACAAACTCAATTTTCAATGAAACGAGTTGTGATAGGATTGTTTTTTGAGACGAACATGGTCATTCAGGTTTCGAGCTATTCTAAGAATTTTGATTTTTGAGCTAAATAATAAGAACGTGGTCATTACTCCCCACTAGAAGCCTTTTGGACCCCAAAAGATATAATCAATTGTTCAGCAAGTGACGATACATCTTCCTCACCTTCTCGATCTGCAACCATTTGGCTTTAGAAGGCTTTTGTCCCTTGAGTCCCACTCTAAGGTATTCACCATTCCCTCTCTTTGAAATCCTAGTCCTTCTATCAAGTATGAGATGTTGCTGAAGTTCATCAAGGTATTCTGGCGAGAAATCATCTATTGGTGGTGGCTGAACATGCTCTCCTTGATCATCAATCAAAGGAGGCTCAAACAATATCAAATTCTTAACATTAACAACAGAGTATATTTGCATATAAGGAGGCAAATCAAACTTAAATGCATTGTTACCAATCTTTTCCAGAATTTTAAAAGGACCATAATGGTCTGGCTTGTTATTTGGAAATCTAGTGTCTATGCAAAGCTGCTAGTCCCACTAAGACTGGTAGCTATCTTAGAAACAAACAAACTAAAACTACTTTCGTTTTCCTTTATGAGAAGTAGATAGGAGGGGAACAAAGGATACCAACCTCTGTCTTGCGCTTGGTTCCTTGCTTGATTCCTCTCCTTTCTGATAGATCTTTGCCACTCGCTTCCTCGTCTACCCAACTTAAAAGAGCACCTGTGGAATCAAAGCAGCATAACACTATCCAAGAACGAAGATCTATTATCCCAAACAATATAGGATCAGATATATATTGACCACATAAATGCATATATCATCAATCATACAAGAATGTGAAGGAAAACTTGAATAACTTTATTAATATCAAGAAAAGCAAAGAGGATTACAACCAATTGTTCTGACCTAGTGTCATCCTCTCAGCAAGAAAGCCCTTCTTCACCTTATGAAAAGCTTAGATCACCCAACACTATGATGTTACACCAAGAAACCAGCAGCACTTCCTTACAATATACAAAATTCAAGCCTCTGGATCTCCGGGATGAGGGATCCATATATAGATGATTTTAGGGAGGTGAGTCAACTTCTAAGATTTGATTAGTGTCCTCTCTCTGATAGTTCTTGATTCCACTTGGAGATTGATGATCTCTTACTCATCCCTGGGCGAATTTAGAGAGTCAAGAGTCACAGGAGAAGTTTTTGGAAGATTCCATGATCATCCACCTCACAAAATGACTCTGCCATTTGTCCACTCTCGCCCATCGCACCCCATAGAAGGGATTTTGAGTATGCATCGCACCTCCCGTGTGCATTTAGGTGGGATGCATCGCACTTTGACCATGGAGCAGGTGAGATGGTCCAATTTTGACCAGTTCTGAGTAGTTTTTCATGGAGAACTTCTGGGAGATGATGTAATCAGCTGACCTTGTTCTTTTAGGGGCTAGAACAACACTTTTAGGGACTTAGGAGCCCTTGGTGTATGGACATATATGATTGGGGTTGCAGTGCCCAAAAATGTCTATAACAGTTGCCCCCTAAAGCATGAGGTCGTTAATCTTTTGATGTCGGGTGAAATGCTTTATCATGAGGATCCGAATTTTTTTCGAGCTGGAAGGTGACCTGTAATAAGATACAATACAATACATTATCTTCATAATATTTTCATGATCTAGCTGAGGCGGGCATTCCCATGCTCAGCTTTATAAATTCATTTTCATGTACATAAGACAGACAATCGTCTGTGTGCAGACTAATGATTCTGGTAGAGCCATCATCCCTTAGGTTGGATGATTATCTGTGTAGCAATGATGTACATTTGATGTCTTTATTTTCCTAAATATATATCACAACCCGGATGGATGAAACTAGATCCGTGGTCTTCAATCTCATTCAATATTCACTCAAAGTAAAATTCGATCCATGTGAGAGATGTTTTGGAGTCGAACATGGAAAGACATTGCCTGATTACCAGCCAATGATGTAAGCTGTTAACAAGTGCGAGAGGAATCACCGATAATGATGATGACCCTCAAGGTACCACAGTACAATTCACATGGTGTGAATAAGGGACTTGGCGTCAAACACCACGCAAAATCTTTCGGTCAAAGGCCATTGATGTAAACCTGTCGCCGAAAGTGAGAAACTTGCCATTGAGGCATGCAAGCTTCAAAGTACTGAAAGGGTTGTCCCTAAGTCAACTTCTTGGATAATGAGCTGATGTTGACAAGAAGCGATCTGTCATAGGAGGGCCTTAATGAATCCCACATCTATGACATGGAACGGAGCAAATGATTTTAATGGAGGTGAAAACGATCTGATGATATAAGGTTCAGGGTGCCAGTCATGAAAGAATGGAGCATAAATGTATTGCAGTGGATGAGACACAGGTGAATTCACTGAGCGACTTCTCTTGAACATATCAGCGACACTAACATGATGGATTGGTAGCGTTAACCCAAAATGTGGATGGTGTGATGGACCAATGGTGATATGACCAGTGAACGGAACAACCCAACCTGACTCGGATGCGGAGTGAAAGTGTCATGTTCAAGAGCGACTTGCTCCCAATAAAGTTTCTTCAAGTTTTCTTCCCAATTTTTCCCCAGTCATTGCTGACCAGTACCTCTTTATTTTTATCAAGCTTGAGGAGGATAACATATGCTTGTTCTAAAATTTTCCCTTCGGGCAAACCCATCGCTATGTTTTAACGAGCCTACCGATAGTGAAACTCGTTCTTGTCTGTATGGACAAGTTTGTCGCTATTCGGTTTTAATGAGTTTAACGACAAAGATAACTCAGTCCTTTTCAATTTTAGAGAGTCTGAAAGGGACGTAAAGAAAACTCCAACAATCCTTTTTCATCATATAATCCCTTAAGTCTGAAAAAGTATAAAATAATACAAAAGGGATGAGTTTTCGGTAATTTTAACGAGCCGAACAAAACAAGCACTCGATCGTTTTGTGTAATAATCCATCAGGTCCAAAAAGATTAAAATCTAAAGGAGGGATAGCACTTCCGGTCACTTTAACGAGCTGGAGAGGCCAATTACTCGGAAATCTTTTCATATTTTATGAGTCAGATGAAGAGAGCTTAAAGGAGACTCGTTTTTTGAGGAACGAGTGATAAATTTGGTAGCAGCTAATTCAAGGTAAGGTTTGGAATTTTCCAATCACAGCAGTGTCACAAGGATGGCTAACAGGATCACTCTTCACAGTTGTTCCTCAAAATGGGTAAACAATCAAGTGGAGGTGAATAATCAGCCAATACAGAGTGGAGGTGATGATGAGAACACGACCAAGGCTTCAAAGGCTGATGATAATGCATTCACGATGGTTATTTACCGGGAATTGGTTCATTTTTTAATGAATGAGCTTAAAATATGGGGGAAACATTTGCTCATTTCTCGTGTTTAATTTTTAACGAGCTTGAACTCCACATAAAAACTGCTCGATCCAGTCGTATATAATATGTCTCATTAAGATGATTTTTATGGAGCTTGAAGCTTGCAAATTATTTTTTATGCATCCTTTTTTTATGCAAGTTAGTTTAAAGGGTTAGAGGACCTTAAAATTTAAAAGGGTTTGGTTTCTAAAATTTAAAAAATAAATGGTCTCTCTTCGCTTGCATTCCAAAAGGTTTGCATTCCCCAGTATAGTGAAGTAGAGTTTCCAGGTTACCCATCAATTTGCAGACAAAACATTTGTTTTATCGGAAAAGGCCTACCTTTTCCAGGTTACCCCTCAATTTGCAGACAAAACATTTGTTCTATTGGGAAAGGCCTACCTTCTAACAGAGGTATCTTATTCCGGTCTAAACCCATTTTCCTAAATGGATGGGTGTCGGACCAGTCATATATCCTCCGCAGAAACCTACCCTATACCCAAAGTTTCCCTGCCGAAGCAGACCAGAGTGCATGACCCCTGAGTTTCAGTCGTGTCCTCCCAGATCACTCGCGCTCATCAGGTGGACAGACTGGAGATCGATGAGACATTCCTTGCGTGAAAAGACCATTCAGGGATGGTATTTGACTATTTTCTATGTGTGAGCCGGGGAATGAAAGCTAGTCTATGAGCTTGATCCACTCTTCCTTCATGCGAAAAACACATTACTCTAAAGAGCGAGGAGACAATGGCTCCCATGCAATAAATATAGTCACGTCCAAGGAGTAGATTATAATCTAGGGTTCCTTGGACTACCATTACGTTCATGTGAACAGTTTTCCTTCTCAATGTTATCCGCACATTGGGAAGGATCCCTAACGGTCGACTGGTTCCTTTGTCAAAGCCTGTTAGATTTCTCATCTTAGGCACAAGCGGTGGTGAACCAAGCGCTTTCCAAGTAGTTGAGGAAAGGATACTCACAAAAGCCCCTTCATCTAGGATGGTACTGGCCATGACCATTCTATATATTTGTGCAATGATTCGAAATGGTACACTAGCCGGTAAACAGGGTCTTCCTAGTAGATTCCAATTGAAGGAAACAACTAGGTTGCTTGGAGGTGGGACCGAATAGACATCCGGATATGACTCTAACGAACTTCCTTCCTGTGGTAAATGAATCGGTAGACTACCCCCATGTTCATCAGAGTCTGTGTTTACGAAGAGAATTTGAATGGTGTCGCTCTTGTTCTCTTCGGTGACTGTATCATCTGAAGATGGACCCTCTGAAGGCAAGACCGGGTCAACTGCCCCCTTGACCTTTTGACTTTCGTCTGGTGTGGATTCAGATGGTTTATCTTCAATGATAGATGCTTCGACCGACCATAATGGCGTGTCAGTCAGATTTTCAACTAGTGATGGACTTGGCAAGAGTTTATTATATCCAAGAGGAAGTCGTAACGGTGAAACCGGACGGTCGTCCAAAACTCTTTTAGCCTCATCTAGGAAGGGACAACGGTGGACGGCGTGATCACCTTCACACAGTTTACAAGGGGATTTACTTTTCCTTTTCCATCCCGACACTTCACTTTCACTAGTTGACGGTGTACTTTCAACATGATCATCAGAGGTTGTTGACACTAGATTGTGCAAACGAGGAGACCAGTCCCTTAAGATCCGAGGGATGCAAGGAAAATCTCTATGATAGTGATCTCCTTTGCAAATGACACATGGAGATTTAGGCTTTGATAGTGCAGTGTGTGGATTTTCACTAGATGATGCCTGGTTGCCCCTTTTTGCCTTTGGCTCCTTCTTCTTCTTCTATTTCTTCTCCTTCCCCTTCTTCTCCTTCTTAGTTACTTGATTTTTGGCTTTACCAGCTCCATCAAGCGAAGAGGAAGGAGGAGAGGGAGAATCAGACGAAGTAGAAGGTTGGGCGGTAGCTTTGGTATCATCTAGTTGCTTACTTGATTGCTCAGGAATCACAGTGTTATGAACGACAAAGGTCGAGAAGAGCCATACGGGCAGGCCGATTGTCAATCCTAGAAGTGACAATGTGGCCATATGGGGTGCACCAACATCTCCCCAAGAGGAGAAAGGACTAGGATTTCCTCCAAGGGGAAATCCTTGGTTGGTGGAATCCATTTTTCTCAACCTAATACCAATGTAAGAAAGGTGATGTTTATTCCAATTAAAGTAAATTTTAGACGCTTTGACACAACTTGTTTTTTCAATTTTTAAGAGTCGAGAAAAAATAAAAGATGACTTTAGTCACCTTCAATTTTTAATGAGCTTGAAGTGACAAGTGCTCAGATGGACCTTTTACTTTAAGGAGTCTGAAAAGGAATGAAAGAGACTACTTTGGAAATCTAGACAGAGGGATTACCAAACCAATCGCAAAACTGCAGAATACTTTTTATGGTACGGCAGTCAATCTTCCCAAATGTTGTGTTCAGTGCATTGCGATCGATAGGGTGGCAGACACTGCTTCCTATGGATAAATGATATAGCCTATTGTGGTCTCCTAATATATACTCGACGGTATGTGGGAGCACAAGTCCGTACTGGCACTTGTCGCCTCAAAGTGGAGGAATCACCCAACCAGCAATGAAAAAAACAGTTACCAGGCTTTACGACGCCAGAATACATCTCTAGCCTAGACTTCTAAATGTTGTGCGTTAGGTTCCAAAGAGTTTTTAGATTCATTAAATTTATTTTACAGTTGATCTTGTTTAAGAAATTTGCCTTTCAGGTTCACCGCATGATGTAGATATACAATTCTTAAAATGCAATCTAAGATGATAAACAATCGTTTAATCTTCTTTTTGCAATGAAAATCCTAGCTACTAAAGAAAGAGAGATGATATTCTTTCAACATAGAGCAAAGAGCACACACTATATGCACTGTCCTAAATCAAACCAACAAACAGTCTAAATGCAAATGCACATGTATGTATTTGTTTTCAGCCTTATTAATGTGTGAATGATAAAAAGAAAGCTAAGCTGAAATCTGAATTACTCTTCAAAGTGACATTATTAACAAGCTTCATTTCAAGACAAAATGAAGACAATGACGACACTTTGCGATTTAGAATTGAAAACTTGTTTTCAACACTTGAAAAACTACTAATTCAAATCAAATACAAGAGTAACAGTGTAATCGACTATCAAGAACAATTAGATTCTCTTCTATGACTAAAAACAACACTTGCGACACTTCCAAATCAAGAAACGACAGTTCAATTACACTACTTCTTTGTAAAAGAGAACTGAAAATGGCTCACAATACATAAAAAAAATTTACATTTCTTTGCACAATGGAGGTGGAATAATGGCAAGGAAGGGGGTTTCCACAGAGGTATACTGATTACAGACAACAAAACTCCTGAATAGAGCTGAAAAGAGTGAAGAAGAACCAAAGTCTGGAGGCAAAATTAGCCTTCTCTGACCATCGCACCTGTTACGCAGGGATTCCAGTATGCATCCCACCTACAGCACCCGAGAAGTGCGATGCATACTAATATCCTTGAAGAGAGGGTGCAATGGTACAGTGCGAGACTTTTGATCCAGTTCTTGATCACAGTTTGCAACACAGTTCAGGGATTTAGGCCGAGAAAGTGATAATTAGTAAATAAATCACAGGGGTAGATCTAAGGAGGTTACTAGAGCCACCACAAGGGAAATTAGGATGTTTACAAATCAATTGTTCAGTTTATAAACAAAACCTGGAGATAGACTGAAGCAGCATTGATCTACTTTGCACTTGCATAGCAAATGCAGTTCGAAGGCTAGTTGGCTTGACTTCAGGCTCCATCTGTAAGTTTATAAAACAAACAAGTATAGAAAAGCAAACAAGCTATTCGCTCCCCAGTGGAGTCGCCATTTTGTTATCGGGAAATCTAGTGTCTATGCAGAGCTGCTAGTCTCACTAATACTGGTAGCTATCTTAGAAACAAACAAACTAAAACTACTTTCGTTTTCCTTTATGAGAAGTACATAAGAGGGGAACAAAGGAGACCAACCTCTGTCTTGCACTTGGTTCCTTGCTTGATTCCTCTCCTTTCTAATAGATCTTTGCCACTCGCTTCCTCGTCTACCCAGCTTCAAAGAGCACCTGTGGAATCAAAGCAGCATAACACTATCAAAGAACAGATATCTATTATCACAAACAATATAGGACCAGATATATATTAACCACACAAATGCATATATCATCAATCATACAAGAATGCGGAGGAAAACTTGAATAGCTTTATTAATATCAAGAAAAGAAAAGAGGATTACAAACAATTGTTCTGACCCAGCATCATCCTTTCCGCAAGAAAGCCCTTCTTCACTTCATGAAAAGCTTAGATCACCTAACACTATGATGTTACACCAAGAAACCAGCATCACTTCCTTACAAGATACAAAATTCCAGCCTCTGGATCTCTGGTATGAGGGATCCATATATAGATGATTGCAGGGAGGTGAGTTAGCTTTTGAGATTTGATTAGTGTCCTCACTCTGATATTTCTTGATTCCACTTGGAGATTGATGATCTCTTACTCATCCCTGGGCGAATTCAGAGAGGCAAGTGTCACAGGAGAATTTTCTAGAAGATTCCATGATCATCCACCTCGCAAATTGACTCTGCCATTTGTCCACTCTCACCCATCGCACCCAATAGAAGGGCTTTTCCATATTCATCACACCTCCCATGTGCATTTAGGTGGGATGCATCGCACTTTGACCATGGAGCAGGTGAGATGGTCCAATTTTGACTAGTTCTGAATAGTTTTTCATGGAGAACTTCTGGGAGATGATGTAATCAGATGACCTTGTTCTTTTAGGGGTTGGAACAACACTTTTAGGGACTTAGGAGCCCTTGGTTTATGGACATATATAATTGGGGTTACAGTGCCCAAAAATGTCTATAACATGGCTTAAGATTTTTACCTTCCCCTTGATGTATCTCTTTGCTATATATAACCAAACTTCATCTCCACTGAAATTTGTGATCAACACAATGTTTGTGATGCCTTGATTTATAGCTGATTTAACTTTTCTCAAGCTGATTTATAGCTGATTTAACTTTTCTCAAGCTGATTTATAGCTGATTTGACTTTTCTCAAGCTGTTCCTGTACTGTGTGATGTATCAACTGAATTTTCTCTATGAACTTCCTTGCCTTATGATGTCACTATGACCATCAATGACGACATATTTCTCAAACATGAAGTCCAATGACGATCTTGGAAAGTACCCATAACATGCCTCAAATGGAAATGTGTTTGTGGAAGAATTCTTTACCCTGTTGTATGCATGTTGTATGTAATGCAACTGTTCATCCCACAACTTGGGATGTTTGTTGCAATATCCTCTAAGAAGATGAATGAAATTTATGTTGAGCACCTCGGTTTGTTCATCTTTTTGCGGATGAAAGGTTGTACTCTTCTTCAACTTTGTGTCCATCATGTCCCACAAATTTGGCCAAAAATTCTTAACAAATCAAGAATCTCGATCACTTACAATGGAAGTAGGAATACCAAAATGAACCCAAATGTTTTGGAAGAAAATATGAGTCATTTGTTCAGCTGTAATTCACTTTTTACATGGTGTTAGTGTGCACATTTCTCTGAACCTGTCTATGCCTACATACAAGTAATCATGACCTTTCCTTGACAATGGAAGACCTCCTACAAAATCCATTGAAATACTCTACCATGGACGTGAAGGTACCAAAAGTGGAGTGTACAATCCTAGTTTTCAATTACTAGGCTTACTTTTTGCACCCAAAGAACATCCTCTAATGAAATGAGATACATTATCAAACATGTGTGGCCAATAACAATACCTTTGAAAATTCTCTAATGTTTTTCCTATGCCAAAGTGTCCAGCAATCAATGAAGTGTGTGCCTCCCTTATGATACTGTTTCTTTCTCCCTGTGGAATACACAACTTTCCCAAGTGATACAACAAACTGTTATGTGCATGATAATTCAACTCTTCAATTTTGTTTCCTTGACTCAAGCTTGCATACACATCTCGAAAGTCATTATCATATGCATATTTCTCAATGTAAATTTCTTGTAAAACATAATTATGCTTGAGTATAATAGATGAATTTACAATAGGCCTTTAAAGCATATCAACTACTTTATTGTAGATTCCCTTTTTGTACCTAATAACCAAATAAAACTGTTGTAGAAAACCCATCCATCTAAAATGTCGTGACTACTACAACTTTGACTGTGATTGTAAGTACTGCAATGGTTGATGGTCAGTAATGGATAATGGTCTCCTTCCCCATCAAGTAGTGTTTCCATTTTTTGACACTTTGTACCAATTCATAAAGTTCTTTGTCATAAGTGGGTTAGTTAGTTACAACTCCATTAAAAATTTCATAATGAAATGAAATGGGCTTACCATGCTGCATAAGAACTGCTCCCATGGCATAATCACTAGCATCCGTTTGAATTTAAAATGGTTGTCTAAGTTCCAGAAGAGCCAATATCGATGTTGATCCGGATTTAAACAGGAACGCAACAAATTACAGAGATAACCATATACACAAAGATGCAGCGGAAATAATACTTCATTTCATTAATGGAAAAATACTGAAATATGCTTACAACCAGAAATGGAAATAAACCAGCTAGGGCGATGGTAGCTTATCTCTGAGAAGCGATGTGGTGGCTACATGCCTCTGAATTGTGTTACAATGAGGCTCGAAGGCCTATTTATTGTTGAGAAACAATGGAAAACCCTTAACATTCCAAAACCTAACCCTAGGAGATGAAACGCCAAACTGTGGGCCCCGTTTGGGGTAAATTGGTACATCAACTTCCCGGGGTCGTAACTTTGGCATACGATCTCCGTTTGACGCGTACAATAGCTCGTTAGAAAGATCTATCCGAGCACTACCATTGTTGGAACGGGCAACATCGGTCCATTACATGGACCCATGTTGCCCCTGGATTCCCCAAAAAACGTCGTTTAGGGCCTCAAAACGGCTTTGGAAGTTCAGGACCCGAAAAACTGCTAAAAATAGTAAGTTGTGCTACAATTAAGGAAACTGAAAATGCTAAGAAATACAATGGTGGGGGTCCAGGTGGACTTGGCAGGTGGCCACCAATATCCACCTGGATCATTCCTCCCCCCTTAGGAAGCAATGGTCCCCATTGCGTTGAGCTCCTACATGAGATGAGGAAACTTTTGCTGAACTTGTTCCCTGGTGAGCCACTTGCCCTGCTAAAGGAGTTGGCCTGCTTTGACAACTCAATATAGTTGAATATTCTGTTGGCGAGTGTTCTTGATCTGTGTGTCCATGATCCGATCAGTTGCAGCTTGTTCCATGCAATCTGGATTTAATTCTGTGGGTTTGAGCTGTTCTACAATGTCGGATGTGTCTAGCAATGGTGGAAAGTATGGCCGAAGGCGGTCCACATTGAACACTGGGTGCAGGCCAAGGAATGGAGGAATGCTGAGCTCAAATGCATTGTCTCCCATCGCCTTAGTAATGGTGTAAGGACCATATCGGAGTGGTCTCAACTTCTGATAGGCTCCAGTAAGGCATTCCTTTTGCAAATGCAACCAGACTTTGTCGCCCACCTGAAACTTGTGTTGCACCCGATGTTGATCATGTTGCTGCTTGTACTTGGCATTTGATTTCTCAAGAATGTCATGGACCTGCTGGCGAATATGTTGGATGCGCTCAATGAAGCTGGTGGCCTTATCTGTCTCGGACTGGACATGAGCTGAATTTATGTGAGTAGCTGCAAGTGGCATGGCCACATCAATGGGGCATAGTGGCTGGAATCCCAAACCCACCTGAAAAGGACTATGGCCAGTGGAGCTGTGAAGAGCTCGGTTGTAGCTGTGCTGAACATAGGGGAGGTTCTCGTCCCATGTGCGTGGATGCTTTGAGTTATACATGCACAGAATGTGCACAATCATCCTATTGACAACCTCTGTCTGGCCATCAGTTTGAGGATGGAAGGCTGTGGACTTCGTGAGTTTGGTGTCCAACATTGACCAGAGACTGGACCAAAATGTGCTGAGAAACCGACTGTCCCGATCTGAGATGATAGACTGTGGGATCCCAAAGTGCACCCACACTCATTCAAAGAAGAGTTTAGCGGTGGCTTCTGCTGTGATATTCTTCTTGTAGGCCACCATAATGGCCATCTTCGAGAACCTGTCGACGACCACAAAAACACAGTCATTTCCATGCTTAGTGGAAGGAAGCCCTGACATGTAATCCATGTTGATGGATTCCCAAGGTCGACTAGGGGTAGGCAACGGGGTATAGAGGCCGTGCTTCTTAATGGTCGGTTTGGCAATGGCACAGGCAATACATGATCTGATGTACTTCCCAACATCCTGTCGAAGATTCAGCCAATAGAAATAATTTTGCAGTACTGCCACTGTTTTCTCAACCCCGAAATGCCCAGTAGCCCGACTGTAGTGTGCTTCCCAAATCATCTTGGCACGCTCGCTTGAAGGAACACAAAGGTGACCGAGGTGGCATAATAGGGCATCCTGGAGGTGAAAATCTGGAACATGCCGACCCTCCAAGAGTGTCTGGTATGTGTGGCCGAATTCTGGGTCGCTTTTGTAGAGAAGTGGCCAATCAGAAGTCTCGTGCCCACAAGAGTTGAGCACGGTGGTTAACGCCATGATCGGTGGTCGACTGAGGCAATCTGCAACATTATTGGTGCTGCCCTTCTTATACTTGATATTCAAGTGGAACTGTTGCAGGTATGTAGACCACTTCTGATGGCGATCATTCTGCAATTTCCCCTGGGTCTGTATGAACTGCAGGGGTCAGTGGTCTGTGTGGATGACCGTTTCCTTCCCCAAAATGTAATGCTTCCATTGTTGGCAGGCCTGTACAATGGAATACATCTCTTTATCATAAGTGGGGTACTTCCGGACTGTGTCTGAAAGTGTTTCACTGTGATATGCCACTGGATGTCCATGTTGAGTAAGGACTGCCCCAATAGCATAGTCAGAGGCATTTGTCTCGACCTCAAATGGTTGTTGTAAATCTGGTAACGCAAGCACTGGTGCCATGCAGAGATAACCATATACACAAAGATGCAACGGAAATAATACTTCATTTCATTAATGGAAAAATACTAAAATATGCTTACAACCAGAAATGGAAATAAACCAGCTAGGGCGATGGTAGCTTATCTCTTAGAAGAGATGTGGTGGCTACATGCCTCTGAACTGTGTTACAATGAGGCTCAAAGGCCTATTTATTGTTGAGAAACAATGGAAAACCCTTAACATTCCAAAACCTAACCCTAGGAGATGAAACGCCAAACTGTGGGCCCCGTTTGGGGTAAATTGGTACATCAACTTCCCGGGGTCGTAACTTTGGCATACGATCTCCGTTTGACGTGTACAATAGCTCGTTAGAAAGATCTATCCGAGCACTACCATTGTTGAGACGGGCAACATCGGTCCATTACATGGACCCATGTTGCCCCCGGATTCCCCAAAAAACGTCATTTAGGGCCTCAAAACGGCTCCGGAAGTTCAGGACCTAAAAAAATGCTAAAAATAGTAAGTTGTGCTACAATTAAGGAAACTAAAAATGCTGAGAAAGACAATGGTGGGGGTCCAGGTGGACTTGGCAGGTGGCCACCAATATCCACCTGGATCATTCCTCCTCCCTTAGGAAGCAATGGTCCCCATTGTGTTGAGCTCCTCCATGAGATGAGGAAACTTTTGTTGAACTTGTTCCCTGGTGAGCCACTTGCCCTGTTGAAGGAGTTGGCCTGCTTTGACAACTCGATACAGTTGGATATTTTGTTGGCGAGTGTTCTTGATCTGTGTGTCCATGATCCGATCAGTTGCAGCTTGTTCCATGCAATCTGGATTTAATTCTGTGGGTTTGAGCTGTTCTGCAATGTCGGATGTGTCTAGCAATGGTGGAAAGTATGGCCGAAGGCGGTCCACATTGAACACTGGGTGCAGGCCAAGGAATGGAGGAATAATGAGCTCAAATGCATTGTCTCCCATAGCCTTAATAATGGTGTAAGGACCATATCGGAGTGGTCTCAACTTCTGATAGGCTCCAGTAAGGCGTTCCTTTTGCAAATGCAACCAGACTTTGTCGCCCACCTGAAACGTGTGTGGCACCCGATGTTGATCATGTCGATGCTTGTACTTGGCATTTGATTTCTCAAGAATGTCATGGACCTGCTGGCGAATATGTTGGATGCGCTCAATGAAGCTGGTGGCCTTATCTGTTTCAGACTAGACATGAGCTGAATTTATGTGAGTAGCTGCAAGTGGCATGGCCACATCAATGGGGCATAGTGGCTGGAATCCCAAACCCACCTGAAAAGGACTATGGCCAGTGGAGCTGTGAAGAGCTCGGTTGTAGCTGTGCTGAACATAGGGGAGGCTCTCGTCCCATGTGCGTGGATGCTTTGAGTTATACATGCGCAGAATGTGCACAATCATCCTATTGACAACCCCAAAATAATTTTGCTTTCGCCCCTCCCTTGGTGACTTGACTCAAGGGCCAAGAAATATGAGAAAACCCCAACACAAACCTACGGTAGAAGTTGGCAAGACCCAGAAAGCTGCGGAGCTCTGTTAGAGTGGTTGGAGAGGGCCAATCCCGAATGACTTGGATCTTGGCTGGATTGACATGCACCCCCTGTTCATCAATGATGTATCCCAGATACTGAACCTGGGTCATGCCAAAAGTGCATTTCTCCAAATTGGCACATAGCTTGTGTTGCCGCAGTGTTTGGAGAACC
This sequence comes from Pinus tabuliformis, assembly GCA_031772625.1. NCBI lineage: Eukaryota > Viridiplantae > Streptophyta > Pinopsida > Pinales > Pinaceae > Pinus > Pinus tabuliformis. The sequence continues at coordinate 737,050,796 of CM062805.1, read as the reverse complement.
TGTCGGATGTGGTGGAGGTACTCTTCCCAACTCTGGCTGAAGATCAGAATGTCATCCAAGTATACTAGTACAAAGGAGTTGGTGAATGGCCGCAAGATGTCATCCATTAGCCTCATGAAGGTTGCAGGAGCATTCCTCAATCGGAAAGGCATAACCAACCATTCGAAAAGGCCCTCCTTGGATTTGAAGGCAGTCTTCCACACATCAGAGGGTTCGATTGGTACCTGGTGATATCCTGACTGCAGATCGATCTTGCTGAAATATTTCGCCCCCTTTAGTTGGTCTAGGAGGTCATCAATCCGCGGGATTGGGTACCTATTACGGACAGTGATCTTGTTCAGCGCCCGATAGTCAATACAGAATCTCTACATCCCATCCTTCTTCTGTACCAACACGATCGGGCTCCCACAAGGCGATGAACTCGGACGGATGTGACCTTTCTGCAGGAGCTCCTGAATCTGCCTCTTCATTTCATTGTTCTCCAGAACGGAGCGCCGATAAATTGGTCCATTGGGTAGCGGCGCACCTGGGGTCAGATCGATGGAGTGCTTGACTTGACAGTGCAGAGGAACCCCTACAGGGGAGGTGAAGATGTCCTCGTACTCCTCCACAACCTTGTCCATCTGTAGTTGTCATGCAGAGGGACCCCGTCTGGATGCCACGGCCACTGTCTTCTTCTTTCCTTGAGGGCGTATCATCAGGAAAACAAATTTCCTGGTTTTGGAAATGATCTTACTGCATTGTTTTGCAGTAATCAAAGAGATGGCGGTAGGTGGTGCTACCTCTGGTATCTTGTACAACTTATTTCCCAATGTAATAATAACAACACGGGGCCTTGATTCATACACAGCATGTCGCTTCCACAAGTATGGTTGTCCTAGTAATACATCACAAACTTCAAGGGGAGCAATGTCACACAATACCTCATCCGTGAAGGGCTTGATGTTGTATGGAAGGCGACACTGCTGGCTCACGCGAAGATCTCGTCCTTGGTGAAGCCACCCAATGGTGTATGGTTGTGGATGTGCTGTGGTCGGTAAGCCCAACCGCTTCATGACCTCTGCGGAAATGAGGTTCTTTTGACTCCCACTATCAACAATGAACTGTATCGGGGAGCCCTTCACCCACATCTAGGAGTGGAAGAGACGCTCCCCGTCGTCTAGATCTTCGGGTTCATTTTTCTGGATCTTGGCGATAGCAACAGTGGCGTTGGGATCCGCATCAATGATCTGCTTCCCTTTTTCATTCCCCTTATCGGGTTCTGACTCAGAGTCGGAACATGCATCTGATTCTGAAACCTTTAGCTCAGCCACGAGTGACTGCTTGGCCCGACACTCACTTGTGTTGTGAGTGGAGCTCTTATGGAACTCACACCATTTTCCAGTGTCCTTTCTCGGCTTCGCGGTGTTGTTCTTTGCTTGCAGCTTCGGCTGGTTGTCTTGGGCTGTCCCGCCTTGGCTTTGTCCTTTGTTTTGTGGTTTAGGGGCACCTTTCCCCTGCTTTGGATTCGCAGATCCAAAGTCTCGCTTCTTTTGTTTAAACTTCTGCTCGATCTTGATGACATATCGGTATGTTGCGCTGAGCGAGGAGATGTTCAGGAATTGTATTTCTTCCTGGATGTACTTGTGCAGGTAGCCACAGTATTTGATTATCAAATGTTGCTCCGAATCCTTGATACCAAACTTTGTGCGAAGGGTATGGAAAAGATTGGTGAACTCCGGCACGTCTTGGTCCCTTCCCTGTCGCAGCGTGGTCCACTTTATGTATTCATCCCCATAGCTTCCAACAGGGTAGTACTGCTCCTTGATGGCATTCCGGAATGAATTCCAGGTGGGTGCGGCTGAAAATAGTGAGCCAGTACTTTCATCCTTCTGCTCGCAGTAGGTTTCCCACCAGTCCTTGATGTGGGGGGCTGCTTTGAGAAGAGCAAAAACAATCTTTTCCCGACTCGAAAATTCATGAACAGAAAAATAACCCTCTAGCAGATTTAACCATTTATCTATGGCATCTGCGTCTATCTGACCCTCGAATATGGGGATTTCAAAATTAACTTGTACCTTAAAGGGTGTGGCGTTTCCAGAGTAGCTGCTGGAAGCCGATGCGTCGCTTCTGGGTAGCCTCTGAAGGATCTGGGCAAAGCTGTCCATCATCGCGTTCCGTTGTCACTCGAGGGCTTCTTTGAGCAAGATTTTGATGGGATCTCCTGCCCCCTCGTCTTTCTTCTCATCCGCCATGGGACGCCGTCGGGATTTGCGAGGCTGGTCTTGCAAAGGTTCAACCAGTTCAAGCCCTAACTCCTTATATCCCGACCTTGTTGGGGACATGCAAAGAAAAATAGAGAAAAAGCAGACCGCTCTGATACCACTGATCCGGATTTAAACAGGAACGCAACAAATTACAGAGATAACCATATACACAAAGATGCAACGGAAATAATACTTCATTTCATTAATGGAAAAATACTAAATATGCTTACAACCAGAAATGGAAATAAACCAGCTAGGGCGATGGTAGCTTATCTCTGAAGAGATGTGGTGGCTACATGCCTCTGAACTGTGTTACAATGAGGCTCAAAGGCCTATTTATTGTTGAGAAACAATGGAAAACCCTTAACATTCCAAAACCTAACCCTAGGAGATGAAACGCCAAACTGTGGGCCCCGTTTGGGGTAAATTGGTACATCAACTTCCCGGGGTCGTAACTTTGGCATACGATCTCCGTTTGACGTGTACAATAGCTCGTTAGAAAGATCTATCCGAGCACTACCATTGTTGAGACGGGCAACATCGGTCCATTACATGGACCCATGTTGCCCCCGGATTCCCCAAAAAACGTCATTTAGGGCCTCAAAACGGCTCCGGAAGTTCAGGACCTAAAAAAATGCTAAAAATAGTAAGTTGTGCTACAATTAAGGAAACTAAAAATGCTGAGAAAGACAATGGTGGGGGTCCAGGTGGACTTGGCAGGTGGCCACCAATATCCACCTGGATCATTCCTCCTCCCTTAGGAAGCAATGGTCCCCATTGTGTTGAGCTCCTCCATGAGATGAGGAAACTTTTGTTGAACTTGTTCCCTGGTGAGCCACTTGCCCTGTTGAAGGAGTTGGCCTGCTTTGACAACTCGATACAGTTGGATATTTTGTTGGCGAGTGTTCTTGATCTGTGTGTCCATGATCCGATCAGTTGCAGCTTGTTCCATGCAATCTGGATTTAATTCTGTGGGTTTGAGCTGTTCTGCAATGTCGGATGTGTCTAGCAATGGTGGAAAGTATGGCCGAAGGCGGTCCACATTGAACACTGGGTGCAGGCCAAGGAATGGAGGAATAATGAGCTCAAATGCATTGTCTCCCATAGCCTTAATAATGGTGTAAGGACCATATCGGAGTGGTCTCAACTTCTGATAGGCTCCAGTAAGGCGTTCCTTTTGCAAATGCAACCAGACTTTGTCGCCCACCTGAAACGTGTGTGGCACCCGATGTTGATCATGTCGATGCTTGTACTTGGCATTTGGTTTCTCAAGAATGTCATGGACCTGCTGGCGAATATGTTGGATGCGCTCAATGAAGCTGGTGGCCTTATCTGTTTCGGACTAGACATGAGCTGAATTTATGTGAGTAGCTGCAAGTGGCATGGCCACATCAATGGGGCATAGTGGCTGGAATCCCAAACCCACCTGAAAAGGACTATGGCTAGTGGAGCTGTGAAGAGAAGGGTTGTAGCTGTGCTGAACATAGGGGAGGCTCTCGTCCCATGTGCTTGGATGCTTTGAGTTATACATGCGCAGAATGTGCACAATCATCCTATTGACAACCTCTGTTTGGCCATCAGTTTGAGGATGGAAGGTTGTGGACTTCGTGACTTTGGTGTCCAGCATTGACGAGAGACTGGACCAAAATGTGCTGAGAAGCCGATTGTCCCGATCTGAGATGATAGACTGTGGGATTCCAAAGTGCATCCACACTCGTTCAAAGAAGAGTTTAGCAGTGGCTTCTGCTGTGATATTCTTCTTGCAGGCCACCATAATGGCCATCTTCGAGAACATGTCGACGACCACAAAAACACAGTCATTTCCATGCTTAGTGGAAGGAAGCCCTGACATGTAATCCATGGAGATGGATTCCCAAGGTCGACTAGGGGTAGGCAACGGGGTATAGAGGCCGTGCTTCTTAATGGTCGGTTTGGCAACGGCACAGGCAGTACATGATCTGATGTACTTCCCAACATCCTGTCGAAGATTCGGCCAATAGAAATAATTTTGCAGTACTGCCACTGTTTTCTCAACCCCGAAATGCCCAGCAACCCGACTCTAGTGTTCTTCCCAAATCATCTTGGCACGCTCGCTTGAAGGAACACAAAGGTGACTGAGGTGGCATAATAGGGCATCCTGGAGGTGAAAATCTGGAACATGCCGACCCTCCAAGAGTGTCTGGTATGTGTGACCGAATTCTGGGTCGCTTTTGTAGAGAAGTGGCCAATCAGAAGTCTCGTGCCCACAAGAGTTGAGCACGGTGGTTAACGCCATGATCGGTCGTCAACTGAGGCAATCTGCAACATTATTGGTGTTGCCCTTATTATACTTGATATTCAAGTGGAACTGTTGCAGGTATGTAGACCACTTCTGATGGCGATCATTCTGCAATTTCCCTTGGGTCTGTATGAACTGCAGGGGTCGGTGGTCTGTGTGGATGATCGTTTCCTTCCCCAAAATGTAATGCTTCCATTGTCGGTAGGCTTGTACAATGGAATACATCTTTTTATCATAAGTGGGGTACTTCTGGACTGTGTCTGAAAGTGTTTCACTGTGATATGCCACTGGATGTCCATGTTGAGTAAGGACTGCCCCAATAGCATAGTCAGAGGCATCTGTCTCGACCTCAAATGGTTGTTGTAAATCTGGTAACGCAAGCACTGGTGCCATGCAGAGGCGATCCTTCAACTCCATGAATGCCTTCTGTTGAGATTCCGACCAAAATAATTTTGCTTTCGCCCCTCCCTTGGTGACTTGACTCAAGGGCCAAGAAATATGAGAAAACCCCAACACAAACCTACGGTAGAAGTTGGCAAGACCTAGAAAGCTGCGGAGCTCTGTTAGAGTGGTTGGAGAGGGCCAATCCCGAATGACTTGGATCTTGGCTGGATCGACATGCACCCCCTGTTCATCAATGATGTATCCCAGATACTGAACCTGGGTCATGCCAAAAGTGCATTTCTCTGAATTGGCACATAGCTTGTGTTGCCGCAGTGTTTGGAGAACCTGTCGGATGTGGTGGAGGTGCTCTTCCCAACTCTGGCTGAAGATCAGAATGTCATCCAAGTATACTAGTACAAAGGAGTTGGTGAATGGCCGCAAGATGTCATCCATTAGCCTCATGAAGGTTGCAGGAGCATTCGTCAATCGGAAAGGCATAACCAACCATTCGAAAAGGCCCTCCTTGGATTTGAAGGCAGTCTTCCACACATCAGAGGGTTCGATTGGTACCTGGTGATATCCTGACTGCAGATCGATCTTGCTGAAATATTTTGCCCCCTTTAGTTGGTCTAGGAGGTCATCAATCCGCGAGATTGGGTACCTATTACGGACAGTGATCTTGTTCAGCGCCCGATAGTCAATACAGAATCTCTACGTCCCATCCTTCTTCTGTACCAACACGATCGGGCTCCCACAAGGCGATGAACTCGGACGGATGTGACCTTTCTGCAGGAGCTCCTGAATCTGCCTCTTCATTTCATTGTTCTCCAGAACGGAGCGCCGATAAATTGGTCCATTGGGTAGCGGCGCACCTGGGGTCAGATCGATGGAGTGCTTGACTTGACAGTGCAGAGGAACCCCTACAGGGGAGGTGAAGATGTCCTCGTACTCCTCCACAACCTTGTCCATCTGTAGTTGTCATGCAGAGGGACCCCGTCTGGATGCCGCGGCCACTGTCTTCTTCTTTCCTTGAGGGCGTATCATCAGGAAAACAAATTTCCTGGTTTTGGAAATGATCTTACTGCATTGTTTTGCAGTAATCAAAGAGATGGCGGTAGGTGGTGCTACCTCTGGTATCTTGTACAACTTATTTCCCAATGTAATAATAACAACACGGGGCCTTGATTCATACACAGCATGTCGCTTCCACAAGTATGGTTGTCCTAGTAATACATCACAAACTTCAAGGGGAGCAATGTCACACAATACCTCATCCGTGAAGGGCTTGATGTTGTATGGAAGGCGACACTGCTGGCTCACGCGAAGATCTCGTCCTTGGTGAAGCCACCCAATGGTGTATGGTTGTGGATGTGCTGTGGTCGGTAAGCCCAACCGCTTCATGACCTCTGCTGAAATGAGGTTCTTTTGACTCCCACTATCAACAATGAACTGTATCGGGGAGCCCTTCACCCACATCTAGGAGTGGAAGAGACGCTCCCCGTCGTCTGGATCTTCGGGTTCATTTTTCTGGATCTTGGCGATAGCAACAGTGGCGTTGGGATCCGCATCAATGATCTGCTTCCCTTTTCATTCCCCTTATCGGGTTCTGACTCAGAGTCGAAACATGCATCTGATTCTGAAACCTTTAGCTCAGCCACCAGTGACTGCTTGGCCCGACACTCACTTGTGTTGTGAGTGGAGCTCTTATGGAACTCACACCATTTTCCAGTGTCCTTTCTCGGCTTCGCGGTGTTGTTCTTTGCTTGCAGCTTCGGTTGGTTGTCTTGGGCTGTCCCGCCTTGGCTTTGTCCTTTGTTTTGTGGTTTAGGGGCACCTTTCCCCTGCTTTGGATTCGCAGATCCAAAGTCTCGCTTCTTTTGTTTAAACTTCTGCTCGATCTTGATGACATATCGGTATGTTGCGCTGAGCGAGGAGATGTTCAGGAATTGTATTTCTTCCTGGATGTACTTGTGCAGGCAACCACAGTATTTGATTATCAAATGTTGCTCCGAATCCTTGATACCAAACTTTGTGCGAAGGGTATGGAAAAGATTGGTGAACTCCGGCACGTCTTGGTCCCTTCCCTGCCACAGCGTGGTCCACTTTATGTATTCATCCTCATAGCTTCCAACAGGGTAGTACTGCTCCTTGATGGCATCCTGGAATGAATTCCAGGTGGGTGTGGCTGAAAATAGTGAGCCAGTACTTTCATCCTTCTGCTCGCAGTAGGTTTCCCACCAGTCCTTGATGTGGGGGGCTGCTTTGCGAAGAGCAAAAACAATCTTTTCCCGACTCGAAAATTCATGAACTGAAAAATAACCCTCTAGCAGATTTAACCATTTATCTACGACATCTGCGTCTATCTAACCCTCGAATATGGGGATTTCAAAATTAACTTGTACCTTAAAGGGTGTGGCGTTTCCAGAGTAGCTGCTGGAAGCCGATGCGTCGCTTCTGGGTAGCCGCTGAAGGATCTGGGCAAAGTTGTCCATCATCGCGTTCCGTTGTCGCTCGAGGGCTTCTTCGAGCAAGATTTTGATGGGATCTCCTGCCCCCTCGTCTTTCTTCTCATCCGCCATGGGAGGCCGTCGGGATTTACGAGGCTGGTCTTGCAAAGGTTCAACCAGTTCAAGCCCTAACTCCTTATATCCCGACCTTGTTGGGGACATGCAAAGAAAAACAGAGAAAAAGTAGACCGCTCTGATACCACTGATCCGGATTTAAACAGGAACGCAACAAATTACAGAGATAACCATATACACAAAGATGCAACGGAAATAATACTTCATTTCATTAATGGAAAAATACTGAAATATGCTTACAACCAGAAATGGAAATAAACCAGCTAGGGCGATGGTAGCTTATCTCTGAGAAGAGATGTGGTGGCTACATGCCTCTGAACTATGTTATAATGAGGCTCGAAGGCCTATTTATTGTTGAGAAACAATGGAAAACCCTTAACATTCCAAAACCTAACCCTAGGAGATGAAACGCCAAACTGTGGGCTCCGTTTGGGGTAAATTGGTACATCAACTTCCCGAGGTCGTAACTTTGGCATACGATCTCTGTTTGACGCGTACAATAGCTCATTAGAAAGATCTATCCGAGCACTACCATTTTTGGAACGGGCAACATTGGACCCATGTTGCCCTCGGATTCCCCAAAAAACGTCGTTTAGGGCCTCAAAACGGCTCCGGAAGTTCAGGACCCGAAAAACTGCTAAAAATAGTAAGTTGTGCTACAATTAAGGAAACTGAAAATGCTGAGAAAGAAAATGGTGGGGGTCCAGGTGGACTTGGCGGGTGGCCACCAATATCCACCTGGATCAGATGTTCAACTGATATTTTGCTTCAAAGCATCAAATTCTTTCTACTATACATCTCCCCAATGGAAGACTTTCTTGACACTAGTCAAAGCATGTAATGGAGTTGCAATGGAAGAAAAATTAGCAGTAAATTTCTTCTAATATTGTGCTTCCCCTAAAAAGCTTCTTACCTTTGTAATTGTATTGGGCTTGGGCCAATTCAGAATGACCTCAACTTTAGAGGGGTCGATCTTCAGCTCACCTCCTCCAACAATGTGTCCCAAATACACTAAAGAAGTCTTGCCAAATTCACACTTTGACATCTTTAAAAACAATTGTTCTTTTCTCAAGACATCAAGTACTTTGTTTACATGCATGACATGTTCATCTCTAGATTTACTTAATATGAGTATATCATCTAAGTACACAATAACAAAGTCATATACAAATGGTCCCAATACATCATTCATAACTCTCATGAAAGTAGCTGGAGCATTTGTAAGACCGAAAGGCATAACAAGCCACTCAAACAATCCTTGTTTAGTTTTAAATGTGGTTTTCCAAATGTCCTCTTCAGCTATTCTAACTTGATGATAACCACTTCGTAAATCTAACTTAGTGAAATACTTTGCATGCCTCAACTGATCAATCAAATCATCAATTCTTTGGAGTGGATAGCGATTCTTTACCATGATTTTGTTTACTGCATGGAAATCCACACACATGTGCCAAGTCCCATCCTCATTTGGCACCAAGACAATGGGTGAACCACATGGCGAAGTAGATGGGCGTATGATACCTTTGTTTAGTAATCCTTGATTTTTTTTCTTGATTTCCATGCTCTTCATAATAGACATGTGATACATGCCAATGTTTGGGAGTGGAACATCCTGCTGCAGCTATATCTCATGCTAAATTCCCCTCTTGGGAGGTAACCCCTTTGGTTCTTGAAACATCTCACCATGCTTCATTACCACATCAAACAAATCAGATTTCAATTTTTCATCACAACCTTCAAAAGATTCATAATCAATATCATTCTTTTTCTTGATCATGAGAAGCACAAAATTTTTACTTGCATTTAATAGTCTCTTCATTTCCCCTGCATTAACCAAATAAATGTTCAACTTTTTGCGATGGGCTCTCATAATGTACTCCAACCCATTCTTGAGCAATAATTTTTTGTTCTCATGGCGATAAAATATTGCTTTCCTATCATACAAATATGGACTACCCAAAATGATTCCTAAGATGTTAAGTGGAACTACATCTAACTCAACTTCATCAATGACCTTTTCAGTAATGGCGAACTTGAATAATCACTTCCTTGTAACTTGTAAATTTGCATTATTGACTATCCAAACCAATGGATATGGCTTATGATGAGGTACAATTTCAAGGTTAAGCTTTTTGACCAAGTCTTATGAAATTAAGTTTGATCGTGACCCACTATCAAATAATGCATCAATCTTTGTATGATTTGAAATTACCCTTACATGAAACAACTCTATTCTTGATTCTTCGTTTGGAGTGTTGTTTTGATTGTGTGAGGAACTAGTGCTTGCAACAACTTCATTTCCTTTTGTGGCCATGGCCGAAATCTTGGTCTCAACACCAGAATCTGATCCAATGTCATGTTGTGTGGTAGCGGTCATCTTTTGTTTTTCCTTATTGTTTTGTTTCTTTGGCCTTAGTTCGGGATGTAATTTCCAACAATGGGCTTCATCATCCCTAGCTTTGGAACAATGTTGGAATATGATTTTCTCCCCTTATTTATTCACACTTGCATTCTTCTTTCCCTTCTATTTTCCTCCCTTCTCTTTCTCCTTACCTTTGAATGGATTCTTCTTACCACCCTCTTCTTGAATGTTATTTCCCCTTGCTTCAAGGTGCGTGGCTTTCACACATACCTCATCCAAATTTCTTGGATTGAACATAAGGATAGTATGTTTCAAATAGGAATGTAAGCCCCCAATATATTTCAATAGTGTATCTTGGGAATTCAAGTTTACTCCTAACAACAAATCCCTCTTTCTAAACTCCTGGGTATAGTCTTGAATTGTTTGGCCTTTAAGTTGTTAAAATTCTGCCAACTCATAATGGCTTTTTTCATATTGGCTAAAGGGTAAAACTATCTTTTATTTGTAGAAACAGATTCGACCCAAGAATTGGATATCTTATCATGAATTCAAATTTCCTCTTGAGTCTTTGCTTCCCACCAAACTAATGTTGCTCCTTCTAGCCTCATTGAATCCAACTGGATCATTATGTCATCTTCTTGAAGGTTCTGAATTCTGCAGTATACCTACAATTGTCGAATCCATTTTTCTAACGTTTCTACATTCACTTCACCATTGTACATGGGAAGTTCAAACTTAATGTCCAATTTGAGTAAGGGAGTTTTTCCTTTTGGGGTTTGGGAATGAATATGGAAAATTTTGGTGGTGGAAGTGGAAGATGTTTGAGATGTTGAGGATGATGAAGATGATGAGGAAGATGATGAAGATGGTGGAGATGGAGGAGGCTTTCCTCCATTACCCTTTGAATCCTTCTTATCATCTTTTTTGTCTCCTGAGCTTCCTTCTCCATGTGGAGGCTTATAACTCTCTCTAGCCATTCTAGTGTTCCTCTCTTCATAGAGGACCCTAAACATATCAGTCAAGTCATAGAAATATTTCTTGAATGCTTCCTCTTATGAAAGACCTTCAGTTTCTCTTGCTCCTGATATGATTGTTGTGGATTTAGGCTCAGTTTCTGGTACTACTTGTACCTCTTCAATCTCGATTGAAGGCATAAATTGAGGTGTTTCAAGTGCAGCTGGAATTGGAACTTTGGGTGGTGGAGATTGTGGCCTTGTGGATCTCATTCTTCTGGGAATTACCTCAGGAGTTGGAACCAACAATTTCCCTTCTCCTCTCTGTAACTTTAACCTTATAAGCATCACAATTTTGCAACCATTAAAACCTTACCTGCACAAAACTCAATCAATCAAGAAAATAAACCTTTGCTCTGATACAATCTTGATCTGTTATTGAATCTTAGTTTTGTTGTGCTAATTTCAATTACAGATTTATAAACAATTGCTTGTCCATTTCTTCATGTGCATAGTTCTCTTATGGTATTTGTGATTGTAAACAAGTAAATTTTTATCAAGTTTTAAGTGAAAGACATGAACAAAATAGAATAAAAAAAAAGTGATGAACAACAGAAATTCAAAGTAAAGCAAACCATCAACAAGAGCACTTAATTCAATGCTTTGATGAAGGAGTTCACCCCTCCTGGGTTACATCTCCTTGGTCTAGATTCCATGGGTTGGGCCTCTGTATTAGCTCAATGTGGCAAAAATGTTGTTTACAAAGCTCTATTGCTCCTAAAGCCTATTCCAATGTGTTAAGAATGTAGAAATTAACCAGGAATACCTTTTCCTGAGCTCAATTTTGTCGAAAAATGCTCCATTTATGACTCAAACTATCTTTCCCTAGAAAAGATCTTCTAAAACTAGAGGAACTCTAGTTAAGCCCGCTAAATCTAGAGAAACCTTTGAATTTGGTGGTACCGCCAAAAGCACTGCCAAATTAACTAGGGTTAATTAAGGTTTAAATGCGGATTAATTAATACTAATCCGGTTTTAATGAAAAATCCGCGTAGTTAACTAACTATTTATTCATGGTTTTCAGAGCGGTCACATGCCATATAATAAATGTTAACGTTTTATTTTATCGCGTTGTCTGCCGATTCACTGACCACCACCTAACCGTAACCATCGTTTGATGTGTTCACATGTTACATAACCGTGGGGGTTAACGTTTGTTGGAGCCGCCGCTTGTTAACCATTTGTTATAGCTGTTGGCACGTTCACATGGGGAGGGATGGCCCTCTTAACTGACAACCCTCACACTATTAAACTTTAAACATTTGTGGTGTGATATACATTATAAGTGGCATGCGATGGTGTAGTGGTATGAAATGAAGTTGGTGGAGAGGAGGTCGCGGAGTTGAACCCTGACGCCTCCATAAAATTTTATTCCATTGTGCTAGGCTCGGTCCTTTAGGGAGGGACACATGGTGGCCTTTGAGCTTGCCACTTGTCCCATCCTCATTAGACCACCTCCAACCTATGAAAACATGCCACGTACCAAACCTGATAACCAACCACAATGCGACACTTGTCGCAACCTTGTTGATCGTCCGTTGACCCTGACTAGTCACTTGCCACGTTAGCAGTACGGACTACTAACTATGCAAGGACTGGGCATTTTTTTGCAAAATTTCACATGTTTAGCAAAGAGAACAGGACTCAATAAATTCCTTATATGAACTCAGTTTTCAATCAAACGAATTGCATTAGAATCATTTTTCCAAGACAGATGTGATCATTCAGGTTTCGAGCCATTCTGAGAACTTTGATTTTTGAGCTAAATACTAAGCGCTTGATCAATCAACATCATATCTTATAAAAAACATCATGATGAAATAACCTTCATACCATAACCTCATGCATGACAACCTTAACCATGATAATACATGCATTCAACCCATCTGGCCCAAGTGTGTGAACCATGCTCTCATACCATTCTGTAACCCCACCTCTCACATTTACTTGCTTTCAACGGCTTGCCCGGGATAAACATGATCTAAGTGTAACTATGATAAGACTCAACCTCCTATATGATCTTAAGGAAATGGAGTTGACAACTTAAGACCTTATTGACCTTCCTCAGGTGCTGCGTGACCTCTAGGAACAACCCAACTTCTCTAGGTGTCCAACCCCTGAGATAAATCTCTTTTCCATTGTCTTAGAGCCTCAACCATAAATCTCTTTTCCATTGTCTTAGAGCATCAACCACTCCCTTTCCAAGGCATGCAAGTGAATGTAAGCCTCCATTTTCTCCCATTGGCCTACTTTCCAATGACTGTAGACTTTTCCAGTTAGTTCTATGCCAATGACCTCAAATTCTGAGCCACTTTTTCAGGGATAGGACTCAAGCCTCTACCCATAACTTGGTAAAACTTTTAGAAATTATGAGTGACATAGAAACAAATATTATAAACCAAAACTTGAACCAATACTTGACCTGACCCTTCCCAACCGGGACTGACATTTTGTCAAACACATGGTAAACATGCAACCTACAAGTCATGAATGCATATATGAGTATAAGGAACTGAAAGTTATCTTAGGATTAACACAAAGTCTCAATGCCTTCTCACAATAGCCATCATAACACCAATTAGCTCATGCATTCACTAATTAGATATTCATCAATAAAACTATGATAACAACCATACTTAGATCTGTCATACAACCATGGTTATAACCAACATACAACTAGATAAATAAAAATGATAGAACAACCATTAAAGCCACATAATAAAAAGTATAACTACTCATCAAAGACAAGAGAAAATCAACTCTTATTAACCAATGCAAAATTCAACCAAGCTAGGGACTTCCAGGTACCACCCAAGAATAGGTTAGGCTGAACCAAATCTTTCTTTCAACCAATCACCCCCATGACATATTCCTATCATGAATGTGGGATCTCATGGGATAAACCAATCCATGAACAACAAAGGGAATCCAGAGCTTAAACCATCTCCACCCTCACCATACCATGATCTCAACTAAATCGGTCCCGATATCACAAAACCAAATCAAACCTCACAAGCTGAAAACCTCTTTTTTGAATGAAAGATTGAGGAAGAGATTTCACTTTGAGAGATTTAATCCCCCTCCATGCTTGATAAATTAGAAGTTAAAATGGATCTAGGTTGTGTATGTGTGTGCATAATTTCTTTTAACATAAATATGTAAGGTTTCTATTAAAATATGCACCTAGACACAACAACTACACTAGAAATCTAGTACATTTCTTCTTCCTACAGACGATCCTCCAAGGAGAGACTAACAAGTGTTTCAAAAAGACAAAGTTAGAGACCAACTGCTAAAAAAGGCTGACATACATAAACATTAAAAAATTGGTCAAGTAAAAAGACACATTTACAATATGAGATCATCTAAAAAAAAAGAGAATACTTCTTCTGGAGAACTATTGAGATCAAGTTGTAATTTTTCTATGGGTCAACTAGAAGTTGTGATTGTGGGGTAATGGTTTTCATTTATCTCAATCTGCAAATTCAAGTCATTTTTTTGCCTATGAAATGCATCAATTTCATCATCTTAGCAAGTAACTTTATCTTTAAGGGGCTGAATCTCATCCATAAGAAAGATGGAGGTTGTAATATGCTGATGAATTTTCCAATTAATGTCCATATTTTCTAGCTACAAGGCTTCAATTTCTTGTAACCAAATTTTACATTCATTGTTTCCCCCTGCTACTACTGCATTTCCTTTCCTAATCGAAACTTGTGAGTTGCACGAAAAAAGGAACCAGATGACAAGGCATAGAGGAGTCAAAGGTCTAATTGAAAGACTATTGAGAGAATATAAAGAGACATCGATAGTCTATAGGTAGGAAACAATGCCATGGGAGCCAGAATGAAGCGAACACTTCCCATAGGAAGGAGTGGGGGGGTGCAAATGATCACATGGATTGGGCCACACAATCCATAGTGGTAAATAAACAAGGGATGCTTCCAATTAAAGAGGTTGAGATTCCAAGAATCACTGGCAACAAGAGTAATATTGAATTCCACGTAAAAGGGAAAGGGGTACCTAATTTCAAAAGGACCTCGTAGAGGAAGGCTGGTTTTTACATCGAAGCTTCCATATGGATGAACCAAGTAGAAAATTTGTTTGCCATGAGTCAAGATTATAGGAATTGAGACTTCATGAACATATAGGGAAACCTAAGGATCCCCATAAATAGCTATGTTGTTCAATTCGCCACCACCAACACTGTATAATTTCCCTTTCTACCAATAGTGTATATGAAAGAGCATTTGTCATGGATAAATTCCAAGAAAATCAAATTATTGTGGACAACTTCTGAGAAAATAGCCAGGCTCAGATGAGCAAGCGCAAGGCATAATTGTGAATTATTAAACGAGAACTCCCATGGATCAGGAAATTAAGAACTATAGTGGAAGAAATCATAATCCATGGATTTAATCCCAGGACTAGAGATCTCACAAGCCACACAAACTGTGTCACCACTAATTTTCATATTAGCCCACAATGTTGTGTCCATCAATGCTCTAGGTGTGAGGTTAGTTCAAGGTTATATGTGTCGTTGAAACTCAGATCTTAGTGCATGTGAGGGTAATGGGTAAAATTCCCATGCATGAGTTGTGTTCTCTTAATAAACCACAATTTCAAATTCTTATATGTCACCTTCTTGGATTAGGAATTCTAATGTTGTATTCAATATATGGTAGGGGGTCTTAATATATGGGTTCTTATAATGTTGATTAAAACTAATGGGGAATAAGGTAGTATCATGGAATATTTCTCCATTTATATGAATCATTTATTTTAGTCTGGTCCACTTTTAGAAAGCATGCCATACTAGAATAACGCATGAGAAAGACTAAGTCACTTATCTTTTGTCAAATTTCTACAGAGTAATTATTGACACTAAACTTAATAACATATAGTTGATATCATACTATTCATTTTGATTTCATGAGTACATCAATGAATTCAAAAATTAATGCCATTAATAAATGTGTTCTTTACAACATGGAGGCTATAAAACCACGGGTCATGTTGTATGAAGAGAAGATAAGGAAATGGTACAATAACAGGGAATAATTTAGATTATTGAATGATAAAAACATACCTATCATAATAATTTTAAAAAGTGATAGGCTAATGTTGTGTCTCAATAGGAAAGTGGTTAACCAGTTGAGAGAGAAATATGGCATGTTTGATTATTATTTGTCTGGTGAATATTTTTAGGCACCTAATCCATTAGGACCATGGTGACAAATAAGAACTATCATTGGGAGTCTAGGGGAGATTGAAAGATGAATCCAATGGTCACAAAAGAAGTATTTATATCTATATCATTTTAATAATATGCAACTCATGCTTATTCATTATTCCTAGTCAACGTCCCATCAATGTTATCTGAGAGGAAAATCTAAAAGGTTTTTTAGCATAAATGCTCCTTCCTGCTCAAACTTGTCCATTTTAGGCATTTCTCTAACTATTGTTCTTTGGTTTGGCATTTTCTTTGTTATTTTTGCACCCATTTGCCTTCTTGGTTCTCTCACATTCTCTAGAAACTCATTTTCATTTTTTTGGATTCAGCTACACCTATAAATTTTACATGAAAATATTTTTCATATATTTACATTACAGAACGTTTCAATTGACTAGGAAAAAATTAACTAAATTTGAAAATTTGACATGTTCAAAACTCAATTGAAGGCATCTGTCAAATTTATGGGAGAATGGAGATGGAATAGGCTTTGATGTGTAAATTGTAGTAAATTTTCTACTACAAGAGAATTATTTGTTGATGAAATTTTAGTTATTTCATAAGCTTATAGAAGATGGGTGGGAGTACCATGTGGCTAGAATTGCACATTTTTTGTTGATACAAGCACATTTCCATTAGATCACGTTTCTTAATTACATGGTTTGCAAGTGTTGGATGCACATAGTTTATTAAAGGAGAAGGAAGCAATAGATGAGAAATTTGCAATTACTAACTATGAACTATGCTTATCTCAAGAAAATATTATGAAAATGAAGACAAAATTGGAAAAAAGAGTAGTGGATTCTACATGTGAATATTTAGATAGACAACTTGGTGCATCCGTCATAATAGAAAATTTAGCTTTGTTAATGTGCTACCAATTTCATTGAGATCGATTGGAGGAAGCATTTATAGTTTAGGATACAAAATTATTCATTCTAGAGAAATGCACTCTCTAGTGGAAGGAAATCACAGACCATTATGCTTCATTAGAGCAATCATTGTAGAAGAAATTCGAAGAAATCATGGAGAAAGAAATGAAAAATAAACATATGACCTAAGATACACAAATTTGTTGTACATTACCCTTGATCAAATTATAAGAAGTGGGTGTACTCATCGAAATTTAATTTCATGGAGAATTATTGGACTTCAACTTACCTTGTGTTATTACCTTGTCTTAAGAATCATGTCAAAAATCAAGAGATCAAACTTTATAGGTCATGATATGCTATGTCTATGTGTCTTGTCAGAATATCTCTTTGCATCAAGTTGGATGGTGTACCTTCACTTGCAAACGGTGTTCCTAATATTGATAGTGAATCACCATTGTTGAAGGTGTACATTTGGTAGAAGTTGTCACCCGCATCAAGTTGGCCTCATGGAGGATCATATTTTTCTATCTTTATCCATGTGAGCATTGTATAACTACCATAGAAACATCCCTAGTGTCCTAGCATAGAGATTTTCTCGGCAAACCTACACTAAATCCAGGGAGTTAACCTATAAAGGCATTTTATCTACAGGATTGATTGACAAATTTTTGATTGAATATTGTTTTGCAGGAATCATCAAGAATTCGCAAATAATATTTATTTATCTTTATGAAATGCTATGATTCAAACATAAATGGAGGAAATTGTTTACCTGTGCATATCGCCATTTTTTAGAAATTGGATTTATTATTGCAATTGTGAAATTGGGCTAACCATTTGAAACGAAGACATGTCATGAACCTGTTAATTATGCAAATTTTTCGTATGTACCTAGAGAAATTGATCACTTCTCTTTGAACACACTTATGTTTTATTGCCATATTAGTGCCATGTTTGTTTTCAGGTTCTAGGACAATCGAAGAATTGAAGGAGGCCAATTTGTGCACAATTGGTTTTCTACAACCAATTTCAAGAAACATGAACCAATTGAATCCATTTCTATCATCCATAAATGCCATCATTTTGCCTCTCCAAAATCACAATCTATTCAAGCATTTTCACTAAGCATCTTCATCACCATTTTCCTTGCAAGTGTCGCATGTTTTCCACTTACATTTTCCATTCATGTTTTCCATAATTTCCATTCATTAACCCATTAATAGAGACATTCATCTCGCTTACATGTTGATTTGCCCTTTTCTTTCTATTCACTTGTTTACTCTCTCGTCATTTTCCTTTCCGTTAAATAAATCTTGCTTGATGAAAATTTTCATCTATAGTCCTTCCAAAATCATCATTTCATACTCATGTTAGATGATGGGGGATTCATAATGCCTCCCTTCTAACAAGTCTTGGCCTATCAACATCAGTACATTATCTAGGTTCAGGGCTAGAGTCATTATTAGTACCTTGACGCTTGTATGAATCAATGACAAGTTCTCTCATCAACAATCATGGGAATACATCAATGTCCCTTGATCATAGGATCTTGCAAGTGGCTCGATGTCAGCTCATTTATTCACACTTCGCAACATGTACTTAGGTGCCTTGGCACTCATTGGCATTAATGGTGAGTTTTCCTTGTATTGGTTAAAAAGATTCATCAATGGTCAGTAATCCAATGACTTCTTTCCATGTTCGACATCGACACATTTATTCACATGGAAAGAATTATGCCACAATATGGGACAACATGAAGACCATATGATTCAGTAGCAGATTCAACAGTATTTTGTACTTTGGAACAAATTCAGTAGCAGTAATAAAGGATCCACATTTACGACTTCATCCATCATGTATGCAATCAAGACGCAAATCACATTCTTGTATTCTTCATTCCATGGTTCAGCAGTAGGAGCTACATTTTTCTACATATACATAGTTTGCCCACTTAGGTAAGTAAAGGTATGTTCTTTTCTAGATTTTTATCATATAATTCCTTTAATACTAAAATTATATTTTTTGGAAAATTCTTCATTATAGTCCCTTCCTCATTTAATAAAACAAAAACTGAAAATACCTTTAGTTTGGGGTGCCGGGGGGGGGGTTGGGGTGTGGTAATTCATGTTCATACCTCATATTCACATTTCGTGATATATATTGTGTTCATATTCCATTATCACCTTTCATATGTCATATATGTCCTTTATGCACATGTAATCCTAAACAACATACTTTTCAAAACAACTACTATTGCATTATGATTCAAACGTTACATGTTTTGCAAATAATGATCGAAGAATGAATGGTTGATTAAATGTTTTCAAAGTCTTTTGATGCAACACAAAAACAACAAAAGTATTGTTACACAAGAGCCAATACTAATCAAATTTTGGTTGTCACACAAGAACCAAACAAAATAATATGTTTCAATCGAATGTTTTTCAGAAAAAAACAGTTTGCAAAAAGAACAAAGTTGTCAAAATAATTATGCGAAGTTAAAAAATCGATATCAGCCAAAGTTCATATAAAAGCAAGACAATTCAAAAAGATTAAATCATGATTAAGTGAATCAATGCAATATATTGCATGAGGACGTGCAATAACTTAAGTTGGGGGGTATGTTAGGCCACCAAAATTAACATTCACTTTCACTTTATTTTTCACCTATATCCTCATTTTGTCATCTCATTCCATCACATTATCATTACATAAACCTACATTATCATTACTACTTGAGTTCACATTTACAATTTCCAAAGTTATTAATTTCATGAATTTAGAGTGAATTTATGATTAAAAGTTAGAAAATTATCATGTTTTTGTGTATACCTAAAAATGGCTTGAGTTTGATGACATGTGTAGATCATTTGGAAGCTTCGAATTTCAACCCGAGAGGTGGACCATATTCCAAGGAGAATGATCATGTAGATCTTGATGTGTTATAGGATTTGTGTCTAGTATTTAGGGATAAGTTGAGAGAAGTATGGATCTAGTAGATATTTAAGGGAACTACATTTATTGAGAAGATATACCTAATTCATGTACAAGTAAGAGGAGCATCCTTCAAAGGAAGCCTACAATTATCAGTTATTCATTAGCATCAGATTTATGATTGTTCATTCAGCATGAATAATATCGTTTTCTCCAAAATTATGAGTTATGAGTGTTGTTTGATTCTTAAGGTGTGATAGTTGTTCATGTGTGCTCATTGAGGAATGGAAGGATCCCCATACCAAGCTAAGTACACTTTGTTGTAGAGTAATGTTCATAGTTGTGAATACACTAGTTTTAATTTTGGATGTTCATTTTATTTCTTTGTTGTAAATACTTGTAGATGATTTCAGTATGAATTCATGTTATGACCATGTTTTGTTGTGTGAAGATTGATCTCCTTTCAGTAATTAGTCTGGATGTGGAAGGACGACCAGGACTCAAAAGAGCCTCTTCTCCATGAACTAGGACTGGACAGAATCAAGATTCACTTTCTTATATGCTATCCTAGACTAAATTTATATACTTTCATAGTTACATTTCATCATGCTTTTTTAGATGTTTGGCAATGTTATTATAGAAGGAATGTGGAAGGAGCACTAGGACTCTTGAACAAGAGCCTCTTCTCCATCTTCTAAAATAGAGTAATCTCATTGACCAATCATTTATATGCTTTCACAAATAGATCCGAATATTTTATTTTCAAAATATTTTAGATTTGTAGTATGCATTTCCATTCTAAACAAACTTCCTACAACAGTTTCCTCTGAGGTCCCATATATTTTGTTTTCTTCTAAGTTTACGAAACCCCTAGGTTGACAAATTAAATGATAGGGATTTAACATACAATTAAATTTCCCTACATATGTGAAGGAGATCGACCCTTGGAATTGTGCAAGCAATTTTGAAAGTGCCAAGTGCCTAGTTAGGGGCATGCATTCTTAACTTTTATCTTGGAGAGATGTGGATCCTTTGGGCATGTTCATTCTTACCAATTCGTATTATTGTCCAAGCCTAGTAAGGGGACATTATAAAGAGATGAATTACATGGAAATTGATGTATAAATACCATAGAAACATCCCCAGTTTCCTAGCATAGATATTTTATTAGAAAACCTACACTAAATCTAGGGAGTTAACGTAAGGAACTGCAATTATAAAGAAGGGGAATTCCTAATTGGGTTGTGTTGGATACCAGGGGAAATAAATATGGTGATTTTGATATTTTTTTGGGAGTAGACTATGTACCTAAGGGTATTTGGATGAGAGTTAGAGTGCTCTTGTTAGCCCTTGTGGTGTCATAGCCCCAACTACAAGGTGGCCTACTAGTGAGAGTCCTAGAAAAATAATGTCTGAGACTAGGAGGAATGTCATTAATCAGAAAAAAGTTGTAGTTTAGTTAATGATAAGTATTATATGATTTAATTCGTGTATTATTGTTGGTTTCTATGAATAATTACATGTTTATTTTCTTTAATGTTATGCACATTATGATTATGTTCATATGCATGAATTGTGCATGTAGTATGGATTGTTAGGCCGGCATTTTTGTTACATATGCAAAAAATATTTAATAAAATGGTACTAAAGCTTTTTAAATAAGAAAATAAGAGCCACTTATAACAGAAATTCAAAATTAAAGGGTTCATAGTCAATTTAAGGTAGTGTGACCTAACCTAGGGGTGGTTAGGTACATAAAAAATGTACATATACTATTTAGAAATTTATATTATGGACGTGTCAATTTATTATAGTTATCTATGACTAGCCAATTTTTTTTTTTCTTTTTAATGTTGGATATGAAATGTCAACAATTATCTACAACCACCATGTTGAAAATGAGCTATATCATTTCAAAAGATCAGCTCTATTGGAAAATTGACTATACTAAGAGGGGGGTGGGGGCTGAATCAATATGGTGCATTCATTAACATCAATTATATGTTTACTTTCTTTTCATATTTATCTAAATTATTAAATGAGAATCATAACATCATATGAAAATCATATTTAATATGTAAATAACATCCAATGACAACATAAAAATCAACACACAAAACCAACACATATGGACACCAGATATAAGTGGAAACACATAAGGGAGGACACCATGAATTTGTTGTTGTTATGATGCAAAGGTAAGCTCCTACTTCTTCTATTACATCATCTTTTGGAGGCTCCAACCTCTTTGATATTTTTCAAGATACAACTTGCTGGGAAGCTCCTACTCCTTTATTTACACTAATTTTCTATAGGCTTCTACCTATAGGAGGATCCTACCTCAATTTATTTCTACAAGCTACTACTTTCTAGGAAGCTCCTACTCCCTCTCAATAAGCTCCAAGCTGCTTCTTTTCAAGCTACTACCTAAAAGGAGACAACAATACCCTAATACATAAAGATTATATATGTTGGTTTACCTAGTCTTTTTCTCTGTTCTGAACTATGTTTATGTTCTCTTTACAACCACTTATCTCTAGCTCCTTCTCATTATTTATGTATCACATTTTCTCCTCTTCCTATTTCTCTTTGTACCAAGTAACTCACGAACTATGTCTCACGACAACTCAATCATCTCTCTAACATTTCAACCTTCTAAAAGAACATATTTTTATACACACGACTTGTTGTTTGTTAGTATTCCATGCAAGAATATGAAGTGAAAATATTTCCTCTTGCATTCCATCTATTCATTTACATATTCTTTCAACTTTTGAATTATTTCAAATTTTGAATATTAAAACAAAATGAACCTCAAAATAATACTAAAATATTTACATCAACCAAATATAATGATTGCCTAAACGATGTATAAACCAATGTCAAGAAAATTTCCAGTTAATGTAAGTACATTTGGAGAACATCAAAACATCTTCATGCACCTATATCATCTTCACGCACCTCTGCACCTGACCACAAATTCTCTTGCAAGCATCACATACTCAACAACATTAACTTAGCATCAAACATATTCAACTATGGATTGGATCATTATATATTTAACAAGAATACTTTCAACACCCTTTGCCATCAATGACAACTTCACCAACAATCTTCCATTTTGGTATTGATAGAAACACATTGATCGCCCCCTTTGAAATTGATGGTAACACATAGATCCTTCCCTTTGACATTGATGGCAACACATTGATCCTCCCCCTTTTGTCCTGGGAACCATTTCTCCTTATTTCTCCTAGCCTATGCTTACTTTCCCCTTTGACATCAATGGCAAGGTGGCTGGAAACTTCCCTGACAACTTCATTTGTCTCTTGTCATTCATATCCTCTAGGTCTGATAGGTCTACAACATTTTTTACATAGGTATACAACATTCCCATTATCCTCACCATTCCAAAGATTGTTTCTTGCATGTAGGTTCCATGCATAATTTTTCATTGATAATCTTCCTCTTAACCACATTTATAAAAGAAAAAAAGAATTAAAAAAAAAGCATGCAAGCCCTCAATTATTTACATCATGATTCTAACATAACAAATTATGAAAACATGGAGCCATTTTCTCCATTATCAAAATTGAATATTCAATCAAACCTCCATGGTGATGAAATGGAACACACTGTGTACACGATGAATATTCAATCTGAACTTTCACAACCTTACAGTTGATAAATAGCATGGCTAGTATTGAGTTACATATATTTCATATATTTGGCAGTGTAAAAAAATGTAACTAGGTTCGGTTTTCATAATTATTTATGTCATTGTATATTTTATATTTAAATAGAAAAAGAAGAAAAATAAATTTTATTTTTCAAGCATGGGTTTCATGCTCAAGTCAAACTTATTATTTTATTGAAGCATGCTCTTCATGCTCATTCTTATTTGTATTGGTCAAATTCAAAGTCTTATTTATAGCTCGGAAAAAAAAAATTAAAATATGTAATTTGGGTCAAAATTCCCCTTAGATTCCAAGTCAACCCTACCTATTAAGTCGACCATGCCCCACAGGACATGTATATTGAAACCCCTCTAGAAAATATATATAGAGGCTGATTTGGAGCTCATTTGGGCACATAATTACACATGATCTGTTCTTAAACTTCACAAAAGAAGAGGAGGTTCGGAGTCTAAAATTGAAGAAGGTTTTTCTTGAAGTATGATTTGTGGAAGTTCTGCCTTATCACATATCATGTTGAATATTTTTTGTTGGTCTCTCATTGATGGGTTTTGTGTATATAAAGGAGGGATTGACTTGGAATCTAGAGTTTTGGAGTCTATTTATGGTCATAAGTCTTGCTTATCTCACTTTAAATTGATTCTATAAGAAGATAATTTTTCTAAGATTTCCCATTAAAGGGGTTTTACCCTGGCTTGGAGCCTATATTTTGTGTTCACTATTTTTCTTGTTGTATTCATATTTTTTCTATTTAATAATTGTTTTATGAAGAAGAACAAAATTAAATTAATAAGAAGGCAACAAATTTCAAAAGAAGTTATTAAAGAAAGAGAAATATAATCTAACTTGAAAACCTCCTGATTTCTCAACATAGTATCTGAGCTAAGTCTTGAAGAAGGAGGCCCGAAGATCACCTTGTTGGATTTTGAAGTCTAATGCATACTTAAATAAATTCTCTGTGGGGTTTTATAGAATGATTTTATATGGCTGGTTTTGACAAATTTCTATGAATTGAACGATTTTCTAGACATATATACAACAATAATGTAAACCCTGATCTTAGTTTTGATGTGGAGGTCTATTTCTATAGCTAGATTATTCTTTTATGGTATGCAACCTTCATAGATGACTCTCATGGCTTGGATCATACTCTTGTGGAATCACAATGAATTATTAAGTGGCTTGATTATTTATGTTCATGAGGATTTATTTTTCTTATACTTGCCTCACACTTAATCACAAGAGGCCCACATGTCTCTATGATACACTATACCTTGAAGATCATGGCTTTTATCGTTTAGTTCTAGGACTCACAATAATCTCCGTAAGTTATATGAGGCTCACATTTACTCTATGGAAGATTGGTTTTTTTAAAGTGACTCGTGGATCTATGGCATTCATATTTATATAAAAGCGGATCTTATATTCAACGATGGCTTGCTCTATGGTATGGCGGATCACATGTAACTACATATCTCACACTTTGAAATGTGTATCGTATTTATCATTTGTGTGAATGGAATCAATGGTTAACAATGATCGCATATGTCTTGTGGATATATTTTTGTGGCCAAAATATATGTGGCATTTCTTAACATAAGTGACATGCAATTATGCTCACTTATATTTGTGGAACAAATCTACTATGACTCAATATTCATCTAGCTCGCATATTGTGTTCCCATGGTCAACATCAATATTTGTGTAACTTGATTTTATTCACGAGGCTAATATTCTATTCTTGTTGTCCACATACTACATTCTAAAGTTTGTATCGTATAAAGATGGCCCAGACCTGGCAGATAATGATATATGACACAATGATGATATAATGTTATTATCTCTACAACTCTAAGCATCGAAATATTACAGTGGCATCGATAAATAAGTAATTTGTATATCCCACATTAATGGCCTGCCAACGTTACAATGATTACATTGTTATATTATCCAACTTCATAGTGACATCACATTTTATGAGACTTTACTGTGTATCTCAAAGGCCCGTCATAATTATGTTAGGACTGCATTTCCTATAAATCATCTTGTTCCTTTAGCACATCTCTATGACTTTCTTGGAATTTTATTGGTCACATTGTAAGGATCACATTTGGTACGCATTTGATTAAGGATAAGGTTATGGTTTACAATGGCTTGCATTCGATACTATGCCACACATTTTGTTGGCATTATGATACAAGTGTTGTCCTTGATGGAAACTCACTCAGATGAAAGATCAAAGAAATGCAGGTTAACAATATTGAATTATAGTTCAGGATACACAGAATGAAGAAAGAAAGGTATACGCAAGTTCACCCTGACTAAGCCGCTTATACATGTAGGTTCATTGAACAAAAAGAGAGTATACGTATGTTATAGACATATTTGGGCACATCAACCCCAAAGTTATATGTCAATAAACTAGGGCTCTTCAACCCCTAAAAGAGTTGTTTCATACCCTAAAAGAACATAGTCATCTGATTACATCATTCCCCAAAATTTCCACTTGAGAAACCATCTAGAAATGGCCTAAACTGAACCATAATGATTGCTCCACTGGCAGGGTGTGATGCATATTGAGTGATACATTGCCAAGGTGTGATGCATACTGATTAGGCCTTCTATAGGTTGCTATGGGCGAGGATGGACAAATGTCCGAGATAGTTTGCTAGGTGGTTGCTCATGGAATCTTCTAGAAACTTCTCCTATGCCACTTGCCTCTCTGAATTCGCCCAAGGATGAGTAAGAGATCCAAGAAATCTCCAAGTAGAACCAATTGCAACAAGTGGAATGACACTAATCAAACCCCATGGATGACTCACACCCTTGCACACATCTATAAATGGATCCCTCATCTAAGAGATCTGGGGGCTGGAATATTGTAAATTGCAAGGAAGTGTTGATAGTTTGTAATTGAGGAAAGACTATTATATTGTTGGTGTGATCTTGCTATTTCATGAGGTGAAGAGGGATTGAAGCTGGGAGGATGATGTTGGATCAGATAACTGGATTATAATTTTCCCTTCTATTAATAAATTTCTTCATTTTTCTTCCATATGATTGTGCAATTGTGAATGTTATCATTTGTGAATGCTATCATTTGTTCATTATACATCTGATTCTGTAATGTTTATGTTGTAATAGATCACGATGATTTGACAGTTTGTTACTGTACTTGTGCAGGTACTCTTCAAGCGGGTTAAGTACAGAGAGGAGTTGCAAGTTCTGTCAAGGGGGAGAGAGAGCAAGCAAGGGATTAAGCGGAAGTTATGGGTTGGTTCCTTATCTTTATATTATCTATTACACATAGAATAAATCATTGAATTGCTTTAAACTATTGTTTCTAGGGTAGCTGCCAAACCTAGAGGGCTAGTCGTTCAACAAGACACTAGTTTTTCCATAAACAACGTACACATGCACTTTCATAGAAGGAAAAGCACTTATATCTTAGGAAAATAAGCTTTTGGGTCCAAGGTATTTCTTTGGTCCAAGGTATCTAACCCAAGGTATTTGGTCCATGGTATTGGTCCAAGGTATTTGGTGCAAGGTATTGGTCCTAAGTGGTTTTGGTCCATGGTATTGAGATAAGCCTAAAACTATATAAGGAGGAGAAGATCATTAGGCCAGGTCAAGCAAGTATTGAATATATAATGAAATGTGAGATCAGGTATGCAGGTTATGGGTTTTTGATATGAAATAAGGATGCACCTATATGGCTGATGAAATTTGATGGATCAGGATCATGAAGACTTATATGTATTATCATTATGTGGTTTGATCTTACACATTCTAGATCTGAAGACTGACATATGTTTTTATCATGTAAATGTGAGTATCTGGGTATGAATGAAGTCTAAAATAGTTGTGATGCTTTAAGTTAGCATTTCCAGATCTGTACGTAGGTTGTCTTTGGTAAAACAGTGTATACATGCTGATTCAGCATACAGAAGTAGTGTATACATCACAGAATGAAATTTGTAGATCTGTACGTTGGTTTCCCTTGGTAAAAGAGAATATACATGCTAGTTCGGCTTATGGATGTAGCGTATATCTTCTGAAGTATGATCTATAAGGGTTATGTTTGATGTTGTAGTATTCTGGGCTCTGCATTGTGTTCTAGTGACTGTTTTCTGGTGACAATATTTTGAATACTCAGATTGGTTGATTGTGATGGATGAAATCTAATGATGGATCAAGATCATAATGACTTATCATTATGTGATCTGATAATGAATGGGCTAGATCTGATCAGTAACACATGTTTTATCCTCTATGTGTGATTATGTCTAAAGTCTGGAAGTGCAGCAAAGTGTTTGCAGATCTACATGCCGGTTTGCTTCATGGAAGCTACGTATACACGCAGGTTGGCTTCTGCCAAATAGTGTATACAATCTGAAGCATGGTTTTAAGATGACAACTAATTCTGAATGATAATGTAACTCAAATCTGTGTACTGGTTACAATGATCTATCTGTTACAATTGATTAATTAAATTATGAATGAATGGTTGATTCAGTTGTGTCAGAGGTTCATAGGTTGTCAATGATTGATTGAGTTTGTTCGATTCAGATTACGTTTCAGTGATTGGTTGATACAGATATAGTTGATGAATGTATTGCAGTGATGATTGATTTTGAGCTTCAATGTTGTTGATGGGTCCAGTATGAAAATTGGATGAAACGTGGCCTTCAGATTACAATGTTGTGCTCCAGGAGTATCCAATCTAAAAATTTATGAAACGAAGTCTCTGGAGGAAGAGAGAATGTTGTAGCCTTCTGTAGGTCGGCGCCTACGTACTAGTAAACATATCGGCTAGTACAAGAGCTAGGGGGTTGTAGCTCCCTTCCAGTAGAAGCTGGAGAATGAGAGAAGGTTGTAGCCTTCTGCAGGTAGAAGCCTGCGTACTAGTATGAGTCTGTACTAGTACAATGTTGTAAACAATTTTTCTTAATATTAAAAGAAGACAGAGATGATAGTAGCAGGTGGTTTTCACCCACGTTGGGTTTCCACCTTACATCTTGGTGTTCGTGTGTGTTTCTTGTGTGTGATGGTTCACTCTATTATTAACTGCATATGGTTATTATTTAATGTTTAATAAAGTACTGATGCACAGACTAAAGATCAATATATGATGAATTAACTAAATCATTAGTCTACTGGATATATGCTCGTTTCCTTAAGCACAGTTGTGTGTACACACGGGTTACCCACATGGAAGTAGCGTATACAAATTTGAGTATGAAAAGAAAAAGATTATTGTCTTGAATAATACTGATTCACCCCCCCCCCCCCTCTCAGTATTATTTCCAACAATTGGTATCAGAACAAGTCCTTTGGTAGAAGTTTCATCGCTTGAAGGAGATCCGTAGAAAAATGGGAAAGAAGCTAAAGAAGAAAGCGCCTCAGAAAAAGAAGTCATCTCAAAAGAACTATGATAGTGGGAGAATCGATTGGGGATTATGTGGAAGCAACTCTTCAGATTTAGAATCAACTCATAATGAAGATAAACAAGAAAAAGATCTATTAGGTATGAATTTTTTATCCTCTGGTGATACATTTCTCCATCCATTTGAAGATGATGAAAGTGATAGCAAAACAACTAAATTTTCTCTTATGGGTGAGGAAGAAAGATATCAAATGAGGCAGAATTTAAAAGGCTTATGGAAAAAATTAGAGATCAACAAGATTTATTGGACAAAAGGGAATGTGCCTTCAAAGAAGAAGCTACCAAACTAAAAGCTCAACTATAGGAAGGAAACAAAGTAAGGAATCAACTCAAGGAAAAGGAAGATCAATGTTAAAAGCTGCAGGATGAAGTGAAATCATTAAGAAATGAAGTAAATGAAAGGAGCAAAACAATCAAGAAACTCAGAGATAGATCGAGTTACTATGAAAGTCTTGAAGCTAAGATCCTCTCGCTAAAACAAGATCTTGAAAAATCAAATAAGCAGAATAAAGAACTACTCCAACCTCTTGAAAAACAAGAAAACAAAGCTCTTGAATTAAGGCAACAGATGGAAGAAGGAAGAAAAGCTAAAGGAATCATGAAGAAGTAGTATCTTGAAAAGGAAGAGCAACATCAAGTTGAGGTAAATATTCTAAAAGATAAATTAGAAGAAAAGGATAAGCTCTTACGATTTCAAGATAGTACTAAGATCTTGGATGATATTCTTAGTAGTCAAAGGTCTCCTACCATCAAATCTGGTCTTGGTTTCCATGAATCTATTGAAGGTGAATCCAACTCACAAGCTAAGGAACTCTAATGTAAAACCTTAAATGCTCAATAAGGAGATGAGAGGCCAATCCCATCAACAACCAAGGAAATAAATTCTTCAAAGAAAATCTTTTACTCCTAGCTATGGAAGTGATATTCGGTTATTTCCTCAAATGAATAATGTTGAATGTTTTATATATCATAATATTGGACATGTTGTAGCAAGATGCGGAAGTAAAATGGTTCAAGACCATCACACAAAAGGATCATCAGCTTCCAGGTACTTTAAGGGATATTATTTTTCTTGCAATATGTTTGGTCACAAAGCCATTGACAACTATAGAAGAAATATGAAACATGTAAGATGTTATGCATGTAACAAGCTTGGACATATAGCAAAGGAATGCAAGAGAAAATATCGAGCACCATACCAAAAGAAGAAAACTTCATCACACTCAAAGATATGGAGGAAGAAGGAACTACAGTCAAAAACTTGTGGCATGGCACAGCGTACAGACATGATAGACTCCAGAGAAGCCAAAAGTATGAAACTTCAATCTCATATGCAATTTTCATGAAGACAAGTCACGTATATATGCGAGTTCGAAGCTGCACAATCACATATATGTAGGTTTGAGAAAAATGCAATGGGACAGACTCAGAAAAACTGATGTGATATGATTCAGACAATTATTAGATATCTTTTCTATCATAGATGACTACAGTTTTTGGATATTATCTATAAGTGTCTTACCCTAACAAGTTATTGATAACTTGATGTATATCTGATTGATGATGATGTCTTGATACTTCTTACTAATATATGCAATGATCAGATTTGATAGTGAACAGGTTCAGGGGGAGAACATGTTATGCTTCTAATAAAGCATTGTTGGCATTATGTTAAGAAGTCTTTGGTACCTAATCAATGATAATGATGCTTATATGGCTAAATGATACATCTTGCTATGATACGGTTATGAGCTGTGCATGGCAAAATCTCATATGATTCTTGGGGTCACATAGTTGGTGTTCATATTAGATTTATGGAGGATGGTGGATGACTCTTTGATGATGCATATAGTACATATATGTTTCTTACATGATGATCTTCATAAGGACAAAGAGAAGTAAAAAGCTTGAGTACACAACTTCATTATTTAATGATAAGCCACTCATTTCCTTTATGTTGTTGTCATCGTACCTTCAAAGATGCATAGAGTTCATATGGTGTAGTTATGATTTCTATAGTTCTTGGCTCTCACATGCTTAAGAATTGTTGTTGTTGATGTTATCAAGAAATCTTGACAAAAGACCATAAGCTCATGGTTTGCTAGATACATATTACTATGTTGGATACATGGATGATTACTTAAGTTGCATATTGACAGATATTGTTGGTTGGCCAAGAGAATGGTGTTATTACAGGTCTCATGAAGACATGGATATTTGAAGACATGGCTTACTTAGTCACATAATGATGATGATTTCTTACCTTATGATGATAGGTTGATACTCACACATTATCATGGTTGATGCTTATCAGATGTGGGATGTTCCCTAGTGATGATACATGGTTGATTGTGGAAAGATCATGTTGTTCTTAATGATGATGTGAAAGATCATGTGATGACTATGGTATTTTCACATATGATATGGTGTGAATGGTTTTGCTATTTCTTGGAGATATGACATATGCTGAGTTGATTCATGGAAGGAAATGAAGCAAGTTGATTATCATGAAATCAAGGGGATGAGTTGATATCTATATTCAAACATACTTTATCATAGGTTGATGATAATGAACATATATAGGTTGCTGGTCTGGATGCTTATGGAGCAGATCATACATGGTGTATGATAGTTGTTGATGACTATCATGGTCTTGTTTATATATTTGGTCTCTTTTATAAATTTCATGTATATCATTCAATGTAAAGGTAATATCAGGACTCATGATGTAATAATTTGTCTCTGTCTCTTGTAGTCCTTTGATGAGTCCCAATATGATGTAATTTGTACCCCTACTATGCAAGGGAAGGATGATGCAATATTTCTATCATGTATAAACAATTGGTATATCCCCACTTGGTTGGGTGGATGAGTCAAGTGTAATATATCCCCACTTGGTTGGGAGAATGAATGTATGTATGAGTCGTTGGTGATAGGAAGGTCAAACTCACATAGTTGATTTATAGAGTCATGTTATTTTTCTTGAAAATATTTGTAGACTCTACATGTGCTCAGGGGGAGCATAGATGATGCAGTACATATTAGCATGAACAAAGGGGGAATTCAATCAGAGAAGGCAGCATGCACTTAAGGGGGGCATGACCCTTTGCCCTTGATGTCAAAGGGGGAGAGTGACTTGGCATGGTTGTTGCCATCAAGTCCAAAGGGGGAGATTGTTGGCATTATGATGTATGTGTTGTACTTGATGGCAACCCACTTGTAGTAAAACAACTCTCTTGTATATCATAACTAGATGAATCTATACAAGATATATCAGTTGTGACAGAATACATGGTAGTTGTGTTAACAGATGTGATGCAAGGAAGAGATATCAAATGTGACAAAATACATGGTAGTTGTGTTAACAGATATGATGCAGGGTAGATCAAAGGAATCAGATTAGAAGTAATATACAATGGCAACTCACTAAGATGATAGTTACCAATGCAGCAAGTTAACATTACCATCAAGTCCAAAGGGGGAGATTGTTGGCATTATGATACAGGTGTTTTCCTTGATGGCAACTGACTTAGATGAAAGATCAAAGAACTAAAAGTTAACAGTGTTGAATTACAGTTTAGGCTACACAGAATGAAGAAAGAAAGATATACGCAGGTTCACCCTGACCAAGCCACATATACACGCAAGTTCATTGAAAAAAAAGAGCGTATACATACACACACACTTTCACAGAAGGAAAAGTGCATATATCTTGGGAAATAAGTTTTTGGGTCCAAGGTATTTCTTTGGTCCAACGTATCTAACCCAAGGTATTTGGTTCATGGTATTGGTCCAAGGTATTGGTCCTAAGTGGTTTTGGTCCATGGTATTGAGATAGGCCTAAAACTATATAAGGAGGAGAAGATCATTAGGCCAGGTCAAGCAAGTATTGAATATCTAATGAAATGTGAGATAAAGTATGCAGGTTATGGGTGTTTGATCTGAACTAAGGATGCACCTATATGGATGATGAAAGTTGATGGATCGGGATCATGAAGACTTATATGTATTATCATTATGTGGTTTGATACTAAACATTTTAGATCTGAATACTGACGTATGTTTTTATTATGTAAATGTGATGATCTGGATATGAATGAAGTCTGAAATAGTTGTGATGCTTTAAGTTAGCATTTCCAGATATGTACAAAGGTTGGCTTTGGTAAAACAATGTATACACGTTGATTCAGCTTACAGAAGTAGCATATACATCACAGAATGAAATTTGCAGATCTGTACACTAGTTTCCCTTGGTAAAAGAGCGTATACACGCTATTTCAGCTTATGGATGTAGCGTATATCTTCTGAAGTTTGATCTATAGGGTTTATGTTTGATGTTGCAGTATTCTGGGTTCTACATTGTGTTCTACTGATTGTTTTCTGGTGATAGTATTCTGAATATTCAGATTGGTTGATTGTGATGGATCAAATCTAATGATGGATCAGGATCATAATGACTTATCATTATGTGATCTGATAATGAATGGGCTAGATCTGATCACTAACACATGTTTTATCCTCTATGTGTGATTATGTCTGAAGTTTGGAAGTGCAGCAAAGTGTTTGCAGATTAACATGCTAGTTTGCTTCAAGGAAGCTGCATATACACGCAAGTTGGCTTCTGCCAAATAGCATATACAATCTGAAGCATGGTTTTAAGATGACAATTGATTCTGAATGATAATGTAACTTAGATCTGTGTACTGGTTATAATGATCTATCTGTTACAGTTGATTAGTTAAAGTATGAATGAATGATTGATTCAGTTGTGTCAGAGATTCAGAGGTTGTCAGTGATTGATTGAGTTTGGTTGATTCAGATTAAGTTTTAGTGATTGGTTGATACAGATATAGTTGATGAATGTATTATAGTGGTGATTGATTTTGAGCTTCAATGTTGTTGATGGGTCCAATATGAAAATTGGATGAAATGTGGCCTTCAGATTATGATGTTGTGCTCCAGGAGTATCTAGTCTGAAAATTTATGAAATGAGGTCCCTGGAGGAAGAGAGAAGGTTTTAACCTTTTGTAGGTTGGTGCCTACATACTAGTAAACATATTTTCTAGTACAAGAGCTAGGGGGTTGTAGCTCCCTTCCAGTAGAAGCTGGAGAACGATAGAAGGTTGTAGCTTTATGCATGTAGAACCCTGCATACCGATATGAGTCTGCACCAATACGATGTTGTAAACAGTTTTTCTTAATATTAAAAGAAGATAAAGACGACAATAGTAGGTGATTTTCACCCACATTGGGTTTCCACCTTAAATCTTGGTGTTCATGTGTGTTTCTTGTGTGTGATGGTTCACTCTGTTATTAACTGCATATGGTTACTGATTAATGTTTAATAAAGTACCGATGCACAAATTAAAGATCAATATATGATGAATTAACTGAATCATTAGTTTGCTAGATATACGCTCGTTTCCTTAAGCACAGTTGTCTGTACACGCGGGTTACCCACATGGAAGTAGCATATACAAATTTGAGTATGAAAAGAAAAAGATTATCGACTTGACTAATACTAATTCACCCCCCTCTCTGTATTATTTCCAACACATTTGATACAACTTGCAATCTTTAGTGGTTTGAAAATATTTCTCCATGGAGTATATTATATTGATTGTAGCAGTAACCCTACATAGACAATGATGACAGTAACATAGTATGGAATAAATATTTGATCTTTGGTATATGATATATGACACAGATCTTTGTACCTATGATGGTGATGGTTGTGGCCATTATAAGAGTGCTTATAATAGTTGAAAATGATGTTTTATAGAATATGTATATCTACTATAGGGATTAATGGACGGGTGGTTGTGGATGAAATACGCTCTTAGATCTTCTTGGGATCCAAGGAACATTGTTTAAGATTAGCAGCAATTGTCACAAAGAAACATACATATATTCATATTAATGCATGATTGACAAAGTGAAAGGAGAAGGATTACCTCTGTCCTTGGTGTATCTCTGCTAGAGAACTCAATGTGGCAAAGTGAAAGACCTCTCCGCCAGCTCCTACAACATATAAACCTTAATAATCAAAACATCAATATATGAGAATACAAGCTACCATGCATCTAAGCTACTTATTAATCATGGAATCGAATAAACATGTAAAGGAATATAATATCGGAATCATCAAGTAGACAACACAGAAATAGATCTATATTATTAGACTCCTCTCTCTCTCTCTCTCTCTCTCTCTCTCTCTCTCTCTCTCAATTTCTTAGCAGCATAACAATACTAAATCTCTTGCAAAGTTTTGACTTCACAATGACCAAGCATCCAATATATAGATGTTGAGAGGCTCATCCTTTCCAATTCTTTCATGAGTTCCATTGAGGCAAAACTTGGATGTTTCCTTGCTTTATGGCTCTTTCCCTTCCCATGAGACTCCATTAGGAATAGCAATGTCCTTAGTTGGGCCAAAGGCAGATGTTTCCTACTTTTTTGAGTTGACATTTGAGTGAAAATTGGAGTATCAGTTAGTCAACTCACACTTTGAGCTCTGGAATCTCACAAATATCTAGTAATGTTTACCTTTAGTAAAAAAAGAGTGTTAACCTAGGGACTAACACCTTTAGCTGAGAGATGGAAAGCATTATAGCTCTCCTTGTCTATTTTTGGGGTTCGTTACCTTGGAAAATAGGTATGTGATTTAGGTATTGTCTTCAACCAATGTGTCTTTCTCTTCTAAGATAATAAGGAGGTCATTTTCCTATATAACAGATGCCCCCTAAAGTGTAAGGTCAAAGACAAAGACGATGGCCAAAATAATTTTAAGATATTGTAATTTAAGAGAGAGAGGATTGGATCTTTAGGACTGTGGGAGACCTGAAACAAACTACATATGTCAAAAAATATAGGATCATGTCCTGATTCGGGAACTCCCATGCTGAGTAATTGTGTCAGAGTAATTTCCCAGAAAGAGATATGACGATCATGTCCGTCAATAAGCACGATGTGGAATTGTGTCATAATATGATCAAGCCGATGAGTTGTCTCTGAAAAAAATATACACAACTTGGGAGAGGAAACAAGTATGAGTGATGTAAGCCTCTACCCAAGCTCTTCATCACTGCTTATCTGAACAACATATTTCTGCATATGTGAATAAAGGAGTTGAAGTCAAACATGTGATAAATCGTCTGATTACCAGTCAATGATGAA
This sequence comes from Pinus tabuliformis, assembly GCA_031772625.1. Taxonomy (NCBI): domain Eukaryota; kingdom Viridiplantae; phylum Streptophyta; class Pinopsida; order Pinales; family Pinaceae; genus Pinus; species Pinus tabuliformis. Next base: position 737,014,572 of record CM062805.1, on the reverse strand, counting down.
AATTTTTAATGGAAGCGAGGATGGCCACCAATAAGGATGATGATCTCCAAGATGCACAATACAATCTAGTGAGTGTGAGAAGGATGTCTTCATTGAGAACTTGTAGAATCATTCAACTGGGAGCCACTAATGAAAACCCCCAACCAAACATAAGGTAACCTTCCACTGAGGACTGCAAGTTGTAGGGTACTGACATGTTTTCAGATCTGCTTCCTAGATAGAGTGTTGAAGTTGATAGGAAGAGATATGTCAAAAGGCATTAAATGATGTGTCCTAGATCAATCAACACGAAACAAAACAAGAATGATTGTTTTGTAGAGAAATTTTGAGAAAAGGGTCAAATAGATGGAGGGAATTTTTGAAGTATATGAGGGATGGTTGATACAAGAAGCACGAGATATATGGGTCCCTTGAACAATAGAAGGCATGACAAAAAGTTTTAATAGGAATCATAGACTCATGAACACCAAAGAGTGCTAGGATACAAGGATTCAAGAACATCAGAGTATGAAGGGTAAACTCATAGGATGGTAAGGTTCAATGAGAGGCCTATTAGCACTCAGATGTTTTCCCTAGAAGTTATCAAAGAAGGAATAGTGCGAGGAAACCACAAACCTAATCTTTTAGACTCAAGTTCTAGCCAACCTAAGTCCAGGGAGGGCTCTCTCTTTATAATTTAACTTTTTTTTGGGTAGATTTCAGGCTAGTTATTAGTGCTCATGATGTTTTGTTTTGATTGGGTGGTGGAATTAAAAAAACAGATGGGCAGAGCAAGTATTCAGGCCATTGGGCTATGGATTCAATCTAGAGATCTGATCAATCACTAAGGTAGGAGTCCACAGGGCAAGCGAGCACAACAAAAAGCAAATCTACAAGTTCAAATGGATGAGGTAGTCCTAACTAGGGCGAAGGGCAATGAAGAATCCTTAACCAGGATTAAGATGAAGAAAGGAAGGATGATCAATAGAAAAGGGCAATGAAGAATCCTTTACTATGGACCAAAGGGGGGGGTAAACTATGGAAGTAAGGGAACAATTAAGAATTCCCAGACCAGGATAGTTTAGTAGAAAACATATAGAAAGTAAACAGTTAAAATAGAGAGCATTTAAGCTAATTCTGAGATATCATTCCTTATTTACTTTACAAATTTCATAAGAGACACATATGAATATTTATAACATGAAGAGATAACAATATTTAAACATGAAGGGATAATACTTATTTGTTCCAACTATGCACAAGAATCCAGTGAAATGTACTTAGCTTTATTTCATATCCAGCAAAATTAGTCCAGTCTTGAGTACAATAGCTCCTTGGCTCAATATAAAATGTCTACAGAAATGCATTCTAATCCACCCTAATTACTTCATTTTGTAAATTATTTATACAAAAATTGTTACAAAATATCTCATAACAATATGAGAATTATTCTAGGAAACCAAAAATATCTTCAAGCATGAATATAGAGACAAATGGATAACTATCTTCTTGTTGTCCCTTTTATTGTGACTGTGTTGGCTGTTGTAATTTAGATTTGGCTCTTTCAGTTGCTAGATACTTATGTGCTGGATTCACTTTATGTCTTCTACCTACTGATACTCTTTACCTATTCTAATTTGACTTTGTCTTACCTATTTTACCTGGTAGCCATGTTTTACCATATAGATTTACTATAGTAACTTCATAGTAAATTATTTAGTTTTGTCCACCATTCACTGTCAGGTAATTTCATCCTTATCATTTTTCTGTATATCTCATCAGCTTCTGTATACTTAGCAAAATTTGGCCTGCTGGTAAACAAGTGCTTTACCTCATGCTCTATGAAAAACAGATTTTCAAGACTATCATATAATACCTTTCCAGTGGGCAAAGATTTTACCCCTGAAGTACTAGCTTGGCTTCTGGCCAGCTTGTTTAGTCTTTCAATATAGTCATATTAGGTCATCATCTTGTCATGTATTACCATAGGACTGGGAAGTCCTTTTTCTCTTAGAATACCATACTTTTTCATAAATATACCAATGTCTGTTTGAATACTCTAGCATTTTTTCTCAAGATTTAGCATAAGGTTTCTCTTGGTGAAAACCTTCTTTATTTCTATGGTAGTTCCTGTTTTGTCTTCTATTTCTAGTTCATCAAGATGATACATGTTTCTATTGTTCAAGAATGTTATCAATTGGTTGGCTTCTTCAGGCTTATCTCCCAATTCTTCCATTGTCTCGTGGATTGCTTCTGTGGCCACTTTGACTAGTTCAGTCTGTTCAAAAACAGCTTGAATAGATGTCCAAACATCATTGATGGAATCAATGATGCTGGCCCAAAGAATTTCCTTCATGTCTCCAAGTGGTTGTTTCAATGTCAAGTCCTTTTCAAGGACTTTTATTCTTTCTCCCATTCTTTGATTCTTTTGATCTTCTTCTTTCTGTTGAATTTGTGCAAGTTTGAAATTAGTTTCCAAACTTGACACTTGTTCTCTAAGTTTCTTGAGCTCAATAGCCTAGATGGTCATCTCCTCCATGGCTTTTACCAATTCAATTGTCTTTTCTATTGATGTCTCTATGCTTGTTGATGTACTTGTAACTAGCAGAGCAGTAGTTGGTGGAACTGTTGGCGCTAATGAAGCAGCCAATGTGGAGGGTACTGCCATAGAAACTGTAGAAATTACAGTTTGAGGAGTGGTGGCCAACTCACTCAGTTTAGACTGTATCAAATTATCTAGTTCTTTCTTTGTTTCTTTTAGTTGTTCATTTAACTTAAGGACTAATTCCATAAGCTCTTCCTCCTTCTATGTTTCCAATACTTTAGCTGTCTGAGGATGATGCAGGGGAGGAATCTTGAGCTATTTTTTCAGTGCAGCTATGTCATCATTTTTCTTCTTAATAAGCTTTTCTGCAGCTTTCACATATTTGGGATCATGGCCTAGTTCTATGACTAAGTCCTCTAGGGACTTTATTCTAGTATCTTTGGCCTGTGAAGAGGCCTTCTCTAATTGGAATTGTGTTGATATATTATTCAGCGAATTTTGAAGTTGGTGAGCTGCAATTGCCTTACTGGTCAAGGTGGAGTAGACCATTTCCCCAGTCTTCTTATGTAATTCTATTTGGTCAATAGGATGGATATCCTTTGCCAATACTTCAAAGTCTATTTTCAAATAATCTGCAATTGACCTGGGCTGTTGTGTAGTTGGCTTCATAAAAGTCATCTGCATTTTTCCTTCTTTCACATCAAAGGCTGACATTAGCCTTGTCTGATTAGTTGGAGCCATATTTAGGTAATGTGCATAAATTTGGGCCTTCAATCTCTCATTCCTGGTCTTTATTTCTCTATATTTCTCTCTGATGTCTTGGCTCTTGCCAATAGGAGCCCTGAAGGAGGACACTTCCACACTTTGTTGCCTTTCTAGCATTTGAGCCTATGAGGTGGAAGGTTCTTGTGTACCTCCTGAGGGAGTGGTATGCCCGCTTTCTGCACCTGTAGTTCATGTTGATTCTTCAGTAAACTCCTGTTCTGAAAATGGATTCAACCTTTGCCTCTTGACATAAGTTTGGGAAATAGGTCTGCTAGAAGGGGTTGCCTCCTCTCTATCTCTTTTAGGATTCCTCTCCTCATTTAGAGGAGTCTGTAAAATAGTAGGATTGCTCATGATATGTTCTGGTTGAGCAAGTTATTCTGAAATCTCTAGATGTTCTGTTTCCTTTGGCTGCTCTAATGCCTCTGGCTACTCTGATGGTTGTTTTTCTTGAGGTCCTTCTTCTGTTGTTTTCCCACTGTGTCCCTATGATTCCCTTTGAGATTGGGACTCTCTTGGCACCTGTACAAATGAATCTTCATCAAGTCTTCTTTCTAAATCAATCAATACATTATCAACAACAACCTCTATGCTATCTCGGTCTACCAAAGTGTTTTCCACCCATTCAAGTTGATTAGCATACTGTTCAATTTCAGGAATTCTGTGGTGGATGTAAGGAGATAATTTGTTCTTTTGTCTCCTATTGCAAATGAAGTCTAAAGGGTCATATCTCTAGATAAAAGTTTGTTTCAGTCTCAACCTTTGGAGGATTTCCTCTGATACCTTTCCTGATTCCCTATTGTTACATATGAAGGGGCCAAGTTGATCCTTTATCCTAGGTTGAGCTTTCTTCTTGGCCTTTACAAAATGCGCCTCATCTGAATTGATCATTTTCCTGTAGTAATTCAGAGCAAACAATCTCATAGGGAGGTATCTGGGCAGTTTGTAGGGAGCCAGCTCACATCTATAAATTCTCATTTCAGTGTGGTTTTGGTACAAGTACCAATCCCCCACTCTATATTGTTTGGACAACTGTAGGACCCTCCTGATATCTGCACTGATTCTGGGGGGAGGGCTTCCTAATAGCATAGTTGTCACTGGGTGCACAAAGAGATCTATGAAATCAGTATAAGAATATTGAGAGTCATATAGGTGGATTAATGAAGTCCAGAAGACCACTGATCTAGGGTTGCCTCTGGTATCAAGATTTTGGAGTGTGATTGGGAATTTGTCAGCTTGATAATACAAGAAAAGATGATATAAAACTGAGGAATATTTAAACACTCTTTCATTATCCATCCTCATGAATTGATCATGCATCTTATCATAAATGAACTTAGCATAGTCAAACATGATGGCTGGGGGCTGCCCAAGAGAGTAGATGGACATAAAGGCTACAATAATTTCATCAAAAAATTCACTTGTGGTTTGGCCTAACACACTGGATATCATTTCTATGATGTCTCAGCCAAGATCAGAGAATATAGTCCACATGTAAGGGGGAGGATCCTTTGGAATGTATTGTTCTTCCCTAATGAAGGTCTGGAAAAACCTAGCAAGTTTGTTTGAGATGAGTGTAGGGAATCTATTAAGAAAATCTCCAATAGAAAGAGGGGTCAAGTTTTGGCTTGGTTGTAACTACAACATTTGATTTATGGACTCAGCAGTGATGGTAAACAATACAGACTGGTCTGGGGTCATTACTACCCTTTGGCTGGGACTATAGTTCATATGGCAGTAGTGGATAATCTCTGGGAAGATATGAACTCTAGGGAACTGGTATTTGGGTAAACTTGATTCCCAAAGTCCTATGTAGTCTGCATGGTTCAGGTACTGGTCTCTGTACCTGCAATATAGTTTCAAAGGGGATTCTTGGACAGAGGTATCTTTAATTTGAAAATATTTATCTGCCAGTGGGAGATGGTCTAAATCTCTATGAGGAGTAGAAATGGGCAGGACATTCAATGCAATTGGGGCAGCCATCCTTGGTTCTTGTGGATGCAAAGATGGGGGAAAGGGTTTTCAATGAAATTGGGGAAAACTGGTCTAATTCAGGGTATTTTGGAGTTCACTGGGAAAATTTCTTACTGAATTACTTAAATTTGAAGCAATTGAGTCCAGGTTTGGGAATAAAACAAGGTTTATTAGTGAATTTGGGTAAATACCTAGTTTCAGCTTTTAAACAGAGTAATGGCGACTGTGCACTATTTGTAAGAAGCGCATGTGACTGAAAGGTGGTCTGGAGTTTTAGCAGCTTCAGTAAGTTGGCAGTTAGACATGGGTTGATAGTTGCACATACTCTGGTGCTTGCATGGAGGTTTGAGCGGTCTTTTTCATGATAAAACAAAAAACAATGAGCTTTTTAGTTTTGTTCGTAATGTCAATGGTTTTGGCGGGTACACTGGAAAAATGACACTTGGCGTTAAGCGGGGGATGTGACATTTTGTCGTTTAGCAAGAGGCGGTAAGTGGGATCGTATTGCACTGCTTTTGGGATAAAGTGGTTTTGGGGTGAGGTTGCCTGATGCCATTCATCAGGCACCCTCCCCTCCCTAGGGTTAATAGTGAAACCACCCATATCGGGCGAGTAAAGATCAGCCTTCTGAGGCCGCCCAATATGAGTGTCGACCGTTGGATCAAAATGGGTCAGATCGCACGGTGATCAGGGTAATGATTTGATATGAGTTTTAACAGAGGGGCCTGACGGGGTTTTAATGCTTGGAGGGATTAATTAATTGCGGATTATGAAGTTCTTAATGATGTCAGGAATGATTTCATTGGCGGGGACAGGTTATTAACTAACCACTAATTGATTAGTTAACCTATTTTATTCAGTGGTGGGTCATGGTTATTAATTAGCCACTGATCAACTTAATTAACCCATTAATTAGTTTATTAATAAAGTTTATGTTTCAAACTTCGAGGCAGGATATTAACATATGGGTTTTTAATAAAATATATATGGGAAAGGATTTATTTTGGGATTTAATAATACGGTTAATAAATTAATATGAAAAGGGCAGAAAGGATTTTTACCATAAGTTTAATGTATAACACATGATTGGCGCACTTTATTCATATACACAAAATACTTAGGGTAAGATGGTTTTTATGAGTTGTTTGAGTGAAAAGGGGTTTGCTTGGGGGTGATTACTTTCCCTAGGCAAATGGTGGTTTTACCTTAGGAAAAGGGATTTTTTAGGGGAAAATGAATGAATTGAAGGGGGTGAATGTTTGTGAGGGGGCTTTTAGTACTTAGGACCTATAAGTAATTGGGCCGAGGGTCCGGTCCCTCCAGAAGTCAAAGAAATGCTTTGAGCCCCTTTAACTTACGGTTTGAGGTACTTTTGACTTTTCTTATGGGAAATTAGTAAAATTAAGCATAAAAGGAATGGGGAAATTAGACTTATCATGAATATATAATGGTGGAGGATGGCGGGAGCTCTGGTTCTAGGGTTTAACTAAGCGAGTGACAGAGGGCAACAAGCACCCATGGAGACATAGGGAGGAGACAACTACACTCCCTCCTACAGTAATATGGTTGCAAACAGAGGAAGAGGGGGGGAAAGAAAAAACCTCCACAACCCTCGAAGGTCAAGGCAAAAAACACTGAAACTCAAAATGCAGAAGGCAGCAAAACCCATGCAGATCAAGGGGCCCACGAAGAAGACTATCAAGAGGAGAAAGAGGAAGATAGAGGTTAGGGATCAGAGAACAGAGCTGAGATTGGGCCCTAAAAACCCAAGACCGTAACTAAACCTTGGGTTATTCTGAATGATACAGCTCTGCAAGCGCACAGGGATCACATGGAAAACTATGCCATCATATGCAAATTTATGGGAATCTAGCCATCAGAGAAAGCGTTGTACACTTGGACAAAATACAACTGGAAACCAAAGGGGGAGTTAAATATACATCTTGGATCCAAAGGTTTTTTTATTGTGGTGTTTACAAACATGGAAGACAGAGACAAGATCTTTGAAGGAGGGCCATATTTCTTCGCAGTTGTTGGTCTCTATATGTGGCCATGGACAATGAACTTTGTGCCTGAATGAGAAACCTTCACTTCGGTACCGGTATGGATTCAACTATACTCCTTACCTTTAGATTACTGGATGCTAGAGTCTTTAAAAGCTATAGGCAATAAATTAGGTCATTTCTTAAAAATTTCAGAGGCAACTCTACGGGGAAAATATACATCCTATGCCTGAATATGTGTGGAGATGGACCTATCAGGAGCCCTTCCAGATGAGGTCATTCTAGAAGTCTATGACAAGGAATGGGTTCAAACAGTTGACTATGAATATATCCCGTTCAAATGTCACAAATGTCATGAGCATGGGCATATATCCAAAGACTGTCCTCTTAATAGAAGGGAGGAAAACCTAAATACCAACAAAGGGAAAGACCAGATAGGTTTCACCAAAGTAGGAGGAAAAGGAAAAGGAGGGGGAAGGAAGACACAAAAGAACCCTATGGTGAATGATAAAACAAAAATTTACAACAGTTTTGAGATCTTAGGAGAAAAGGAAGCAGAAGGAGGGGATCAAGAGAGTACATAGAATCAGACAACAAGGGGGAAAGAAAAAGAGACCAGCATGGAGTTCACTCAGGAATAGAATGAACACATGACAAACCATTTGAGCGCCATGGAAATAGAAAAAGACTAGGAAATGACTCAAAGTGAAAGTGGTATAGAGGATCAAGACTTACAGGAGACCCTGGAAAGGGAGAACCTAGAGCTGGAAAAGTTTCTAGAACACGGAGGAAAACTGGGAATAAACTCCATCCCCAAAGAGGATGTGGACAAGGTCCAATAGATATTCCTTAGAAAGTCACATCAAACAACTGCAGGAGTCAAAAGAGGACATGACAACCAGGAAAACAAAGGGACTTCCTCAATAGGATTAATAACAGGAAAACTAGCAAAGTATCCAGGCAAGAGGAGGGGAAGAAAAAGATAGAAATAACTACTATTGGAGTGTGGAAAACTCATGATTGACTTAGGAAGGATGAAATACCTTTCCATTTACTCCTTTAAAACCCCTCCTCAATGAAAATCACAAATTGGAACATTAGAGGACTAGGGAGCAAAAGAAAACAAAGGATTCTAGGTAAAAGGATCAGAGAGGAAAAACCTGACATAGTATTCATACAGGAAACAAAATGCTCAGTGGAGAGGATTCGCGAAAAAACATAGAAAATGGGTAAATAGATATGAATACCTTGAATTAAGGCAAATAAATCTGTTGGTGTCATTCTCACTCTATGGGATCCACAGAAATTTGGTGTGATTTATGCAAAGGCATCCAGACATCAATTTTCTTTGTGTTTCCAACCAGTGGGTGACAGACAATGTTACATGATCACCAATGTCTTTGGTCCACAGCCAATGGAGGACAAACTTTGACCCTCGCAACACTGGAGGATATGAAGAAGAGATACCCATCTCTACCCTGGATTCTTGGAGGTGATTTTAACATAACAAAATCACTCATGGAGAAGAAAGGAGGAACTAGAATACTTGGTAGAGACTCAGTTTCCTTCAAGAACTTCATCACCAATATGAAATTGGTTGATATGGAAACAAGCAATGGAATCTTCACTTGGAATAACAAAAGAGGGGGCCTACCTAGGTGGCCTCAAAATTGGACAAATTTATGGTTTCAGAGGAACTTCTTCTCAGGGGAAGCAACATTACTACACTCATACTACCTTTTGGGGGTTTAGATCACTGTCTTGTCCAATTGGAAGCTTCCCTTTTTGGAAAACCAAGGAACACCCCCTTTAGGTTTGAGAACGCTTGTCTCACGCATTCAGATTTCCTCACAAAAATTGAAAAATGGTGGAAGGAAGAGCTTCACCTTCAAGGTACAAAGATGTTCCTTCTACACTGCAAGCTCAAACACATTAAAGGCAGACTCAAAGAGTGGAGTAAAAATGAATTTGGTAACATCTTCAAAGCTAAAGGAGATGCGGAAAAGAAACTAAAGGAAATAAAACATATTCTTATGATAGAAGGCTATACGGATGAAAGGAAAGAGATGGCAACATCACTCCAGCAGGAGTGGGACAACAGATGTCTTCAAGAGGAAATATTTTGGAGACAAAAATCCAGAGTTCAATAGATTAAAGAAGGGGAGAGAAACACAAAATTCTTTCACAGATCCACCATAGCTCACAGAAACAATAATAGAATTGTGAAACTTACAGATTAGCATGGAATAGAGAGAAACACTCATGAAGAGATGGAGAAGGTTCTACTCCAGAATTTTCAGAAAATTGATGAGGAAACCTCAGAAGACAGATACCAGTTTACGAAAAGATTTACTCGGCACATCCCTAAATTGGTTACCAGAGAAGATAATTTCAATCTCAATAGACTAGTAACCGAGGAAGAAATTGAGGAAGCTGTGAAAGAGATGAAAAATGGGAAAGCACCAGGCTCGGATGGCTTTAATGTGGACTTTTTCAAAGCTTGTAGGAGGAAAGTGAAACAGGACATCCTAGAGGTAGTGGAAGACTCTCGGAGATTTAAGAAAGTCTTAAAGGCGCTCAATGAATCTTTCATAACCTCATTCCCAAAACGGGAAAAGGCCACATCTCCAAACAGATTTAGACCTGTAGAATTATGTAATGTGATATACAAAATTATATCCAAAGACATTTCCAACTGTCTCAAACCTCTCCTCCCAACAATAGTGTTAGAGGACCAAATGGGCTATGTGGAAGGAAGACAAATTCTAGATAATATAATTCAAGCACATGAAATGGTTCATTCACTCATTACCAACAAACAGGCAGGAATGATAATGTAGCTGGACATAGAAAAGGCCTATGACAAACTTAGCTGGTTGTACATAAGAGCAATATTAAAAGCCTATGGCTTTGATTACAATTGGATTAAATGGGTTATGGCACTAGTTACCACCACCAGCTATTCAATTCTTCTCAATGGCTCTCCTTCCAAAACCTTCAAGCCTTCTAGAGGTCTCAGGCAAGGAGATCCTCTTTCTCCTTTCCTTTTCATTCTAATGATGGAAGGGTTAGGGAGAGCTATCAGAGTTGCTAAGGAGGAAGGGAGAATTCAGGGTCTGAGAATCACTCAAGGTGGGGACACAGTGACACATCAACAATTTGTGGATGATACTATGCTTCAAGGCACACCCACTGTCAAGGAAGCCAAGGAATTCAAACAGATTCTGAGTGAGTTTGCTAGGGCAGGCACAGAGGTAAGTCTCACTAAATCAAAGATTTTCTTTTTCAACACAAATATTTCAATTCAAAGAAATCTTTCCAAAATTTTAGGCTTTCAAAGGGAGACACTTCTTGCAAAGTATCTGGGAGTTCCTCTCACTGACAAACCGCTTCACAAGGATATCTAGGAGCTTTTTCTTAATAAGCTAAGAGATAAGATTAGTAAATGGACAAATAGAGCACTAAATCTAGCAGGGAGACTGATTCTCACTAAGGTTGTCCTCCAAAGTATCCATATCTATATTCCCTCTGCCATTCCAGCACCAACTAGTGTAATTACTAATATAAGAAACATTCAGAGAGACTTTCGCTGGGGGAAAGGTGAAGAAAAGAAGAAATGGGCCCTAGTGGCATGGGACTAACCTAAGTCCCATGGTGGCTTGGGTCTTCATGACCCAAGAATTCTTAACAGAGTTCTTTGTGCCAAAATCTGGTGGAGATGGCTAAAAGAAATACAAGCCCGCTAGTCAAAACTTTGGAAGCAAAAATATGCTAGCAAATGGCAGGAGAACAATCTAATCAGAATGACAGGACAAGTAAAAGGTTCTGCAATTTGGAACAGGGCATGGGAGAACAGGGCCCTAGTCCAAAATCATAGTTTCTAGGAGATCAGAAATGTTAACCTAGCTTGGTTCTGGGAGGATAATTGGCAATAGGAGGACAATCTCCGAAGTGAAGAATTAGTAGACATTCACACCAATATCATCAACAAAGGACTAAGGTGGGTAAGTGACTATTGGGACCAATCAAGGAACAATGTGAAATGGAGAACATGGAAACTTCCAGATCACAGTGGAATGGGCATGCTGCATACTCAAGCTATATCCCTTAAATGGCTTTTAGACAAGAGACAAATCTTAAACTCAAACTTGAACAATCAACTAAGATGGGGAAAGAGCAAGACATGAATTTTCTGTTGGGTATACGACCAAAGTCCCACATTGACTAGAAGTGGGGAGGATCATGGGTATATAAGGATGGACAAATATCTCCATTGGTATGAGGCCTTTGTCCATATTGATAAAGAAAATAGAACAAAGCTTGAGGCAAAGTCAAAGAAATGTACCTTTATTGGATATGGTGTTAATGATTTTGGTTATCACTTATATGATTATGAAAATCACAAAATCATTAGGAGCAGAGATGTAATATTCAATGAAAAGGTCTTGTATAAGAATCAGTTGCAGGAAAAGAAACAGGAAAAAGAAAATAAGGAATACACAGTTCTTGATGAAATCACTAAAAAGGTAAAGGTGCCTGAAAATAATAATAATCAACAACAACAACCACCACAATAGCAACAGGCACCCCAAACACCTGAAAGTGGTGCTAGAAGATCTACCAGGATAAGTAGACCCCCTGAACGATACTCTCCTTCATTATATTATTTATTGTTCACTGATTCTGGTGAACCCGAATGTTATGAAGAAGCAATGCAGGTTGAAAGCAGGAAGAAGTGGGAGGTAGCCATGGAAGAAGAGATGGACTCCTTAATGCATAACCAGACTTGGGATTTAGTCAGGTTGCCTGCAGGAAAAACTGCATTGAAGAATAAATGGGTTTACAGGCTGAAGGAAGAAGATGGAGGAAAACAGAGGTACAAAGCTAGACTTGTGGTGAAGGGGTTTGCACAAAAGAAAGGTATTGATTTTGATGAAATATTTTCTCTTGTTGTTAGAATGACTTCAATCAGAACCATTTTAAGTCTTGTAGCAGCTGAAGATTTGCATCTTGAGCAGTTAGATGTAAAGACAACCTTTATCCATGGGGATTTGGAGGAAGAGAGATATATGCAGCAACCACAAGGATATGAGGTGAAAGGGAAGGAGAAACTATTGTGCAGGTTGAAGAAGAGCTTGTATGGCTTAAAACAAGCTCCAAGGTAGTGGTATCTAAAATTTGACAAGTTTATGTCTGAACAAGGTTATACTAGATGTCACTCTGATCATTGTGTTTATTTGAAAAAACAAAATGATGGCAACTATATTATATTGTTATTGTATGTAGATGACATGCTTGTTGCAGGATCTAACATGCAGGAAATAAATGTGCTCAAAAGAAAATTGGAAAATTCATTTGCAATGAAGGATTTGGGAGCTGCAAAACAAATCCTTGGTATGAGAATAACTAGAGATAGGAAAAATATTAAATTAACATTGTCTCAGAATGAGTACATACAAAAGGTGTTGAAAAGATTTAACATGCACAATGCAAAACTAGTTAGTACACCTTTTGCTAGCCATTTCAAACTTAGCAAGGAAATGTGCCCAAAGACCCAAGAAGACATGGATTATATGTCTAAAGTTCCATATGCATCAGCAGTTGGAACCTTAATGTATGCAATGGTCTGCACAAGGCCTAATATTGCACATGCAGTTGGAGTTGTAAGTAGGTACATGAACAATCCAGGAAAGGAACATTGGATGGAAGTGAAATGGATTCTTAGATATTTGAAAGGTACCACAAATAAAGCATTATGCTTTGGTGGTTCAAACATCTCCCTACAAGGATATGTTGATGCAGATATGGTAGGTGATAGAGATAATAGGAGGAGCACTACAGGATATGTATTTACTGTTGGAGGAACAGCTGTCAGTTAGGTTTCAAAAATCCAAAGTGTTGTTGCACTTTCAACAACAGAAGCAGAGTATGTTGCTGCTATAGAGGCTAGTAAAGAAATGATTTGGTTACAAAGGTTTATGGGTGAATTGGGTAAGGAGCATGATATGGGCACGTTATACAGTGATAGCCAAAGTGCCATTCATCTTGCAAAGAACTTAGCATTTCATTCTAGGACTAAATACATACAGCTCAAGTACCATTTCATACGATCAGTGTTGGAAGATGGAGAGTTGAAGCTGGAAAAGATACACACTAGCCAGAATCCTGCAGATATGCTAACAAAAGTTGTAACCAGGGAGAAACTGAGAACATGCTCAGTTTCAATTGGTCTTCAAGGATGACGATGAAGATGAAAAAAAACCAGGTCCAAAGAGGAGTCATTGTCTAGCAAATGAAGCAGCAGTGGAGTTGCTACAATCATTCTCCAAGTGGGAGATTGTTGTGTGTGGAGCATGATTGTTCAAAGGTCTTTGTTTCAGCCAGATGTATACCCCAGGAAGTCTTGTACACCTCTCCACACAAGGGGGACTTGTCCCCCCTGCGGGGGTCCAGGGGCCAGCGGTCCCCCAGCGGGGGCTTGGGGACAGCGCCCCCGAAGCTAAAAACAAATGTAAAATTACCTTGTAAAAGTATAGTAATTTCTAGTCAATCTGGGCCATTCATTAGGCGGATGATCTGACAGTAGAACTTATGTTTAGTTTAGGGTTTTTTGCCCTAGAAGGCAACCCCTCTCTTTGTATGAGGGTATTGTATTTGAGACTGTGAAACAGATGTGTATTCTATGAGTGAGAAACGGAGAGGTGAAACTGTGAGAGAAAACAGAGGATATTACAGCGGATTCGCTGTAGGTTGTGTCTCTTCATTTTGCTGGATAATAGAAAGGAAGGACTGGCTGTTCTGGGTGGACGTAGCCCAAACTGGGTGTCTCTCTTGTTTTGTGCGTTTTCTGTGTTTATATTTCTGCAATATTTTATGTGTTCCATTGCTCCGTAATATATAATTTTCTAACAACTGGTATCAGAGCCGAAGGTCTATTTGGCTGATAAACTCGCAGGAAAGAAGGGTTCCTGGTTCGAGTGGGAGCAATGTTGGAAGATGGTAAGTTTAGGGTCGAGAAATTTAACGGCCAAAACTTCTCACTGTGGAATATGCAGATGGAAGATTATCTGTATCAGAAAGATTTGTACCTACCATTGGGCGGAAAAACAAAGATTCCGACGGGTATGAAAGACGAAGAATGGAACATTCTCGATAGAAAGGCACTCAGAACAATACGGTTGTGCCTTGCTGTGTCAGTCGCCTTCAACATTTCAAAGGAAACCACGACGGAGGGTTTGATGCAGACGTTGTCGAAACTATATGAAAAACCCTCGGCCTTAAACAAGGTATTTCTTATGAAACGATTATTTAATATGAATATGTCGGAAGGTGGATCTGTTGCAAACCATTTAAATGACTTTAATACAGTTAAAAGTCAATTAAGTTCTGTAGGGGTAAACTTTTATGATGAATTTATAGCTATGTTATTCTTCTGCTCATTAACAGAAAGTTGGAATCGTTTGGTAATGGCCATTAGTAACTCCGTTTCTGGATCTGGTACTTTAAAGTTTGATGATGTTGTTGGTGCTATCCTTAACGAGGAAATGTGATGGAAAAGCTCCGGTGAGACATCGGGAAATGCTTTGAGTGCAGAGTCTAGAGCAAGAAAAATGGAAAGAGGAAAGAGCTCAGGATATCGCAATAAATCAAGGAAAGGCAGATCCAAGTCCAGATCGGGGATAGTGTGCTGGAAATGTGGAAAGAAAGGACACCTAAAGAAAGACTGTAGATATCGGAAGGGAAAAGAAGGAGATGCACAGCAAGAAAACAATCATGAAGCAAATGTGATAGGTGAGGTGTTACAAGATGCTTTGATTCTTTCTTTCGAAAATATTACTGATTCCTGGGTGGTAGATTCAGGGGCTTCATTCCATGCCACACTTGATAAGAAATACTTTCATGACTATGTTCAATGAGATTTTGGACAAGTTCGTCTAGGTGATGATAAACCCTTTAAAATCATTGGAATGGGTAAGGTTCTTGTAAAACAACAGAATGGAAACCAATGGCTATTAAAGGAGGTAAGGCATGTTCCAAATCTAAAGAAAAATCTGATTTCAACAGGGCAGTTAGGCGGTGAAGGTTGTGTGACAACTTTCACAGATAAAGCTTGGAAGGTCACCAAAGGAGCCCTGGTAATAGCAAAAGGCGAAAAGGTTGGTACATTGTATTTATGCAATGGTATTTCTAACTCTGTTAATGCTTTAAATTCCAAAGAAGTAGATGCAGCATTATGGCATCATAGGCTCGAACACATGAGTGAAAAGGGGATGAAGATTCTTCACTCAAGGAATTTGTTGCCGGGTTTGAAGAATGTTGATTTGGACTTCTGTGAGAATTGCATTTATGGAAAACAGAAGAGAGTCAGATTTCTCAGAGTTGGGAAAGAAAAGAAGAGCGAAAAATTAGAGCTTTTGCATACATATGTATGGGGACCTACTCAGGTATCATCTCTCGGTGGCTCTCATTATTATGTTACTTTTATTGATGATGCAACTAGAAAAACTTGGATTTATTGTATTAAGAATAAATTTGATGTATTTGATACTTTCAAGAAATGGAAAGCTTTGGCTGAGATTGAGATAGGAAAGAAATTGAAGTGTCTTAGATTAGACAATGGAGGTGAATATTGCAGCAAAGAGTTTGATAGGTACTGTTCAGAGCATGGAATTCGCAGAGAGAAGACAGCTCCAAGAACACCACAAGAAAATGGTGTGTCAGAAAGGATGAACAGAACAATCATCGAGCATGCAAGGTGTATGAGATTGCATGCAGGATTGCCTTTACAGTTTTGGGCAGATGCTGTAGATACTGTTGTTTATCTAATAAACAGAGGGCCTTCAAGTTCCTTGGATGGTGGTGTTCCGGAGGAAGCATGGACAGGTAAAAAGGTAAACTACTCCTTTTTAAATCCTTTTGGTTGTGAGGCCTTTTGGGGTAAAACCCAAAAACAAATCCATGAGGGCTTAGGGGAAACTTCCAGATCACAGTGGAATGGGCATGCTGCATACTCAAGCTATATCCCTTAAAGAGCTTTTAGACAAGAGACAAATCTTAAACTCAAACTTGAAAAATCAACTAAGATGGGGAAAGAGCAAGACAGGTCTTTTCAACCTTAAGGAAGCCAAAAGAATAGATGCAGGGCTTAACCTTCCAAACACTGATAAGACGTGGAAAGAAGTCTGGGAAAATCCTCATTGGATGAAAGTCAAACTGTTCAAGTGACTAGTTCATCAGGGGATGAAGATTCTTCACTCAAGGAATCGTTGGGATAACCTAAGAAAAAGAGGCTTTGTTGGCCCCCAATATGTCACTTATGTAGAAAATAGGAAGAAACTACAAATCATCTACTAAATATATGCACTTTCACTAAAATACTTTGGAATTGGGTTGGAGAAGTCTTTAAGCAGAAAAACAGAAATGTTAATGACATTATTACTACGTTGAAGAATTGGTGGAAAAAAAATTTGGGTAATGAGATCATCAACTCCGCCTGGATGCTGACCCCAGGATTCATAATCTAGAATGTCTGGCAGGAGCGCAACAACAGGATTTTCAAGAAGAAAGCGAGTCCAGTGAGCAGCATCCTTAAGCTAATCCTTAAACAAATCAAAGAGACTGTTCATATCTTGGGAGGTGCAGCTACTAGAAAACCCATCGAACAAAGAGA
This sequence comes from Pinus tabuliformis, assembly GCA_031772625.1. Taxonomy (NCBI): domain Eukaryota; kingdom Viridiplantae; phylum Streptophyta; class Pinopsida; order Pinales; family Pinaceae; genus Pinus; species Pinus tabuliformis. Next base: position 736,997,636 of record CM062805.1, on the reverse strand, counting down.
GGCTAGAATTTTGGAGAAGTTAGAGCTCAAGGTTCATCCCCCTCTGAGTTCTATGAAGATTAACAAGAATACCTCAGCAGATAAGTCTTCTTGGCAATCACTTCTCATGGATTTTTAAAATTTAACATAGATGGGGCCTCAAAAGGGAATCTAGGAGAAGCTAGTTATGGAGGGGTCCTGGGGATGAGGAAGGAAGCATATGTCATCTTTCACATTTATCTAGGAAAAGCAACCAACAATATGGCTGAGCTCATGGCGATGGAATTATGCCTAGAAATATTGCTCAAGTACAACATTCCCAATGTCATCATTGAGGCTGACTCGGAAGTAGTCATTAACTTAGTGAAGAGGATAAATGCAGGCGCTACTCCTAAGAAAATCTCAAAACAATGGTGGCTTTTGCAAGTCTACCAAAGAATTCAAGGGCACCTAAGAAGGCTGAGAACTCTTAGGTTGTTGCATGTTCGCAGGGAAGCCAACAAAGTTGAAGACTGTCTTGCCAATGAGGGGGTACGAAACAAGAATATTGATTTGTGCTGCTGATGGGAGGAGATAATGGATGACAGGTTGAATGAGGGATGCTCATCCAGAGCCATTAGCGACCGACAACAGTATCAAAAAAATTCAAGAGACATAATTTTCTGAAACAGAGCCACAGAGACGAGGTCTAGTTGAGCTGGATTCATTATGAAATGTTATGACATAAGTGAGATCCTTTTTAGGATGCAGGTCTATGTCAGCCTCCTTAACCCAGGTAACAGCAAACCAGAAGTCTCAGGGATGGCCGAAAGATGGGATCTTCATCTTCCTTTGGCCCAAGCGCTAGAGTCCATATTTTCTCGGCAGACACAAAACCCCCACTTTTATTCCTGTGATAGCTTTACTGCCATCGGGGTGGTTTTCGGTTTATCACACGCTCATCAAGCTAGAAGTGGTTTTTCACAATCGAGAGCGATTCCACTCACCACGCAACACATGGCTAAGGGTGGGGAGGAAATACTACCCTCATCACGCGGTAACTATTAGTGCTTTTAGTCTGAGCAATATGATCCTTCACCATTAGATCAAACAAGGACAATCCACGGCCAGGAATAAACGTGCATGTTGGTGGGTCTGAAACAGTGGTTATCTTTCGAGCTGTTCGCACGACCTCACTGGAATCGCACACAAAGGGTGGATTTTGGGTGGTAAAAGTGAACGAAGGTTATGTCAAAAATGGACCGGATATGATTATAAATTATGGTCTATTGGGTTCATTGGGTCTGATTTGTTTGTTAAAAGGTGAGCTTGTTGGCCACCTGATATGTTTTTCCTCCATTGGATCTTTTGCTTAGGATCCAACGATCAGTTTTGTTCAATTTGTTGTCTTGACAACATGGATTGGGGTGGGCCTGTCATATTGGTGGGCCTCACCGCCACGGTTGCCTTTTGTACACTATTTCTCCTTTTTTAATTTGAATAAAAGGATCTGCTCTTGCCTTAGCAAAAAAAAGAATGGGGAAATTAATCACTTGACTTTGTGTAAATGCTCAATTATCATCCATACTTTAGCAACTTGATGATGAAAGTAAATGATATGATTTTATCTAATCAATCATCACAATTCTACAACCATGCAATTACTTACCCATCTACTCATCCTATCATTCTTTCCACTCTTTATTAGGGTGCACTTACGCTGGCAAACCCTTATCAACACATTTTTCTTTTCTTTTACAATAGAAATCTATATAAGTCTATCCTTATTACATCCAAGGGCTTAGATTAAACCATTGAGCTCCTTTTATTTACTCTACATATCTACTTATCTACCAAGATTAAACAATTTGGTTAGATTTTATTCTCTATCTCTAAGCATGAAATTCAAAACATGGAATAACCAAGATTAAACTGTTTGATTACCATGGATTGTGGCATGAATAACAAGTTGCACACAATCATTATTATGCAGAAAAGTAAATAGTAGTGGCATTTGTACTTGCACACTTTCATGGTATTTTTGTTTTTTGGGTTCATATTTTCTTCTTTTTTTACCCTTTTTACTCTTTCTGTCCTTCGATTTTTCTTTTAGGACAAACCCTCTTTAGATTTTTTTATTTTTTTTATTTTTTGAATATGGAAAACATTTGCAGAAAGAAAAGGTATGTACATATTACAAATTTGACCTCATCCATTCAAAAATTATGACTCCTATTGGTATAGGAACATAACAAGGCCGAAAAAAGTGGTTTGTTGAGTGAGTGCCATGTTAAAGGGGTAGACTACTGCCAAAAAATCCTTCCGAATACAGATATTGAGTCACTGTGTTGTCCAATTTTTTCCCATATGATTAGTTTTAACGAGTCAAAAAGGGTAAACTTGGTGGTCTTTTCATATTTAGAGCGTCTGAAAAGATCTTAAAGAGAAACTCCAAGGGGTCCCTTTTTCATAGTTGATAACTAGGTGTGACAAAGGTTTAGTAGTATACCTAGAACAATTACTTTTTCATAAGTTAATCTAGTAAGTCCGAATAAAGTGATAAACCTATGATCAATAGACGTCTTCCTCATTTTGTTACAAGTACGAGGGGAGGGAGTAAAATCAATATTATTTGTGAAATTTTAATGAGTCAGACGAAGAAAAATTCAATAGATCTTCATAAAATTTTAACGAGTCAGATGAAGAAAAATTGATATGTCTTTTTTAGTTTAGGGAGCAAGAAAAAAGAACTCCTCAGGTCTTCTTCGTAGAAGTTTTACGAGCCAGAAGAAGATAACTCGGGATTTTTTCAGTTTAAGAGCAAGAAAAGGTCCCAAAAAGAAAGTGCTCATATCTTCTTTGTATGAGTTTTATGAGCTCGAAGGAGGTAACTCAGGGATTTTCAGTTTAAGAGTGAGAAAAAAGTCCCAAAAAAGAAAGTTCTCATCTAGAGTTAGAATTGGTCAATTCTGCATAAAGATACTAAAATACCATCACAGTATAAGTAAGATTTGACAACATATCAATATGGCGCATGTTTAAACAATATAGGAATGAAAAACTTAAATTTCAATGTCTATCTAAAGTGAGTCATACCTCTAGAGTGACTATAAGAAGGGTTACAGGCCCTTATTTTCATTGTTTTGAGATCTGTGAGAATGCTCTGGAGAGAAAAATCAGCCGAACATTCCCAAGCGATTACGAGCAATCTAGGCTACCATTCAATGCATTGCTAGTTCTAGGTAGATCACCTCATCCCCATCTTACATTTAAATACCTATTTCGGTCTTTTTTCACGGTAGTTTTTTAGTTTTGGGCAAGCCCTAGGTGGCTTGGCCAGCTAATGTTGTCGCCTAGGCTAGGGGGCACGTTGAATGGCCTTCCAATGAAAAAGAGGGGGTTTAGCACGCCTTGTGGGCTCTGGAGCACTGCGTTAGTCAGAAAGCACAAGGAAAAAATAATTTTCTTGATTCCTTAGGAGTTTTGGCTAGCTAAAGACTTATTCAAGGGTGCTTTTATGCAGGAATTAAGTTTACAAATGAGTCTATAAAGAGAAAGAGATCATGATGCCAAGGAACTACAAGTGATAAACGATCTGCCTTTCTTGACATCTTTTCGGAGACGTGGGCTGCTAAAATATGCCAGACTAGACCTTATGAAGATTCAGGAGGATCTCCTTAGCTGGATCATCCAACAGTGGGATGAATGAAAAGGTGTGTTCAGGATTGGGGATCATGAGCTCTTGATAGAAAGGGACAATATATATTTCCTCACTAGTTTATCATGCAAAAGTGCATGAGTAAACATGATAGGAGGGAGAGAAGATTCGAGGACCACAGTGGAATTGGTCCAGACACACTGTAGACTAGGCTATGGGCTAGTGAGGAATAGGGTTCCCATTGAGTGGATCAGAACTACACCGATGAGGGCTATTTTGTGGATGATCTTACACTTAACATGGTCTAAGAGCTAGCATGTGGTTATAAAGGCCCAATTTATACTAGAAATACACTGCTTACAACCACGGGTATTCAACTGGTGTGAGGGAGTCCCCCATTAGGTGAAAGAAGAGTTGACAACTTGTAAGACCCAGGCCCAAAGAGAGTTTGGGTATGGTACTTTGATCGTGTCTTTTATTCTTAAGAGAGTGCTCGTGATGAAGCCTTGCATGAGTCTAGGTATAGATGGTCCTAGGGATCCTAGACAGGAGTGAAGGGCTTCTCTAACACCTCATACTGGAGGAGGACCAATTAGACACTTTTTCGAGGATGACTTCTTCGAGTGGCTCAATGGCCAGATCTTGATAATTGAGGATTATGATTATGCAGGCATGGATTACACGAGGGATCCAGAACTGATATTGCCACCCAGCATTCAATGGGGGTCATAAGGTAAGAGGATAGATCAAAGTACCAAAAATTATTTTTTGACTTTTGAAGTTTATGCATTTTTTTGGTTATGGGTGAAAAGGTTTTGACATGAAGCATTTTCTTGACACAGATGTGGCACTAGTATGTCCTACAAGTATGTCTCACCACACTAGGTGGGGTGATCAACTACTTGGGGCTGGAGAAGCAAAAGGTGCGATAACCACCGAAGAGGGAGATGACACACAGAGTCTTTGTGAGGTTGCTATGAACCTCGAAGGATTGAGCATGGGTGTGCTACCTCTTCCCATGAGAGAGATACTAGTTCATATGTAGCGACACAAAGTGGGTGTGCCAAAGCAGTTTCTAGTGCCTCTTAGGAGGTTAGTTAGAGCACTCATTTGTTACCATGAGAAGCAGGCTCAACAGGAGTAGGGTATGGCCAGCGGGTGTCATAGCGAGGCTTAGCAGAGCCATTTTGTACTTAAAACACCCAAGTTTTGGGAATTTTTGATGTAAAAAGACTGGACTTGATATATATATATATATATATACATATATATATATATATATATATATATATATATATATATATATATATATATATACATATATATACAAATATTTTTTGGTGATTCATCGTGTATGTGTTTTTCTTTGATTTTTTGTAAATTTTAACTATGAAAATTTTACATTCATACATGTAAGTATAAAGCATGGAACAGATGCCAATCCAATACATAATTTTCCAATGAGTTGGCTAATGCATTAGATTCTCTAGGAATGTGTTCACATGTAATAAACTCAAATAATAACGTAACAATATTGGATTGTGAATGTGATAATGATTGGTCATTTGCATAACGACTAGATGGGAGTCTAACCTAACCACCAGATTGGAGATGTCCTAAGATGAGGCTTTAGTAAGGAGTTTGATCAAGGACATGTACTCGACAATATTTTTGGTGGCAGCACCAAGAAAAACTCCCGTGGAACTAAGTATTTCCAACTCAAGTGTATGAAGGACCCAAGTAGCTGATGCAATGTGCCATGGGTGATGATTGCCACCATCCAATGTATGATAAGGGTGATGAAGGCATATTTGCAATGAGAGACATGTATGGGATAAATACCATTGAAATCCAAAAAAAATCCAAACACACCAAAAGAAGCAAAACTTACACACATAAAATTACAAAGCAGATGCCTAGTAGAACACTAGGCATAATACTTTTTGTGATAGAGCCCTTTGTGGGGCTCCACGAGTGGAATTCCATCAGAGTCCTGAAGTTCATAAGCACCTTTTCAAAGGACCTTAGTAATGACATATGGACTAACCCATAATGGTTGAAGCATTCCTGACCCCAAGAGATCATGCCTTTGATAGTATAGTAAAATGAGGTTTCCCTCTTGGTAAGATCAAGGATTAACATTTTTGTCATCTTGGGCTTTGAATCAATGCTTGTCTGCTTTGAGAGCCAATGTGGCATCTTGATGAGTCTCATCTAGCTGATTGAGTGATAGCAAGTTCTCTTCTTCAGTAGTGGTGTCGTGCAAGAGTTCAACAACTAATTTTATGGAGGGAATCTGGCACTCGATAGGAATAACTACTTCCAAGCCGTAACAAAGTTTAAATGGTGTAAATCCTATAGCAGTTTTGACTGATGTTTGGTATGCCCAAAGAGCAGGATATAACATGTGGTGCCAATGGGTTTTATGATTACCTACTAATCGATAGATCACAGCTTTTAGGATGCCATTGATGGCTTCCACTTGGCCATTATCCTATGGGTAATAGGAGGAAGAATGTTCTTTACTAAACCCTAGCAATGATGTTAAGTTAGACATCATATGGTTTTGGAAGTGGGAACCATGGTCTATAACGATCGTGCGGGGCAAGCCGAAAGGACAGATTACCTAATTGAAAAGGAATAAAGCAGTGGTTTCTCCATCAACCCAATAAGTGGGAATGGCTTCATCCCATTTCATAAAGAAGTCCACAAGAAAATAATGAATTTGTGCCCATCACAGGAAGTGAGGTTACAGGTAACGAAGTTGATGCCCCATTTAGCAAAGGGGTTGATGGAGATAACTAGGTGAATAGGGGAAGGGGGTGTGTGCATTTTCTTGGTAAATAATTGACAAGGATGACACTATTGTATTGCAATAATATAGTCTTTAAACAAGGTTGGCCAATAGTATCCCGTGCACAAAATTTTATGGGCAGTAGCCATGCTAGAGAGATGACCACCGCATGCCCTAGCATGGCAGTCATTTATAATGGGTACCTTCTCAGAACGGGTGATACAATGTCTAATAACTGAGTCAACACCAGGATGATATAGAGTATCATTCAACAAGTAGTGCCATCCTTGGTGGCGGATGTGACGACGGTCGTTGGACAAGATATCTGGGCGGAACCGTTGTGTTTGGAGGTAGAAAGGAATGTCTCCATACCAAGGATCAGTTAGGTCAACTAGATAGACAGATTCATTTGGAAAAGGATCATGGGCTACCTCATCTAGGTCAACTATGGGAAGGTCCGACAATAATTCATGAAGGCTAGGGATCTTTTAGCCTTGGCAAGGGAAAAAACTAGATCAAATTGTTGGAGGATTACAATCCATTTGGAATATTTTCCTATGATGACTTGATGAGACAGAATGTGTCTCATGGGATTATCTAGGGAAATAATAGTATTATGTCATAGAAGTTTTTAATGTCGGAAGCGATTGATAACAAAGGCAACTACAAGGTATAGTTTTCCCAAATGTGAATATCGGAGTTCGGGCCCAGCCAAGTGTTTCGAGAGATAATAGATCACATGCTCACTGAGATCATCGTGAGTTTGGAACAACACCATACCAATCAAGGATGGCGAGGCTTCTAGGTATAAGATAAAGTTGTGCAAATAGTAAGGAGGACTGAGTAGCGGGGCAGATATGAGTGCCTCTTTCAAGGCATCAAATCATCATTGAGCTTAATCATTCCACAAGTAGGATACTCCTTTCTTTAGTAGATTCATAAAGGCTTTCGTTAATTCAACATAATTCATGATGAATCATCATAAGAAGTTTTCCTTCCCCTGCAAATATGGAGTTGTAAGATGGATTGTGGTGCGGGAAATTGAGTAATTGCCTTGACCTTAGCAGGATCAACCCCTATCCCATGTTTAGAGACAATGAAACCAAGTAGGCATCCAAACTCAATAAAGAATACACACTTATGTAGATTCAGATGGATGTTATAGAACCTACACCAAAGAAATATTGATCAAAGATGAGCTAGATGTTGGGTTCGTTTCTTGGAATGAGCCAGAAGATCATCCAAGTAAGCTTGAACAATGTGTCTAATATCATGAAACACATAATCCATGGCCCTATGAAAGGTTGCACCTGCATTCTTCAGACCCAATGGGAGCTTCTGATATGAAAATATGCGCCAAGGACAAATAAAGGTGGTTTTGTGTTGGTCCACAGGTTTTATAGCAATATGGTTATAGCCTAAGAAGCCATCCATGAAGGAGAAGGATTCACAATCGGCACAATCATCGATTATTTGGTCAATGAATGGAGTAAGATAATTGTCTTTTGGACATGCGGCATTCAAATCACAGTATTCGACATTGACACAGATGGTACCTTGTTTTTTGTCTATGGGAACCAGATTGGAGACCCATTCTGTCAAGGGAATGGGGTAGATAAAACCAACACATAATAATTTTTCCACCTTAGTCTTGATAGCTACAGTTTTGTGGGGGTGGATTGGCTGAAGCCTTTGGTATAAAGGTCTGGCATTTTCATAGACATTGATCTCATCCTTGAAAATAGAAGGATCTATGCCGAGAATTTCCTCATAAGACCAAGCGAATACATCACAGAATTCCTTGAAAAGGTAGCTGAAGCTTGCAATTTCCTCAAGATTGGAGTTAGCTCCAATATGAATGTTTTCCATCAAACCTATTTTGACTCAAATATCAATGAACATAGTCCTTGAAATATTTCCCAAGTTCCCTTCCGAATCCAGAATTTGGATAGTCGTATAAATCAAGGGAACAACCTTAGGTGGTTCAAAAGGCAGGATTTTTATAGATGTCACATCTAAATTAGGTATCGAAGCGTGATGTTGAGAGGTTTCCCAAGGTTTCTCCTCTAAAGACATGATCTCTTGAATAGCTTTGCCCTAATTTAGGAATTCATTGAGGAGATTGTTAGAAGGAGTCGTGATGGGAGAGGAGGTGATACCGTTGGTCGTAAACAAAGAAGCAGAAGAATCAGATGCAGATTGAATGGATTGATAAGCCAATTTGACTGCTTAAAGCGGCATTTGTTCTCCATAAGATTCAATTTCGGAAGGGGCTAGGAGGATCAAAGGATCGATTGGCTCATGAGGAATGGTGGATACCATAGAAACCATCTATGGAACCTCGGGTGGTGGGAGAGGAAAGCATCCCAACATTGAGGAACCCTTCAAAAGACCGATACCAACGTTGATGTAATAGTCAGGTATGCCACCCACTAAGGGCATGGTGACACTAGGAAACAGGGAGTAATCTAGGGTACAGAAGGACAACTGATCCACTATGACTATTCTCTCATCTAATGGAAAGAGGCTGAAGTGAAATACCGAAGAAACAATGGCGGTCATGGCATAAGTCTAACTGCAGCCCAAAGAAGATTATAGTTGAGATGACGATCTACGACTTCAATTTCCACCTTTACCATTTTCCCACACAAAGTGATGGGGTAGTTGGCAAGGTATCCTTTTGGGATGAATGTATGGCCATTGAATGCTTTAAGGGAATTTAATGGTGGAGCAAGGGTTGGAGAACCCAGGGCGAGCCAACATGAATTAGACATGACACAGGTTGAAGCACTTTCATCAATGACCGTTATATGGATAGCTTTCCCTTTTGAAATAACCTACACCTGGAATGAAAGTTGGTGGGAAAGGTGAGGCTTACATTTTCCCATGTCAAATATTGCTAGCATGGAATCCTGAGGGTCATCTCCACCAATGATCGAAAGAAAATATTTACATTGTGTTGTACAGGTCTACAATACTTCGAGTGTAGGCATGGATGATGGTGCTTGCACAAAATATTCTACAATACTGTAGTTCTAGGTAACACGTGTAGATGTATTGTGTGTCGTATGATGAAGTTCCCCTTTAGGGGCTGAATCAGAAGATCAACAACATGCCTTTCGATATGGATATTGTTAAGTGGCAGTGGATTTGAACTCGAGGTAGCGTCTAGAGTGTTAACAACTGGAATTCCATAAGTTTTCGCTCGTGTTTGAATATAAATTGTTTCAAAGGTGTAAAAAGTGGACGATCCTTCACCAGAGGAAGGATGGTTTGAACAGTTGTTTCCCCCTTGTGGGGGTTGTAATGGGTTTGAAATAAGACGTTGTTGCTGTTGAGTAGGGAAAAGGTTGTATAGGATCATAGGGGTCCTGCCAATGTCCTTTTGAGTAAGAATATCTGTGCATTCTTAAAAATGAGGACATTTGTGTGTCATGTGATCCTCTCCACAGATTTTGCAAAGGGAAATTGATAGGTTTTTCCTTTCTTCCTTTAGATTTCGCAACAAATTTTTGTTTTACGTTGGGCTGCATAGCGGACTGCTCTTAAGAAGAAGAGGTCTTTTTATTATTCTTCTTGTTCTCGCCGTTGGGTTTTTGTGTAGACTGCACAAAGTTTATCATAGTGGGTAGAAGAGCAGGTGATTAGGTAGAAGTGGTGGTGTCAACAGACAACTGGGCAATGTTCCCATTAAGTTGTTTTACAGAAGCCCCAGAGGTAGCGTTGACAAGACTGTCAGCGTGCACACCAGGTTGCTGAGTAGCAAGAGCATTGGAAGTTTGAGGGGCATGGGGGATTAACTTGTATAGCATGTCAGAATGAGAGTAAATCAGATCTAAATGTTGGGCATGACGAATAAATTGGTCGTCTGTAACCACACCACCTAAAGCAACATCCTTGGGAATTTGGGGAAGAAGTGATTTGTAGAACCAATCTGCTAACAGGTAATCCAGAATGGGGGCCTTGACAAGCCTTCGCCTACGTCCCCATTCATGAATGTGATCAAATATGTGGGTGGAGGTGTCTTGGCACAAGGTAGTAAGAAGTTCCATTCCAGTTTTGTAGCGAATACGAAGCTAAAAGTGCTTTAAAAATTCCATTGCCAAGGCGCCAAAGGTATTTATTGATGTGTGTGGTAATTCAATATACCACTTGGCAACATTGCCAGTAAGGGTGCAGGGGAAGATCTAGTGCTGGATACTGTCATACACCATGGAGTACGATATGCACCATAGATGGTAGGTGGTGACATGTGTACCTGGGTCATCCCCTTGTTTCCCTTCAAACTTTGAGATGTCGACAGGTATCTTGTGCGGGATTAGAGGCCAATGCCAATTATGATAGATGGGTTCATTAGTCATTTTATATAGATTTTGAATATCAAATGTTTCCAAAATAGGAAAATTGTTTGGTGCCCCCGAGTCTTACCAGGGTGATGAAAATGACTTGAAGGACCCTGGGGTGCTCCCATCATGTTGTTTCCAATAGGATACATTGGATTCATTAGATAATAACCTCCTTGTTGTGGTGGAATATTCATATAATCAAATGGTCCATAAGGGATATCAGGTTGGGGGGAAAATATTGGTTTCCCCCAGGATAAAAAGTTCCCCCTTGACTCAATTGAGGTTGAGGAGGGGGTGCCCAAATAGATGGAGCAAGACCAGATTGAGGGATTCTGCTATCCATATAGTTTTTTGTAGGTACATGACTAACAATAGAATAGTGTCCACTTCGAGGAGGTAAGTCGATCAATAATGATTCAAATTGTCCTATATTCGGAGGGGGAATAGTGATGCCCCCGAATGATATGTCCATGTTAGGAACGTTGCCCCCAAGCATCTGAGCCTGAGGATTTGAACTTAGCAAAGGGTTCCAATCAAAAGGATTACTAAAGGTAGTCATGCTAACTACACTGTTAGGAATGATAGTTGAAGGTCCAGGAGTAGGCACAAAAGGGGCAGAAACCAGTATATAATGGGTTCCACTCATAGTAGGTGTAGCTAGGTTGCTTAGATTAGGCATAGTTTGGATAGTAGGGTAACCAATCAACTGTGTGTTATTGACTATTGGCGAGGGAAGTGATGGTGGACCAAAGTTTTCGATAAAATATCACAACCCATTAGTCGTCAAGGGGATGTTGGATGTGGGTACTGTCGAAGACATGATAGGTACAAGTGTTACCTAAATCAACACAAGTCCCAGAGTATTGGTGAGGGGAGGACTATAGGGAGGTACAAATCCTTCACTGAAGAAGTCCTCAGGTAGTATAATGTCCTGGGAGGTGTTATGTGATTCAATGTTAGACACTGGAGACTGATTTCTCAAAGAGGGAGAATCTGGGTCACCAAGGCTCGGTTATCCTCTAGAGTCAGCAGAGGAAGACCTTGTTGTCTCCTATATTAATGAAGAGGGTCATATGTAGCCACAGTGACTGATATATTTTATCAAAAAAATTTAAAGTGATATTTATTATAGTCTCAGTGATAACAAACCAGCACCTAAAAATAAAAAATACTCTAAAAGTCAATCAACAAGAAGTTAGGGGATATGACTTTCTCTGATAACCATTATTTTCTAGAGATGAAAGCCAATATCGCAATGGTTAAAAGAGAGAGTTGGCCAAATGTAGAGTTACAATTACTCTTAAGCTTCTCCAAAACCTTAGATTAAGGGTCCAAGTACTCTCATGAAAATGGGTACCCTCCCAAAAATGAAGACAGAGTAGGTTCGACTATTTAGATACCAGGGCAACCCACCCTAGTCACCTTATGTTCATCCCTAAAAAAATTTGGCCACTAAGGTTAATTAAAATCATAGACACCACCAGGAGGGACATGATTGTAGATAATACGTTGTGTGGGGAGGATACCTGAGTCCCCAACTCAGATCCGATATCCCTGAGGGGATCCCCAATACATAGAATACCCAATGTAGATGGAATCAAAGGTGGTCTACCTTCTCTGACATTCCAATGGTGTCTCGATTTAACTCCTTTATGAGGGGAGCAGTCCTAGATGATATGAGTGTAAAAGGATTTTACTCTCTTTAACGATACTAGTCTCAGTTTTGCGATCTTGGGCAGTTTACTCATGACTGCCTATCCCAAGATCCTAGCTCAGACTAATCTGTGTGTATGCTCAAAAATAGTTGCTGATTTTTTTATTACGAGATTGATTTTAAAGGTACTTCATTAATGTCTTTGTAAGGGGTGTTGACGTATAGAGTTTTATGAGACTCTGACTCAAACCATGCAGAAAATATGCTTTTTAATTTCAATTTGATGAAGAAGTTATTCTACAAGGAGAGAGTTATCTATACATAAATTCAGTACCATGCATCCAATGCAGTAAACACATGCATAAGTTGCAGACATGAAATGCTCTTTAAAAACTAACCCAATATGCATATGAAAAATCATACCAACTAAAACAAAAATTTTAAACATTTTATTTTCATTTTATTTTCTTAAAAAGCAAATTTACTTAATCTATTTTCCTAAAAAGAAAAATGGTCATAGAAGAAGGAAACCAAAACACAGTGCACATTTGCATACCCTAAGATAGACTTCAAGTAGCCTCCCAACCTAGGATTTTACATAACAAGGTGAAAATAAAGAAAATGGTGGACTAATGATTCTCAAAAGAGGATACAGAGCATTAATAACATGACTAATTCTCTGTCCAAAAGCCTAGGGAGCATTATAACTCATTGGATTGCATAGCTAGGGTGCGTTATAGAGGTAGAAGTTGTAAAAGGAGTCATTCAAGGTCTGATCAAAGGCTATGCACATCAGAGGAGGTTGTGAAGTATCCAGAGCTATTAGAATGGTTACCAAGAAGAACATGAAGGCCTAGAAAGAAAGAGAGATCTTAGAAACTTGGAAGTTCAAAACCGAGAACTAAATATGAGTCCCCAATGGAGTCACCATTTCTGCTATAGAGATTAAGGCACGGGTGGTTGTGGATGAAATACCCTCTCAGATCTTCTTGGGATCCAAGGAAGACTGATTAATATTAGCTACAACTGTCACAAAGAAACATACATATATTCATATTAATGCATGATTGACAAAGAAAAAGGAGAAGGATTACCTCAGTCCTTGGTGTAGCCCTACTGGAGAACTCAATGTGGCAAAGTGGAAGAACTCTATGCCATATCCTAGATCAAAACCTACATAGAGACAAGATAAAGTGTAATCATACAACATATAAACCTTGATAATCAAAACATGAATATATGAGAATATAGCCTAGCATGCATCTAAGCTACTTATTAATCATGGAATCGAATCAACATGTAAAGGAATAAAGTATCGACACCATCAAGTAGACAACACAAAAGAAGATCTATATTATTAGATAGAAGAAGAATAATTATAACCATATTGGTTGGATCAAGCCTCCTCTAGTCCTTCAGCTCCTCTCTCTCTCTCTCTCAATTTCTTGGCAACATAACAATAATAAATCTCTTGCAAAGTTTCGACAACCATTCGACCTATTTCAAAATGACCAAGCCTCCAATATATAGATGTTTAGAGGCTCATCCTTGCTAATTCTTTCATGAGTTCCATTGAGGCAAAAGTTTGGATGTTTTCTCATTTTATTTCTCTTTCCTTTCCCATGAGACTTCATTAGGAATAAAAATGTCCTTAGTTAGGATGGAGGCGGATGTTTCTTACTTTTTGAGCTAACATTTGAGTGAAAAGTGGAGTGTCAGTTGGTCAACTCGTGCTTTGACCTTTAGAATGTCACAAATATCTAGTAACATTGCCCTTTAGGAAAAAAGAGCATTAACCTAGGGACTAACACTTTTGGTTGAGAGATGGAAAGCATTATAACTCTCCTTGTCTGTTTATGGGATGTGTTACCCTAGAAAATAGTTTTGTGATTTAGGTCTTGTCTTCAACCAATGTGTCTTTCTCCTCTGAGTTAATGAGGAGTTCATTTTCATGTATAACAATATTGACTATGATAAGTTGCCATCAATAAGGCCGATATGAAAGGAATTATTTTTAGGAATTGATCATAGTTGCAAGAAATTTTGAGTCACCTTTTTTAAGGAAGGGACCATAATCATGAAGGCTGAGATCCTAGAAAAATGTGACATAGGACTTTGTAAAAATATCTTAGCTTGAAGGAATATGAAAAGAGGCATTGTCATTTAAATATATGCATGTGTTGAAGGATAATTACACGTGACCAAGAAGAGATAAGGTAAAAATTTGTTGGGAACTCTGCAAGTTTTAAGTGATAGGTTTGAGAAACTAGGGTTTGTAAACCCTAGCTAAGTATGGAATGAAAGGATAAAACCCTATAAATAGAAACCCTAACTAATTGTTTTTAAGAGGGAGTTAACCTTCCTCCAAAGTATTTTTAATTATTAATAATGCTATTGTCTTTATATTTTGTCTCTTTGTTCTTTTATAGCTCTTCTAATAAAGGCTACAGGTCAAGGAAAGTTCTATCTAAAGCTTGACTAAGTAGATGAAAGACTTGAAGGAATGTAGCATGAAGAATGTGAAGGAAGGAGAAGTTTGATTTATGTAGATTACTAACATCATATGGAAAGAGGGGGTTGTAAAGACCCTAATGATTACAGGCATGCTAATTAGTTCAGATTGATGGGTGAAAGAAGAAGAGCATGAATTTTAACTATATTGCAATATGAGATAGACCATGCAATGGAATGTTGACTTCATAGGGAGAAAGTAACAAAATTTCACATTATTATTTGGTTAGTTGAATATTGATGACTTGTTTGAGATATGATTTGACTCCTTGGAAATACATATTGTAGAAGTATATGCAAAGGTCGGAAAGATAGTGGTTGAAGATAATTTGCTGGATAATATTGATGTACCTGCAACTGCATGGTTTGATCATGAAACACATGGTTTGCGTGGATAACACTATTGATGCCTTGGATAAGCATGAGAGAAGAACTAATATTGGAAAGATGATATGACACTTTGAAGGATATGATGTAGAACACCATTATGAATAGAAGGCATGTGCTATCACTTGTGAGGTATCTTGACTCCTTGAAGATGAAAGGTCAACCATTTGATAACAATATTGTTTGATGATTAACAAGATCCAGGAAGCTCAAAGTTTGATATGACATGATGTTGTTAGGAGTTGAGAAATCTTGTAATGAAGATAAAGTGTGAAATATTTTGGCTCCATAAAATGTTTGACATCCAGGAAGGTCAAAGCTCATATATGATCTATTGCGAGAAAGGATCCCCGCAAATACAACTATATCTCCACAAAATAACAAGTACACTATGTATTGATGATGTATGAGATGAGCTAAGGATTGTGATAATGTCTCCTTGATCGAGAGGGAGTAAGAAATATCCTCCATATTTGAGAAGGTGTAAGGACCTCCTTCTTGGTTGAGAGGGAGTGATGGTGGACACCATATTCTCCATTTGTGTTGTGAAGTAGGCCATGACTAACCTCTATAAATCTAATGTATAACACTGAGAGGGAGAAAGGAGGATTGGATAAGCATATGGGACTAGTATTCCTTGAGGATTAGGAATCCAATATAAGAAGTAGTCTCATAGACTGACACTCTTTGAGGATTTGGTAGGGTATCCAAGATAAGAGTTGTCAAAGAGGACTACTATTCTTTGGTGATTGGGAATCCAAGATAAGAGTAGTCCTTAATGGACATACCAAGTGAAAATTTAGATGGGGTATATTCCTTGAGAGGATATGGTTGTGTCCATATGTATGTCTATTACATGTCAATTTTTTTCCATGACACTTGATCAGTTTATGGGTCCTTTTACCATCCGTGAACATGTTGAAATGAACTCCCTTAGAAGTCAAATGACCAAAAATATCTTGAAGTAGATGAGAAATTTGGGGAAAATAGTTGTCACGCCTTGTTAAGTTTCATGTACGTTGATTTCTCTATCTTTTCTCGCGCATTCGCTAGAATTAACTCTGAGAATGACACAAATTTGTGCTCGGTTTGCCACTATAAACTTGCGCAGGTGAATTCTAGAAAGTAAAAAATTAAAAGTATATTCTGGAAACATATTTGGTCGAATATTTCCCAACTAAAATCCTCCAAGTGATGAATATTCAAACTATAACCCTCAAATGATGCATCTTAATCCCTTTTCTCATGGAAACCTAATCCCTCAATTAAGAAGTCTCATCCTCCTATTTTGGATCTAAAACTTCTTCCTCTTGGCCTGTATAATGACTAGAGGGTAGAGGGATTGAGGAGGTCAGAACTTAGAGAAGATAAAATTATGTTGTTAGTTTGAGATTAGAAAGCTTGTTATCTAAGGAGGAGATTGAAGGCATTTGGGAGGGACCTCACATCATCAAGGAAAATGTTGTAAGGCTCCTCTTTATCTTTGATCAATACAAATGAACACTTTCTCCCATTGATTTGTCTTATTGGAATGATGAATGGTTTATAATTGTTTATAACGTTTATTAAGGAAAATTCAATTCATAATTTCCTTGATCATTAGGTTAAGTTTTGTTTGGATTAATATATCGCATGTGCTTTTGATCATTTTATGGTATATGATTGCAGGTCTTATTAAGCATTGAGGAGCTGCATCAAATCACAACAAGGGATATTCATCAAGAATTGCGTGAAATAGGTAAGAGGCTCATCCATTAGCCTTAATTCTTATAATTCAAAAAAGTTCAACTTAGGGAAAGAGTCAGTTCAATTGTCTTGCTTGTTTCTAGTTTCCATCAAGGATCTAGGGAGATCGCTCTTGTCCATAAGAGGGATTTGTACAGTGTAACAAATTGGCGACTCTGTTGGGAACGTCTCTATTCTTGTATTTTTGCTTAGTTTTTCTTTATGATCTTTCTGATTTATCTCGACCTGAGTCTTTATGAATTAATGACCATTGAGATCTATGTGGTTGATTCCTTGAATTTTTATTTTTTCTTGGATTTATGACACCTGCATTGTTTTTGTTTGCTAACAGAGCACAATTATGTGCCAGTTTCGCCTTAGCAACTGGGCACATGCACTCTTTTTTGTATTGCTTACCTGCACAGTCCTTTAGAATTTTTGAAAATTTGGCGTTTGCTTCAACCCAGACCTGAGTTTGTTTTTCTGGAAGTGTCATTATCTTTGTTTGGACTATTTTATGTCTCTTCGACATTCATTCAAGTGCTTTGTTAATATTTTTTTAAGAATTAGGTCTCTTTGAAGAAACAAGTTTGGGTTTTTATTGGTTGGTTTACTGATATATCAAAAGAAGATAGGTTCTCCTTCTACTTGATATATTCTTATTTTGTTATGTCAAATACACTAGTTAACCTTAATTTTTTTCTTATTTGTGATCAAACTCATTTTGAATTGCAAATTAGGCTTTCTTGAGATCTAGTGCTTTTGTGAAGAAATTGTGGTCATTTTTGTTTTATAAAGGAAAATTGTTTCTTTCAAATTTGGGAATTTCTCACAATTACAATGTTGTTATCACTAAATCAAAGCATTCATAAGGAAAATGTGTTTTTATCCAACTCTCTTGATTGATTTATGTGTACTTGAAAGTTTTGAGTGATAAAAGACAAAGAATATTTTGGTTTATTTGATATTTAGGGAAATCTGGAACTTGGTTTATTTTTTGCATTTTCATTGCATTAAGATGAAATTGGTTGTTTTAGGAAAGTTGGAAATGTTATGAGTTTTGCATTTTATTTTGGAAAAAATCAAAGAAACTCTTTTTTCCTCTAAATAGGATTCCATTGAATTTGAAAGCTTCCATTGCATTTTTGAAAGAATTAATATTTTGAGTCATGTCATAACATCATGAGTTTCACCTTCATTACCTATTGAGTAAAGAACAACTTAATAATATAGCGTTAATTAAAATTTATCTAGAACTTTACATTTTTTAGGGCTCTTTCCGCTTACAATAGCTTAAGTGTAGGGCTTTGGAATAGGGAAGGAAGTAAACTTTCCAAAGCTACAAATGAACAATAGAATCTTGAGTTAGGGAGATAAAATCCAATTATTTTTTGTTTTCTCTAGGAAGCTCTTCATGTACATGAGTTAAGAACGAGACCAGGTCGAATCTGGTGAAGTGATCTTACCCACTTCATTAGCATAGATATAGTTATTTTCACGTATTACAACGGCACCGAAAGGTACTTGAGATCACTTGAAAATAAACCTCTGATTGGTCATGTAGAGGAGACTTTAAGGGGATTGACCTTGTTACTCTTCCCTTGTGTGTACGACCGATTTGCGACTATCCCCACCGGTAAAATTGTTGTATTTGGTAAACTTAATGACTATAATCCCTCTACCTAAGGTGACGATAGAGGGAAGGTCATATTGTACCTAGAACAGATGTTGACTAGACTCACTTGAACTTTTTGGAGGGTAATCATGTCCAAGTTGGTTTATAGCAAAGTTACTTGCACTAGACTATTTTCAGTAAGAAGGTTGTCAGGGTAATTGGTTCCAAATGCTCATTTCTATCAAGATTTTCTCCATGGTCACTGTGATTTCAGATTTCATCACCAACTAGTATTATTGATCTCTATGAAGAGTCAGTTTGTATGGTTTGAACTCCTAGATTTTTAGTGTGTGTTACTCTATGTGTTGTTTTTCCTTTTTAGAGACTTTAGGTGTAATTTAGATATTGTGTGATTTGTTAATTGGGAATTTTTCATTGTGTCGAAATTACCAAGACAATCACATAAGATAATTAGGGATGCCTTTGAGTATACATCGATTCAGTTAGAAAAGATAAAAGCCGAAAAATATAAATACTCGGGATCCGGAACTGCAGTAGAAACTGAAACTTCTACTATTCTAGACTCTGATGTAAAAGGAACTAAATTTAATCAACCAATAACATCTACTATCTTAGGCCTTGAAGTGACAGAAATCGAACTTTATCAAACTCAGAAATTAGCGTCACACTCAGGAGGAACTAATTTAAAAATTATTGAACTCATTCAAACAATTAGATATGGGATACTTTTCAGATACAAATCCCATTTCTGAACCAAATATTAACAAACATGAGTCTAATATTTCTAAACCTGAGCCTTATATGACTGCCACAATGCATATTCTAGATCCGCCACATTCACCATGTGTGAAACATATTATTACTGATAGTCTTACTTTTGGTTTCATTAACATCAAAGAAATTGTTTTAGACCTAGAGGAAGAACCAATAGTTTCTACCACTGAACCGTTATATATTTCATATGTTTTGTTTAGATCTCTTCATCCCGACCCTTGGTATTTCACGCCCTTGAAATTTTGAGGACAAGGGATTCGACGATACACAACTCCTTACTCTACCATACCAGGTTTTGACTAGTCTATGATGGCTTCTAGAAGTACCTCATCATACACATATATGTTTTCTACTTCTTCGGAATCAACATTATATGGTGGTTCTATACTACCTTGATATCACTTTCTTGCTAGAGCTTATTTAGGATATTCTTCCTAAAATTCATCTTCAAACATGTCAACTGGTGTAATTAATCCTACTAATGAAGGTTTGACATCTGAACAATTTATTAATATGATTTCCGGTAATGTTGGTAATCCTCAAATCAACCCAACATAGGCTTATTAACCCCCTGGGGGGCAGCCATTATATCCTCCACCTAGAGGACAACCTTTATGTGGATCTTACCCTACAGCTAGGGCGAACCCCTTGCCAAAAATTATCTTAATAATGCTCAAATACCTCAAACCAGTTTTGGTCAACCTGTTATGCCTCAAACCACCATTGGAATGCCCTACCCTAGAATGAATAAAATATGGAACCCTTCATTAAATCAACAGTAAATTCTAGTTGCTTCTCAAGTGCCCATGTATCAACCTATTCAACCTATTGGAAAAACTACACAACAATTATGTTTTCAAGGTATGCCTTTTCAAGTCCAACCAACTACCCAGGTTAATCCATTGACACCTACCAAGTAACCACTCCAGCATCCTATCCTGAGTACTCGTCAAACCTTAGTTCATTCTGCTGTACCAACAATTGTTTAAAATCTAGGTTCAAGTTCACCTCAAAATCCCATTCCAGGAGTATCATAGGTAACTATCCCACTTACATCACAAATAATGGTGTAACCTCTTGTTCAGTCTATCCATTAGGTATCTGGTGTTCAATCTATTCCTACAATTTTTTCCATGCCCCAAATACCTGTCATACATCTTAATGTACCATATATGCAAGTGTCGTTTCAAGGGAAACCTTTCCAAGGTAAACCCCAGAGTTAGTTTGTTCAAGGTCCACCTTTTCAAACTCAATTTTTCCAAGGTCAACCTTTGCAAAATCAACCCATTCAAGGACAGTTCATTCAAGGTCAAATGGGGTCAGATTCTTCCCTTTCAGAATCAACCATACCGAGGTCATATATTTCAAGTACCTATGCAACGACAATATGGTATGGGTCATCCTGGGTATCTAGGAGGTATGCAAATTCCAACTGCTCAGGCTATTCTAGGATATCCTGGGTATCCTCCTACTGGTACAGGACTCGTCCCTCTAGGTTATTAGTATCCATCTCAGGATCCTAACCACTAGTTTCCTTTCATTGCAACTTTGGATTTTCCTGACCTCTCTCAGTTAACTAATGATCCTCTTCTTTATTTACTGTTTTGGCTAGCCATTCCTACTAAGTTTCCCAATGACATCCTTAAGTTTGAAGGTAAGTCGAGTGAGGACCCATCAAACCATGTTATGACCTATCATATTTTGTGTGCCTCCAACTCATTAATCGACGATTCTATTAGATTATGACTTTTTCAACAAACCTTAACTGGTTCAGCAACCAAATGGTATGTAGAATTTTCGTGAGCTTCCTTCACTACATTTAACACTATTCTATAACGTTTTTGACCCATTTTCAGTTGCCCAATCGATATGATAATGGAACTGAACTTTTGACCTCTTTAAAATAGTCAACGTCAACCCATATCTTAGATCACATTCATGAGTGGAGATGAAGATGTCGCCTAGTTAAATTTTACATTCTAGACCAGATTTTAGACGAATGGTTCATAAAATATCTTTTAACAGTAATAACTAAAGATTATGCCAAAGGAGGTGTTATAACTTAGGAGCAAGTAATTTCTCATGCTCAATACCTTGATCTTGTTTATACTCAGTTTGGTACTTTGTATGAAAATATCGTAGATTTACCCTGCCCTAGTCAAACTAATCCAGCCCTTACAGGATCACATGCTACTGATGGTATGATTGGTTATGTGAGCCAAAAATATATGAGTGAAAAGAAAAATTCTAAGAAAACTAAGATTTCGACTCTATGTGATTCACTTGAAGAAGATCTCTCCTGAAATTACTTCGGAAATTAACGTCGTAGAATCATCTATCGACAAAGATAAGTAATCCGGGGATAAGAAAAAGAGAAAAAGGAAAGAGAAACTAGACACTTGTTCTAAGGAGAAATCAAACAAGAACAAATCGTCTGATGAAAATAAGAAGCCTCGTTATCCTTTCATAATTTGTGATGAAGATAATTACACCAAGGAGTGCCCACATCTTACCAAAGTTTCTAAATTTGTCAAAGGTTCATCCACTCCTACTATTTTGAAGGACCCCTTTCCTCCATAGACAAAAAAATGGTTTCTCATGACAAATCCTCCTCATATGCATCGACAGATACCATGATGATGTCTTCCAAAGTTATGGTAGCAAATGAGATCCAAATATTACACATCAAAGAGTCCTATTGAAGATGGAAATGACTCCTTCGGAGTCCCGTCCAGTTGGTCAAACTTCGAGATATAATCTTCCTTCTTCTGAACCATTACATATTGAAAAACCAAACCCTAATATGATAATTCATCGACCCCCTAAAGGTATGCTTCGAAATTCAACCTTTAACCCTCATGCTAGGGCTGCCCAGAACTATAACATCGTCGAAGATTTCGGTGTGTCACCTTCGGCAATGTCGGATCTTGAAGTGTTGTAGACTTTTCCATCACAAAGGGAGTTATTATTATTATCCATTAGAATAATAGATCCTCATGACTCCCATTTTATTGTTTTCGATCTCAAAAATCATGTCTCGTGTCTCCCACACCAATTGGATTTTCAGATACCAATTCATGTCAAAACTCGACGAGTTTTTGAACAGTGATTAACAAAGGAGCATCAACATGTATTATGTCCATTTCCTGTTGGAAAGCTTTAGGTTCTCCAACAATAAATCAATCTCCCACAACTTTGAAAACCTTTGATGGAAGAGGTTTTCATCCTTATGGTCTTTTAAATTATTTACTAATTGAATTAGAGGGTAAAATGGTTTCAATAGAAATTGAGGTTGTTGATGCTCAACTTGACTATAACCTTTTGCTTTGTCAAAGTTGGACTTATGCCATGTTGGCAGTAGTCTCTTCATATTTTAGGATGATCATGTTTCTTCACAAAGGAATAATTATGAAGGTAGAATAATTATCCTACTATACCTCACACCCTACTTCCATTGGTAGTGTGCCTTTTGTTGGAAAATCAACGAATCCATATGAAGAAATTTTTGTTGGTCTTCTCAAAGGCTCATCTTTGATGGAACATTTCTCATTCCCTCCGCCAAATTTCCCTCATAATGATTCCCATATTAACATGATTACATGAAGTACTTTTGAATCGGGGGATCCATGGAAAGTACCTTCAGAATCAGAAATAGTCTTATATGGAAGTGAGATGCCTCATAGTCATTTTAAGTTGGATAATTAGGAAACTAAGTCCTTTTCCAACTTATCAACATCTGAAAACAATCAAATGAATATGATTATTGATGAATATTCTCATTTTTCATGCTTGGAACCAATCTCTATGCCTGATTCTTTTAACACATATTTCTTAACTGATGAATGGATTATGGAAGTTATGACCTTGGATGAAATAACATGGGACAATAGTCATCATCGTTCAACCTTCTTACCATCCTTTGAAAAAATTGAGAATAATTTCTCATCTATGTTTTCATCTGAGACTCTTAGTGATCCTCAATGTCCCATATCTATCCTTTCTTCCAATTCTAAACAGAAGTTATGGAACATATCGACAACGATACCCATAGATATCTTAGTGAAACCCAGGATAACTCAAAATATTCATATAGGAGATTCTTATTCTTAGAAGAGATTCAAACTTATAAAGCCCTATTTTAGGAATTTTGCGACATGTTTTCTTGGTCATATGAAGAAATGCCAAGAATCGACCCTAGTATAGTTGTACATGAAATAAAACCGTATCTGGATACTTAAGCCTGTTAGACAATGATTATGTCCTATACATCCACAAAAAGCTACCGCTATCAAAACTAAGGTTGAAAATTTGTTGAAAGCAGGATTCATTTACCCCGTTGCTTTGACTGATTTCGTATCAAACATTGTACCTGTTAATAAAAAAGGGAACTATTCGAGTATGTTTTGATTACAGAGATATGAATAAATCTTGTCCTAAGGACAATTATCCAACTCCATATATCGACCAAATTGTTGATGACTGTGCCGGGAATAAATTTTTTTCATTTATGGATGGATTTTCTAGCTAAAATAGGATAAACATACTCCCTGTTGGTCAGTACAAAACGATGTTTATACGCCCATGGGGGACTTTTTCTTATTGTAAACTCCCATTTGTCCTGAAAAATGTTGGTGCAACTTTTCAGCGAGCAATGTCTTATGCATTCTATGATATCAAGCATATTGTTCAGCCTTATTTAGATGACCTGTCAGCTCATTCAATGAAAAGGCAGGACCACCCATTGCACTTAAAAGAAATTTTCATTAGGTGCGGGCATTACAATATTCTCTTGAATCCGAACAAATGTGTCTTTTGTGTACAATCAGGTCGGCTTCTAGGTTTCACTGTTTTGAAAGAGGGCATTCGTGTTGACCCCCTCAAGGTGGAGGCAATTTTGAATTTGCCTGCTCCTTCTAGCCTTACACAACTCCAGAGTTTTCAAGGGAAATAATTTTTTTTATGTAGATTCATCCACAATTATGCCAAACTAACCTAGGGTTTTACTTGACTATTGAAAAAGGGCATCCCTCTTTCCTGGGATGAGCTTGCCGATAAAGATTTTGATGCATTAAAACATGCACTGACCAATGCACCGTTACTTCATCCACCTGATTATCATAAATATTACTTTATGTAATTTGTTGCGTCTAATGCCACTATTGGCATGGTGTTAGTCCAAGAGGATGATCCTAGCAGCGAACATGTGATTTCTTATTTGAGTAGACACCTAACTAAAATCGAGATTAAATATGAACATGTGGAGAAGCTAGCCTTGGAAACTGTTCAAGTTGTTCAATGGTTTTGTCACTATATACTTCTTCAAAAAACAACTGTCATTTCAGATTGCAACCCTATGATGTATATTCTCACTAAGCAATTAATAGGGGACAAATACTCCAAATGGATAGTTATATGACAAGAGTTTGATTTAGAATTTGAAAAATCTAAATCAAAGAGATCTTTGGTTTTTGTCGAGCTATTGTGTGAATTTCCTCATACTGATATAGAAACTCTAGCAAAAGATTCATTTGCTGATGAATCTCTCTCTCTTATTAGTACGCCAGATCCATGGTGTGGAGATATCATTATATATCTCCAAACACAAACTTTTAGGCCCGTGTTATCTAAACTAACCGTCATCGGTTCCAATACCAATCCTAACAATACAAAACTATTAGTGACACTCTTTACCGTTGTTGTTTGACTCTCCAAGAGGCCAAAAATACATTAAATGACTGCCATTCTAGAGCATGCGGCGGTCATATATCTGGGTATGCTACTACCAAAAAGATATTACGTGTCGATTATTTTTGTCCTTCAATGTTTAAATATTTCATTACTACAGTCTGAAAATGTGATCATTTCCAAATCTACGATTGCAAAATGTGATCACCTCCAGCTCCTCTTCACCCTATCATATCTGTTGGTCCTTTTTCTGAACGGGGCATCGATTTTATCACCTATAACCCTCACTCAACCAAGGGGCATGGGTATATTATCCTTGTAGTCGATTACTTTATGAAATGGGCTGAGGCGATGCCTACATATAGAGACAACAGTGAAACTGTAGCAGTTTTCATTTTCAATCATGTGATTGCTCAGTTTGGTGTCCCAAAAGCTATTGTTACAAACCATGGTAGCCATTTTTGTAACTTTATGATGGTTGAACTATTTGCACACCTCGACATATGCCATGATAGCTCTACTCCTTACTATCCACAAGCTAATGGTCAGGTCAAAGTCGTCAATAAAGTTTTAACCAATATGATTAAATGGATAATTTTTATTCATAAAGGAAACTAGCATTCCATGCTCTTTTTAGTGTTGTGGGCTTACCGTACTACTACAAAAACATCGACAAGTTTTACTCCTTTCCAACTTGTTTATGGTTGGAAGTCAGTGAATGTGAAATCACATCAATAAAACTAGCTATCGAATTACTTCCTGCTACCTTTGTAGACGAAGAACATTTTGTACATTTAGCACGTTTAGATGAAAATAACCATGATGTCACATTGGCTAGCGAAGCTCACAAAAAACGCATCAAAGCTGAATTTTATCAAAGCGTTAATCCTCATTCATATTCAAAAGGTGACTTATTCTTGGTTTATGATCAAGATCATGACAAGTTAGGCGCAGGAAAGTTCGAACCCATGTGGCATGGGCCTTACATCATAAAACGCGTATTAGCTAAAGGATCCAATGAGTTGGTTGATTATGATAGGTATGTGTGATAGTTAATGTTTTTCACATTTTCTACTACTTTCCCTACTTATCTTGTTTTGCACTTGATTTTCAGATGTCAACGTTCCCTCAAACTTACATTGGCTTTGTTGATGGCACTAGTCGTAGTACTCAAAATTTATCTTCTGCATCTTGGGTTATCTATTCACCCAATAATGAGCTAGTCTCTATTCATGGAATATGCCTCAGTCAAACAAAAAATAACATAAAAAAATATAGCGCACTCATTGAGCTATTATTTGATGCCATCACATTTGGTATTTTGCATTTGATTGTTAGGTTAGATTCGTAGCTTGTAGTATTACATTTAAACAATGTCTATACAGTAAGGAGTCCAACAATGTTAAGAATGTTTTTATGGGTCCATATTTTGGAAAGACAATTTGATTATATCGAATATCAACACATTCCAATATATTTAAACAAACTGACAGATGCATCGGCTAATCATGTGTTAAATAGACATTTGCGACATTTGTAAATTAAAAACAATATTCATTCATACATTTATTAAGATGAATTGTAGGCAAAAGTAGTATTTTTTCATTAAAATAGAGTTTGTATAAAAGTGTGTCTACAAAATATGTCATCTAAGGACATAAGGCCTCGTGCCCTTTCATTTTCTGAATATGCTAGCACCAAAAAGAAAAAATGTGGTCCTAGAAACTAGAACAACTAAGCATGATGATGCTCACGATAGCAAACAACAACATGAGCAACTTGATGTAGTAATCGTTTAAGTGGCCCTGGAACCCCAACTGCATGTCTTTGATACCATAGAGGAATGTCATCCATCCCAGTCTCTGGGATATCCAACGTCAACCTTTCTAGGTTGTGTTCCAGCTCTATCAGAATCTCTATTGCCTCTAGGTTAGCTGCCACAACTGCTATAGGCTACTTGCCTCGTCTATCAAATCGCCTTAGCCCTTCTGGTCGGTTTGGGCCCACATCTGCACATGTGTTTCGGATAATTATCCTTTGAAGACAAAAACACATAAAAATTTTTGAAAACATGTCAAAATGAGAAAATCTCACCTAGATCACTCCACTAAGTTCCAGATGGAAGTGGGATATCTGGATCACCTCTATAATCCATCTCGGCATATGGAAATTCCTCAACCGAAACAATCTATTGACCTAACTAGTCAAAAAACTCAAGAGTATACCTCACTACTAGTCCATTTCCTCCATGACATGTCATCAATGAAACCCACCTCATCATGCGTGGATCCCTAGGTTCCCCTCATCTACTAGAATCTGATGTGGCCAGAGAAGAGCAATCCTCTCTAGGGCAAAAGAAATAAGAATGGTGCCATAAGTGAAATTCTTTAGTTTCCCATTCTTGCATCTAGTCAGTTGTCCCTCCATGTTTGCCACTACTACCTCGCACCAGTTGAACACCATGGATTCCCAACATTCCACGACAGTCTAGATATGTGCCTGCATGGCTAAATGAAGGGCATTGCCACACAACTTGCTAACAGTGAAAGTAATGGTCCTCAGGGGCAAGAGATCGATGGTCTGAATATTAATTTTTTCATCCTTGGGTGGTGCACCCTTGCAAAAGCATGATACCCATAGTAGTATCTCCTCCTATCCTCTATCCAAATAATGAAATGTCGACTCCCCGATGAGACAACCAAATCAAGAAATAGATGTCATCGACATCAATGATAATGCGATGATCCTTGATCACAAAACATTGTTCCTAGACATTTCAGGTTCTTACTATCCATGTCATCAAATCCACCTAAGCTTTCATCCCAATAATGAGCCAATATTTCAGGAGGCCACAAGTTCTTAAAGCCTACATGGTAGTTGGATCTGCCAAAGCTGCCAGATCATTAGCTTCATGCTCTCTTTCTCTCCACTCCATTTTGAACAATCAATTAGCCTGAAATGACCATTTTAAAAAGGTTAGAATCATTTTTGAAAATAATCTCATGTCTTTTGGGCCCAAATCTTTCAAAAAAATAAACCCTTGCCACCTGCACTGCTGTTGTTTTTCAGATAGGGTGCAATTGTGCGGATTTTTCTAAAAAAATTTGCACAAGTCGTAATTTTCCATGTGGAAAATTTATGAGCGCCAGTATTGCAGCAAGGATGCTGCAACTCCTGGGCTACCAAATTTAGTTTATCAACCCGAGGTTCATATAAACTTGGAGGTTATAGTGCTGTATACAAAAGTAAAAGTGATGGTTCTTCTTGTTTTCACTGATTAGCTGGCGAGAGACCACTGTGATTTCAAGCCAAAATTCTATGGAGTCAGAAGATGCTTGATTTCTTGATGGAAGAAAGGTAAATCTACTCTAAGAGAGAGCTACTCTACTACAATAATGGAGAAGGTTGACATTTAATGCTAAATCACACCATTTCCTAATTAACTGCTAAGAAACTATGCTTTGCAGAAATGCCAATCAACATGAACCAAATGCTACTATCTAAGTTATAGAAGTAAAAAGCATCAAACATCACTAATTTGCAAGTAAAGATATTGAACTGAATTTGTTTTTGCCTCTTTGTCTTCTTATGCAAAATCAAGTATGCAAACTAATTTCTTCTATTGATGTGGTAGGTGAATTAAGAATGTTTGAGGATGGCTGGAAGGGTTATGATATGGTTAGAAGGTGTGGAAGACCCTTGGGAGGCTTTTGGTGACTTCCTAGAGGTTTTCCATCAATTTGGCCTCAAAATAGGCCATTTCAGGAAAACCTACAGGATGTACTAGAAACCTACAGGATTCCCTATAAACCTATAGGATACAACTGAGAGAAAAATGTGAGGTGTTGGAGGTGATGGAAGGCCTAGCAAAGGTTTGTGATGGGTGGAATGGAGTGGGAGAAGGTCTAGGATCACTTAAAAGTCAACAACAAAGATAGGATATGGTTGGATTCGCTCAATGTGCTTGGAAGAATTCCTATGAAAAATGATGAAAACTAGTGAAGGTGATGGTGAAAACAAGGGATGGCTAAGGCGGATGGAGTGGAAGGTGTCTACTAGCTATGAAGTCTTAGTCTCCTCCTAAAGCACCTTCTCTTCATAAAACATGTATATCTTCCAAAAAGCAATGTAAACAAGAAACATTCTCATAAATTAGAAAAGCAGAATTAATGAAATAACTGCCTACATTATGCATGAGGAAAGTTGTTGAAAGGAATGAAATCATGGATGAGATATACTGCAAAAATGAATATGAAAAAAATGACAATGGAATCCTACCTTGAAAAACTAACCAAATACTAATTTAAAGACAACAAACTCTAAATCTCATAAAAGAACTAGAAATTTGTGTTTATGGGGCTGCTTAAGGGTCCCTTCCTCAAGTCATGATCCTAGAGGGAGGAAGTGAGGCTGAGACACCTTCTGACAACCTTATGGTGCTTCTTTTATCCTTGATAACTTGCTACTTAAGTAAGACACAAATGGAAGCAAACTAATAAACATCCAATCTAATCTACACTACTTGTAATGGAAATGCATCTAAAACCAAATTAACAATGAAGCTATGAAACTACACTAAACATACATATACAAGAAAGAGGAGCCTTGGATGATAGGGTTGGGCCCTAACCCAAGAGCTTTATCCCTCTGAGTTAACTCAACGTTGGCTCAAAACAAAACTCATTCTTATTACCAAAACAAAAAATTACACCAATAGAACTTTCACAAGTCGGGAGCTCGAAAATAGCTTGGAGTTTTACAATAAAAACCCAAATCCTAATGAGGCTCTAGGCCTCTCTACTTATACAACTGAAGTCCCCAACGAATTCCTTAAAATCAGGGAGGCTCGGATCCTGAACTTGAGATAAACTAACTCTTTGTCCCTCACTTACTCGGTTGCCTTCTAATCCTCATGCCTTGGTTGTTTGCAATCTGAGCTGGTGTGATGGATGGAGGAATATTCAAATGGGGGATAAGTAAATGAGGAGGATTTACCTCCTAAAATCCATCTCCCTTGTCCCATTCGAGTTTTAACCTTAACATTTGCAAAAATTCCTTGATTTTCTCCTTAAATCCTGTATTTAATGCATATTAGTCCACTAGGCATAATATCCAACTCTAACTCATCTCATAAACGAAATATAATAAAAAACATGTAATAAGTTGTGAGAAAAGTTGGTTTGAATAAGCTAGGAAGTGAATTAAGGCCCATATAATTACCCAATGATGAGTCTCATCATCACCCCCCTACTGAAAGTGTTACTCATCCTCTGAGAAACTCAATCAATATCCATATCCTTCATAGCTCTAGTGGCCTCCCTAACATTCCATGCCTCTGCTATGGTCTCCTCTTCTTGTTCATAGAAGCATTCTTTCCTTTCTACCTCCTCCCACTACCTCCTTTATTCTTCTTCATTCCTTCCTTCTAGTATTCCTAAGAGTAGTGGTGGATTGAGTTTTAGGCCAATCCAATTGACTTTCAACCTTTGCATAGATTGATTGTACATGGGTGTCCTGTTTAGTGCTTCTCTTAATCTTTGTGGAGAGTGGTACTCTCTTATCTTTAAGTTGTATGGAAATGTGTTCCATCTCCTTAGGTGAGCATGTATGCTATCCAGGGAAAATTTTAAGAACCCCCCTAAATATATAAATATAATAAGTGGGCGAATTTCCATGGTATATAGGAAAAATGGAAGGTGATTTTATCAATAATATAATATGTATATATAATTTTTTGGCGAATCTCTCACCAGGCATGGCGAATATTTTAGTGAATTATAAAATCTTGTAAGATCTTGGCGAGTCTTTCACTAAATAATAAAACTTTGTAAAGTCCTAGTGAATCTTAGGATAGGCTACATGCTGGTTTAATTCCCCCATTTAAATAGGCTACATTGCAGGTGAATACCATGGGTCAATACCATGTGCCATTTTGGTGAATACCATTGGTCAATACCATGTGCCATTTTTATTTTTATTAATTCTAATATTAGGGTTAATAATGGTTTTTTGCATGGTATTAATAATAATCTAGTCTATGGTATTTGTCCAACAGTATTTTGGCCATAGGTTTCACCTAAATATAACCCATTTTTTGAGTGTTCTTAAATATAAGGTGACTTATGGAGTAAATATAAAAAAATGTTTTATTTGTTTACCATACCTCTCGTTTATTTATATTTTTATTAATTTACCATACCTCTTTTACAAATATGGTATTTGGCCCATAGGATTCACTTAAATAAAACCTCTTTCTTGAGCCTTCATAAATAGAACGAGGGTTATGGACTAAATATAAAAAGAGGTTTTATTTATTTACGATACGTCTAGTTTATTTATATTTTTATTTATTTACCATACCTTTTGAGTAAGTATAAAAAGACGTTTTATTTATTTAACATACCTCCACTTTACTTATATTTTTATTTGTTTACACCCTTACATGTATATAAGGTGACTTATGGAGTAAATATAAAAAATGTTTTATTTATTTACCATAACTCTCATTTATTTATATTTTTATTAAATTACCATACCTCTTTTATAAATATGGTATTTGGCCCATAGGATTCACTTAAACAAAACCTATTCTTGAAAATGGGCGAATGGATTCACTTAAATAAAACCTATTCTTGAAAATGGGCGAATGGAAGGTTGTAAGTCCTAATTTCAAGGGCTAAATTTACCTTTTTTACCCTCTCCCTTAAAATAAGGTGGGATATTTGAGGTGATTTATACAAATGTACTATGATACAAAATATTCTCCCACTAAAAATTTAAAACCCCTTAATTTAACCAAAGGGCGAACATTTGCCCCTAAAATTATCCTTGATGCTATCATCCCCTAATAGCCTGAACATGTCCTCAAAATGTGAAATTTCTTACTCTTGGGCAGCAAGATATCTAGGTGCAAGTTGAGGATCATTTGCAATCAAATTATGGGTACTGATGAGGGCCATGGGATCTGATTGTTCAGATTTGATCATAAATATATTAGCTTGGCATTAGGGTCCCATACATTCATGTCTATTAGGGCCATTTTGTGCAAATAAAACTCAGCCATATTGGCCCTAACTTCTATTGTGTTATGATCACAAAGATCAATGAACTCCATGTAGTCCTGAAATGGCATGCTGCCTCTCTGTGCTAGGGTCTTGATCTAGAACTGCAACCACTATTCCTTGAGGTATAGGGCATAGGATTTAGCTAGAACCCTACACTGGATTGCTTCCAAAGAGAGATTGGACATACATTCCAATTGATTCTATCTTTCCTGTAGTTTTTGTCTCAACCATGCATTTTTTGTCTCTAGTTGATTTTTCATTATGGCCTCTCTATCCCTCAAGCTACTTAGCTCTCTTCCCATCTCCTTGAGCTTCTCCTCCATGTGCCCAATCTATTCCACCCCCTTTGATTTGGTGATATGCCTCCATCAATGAGTTCTAGCCCTCTCCTTCTCAAGCTCGAAGAATAGTGCAACAGAAAATTTTTGAGGTATGACCTTGCCTCCAATAAACCTGTAGTAGGAGTCCAGGTTAGGTTGGGGGTTGCGTTCTTTTATCTCTAGCTCCTCTTCTTTAGTTTCTTGCTTCTCTCCTACCTCCCTTTCCAATTTTTGTGGCTCCTGTAAGTTCAGCAGAGTATCCTATAGAACTGCTTTTGCTTCCTGTAGATTCTGCAATGTATCTTGTAGGATTTATTTTCCTTTGGAGGAGGTTGATCTAGTTATAAGCCTTCTCACATAGGTGATAGGAGACTTAGGGTAAGGCATTTTCTCCTTTTTTTAGGGGAGTCTTCAATCACAATAGGAATTTTGGTTGGTTTTTGGGGTTTCCCCTATCTTATTCTTGTGCTTTTCCTTGTCTTGAAATATAAGGGGGTCTTCCTCTGTCTTTTTCCTTTTTTCTTGATGGGGGTGCTAAGAGCAGTGAGGGAAATTGTTGCCTCTCTCTCAGTGGGTTATGGAGACACCCTCGGTGACTCCTCCTTGTTTTTGGTCCCCTCTTTTCCATTTCTTTCTTCACCTATGTCCTTACTTTCTTCTTCCTCTTATAGATCCTCATCATCTTTATTAGTTTCCTCCTTAACATCCTCCTCTCTTTCTTCATCCTCCTCCTTCTCTTTCTCCTCTTCTTCTTCATATTCCTCATTTTCTTTTGTTTTATCTCCTTCTTCATCCATATCATCTTCATATCCTTTTTTTTCTTCTTCTCCCTGCTCTACTTCTTCTTCCTTTGCTTCAATCTCTTCCTCTTCCTCTTCACTGACGGTAGGACTAACATCATATGTGAGAGCTTTGATGTCTTCCTCTGCCTACATGTCTCTGAAAACAAACCATGTTATAGGAATTTTGAGGTTTTGGAGGGAATATTCTATAAGGATCTTAATTAACCCATGGTGAGCTAACTGTTCGGAATTTCCCTCTTGCACTTTGATGCTTGAGTCTATTAGTGATTGTAGCAGGAAGTATGGTATGTTGAGCTTGTGGTGAGGGGATGTTTCTGCTCCAAATCCCAATTCTTCAAGAAGCCTAAAATGATAGCCATAGACCACACTATACCTACCCTCACATGAAATGTATTCAATCAGTTGGTAGCTTACCTCATTCCAGGGATATGGTAGACTTTCTCTCCTTATTCCATTTTTTTCCTCAGTGAGTTCCTCACCTTCTAAAAGGAATTTCCTTTTGGAAACTTGGCTATCTCCTTTGTCTTCTTTCCTCCATGGTATTCCTAGGAGAAGTGTGGTAACTCTGTTGATGAGCTGAGGAGTGAGTTCTATGGAGAGGCCTCTTACCACAATAGCGGCATGGATTTTGGTGAGTGGAATGAGGGAGAGAGAAAAATCTTGGGCCACCTCATCATCATACTCTTTGAATTTTTCGAAAAACCCTATCCAATTATGCATGGTGAAGATTTCTAGTACCTGAGGGTGTTGTTGGATTCTCACAGTGTTTGTCGGCTCCCTCTTATTAAACCCTCCTGTCATCTTGGTTGGTGAATTTTGAGGAGATGAGATGGTTGATACAATGTAGAGGTAAGAAATTGAGATGATTGTGTTGACAATTCTCTTGCACAGCTACCAAATTTACTTCAAACTAAAGGATTTTTTTATCAATGTACTTGGCAAGAGGAATGTAATTACAGAGCCTACCTCTTCATAATGTTTGTTGTGGTCAACCCTCAATATTTCCCCTCTGAAACTACTATCGGCCTATCCTGTAGACTGTCTCTATGTATCCTGTAGAAATTCATATGCACGATCTTGTAGGAATTCTTGTGCAATCCTGTAGGAATTCTTGTGCAGTAAAATGATGGAGTTTTGCTTTCGGTAGGTTTCCTGGGTATGAGAGCAACTTGTGAGAGTGAGCTTCAAGGAAGTGAATGCATGGATGCATGGGGACAATGATTATTTCCTCTTATGGTCATTTGGGATGAGGTGGTGTGCTAACAATAGAGGTATGTTTCCATTTTTTTTACTGTTGGTCCCCACTACCACCTCATCACTCCCCACTCCTTGTAATCAACTCCCACCTTATGCATCCGTAGCTTTAACTTCTTTTGTCCTTCTCCTTCTCTGTTTTTGAGATGATTGCTGCCACGTGTGAGAGAACATCATGTTTTGTCTTTGTTGACTAAGCAAAGGTGGCCAAGTTAAATGGCCACCTTTTCTCTTATAAACCAACTTACTTTTAACTTTTACATTTTTTTGACTACATGATGCATGTGAGAGAGCAAGCGGGGTACTTATCTATGGTGCCAATACCTTGCCGCAGTTGTTTAAGACTAGAGGTGCTTACTATGTGTATTGGCTACATGCTATTCTTCTCCCCTTCTTGTTGCTTTCTGATGATCCTTTTGTTTGTGCAGGTACCTGTTGTTGAAGATGATGTTGGTTCTGCTGCTTTGGTTCTCCTTCTGCCCTTGGATCATCATGGTGGAGGCTTGCTGTTATTATGATTTATATTCTATGGGATCGGCTGCTACAGGATGTCCTATAGTTGCTTCTCCCTCAGAACTCTTAATCATACACTTTTTTGGGGTTGTGAGGATGGTGACATGGATGGAGAGAAAGACTAGGAGTGTGGAGAACAAGGAATACTCAGGTGATTCTCTCTATTCCTCCTTGTTTCCCTTCTTTTATAAGACTGGTTTTATTTTTATTTTAAACTGATTTTGTTTTTAAGGGTGAATGTAGGGGTGATGGAATGATGGTGAGTAAGGTATGGTGATGGAATGATGATGAAGGGGCTACTATTTCCTTGACATAGTAGGTCATGCTTTTCTTTCGGGTCACTTCCTGTAGGATTTTTGGGTCACTGTGATTCCTACAAGATCAAAATGTAGGTTTTCAGCGGATCCTATAGAAAACACAGTCCCCTTGTAAACCGAAGGAAAGGAGTGGAAAGAATGAGAGAAGTGGTGGAGTGATGAATGAAAATGAGTGAAAAAGATAAAATGTGAGTGAAATAGGTCTCTTGGTGATCCTCCTTTGCTTCCTGACCGTCCTTCTTGCTGACCAACAAAAATAGAAATTTTCATGATTTTTCTCTTTTCCTTTTGTTTTCCTTTTTTTTTTTTTAAATAACTACGCTACCTTTGAGAGGTTTTCATCCTAGTTGCTTGCCCTGGGTGCCTCAGGAGAGGTTTTCACCTAGGGATCTTTTTATTCTCTTTTTTTTTTACACTATTGGGCCGCCCCAAGAGGTTTTCAACCTGTGTGTGGGACTTAGGTGCCTCATGGAAGTTTTCGCCTGAGCCCATATTTTTTCTTTTTCTTCTCAGTGATTTGGTGAGGCAGGAGCTGAAACTTGCTCCATTATCATCACTATTTTATTGATATCATCAATGAACTCTTATCTTGACAAAGGTCTCTTGTAGATTTTCAATTGGTGTCCATTAACAAGTAAAGGGATGGCCTCTTCATCTATGGTTCTGATATGAACTGAACCATTATCATGGCATATTTCTACAACATAAGGTCCTAGCCATCTTGTCCTTAACTTGCCCTTGAAGTCTTTATACCTAGAATCATATAAAAAATCCCAATCACCTTCTTGGAATTACTTTTCCTCGATGTTCTTATCATGCCAGATCTTACTCTGCAGTTGAATTACCTCTATATGTAGGAGGGCATGCATTATGAACTCATCTAAACCATTCAACTAGAACAATCTCTATTTTTGTCCACTACTAAGATCTAGATCTAGTTGGGCTACTATCCTTAATGTGTTATACTCAAATTCAATGGATAGCAAGGCCTTTTTCCGATAGACCAGCTCATAGGGTGTGAATCCAATGGTGGTCTTCCACATGGTATTATAGGACCGGGTGGCCTCAACTAGTCTATCTGCCCAATCCTTCATTATGCTGCTTACCACTTTGGTCAAGATGCCCTCCAATGCTCTATTAGTCACCTCCACTTGCCCATTAGCTTATGGGTGATAGGTAGTGGAGGTTCTATGCTTGATCTTGTGCTAGATGAGAAAGTCTTCAATCATGAGGTAAATTGGCTACCCACGTCTGTGACTAGTTCTCTAGGGTACCCAAATTTGTAGAATACATTCTCCCTTAGGAGCTCAACCACCTTCTCCTCTGTTGATGCCTTAATTGCCTTGGTTTTATCGCACTTAGTCAAATAGTCAGTGCACACAATGATGTACTATTTTTGCTTGGAAGGAGGGTCAATAGGCCCAATGAAGTCCATGCCCCACTTGTCAAATGGCTCGAAAGTCACTTGAGGCTGCAGAGGCATTTCATCTCTTGGAGTTGGACTTCCCATCCTTTAGCACCGATCACACTGACTAGTATATCTTTTCACATCCTAATGAAGAGTGGGCCAATAATAGCCTTCTTGTAACACTTTGAATGTTGTCCTCTTTGCTTCAAAGTGACCTCCACAAGTCCCATCATGACAGGTCAGAAGGATGTCAAAGACTTCCTCCTCCCCGACACACCTTCTCAAGATTTGATCTAGACCAAGTTTGAAGAGATTGCCCCCAATATAAGTGAAGGGGGCGCTCTTCCTTACTATCTTGCTATTTTCTTTGGAGGACAAGTTCAGTGGGAACTGTGCTGATACCAAATAGTTTTCTATATCAACAAACCATGGGGAGAGAACTGAAATAGAAAATAAGTGCTCATCTGGTATCTAGTCATCAATCATTCCTTCTTCACCTACAGGCAAATTTACTCTGGACAAAAATTCTGCAACAACATTTTCCTTACCAAGCTTGTCAACAATAATTAGATCAAACTGCTGTAATAAAAGTATCCATCTTATAATATGAGCATTCACATCTCATTTATTCATTAAATATTTGATTGAAACATGGTAAATATGCATAAATGTTATAGCCTGTAACATAATGTCTGAATTTGTTCAATGAATGCACAACAACCAGGAGTTCCTTTTCGATCACTCTGTAATTTAGTCTAGCCTTTGACAGATTCTTACTGATAAAATAGATAGCATAAGGAAATTTTTCATCTATCTAACCTAGGGCTGCTCCTATGGCTTTGTGTGAGGCATCAACATGAATATGAAGGGGGACAACCCAATTTGGGCCTCGGAGAATTGGTGCAATGGTTAATCTATCCTTTACGATGTATAAGTCCTCTTGAAAACTTTTTGACCATATAAACTTAGAGTCCTTGGCCAACAAACCAAATAAATGAGAGGCCAACTTGTTGAAGTCCTTTATGAACCTTAAGTAGTATCCAGCTAACCCTAGGAAACTTTTGACATCTCTCTACTTTTGAGGAGGTGGGACTCTTTGGATGATAGCTATTTTGTTTGCGTCCACTTGCAGTCCTTGCTGAGATATTGCATGGCATAGCACGGTCCCTGCAGTCATCAAGAATTCAAAATCTTCGGGACTGAGAGACAAGTTCATTTCAATGTATTTGTGCAGTACTTTGCCTAGGTTGGACAGAGCTTCTTGAAAATCACAGCCATAAGGTGTAAAATCATCCATATAAATTTCCACCGCATCATGGACTAATTCAGAAAAAATACTCAGGACTGCTCTCTGGAAAGTGGCGGGAGCATTGCATAGGCCAAAAGGAAGGACCCTATAGGAAAAAATACCCCTTGGACAAGTGAAGGTGGTTTTATCTTGGTCTTCTAGGCTGATCTGGATTTGTTTATACCCACTGAATCCATCTAGGAAAGAAGAAAACCTTTTCCCTGCCAGGCCATCTAGCACTTGTTCAATGAAGGGTAGAGGGAAATGGTCCTTCTTTGTGGCTTTTTTCAACTCCCTGTAATAGACACAAATTCTCCACTTACCATTTTTCTTTGGAACTAACACCAAAAGAGAGACCCACTCACTATCGGAGATAGGGTAAATGTTCTAAGGGCAATGAACTGGGAGTTGGACATTGGAGCAGGTGTTCAATCAAATCATCCTCATCCTGTTGTCCTCCTCCCATGGTTTTTTCTAAAGGAATAAAATTCATCTTCTTCCTCCTCCTCCAACCATAAAGGTAAATCATGATCTAGAGATGGTTGAGCAGGAGGGTATAGGACTAACTGCTTGGACATATGCGTATTCTTGATGGTCATATTTCCATCTCTGCAGCTAATGTAAGCATCAGTAGTGGCCAACCATGGTCTCCCAAGGATGAGAGGGTAACCAGTAAGCTTAGCCTTAGGCTGGAGAACTAGGAAATCTTTAGGGTACTCCCAAAAGTCAATGGAGACCATCACATCCTCCACAATCCCCTCAGGGGTTACTGTGGAGCGTTGTGCAAGTTGTAGAACTGTTGTGGTCTTCCTCAATGAACCTTGGAGGTTGAGCTTGAGCATGGTGTCCTTGGTCATCACATTAATGGAAGCCCCAAGATCAATCAAAATGTGTGAGACAATGGTTCCGTTGATGTGCACATCTACTACAGGGCTTCTATGGTCCAAATATTTTGGACAGATTACTTGCCCTAGCATTAATTCGAATAGCTATCCAATGACATTAATGGTAGGGGCATCCCTTCTCCACCTCCATGGATGCTTGAAGCACTTATCCTTAATCAACATATTATAAATAGGAACATCTTTTATTGCTTGGAGAAGTGGAATCTTTACAAATATATTTTTCAATTCTCCCAGAAGTTCAGTCACTTCTGGGGTAGGCTAGAGTGGTTGGGTTAATCTCTCAGGAAAGGGTGGATTCACTTTAAGATTTCTTTCCTCTCTTTCTTCCTCAACCTCCCTAGGTGGAGGTGGAGGTTGGTTATCCAGGAGAACTATCCAAGATCTTAGGTTAATCTCTTGGATTTCCACAACATGAGATGGATATGATGTCTAACCATTGTATACTTGTTAAGCCTATCTATTATTCAGGTTCAGATTTGGCTAGGTAGGGATCTAGGGTTGCTTGGGTGGAGCAGAGTGTAGCAACTGTGGTTGGGCACGTGGTGGAGGCAATAAAGCTAGAGCATTGTTGTATTAGGGAATCCACCCCTAGGGTGGTGCATTCCACTAAGGTTGTGGCAGAGCATAAGGTTGAAACGACTCGCTGGATGGATGGGAGTGATACTGAGATGCAAAGGACCAAGGAGGGGGTGTATACCACGAAGGATGAGTAGGGGGTCACCAATAAGGTATGGTTGTGGTTTGGTTGGGGTTGTAATATGCATGGGACGACCC
The DNA here is from genome assembly GCA_031772625.1 of Pinus tabuliformis. Taxonomy (NCBI): domain Eukaryota; kingdom Viridiplantae; phylum Streptophyta; class Pinopsida; order Pinales; family Pinaceae; genus Pinus; species Pinus tabuliformis. Next base: position 736,957,862 of record CM062805.1, on the reverse strand, counting down.
TTGCATGCCCTGCTCGTATGGTCTAGGCCCATGAAGTCTCCTTTGGTTTATGTAGCAGAGCTACTCAGTGACCCCTTCAGCTCCTTGATATACAACTTTGAGTCCAGGCAAAGAAGGGCACTTGTTTGTGGAGTGGTTTTCTTCACATATTCATAAATTTTCAATAGAATTAAATGGACATTCATTCCTAGGATGCCTCCTGATGCATCTAGGACAAAAAATGGCCAAGACTCTTTATGCTTCCTCCTGCTTTCTCTTAATGTAAATAGTGTCCATTTGCAAAGCAAGGGTTTGCAACATCTCACTTTTGAAATCTTCTAGCATGTTTCCAATTTCACCCTTGATGGATGAGTTGGAAGAGGATGTACTAACCATAGGTTGACTACCCCTACCCTTTTTCCTAGTTGCCCTAGAATGGTTTCTAAAGACAGTCTTGATATTCTCATAGGGTAATTGGTAGATATCTCCTCCTGCTAGCAAATGTAGGGTATCTAGAAGATCTTCCCTTACTCTTCTAAGTAGGACCAGATTTAGTGACCCAGTGTTAAGTGTGCACCTGGCCCTTTTGTAACTAAGTTGGAATCTTTCTTCGTAATCCTCTAGGGTTCATCATTGCCTATGGTCATCCTGAAAATTTCCTCTTTAGTATCCTTTGACCGAAAGTAGTCCCGATATTTGTTGTTAAGGGCTTGCTGCATCTGAGCCCAAGTTGTGATGTTATCCCTAGGTAAACCCATGAACCAACGCAATGCTGCATCCTTGAGGGTAGATGGAAATAGTTTTAACTTTTGCTCATCATCTGTATAGTCATAGGTTCAGAATATAACAACAAACTCAAATAGGAAAGTGTTGGGGTCCTCTATGGTCAGCCCATGGAAATGAGGTAGGGAAGAGGGGCTTATATTTTTCATCTTAGTGTCCCCATTGGTTTCCTTGATGGGGAAGGCACCCTCAACTCTTTCTCTATTACCTTTGTCATTTTTGTTTTCAGCCATTAGTTCAGTAGGAATGGGTTCTTATTCTTTGTCTCACCTGTAGGTTCTTCAAATATGTCAAGTTTCTCACCTAAGATTTCCTCCAGTTCACAAACGCCAAAGAAGAGTGAAGGTTGGTTGTTTGATGCAGTGGGGGTATTTGGAAATTTTTTTCCTAATTGTCCCTATTCCTACGAAGCATGAAAGGAAATGTTTTTGGTTTCGTTTTGTATTTTTTTCAAACTTGGAAAGTGCTTTGCAAAATTGAAATTGTTGATTGAATGAAAACTACTGACTGAATGGAAAATCTACTTGCTAAATTGAAATCTTGCTTGCAAAATGGAAAGGAAAGCAGAAAATGCAAAATGGAAGAAACGAAACAGCTAGATTACTTTTGTAGAAATAAACTAATGGTAGAATATTTAAGACAAGAAATAGAAGAAAAGAAAGCAGTAATCACATTTTACTCAGACACCTCCCCAGAAACGGTGCCAAAAAGTGATGAGCGCCAGTATTGCACCAAGGATGCTGCAACATCTAAGCTACTAGCTTTACTTTACCAACTCAGGGTTCATACAAACTTGGAGGTGATAGTGTTATATACACAAGTAAAAGTGATGGTTCTGCCTGTTGTCACTATTTAGTTAGCGAGAGACCATTGGGGTTTCAATCCAAACTTCTATGGAGTTAGAAGAAGCTTGATTTCTTGATGGAAGAAAGGTAAATCTACTCTAAGAGAGAGCTACTCTATTGCAATAATGGAGAAGGTCAACATTTAATGCTAAATCACACCATTTCCTAATTAACCGCTAAGAAACTATGCTTTGTAGAAATGATAAATCAAAATGAAGCAAATTCTACTATCTAAGTTACAGAATTAAGAAGCATCAAACATCACTAATGTGCAAGTAAAGAGACTGAACTAAATCTGTTTTTTCCTTTTTGTATTTTTATGCAAAATCAAGTATGCAAACTAATTTCTTCTGTTGATGTGACAGGTGAAATAAGGATGTCTAAGGATGGATGGAAGGGTTATGAGATGGTTGGATGGTGTGGAAGACCCTTGGGAGGCTTTTGGTGACTTCCTAGAGGTTTTCCATCAATTCGGCATCAAAACAGACCATTTCAAGAAAACCTATAGGATGTACTAGAAACCTACAGGATACAACCGAGACAAAAATGTGAGGTGTTGGAGGTGATGGAAGGCCTAGTAAAGGTGTGTTATGGGTGGAATGGAGTGGGAGAAGGTCTAGGATCACTCAGAAGTCAACAAAAAAGTTAGGAGATGGTTGGATTCGCTCATTGTGCTTGGAATAATTTCTATGAAAAATGATGAAAACTAGTGAAGGTGATGGTGAAAACAAGGGATGGCTAAGGTGGATGGAGTGGAAGGTGGTTGCTGGCTATGAATTCTTAGTCTCCTCCTGAAGCACCTGTTTTGCGTAAAACATGTATATCTTCCAAAAAGATATGTAAACAAGAAACATTCTCATAAACTAGAAAAGCAGAATTAATGAACTAATTGCTTACATTTTGCATGAGGAAAGTTGCTAAAAGGAATGAAAGAATGGATGAGATCTACTACAAAAATAAATATGAAAAAGATGACAATGGAATCCTACCTTGCAAAACTAACCAAACACTAATTTAAAGACAACAAACTCTAAAACTCATAAAAGAACCAGAAATCTGTGTTTTTGGGGCTGCTTAAGGGTCCCTTCCTCAATTCATGATCCCAGAGGGAGGAAGTGAGGACGAGACACCTGTTGAAAACCTTATGGTGCTCCTTTTATCCCTGCTAACCTACTACTGAAGTAAGACACAAATGAAAGCAAACTAATAAACAACCAATCTAATCTACACTACCTGTAATGGAAATGCATCTAAAAGCAAATTAACAATGAAGCTTTGAAACTACACTAAACATACATATACAAGAAAGAGGAGCCCTGGCTGCTAGGGTCGAGCCCTAACCCAAGAGCTTCAACCCTTTGAGTTAACTCAATGCTGGCTCAAAACAAAACTCATTCTTATTACCAAAACAACAAATTACATCAATAGAACTTTCACAAGTCTAGAGCTCGATAATAGCTTAGAGTTTTACAATAAAAATCTGAATCCTAATGACGCTCTAGGCCTCTTTGCTTATACAACTGAAGTCCCTAATGACTTCCTTATAATTAGGAATGCTCGGCTCCCGAACTCGAGATAAACTAGCTGTTTGTCCCTCACTTACTCAGTTGCCTTCTAATCCTCATGGCTTGGCTACTTGCACTCTGAGCTGGTGTGATGGATGGAGGAATATTTGAATGGGGGATAAGTAAATTAGGAGGATTTACCTCCTACAATCCCTCTCCCTTGTCCCATTTGAGTTTTAACCTTAGTATTTGCAAAAATTCCTTCATTTTATCCTTCAATATTGCATTCAATGCATATTAGTCCACTAGGCATAATATCCAACTTTAACTCACCTCATAAACAAAATATGATTAAAAAACATCTAATAAGTTGTGAGAAAAGTTGGTTTGACTAAGCTAGGAGGTGAATTAAGGCCCATATAATTACCCAATGATGAGGCTCATCAAAAATTTTATCCACCTACACAAGCACAACTAAAGAAAATCAATGTAGGGCCGAGGGCTCATTTTTTGACATAACCTTGCCCCAAAAAAATAGTTGAAAGCTTAAAATGGAAATTTGAATGGATGAAAAGCTACGTTAATGAGAGATATTCTACCTAGAAGAAGAGGTTTGCGATTTCGTCCACCGGTTAGCTCAGAATCAATCCTGGAAGTCCAGTGGTAAAAACTCCTTTCTCTACTCTCAAATGCTAAAAATGCAAATGGTGGAAAATAATTTACTTTTCCCACTTCTATAGGGTTTTTAAGCTAAAAAATATTATTTTTATATTTAAAACCTTTTAGGAGGGAAAATCTTATATTTTTTAGCAGTTACAATGATTTATTCAGTTTAAATGTGTAGGATAGGTTACAAAGTGAGGATAAATCATTTTGACTATTTAGCAAACTTTTATCACTTTTCATGCTCTTAAAAAATTACAAAAAGAAAAAATTATAGAGTCCTATTTTAAGATCTTTTCAAACTCTTTTAAAAATGAAAAGATTGTCGAGTACTTTCTTGTTCAAGCTCATAAAAGTAAATGACAACCGTCCACTCAGTATAAGTTTACTCGTTTTACGAACTGAGTTAGGACTATTTACGAAAAATGTATATGTTGACCAAACATGGTCAATAGAGTTCTCTCTTATATTTATTTTATTATTTTTTGGAACCGAGGGACTAAAACTTATGAAAAAGAACCTGATGGAGTCTACTTATGTTTTTCTTCTGACTCTCTAAAACTGAAAAACATCGACCTTTACTTTCTTCAGGCTCATTAGAAGTTTACAGTAAAAGAACTGAATGAGTTTCCTTTTTGTGTCTTTTTCAAACTCTTTAAAATAAAATGATATCTAGTTACTCCTTTATTGGACTCATAAAAACTAAACAATATAGGACCTGTTAAGCATAACGGGACTGGAACATTCCTTCTTAGGGTTCGTTAAAAATAATTTGATGGAATCATCTAAAGAATGAGCTTACATTCCAAGCATATGTTATCCTCCTCAAGCTTGTAAAAAAATAACGAGGTACTTGCCAGTAATGGTGGGGGGAAATTGGGAAAAGGTGTCCATTATACATTTTCATATTCTAAAGGTAGCATGTCGCTCTTGAACACAACACTCCATCACACTCATGTCTGGGTTGGGAAATCCATTTGTCTTACAATTAATCTAACCTCATTAAAAGTATTCATGGTTTTTGGTATTATCGTTAATTCAAATGCTACTAAATCAATTTTCATGTCGTTATGTGTTCAAGAGAAGTTCAAACTCAGTTCAAATTTCCTTTGCAAATTCTAGCCTTCAATCGTGTTGGCCATCCTTGAGTTAGTCCTTGCAAACTATTTTCAAAACTTAACATTATGTTTCGTGTCATAGGCTTTACTACGATAGGTCGCTTCCTATTGACTTCAACTCATTATCTAGGAAGTTGATCTAGAAACCTTCAGTACTTTGATACTTGCATTCCTTAATGGTAGGTTTCTCTCCCTCGACAATAGGTTCTCATCATTGTCCTTTGATCAAATGATTCTATGAGTGTTCGACCTCATATCACCTATTCGCACTTCATAGATTGTACTGGAAGTACTTTGAGAACCATTGTCATTATTGGTGGTTTCTCTGGCACTTGTTAATGGTTCACATCATTGACCAGTAATCAAGTGGTTTCTACCATGTTCGACATCAAAACATTCATTCACATGGTTAGATTCGTACTGTGGATCGAGAGATGGAGATCACGACCCTAGCTCTAGTTTCATCAATCCGAGTTTCCAGGATATTATACATTCATGATTATGTAGACCCATTTATGATAGGTGGCTGCATCCATGTTGTGTCTACTATCTATATGATTTTGGTTTTTCCATGCTTGGTCATTGAGTTCGATTTACTTTGAGTATGGGAAGGCCTACCTCAATGATGATTATTGATATACATTTGCATTGTAATCCTTGAATGTTCCATTCAAGTTTCCAACCATTGCCTATGATCTGATTATTGGAATGATAAAACGATTCAATATTTTAAACTTATTTTACAATATTTGCACTTTAGGGGGAAATACATTACATGTCAATTTGTTGCCAGGACACTTGATCAATTTATGGGTCTTTTTACCATCCATGAACATGTTTGAATGAACTCCCTTAGAAGTCAAACAACCAAAATTACCTTGAAGTATATGAGAAATTTGGGGAAAATAGTTGTCACACCTTATTAAGTTTCACCCGTGTCGATTTTTCTAGCTTTTTTCACGCATTAACCGGAATTAACTATGAGAATAGCACAAAGTTGTCCTCTATTTGCCACTATAAACCCGTGCAGGTGAATTCTAGAAAGTAAAAATAAAAATTACATTCTAGAAACATAGTTGATCGAATATTTCCCAACTGAAAGCTTCCAGGTGATGACTATTCAAACTATAACCATTAGATGATGCATCTTAATCCCTTTTCTCATGGAAACCTAATCCCTCAATTAAGGAGTCTCATCCTCCTGTTTTGGATCTGAAACTTCTTCCTCTTGGCCTATAAAATGACTAGAGGGTAGAGGGATTGAGGAGGTCATAACTCAAATAAGATAAACTTATGTTGTTAGTTTGATATTAGAAAGCTTGTTATCTAAGGAGGAGATTGAAGGCATTTGGGAGGGACCTCACGACATCAAGGCGAAGTTTGTAAGGCTTCTCTTTATCTTTGATCAATATAAATGAACACTTTATCCCATTGATTTGTCTTTCTGGAATCATGAATAGTTTATAATTGTTTAAAATGTTTATTAAGAAAAATTCGATTCTTAATTTCCTTGATCATTAGGTTAAGTTTTGTTTGGATTATTATATCACATGTACTTTTGATCCTTTTATGGTCTATGATTGTAGGTCTTATCAAGTATTGAGATGCATCAAATCAAAACAAGGGATCTTCATCGAGCATTTCGTGAAATAGGTAAGAGGCTCATCCATTAGCCTTAATTCTTATCATCAAATAAGTTCAACTTAGGGAAAGAGTTAGTTAAAATGTCTTTCTTGTTTCTAGTTTCCGTCAAGGATCTATAAAGATCACTCTTGTCCGCAAGAGGGATTTGTCCAGTGTAACAATGCCTCCTAGTATTGTTCTCTAATGTTGTGGAGAGTTAGAGCTTGTTAGTCAAAAGGCCTTACTATTTGACAATGCTAATTATGATGTTGATGCTTAAATATTTCTTACCAATCTAACACTTATGAGAATATTTCAATTTGAGAGTACCCTTGTACCAATTGTGGTATTATGAATATCTCCCAAGTTAAGTGGGAGTGTTAGAAAATGTAAATAAATTTGGTCTTCATAATTATTTATTTCATTTTATATTTTATATTTAAAAAGAAAAAGAAGGAAAATAAGAAAAATAAATTTTATTTTTCAAGCATGGTTTTCATGGTCAAGTAAAAATTATTAGTTTATTGAAGCATGTTCTTCATGCTCATTATTATTTGTATTGGTCAAAGTCAAAGGCTTATAGTATGTAAAACGAAGTTTAAAATATTTAATTTGGGTCAAAATTCCCCTTAGATGCAAAGTCGGCCTTTCCCCAAAGGACATGTTTATTCGAACCCCTCTGGACAATATAAGTAGAGGTTGAGTTGGAGGTCATATGGAAACACAACTTCACATGATCTGTTCTGAAATTTCACAAAAGAAGAGGAGTGTCAGAGTCTGAAATTTAAGAAGGTTTTTCTTGATGTATGATTTGTGGAAGTTCCGCCTTATCACATCTCCTGTTGAAGATTTGTTGCTCATCTCTTGCTGATGGATTTGTTGTACATAAGGAAGGATGGCTTGACTTGGAATATAGATCATTAGAGTTCGTTTATGGTCATGGGTATTGGTTATGTCACTTTGAATCGATTCTATAAGAAGATAAATTTTGTGGGTTTTTCCTTTAGAGGGGTTTTTCCCAGGCTTTGAGCCTATATCTTGTGTTTAATTTTTTTTCTTGTGATCTTCCTATTTTCTATATTTGATAATTGTTTAATGAATAAAAACAAAACAAAATTAATAAGAATCCAAAAAATTTCACAACCATTTATCAAAGAAAACGAAATATAATCTAACTTACAAGCCTCCCGATTTCTTAATAGGCAATTAGTACAAAGAGTCATAAAATGCACTAAACAAATCAGTAATGCATCAAATTTCATACCTCTTTTGCATAACATCCCTTAGATCATTTAAAAACTCATCCACTAATCTCTTTCACCCCACTCTAATTTAATATATATATATAAACACGCACTAGGAACCATCGTGAATTTAATGTAAAGTGTATATTCTACTAAATCTTTGATAACGTATTTCTCCAATCATCCTAGTGCATGACCATTGATTAATAATATGGATACACTATTAATGCACACATGTTTAAAAAAAAAGTGTGCACTATTCAACAAAAAAAGGTCACGGGGTTTCATTTTTCCCAACGGTTTCCCATTTTCTAACCACTTTCCAATGCAACTAGAACGTCTAAATCCCTATTCAAGGTTTCCAACTCTAGAGGATTTAGAGGTTCCCTAGTATTTTAGCTTAAGAGGTAAGTCGTCTTTATTTTCTTCTTTTCCTTTTGTATGAAAGAAAAAATTTAAATTTTTGAAATATTCTTTTCTAATTACAAATTCATTTTACACCATTACAATGGCTAAAACCCAAAATAAAATCTAAAATAAAATCTAGAAACTAACCCCATAATATATCCACAAGAAAACATCAACATAGAGGAAAATCTTAACCCACAAACACAAATTACAAAATCTTTAAATCCATTAAAATTATTGATTGAAGAGCATAGGAACAAAAGGGAGCCATCACAAGTTTCATTAGCTACAGCCCTTGATAGAATTATCACTTCCATTAATCATTCCCATGGTAAATTGACAATTATAATTGAATATAGGGCTAGGATGAAAGAATTTTGCTCCACTAGTATTAGTAAATAGAAAGTTAAATATTTAATATGACCAAATATATTACTGTGGGGTTATTTATTAACCCTATATGCAACCAAACCCTTGATCCAAGGAAGAGGCATCTTCGCATGGATGTTGGGTTGTGTTATATTCTTTCCATGACTAGCCCATGTAGTTAACTAGGAGTAAGAGGGGGGAAGGTCACAGGGGGTTTTAGGGGTACCCATAACCCCAGTTTATAGGGTCCGGCGGTTTTAGGGGTACTCGTAACCCCACTTTTGGACCCTATGTTAGGTTGGGCGGACCCACTTATGGTTTTGTGCATGATTTTTGCACATGTTTTTTGAACGCGATGGTTTTCGGTCCATGGTATTGGATGCTTCGACATGTATAAATATGTATTGTAACATTGAAAGGAACATAATGAAAAATCAAGCTGGTAGTCCCGGTTTTGGGATCTAGGGGAAAATCTCTTTGTATATGTGTTTTATGTGTTATGCTGTCACATTGTTTATTTTCTATGTTTTAGAATTCGTGTGCAGGTAATTTCTGTACGGGGTTAAAACCTAAATTTCGTATTAGAGCTATTTTGGCTTCAAGGGGACACCTTTGTTGCTGAGGGGTTTCACTCGGGCCTGTGGTAGACCCTGTTCAGTGGGAGATTTGTGAGATTGATTCTGGTGGTAAAAGAAGATAGCGAGTAGTGGAAAGATAGAGATCGAGAAATTTAATGGCCAGAGTTTTGAGTTGTGGAAAGTCAAGATGGAGGATCTATTGGTCGATAAAGATCAGTGGATCATGGTAGATCCGGGTACTAAACCAATGGGAGTGTCCGATGAAGAATGGAAGAAGTTGGATCGGAAGGCAAAAGGCACAATACGATTTTGTGTCTCAGATTCAGTATTGCTAAATGTATCAGGGGAAGCTACAACGAAGGCTTTGTGGGACAAGTTAGGGAATTTGTACCAATCTAAGTCTCTGGTGAATAAACTGTTCTTGTGAAAAAAGTTGTATAACCTGAGGATGAAAGACGGAGACTCGGTGACAGAGCATCTGAACGCATTTAATACTGTGGTAAGTCAGTTAGCATATGTTGATATTAAAATTTCAGATGAAGATAAGTGCATCAATTTGTTGTGTTCTCTACCAGATTCATGGGATAGTCTGGTTATTGCAATAGGTAGCAATGCCACTGCCTTGTAGTCTCATCCTTGCTGGTGGAGGAGATGAGACGGAAAAATATGGAGAGCCAGAATGGTGATGCCTTGTCTATACGAGGACGGTCCCATAACAGAAACAAAAATAAGTCATCGTGTAAGAGATCTAAATCTAGAGGGAGATCTAAATCTCCAGGAAAACCTGTAAAGGTGGTGTGCTATAAATGCGGAAAGGAAGGGCACTACAAAAGTGATTGTAAATCTAAATCTCTTGAAAAAGAAAAGGGATCTGATGATGCTCCTTGTGCAAAGGCGAAAACCACCTCAGATGAAGGTGGGGATGTGTAATTGGCTTCTTCAAGTACACATGTAGATCATGAGGCATGGTTGATTAAATCAGGTGCATCCTTTCACTTCACTCCCCATAGAGAGTGGTTCTGCGAGTATGAGAAATACGATGGTGGTGATGTCTTCTTGGGGTATGACAGGAAGGCTAGAATCGTTGGTCGTGTAAAAGTAAAATTGAAGTTGCAAGGTGGAATGGTTAGAACACTTCCGAATGTTCTTCATATTCCTGCATTGGCCAGAAATCTGATTTCTGTAAGAAAGTTGAATGATGCAAGTGTAAAAACAGTGTTCGAGAAGGATACCTGCAAAATGGTTCAGGAAGCATTGGTATTGATGCAGGGAGTTCGAATTGGAACTCTGTACAAGCTACAAGGTAGCACTGTTGTTGATGGGTGCAACAGTTCTATGGTTCCTGAAAGTGGAGCAGAAAACCTAGTGGTCTCTGGAGAGAAGACCATGTTGTGGCATCAAAGGCTTGGACATATTGGAGACAAAGGTCTTTGAATACTTCATGGTAAAGGTAATGTAGAAGTTATGAGTAATAGCTCTCTAGATTTTGATTTCTGTGAAAACTATGTATATGGGAAGCAGATTCGAGTGAGTTTCCCCTCTGGTAGTAAGAGGGCGAAACATATATTAGAGCTTGTGCACAGTGATATGTTTGGACCTGTGAAAGTTCCATCCCTAGGTAAGTCGATGTACTAAGTATCATTTATAGATGACTTCTCAAGGAATACATGGATATGTTTCCTTAAGAAGAAATTTGAAGTCTTTGACAGGTTTAAATAATTTAAGGCTCTCGTGGAAAATCAGACAGAGAAGAAGATAAAGGTGCTAATGACAGATAATGGTGTATAGTTTTGCAGTAAGGAATTTGAAGAATTCTGTAAGAAGTGTGGTATATCACAGTAGAGGACTACTCCATATACACCTCAGAAAAATGGAGTTGCAAAAATAATGAACAAGACGTTGATGGAAAGGGAAAGAAGAATGCTCAGTGGTGTCGGGTTAAGACAGGAATTTTGGGCAGAGGCGGTGGATACTGCATGTTACCTGGTCAATAGGTCACCTTCATCAGTGTTGGAGGATAAGACTCCACAAGAGGTATGGACTGGTAAGAATCCCTCTCTTTCACATCTAAGGGTATTTGGATGTGATGCATATGTACATGTTCCAAAGGAGAAACGAACCAAGTTGGATAGTAAATCTGAAAAGTGCATCTTTATTGGGTGTAAGGATGGTTTAAAGGGTTATAAGCTTTGGAACCTAGTAACAAGGAAGGTTGTGTACAACTGAGATGTGGTGTTTAGAGAGGTGAAAGATGTTATTGAACATGAATTCCAACCAAAGAAACCTAAGAAGATAGAGTTTGAGCTAAAGGAGGAAGAATCAAACTCTACAACAGAGGAGGAATCAGAAGATGAAAAGCCACAAACTCCGACTGTGAGAAGATCAGTTCGAGAAAGAAGGAAGCCAGAAAGGTATAGTCCATCCACTTTCTGTTCGAATTTTTCTTTGTTTGTTACTGATGATGATCCCAGAACTGTGAAGGAGGTAGTGGATTCAGAGGATGGAAAACTTTGGAAAGAGGCCATGGTTGATGAAATGGCATCTTTGCACAAAAATGAGGCTTGGGATCTGGTGGAGTTGTCGGCTGGAAGGAAACCCATTCGCAGCAAATGGGTGTTTAAAAAGAAGACAAATGAAGAAGGAAAAGTGGATAAATACAAAGCTCGGTTGGTAGCAAAAGGTTATTCCCAGGTGTCGGGAATTGATTTTGGTGATATTTTTTATCTTGTTGCCAAGGTAACTTCTATTAGATTACTTTAATCTGTTACTTTTACTTTTGATTTTGAGGTAGAACAGATGGATGTGAAGACAACATTTCTTCATGGGGATCTGGAAGAGGAAATCTACATGAAGCAACCTAAAGGCTTTGCAGTGAAGGATAAGAAAGAACTGGTATGCAAGTTAAAGAAGTCTCTGTATGGGTTAAAGCAGTCACCAAGTATGTGTTATCAAAACTTTGATACATTTATATGGGGACTTGGATTTAGAAGAAGCAAAGAAGATAACTATGTGTATTTTAAGTTAATTGGTGACTGTGTTATTTATCTAGTCTTGTATGTGGATGATATGTTGTTGGTTGGAAATTACAAAGAAACTATCCAGGATTTGAAAACCCAATTGTCCTACAAATTCGACATGAAATATCTTGGTGTTGCAAACTATATTTTGGGCATGGAAATTAAAAGAGATTAGGAAAAGAGGAAGCTCTGGTTAAACCAGAGGAAGTATGTCTAGAAAATACTACAGGGGTTTAATATGAAGGATAGTAAACCGATGAAAGTTCTTATTCTTGTAGGTGTGAGGTTATCTGCTGAACAGTGTCCCAAGGCACAAGAAGAGGAAGAGGACATGTCCCATGTTCGATATGCAAGTATAATCAATAGCCTGATGTATGCAATGGTCTATAATAGACAAGGCATTGCACATGCAGTGGGAGTATTGAGCAGGTTTATGTGAAAACCAAGAAAGGAGCATTGGACAGCAGTGAAGCGGGTTTTCAGGTATTTGCGTGGCACTAGTGATTATGGTTTGTGCTACCAAGGAAGACCAATATTGGACAGAGTGTTGGATATTCGTGGCGTTGTTGATGCAGACTGGGCTGGAGATCTGGATCAGAGAAGATCTACAAGTGGGTATGTGTTTAACCTATTTGGAGGTGCAGTCAGTTGGATGAGTAAGAAACAATCTATAGTGGCACTATCAACTATAGAGGCAGAATACATGGCAGCCACTCATGCAAGAAAGGAAGCAGTTTGGTTGTGGAGATTGTGTTCAAGTACGAGGTTAGTACAAGAAGCTATAAGGATAGAATGTGACAGCCAAAGTGCAATTTTCTTGGCAAAGAACCCCGCATATCATTCAAAGACAAAGCACATTGATGTTCAGTATCACTTTGTGAGGGATATGATAGAAGACAAAAAAGTGTTTTTGGTAAAGGTGGACACTTTGAAGAATACTACAAATGCATTGACAAAATATGTGAGCTCTGAGAAGTTCTCTTGGTTTAGAGAAACAATGGGTGTTGCAGGGATAGATAAATGACTAAGATCTCTTGTGGCCCCCTGTGGAAAGAAAACAACAAGTGGGAGAATGTTGGGTTGTGTTATATTCTTTCCACGACTAGCCCACATAGTTAACCGAGGGTTAGAGGGGGGGAGGTCACAGGTGGTTTGAGGGGTACCTGTAACCCCAGTTTATGGGGTCCTAGGCAGTGCCCTGGAAGATTTTGGTTTTGGACCCTATGTTACGTTGGGTAGACCCACCTATGGTTTTGTGCATGATTTCCCCACATGTTTTTTGGACGCGATGGTTTTCGGTCCATGGTTTTGGACACGATGGTTTTTAGTCCATGGTATTGGATGCTTCGGCATGTATAAATATGTATTGTAACATTGAAAGGAACATAATGAGAAATCACGCTGGTAGTCCCGGTTTTGGGATCCAGGGGAAAATCTCTGTGTATATGTGTTTTATGTGTTATGCTCTTGCATAGTTTATTTTCTATGTTTTAGAATTCGTATGGAGGTAATTTTTGTACCAAGTTAAAATCTACAATGGATTGATGCACATTTGATCCATGGAAAGAGAATTGGATGGGTCAATGGTTTTGTTTTTTCTTATAAAACTCCTTATAGTAATAGGTAGATGTCATTGTATTTTATTCACAAATTGTATATCAAGTTCACAATTGGTCTCCATGTGAACTATTTTGACACTGGTGAGTTTCAAGGGGTTCATCTTGGCTCTTCTCGAGATCAACCAAATGCTAGGTGTAATCCATTGGGAGGGATACCTACTCCTTATAGGTGTAATCCTAACCCCCTGGCCCCAACCCCCATAGGCACCTCTACTTTTGGATATCCTTGATGACACTAGCACTATGACAGTATGTAACACACATAGTCTAGTGCAACTTAGTTCATTTATGGTGGTCTCTAGATGAGATCCATCAAAGAATTGTATTATACCTCCAGGTGTAGCTAAACCTTTAGGCCACACTGATTATAGACCATCAATTCCATGTAGCTTGGCTAATTTTTGAGTCGAGTACACCACATATATGTGCTCATTGCAAACATACTTGCTATGGATCGATGGAGGATCCTATCCATGATAGATTTATGGATCAATTTATTGTGATTTTTTATTGATGCAAAATCACTGGTCATATATTTAATTGTACAATTCACAAATATTCAGTAAGTGTTACTTTAAAGTGCTTCTTTTTTTACTTTTTTTTTTGGAATGTACAAATGCTATGATAGGATATGTTGTCATCGAGGTGAGACCATGATAGTTATCCCAATATTGGTGTAGCCATGTCTACAAATTTGGCGTCATGGCACCTCACATATAGGTCTTTAAATAAATTCATGCTTGTTTACTTCATTGATAACTTAATTTAAAAATTTGTTGTTTTGAAAATGTCCAAACTTCTAAGTTATGAGGAGAAATTGATCTGGAGTTTGATTTACATAGGTGTCTACTGAACATTTTTAGCATCCATCTCCACATGGGACTAGTATATCACCTCTCACCTAGGTAGAATAGGTTAGATTATATATAATTTTAATGTGAAATTCACTATCTTACTCTGGCTCAAAGTTGATGTTTTTGTACTAATCAATCATATTACAAATATCTATGTCGGTGGCATCATTCCTAGTCTATCCAATTCCATCATTAACCCAACCCATTTAGTTTGCATTACATCTTGAATCTAACCATTGAACACCCCCAACTGTTGACATTCTCATTTCCTCCCCTAGGTTGGTTGTCCATCCCATACAACTAGCACTACTACATTTAGGTAGAAATTCCGATGGTAGAATCCGATAGTAGAGTCCGATAAAATAGATAAAATTGGAAAAAATGTCGAACGTAAAATGTATTTTTCTTTTCTAAAATCTAGACGTCCATTGAATATTCGATTAGAGTTCTTTAACAGTCAACGATTCGACATAATTTCCTATCTTGTTGATTATCTGATGTCTTTCCTATAATCCCTTTTGTCGTTGAATATACAATGGGAGTTATTTTACCATTAAATATCTAACACTATATCCATTGTGAAAATGTGTTATCAAATTTATGACAAATGGAAAATAACTTAACTTTGACATAGTTGCTATATATATCAGTTGATATTGTTTAGAAAGGTTATAGGCTTATTTTGAGGCTAATTTTTGCACAAAATCATCACTGGAAGTTTGGTGGCAGAAAATGACACATAACATTCCTCAAAGAGACCAAGGATACATGGGATCGACATTAAGGGATTCCGAGGATCAAAAATGTTGTTTCCCTTGTAGAAATTGCAAGGGTTTGAGACCAAGGAGAATTATAATAAAACGAGCTAAAAAGAATTGTAGAGACTATGGACACACTGAAGGCGGACATGAATATCATCCATTTGTAAGTGATTTATTATATGTCTTTCTATTGTAGATTGTTTTTGTAAATGTTTTTATGTATATTGTATTTTACATTATATGCCTTTGTATTGTAAATTGTATTATCTTTCTATTGTAAATGTATTTTATAATATTTTTTTGGGAGGTGTTTGAACTATGTCATCATCTTAATGTGGACTAGAAATATTATTTGATTATTTTTTGTTAGGGTCAATTAAGGGGTTAGGTAGAGTTAGGGGTTAATTACTTTATGGGCTTACGTATAAGGGGTTATTGTTTAAGGGTTTAGGGATTAGGGGTTAAGGTCTTAGGGGTTATGGGTTTAAGGTCTTAGGGGAATGGGGTTACGATGTTAGGGGGTTAATGTATGTTTAGGGGGTTAATTGGACCTAGGGAATTAGAGGTTAATCATGGGTTTTTATGGAGCATTATTGATAAGTTTTTAAAGTATATTATGCAAAATATGACATTAAGAAATAATATGACATTATAATGATGAATGCAAAATAAGATCAATATGTTTTTTATTATGGTCATGACAATATATCTTAGAAAGTGTCTCACTTCCTACATGTCAAGTAAAATAACATATTTCTTATATATTTTCAACATATTCTTAAATATCTTGATAAATTGTAGAAGCAACATCATTGATTTGTTGTCTTTGTTTCTTGGTCTCACCTAAGTACGTCGATCTACATCATTTCATTAATTTGTAACATTTAAATGCAATACGTATCATTAATATTGTTTAGTACATTAACCAATACTATTTTTTATGTTGTAGATTATTTGGTAAATTTCTATTACCACCATCAAATGTTTTACCTCGTACATACCAAGATTTACATGCCATTATGAAATATATTGGAATGGAGTAAGTTATCCATGCATGACCTAATGATCATATTCTCTATTATAAACAACACGTGTTGAAATACAAATGCCCAAAATGTGATGGGAGTAGATATCAAATCGATAAAGTAACAAAAAAGGTGTCTCACAAAGTTCTTCGGTATATTCCCACAATTCCACGTCTACGGCAATTGTTCATGTGAAAAAGCGTAGTAGAAATTATGGATTACCATGAAATGAATAGAAGTGAAGATGGTGTTCTTCAAATTCCTACAGATGGATATCAATTTAGGAATATAGAGGAAAAGTGGCTAGAGTTTAAAAGATAACCTTGTAATCTTAGGTTTTAATTAGTAGCTGATGGTGTCAATCCATTTGGAGAGCCCAGATCTACTTACTCAGTTTGGCCCCTTTTTATTATCAACAATAACATTCCTCCATGGAAGTTAATAAAGACGGAGAACATAATGTTGACAATCATTATTCTGTGTATTACTTTTTTTATCACAATAACATCTCATTTGTCTTGTTTGTTTCATAATTATGTCCTATATTTTTTTCTTAATTTTTTCATATATGTTCAATTATACCTTATAATTATGTATTAAGGATTTGTTTGTTTACTCATATATGTAGTAATTATGTATTGTATGTTCAATCAATTAAGTAAGTACCAAGTCAAAGATATGAATGTATATATTGAGCCTTTTATTGATGAGTTCGTGGAGTTATGGAACAGTGTCACTATGTATGATATCTCTAGGGCTAACACATTTTTTTGGTATGTTATAATGTTACCTACACTTTAATAGTGTTTAATTTTATGAAGTTCATTTCAAGTATGCTTTTTAAATAGTTCGAACTTCATTGTACATAAAATAATTTATATAAAAGTGGTTCAATTTCTTGCAAGAATTCAAACAAAGGGTAAATTTTCTTGTCCAGTTTGTGGTCCTAAGATGAAATATTGCCATTCAAGAAGCTTAGGAAAGGTGGTGTTTTATGAGTATAGGAATTTCCTTTCTAAGAACGATAGGTACCGAAATACTGAAAAACATCTTTTCAATGGGAAAGAAGAGACTAGACTAAGACCACAGAGAATGACACTATTAGAAAATTATATATTACGGAGCAATGGAACACATAAAGTATTTCAGAAATATAAACAAAGAAAACGCATAAAACAAGAGAGACATAGATATACGTGGTTCACCCATTTTGGGCTACGTCCACCCCGAACAGCCAGTCCTTCCTTTCTATTATCCAGCAAAATGAAGAGACACAACCTACAACAAATCTGCTGTAATATCCTCTGTTTTCTCTCATAGTCTCACCTCTCTGTTTCTCGCTCAGAGAATACACATCTATCTCACAACCTAAAATAAAATGCCCTCATACAAAGAGAGGGGTTGCCTTCTAGGGCAAAAAACCCTAAATTAAACATAAGTTCTATCATCAGATCATCTGCCTAATGAACGGCCCAGATTGACTAGAAATTACTATACTTTTACAAGGCAACTTTACATCTGTTTTTAGCTTCGGGGGCGCTGCCCCAGAAACCCCCTTCCAGGGGGGGGGGGTCCCTCCCAAAGGTCGCAGCCACCCCTCCCTGGACCCCCCTGCAGCGAATATTTTACGGGCGGCCCATTTCGAACTAGGGTCCAATGTGGCGATACATTTGAATATAGAAGATAATCAGGTTCCACACCCAACAGACACCTCGTGCATGGAAGTTTCAATATAATAGAGTCTCTCATGGTATGGATCAAATTTTCTATGTATAAATATACATTCTATGTTTGGATTATTTTGTATTTTTATGAAATTTTCTTCGTTGTGCTAATTGACAAGTTATATTGTTGTTATAGTATCTTTAACTATGATTCATGTTGTTTGAAAAAAATTGAGGTATCCTCTTCAAATAATAAATCATATAAGGGGTAAAGTTATAACATCTTTTATGTGGAGTAGTATGTTATTATCTACTTCAATACTTAACCAATTTCACTTTTTCTGGGGTATTCCCAGGAACAACATATTTCTCACATTTAGATGGTTATCTAGTTAATACCACTATGAATATCATCAAGAACATACTTGCAAATTTTCCCAAAACAATGATTAAACATGAGGATTTATTGAACATAAACGACTTGTTACATTAGGATTTGGATGATTACGTATCATATATCTTAACTCTCAACCTCTATGCTTTCAGGATTCTCTACCAATCAAAAGGTGACAATTCCTATCTCTACCAACTTTATATGTTCATTCAACTTAGGAACTGTCAAGGATTCTTCCCATGTGAAATCTATATAATCATCAAACTGATTTAACACTCCAATGACTTGCCATTGTTGAGGATTTTTTCTTTGGCATTGATGACGGTTTGCAACATCTGTAGAAATTCCTTGTAGATTCAAACTGTATATTGTAATATGCTAAAACAATTGAATTAAATCTACTCTACTCATCAGCAGAAACAGTAAACAACCAATGAAATCACGAAGCATAAAAGAGAAAGAATCAAATCACATATAACACAATAATTTTCTGGGGAAAGCCACAACTAAAAACCCCTACTATCTATATATTGCATTAATCAGAAAACATGAGAAGACTACAATGCTTTTCTCAAGCCTGAGCAACCTCTACATTATCTCAATCTATCTCACTACTTTAAAAACAAGCTCAAGCCAATACTTAGCCAATTATGCTACCTGCCAAGGTCCTTTTTCTTTACATAGTTTTCTTCGGAATTAGCCCATATTTAATTGGGAAACTCCTCAAATATGAATTATGCAATCCTCATTGATCTTCCTCTTATTACATGCACCACCTATACAAGTCAAATGATTATAAAACTGATAATACATTGTCCTTGAACTCCAATCTCAACTGGGTCTTTCTCTGATCTGTCATGCATGAGTTAATTATGGGTGAATCTTTAGCTTACTTGTTGATCAGTGCTATTTACACCCCACTATTGGATCTCCCACTAATTCCTCCACTAGTTGGAACTAGTTTAACTAAATTTAAGTCATTTAAACTGAATTAAATAATTACAACTCAAAATAAACTCAATCAGGGCTCCTAAAAAGTAGGATACACTCTACATGACTCTAGTTAGACTCCCAAATTGAATTAACTTACCCAACTAAGTCAAATCAACTTAGTTAACTATTCCAAGTCGTCATGAGATATATAATTACAATTCAATTCCTAATTTAATTCAAGGACAAATTAAATTAGGATTTTCTTGATGTTATTTTTAACATTTATTGTTTCCATTTTCAACACTCCCTCTCAATAAGAAAGGAATTCAAGTCTATCCTGATCTAGTACCCTTGGAATGTTTTTGTATACAACTCTTGTCACTATTGTTGTTGCTACTACAACATTCACAACCAAAAAGCATCCAAACAAAATAAACTGAATCAATTGTGTCTGTAACTATCTACTAGGAAAATTGTGCTACTTCTGACTCTGCTATTGAGCCTCCTGCTCTATCATCAACATTTCTTTGCACTCCTCAATATATGACTGACACTAATCCTCCTACTACTGAATATTGTGGGCCCCCCATAGCAAGGTAATGATCCATGAGACAAAAACCACCTCAATGGATCTTGCCCAATTTATGAAACTCTTGGACTAAGATTTCATATCACCCCACCTTACACCTAGAGGTATGGCTCCATGTGCCCCTTTTTCCCACTTAGCTTGAAGTTTCCCACTACTAGAGATCTCTGCTTGAGTGGATGTCTCCACTCGATCTCCTCTCTACTTCTCCAATTGTGGTTTCTCCATAACTTGGTGAGGTTGCTTCTGAGGCTACATGTTTAGAGGTAATTCATGCTCCCTCTCAACCACCAACTCTCTAACCTTTGCCTTTCTCCTCAAGGATTTGCATGCATATTGTACCTCAAGTGCATACAAGTTCTTGACTCACACACTGATGTATTTCACCTGTCTTGTGGTAATGTGTCTAAGAAAAACTTTTCCTTTGCTAAAAAGCACATCGTAGCCACAATCTTCCAATACCGTGACGGAAACAAGATTATCATTTAGTCCTGGAACATACATCACATCTATGAGTCTGAGAGGGGAGCTAGACTCCCTTTGAAAAGTATCAGTACCGAGGTCGATCGTGATATACCTCCCATCATCTCGAAACTCTATGTTCTACTTGATGTTTTTCTCCTCCAAGTCACTGAAGATTTCTCTATTGCCCATCATATGAAATGAGGTAACACTGTCAAGATACCGCACACTTCCCATTATAGTGCTTTCCATGCATGCAATGAGAGTGAAATCAAGTTTTAATTGTGAATCTAGATCTTCACCTACTGTTTTTATTGCAAACTACTTCTTGATTGCTTTCATTTGTGGGCATTTCGTGGCATAGTGCCCGAACTTGTGATAGTGAAAACACTTTATGTTCGAAAAGTCCTTATTATTGCCTCCCTCCTTGCCTTGGGACTTCTTTCCCTTGTCTTTATTTTCTTTTTCGACTAATGAAAATTCCTCTTCCACTTCTTTGGATGAGGCCCCATCTCTGATGTTTCGCTGAATCTCTTCATGTACCAAGTCAGACCACAACCGTTGCAACTCAAGTAGCTTCTCCCTCCCATTAACTGAGTCCTGGTATTTATGTTGGCTCTTGGGAAGTCCTAAAAGTGCTAGGATCACCATATGATCTTCTACAACTATAACACCAACACTTCCAAGCTCATCCCGACATTGGGTGAACTTGGTCAAGTACTTCGGTACTATGTCTCCCTTCTCCATCTTGATCTTTCTGAGCTTATCCTTCAATGTCATCTTCCTATGGTCATTTTTATTTTGAAATAGGTTTGTCAAGGCCTTCCACATTGCAAATGGAGTTTCCTTACCGTGGAGGTTTGAGAAAATATGATCTCAAACTCCTTCTAGGACAATCCTTCTCGCCTTTTCCGCACAATTTCTCCACTCTTCCAGATCCTGAGCATCATCTAGCTTAGGAATATCTTTTTTTATGAATTCCTTAAGCATGTTGTCTTCCAACACTTCCTCCATCCCATCCTTCCAAGAAATATAGTCTGAACTACCCTCAAGGGCATATTCGAGTCTCAATCTGTAGAACGACATCTAGCTAGCTCTGAAGTATGATACTGCAAATTCAATTTCTCCTACAAAAGACAAACTCGTATTCTCCTCTTCTATATTAGTTTCATCTCTAATACCATGCAAAAAATTCTACATATCTAGCTCTTATACCATGTAAAAATTTCTACAAATATAGCTCTGATACCATGTAGAACGTTTTACAAATCTATCTTGGATACCATGTAGAAATTTCTTATAGATTCAAACTACAAATTGTAATATGCTAAAACAAATTACTTGAATCTACTCTACTCATCATTGGAAACAATAAACAATTGATGAGATCACTAAAGCATTAAAGAGAAAGAATTCAATCACACATAACACAATAATTTTATGGGGAAAGCCACAACTAAAAACCCCTGCTATCTGTATATTACATTAATCAGAAAATATGAGAAGATTACAATGATTTTTACAAGCCCGAGCAACCTTTGCACTATCTCAATCTATCATACTACTTCATAAACAAGCTCAAGCCAATACTTAGCCAATTCTACTACCTAGAAGCTCTTATTTCTTTACACATTTTACTTGGGAATTAGCCCATATTTAATTCAAAAATTCCATAAATATGAATTGCACAATCCTCATAGGCCTTCCTCTAATTGTACACACCACCTATATAATTCAGATGATTATACAAATAATAGTACAATGTCCCTGAACTCCAATCTCAACTGGGTCTTTCTCTCATCTAACATGCATGAGTTGATTGTGAGTGAATCTTCAGTTTATTGGTTTATCAGTGTTGGTTACACCCCACTACTACAAGTTACACCCCACTGTTGGATCTCCCACTAATTCCTACATCATTTGGAACTAGTTTGACTGAATTTGACCCAGTTAGACTAAATTAAATAATTACAACTCAAAATAAACTCAACCAGGGCTCCTAAAAAATATGATACACTCTACATGACTCTATTTAGACTCCAAACTCAAATTAACTTAGCAAACTAAGTCAAATCAACTTATTTAACTATTACAAGTTGTCATGAGATATGGAATTACAATTTAATTCCCAATTTAATTCAAGGAAAATTTAAATTAGGAATTTTCTTGATGTTATTTTTAACATTTCTTGTTTCTATTTTCAACAACATCATGCATCACTATGCTTTTCTTTTGGATTTTTTACATTCCAACTTTTTGAAGATTAATTGTTGTCTTGTATGATCGCATTATTTTGACCATCTTTTTCCTTTTTGCTTCATCTAGTGCATAATCTCACTCTCTTGTAGTTGACTTCCTCATTTTCTTTAGCGTAATGACTCTTCAATGTGTATCAACTATGGTTACTCCATTTTAGGGATTCTCACATATTGTCACTCCCCACCATAAAGACAAAATTATTTTGACTAGTTGACAAAAGGTACCACAATTAGCCATTCATTTCTATAAGTATTCCTAAGTTTCTTGATCAATTTTTGAACTAGCATTCAAAAAATATTCCCACCTATATTGTCATTTTTTCTATTTGGTACTAGTTAGTCTTGTTAGTGGAGATTGGGGTTCAACAATTTTCCAAATGCCTTGGCAAATCAAGAATTTGTGAATTAAAGTGGGTACTATGTAGAGTAACTAGTCATACAATTTTTCATAAAATATTATTTTAACATCATCGACAGATGCCATTCTTCTATTGCTTGCTCCTCACAAAAGTCATCTACGAGTTTTTTAACCCACTCCTCTAAGTTTGTTTAACCACTATTAATTAATTTAGATATAATTCATTAATATTAATTAATATTAATCATGTGCACCACATTTTATAAATTTCTTAATTTCTTTAAGAATGGATATAAGGAATTTTTCATTTGTTTTTGTGAAAAATTGTGTGTTATGAAATCAGCTCACAAAAAGATAGAAAAGATAGATCAATGCCTTAGAATTCAACCTCTTCGAGGGGGCAACCTCCTTTACATTACATAAATGAACAATTCTTGGATGATTCAAATGACAAAACCTCCTTTCTATATATAGGAGTCCAAGGGGTCCCAATATAACCAAGCCGACCTAACAATAATAATATAAAGGCACAAAAATAACAATAGAGGGATTCTATGGGGCACAGTAATAATAATATGGGGACAATAGGGGCACAACAATATTAATAAGGGATACAACTACAATATTAATGGGGGCATCACTAGTATTATAGGGACCTAACATGCCCCTCTCCTTCAAAAAATTGTTGTCCTCAATGCTTGAGTAGTTTTGGATGCTTCTGTATAAAATTCTCATCCTCCCATGTGGAATCTTCAGCGGATAAGTTCTTCCACTTGATGAGATACTTTGAAATGGACCGATTTCGTAGTTGTCGATTTCTTGTTTCTATGACTGCTTCTGGTTCCAATATAATTTTTTCTTCCTCGTCAAGTTCTGGCAATATTGTTTGAATTGGGAGCTTGTCGCCTATAACCTTCTTTAAACATGAAACATGGGAAACTGGATGCAATCGAGAAGCTGCAGGAAGCTCCAATTTGTATGCCATAGTACCAATCTTTTGCAACACCTTCTAGGGACCATAATACTTTGGTGACAATTTGTTATCCTTCTTAGCTTGCTTAAGGGACATTTGTTTATATGGTTGTAGCCGTAGGAATACCCAATCATCTACATCAAAACTTCTTTCACTGTGATGTTGATCTGCCTATTGTTTCATTCTATTCTGCGCCAACACGAGGTTATCCTTTAAGAGTTGGAGAACTTGTTGTTGATGCTCGATGTGATGTTCCACTGCTTGAACCTTAGAATTTTCTCTTAAATATGATGTGATGGATGGTGACTGATATCCATAAAGTGCCATAAATGGGGTCATTTATGCTGTAGTATGGAAGGAAGTGTTATACCACCATTCAGCCAAAGACAACCATTTGACCCATTGTGTCTGTTTATCAGATACAAAGCAACGAAGATATCCTTCCAAACATTTGTTTACTATCTCTGTTTGCCCATCAAATTGAGGAGGATAACATGAGCTATGAGCTAATTGAGTACCAAGACAAGAAAATAATTCTATCCAAAAATTTCCTATAAAAATGGGATCTCTGTCACTTACAATAATCTTTGGGTTTCCATGTAGCTTTTGAATTGTTTCCATAAGTGCCATAGAAATTGTACTGGCTTTAAATGGATGTGATAATGCACAAAAGTGTGCATACTTGGTATGTTTGTCAACTAGGGGTGATTTTAGGGGCGAATGTTCGCCCTTTGGCGAAATTAAGGGGTTTTAAATTTTTAGTGGGCGAATATTTTGTATCATAGTACATTTTTACAAATCATCTCAAATAGCCCACCTTATTTTAAGGGAGAGGGTAAGAAAGGTAAATTTAGCCCTTTGAAATTAGGAGTTACAACCTTCCATTCGCCCATTTTCAAAAATAGGTTTTATTTAAGTGAATCCATTAGCCCATTTTCAAGAACAGGCTTTATTTAAGTGAATCCTATGGGCCAAAGGCCCAAATACCATATTTATAAAAGAGGTATGGTAAATTGATAAAAATATAAATAAATGAGAGGTATGGTAAATAAATAAAGCATTTTTTATGTTTACTCCATAAGTCACCTTATATACATGCAAGGGTGTAAACAAATAAAAATATAAGTAAAGTGGAGGTATGGTAAATAAATAAAACGTCTTTTTATACTTACTCAAAAGGTATGGTAAATAAATAAAAATATAAATAAACTAGACGCATGGTAAATAAATAAAACCTCTTTTTATATTTAGTCCATAACCCTCGTTCTATTTATGAAGGCTCAAGAAAGAGGATTTATTTAAGTGAATCCTATGGGCCAAATACCATATTTGTGAAAGAGGTATGGTAAATTAATAAAAATATAAATAAGCAAGAGGTATGGTAAATAGATAAAAACATTTTTTTATATTTACTCCATAAGTCACCTTGTATTTATGAATGGTATGGTAAATTAATAAAAATATAAATAAATGAGAGGTATGGTAAACAAATAAAACATTTTTTTATATTTACTCCATAATTCACCTTATATTTATACTATGGGACAAATACCATGGACTAGATTGTTATTAATACCATGAAAAAAACATCATTAACCCTAATATTAGTATTAATAAAAATAAAAATGGCACATGGTATTGACCCATGGTATTCACCAAAATGGCACATGGTATTGACCCATGGTATTCACTTGGAATGTAACCTATTTAAATGGGGGAATTAAACTAGCATAGATCCATCTTTACTCTGGATCTACTAACCCCGAGAGGTATCAAATATTGTGATATGCAAACTAGCATAGAGTGAAAAAATATTTGATCCAATCAAGAGTAAAAATGGATGTTGTAATCTAATGTATGTTAAACATTTTAGCTTGGTTAAAATAAAAATAAAATAAAAATCAACTATTAATTTTATTAATTTTTATAAATTACTAATAGTAATTTTTAAGCTCCAGGTTTATGATAACCCATGGTATTCATGTGGGCATAGACTATTTAAAGGGGAAATTCTATCTTAGATCCATCTTAATTCTGGGTCTACCAAGTGCTTAGAGCGATAAATAGATTTCATCCCCCTAAGAGTGGTAGATGTGGAGTTAAGATGGATATAGGTTGGTTTTTATGATAATGAAGATATTAAATAGACTTAGGAAATTATATTGTAAAAACATATTAAGGTGAATGGTTAAAGCATAGACATTGGACAAGTATATTTGTATACTTCTGTTTTAAACTGAAACAAATCCAGGGCTAAAAGGAATGGATTGATTGCACTAGTCATCCTTCTATAACTTTCCAACATCTTTCCAGCATATGCTGGAGTAAACAGAGTGTAATTTGGGTAATTTTTCTAATTGCAAACGGGAACATACTTGTGTATTGGCAGGGTGGTTACGAGGTCCCTAGAAGTGGAGTAAACAGATTGTAATTTGGGTAATTTTTCTAATTGCAAACAGGAACATACTTGTGTATTGGTAGGGTGGTTACGAGGTCCCTAGAAGTGATGAATTTGAATTTTTCTTGGTTTTATATATAGTATTAGGTTTTTTCTCATGATTTCCATGAATGACACAGGTGAATTTTATCCTACACCCACTAGGTTATCGATATGTAATTTCGGTAATTTTGATTTCAAAAGATATTTTAAAGAAATGTAATGATTTCATTTGTGTATTCAATAAACACAAGATTTTATAATTGAGTAAAATATTCGCCATGCTTGGTGAGAGATTCGCCAAAAAATTATATATACATATCATATTATTGATAAAATCGCCTTCCATTTTTCCTATATACCATGGAGATTCGCCCATTTATTATACATGTAAATTTGGGGGGGTTCTTAAAATTTTCCCTGTTGTCAACTACTACCATGATGACACTCTTTCCCTCAAACTTGGGTAAACCTGTGATAAAATCCATTGAAACCTCCTCCCAATGTTGGATTGGAGTGGATAAAGGTTGTAATAGACTTGGTGTCTTAATTGTTTCAGCTTTATTTTGTTTGCATACCAAACATTCTACCACAAACTTTTGAATATCCGATTTAAGGCCATCCCAAAAAAGTCCTTCTTAACCCTGTGGTAAGTTTTTAAAAATCTTGAGTGCCCCCCTAAGGGAGAAGCATGCAATTCCAGAAGAATATTTTGTTTGAGTTGGGAATTCTTACAGAGGTATAAGCGATCTTTGTACCATAACGAATCATTTTTCCAGCTAAATGTATCAGATGTACTGGAATCTTGTTGTAACTTTTGAATAAGTTCCCACACTTCTTTGTCATTATTCCATTCCTCCCTTGCTTCGTTTATCCAATCTGGTTGGATAATAGAAATGGCACACAACAATGCTTCCACATCCTCATCCTTTCTTGAGAGTGCATCTACCACAAAATTTTGCTTCCCTTTTTTGTATATGATTTCAAAGGCATAACCCAACATCTTTGTGACCCATTTTTGTTGTTCTTCATAGGATAATATTTGATCTAAAAAGTATTTAAGACTATCATGATCCATTTTTACCTTGAAGTGTCTTCCCATTAGGTAGGGTCGCCATTTCTTAAGTGCATGTAGTATTGCCAACATTTCCTTCTCATAAATAGCTTTGTGTAAATACTTTCCCTTGATTGGACAACTTTCGAAAGCAATGGGTCTTTCATCTTGCATTAAAACAACACCAATTCCATTTTTGGAAGCATTACATTCCACAATAAAGGTTTTTGTGAAGTCTAGTGTAGCTAAGACCGGTGCTTGGCACATTGCCTATTTAAGATATTTGAAGGCCTTTGTTGCTTCTGGAGTCAATGAAAATTCTTATCTCTTAAAAAAAATTGTTAGAGGTGCTGCTATTTTCCCATAATTCTTAACAAACATGCAATAATACCCTGTCAACCCAAGAAATCCTTGCAAATGCTTTATGGATGTGGGTATTTCCCATTCCTTAATGGCCTTAATTTTGCTAGGGTCTACCTTAACTCCTTCATGAGATACAATATGACCCAGATATTCCACCTCTTGTACTCCAAAGAAACATTTGGATGTTTTGCATATAATTGTTTCTCCTCCAATAGTTGTAGCATCCTGTCAATGTGTTCAACATGATCCTTCCAAGACTTGCTGTAGATTAGTATATCATCAAAAAATACTAACACAAATTTTCTAAGGAAGGGTTTGAAAATGGAATTCAACAAACCTTGAAATGTAGAAGGTGCATTGGTAAGGCCAAAAGGCATGACCAAAAACCCATAGTGACCCTCATGAGTTCTAAATTCTATTTTCGAAATGTCTTCAATCTTCATTCTGATTTGATGATATCCTGAACGAAGATCTAACTTGGTGAAGTAAATTGATCCATGCAATTCATCCAATAATTCGTCAATGACAGGAATGGGAAACTTATCTTTAATAGTGAGCTTGTTGAGCTCCCTATAATATGAACACACGTGCCATGATCCATCCTTCTTGTGCACCAATACTACTGGAGTAGAGAAAGGACTTTGGCTAGGTTGAATTATACCAGCCTCTAGTATTTCTGCAACCATATGTTCAATTTCACTCTTTTGGGCATAGGGATATCTGTACAGCCTGATGTTTGGAGGAACTCTTCTGGGAATCAAATGAATAGCATGATCATGATCACAAATAGGTGGGAGACCTTTGGGAGTCTCAAATGCCTTGGAATGATCATCCAAGACTTTTTGGAGATCTGGAGAAATAGATGATTTCGATGTGGAAACATCTAGTGAACATAATTGTGCAATTACACTTTGTTGTTCCTTTTTTAGAAGCTTTTTCATACCGTTAGAGCTTATTATCTTTCCCGGTTTCCCTGCAATACCCCTTAATTCAACTTCCTTTCTTTCTGCATAAAATTTCATGAAAAGTTCTTGAAAGTTAAAAGCTATTGTACCCAAGGATTATAGCCATTGGACTCCTAGTACAACATCAGCACCTCCCATTAGAATCGAAAGCATTGGGTTTTTCAATACATATTCTCCCATGGATAGCTTGATATTATGGCACTTTTCAAAGCAATTTATCGTTCCTCCATTTGCAGCCATTACTGGACACTCTGGTGCTGGATATAGGAAGCAATTCAATTCTTTTGCCATCTTACAATGAATAAAATTGTGGGTACTTCCTGAATCAATCAACACTATTACCTTTTTTTTCTTGATTTGTCCTTCTATCTTAATGGTTTGAGGAGTGGTAATTCCAGCCAATGCATTACAAGATATGGTTGGATTCATTTTTTCTTTATCTAGGCTTTGTTCCTGGAGTATATCCTCTTCTTTTGACCTTTCTTGCTCCTTTTCTTCTTCCTCTTCACAATCTATGTAGAATATTTCTTCTCCGCACACTTATGACCTTTAGTGTATTTGCTATCACAACTATAACAAAGCCCTTTTGCTCTTTTTTCTTCCAATTTTTGTGGTGTCAACCTTATAGGTTGTAGAAGGCTAGGGGCAACAACACTTCCATCTTTATAGTTGTGAGTGGTATGCTTCCTAGTTGCCATAATTTTGCTTTCCATTTTTCTTGCTAACCTGAATGCCTTCTCTAATGAATCAGGTTCCCAAAGGCGAACACCATGTTGGATATTATCCTTTAAAGTCCCTATGAACACATCAATCCTATGCTCCTATGGAATATTTTTTACCCTTATGTTCAATTTTTGGAACTCCTTAATGTGTTCCATTATTGAACCCTTTTGTTTGAGACTTATCAATTGTTAAGCCCCTATACTACTGGTGTAACCCCTTATTGTTATTAGTACAACCCCCTTATTATATTGATGTACCCATGTAGTGCCCATATTGTTACTATTGTGCCCCATAGAAGCCCACTATTTTTATTATTGTGCCCTTACATTATTATTGCTATGTCAGCTTTGATTATATTATGACCCCTTAGACTCCTATATATATAAAGGAGGTATTTTCATTTGTATCATCAAAGAATCATTAATTTATGTAATGTAAAGGAGGTTAACCCCTTGAAGAGGCTAAATTCTAAGGCATTGATCTATCTTTTCTATCTTTTTGTGAGCTGGTTTCATAACATTTGGTATCAGAGCTTTGAATTCTAGGGTTTCGCTACTCCAAACAGGTCATCGTTGCATTTGCACTATAACTTTTTTCTGTGATGTTTCAGATGCTACAAAAAAAACCCATTTGAGAAGAAATCTCAGTAAACCTCGGGACAAATTTCAGAGCTTTTTGTACAATATTTGCGGAGATATGATCTAAGGAAGTTGGTCTTTTTGCAGACTCCTGAATTACATTCCAAACAGGTGACCTGGGGAAAATCGTCATAACTTTCTCTCTGAGCATCGGATTGAAATTTCGTAAGAAGGTATGAAAGAGGACGGACTTTAGTTGCTTGTATATATTTTTTAGAGCCAATGGTCGAAACAGTGACACGTGGAACATTGTACAAGTTAACTCTACTGAATTAGTCTATAATCAGGTCACTGTTGGAGATTTGGCATAACTCTTCCTTGGAGAATCCAATTTGGATCAGACTAGTGGCATTGGAAAGAGGACATAGAGGGCTACTACAAGTCACAATTTTAGAACTTAAAGATCCGAAAATACAGAGTTACAGTCATTTCAAGATCAAGCTCCTAAAATCAAGAAAAATCAAGATGAGGAAGTTTGATGGCAAGGATCCGGTAAATTGGATACTTCAGATGGAGCAATATTTTGATTTTCATGGTGTACCACTATTACAAAAGGTATGTATTGCATCTTCATATTTAGAACTATATCAATTTTTATGGTATAAAGGGCTTTGTTTTCGTAAACAACTTGTTACGTGGTCAATTTTCACGGAGGAAATGATAGCACATTATGAGGATACAAAGAGCAACACCTTCTTTAGAGCAACACCACAACAATTGGAAAGAGTAAAAGGGCTTTGTTACATAGTAGAAAGTAAAGTTATGGCAACAAAGAAGTCTACCCGTTCACAACTATAGAGATCGAAGTGTTGTTTCTCCTAGCCCTCCACAACCAACAAGGGTTACACCACAACAATTGGAAGAAAAAAGAGAAAAAGGGCTTTGTTACAATTGTGATAGCAAATACACTAAAGGTCATAAGTGTGTTGAGAAGAAATTATTCTACATATATTGTGAAGAGGAAGAAGAAAAGGAGAAATAAAGGTCAAAAGAAGAGGATATACTCCAGGAACAAAGCCTAGATAAAGAAGAAATGAATCTGACCATATCTTGTAATGCATTGGCTGGAATTACCACTCCTAAAACCATCAAGATAGAAGGATAAATCAAGAAGAAAAAGGTAATAGTGTTGATTGATTCAAGAAGTACCCACAATTTTATTCATTGTAAGGTAGCAAAAGGATTGAATTGCTTCCTATATCCAACATCAGGGTGTCAAGTGATGGTTGCAAATGGAGGAATGATAAATTGCTCTGGAAAGTGCCATAATATCAAGCTATCCATGGGAGAATATGTATTGACTAGCTCAATGATTTCCATTCTAATGGGAGGTGTTGATGTTGTACTAGCAGTGCAATGGCTATAATCCTTGGGTACAATATCTTTTACTTTTCAAGAACTTTTCATGAAATTTTATGCGGAAGGAAAGGAAGTTGAATTAAGGGGTATTGCAGGGAAACCAAGAAAGATAATCAGCTCTAACGGTATGACAAAGCTTCTAAAAAAGGAACAAAGAGGTGTAATTACACAATTATGTTTGCTAGATGTTTCCACATCGTAATCATATATTTCTCCAGATCTCCAAAAAGTATTGGACAATCATTCCAAGGTATTTGAGACTCCCAAAGGTCTCCCAAATATTCGTGATCACGATCATGTTATTCATCTAATTCCAGGAAGTGTTCCTCCAAACATTAGGCCGTACAGATATCCCTATGCCCAAAAGAGTGAAATTGAACATATGGTTGCAAAAATGCTAGAGGCTGGTATAATTCAACCTAGTCAAAGTTCTTTCTCTTCTCCAGTAGTATTGGTGCACAAGAAGGATGGATCATGGTCCATGTGTTCGGATTATAGGGAGCTCAACAAGCTCACTATTAAAGATAATTTTCCCATTCTTGTCATTGATGAATTACTGGATGAATTGCATGGATCAATTTACTTCACCAAGTTGGATCTTCATTCAAGATATCATCAAATCAGAATGAAGACTGAAGACATTTTGAAAATAGCATTTAGAACTCATGAGGGTCATTATGAATTTTTGGTCATGCCTTTTGGACTTACCAATGCACCTTCTACATTTCAAGGTTTGATGAATTCCATTTTCAAACCCTTCCTTAGAAAATTTGTGTTAGTATTTTTTGATGATATACTAATCTACAGCAAGTCTTGGAAGGATCATGTTGAACATGTTGACAAGGTGCTACAACTATTGGAGGAGAAACAATTATATGTAAAAAGATCCAAATGTTTTTTTGGAGTAAAAGAGGTGGAATATCCGGGTCATATTGTATCTCATGAAGGAGTTAAGGTAGACCCTAGCAAAATTAAAGCCATTAAGGAATGGAAAATCCCCACATCCATAAAGCATCTGTGAGGATTTCTCAGGTTGACAAGGTATTATCGCAAGTTTGTTAAGAATTATGGGAAAATAACAGCACCTCTAACAACATTATTGAAGAAAGATGCATTTTTATGGACTCTAGAAGCAACAAAGGCCTTCAAACATCTTAAAGAGGCAATGTGCCAAGCACTGGTCTTAGCTACACCAGACTTCACAAAAACCTTTATTGTGGAATGTGATGCTTCAGGAAATGGAATTGGTGTTGTTTTAATGTAAGATGAAAGACCCATTGCTTTTGAAAGTCATCCAATAGAGGGAAAGTTTTTACACAAAGCTATTTCTGAGAAGGAAATGTTGGCAATACTACATGCACTTAAGAAATGGCGACCCTACCTAATGGGAAGACACTTCAAGGTAAAAATGGATCGTGATAGTCTTAAATACTTTTTAGAACAATTATTATCTTTAGAAGAACCAAAAAAATTGGTCACAAATATTTTGAGTTATGACTTTGAGATCATCTATAGAAAACGGAAGAAAAATTTTGTTGCAGATGCACTCTCAAGAAAGGATGAGGATGTGGAAGCATTGTTTTATGCTACTTCTATTATCCAACCAGATGGGATAAATGAAGCAAGGGATGAATTGAAGAAGGATGAAGAAGTATGGCCACTCATTCAAAAGTTGCAGAAGGTCCCTATTCAAACAATATTGCCAAAACTTGAAGAGGAAGGAAAAATCATATTGGAACCTAGAGCAGTCACATAAATAAGAACCTGATAGCTATGAAATCAATCAATTTCAGAGTATCTCATCAAGTGGAAGAACTTACCTGCTGAAGATTCCACATGGGAGGACAAGAATTTTATATAGAAGCATCAAGAACTACTCAAGCGTTGAGGACAACACTTTTTGAAGGAGAGGGGCATGTTAAGCCCCTATACTACTAGTGTAACCTCTTATTGTTATTAGTACAATCCCCTTATTATATTGATGTACCCATGTAGTGTCCATATTGTTACTATTGTGCCCCATAGAAGCCCACTATTGTTATTATTGTGTCCTTACAATATTATTGTTATGTAGGCTCTGATTATATTATGACCCCTTAGACTCCTATATATATAAAGGAGGTCTTTTCATTTGTATCATCAAAGAATTGTTCATTTATGTAATGTAAAGGAGGTTTCCCCCTCGAAGAAGCTGAATTCTAAGGCGTTCATCTATCTTTTCTATCTTTTTGTGAGCAAGTTTCATAACATCAATTGGCTAAAAAAGTGTTGCTTTTTGTATCCTCATAATGCACTGTCAATTCTTCAGTAAAAATTGCCCAAGTGATAATTTGTTTACGAGAGCAAAGCCATTGATACCATACAAACTGATTCGGTTCCAAATATAAAGTTGCAATACGTACCTTTTGTGTGTTTTGCACATTATTGAGATTGAAAAATTGCTCCATTTGTAATATCCATGTTGTGGGATCCTTGCCATCAAACTTCCTCATATCAATTTTTGGAATATGGTGGGTCTTCGATCCAACATTAGAGTCTATGGAATCATGATTAACATTTCTTTTGTTCTCCTCATGAGTTTCCTTTACTACCCTTTCACCATTAGTGACCATTTATTGTAGCAACTTATTCATATTTATCTTTAATTCTTCCATCTTATCATCCATGCCATCCATTTTAGCATCCATGACATTCATCTTAGCTTCCATGCCTTTCTTTAAACAATCCATCTTAGCTTCTACACCTTTCTTTAAAACATCCATCTTAGCTTCTACATCTTTCTTTAAACCATCCATCTTAGATTCTGTTACTTTTTGTGCAAGTGACACTTGTTGCACTTGGTCTCGTAATTTTGATATATCATGTTGCATTTCTTCCTCTTCTTCATGAGTCATGCTAGAGCTTTCAAGTTGCTTACTAAATGTTTGCATTTTCTTTCCTCGTGGCATCAATTACCGACAATAATGCTTTACTATGCCCTTTGAATTCCTTCAAACTAGTTTTTCAAACCAAGCTTATGCAAAGATTTAGAAAAACTACACACCATTTTCACTTTGTAGGAGCTTGATATTGAATCTAATGGATCTCTATAATTGCAGATCATTCAGTTCTAAAATTGTGATATATAGTATCTCTTTGTGTCCTCTTTCCAATGCCACCAGTCTGATACAAATTGGATTCTCCAAGGAAGAGTTATGCACAATCTCCCAAGATGACCTTATTATAGACCTTTCAAGAAAAGCAAACTTGTATGAAGTGCCATGTGTCACTATTTTGACCTTTGGCTCTAAAAAATATATACAAGAAACTACAGTCTGTCCTCTTTCTACACCTTCTTACAAAATTTCAATCTGATGCTTAGAGAGAAAGTTATGACGATTTTCCCCAGGTCACCTGTTTGGAATGTAATTCAGGAGTCTGCAAAAAGACCAACTTCCTCATATCATATCTCCACAAATATAGAGTGAAAAGCTCTGAAATTCGGACCCAAGGTTCAGTACGATTTCATCTCAAATGGGTTTTTTTTTCTTCTGAAACATTGCAGAAAAGAAGTTACAGTGAAAATACCACGATGACCTATTTGGAGCAGCAAAACCCTAGAATCCAAAGCTCTAATACCAAATGTTATGGAACCAGCTCACAAAAATATAGAAAAGATAGATCAATGCCTTAGAATTCAGCCTCTTAGAGGGGGAAACCTCCTTTACATTACATAAATGAACAATTCTTGGATGATTCAAATGAAAAAACCTCCTTTCTATATATAGGAGTCTAAGGGGTCCCAATATAACCAAGCTGACCTAACAATAATAATATAAAGGCACAAAAATAACAATAGAGGGATTCTATGGGGCACAATAATAACAATATGGGGACAATAGGGGCACAACAATATTAATAAGGGATACAAATACAATATTAATGGGGACATCACTAGTATTATAGGGACCTAACATTATGCTCTCACCTATGCAAGTGTGACATAGTTTCATCTAGGATCATTTTTAAAATCATTTTAGAATTTCCTTTATCACCACTCTCAAATATATAATAATATATAATATTGCTATATATATTATATATACTATATATTATATATTATATATAATATATATTAGAACATTATATAGGTTATATATAATAGGCTATATAATCGCATAATCAAAAGGTCGTGTTCATAATAGAGTGAGCAGGGCATAATCGGGTTCACATAGTGAGCACGATGTCATTTGACAAGGCGCCACAAGGGCATTCGAGGAGGCCATGAGGGACTTTGGTCAATGGGCACAAGGTAATTCAACCAAGGTAGAGCAATGGGCATAAGGCAATTCGAGGAGGGAAATATTGGACACCTATCTTTAGTATGCTATTAAGTTTGAAACTGGGTTCCTATGTTTGCTATTTTTTTTAAAAGAAGGCATTTCATCAACCCTTCATAGAACTGGATCACAATCCTTAACCCATGATTGTAAGCTCAAAGCCCTTACCATGATTGTAAGCTCGAAGCCCTCACCCATGAGTGTATGTTGAGAAGTGCAACAAGAAATTCTCAATTTGAATTTACCTTAGTCAAATTGAGAAAATTCAAATTTCCATATCAACAGCCAACTTGGAGTTAGTTAACTTGCGTGACATGTCTCTTGTCACTAAGTTAGCTCAATAAATTCAAGTTAGAGAGCTTGGATTTCAGTTAACCATGTGTGATTTTTAAATTTTAGTACTCTAGTTCAGTTATATCTCATTGTGCTCATTTAAACTAGTTCTAATAGTTGACAAAACTAGTGGAAGTTCAGTTGTGCAGTGGGACAGTAGTCTAACTTAGTGATCATCTAGTTAGCTGATCAATTAGCCTAAAGTAACTAATGCATGAATATAATTTGAGTTACCAGTTGTGGCGGAGATTCCAAGACAATGTAACAAGGAGTTGTAAACTAGTTTGCATGTATAGGTGTTGGATGCAGTCAAATGATCAAACCTTGGGAATTGCACAATCAATTGGAGGAAATTTCCTAAAAATAGGGGCTAATTATCCAGGAATTGCACAAGGAAATAGGAGCTCAAATAGATGCATAAATTAACTAAGTCTAGGTCATAGATTCTCATTCAGAAGAGAGATAGGTTATTCACTTGTAGGTTGTGCTTAGTGCAGGAAAGTAATTGTAATACATCTATATTCATATGATTAATGAAAATAGGCTTAAGGGGTTTTTCCTAGTTGGGTTCCCTTAGAAAAAGTATTGTGCGTGTGTGTTACTTCTTGTTGCATGTCTAAGATTGTTGTTCTAAATTATGAATTGAATTCCGTAGAGAAGTAGAGTAGAATTGCGTCTCTTGATTTAGATTAAAACTTGTTGAGCAGTTGCAATTCTATCACCATACTTTTACACTTTAAGCTCAAAACCCTATAAGGTTTAGTCTAATTTTTTTTGCTCAATATTGTCTTGCTCAACCTCTCTGTATTACTTACACTATTATGCGTTATTGATTTTGTAAGTAAATATGGAGGAACCTTTGCTGGTAGGAAAAGGAAGAAGCCTAACTCGGTCATAATTCCCATATAACACGAGTTAAATCCTTCCAAATCGAGTGGTTCTTTCTTCAGTTGAGTGATCATGGATGAAGAAGGAGTTTTATTGTCTATTAGATTTAGATTTGGGAGATGATCTTGAGGTACTGGCTCATTTTTTTCGATAGCGGATAGAAGTAGGATTTTCTCCAGTTGTGAATGATAAGTTCTCGAGCAAAGTGTGCACTGATGCCCAATAGTTTTTCACTAGCTATTGATTTTTTAAATTCTTACTGATATAAATATGTGTTAGAAATAGGATCCTACAAGTTTTTCTTGTTTTTGGATAGTTTTCTTTAACCATCAAGACAAGACCACTTTTAGGGTTTCTTGCATTTCTTGGGGTTGTGAATGATAAGGGTTCCTTTAACTAGTTTATTCAAGCCTTGCTACAATAGGGTACCAACCTATCTCTTTGAAGATATTTAGTTGTAATTGCTTGTACCTTTGTGTTTTTTTAATGATTATGACTAGTTGGCCAAGTACTTAGTTCCTCTATCAACATTGTTTTAGTTTCAATATGATTTATGACTAGAGCTTTTACTCATATAGAGAAAGTTTGGCACTTCCATATTTTTATTAAGAGAACCCTTAATCATTAAAAAAATATATATGTTTGTTAATGTGTTGAGGACTGCCAGAGGGAAGTAGCTCCCCTATAATGCATGATGGATATTTATTGTTTAAATAATTGTTTGTATTATCACTATAATACTGATTTTATAAAAATATTTCCTTCCTCTCCATTTGGGTAATTTTTGTGTCAATTTATATTGTACATTATATGGTAATTTCATGTGTAATTTCCAACAAGATAAAGAATGTTTCTGCATGATTTCTTTGCAATCCTTAGGTTCTTTGGCAACCAGAATACTCATTTTTCTTTCTTTCCATTCTTTACAAATGTTACCCAATTACTACAATGTTTTTTTGTTTCTAGAAATGAATATAGTCAATGTATAATAACTTATTGACACACAATCTATGTTGTCTCTTTATTGTTCTTTATTAAATCTTCTTTTTTTCATTTTCTATACACCATGTGATTTATTCATACCAAGATTAAGTTACACATATATAAATAAATATATATAGCTCATATACACACTACAACTACCCATATATAGTCTAGGTGGCTTAGGCAGGACCTGTGAGGGACCTGCCTCCCCTTCCTATGACTTATTTATTTAAGAACCCAAGACTATTACCTTGTTAAGAGTAAGGGTGCTTAACCTTTCCACCCCCCTATGGAAACTAGCCTAGGTAATTTCTTTTTTACATTGATTCTATGCTTATATATATATATATATATATATATATATATATATATATATATATATATATATATATATATAGTCCTATGATTGTTTATGTATGATTAGAGTGCTCTCTTGAGCCACATCACATTTTGTAATATTTAACTATAATGACTAGAACTCAAACTAAGAACTAGATCACAAACACCATGCTCTATTACTCTATTATATAAAGAGTCTCTACCTATGAAAATATACTTTCAAGATTCTTTGTAAGAATTTACCTTACGCACACTATAGTCTCTAGTTTCATTGACATAGATTTACCAATCACAAGTTAGCATTGTACAATCTAGGATTCACTAATAGAAAATTGTTTACTTTACGTCTTAGATAGATTCTCATATATTTTACTCTTCTTGTGAAAATTATACATATAACTAGCTTGAACTTAATAGAATACATACCTAATCTCCTCGTTGATGTATCAAGAGCTATTACAGTCCTCCCAACCATAAGTTGATTTCGTCAACCAACTTCCCCCGAGCCCTACTCATCAACCAAATTGTTGTGTAGAATTGATGCCTTCTCCCCAATATCCTATGTTGTCGTTTCTTGTTAGACATGCTAGCTCTAGGTTATCTATTGGCACATAAATCCACTTCCTATAAAAGTGAGTGACTTATTGAACATGTGGTGGAAATTTCAATGTAACATTTAGAAGAATCTATCAAATAATGTCACATTCCAATCCTTCTTTTTATTTGGGTTGGTGCTTGCCAACTTTACGGGGGTGTCTGTAGAGTGCCATGTGTTGCTTTCCCTATAGATTTACAAAATAGACACACAAAATAACAAACAAAAATTCCTTTGGTATACAATCAAGTTGTCAAAGTGGGTTAGAAAATATATTTTGTAAATTGTTGTGGAGTTTCCTTCAACACTAGCTTTAAATGATGAAAGAAAATTCAAAATAAAAACATTTTCAAATAGTTTTGTTACAAAAATAAATGCCTATGAACTTCTAAAACTTTGCATCTAAATCATCAAAATACCATCGAACTCTAAAGGCCAGATAACAACATAACTAAGCTTTATTTTTCATAAATTAAAAGCTTTTGATTGTGTCAAACATATACCTATAGATATAGTGTAATGATGTTTCCTACATAAGAATATAGAAGCTAGAAGATAGAGAGATAAAGTGAGAGAGAGTAGGCTATTATTAAATAATATCCAAGTAAAGAAGGAACAAATAATTCCCTCTCCCAAGTAAATCTACTTCAAGTAACCAACCCTTTACAAAACAATTTAAAAAAAGAAGGCAATTAAAATAATTTTATGTGACACAAAGAAAGAAACCCAATATGGGTTTATAGTTGTTACAAACTTCAAATCTAGAAAGCCAAAAATTTTCAATTATAAACTTGTATCAGTCATTTGTTGACTAACCAACTCAGGATGATAAAATAATGCCCACAATCAAATCGTATAGGGCAAGCACCTCTATAAAAATGAGTATGAGGATCATGCCCACAAAAAGCTTAGGCTACTAGGCATTTTCTCTATAACCAAAAGGAAAAGTAGCCATAAGTAAGAGAACATATAATAGATTTAATTTTAATACGACTGTCAATTCTCCTCACCTATTCTATCTCAATATTAGGTACACATGCACCAATGAACTGTAAATTTATTTCTATCATCACAAAGACATTCAAATGTGGCAATAAAAAACAATAATTCTAATGAAAATTTGATTAAAATTTGATCATGTTGTATGTGTTATTAATTTTAAAGATAGAAAATTTTAAACACACCCAATAAATTTCTCTCCTTATTTGGATATCAAGAATTAATTTTTTGAATCATCATGAGACCTTCCCAAGACCAATCCAACCACCAAACAATCCAGACAAAGACTTCCCAAGACCAAGCCAACCACCAAACAAGCCAGACAAAGACTTCCCAAGACCAAGCCAACCACCATATGATCTTGCTTGAACAAAAACAAGATATCCAATGAGTCAACAAGGTTTAACTTACCAATAATGTAACTTCTCTAAATTTTGGCTTCATCAATTAGGTTTGCAACTTTGGCTTTCAAAAATTGGAACATGCAGTA
This sequence comes from Pinus tabuliformis, assembly GCA_031772625.1. NCBI lineage: Eukaryota > Viridiplantae > Streptophyta > Pinopsida > Pinales > Pinaceae > Pinus > Pinus tabuliformis. The sequence continues at coordinate 736,917,357 of CM062805.1, read as the reverse complement.
ACCCAAGAATCACAGAAACTCACACGAGTGGGCCACTAATAATAGGAGATTATACTTCTTTCTTTTGCTAAGATTCTTATTATTTTTGCTAGGGTGATTTCTTGTCTCCTATCCACCTCACACTACTTTTCTATCACAGATCAAATTCCAAGATGTGTGTCACTAGAGGACATCGAAGTCTTCTTATTTATGGTCTTCACAATGGCTAGAGTTGGTCTCTCTAGGTCGACTTTATCATGGATGGCCAACTTGGTCATGTGGTATTTCTAGACTTTTGTAAACATCAAAATAATATTTTATTTCTTGATACAAGAGCCCAATTAGGTCTATTACATCATGACATAAACTTTGAATCAAGACAAAAGCCCTAGAGCACTCAATGGGTGCTTAGAGCTAGGAACCAAAAACTTTGAGCATTAAAACCATGTTTTAATAAATAAATTTTATTTCATAATAATTTTATTTTTCTTTTGATAAGTACATAAGAGATACATCATGTCATGAAACAAATACAATTATGAAAATTAATACTAGTTAGAACTTTCAATATGAACTTCACATGTTACATACCTTCAATGTCTTCTTGGGAAGATTTCTCCTCAATTAAACTTGTCTCTCCTTCTTTTGTACTTCACATTTCTTTTTATCCACGTACTTTCTCTAAAATCAAGTGGATGTGTGGTGTCTCTCAATGAGTTAAAATTTCTATTTTATATGGCCTTCCAAGGGCTCTTTATACCCAATGTGAGGCCAACTTCAACTAGCTAGCTCACCTGTTCTTGGGAGCACTATAAACATATTTCCAAAAAAAAATGTTTTTCTTTCTTTAATACAAGTTCCCAAACATGTCTTTACATAATGAAAATGACCTTTTGACTCAAGAAGATCCTATAGGAATGCAATGGATGCCTGACATATTGACCAAAGGCTAAAGCATGCAACCCATGCTTTATTAAATTTTCTTTTTACAATTTTCTTTATTCTTTTTTTTAATATATAATAATCACATCATGACATGAGACAAATTACAATTATGAAGACCGAAGCTAGTTACATTTCCCAATAAATAGGAGCATGTTGATTCAACTAAGCCATAGGAGCAACACCAATTATGTTACCATTTTGAGTTTCTCACCTAGTTTGGGACAAAGTTTCATTTGATACAAGTTGACAACAAGAGAACTATGGTTCATGATATATGTTGCATGATGAGATTTTCCAGTACTCCAAGTGTAATGAAACAAAATATCCAAGGCAAGTGAAACACGATCTCTTCAAGATGATGGCTCTTCTAGCCTTTCGTTCTCACCAAGGAAACCTACAACACCTCCTGCAATTTTGGACTTGAGGAAACCCTAAAAAGCCTAGGATGTTCACACATGTGAACATTAGAAGATAAATTATTAAATTTCGAAATATAGATGTGTCTCTCAATAAGTTGAAAGTCTGTATTTATAAAGCCTTTACAAGAGGCTCCATTAGCCCTCCAATGAGCACCAGTATTGTAGCAAGAATGCTGCAACTCCTGGGGCTACCAACTTTACTTTATTGACCCGGGGTTCGTACAAACTTGGAGGTGACAATGTTGTATACATAAGTAGATGCAATGGGTCCACTCTTTGTCACTGCTAAGCTGACGATAAACCACTATGGTTTCTCAAAGCAACCTTCTATTGATTCAAAAGAAGCTTGACTACCAATGAGAGAAAGGGAAATTTACTCTAAATGAAATCTTGTCTACTGTAGTAAGGAAAAGGCTGAAATCAAATGCTTAAACACACCATTCAGCTAACTAACTGCTAAGAGGCTTTTGTTGGGTTGTGTTATATTCTTTCCACGTAGTTAATAGGGGGTTTGAAGGGCACCTGTAACCCCACTTTATGGGGTCCGGGGCAGCGCCCCGAAAGATTTTGGTTTTGGACCATATGCTAGGTTGGGCGGACCCACCTATGGTTTTGTGCATGATTTTCGCACATGTTTTTTGGACGCAATGGTTTTCGGTCCATGGTATTGGACACGATGGTTTTCGGTCCATGGTATTGGATGCTTCGGCATGTATAAATATGTATTGTAACATTGAAAGGAACATAATGAAAAATCAAGCTGGTAGTCCCGGTTTTGGGATCCAGGGAAAAATCTCTGTGCATATGTGTTTTATGGGTTATGCTCTCGCATTTTTATTTTCTTTGTTTAAGAATTCGTATGAAGGTAATTTTTGTACAGGGTTAAAACCTACATTTGGTATCAAAGTTGTTTTGGCTTCAAGGGGACGCCTTTGTTGCTGAGGGGTTTCGCTCGGGCCTGTGGTAGACCCTGTTCAGTGGGAGATCTATGAGATCGATTCTGGTGGTAAAAGAAGATGGCGAGCAGTGGAAAGATAGAGATTGAGAAGTTCAATGGTCAGAATTTTGAGTTGTGGAAACTCAAGATGGAGGATCTGTTGGTGGATAAAGATCAGTGGATCGCGGTAGATCCGGGTACTAAGCCATCGGGAGTGACCGATGAAGAATGGAAGAAGTTGGATCGGAAGGCAAAGAGCACAATACGATTGTGTGTCTCGGATTCAGTATTGCTGAATGTATCAGGGGAAGCTACGGCAAAGGCTTTGTGGGTCAAGTTAGGGACTTTGTACCAATCTAAGTCTCTGGTGAATAAACTGTTCATGCGGAAAAAGCTGTATAACCTGAGGATGAAAAATGGAGACTCGGTGACAGAGCATCTAAATGCGTTTAATACTGTGGTAAGTCAGTTATTATCTATTGATATTAAAATTTCAAATGAAGATAAGTGCATCAGTTTGTTGTGTTCTCTACCAGATTCATGGGATAGTCTGGTTATTGCAATAGGTAGCAATGCAACTGCTTTGCAGTTTGATGAAATAGTCTCAGCCTTGTTGACGGAGGAGATGAGATGGAAAAATATGGACAACTAGAATGGTGATGCCTTGTCTGTACGAGGATGGTCCCAGAACAGAAACAAAAATAAGTCATCGAGTGGGAGATCTAAATCTAGAGGGAGATCTAAATCTCCAGGAAAACCTACAAAGGTGGTGTGCTAGAAATGCGGAAAGGAAGGGCACTTTAGAAGGGATTGTAAATCTAAAGCTCCTGATAAAGGAAAGGGATCTGATGATGCTCCTTCTGCAGAGGCGAAAACCACCTCAGATGAAGGTGGGGATGTGTACCTAGCTTCTTCAAGTACACATGTAGATCATGAGGCATGGTTGATTGACTCAGGTGCATCCTTTCACTTCACTCCCCATAGAGAGTGGTTCTGCGAGTATGAGAAATACGATGGTGGTGATGTCTTCTTAGGAGATGATAGGAAGGTTAGAATCATTGGTCAGGGAAAAGTAAAGTTGAAGTTGCAAGGTGGAAGGGTTAGAACACTTCCGGGTGTTCTACATATTCCTGCATTGGCCAGAAATCTGATTTCTGTAAGCAAGTTGGATGATGCAGGTGTAAAGACGGTTTTCGAGAAAGATACCCGCAAGATGGTTCAAGGAGCACTGATATTAATGCAGGGAGTTCAGATTGGAACTCTGTACAAGCTGCAAGGTAGCACTGTTGTTGATGGGTGCAATAGTTCTATGGTTCCTGAAAATGGAGTAGAGAATCTAGTGGTCTCTGGAGAGAAGACCATGTTGTGGCATCAAAGGCTTGGACATATTGGAGAGAAGGGCCTTCGAATACTTCATGGTAAAGGTATGGTAGAAGGTATGAATAATAGCTCTCTGGATTTTGATTTCTGTGAAAATTGTGTATATGGGAAGCAGAATCGGGTGAGTTTCCCCTCTGGTGGTAAGAGGACGAAACAAATATTAGAGCTTGTGCACAGTGATGTGTTTGGACCTATGAAGGTTCCATCACTGGGTAAGTCTGTGTACTATGTATCATTCATAGATGACTTCTCAAGGAATACATGGATATATTTTCTTAAGAAGAAATCTGAAGTCTTTGACAGGTTTAAAGAATTTATGGCTCTGGTGGAAAATCAGACAGAGAAGAAGATAAAGGTGCTGAGGACAGATAACGGTGGAGAATTTTGCAGCAAGGAATTTTAAGAATTTTGTAAGAAGTGTGGTATAGCACGGCAGAAGACTACTCCATATACACCTCAGCAAAATGGAGTCGCAGAAAGAATGAACAAGACATTGATGGAAAGGGCAAGAAGCATGCTCAGTGGTGCCGGGTTAGGACATGAATTCTGGGCAGAGGCGGTGGATACTGCATGTTACCTGATCAACAGATCACCTTCATCAGCGTTGGAGGATAAGACTCCACAAGAAGTATGGACTGGTAAGAAACCCTCTCTTTCACATCTAAGGGTATTTGGATGTGATGCATATGTACATGTTCCAAAGGAGAAACGAACCAAGTTCGATAGTAAATCTGAAAAGTGCATCTTTATTGGGTGTAAGGATGGTTTAAAGGGTTATAAGCTTTGGAACCCAGTCACACGGAAGGTTGTGTACAACCGAGATGTGTTGTTCAGAGAGGTAAAAGATATTATTCAACATGAAGTCCAACCAAAGGAACCTGAGAAGATAGAGTTTGAGCCAAAGGAGGAAGAATCAGACTCTGCAGCAGAGGAGGAATTAGAAGATGAAGAGCCACAAACTCCAGCTATGAGAAGATCAGTTCGAGAAAGAAGGCAGCCAGAAAGGTATAGTTCATCTGCTTTCAGTTCAAATTTTGCTTTGTCTATTACTGATAATGATCCCAGAACTGTGAAGGAAGCAGTGGATTCAGAGGATGGAAAACTCTAGAAAGAGGCCATGGTCGATGAAATGGCATCTTTGCACAAAAATGAGGCTTGGGATCTGGTAGAGTTGCCGGCTGGAAGGAAACCCATTGGCAGCAAATGGGTGTTCAAGAAGAAGAAAAATGCAGAAGGAAAAGTGGAGAAATACAAAGCTCAGTTGGTAGCAAAAGGTTATTCCCAGGTGCCGGGAATTGATTTTGGTGATATTTTTTCTCCTGTTTCCAAGGTAACTTCTATTAGATTACTTTTATTTGTTGCTGCTACTTTTGATTTTGAGGTAGAATAGATGGATGTGAAGACAACATTTCTTCACGGGGATTTGGAAGAGGAAATCTACATGAAGTAACCTGAAGGCTTTGCGGTGAAGGGTAAGAAAGAACTAGTATGCAAGTTAAAGAAGTATCTGTATGGGTTAAAACAGTCACCAAGGATGTGGTATCAGAAATTTGATACATTTATACGGGGACTTGGCTTCACCAGAAGCAAAGCAAATCATTGTGTGTATTTTAAATTAATTGGTGACCGTATTATTTATTTGGTCTTGTATGTGGATGATATGTTGCTGGTTGGAAATGACAAAGAAATTATCCAGGATTTGAAGACCCAATTGTCCTCCAAATTCGACATGAAAGATCTTGGTGCTGCAAACTATATTTTGGGCATGGAAATTAAAAGAGATCGGTCAAAGAGGAAGCTCTGGTTAAACCAGAGGAAGTATGTCGAGACAATACTCCAGAGGTTCAATATGCAGGATAGTAAACCAGTGAAGGTTCCTATTCCTGTAGGTGTGAGGTTATCTGCTGAACAGTATCCCAAGACACAAGAAGAGGAAGAGGACATGTCCCATGTTCCATATGCAAGTGCAGTGGGTAGCCTGATGTATGCAATGGTCTGTACTATACCAGACATTGCACATGCAGTGGGAGTATTGAGCAGGTTTATGTCAAAACCTGGGAAGGAGCACTGGACAGCAGTGAAGCGGAATTTTAGGTATTTGCGTGGCACTAGTGATTATGGTTTGTGCTACCAAGGAAGACCAGGATTGGACAGAGTGTTGGATATTCATGGCTTTGTTGATGCAGACTGGGCTGGAGATCTGGATCAGAGAAGATCTACAAGTGGGTATGTGTTTAACCTATTTGGAGGTGCAGTCAGTTGGATGAGTAAGAAACAATATGTAGTGGCACTATCAACTATAGAGGCAGAATACATGGCATCCACTCATGCAAGCAAGGAAGAAGTTTGGTTGCAGAGATTGTGTTCAAGTATGGGGTTAGTACATGGAGATATAAGAATAGACTGTGACAGCCAAAGTGCAATTTTCTTGGCAAAGAACCCTGCTTATCATTCAAAGACAAAGCACATTGATGTTCAGTATCACTTTGTGAGGGATATGATAGAAGACAGAAAGGTGTTGTTGGTAAAGGTCGACACTTTGAAGAATACTGCAGATGCATTGACAAAATCTATGAGCTCTGAGAAGTTCTCTTGGTGTAGAGAAGCAATGGGAATCTCAGGGCTGAAAAAATGACTAAGCTCTCCTGTGGCCCCCTATGGAAAGAAAACAACAAGTGGGAGATTGTTGGGTTGTGTTATATTCTTTCCATGTAGTTAATAGGGGGTTTGAAGGGCACCCGTAACCCCACTTTATGGGGTCCGGGGCAGCGCCCCGAAAATTTTTGGTTTTGGACCATATGTTAGGTTGGGCGGACCCACCTATGGTTTTGTGCATGATTTTCGCACATGTTTTTTGGACGCGATGGTTTTCGGTCCATGGTATTGGATGCTTCGGCATGTATAAATATGTATTGTAACATTGAAAGGAACATAATGAAAAATCAAGCTGGTAGTCCCGGTTTTGGGATCCAGGGAAAAATCTTTGTGCATATGTGTTTTATGGGTTATGCTCTCGCATTGTTTATTTTATTTGTTTAAGAATTCGTATGCAGGTAATTTCTGTACAAGGTTAAAACATACAGCTTTGCTTCAAAATAATGCTAAGTTAACATGTGTATGATACTACTATCCTAGGCATGCAATTTAAAATATCCAAACATTCTACTACTGTGCATGTAAATGAACAAAATAACTCTTTTTGCCTTTTTAGTATTTTTTTTGTGTGAAATTGTGAATGATAACTTCTCTTGGTGATGTGGAAGGTGGATTAGGGATGATGGTGGATGGTCAGATGGCTTGGGAGGCAAGTATGGGTCTTCTCCTATCTTCCTAGGTGCTTTTTCCACAATTCGGCCTCAAAACAGGCCATTACAGGTCAACCTACAAGATGTCCTAATGCCTCCTACAGGATGTCCTAATGCTCCTACAGGATCCCCTGTATTCCTACAGGATACATATGAGAGAAAGAGGAGGCGTTTGGAAGGTGGTGTAGGGCTTAGGGAAGGTGAATGGTGGGATAAATGAGGCAAGGGAGTGGCTAGGACTCCTTCAGAGCTCAAAATAGAGTTTGTCAGATGGTTGGATTTGCTCAACAAGCTTGGAGAAGTATTCTTATGGAATGATGAATTTGGTAAAGGGGCTTAGTGGAAAAAGTGACAATAATGGATGGGTGAGGTTAGGATGGGGTTGATGGTCATGAAATCTCTCTGCACTGCATCAATCACTGACATTTATCCATGAATCATGTTAAACAAGAAAGCTTTTCAATTAACTAAGGGAAAACATATTTTATTATCTAGTTTCCTTTTGCATGCATGGGAAAACTTGCAGAATAATGTGAAAACTTTATGATATATAATGGAAGGATGAAAAAATAAAAAATGACAATTAAATCTTATTCTTGAAAACTATTAAAATGTTGGCCTAAGTAACAGAAAACCCTAGATTCCATGAGAAATCAGAATTCTGTCTTTTTGGGGCTACATAGGAGTTCTCTCCTCAAACCATGGTACCTGAAGGGAGGAGTGAGGCCAAATCCACCTACTAACAACTTTTTGATGTTCCTTTATCTTCATAAGCTACTGCTAAATAAATGCACAAATGGAAGAAAACTAATCAAATCCACAACTACTTGTAATGAAATAATGCTAAAGACAATTCAACCATTAATCGATGAAATCAACTACGCATACAAATACAAGAAGAGGAGCCTTTGCTGCTAGGGTTGGGCCCTAAACCAAGAGATTTATCCCTCTGAGTCAACTCAGTTTTGGATCAAGGAAATGCTCAGTCTCATTATCAAATCAGAAAATTACATAACAATGTCTTCCACAAGTCTTGAACTTGAAAAATGCTTAGTGCTTTTACATCAAAAATTTGAATTCTAATGAGGCTCTAGGCCTCCCTATTTATACAACTAAAGTCTCCAACAACTTCCTTAAATGTAGGGAGGCTAGGCTCCCAAACTCTAGATGAACTAGCTCTTTAATTGTCACTGGCTCAGCTGCCTTTTGATCTTCATGACTCTGCTGCTTGCAACTCCGAGCTAGTGTGATTTGATGAGGAATATTAGAATGAGTGAGGAGAAAATGAGGAGGATCTATCTCCTACAATCTCTCCTCCTTGTCTCATACGAGTTCCTGCCCTTAATTAACTAAAATTTCCAAGATTTTCTCTCAAAAACCTGCAATCAATGCACATTAGTCCACTAGGCATAACATCTCACTTTTACTCATCTCATTAAGAAAAATATAATCAGAATATGTAAGGAATTATGAGAAGAGATAATTTAAATAAGCTTGGAGGTGTATTAAGGTCCATATAGTTACCCAATGATGAGGCTCATCATCACCCCCCTACTAAAAGTGTTGCTCATCCTCTGAGCAACCCAATCTATATCCATGTCTTTCATTTCTCTAGTGGCCTCCCTAACATCCCATGCTTCTAATGTAGTTTCTATTGGTGCACTAAGATGTATTTTTATAGGTAATCTTAATTCCTACATTAATTGTCAACCCAAGGTAATTCTTTTTATTCCAAGAGTGTTAGCACTATATATGCAGTGAACTCATAGGTCACCTAATGATAAATCGTTGCAATTGTTAATGACTATCTCTTCAAGCTCAATCCAACAACTCTGAAAGAAATAACTTTGGAAGAAAATAACTCTAAAAGAACTCGTAACACACTCTGCAATTTTACTTAAATTATTCTAAAAGCAAATGAATCTCAATACAAATGAAAATAATCACACTTGGCAATATTTAAATGGAATTCAAACTAACTCACTCAATTATGAAAGATAATTGTAACAATTGAAAAACAATGATAATCTACAGCCAATCCAATTTGAACAGCAAATCCTAATTGAACGGCAACTGATAATTGAACAACAAACGAGAATACAATAACAAATGATATCTAAACAGAGAATGACTTATATAAGCATGTTATGGAAAGTGATCAATTCTATCTTTAAGATCTATGGTAACATAACTTGGAATTAACAGTGATCTAATGTTGAAACTAACATAACCAATTCAATCAAAGCATCACTCATATATAACACATGGATAAATCTTAATCTAAATGAACATAAAATATAATTCGAAATCATCAATCCTCATAATAAGAAAAATGATATTAAATTAACATGAACAAACAATAAAGAATAAATAGAAAAGATTATGACACATGTGAAGCAGTAGATCTTCTCTTGACTGGGCCCAAAGTTGCCAAAAGTCTCTGCTAAGAAATACTCAGAATATAAGTATGAATTAAATTCAGTCTTTCTTCATTAAAATAAGTAACAAAGTTACAACATCACCAAGATAACAATATTATATGTCTCAAAAGAATAATTACAAATTGTGAAATTTTAAACTGCTTTCAATTTCTTTTTGGCCTTATATATAACATTTAAAAGAGTAAATAGATAAAAGTGAATCCTAAGGATTTCGCAATAATCAATCTGATTCTGTCATGAAATAGCATCGGTTTGCCTGGTCTCCTGCTGTCTTGCCTGCCTCAGACGTTTTCTTTTTCTTTTACAAGCTGTTGCTGCTCTGTCAATTGACCAACCTCGTCCAATCTGCGTCTTCTGCACATAAATATAGTAAAAAGTCAGTTTATCGTGTTGTTAGTGCCTGAATCTACCTCACGCTGAAGGAAGGCAGGTCTAAGGTAACATCAAACCATGCTTAACCTGGTAGCTAGCCTTACCAGGTCGGGAGAGGGCTCTCTCCTTGTCAATCTCAATTCAGATATCAGCAACTAGGGCTTGAGATGACTGAAATGAATGCTGATTTTAGGCTAGGTATAGTAGATCACATAATTTTGTGTGATTTTAGGTTTTGGTTGCTGTATCAATTGGAGAAGGCAGATTGGGTCCGAGAAATCAACTCGGGGATATAGTCATGTCCTATGGGGCAAGGTAGACAAGAGTTTATGTACTAGCAATGGATTGAGATGGTAGAGTAAGACAGCTTAGGAGTTGAGGAGGGCATAAGAAACTATGAATCCTCTTCAAACAGTGAAAACATTGAAAACCAAATGCATTCCCAAGACAAAGCACTGTAAATTTAGTGTATTTTGTCTATTCACCTTGATTCATTTAGTTTAGAAAAGAGAGAGATGTGGATACATATAAAACATCAGAAAAAACTCATTACAAAGAAAAAACAATACATAAACTCACTGTCACAAGAATCCCACAAAAATAGTTGTGAAACTTGGTTTTATTCCTTGCCAAACTGCTGATACAAATGTTCAGTAAGTCCAACACTTTTGCCAAAGTCCAAACTTTACAAATGAATCAAAAAGTACATGATATAGGCAAGGAAACTACTCAAGCTAGCTATCAGAGTCGAATCCATGAGAAAAGGGGTGGTTTCAACCATATCTAAACTAAGAACAGGAATATAGTCAGTGGAACAGCTTGCCTCTAAAACCAAGGAAACCAATTCATTACAGCTCAAACCAATTGGAATTTGATGTATCTACCCTATGAAGTGATATTCAACCATATTACATCGAATTCATCATTTACCATGCTTACATTTACCAAGAAATAAGGAAAAAGTGATCTCCCAAGAAAACTAGGAAAAATCTGGAAAATCAGGCAAAACTGGCAAAATTCATTTAATGCACAGCACTAAGATTTTAATGCGCAGCTCTTTTTCTAGGCTAGTTTTGGAAGGCTTCCTGGAGTCCAAATCAGATGCAGGATAGCTCGTTGGAAATATTGTCGAGTCTACTTTCTGGAAAAGCTTTAATTTCTAAATTTGGAGTCCATTTGCCCCTCCAAATATTGATTCTCCGAAGACTGCTTCCTGTGTGGAAAAAAAGTGGCAGAGAGAGCACCTTTTAGGTGTTTTTTGCCCTTTTGGAGACCTAGAACTTGTCCAAAATTCCTCGCCATTTTTGAGCTTGCATATTTTTCCATGATAATTCCAAAAATCTAAACCATTTTTCAAGAAGATGTCCCCAACAAAAGCGCAGTGCCCACCTATTGGAAAAGCCTGTTTTTCACATTAAAATTTTCAAAATTGACAAAAAATTCTCCAAATTTCTTGAAATTTGGCATGATTGACCCTTGTTAAGTGCTCTGATGAGCCAATGATGCTTCAGCTAATATCTTGAGTTTATATGCTCTTTTTGTCTCCTCAAATCTCTTTTTAGCTTGGCTTTTAGCCTATTTACCCTTATTTTGCAAATCTTGTTCCGGGTTAGGTAGTGATAGGCCATATGGTACAACATTTTCTTCTCTTTGTTTGCTTTCTCAAGCATCTTCTCAAGGTGAATGTTCACCCTCTCCAACCATGATTCTCAGTCATCCTCAATTTCTTTCTCAAGGGAGGTCATCTTGATCTTTCTCTTCTTTGCCTTTTGCCTATTTTCCCTAATCATTTGCAGCTCCATAATAGCTTGCTTATCTGTCAGTTTCTTGTTTTCCTACTCAAGAAAGTTGATGATCCATTTGGCCCTCTCAAGGTTAAGTGATAAGGCTTGTATTTCAGCCTCCTTCTCTTTGATAATTATTTCCTTGAGTCTTGATCTTTGAGAGCCCAAATCAGTGACATCCTCCTCAATAAAAATAAAATCTCTGTCTCCCCCTTCAGGAAGGACCTCCTCATGCATCTTTTGTTTCCATTTGTCTCTGCTCTTTGAATGCTAGCCAACCTATATAGTTGGAGAAGAATGCAAAGCCCCTTTCACCCCCGGTGAAGATAACATTTGCCTGTGGTCTCGTGAAGAAAACAAGACCCCTTCCACCCCTGGTGGAGATAGTACTCACTTGGCAGCAGAAAAAATCCTCCTTGTGCCTCTCTCATAGGTGAAAAACACCGGCACACCTGTAGTTTTGGTCTCATGAACACTTGGCTATCTTGATGGCCTTCCTTCCTCCTGAGGCACTGATGGAATCACCTAAGGGCCTTTGAAAATCTCATGGGCAATAAAGGTATCCCATGGTATATTCAACAAGCTTAGCTGATGCAAGACAACAATTTTAATCAGTGAGAAGTGGTAAATGTTGTTGTGTTGTTGAGGAAAAGGTTTCCTTTGTACATAGTGAGCCATCTTCTCAATATTACTACATATAAAGTAAGGGAGGTTCATCATCCTTACTCTTGTGAAATGCATCAACAACCTAATATGATATGTGTATAGGCGGGAAAACCTTCCTTCACAGGTGAAATACTTGATGATGAGCTTCATGAGAGGAGCATAAATGTTTTGCAAGTATTTGCAAGGAAAAACCCTGCTTATTTGCCTGTGATATCCAGTCTTAATGTAAGGCTCATAATGTTCTTTTCCCACATATTGCCCCTTATTCCACTGTTCACCGACATTAGGGATGCCTGTTGCTGCTGAAATAGTGGCAGGTGTCAAGGTAAAATAGACACCAGCAAGGTTCACCTAGCCATTTGGAGATGGATAAAAAACAACCTAGCAAGCTCATGATGAAATTTTACCCTCTCTACCATTTCACAAAATTGATAAAAAGACTAGTGTTTAAAGCTAGCTACAGCAAGAGGGCAAGCAAGCAATTCTGTAAGAGTGGTAGGCTCCTCTCAGATGATCTTTCCCCATTTGTGTGGCTTTCTTGGCACATGAGCTTCTCTGGAAGAATCATTGAGAGTTTCCTCTTCCCTCTCATAATCTGAATCTGTCTCCATAGTGATGAAATTTGAAGTGAAAGCAGATGAGTATGAAGAGATTTTGAAATATGAAGTAAGTAGTGTGTATGAGGAAATGAATGCTTGGGGAATAGGAATTTGGGTTTCTTTTGGGAAATGAGGGGAGTGAATGGTATTATGAATGTGGAATAAGGGTTTGATAGTGAAGTGGATGTAGTGAAAGTGTAGGATGTGGGAGTTAGGGTTTGGGAATAGGGTGTAGGGCTAGGGTTTGGTAAATAAGAGTGGGGTTTGAGGAGTGAATTTTGATGATTTAGGGAGAGGGAATGGGATTTGATAAACTCAATATGAATGGGGTGAAAACTAAGAGCAAATGACCTTTGACAACTTTGCAAGAGATGATTTAGCAAATTAGTTAGGGTTTGTGTTCACCATTTAGCTAGGGTTTGCTCTAAAGGAAGCCAAACACACTCAAGCAACCAAGGATAACTTTTCTTAGCATGGAGAGGTGATATACTTACTTAGAAAAGGCATCAATAGTTTTTCTAGGAAGTTTGGAAATGATTTGAAGCGATTTTGGCTTCTCTAACAGGTGCGCAACGCCAAGTAATGTGCGGCACCAGGCCAAAATTCAATTGTAAACCTACAATAGGTGTGCAGTGTCAAGGCACAGGTGTGCAACGCCAGCAAGATGTCTCAATATTTTCCCCTGTTTTTCCTTCTTTACTCAAAATCGTGATTTTCTCCCTTTGGCTCTTTCAATTTCAACAATGAAGACATAAAACACATGAATTGGCTTTTATATCCCTTCTCATTTAATTTTTCACTAACCAAGACCCACTTTTCTAATGTTTTGCCAGCTTTTTCAAAATGCTCTGTTTCACTTACATTCTGACTTTTGCCTTTTTTTGCAGGTGGACTTATACATTGAATTTTTGTAATGGCAAGAGTTGACATTGTCACCAGGTCACCAAGGGTAGCTATTGAATACTTATTACATATAGAAACAATTAAATTACATGAAATTTTTACAATAATGGAAAAACTTTGTTTTCACCTCAAAACAGAGTTTTGAGGTAAAAAAGATTTATTGAGCATAACAGAAGTAAATTTATGATTTTATGAACCTTTTTATCCTTCTCATGTGCCTGCTGACCTTTTTATTCAATTAGGATGACCATGATGAAAACCCCTAAGACCTAGTGAAACTAAACCCTAAAACTGGTTTTTTACAAATGAAATGAAATAGGATGACTGAGAATGACTAAAAACATGTGTAAACAGGTCAGCAAGTGAATATCATGAGGGAAATTGACATGAAACCACTACCATCAGTTGATCCATGATCTAATGGAATGCAGTTGATCAGATGAGACACCTAATATGCATGCAAAAGAGCAATTTGATCACCGATGGAAGTGTGAAGACACTGACACTAACACGTGCTAGATTTATCTAATTTGTTACCAAGTGCTTTTACCCATGTTTAGCTATTATTTCCCTTACTTTTATCGAAAACAAAGATAATCATGTAAGGATAAATGTTGAATAAATCTATTTACAAATTGAAAACATACCTTTTTTCTGACCCAACATACTCCCCAGCTTACCTTGCTGCATGTCCTCATTCAACCAAATGATTTAGGTGCAGTTGAGTTAGGGAGTAGGCAATATATACCTCCTCCTTATAACTTCTGAAACCATTTTTCTTCTTAAGGAAAACGAAAGCCTGGTTTACCTCTTGATCCTTCAAGTTGTAGTCATTGCAGTATTTATTTGGGGGATACCATATGATTGAGGTTCTATACTGACATCCTATCCATTCAGGCCCCATGGTTAAGACCATGTTACTGTATTTATAGAAACAAGAGGAGGCAACTTTAAATTTTTGGTATCCAAATGGTTCTCAGTTTCTAATAGTATTGTTGGAGACTTCCCACCTTTGTTTGGCTGCAAACAAGGCTTCTTCCTTGATCTCTTGGAAGTACTCCTTCCCATATTGTATAATATCTATGTGGAATGGCCCTAATTGGCCCACAACACTAGCTCGCTTCATAAATTGCTTGTGCCTGACAGAGAGATGTAGGGGTTTTGTAGGTTCCCCCCTAACCCATAGGTCGATGCCATATTCACACCTTCTAAAAGTATTGTGAGCATTGGCCCACTTGAGTTGGTTGGTAGAGAAAGAAAGAAATGCCTAGAATTGGACATCCCCTATAAAGGGGCCAGGGTGGCTATCCCTGTCATCTTCCAAGAATAAATTATGTAAAGTTCACACAAGAGGTATTGTACCTGCTCATTCTACTCTCTAAAGCACTTGACAAAGTCTAGGGTAGCCTTGATTTCCACAGACTTGCCAACCTTAACATCTTTGATTTTTAGCAATAGGTACATTTCCATGAGGAATAATGCATAATTTGTAGCAGGAGCTTGGCATGATAGGGTGCATGAATAAAGAGAGCAGACAGCCTCCAATTTCTCTTTAGCCTTTTGTAATATACCCTGTGCTCTTTCAACCTTCTTGTGCTCATCCTTATACTCAGCAAAGGTCTCATCCTCAGTTATTGTGAGTGCCTCGAATTTCTTCCTTAACTCTTGATGTACATATAGGGGCACTATTTTCTCTTTGTTCTGAGTCAATTCCTGCTAAACCTTCAGTAGTTGATCCTGCAGTCTCCTGATGACTGCCTCTCTTACCAAGGTAATTTAAGCACGTGTCTCCTCTGTTTCGGCCTCATCATCCTGTGATTCTATTGGATTGGTCTGAACAATAACCTCAACTGCTTCTTGAATCATGCGATGGTCAACTTGAATGTCCTCTTCAACATCAGTTTGAATGGCAATGTTCACAATAGGGTAGTCCGTTTGGATCTCCTGTGAGAAAACATAGGGGTCTTCAGTCTGCATTTCAATGTCTTCTAGAAGACATGGCTCTGTCTGAGTTTCCTTTGAACAGACCAAAAGAATCTTAGTTTGGGTCTCAACATCTTTTCCAGAAAAATGTTCTATCTGTGTTCCTGTGGTCTCCATTTCCACTTTCAATTTTCTGGCTCTGATTGCTTCTTTTAACCATTGTTTCAGATGCCCAATTATTCGCTTCTATATTCTATACTTTTTAAGCATTTTTCTAAGCCTGTTCTTGTAGGACTTCTTTATTCTGGGACTTCCAACCGGTGGTGGTGTAACTTCATTGCCCTCTAGTTCCTGCTCAAGTGGTGTTGTGTCAGCTTCAAGGAGGGTTCCAACTGGAACTATATCTCCCGATGGAGCTTCACCTTCTAGCTCCTATTTGTCATGAATTTCTCTTTCAGGAGATGCCAATAAAACGGTGTCTCTTGAACAATTATCATTCTCCAGGTTTTCTTCTGGGTAGGCCTCATCCTTAGGGGACATATAAAAATTAGTATTGCCTGGTTGATTTTCATCTCGTAGGGTTTCAGCTGTAGGATTTTCTTTAGTTGGACGGTCCACTGGACCGGTGTCTACTGTCTGATTTTCTTCTCTACTGACTTCCTCTTCATGTACCTTGGCTTCAAGGGGTTTTTCCACAAAAGAGATTGGTTCCCTCTGTTCTTCTAAGAAATCAGTAAATGACAGGGTTTTCTCATAACTAGGGCTATCAACAGAGGTAAACTAGTTGGGGGTGCAATCATGCCCTTCAACATTCCCAGATTGTTCTCTTCCCTCACCAAATGTCCCCATGTTTTCCAATACCCTTGCCACCTCTTCCTCATAGTCTTGCAAAGGGGCATTTTTCGGAATTGGAGGTGGTGTGTGAGATGAATCAACCTCAATTTTTTGAATCAGGGTACATCACTAGGATTTCACCTGCACATAACACCTACGTTTTGCTGTGTTTAAGGGCACAGAGGAATTCTTTCTTTTTAGTTTCCTTCTCGGACCTGGGGTTCTTGGCCCTTATTGTTCTGTTGTTGTGCTTTCTGGAGGTGGGGCCAGAGTAGGATTTACAATATTATCACAGGTTAGCTATTGTTGGGCTAGTCCATTCATGATAATCAATTTGGTCAGTCCATGATGACTAATTACTATGTGCAGGTACTTAGCTTTCCTAACTCGATAGGCGACATCATGTCATAGGGAATTCAAATAAAACAGAAAATTAGCTGAAATTTTTTGTTTTAAAATGGCTAGAAGTTTGAGTTAGTGTGGCTTTACCACATTGTGTCGACCATCGTAGGTAATGTACCTCTATATGATGACTGCCAATTCCTGCCATGGTTGTCTTAACATTGAAGGATGAATCCCTTTCCCTATTTGCATCAATTGCTTGCTTGGATCTTGGAATACTTCAACCGCATTGTGCAAAAGGACGTGTTTGTCTGTCTATTTTGTTCCCTCTGTTGGAAATCTAGTGACTTCAGCTATGACCACTTCAGAGACCATTATGTTCCTACCTCTTACCACTGTGCTGCCATTTTGCAAATTCTGTAGAAATTCCAATGTCATCTCCTAATGAAATCCTTGCAATTTATTCTTATATTACAGCCAACCAATGCACTCGAGAATTTCACGGGATTGGTTTGATACCATGAGCACTGTGGGTTCATTTTGGATAGCTCTTCCTCTCTAGTTGTTGTACCTATGATTGGTTCGCTTGCATGCAATTGTTTTACACTTTCGCAATTTAGAATAGTAGCAGAGAACGTTAAAGGAATTAACAAGGAAATGACATTGTTTTGGGAATTAATATCATATATAGTTAAGTCATTTCTCTCATCAACAATACTTGACACAGGATCATAATCAGTTTGCATGCCATCCATAATGGTTGTCGTCCTTTCTCCAATCAGAAATACTTTGCTAATTATTACGCATTCCTAATCATCATGTCGTCCTTACCCAGAAGTCGATTTAAATGATTATCACACAATCATCCATAACTATCACACATGTTGTTCATACATAGGCCATCCCCCCTCCAATGAGAAAAGGGCGTCCATGTCCACCAAGGATGTGAAAAGCAAGAGAAAGCATTGGTAATTCATAAATGCCGGTAACCAATCCAAAAAAACAGTGTGCTAATTGTTAAATAAATTAAAGCAATACACATCATCAGATGTGAAATGGACGAAAAAAATAAAAACAAAGATTTGAAATCATTATGTGAAAAGATTTTCACTGTAAGTGGTATCAGTGTCAAAAGCATATTCGACGGTAAGTATTAATGACTATCATAAAATGATTGGACAAATATAATATAATGAATATATAACATAAGTTACCGTGCAGGTCATATTGTAAGAATGTTGTTCAAATGGGAAATTTCCTTTAGAAACAAATCCATAGGTGGTAATAGATATAGAATATTTGGCAATGTAATATGATGATCCAATACCACAAGCAAAGCCACTGCTGTCAGCAGGCATTCATAGCCTTGACAGGGTTGCCTTTTAACCCCATAAATGAGCCACAATTCTACTTTTAGTATGTAGATGGTTCTTCGTTTCCTGTCATAAAGAGACTAATATGCTGGCATGGTGACTAGATGATCATAGTGCCATTCACCAAGATATAACAAAGTGATCAGGCTAGCTCATGATGAGACCCCCTGTCCTTCTTACAATTTTAATCATCAAGAAGGTCATTACCTTGGTTTGGTGGCCAAAAATGGAATTCCACCTGTTACATTCTTATGATCATGGTAGGTTGGCTCGTGATGAGATCCCCGATCCTCTTTAAGACAATGTTTGTTGCTTTTTCATATTTCTTTATTCTCATTTATTTTTTATCTTTTGATGTTTTTATTGTAAAAAGAGGGAGGCTCATTTTCTCCTTAAGAGTCAAGGATGGTGTAAGAAGTAAAAACATGCCAATGAAAATTTATACTTTTACCCCTATATCATCATATCAAAGGGATTTATCCATTTGAAAGTGTAAAAAATAAGCCAACATGGTTTGAAAATAATGAATCATTTTATGATGTGTCCAAAGAAGAGATGTTTAGCCAGCCATTATATAGATACACCATATCAGCTTTTGAATAAAGATAACCATCAAAAGGCTTCATTGGTCATAATGGTATTGACATTATTATTTTTCTTTATGTTAGGCACAAATCCATTCAAATGGTATTTATTCAAAACATAAAATCAAAAGGAAAGATGGCCCAATGACTAGCTATGAAATAATAAAATAATTCACAGTTCTTCTTATATAAAAACACAAAAAGAATCGTTCAATTGATTAAACAAAAAAAAATTGAAAGGAAAAATGAGCGAAAGTGTTGTTCAACCGATTGAACAAAAATCGTTCAATTGATTGAACAACAATTGTTCAATCGTTTGAATAGCAAAAAAATGAAAACTGCAAAAGTGTTATTCAGTCAATTGAACAACAATCGTTCAATCATTTGAACAAAAATCTAAAAGAAAAAACACGAAAGTGTTGTTCAATCATTTGAACGATAAAATCAAAAAGAAAAAACAAAAAAGTGTTGTTCAATTGATTGAAAAACAATCGTTCAATCGTTTGAACGGCAAAACCAAAAAGAAAAAATGTGAAAGTGTTGTTCAATCGATTGAACAACAATCATTCAATCATTTGAACAACAAAAATCAAAGACGCTAAAGTCCTATTCAATCAATTAAACAATGATTGTTCAATCATTTGAACAACGAAAAACAAAAACTGTAAAAGTCTTGTTCAATTGATTGAACAACAATCATTCAATCGTTTGAACAGCAAAACCAAAGCCGCAAAACGTATTGTTCAATCGATTAAATATCAACCATTCAATCATTTGAATAGCATAAATCAAAAAACCGTAAAGGTGTTGTTCAATTGATTGAACAAAAATCATTCAATCATTTGAACAACAAGAATCAAAAAACCGCAAAAGTGTTGTTCAATCAATTGAACAAAAAACATTCAATCATTTGAACAGCAGAATCAAAGACACCAAACATATTGTTCAATCGTAAAATAGCGGAATCAAAGATGAAGAACGTGTTGTTCAATCAATTGAACAACAATCATTCAATCGTTTGAAAATAAAAAGAAAAAAATGCCAAAGTGTTGTTCTTGATTGAAAAACAATCATTTAATCATTTGAACAGCAAAATCGAAAAGAAAAAAACATGAAAGTGTTGTTCAAACAATTGAACAACAATTGTTCAATCGATTGAACAACAATCATTTAAACAACAAAAATAAAAAACGCAAAACATGTTGTTCAATTGATTGAACAATAGTTTTTACACAAAAATAAGCAATGTTCAATTGATTTAACAACAATCGTTCAATAGTTTGAATAACACTTACCAAGCACCTAAAACAAGAAAAATCCTCATATTTACATGGTGATGCCTAACTGAATTGAAATCAATAAAAAATAATATATACATTATTTAAAATTTAAAGAAAATATCAATTTTTTAAAATAAAAACTGCTGGGTCATCACTCCCTGCAGCTAAGTTTTGCATGGAGGGGTCCTTGCATACCTGCTCGCAGAAAGACTCCTTGGTGAGTGGTTTGTGATAGATACACACCCAATGCCCATTCACCTTAAACGAATGGCCAGACCCATCAATGGTAGTCAAAGTAAGAGTACCATTGTTATGTACTTCTTGAATCTCGTAAGGGCAGAGCCATATTGTTTGCAACTTGCCCAAAAAATCCTAGAATTTGGAGTCGTAAAGGAGTGTCCAATCCCCTTTTTGAAATGTCTTCTTTTTTATAAGGTTGTCGTGCCACTTTTCCCTTTCCTGTTGAATAATTGCAATCCGTTGTAAGGCAAGTAGTCGAGCCTCATTTCGTTCGTTGATTTGTTGAAGTCACTTGGTTTGGGCTTCTGTTAGATCCAACCCCACTTCCTGAGCTATTCTTAGAGTCTTTATTTCGAATTTGATCGGAGAAATAGGTTCTTTATCGAACACGAGTTGGTGTGGAAAGTATCTAGTAGTATTCCTCCAATTTGTGAGATAGTCTGACAAGGCCTCTAACAGTCTAGCAGCACAATCTTGTCGATGTGTTGAGACTATCTTGGTCAGAATTGCTTCAATGACCTTATTGGTGCTTTCGACTTGCCCATTCACTTGTGGGTGATACGGGGAAGTGATCCTATGTGTAATGTGATAGATTCTGAGAGTGGCAGTAATCTTGTGTCCTACAAATTTCCCTCCCCCATCCATTATCACTTCTCATGGTAAACCATATTGCACAAATAACCCATAAAAGAAGTTAATTACAACTTCCTCTGTGGCTCTCGGTAAATCTACTGTTTCCACCCATTTTGTCACATAATCTATGGAAACCAGTATGTAGGCCTTCTGATTGGATGGTGGATAGAATGGGCCAACAAAGTCCAATGCCCATCGTTCAAAGGGTTCTATGACTAGTTGGGGCTGCAGAGGCATTTCATCATATTGGACAGGCCGACCCATCCTTTGGCAATGATCACCAGCCTAGCCATATTTCTTAGCATCTTTAAAAATAGTGGGCCAATAATAGCCCATCTATAATACATTATGCCCTATCCTATGATCTGCAAAGTGTCCCTCGCAGGGCTCGTCATGGCAAGCTTTCAGGATGTCATAAATCTCATCCTCGTGAATGCATATGCGTATACACATATTGGCCCCTATGTGAAAGAGACATCCACCTATCCAAGAGAATCAGGGGCTACGTTGAAAGATATTTTTCCTCTCTCTTGATGTCAAATGCCTAGGTAGCTTCCCTGCAGATAATTTTCCACATCTGCATACCATGGCGTCTTGACTGCTATGGAAAAAAAATGTTCATCTAGAAATTGGTCGTCTACTACTAGTGGATCATTTACCTTCAGGATTTGAGATATAAAATCAGCAACTGGGCTTTTCTTCCCTGGAAAATCCTTGATAATAATGTCAAACTCCTGCAAAAGCAATTGCCACCAAGTCACTCGAATATTTGTGATAGGCTTGTTAGCTAGATATCGAATGGTAGAGTGCTCAGTATACAGAAACACTTGGTAGCAAGTTATATAATGTCTAAATTTGTTTATTGCATAAATAACAACGAAGAATTCTTTTTCTGTTACTGTATAATTAAGTTCTGCAGAAGTAAGATTTTTGCTAATATAATATATAGCATAAGGTTTTCTGTCCTCCTCCTCGCGGAGGACAACACCTATAGATGCATCTGATACATCCGTGGATATGTGGAAAGGAAGCTCCCAATTTGGTCCACGTAATACTGGTGCCGTTGAGACTAGTTTCTTTAAACCTTCAAAATTTGTGTCACACTTATCAGACCATTTTAAATCAACATTTCTAGTTAAAGCATATAAAGGTGCAACAATTTGTGAAAAGTTTTCAATAAACCTGCGATAATAGCCTGAATATCCTAAGAAGCTACATACCTCTTTCTGAGTACAGAGGGTAGGCAGTAAAAGAATTACCTATATTTTTGTTGGATCTACCTATATCCCTATTGCAGAAAGATGATGTCACAAGATTATGCCTTCGGTCATCATCATGTGATACTTGACATTTCTTAAACATAACCTAGTAGCAATGCATCATTCTAAAACCTTTTCTAATATTTGCAATGCTTGGTTGAAGTTATCCCCATATGGAGTAAAGTCATCCATATAAACCTCAAGTCCTTCATTTATCAAATCAGCAAAAATGTTGAGTATAACTCTCCGTAGCTGGGGCATTGCACAAGCCAAATCGTAATACTATGTACGTGAATGTACCCCAGGGATAGGTGAAGGTTGTTTTGCCTTGGTCTTCAGGGGCGATCTGAATCTAATTGTAGCTGCCGAAGTTGTCTAGGAAGGAAAAGAACTGCTTCCTTGCCAAAGTATTAAGGACTTGATCAATAAATGGGAGAGGGAAGTGATCTTTCTATGTTGCCTTGTTGAACTCCCATTAATTTACACAGATATGCCACTTCCCATTTTTCTTGGGGACGACCACCAATGGAGAGACCCATTTACTATCCGAAATAGGATAAATGAAGTTAACATCCAAAAAATTCTATAATTTTTCTTTCACAATGTCCTTGAGATGTGGATTCAATCTCCATTGAGGCTGCGAGATGGGTCGAGCATCATTTTATGTATAGATGTGATGTGTACACAGCTATGGGTCTATACCCTTCATGTCAAGATAATCCCAGTCAAAATATCCTTTATATTTTTGCAGGACCTATATGAGATTTTGTTGTTGATTGTTGTCCAGAATATCATTAATGTTTAAAACATTTCCTAGTTCGATCTCAACAAGGTTGTTGTTATTAACAGTGGTCGTCTGGATATGATGATCGTCAATATCCTTCAAAGGATCTTCCATGGCTTCGTTATCAAGAATTGCTTTCAACATTTGACACTTTACATTGCTCACATTAGCTGGCTGATTGATAAATTTTTTGATAATGACATCTTCTGTCTGATATTTGAATTCCAGTGCCTCTGCTACTATGAGTGGTGAACAAATACTTTCTTCCCAGTATGCTATTGGTTGTTTACATATTCTTATAGTGGGCAGACTTGGCTTGGCAAGAGGATATAAAACAAGATTTTTTACAGCATCCCCCTTTGCAATAGTCATGCTGCCTTCTCAGAAGCCAATATAAGCATCAGTTGTCGCCAGCCAAGAATCAGAAGGTGGCCATCCAATT
This sequence comes from Pinus tabuliformis, assembly GCA_031772625.1. Lineage (NCBI taxonomy): Eukaryota > Viridiplantae > Streptophyta > Pinopsida > Pinales > Pinaceae > Pinus > Pinus tabuliformis. The sequence continues at coordinate 736,893,933 of CM062805.1, read as the reverse complement.
AACTCTTTGGGTTTATAACAAGAAAATCTACTTGATATTCCCATGAATCGACGGAAATTGTAATATCCTGTAAGGTTCCTTCTGGGCTTAGCATCGAATGCTCAGCAAGTTCTAGTATGGTGGTGGTTGGTTCTAGGGTTGTAATACCAAGTGCTTGACAGGTTTCTGTTGTTAAAATGTTAATGGTTGCACCCAAATCGACTAGTGTATTGGAAAAAGAGAAACCATATATCTGAGCTGTTACTATGGGGTTTCCAAGATCTTCATACTTTACCGAAGTTTCCCCTTCCAAGAGTAAATTAGATAAGGTTCCTACAACATCAATGGTGGGTGACGTTTTTTCTTTCCTCACAGGCTTCTTTACACATAACTCTTTGATTGTTTTAGCATAGATGGAAATATCATGAATGGCTTGGAGGAGAGGAATTTTAGTACAAAGATTTTTTAGCTCCCCTACAAGATTGAAATCTGGGTAAACAATAGGTTTGGGTATCATTAAACTTTTGGGGAAGGGGGTAGAAGTGACTATGAGTTTTTCAAGGTTTTCATGATGATCTGTCTCTTCTTCTTGCTTTAGTTCAGTATTAATTACAGGTGGTGGTATATGTACAAATGGGGTTTCAATCTCAATTGATGTTTGGTCCTTGTTTTCCTCAGGGGTGATGATACATCCTGACCTCAATCTAAGTTCATTACATTCTTTTTGCTCAATCTCATAGTCTAAGCTTTCAACAATTTTCACTAACTGGATCGGTATGTTATTGGGATTCGGATTCGGCTGAGCTGGCAATTGAGGGTGCAGAAGAGGCTGAGGATTTCGTTTTAATGGATATGGAGTTGATAGTGCAGGTTTAGGATGAGGACCTATCCCAATAGGTGTATTGGATATCCACAGAGGTCACTTCCAATTTGTAGACCAGTTTAGATTTTGAGAAGTGGATGCATGCCACTGGTGTTGATAGGGATTACCTCACCAATCATGAGTAAAAGGAGAATTTGGCTCGCCATTACCCGAAAGGGATTGGGTTGGCCAAGGTGTCATAGGGAATGGCTAAGACTTCTAATTTGAGTAAGGTGATTGGCCTTGCCATGCTGCCCCAAGGTTCTGTTTCCAATTAAAATGTGAAGAAGGAAAGAACTAGGATGCATCTTGTGACATACCTGTAGGTTTGGCCTACCATTGTCGACATTGGTTCATCAAATGTAACGACTCTATTTCTTCTTCTACTTCCTTGAATACTGCTTTCAGCCTCGGCAGTCATGGACATTATCCAGTGGCATGATCCTTGGTACAGATAGCACACGTATGAACCATGTCTAATGGACACTCCCATTGGTTGTGCTTCTTTCGACAGCATTGGCAGAAAACGACCAACTTTTGTTCTTCCAAGTCTTGTTTTTTTTAGCCTGTAGGATGTCTAGCTGCATTGTGAGGGTACCTAGGATGTCCATTTTGAAATCTTCCAAGAGGTTATTGATTTCCATTCATGTTATCCCTCCACTGTGTGGTTTTCTTCCCCTACTCATGGGATCTCGGCTTCTTGGTCTTGTGCATGTGCTTCCTCGCGAACACCTGATACACAAGCGAACGATTTCATCATAATATTCCTGAGAAATATCTCCTTTCCCAATTAATTTAGAGTTTCTATCCACTCTTCTTTCATTCCTTTAATTAAGATAGCTCTTAGGACTTATTTAGGTAAGGTGGTGTGTGGAGATCTCTACAAATTATAATGAAACCATTTGGCATATTCTTCTAGAGTTTCATTATCTTTTGTAGCCATCTTAAAGATTTCATCTTTTAGCTCCCTAGTCTTGCAAAATTCTTGGTATCTTGTGAGGAAGGAAGTTTTCATGTTATCCCATGAATTAATAGTATGTCCACCTAGACCCATGAACCATCTTAAAGCTGCTCCTTTCATAGTAGAAGGAAATAGTTTTAGCTTTTGGGGGTCAGTGGTGTAGTCATACCCTCTGCAGAGGACATCAAATTCGAACAGGAAGGTCTCAGGATCCTCTGTGATCATCCCATGAAAATTTGGGATGCTCTGTAGAGGAATAGCCTTCATGGGGGCATTGGCTACTTGGTCGACTATGGGGTATTCCAATGTCGAGGTTTGACCTTGAGGTGGTTGATTTTCCATTTGGTCAAAGATGTGCCAATAGCCTTCAGGGATTTTAGGGTGTTCTTTTTGAGTAAGTGGAGGATTAGCAACCCGAGTTGGCTTTACAACATTGCCTAGATGTGGGATCATAAGAGACCCTTGTTCAGACAACTAAGGCCCTGCCTTAGTAGTTCCACTGGTTTCTCCTTCTCCTTCTCTTATGCTACATGATTTTCCCTCTTATAGAAGATCAAAATCTAAAATTGCTATAGCTTGAAGACTCTATTCAAATCCTCCAATTTGGATTTTAATCTCAGCGTACGCTGTAGATGGTGAGCCTACTACTTGAGGGATTACAGTAGGAATTTTTCCAAATACTGTCTAGAATCCTACTGATGCTTAAGACTTTGATTTTCTTATGATTTCGGCTATAAAGGTCGTTCTCCAAAGGTTCATCGATCCTTTTGGTTTTGTGGATTTAGGTGGGGAGTTCTGCTCTTTTTCTATATTTCTATACCCAATCATTCATAAAAACCAATTCATATTTAACCTCTAAGTTTTTGTTGAAAAGCGGGCTGGTAAGCAAGAACTTTACTTGCTAGGTATGCAGGTTCTTACCTTCTGTTTTAAAACCCAATTATTTCACAGCAAGTTAAAAGAAAATCACTTTGAAACACTCTCCCCAGCAACAATGCCAAAATGTTGGTGCACTAAGATGTCTTTTTACATGCAATATTAATTCCTACATTAATTGTCAACCCAAGGTGAGTCTTTTTAGTTCAATAGTGTCAGCGTTATTTATGCAGTGAATTCAGAGGTTACCTAATGATAAATCGTTGCAAGCTCTAATGACTATCTCTTCAAGCTCAATCCAACAACTCTAAAAGAAATAACTCTGGAAGAAAATAACTCTAAAAGAACTCATATCACACTTTGCAATTCTACTTAAGTTGTTATGAAAGCAAATGAATATGAATACAAATGCAAAGAATCACACTTGGCAATCTTTAAATGGAATTAAAACTAATTCACTCAATTATGAAAGAGAACTGTAACAATTGAACAACAATGATAATCTACAGCCAATCCAAATTGAACAGAAAATCCTAATTGAATGGCAAATCCTAATTGAACGACAACTGATAATTGAACAATAAACGAGAATACAATAACAAATGATATCTAAATAGCAAATGACTTATATAAGGATGTTATGGAAAGTGGTCAATTCTATCTCTAATATCTATGGTAGCATAACTTGGAATGAACAACAATCTAATGTTGAAACTAACATAACCAATTCAATCAAAGCATCACTCATATATAACACACGACTAAATCTAGCCCCAAGGGTTAGCTCAGTTGGTCAAAAATCGTGCCTCACCATCGGGAGGTCACAGGGTCGAATCCACCCGAAGCCCTTGGGGTCAGGTCTTGCAGTAGGCCGAGGGGCGATTTAGCCTAGCTATCACCCAGATTTTTCTGTAGACGTAGCGATCACTCACTGACCAGGGTGCTCGTGAACCACATGCAAAAAAAATAAAACACGACTAAATATGAATCTAAATGAACACTAGATATAAATCGGAATCGTCAATCCTCACAATAAGAAAAACTATATTAACATAACATGAACAAAGAATAAAGAATAAATAGAAAATATTATGACATAGGTGAAGTAGTAGATCTTCTCTAGACTGGGCCCAGAGTCGCCAAAAGTCTCCGCTAAGAGATACTCAGAATATAAGTATGAAATAAACGCAATATTTCTTCATTAAAATAAGTAACCAAGTTACAACATCACCAAGATAACAATATTATATGTATCAAAAGAATAATTTAAAACTGTAAAATTCTGAACTACATTCATTTTTCCTTTCGGCCTTATATATAACATTTAAAAGAGTAAATAGATAAAAGTGAATCCTCAGGATCAGGGGATCCTGAGGATTTCACAATGTTTGATTTGATTTTGTCATGAAATAACATCAGTCTTCCTGGTCTCCCGCTATGTTCCCTGCCTTAGACGTTGTCTTTTCCTTTTACGGGCTGCTGCTGCTTTGTCGATTGAACAACCATCGTCCAATCTGGGTCTTCTGCACATAAAGATAGTAAAAAGTCAGTTTCTTGTGCTAGATTTATCTAATTTGTTACCAAGTTCTTTTACCCATCTATAGCTATTATTTCCCTTACTTTTATCCATAAACAAAGGTAATCATGTAAGGATAGATGCTGAATAAAGCTATTTACAAAGAGAAAACATACCTTTTTCCTGACAAAACAGTTTCCTCTTTATGTGCATATAATCCTTCCTTCCTCTCTATCTCCTCCCACTGATTTCTTCCTTCCTCTTCCTTCCTACCTTCCAACATTCATAAGAGTAGTGGTGGACTGAGTCTCAAGCCAATCCAATTGACTTTGAGCCTTTGGAGAGCTTGCTTGTACATGGTTGTTTTGTTTAGTGCCTCTCTCATTCTCTAAGGAGAATAGTACTCTCTGATTTTTAGGTTGTAGGGAAAAGTGTTCCATCTCCTTTGGCAAGCGTGCATGATGTCATCACCTAACAACCTGAACATGTCCTCAAAGTGTGTGACTGCTTGCTCTTGGGAAACAAGGTACCTAGGTGCAAGTTTAGGGTCATTTGCAATCAGGTTGTGGGTGTTGATGACAACCATTGGATTTGATTGCTCATCTCTTATCATGAGGGGTTCTATCTCTTTTGTTGCCATTACTTTCTTCATCTCTGCAAACCTTGCCTCCTCATGATTCATCCATGATGCCAAAGCCATCAATTACAAGTCCCCTAATTTTGAATTAGGGTCCCACACATTCAGATCTGTCAAGGCTAAGTTCTGTAGGTAAAAATCAGACATTTTAGCTCTATCCTCCAAGGTTCGTTGATCACAGAGATCAATGAATTGTCTATAATCTTGCAAGGGCATGGTGCCTTTCTGTGCTAAAGTATTAATTTTGAACTGTAGCCGTTGTTCCTTAATATACAATGCATACGACTTTGTTGGCATCCTGCACTGGATTTCCTCTAAGGATAGAATGACCATGGATGCCAATTGAATTTCTCTCTCCTGTAATTGTCCCCTTAGCCATGCATTCTCTGCTTCCAACTGAGCTTTCATCATTGCCTCTCTGTCCCTTAGGATGCTTAGTTCTTTTCCCATTTCCTTTACTTTCTCCTCCATGTGGCCTATATCCTCCACCCCTTTAGATTTGGTAATTTGCATCCACCTATGTGTTCTTGCCCTTTCTTTCTCAAGCTCAAAGAATAAGGGGATGGAAAATTTTTGTGGAATGACCATATCCCCTTCAATGAACCTGTAGTAAGAGTCAAGGTTGGGTTGAGGACTAGGTTCCCTCAGTTCTGGATCCTCCTTCTTTCTTTCTTGCTGCATGACCCCTTCTTGGTCCATTTTCTAGGTTTCCTGTAGGTTTAACAGATTTTCCTGTAGAATGGTCTCTACTTCCTATACGTCCTTCTATGTCTCCTATAGGAGACCTTTTCCTTTGGATGAGGCAGACCTAGTGACAGGCCTCCTAACATAAGTGATGGGAGATTTGGGAGAGGCTTGTCCTGATGATCCTTCTCTTTGATTTTTCACAAGAGGAGCTATCTTTTCTTGCTGTTTTGGTGACTCTTTAATGGAAATAGGAACTTTGGTGGGTGTTTGAGGTTTTCCTTGCCTGATCCTTGTACTTTCTCTTAACCTAAAGTACAATGGGGTTTTCCTCTATCTCTTCCCTTTTTGCTTGATAGGTGTACTTAGGGCAGTGAGGGTAGTTGTTGCCTATTTCTCGGTGGGTTCCGGAGATACACTTAGTGATTCCTCCCCCTCTTTGCCTTGAATTATAGACCTCTATTCTTCCTTGTCCTTTGTTTCCTCTTTCCATTCTCCTTCTCATCCTTGTCTTTCTCTTCTTCTCCTCCCTCTAGTTCCTCACTTTGTTCATCAGTTTCTTCTTTAGCATCTTCTTCTGTCTCTTCATCACTTTCCTCCTCCTTTTCTTCCTCTTCTTCCTCCTCTATTTCCTCTTCATCCCTCTATGTTTCCTCTTCATCTCTGACTAGCAGTGAGGCTTTTTTCATATTCAAGAGATTTTATTTTTCCCTCTGTCTTCATGTCTCTGAAAGTTGTCCATGTAATAGGGAGTCTTAGGTTTTGGAGGGAATCTTCTAGGATAAGTTTAATTAACCCATGATGGGATAGTTATTGATGTTTGTCTTCCTGCACCTTGATGCTCATATCTATCACTGATTAAAGAATAAATTAAGGTATGCTTAGTTTTTTTTTAGGAAGCGTGTCTGCTCCAAACCTCAACTCTTGGAGAAGCCTGAAATGGTACCCATATACCACAACTATACCTATCTTCACATGATACATACTTAATGAAGTGGTAGCTAATTTCATTCCAAGGATATCGCAGGCTTTCTCTTTTGACCCCATTTTTGTCCTTCATTGCCTCCTCTCCTTCCAAAAAGAATTTCTTCTTTGCAATTTTGTTGTTACCCTTGTCTTCCTTTCTCTAAGGCAAACCTAAAGGAAGTGTGGTGATTCTGCCTATGACTTTAGGGGTGATTTCTACAAAGAGGCCTTTCACGACAGCAATGGAATGTGTCCTAGTTAGTGGTATCAATGAGAGACCAAAGTCTCTAGCCACCTCATCCTCATATCCCCTCTTTTTTTCAAAGAAACCCATCCAATTGTGCCTTGTGAAGATCTCTACTATAGGAGGGTGTTGATGAATTCTCACTGTGTTTGTGGGTTCCCTCTTATTAAATCCCCCTGTCATTTTTCTTTGATGGATGTGGAGGCTTGTATAGGTCTAATTCCAAATTCTAATGGGTGAGGGATTTTAAATGACAATTCTGTATATTATTCCCCTAGATTGCAATTTTCTTAATCGAATGGAAGGTTTTTTCTATATTTTTAACTTGGAAAATGTGGGAAACTATAGCTCCTACCTCCTTGTTACTGCCTGATGAAGCCAACCTTTGGTTTTTCCCTTCTAAAATGCCCACTGCCAATCCTATAGATGACTTCTTTGTATCCTGTAGGTTCTCCTATAGGATCCTGTAGGTTTCCTTGTAGGATCTTGTAGGTGCTCCTGCGCTGAAAAACTACTCACTGTCTGTCCTATAGACACTGCCTCAGGGGCCAAGAGCAAGCTTTCTTTGATGTATCCTCGAGATTGTGAATGCCTGCTATGCATGGGAATCAATGTTTTATTTCCTCATATGGGTGATTGAGTGGGATGGCGTGCTGCCAACCGAAGTATGAGCACCCACTTTTGGACTATTGGTCCCACTACCACATTTTCCTCCTTTCCTCGTAATCATCTCCCCCTTCGGTCATTCGTAACTTAACCACTTTTGGCCTCATCTCCTCTTCCTCCCGATTTGATTGCTGCCACTTGTGTGGTGAACTAAATGTATTCTTCTCATTGACTAGTCGAAGGTGGGCAAGTTAACTAGCCACCTTTGCTTATAAAACCAACTCTTTCACAAATCTACATTTTTTATCATATTATGCTAATGAGAGGCTTGAAGTGAGATGACATACCTATGGTAAGATGCCTTGAGGTTCCTTGTTGGACAGTGATGTCCTTGTTGTGTATTTGTTGCATGTGTTTTTTTTTCCTTTTTATTTTCCTCCTTTGATTTTTTTCTTTGATGTGAAGGTACTAGATGGTGATGTTGATGATCATGTTGTTGCTGCTAAACCCTGGAAGAGCTTCCTTGACATTGGGATCTCGATGTTGAAGATGATTGCAACCTGTGAATTTTTTTTTGTGGGACAGGATGCTACAAAATTTCCTGCAGGAATCCTACAGGATGTCCTGTAGCTTCCTCTCTCCAAAATTTTTATTCATTCCTTCACTTATGGAGCATGAGGATTGTTTTCATGGGTAGAGAAGGGGTCTAGTGATTGGTAGGTGAGAGGTATAGCCTTCAGATGTTGTCCCCTTATCCTCTGTTCTTATCCTCTCTTTTCTTTTTGAAAATTGTAATCTTTTTGAAACTGACTTATTGGATTAATGCAGGACTAATCACGGTGGAGAGTGTTAGGATATTCCGACACATAGGAAATAGTTAAGTTCAACTTGGTCTAGTATAGAGTTAGGTATAGAGTTAGGTAAAGTGTGTTTCTTTACCGTTGTACATTTTGTAACTTACAATCCGACGGTCACGATATGTAGTGATCCGACGGTTCACTCTCTCCTCGGTATTACCGACACCTGATCCGTGGCTTGACACCCGATTGGTCCATGAGTTCTATTTAAAGCGCATGGAGGGTCATTGTTCGGGTAATCCGTGCATGAGAGAAGCTTATGTAAATTTTCATTCTTTGATTAATAAATTGCCTGTAGTAGCCACGTTGGCGCAGGCCGTGGACTGTTTCCCTCTTTGAGGGTTTTAACCACGTCAAAAATACTGGTGTATTGATCTGTGATTTGGTTGTGAGTGGTGTCCTTTTGGTGTTCTTTCTGAGGAACTTACCCTGTAAATTCCTACATGGTATCGGAGCTATTTGAGGGCCGCGTCCGTTGGTGATCCAAATCTAAAGCCGGTAGAACTGCATGCGCCTGTCGTTTCCTATATCTGTTGTTTCTGACTGCTTTCGGGCCGAGAGGACTGCTCTGTTGCGTTCGGAGCATCTGTTCCAGTGAGGAACCCATTTCGTTTCACGCGAAAAGGTTTCCGGTAGCCCTAGCTGCGTCATTTTTCATATCGGGAGGTATACAGTGTTTTTGCAGTTTACTGTTATTTTCTCTCTGCTTATTATGGTTTTGATTTATTTAGCCCTTTTTTTTAACCGGATCTATACCTTTCATTTCTGCGTATGCTCTTTGCCCTGCAACTCTGTGCGATCTGGGCAAATCAGAAACAGAAAGGAATGATTTTTCTCATGCGTATGCTCTTTTCCCTGCACCTTAGTGTGATCTCGGAAAATCAGAAACATTGAGAAAAATATTTAGTTTTTCGGCTAAAGCTAACTTTGAGCCGCAAGGTTCATTTTTTAAAAATATCTAGTTTTTTTGGCTAAAGCTAACTTCGAGCCGCAAGGTTCGTTTTTCTTTGCATATTCGTGTTGGGTTTTGTGTTTTGTGTTTTATAGGGAAAAAGAGCTTTCTCAAGGCAAGCACGCAAACCAAGGCCCCCCCCCCCCCTCTCTCTCTCTCTCTCTCTCAATTTTTTGTATAGATCAATTGGTTCAAAGCTATTTTAAGAGAGTAGAGGTCTTGGGTTCAAGTCTCCATTTTGTGGGGGCGGATTTTTTCATTCCCGCACATTCGCGCACTTTGCCGGCAACTTCAACAATTTTTTTTTCAAAAAGCCATAACTTCTTCATCCGGAAGCCTTTTTCAGAGCTGTTTTTTTTAAAACAGCCTAATTTTTCGAGATCTATCCATTTAAACACTTACTTTCAACATCTTTAGCTTCAGTTTTTTTTAAAAAAATGGAAAGTCCATGCCAAGTCATTCTTGACAGCACTAACTACTTCCAATGGATAGCCTACATGGAAGATTTACTTAGAAGTAAAGGTCTCTACAGAATAGCCACAGACCAAGAGAAGAAACCAAAAGATGAAGACAAGGCTGCAAAATGGGAAAATAGACAAGATCAAGCACGTGGTTTGATAGGGATGTCTATTTCTCCTGATCTTAGATTCCATATTGCAGAACTTGAGACTCCTCATGAAGCATTGGAAAAAATCGCTAAAGTTTTTGGGATTAAAAATGAAATTAGAGCCCATCAACTTGAAAATGAGTTGCTTACTTTGGATCCTAATAATTTTTCTTGCATTGAAGATTTCTTGTCCAGATTCAAGACCCTTAGATATCTCTTGGAAGGTGTTAAGGTTAAGAAAGAAGATGGTAACCTTATTTATTCCATCCTTACTAAGTTGGGACCAGCCTACTCTGTATTTGTTTCCGCTTTCCATTCTACAAGGGAAGCTTTCATTTGTCAAGGAAAAGACTACAAGACCCCTTCCTTTGACTCCTTTTGTGATTCCTTAATAAGAGAACAAGAAAAACTCTTACACCTTGGTCTTCTTAATCTTGGAAACTCTTCCAAGAAAGCGTTAGCCGCCCAGCAACAACCAAATTCAAAGAATCCTAAGAAGTCATATCCTAAAAAGAATGGTCCTAAACCAAACAAGGGTCCTAAGCAAACTCAGCCTCAAAATGAAAGATCATTTCAGCAAAATGATAAGACCAATAAAAACAAATGGAAGAAGACTGATAGACATTGTAACTTTTGTAATCGAGATGGCCACTTATAATCTAAATGCTTTAAGAAGATGGAAGCCTTGGAAGCCGCAATGAAGAAACATAACATCCATGTGGAGCATACTTCAACTTCAACTTCCGGAATGGCACTTTCTGCATGTCGTTGTCAATCATCTCAATCTGCTTATGCATTAAATGTATCTTCTTCTTCTCCTTCTCATGAGTGGCTCATTGATTCTGGAGCCTCTTATCACATGGCCAAAAACCAAGCCATGTTTTCTTCTTTAAATGATTGTAACACCAAAAATATATATGTTGGTGATGATAGATCTCTTAATGTTGTAGGGACTGGAACTGTTCATCTAGACAATGGTCAGTTTAATGATGTATTATGTGTTCCAACCTTATCCTGCAACCTTCTATCTGTATATCAGATAACTCATTCAGGTGAAGGTAAAATTGTTGAATTTTCACCTCATGATGTTGTAATCAAGGATCTAAGAGATCCTAAACAGATTCTAGCTATTGGTATTGCTGATGATTCCACAAGGTTGTATAAGTTTCACAACTTTGGGTCATCAAATCTTCCCTCAGTATTTGTTGCTCATAATGATGAAGTGAGCAAACTTTGGCATGAGCGATTTGGTCACTTAAACTATCGCTCCCTTCAGCATCTATGTAAAGCAAATATGGTGACAGGTCTTCCTATGGTATCTTGCAGAGATGGTGTTTGTTCCGGATGTGTACTCGGAAAACATCATCGGGACAGTTTTGACAAACGTGCCTCTTGGCACGCCTCAGCCCCTTTACAGCTTGTGCACAGTGATTTATGTGGTCCACTTCCTGTTGCTTCATTCTCTGGCTGCAAGTATTTCTTAACTTTCATTGATGATTTCTCCAGACGCACTTGGGTATACTTCTTAAAACTCAAGAGCGAAGTATTTAACACATTTTTGGCCTTCAAAGCCTTTGTTGAAAAACAATATGGACATCAAATTCTTAAGCTAAGAACTGATAATGGTGGAGAATATGTTAAAAACACATTCATCGACTTTTGCACCGAAAATGGAATTCAAATGCAACATACTGTTCCATACACTCCACAACCAAATGGTGTAGCTGAAAGGAAAAATCGCACCTTAAAGGAAATGACTAATTGTATGCTGCAATCTAAAGGACTCAGTCTTAGTTTTTGGGCCGAAGCAATTAATTGTGCAAATTATATAATCAATCGCACTCCTAGTAAGGTTCTAAAGAATATCACTCCAGAAGAAGCTTGGAGTTCCATTAAACCAGATGTAAGTCACTTTCGTGTTTTTGGAAGTGAAGCATGGGCCCATATTCCAGATGAAAAGCATAAAGCTTTAGAACCTAAGAGTGAGAAATGTACTTTTGTTGGATATTCTGAAGATGTAAAAGGTTATAGACTTATTCCATTTAAGTCCAAAAATGTTATCATTAGAAGAGATGTAAAATTTGATGAAAATAAATCGGCCTACGAGCCTAGTCCGGCGGATGTGCCACCTCTTCCTATCTCTTCTACTTTTGAAAAAATTTCTTCTTCAGATGATGAAAGTGAGGATGATAATCCTCCCCCACCTTCTCAGGATCCTCAACTTCCAAGATGGGTCCGTGCTACTTGGGATGCAGCAGGTGATCTTGCCGGTGATCCTACAGATCAGCGACGTACACGTTCTCAGTTTGAAAGAGCCTCTTCTTTACTGGCTCAAGCTCCAGTAAATCATGATCCTGACACTTTTGCAGAAGCTTCAGGCCATCCACATTGGGAAGCAGCTATGAATGAAGAATATCATTCATTGTTGACAAATGATACATGGGATCTTGTTCCTCTACCAAAGGGACGCAAACTTGTTAGATGTAAATGGGTTTACAGAACCAAGTATGGACCAGATGGGAAAGTTGATAAACATAAAGCTCGTCTTGTTGCTAAGGGTTTTTCACAGGTTGAAGGCATTGACTACACTGAAACCTTCTCCCCTGTTGCCAAAATGAACTCTATCCGCCTTGTTCTTTCCCTTGCTGCCTCTTTAAAATGGGAAGTCCATCAGATGGATGTTAAATCTGCCTTCTTGCATGGGGACTTGCAGGAAGAAATCTATATGGAACAACCCATTGGCTTCATACAAACAGACTCCAGCCTTGTATGTCGACTTAAGAAATCTCTCTATGGTCTCAAGCAAGCTCCTCGGGCTTGGTATGCCAAAATGGATAGCTTTCTTTTAGAATCTGGCTTTTCTCGGTGTTATTCTGACAATACTGTCTACACCAAGAAAGTGGGCAACTCTCTTATCATCCTTGTTCTTTATGTTGATGATCTTATTCTTACTGGTAGTGATCCCAACCTTATCAACCATGTGAAGTCCAGCCTTAAAAATAAATTTGAAATGACAGACTTAGGACACTTACACTATTTTCTCGGTCTTCAAGTCTTGCAATCCAAGGAGGGTATTTCCCTTTCCCAGTCCAAGTATGCTTGTGATATTCTTCGTCATTTTCACATGGAAGACTGTAAGCCAACCCCTTCTCCCTTTCAGTCTGGAGTCAAACTTTCAGTCTCTTGTACTTCTCCTGAAGTTGATGCTACCTTATACCGTCAACTTGTAGGAAAACTCTTGTATTTAACCCATACTCATCCTGATCTTTCCTTTGTTGTTGGCCTTGTTGCTCGTTTTATGCAAAACCCCCGTGAAAGTCATTGGAAAGCAGCCAAAAGAATACTTCGTTATGTTCAAGGTACAGTACAGTTTGGGATTCATTACAGTGCCAAAGCAGCTCCTCTATTAGTTGGTTTCACTGATTCTGATTGGGCTGGTGACCCTGATGATCGGAAGTCTACTGCCGGTTATGTCTTCACTCTTGGTTCAGGACCTATTACATGGGCTTGTAAGAAACAGGCTGCCATTTCTCTTTCGTCAGCAGAAGCAGAGTATCGTGGTGCCGTGGAAGCTAGTAAGGAAGCCTTGTGGCTTCGTCAGATCCTATCAGAGTTTGGCTTTGAGCAGCAGCATCCAACCACACTTTGGTGTGATAATCAAAGTGCCATTCAGCTATGCAAAGATCCAGTCCAGCATCAGCGCAGGAAACACATTGAACTACACATGCACTTCATCAGAAAGCTCATTCATGACCATGTTCTTGAAGTGCAATATTGTTCAACAGATGATCAGGTTGCAGACATCTTCACAAAGGCTCTCACAGAGGCGAATTTCACTAAACTTCGATATATGCTTGGAGTTCAGGAAGTTGTCACTAAGGGGGGATAGGCTCTAGTGCCTCCTTCCTTCTCCTATTGTGTCATATTTGTAAATCCTTCAATCCTATCCCAAGTTGTTCTTAAGGGGGGATGTTAGGATATTCCGACACATAGGAAATAGTTAATTTCAACTTGGTCTAGTATAGAGTTAGGTATAGAGTTAGGTAAAGTGTGTTTCTTTACCGTTGTACATTTTGTAACTTACAATCCAACGGTCACGATATGTAGTGATCCGACGGTTCACTCTCTCCTCGGTATTACCGACACTTGATCCGTGGCTTAACACCCGATTGGTCCATGAGTTCTATTTAAAGCGCATGGAGGGTCATTGTTCGGGTAATCCGTGCATGAGAGAAGCTTATGTAAATTTTCAGTCTTTGATTAATAAATTGCCTGTAGTAGCCACGTTGGCGCAGGCCGTGGACTGTTTCCCTCTTTGAGGGTTTTAACCATGTCAAAAATACTGGTGTATTGATCTGTGATCTGGTTGTGAGCGGTGTCCTTTTGGTGTTCTTTCTGAGGAACTTACCCTGTAAATTCCTACAGAGAGTGGCATGGTGATGAGGTGGTGAAGTAAACATTTTATTTTTTTGACACAAGCAGGTCTAGGGTCACTTTCCTTGGGATTCCCAAGCCACTGTAATTCCTACAGGATCATCCTGTAGGTTTATAGGGAATCCTGTAGAAAACATAGAACCCTTGCAAATTGAGCTAAATGAGTTCATAAATGGAGGGGATGATGGGATGATGAAGAATATGGAATGGAGGAATGAAAACATGAAGTGTATAGGTCCTTTTTCTCCTCTCTTATTGCTTTGATCCTCCTCCTGCTGACCTGCAAACAACATTTTCAAAGTTTTTCTTTTCTCTTTTTTTATATCTTTTCTTTTTTTCTTTTTTTTTTTAGAACAACTAGTCTGCCTCCAAGAGCTTTCATCCTAGCTGCTTGCCCTGAGTGCCTCAAAAGAGGTTTTCACCCAGATATCTTTTAATCTCTTTTTTATTTTTCTTTTTTGACACTATTGGGTCGCCTCAAGGGGTTTTCAACCCAACAGTGGGACTCAGGTGCCTCATGGAGGTTTTCACCTGAGTCTCTTTATTTTTTTCTTTTTCCTTTTTTAATGGCTTGATGGGGTAGAAGTTGAGACTTGATCCACTACCATCACTGTCTTGCTGATGCCATTAATGAATTCTTTTTTTGACAAGGGCTTCTTGTAGACCTTTAACCTGTGCCCATTCACAGGTAAAGGAATAGCCTCTGCATCAATGGTTCTTATCTACACTGAACAATTATCTTGACATTTTTCTATGACATAAGGCCCTAACCATTTAGTCTTTAACTTTCCTTTAAAATACTTGTATCTAGAATCATACAACAAAGCCCAATCACCTTCTTGAAATTGTTTGTCCTTTATGTTATTGTCATGCTAGATCTTCCTTTGAACTTGAGTCACCTCTGTGTGCGGGAGGGCCTGCATTCTAAACTCATCTAACCCATTCAGTTGGAGCAATCTCTCTTGTTGTGCCCTGGTGAGATTTAGATCTAGCTGTGCTACTATTCTTAAGGTGTTCTATTCAAATTAAATGGACAACAGGGCCTTCTCCCATAAAACAACTCATAAGGAGTGAACCCAGTGGTGGTCTTCCAGGTAGTATTATAGGCCCAAGTGGCCTCAACTAATCTATCTGCTCGGTCCTTTTTGCTGTTGCGAATCACTTTAGTCAAAATTCCCTCCAGTGCTCTGTTGGTTACCTCCACTTGCCCATTAGCTTGTGGGTGGTAAGGGGTGGATATTCTATGCTTGATCTTATGCTGACTTAACAAGTTTTCAATCATGTGAGATGTAAAATGGCTGCCTTGATCAATGAATAGTTCTCTAGGGTACCCAAACTTATAAAATACATTTTCCCTTAAGAACTCAGCCAATTTCTCCTCTATTGTTGCTTTGATAGCCTTGGTTTCATCCCACTTGGTTAAATAGTCAGTGCACACAATGATGTATTGCTTTTGCCTAGATGGAGGGTTAATGGGTCGAATGAAATCCATGCCCCACTTGTCAAATGGTTCGAAAGTCACTTGAGGTTGCAGAGGAATTTCATCCCTTGGGGTAGGTTTTCCCATCCTTTGGCACTGATCACACTGTGTAGTATACATCCTCACATCCTGGTGAAGAGTGGACCAGTAATAACTAGCATGCAACACCTTCAATGTTGTCCTCTTGGCTGTAGTGACCTCCACAAGGCCCATCATGACAAGTCAGAAGGATGTCAAAGACTTCCTCCTCCCTTACACATCTTTTAAGAATTTTATATGGGCCTAATTTGAAGAGGTTTCCCCCAATCCAAGTGAATGGAGCGCTCTTCCTTACAATCTTGCTTTTCTCTTTTGAGGACAAGTTAAATGGAAACTATGGAGACACCAGGTAGTTTTCTATGTCATAAAACCATGGAGAGAGAATTGAAATGGCAAATAAGTGTTCATACAGTAACTGATCATCAACCATTCCTTCCTCCCCTACAGGAAAAGTTAATCTGGATAACAAATCTGCAACAACATTCTCCTTGCCAGGCTTATCAATAGTAGTTAGATCAAACTGTTGTAATAAAAGTAACCATCTAATAATATGGGAATTCACGTTAGGTTTATTCATAAAGTATTTAATTATAGCATGGTCAGTATGTACAAATGTTTTCTAACTTGTAATGTAATTCCTAAACTTGTTCAATGAATGCACAACAGCTAGGAGCTCCTTTTCGGTCACTATGTAGTTCAGTTCGGCCTTTGACATGTTCTTACTAATGAAGTAAATGGAGTAGGGTAACTTGTCATCTATCTAGCCCAAAGTTGCTCCTATGGATTTGTGAGAGGCATCAACATGTATATGGAAAGGAAGGGCCCAATTTGGGCCTCGGAGAATAGGTGCAGTGGTCAACTTGTCCTTCAAGGTGTCCAACACCTCTTGATAGCTTTTTGACCATAAAAATTCATAGTCTTTGGCCAATAACCCAAATAAAGGAGAAGATAAATTTCTTAAGTCTTTTATAAATCTCCAATAGTATTCAACTAAAACTAGAAAACTTATGACATCCCTCTATTTTTGTGGAGATGGGACCCTCTGGATGATGGCTATCTTATTTGGGTCCACCTGCAATCCTTTCTGGGATATTGAATGACCTAGAACAGTCCCTGCGGTCATCAAGAACTCACATTTTTTGGGACTAATGGACAAGTTCATTTAAATGAATTTGTTCAGCACCTTACCTAAGTTGGATAGAGCCTCCTGGAAATCACACCCATAGGGTGTAAAATCATCCATATAAATTTCTACTGCATCATGGACTATCTCGGCAAAGATACTCAGGACTTCCCTATGGAAAATATAAGGGGCATTACATAGGCCAAAAGGAAGGACCCTATAAGTGAAAGTACCCCAAGGACAAGTGAAGGTGGTTTTATGCTAGTCTTTTGGGCTAATCTAGATTTTATTGTACCCGTTGAACTCATCTAGGAAAGAGAAAAACTTTTTCCCTGCCAAGCCATCTAGCACTTGGTCAATGAAAGGTAGAGGGAAATGGCCCTTCTTTGTTTCTTTGTTTAACTCTCTATAATCTACAAAAATCCTCTAGTTACCATTTTTCCTTGGAACCAACACCAAAGGAGAAACCCACTCACTGTCCGAGATAGGGAAAAGGAATCCTACATCTAGCAGCTTTTGCATTTCTTCTTTGACTATATCCTTGAGAGCTGGAATCATTATCCTTTAGGGTTGTCGAACTTGTTTGCAACCTTATTTGATATAAATGTGGTGAGTACACACCGAGGGGTTCACTCCCTTCATTTCCTTGTAACTCTAAGCAAAGGCATCCAAATGTTCCTTTAGCATGTTGCACAAATTTTCTTCTTGGTGTATAGAAAGAGAGGGGTTGATTTTCAAAGTTCTTTCAGGGCCAAATTATATGGTTTTGACATGGGTAGGGTTTGAATCAACTAAGCATAGATCAATCTAATGGTTAATCTTGGTTTCCTTTACTACTTCCTCTAAGGACAAGGTGTTGGGAGTTGGAATTTGGAGTATGTGTTCAATCAAATCATCTTCATCCAGCTGTCCTCCTCCCATGGCTGTTTCTAAGGTATAGAGTTGGGCTAAGTAGACTTCATATTCTTCCTCCTTTTCTAGCCATAAAGGTAAGTCATGTTCTAGAGATGGCTGAGCAGGAGGGTACAAGACTAACTGCTTGGAAAGATGCCCATTTTTTATAGTCATATTTCTAGCCCTACAGCTGATGTAGGCATCGACAATGGCTAACCAAGGCCTCCCAAGTATGAGAGGATAACCAGTAATCTTGGCCTTAGGCTGGAGAACTAGGAATTCTGCAGGGTACTCCCAAGAGTTGATGGAGACCATCAAATCCTCAATAATCCCCTCAGGGGTTATTGTGGAACGGTCTGCAAGTTGCAAGACTATTGTGGTATTTCTTAATGAACCCTGGAGATTGAGCTTGAGCACAGTGTCCTTAGTCATTACATTAACAACAGCCCCAAGATCAATCAAAGTGTGTGGGACAATCGTGTCGTTGATGTGAACATCTACTATAGGGCTTCTAGGGTCCAAATACTTTGGGCAAATTACCTGCCCCAACATTAAGTCGGACAGTTGTCCAATGACATTAATGGCCAGGGTGTCTCCTTTTCACCTCCTTGGATGTTTGAAACACTTCTCTTTAATAAACTTGTTGTAAATAGGTACATCTTTGATGGCTTGGAGAAGTAGAATTTTGACACATATATTTTTCAATTCACCGAGCAATTCATTCTCTTCTGGGGTAGGCTAGACTAGATGGGTTAATCTCTCAGGAAAGGGCGATGGATTTAATATAAGCATGTTTTCCTCTCTTTCCTCCTCAATCTCCCTAGGTGGAGGTGGAGGTTGGTTGTCTAGGAGTACTCTCCTAGATCTCAAGTTGATTTCCTAAATCTCCATAGCATAAGCAGGATAAGATGTCTCTCCACTATACACTTTTTGTGCCTATCTGTTGTTCAGGATTGGATTTGGTTGGGCAGGAATCTGAGGTTGTTTAGGTGGAGCAATGTGTAAAAGTTGTGGTTGATTCGGAGGTGAAGGCAATAAAGCTAGAGCATTGTTGTATGGGGGCCTCCACCCCTCGGATGGTGCATTCCACTGAGGCTATGGTGGAGTATATGGCTGAAATGACTGGCTAGTCGGATGGAAATGGTACTGAGGTGCAAAAGACCAAGGAGGAGGTGTAGACAAGGAGGGATGAGTAGGGGGGCCCAAGAGGGAATGGATGTATTCTGGTTAGGGTTGTAATATGCATGGGATGACCCTTGCATGCCCTACTGGTATGGCCGAGGCCTAAGAGGTTTCCTTTGATTTATGTAGAAAAGTTGTTCAGCCACCCCTTCAATTCACTAATACACAACTTTTAGTATAGGTAGAGAAAGGCACTTGTCTTTGGAGTGGTTTTCTTCACAGATCGAGTAGATTTCAATCAGGTTTAATGGAAATTCATTCCTAGGGTGCCTCCTTGTGCATCTAGGGTAGAAGATAGCTAATTCTCTTTCTGATTCCTCCTTCTTTCTCTTGATCTGCATAGTGTCCATCTGCAAGGTAAGGGTTTGCAACATTTCACTCTTGAAATATTCCATCATATTTCCAATTTCACCTTTGATGGATGTATTGGAAGAGGATGGGCTGGCCATTGGTTGACTACCCATACCCTTTTTCCTAGCTTCCCTTGTAGAAATTTTGAATAATTTAACACATATTCAATGGAGATTATCCTGATCATGTACTAATGCGGAAAACATACACAATACATAAGCTCCTCTACGTTGATCAAGAATATAGCAGCATCAATAACAATAAAACATCAAGAGCATTCACACATTAACACAGTATGTATCACGGGGAAAGCATCTCGCTAAAAACCCCACACTATCTGTATATTAATGATTGAGTCATGTAACATTACACAGCATAATACTTCTCACAAGTATCTCCACCTCTGTTACACACAATACAGCTCAGATCTGATCTCCAAATCTCTTCCACTGCTTGCCTGCCTCCACTGCTCAATACCTGCTCAAGAACTGATGAGAATTGCTTCCCAAACTTGATTTTCACCTGCAAAATAGTCACACACTCTTTGTGGACGTGAGAAAAGTCTAAAATGCGGGCCAAATACGTGAGCAAACTCATTGGCATACTCAATCCCTTGATTGTGCAAGATCTGGTGCACAACTATAGTCACAACTGATAGCAATCTGATTCTCTACCACCTGTCCCTGTTGAACTGAACATGCACTGACATGCAACTGAGTTAACTGATGTATTCTTTAGTTGTATTATGAGTTAATAATTAGTTTAACAACTCATCATTAGTCTATCTGCAGTTAGACTAACTACAACCAGTTTAACTAAGTTAAACTGAACACAACTCCATCAACTGTACCTCCAGTCCACTAAACTCAACTCACTTGAGTTCTAACTGAAGTCATGCATGCAACAACTCAACTGACTCATAAGAAAAACGAATTTCCTTCTGACAGCTGCATGTGCCACTTCCGTAGCTCAAACTGAAGTGCTCCAAGAGAATAAGATTAAGTTTATAGTCCAAATATTATTGTGAGATAATAATATTTGACTTTTCTATTTTTGACAGCCAGTCTAAAAATAGACTTGATCACTCACACTGTGATCACTCACACTTTCATCAAAAATAGAAGTCCATCTATTTTCCCAACTTGATCAATCATCCATAAACATAGACATGATCCATATGTCTAAAAATAGACATAGTCTAAAAATAGACTTGCGCCAAAAATAGCCTGCGGGCCCACTTAGTGAAGGCGACTCTTTTCACTAAGCTCCATCATCTTGTTGCAATCTCAACACTCCCTCTCGACAAGATATGGATTATCAGCAACCCCTATCCTGCCTCAGTGGTACTCGAATTTTCTCCTGGTGAGAGCCTTCGTCAGAATATCAGCATCCTGATCCTCCGTTGGAATGTACGAAAGTAACATGATCCTCCGCTGCACACAATCTCTGATATGATGGTACCTGATGTCAATATGTTTAGATCTATCATGAAATACAGGATTAGCCGAGAGTTTAATGCAACTCTGGTTATCACAGTAAATCACAGTAGGATTCAAATGAGAACCGAACAAACCAACCAAGATCTTCCTCATCCATATAGCCTCGCATGCAGCCAAACTTGCTGCCATATACTCGGCCTCCGCTGAACTGAGTGCCACAGATCTCTGCTTCCTGCTGTACCAAGAAACTGTTGTCGATCCGATACTGAAGACCCCTCCTGATGTGCTCTTTCTGTCTGTTGGGCTCCCTGCCCAATCTGCATCCGTGAAGCCACATAGCTTCACCTCATCCTCCTGTCTGTACCACAAACCATATCCCGATGTGCCTCTCAAGTAGCGCAATACATGCTTGCCCGCCTTCCAGAAGAGCTTGGTAGGCTTAACCATAGCTTGTGAAAGCTGGTTAACTGCATAGCATATATCAGGTCGTGTATTGACCAAATACATCAGCGACCCCACCAACTGTCGATAAACAGTGGCATCCACTTCTTCTCCCGAAGTGGCATCCTCCTTCCTCCAACCTCCAGGAAGAGGAGTATCAACAGGCTTACAGCCATGCATGTTGAACTTCTCCAGTATCTCCCGAGCATACTTGCCCTGAGAAACAAACAGTCCACCACTGCGCTGCCATATTTCCAATCCTAGGAAATAGTGAAGGAGGCCCAAATCCTTCATCTCAAACTCTGTAGCAAGATCCTTCTTGCATGACAGTATCAACAGCTCATCACCCGTTAGAATCAAATCATCAACATACAGTACAATGATAAGCAACTTACCCTCCACCACAATCTGGTATAGGTTCGGATCCGCCTCGCTCTTGGAGAATCCAAGTCCTGTGAAATAGTTGTCTATCCGTGTGTACCAAGCACGTGGTGCTTGCTTCAACCCATACAGCGCTCTCTTGAGCCTGCACACATGCGACTCGCTGCTGAAGACTTCAAAGCCTTCGGGTTGCTCAATGTACACCTCCTCCTCAATGACTCCGTTGAGGAACGCAGTCTTCACATCCATCTGATGAATGTGCCATCCCATCTGCGCTGAGAGAGCAAGAATCGTCCGTATGGAAGAATACCTTGCGACAGGTGCAAAGGTCTCCTCATAATCGATCCCCTCAATCTGTGAAAAGCCTCGGGCAACAAATCCATCCTTGTACTTCTCCACACTCCCGTCAGCTGCCTGCTTAACTTTGTAGATCCATCTCGAACCCACCACTGATTTCCCTTCCGGTCTAGGAACAATCTCCCATGCACTGTTTCTGACAATAGAATCATACTCTTCCACCATGGCGTCTACCCATGCGGGATCCTCCACAGCTTCCTCGAAAGAGGATGGCTCAGTCACAACACACTTGCTCATAAGAGCCATGTATCCAGTGTACCGATCAGGTGACTGTCTCTGCCTGCGTTGGGCTGTAGGTGGTCCTACAACTTTCTCTGCATCTTGAGCCAGTCGCTCAGCTTCTGTCAAGCGCTTTCGCCCTCTGATGGTTGGCGCTGCATGAGTGGTCTCTTCCACTCCATGAACCTCGTCCTGTGGCTGATCCACGTCCTGAAGCTCATCCTTAGGAACTAATAGCTCCTCATCTACATGCAAGTGTAGCTCCCTCTCAAGCGAACACTTCATGGCTTTCTCCTCCTGAAATTTTATATCCCGTCGCACAACAGTTTTACCACTATCTGGCAAATACACACGATAGTTGTGGGGCGTATCAGTGTACCCCACAAATATCCCAACCTCTGCAGTCGGCTCCAACTTCTTTCTGGCATCCTTTGTCACATGCATGTAAACGTTAGCACCAAAAATCCTCAAATGAGAAAGATCAGGCTTCTTACCAGAATAAGCCTCCTCGGGTGTACTCATGCCAAGTATCCTATGAGGACAACGGTTCTGCACATAAACTGCTGTATTGCATGCTTCCGCCCACAAGTGAAGGGGTAGGCCCGGATCATGCAACATTGCCCGTGCAGCACCCACAATCGTTCTGTTCTTCCGCTCAGCTACCCCGTTCTGCTGTGGGTTATGGGGAGCTATGAGCTCTCTACGAATCCCTTCTGCCTTGCAGAAATCCTTGAACTCGTCCGAGATGTATTCACCACCATTATCGCTCCTAAGAGCCTTCACCTTCTTCCCCGACTCCTTCTCGACCAGTGCTTTGAATTCAAAGAACTTTGAATATGTCTCGCTCTTCTTCTGCATGAAGAAGATCCAGCACTTACGAGAGAAATCATCAACAAAAATCACATAATACCTGTGTTTTGCTGTCGAAGCAACTGAGAAAGGTCCACACACGTCTGTGTGGATTCTCTCAAGGGTCGTCGTGGCGCGACTATCCTTCTCGTGAAAGGTGGCTTTCACAAACTTCCCCAAAGTACACCCCTTGCATTGATCTGACTGCGCAAGTGTGCCTTTAGGAAGCCCTGTAGTGATCTGCTGCAGTATCTTCAAGGCTCCATGGTGAAGGTGACCCAATCTCCTGTGCCACAACTCGCCATCATCCCGGCTCACCAATCCTTCTGCCTTGCCTGCCATTGCTGCGCATCCATCTACATGCAACTGATAAAGGTTCCTCACTCGAACCCCTATCTTCCGGGTCTCACCAGTTGTCTTGCTGCGCAGGAAGGCCTTTCCCTCGCTGAAAACAACATCATACCCCTTGTCTTCTAACATCGCCACTGAGATGAGATTCTTCTTCAATCCTGGAACATGCATGACTTCCTTCAATACAAAGGGTTTACCAGACTCCCTCTCAAAGGAAATGGTACCGATACCGGTCGCACTGTATCTACCATCATCGCCCATCTCGATGTGCACTCCAAGATCTTTGTCCTCCAGATCAGAGAACAAATCTCTATCTCCCGTCATGTGAAAAGACGCACCACTGTCCAGAAACCACACTGATCCCATCACACTTGAAACCAAGCATGCGATCAATGAAAAATCAAGCTCAAACTGAGAAGCTAAAGCCTCTCCCCCTGCAGATCCAGCAGCTTGCTTGTTCTTCTTCTTCTGCGGACAATTTGTGGCATAGTGTCCATGCTGGTGACAGTGAAAACACTTCACCTTGGACATATCCTGCTTCTTGCCTTTCGCACCAGACTGAGAAGCTTTCTTGCTCTTCCCTTTCTTTGCTTTGTCAGCCAAAGCACAATTCTCTTCATCAGCTCCCTTTGACGAAGATCCGTCCCTGGTACTCCGCCTGATCTCCTCCTGCACAAGATCTGACCATAGTCTTTCCCATCCTGGCAACTTCTCCCGACCATTGACAGAGTCCTGATAGGAATGCCAACTCTTCGGAAGACCAAGGAGAGCCAAGCTCACCAAGTCCTCATCATCGACAGTAACCCCCACACTTCCCATCTCATCTCGACACTGAGTGAACTTCGTGAGATACTTGGGAATACTGTCTCCCTTCTCGCATTTGATGTTTCTGAGTTTATCTTTGAGCGCCAGCTTCCTCTGATCGCTCTTTCTTTGGAATAATTCTGTTAATGATTTCCACATCAAATATGGAGTAGCCTTTCCATGGAGGCTGGACACAATGTGATCCTTCACGCCCTCCAACAGAATTCTTCGACATTTTGCGATCTTCTTTTGCCAAGCATCAGCTTGAGTAGCATCAGTAGGCTTTGGGATATCCGTATCTATGAATTCCTTCAGCCCGTTATCATCCAATACTGCCTCCATCCTGTCCTTCCATGCAATATAGTTTGAGCTGCCCTCAAGAGCATACTCCAATCGCAATCCGTTGAAAGACATTGTTGCGTTGTCACCAAGAAAACACTGCTGCAAATTCGAATTCCACCAGCAACCAACTCAACTACTTCCGATCAACCCTCGCTTGATATCCTGTAAAAATCTCTTCTACAAATCAAGCTGCTCCGATACCATGTAGAAACTTTTTCTACATTTATCTAGCTCTGATACCATGTAGAAATTTTTTCTACAGATCATCTAGCTCTGATACCATGTAGAAATTTTGAATAATTTAACACATATTCAATGGAGATTATCCTGATCATGTACTAATGTGGAAAACATACACAATACATAAGCTCCTCTACGTTGATCAAGAATATAGCAGCATCAATAACAATAAAACATCAAGAGCATTCACACATTAACACAGTATGTATCACGGGGAAAGCCTCTCTCTAAAAACCCCACACTATCTGTATATTAATGATTGAGTCATGTAACATTACACAGCATAATACTTCTCACAAGTATCTCCACCTCTGTTACACACAATACAACTCAGATCTGATCTCCAAATCTCTTCCACTGCTTGCCTGCCTCCACTGCTCAATACCTGCTCAAGAACTGATGAGAATTGCTTCCCAAACTCGATTTTCACCTGCAAAATAGTCACACACTCTTTGTGGACGTGAGAAAAGGCTAAAATGCGGGCCAAATACGTGAGCAAACTCATTGGCATACTCAATCCCTTGATTGTGCAAGATCTGGTGCACAACTATAGTCACAACTGATAGCAATCTGATTCTCTACCACCTGTCCCTGTTGAACTGAACATGCACTGACATGCAACTGAGTTAACTGATGTATTCTTTAGTTGTATTATGAGTTAATAATTAGTTTAACAACTCATCATTAGTCTATCTGCAGTTAGACTAACTACAACCAGTTTAACTAAGTTAAACTGAACACAACTCCATCAACTGTACCTCCAGTCCACTAAACTCAACTCACTTGAGTTCTAACTGAAGTCATGCATGCAACAACTCAACTGACTCATAAGAAAAATGAATTTCCTTCTGACAGCTGCATGTGCCACTTCCGTAGCTCAAACTGAAGTGCTCCAAGAGAATAAGATTAAGTTTATAGTCCAAATATTATTGTGAGATAATAATATTTGACTTTTCTATTTTTGACAGCCAGTCTAAAAATAGACTTGATCACTCACACTGTGATCACTCACACTTTCATCAAAAATAGAAGTCCATCTATTTTCCCAACTTGATCAATCATCCATAAACATAGACATGATCCATATGTCTAAAAATAGACATAGTCTAAAAATAGACTTGCGCCAGAAATAGCCTGCGGGCCCACTTAGTGAAGGCGACTCTTTTCACTAAGCTCCATCATCTTGTTGCAATCTCAACATCCCTAGAATTATTCCTAAAGACAGTCTTGATATCTTCATATGGTAGCTGGTAGATGTCGTCTCTTGCTAGCATGTTTAGGGTATCGAGAAGATCTTCCCTTACCCCTCGGAGTAGGACTACCTTTAGTGACTCAGGAGCAAGTGTGCACCTGACTCTTTTGTAGCTAAGCTGGAATCTTTCTTCATAATCCTCTAGGGACTCTTCATGCCCTAAGGTCATCCTAAAACTTTCCTCTTTAGTGTCTTTGGACCTGCAGTGTTCTCGATATTTGTTGTTGAAGGGTTGCTGCATTTGAGCCCAGGTTGTGATGCTATCCCTAGGTAAACCCATGAACCAGTGCATAGATGCATCCTTAAGAGTGGATGGGAATAGTTTCAACTTCTGCTCATCAGTGGTGTAATCATAAGTTTCGCATATGACAACAAACTCAAACAAGAAAGTGTCTAGATCTTTTGAGGTCAAGCCATGGAAATGAGGAAGAGCAGAGGGCCTTATGTTTTTCATCTTGGTATTCCCATTAGTTTCTCTGATGGGAAAGACACCCCCAATTCTTTCTCTATCTCCTATGTCATTTCTATTTTCAGACATTAGGTCAATTGGAATGGGTTCTCCTTCTTCTTCTCCCCCTGTAGGCTCTTCAAATATCTCTGGTTGTTCACATAAGGGGTCCTCCAATTCATAGCCATTGAAGAAGAGGGAAGGTTTGATGTTTGAAGTGGTGGGGTTATTTGGTAGAAATTTTCCTAAGTTATCCCTATTCCTATGAGGCATGAAATAAGTGTTTTTGTTTTGTTTTGTTTTTTTCAAGCTTTGAGACTAATTGTAGAATTTAAATCACAAACTGAATGGAAACTAACTGTTGAATGAAATCTCACTTGCAGAATGGAAAAGAAAGAAAACTAACTTAAAATTAATTTTTCAGAAATTAAGCTAATAGTAGAATGTCAAAGATAAGAAATGGAAGAAAGAAAGCAGAAATCACATCTACTCAGATACCTCCCTAGCAACGGTGCCAAAAAGTGATGAGCACCAACATTGCAGCAAGAATGTTGCAACTCATGGGGCTACCAACTTTACTTTATCAACCTGGGGTTCATATAAACTTGGAGTTGACGGTGTTGTATACACAAGTAGATGCAATGGGTCCACTCTTTTTCACTACTAAGCTGGCGATAGACCACTATGGTTTCTCAAACCAGCCTTCTATTGATTTAGAAGAAGCTTGACTACCAATGAGAAAAGGGGAAATTTACTCTAAATGAAATCTTGTCTATTGTAGTAAGGGAAAGGCTGAAATCAAATGCTTAAACACACCATTCATATAACTAACTGCTAAGAGGCTTTGATTCAAAAGAATGCTAAGTTAACATGTGTGCAATCCTACTGTCCTAGGCATGTAATTTAAAATATCCAAACATTCTACTGTTGTGCATGTAAATGAACAAAATAACTCTTTTTTCCTTTTTGGTCTTTTTTTTGTGTGAAATTGTGAATGCTAACTTCTCTTGGTGATGTGGTAGGTGGATTAGGGATGATGGTGGATGGTCAAATGGCTAGAGAGGAAACTAGGGGTCTTCTCCTATCTTCCTAGGTGCTTTTTCCATAATTCGGCCTCAAAACGGGCCACTACAGGTCAACCTACAGGATGTTCTAATGCCTCCTACAGGATGTCCTAAAGCTCCTATAGGATCCCTTGTATTCCTACAGGATACAACCGAGACAAAGAGTAGGCATTTGGAAGGTGGTTTAGGGCTTAAGGAAGGTGAATGGGGGGAGAACTAAGGCAAGGGAGTGGCTAGGACTCCTTCAGAGCTCAAAATAGAGTTTGTGAGATGGTTGGATTTGCTCAACAAGCTTGGAGAAGTATTCTTATGGAATGATGAATTTGGTGAAGGGGCTTAGTGGAAAAGTGATAATCATGGATGGGTGAGGTTAGGATGGGGTTGTTGGTTGGTCATGAAATCTCTTAGCACTACTGATGAGCCCCAGAAATGGGTAACTATATGGGCTCATTTTGCCTATTGTTTCCATTTAATCCACTATTCTTCGTAGTTTTGTGCATGTTTTTTAATATATTTATGTTAATTGAGTGAATGGGGATAGTCACTTTGCCACGAAGTCTAATGAGTGTTTATTGCAGATTTTTGGACATTTTTGGACCAAGACCAAGCATTTATGAGCAAATTGGCAGCCAAATTCAAAGAAAGGGGGCTGAGGAATTATAGGAGGGGTGTATCCTGCATTAAATAACCCCTTCCTCGAGTTCTCCGTCAACAGCTCAGAGTACAACAGCCAACAATGATGATTTCAAGGGGGAGCTGAGCAAGTCTAGTGAAGTTGCTGTTATCTGCAGTTTTGGAAGCTGAGTTCCTAAAGCTTAGGAGGACTGTTGGGAGTCCTCACTTGTATAAATAAGAAGGCCTCAGGCCTTAGTATGTTAGCTATTGAATAGTCTATTTTTTTCACTTTAGTGTAGCCCTGCATTCAGCTCATTTTCGAGCTCCTTCTGTAGACAGTCTTGGGATGTGACTATTATTTTTTGATCAATGAATATGAATCTAGCCTTGAACCAGCACTAATCATTCTAAGGGGGTTGTATCTCTTGGGTTTGGGCCCAACCCAGGTGCCCAGTACCTCCTTCTTGTATTTATATGTGTTTTTCTTGCATTCATGACAAATAATTTATGTTGTTTAGATTCAATCTTACTTTGTTGCATAGGTTGTTTTTTATGATTAGAAGAGTTGTTCCAGTTTCAAGATTGATTAGATAGTTTGTTTCAATAATAGAAGAAGATTCACAAAAATGCCACCAAGCAGGCCTTGATCTCCTTTCTCCCTCTGTGGGACCATGAATTGAGACTAAGGCACTCTTGCTGCCACCAAAACATTGTTTTTACTTTCAAATGCAATTTCTAGTGAGAGATTTTGAGTTGGAGAAATTAACGTTAGTTGTATTTACATGATTAGATCTATTCTTGTTTAATTTACATGGCTTTCTTGCATCATTTCCTGTCCATAAAGTTCTGTTCAACATTTTTCTGTTTTTTAGGGCAACATTAGGTTAAAATAGGTAAAACTCTTTTTTTTTTAATTCTCCTTGAGTCAATTTTTAGAATCAGGTGTGCAGCTCACTTGAATACAATTCCAGCTTATCATCCTTTCATCACCCAATCTTCTCCAGTCCATCTGTCAAGGTTTTCTCCACTCATTCGCCATACTTTCCCAAACTGCCATAATTTCTACATTCTTGTGCAAAATCGCTTTCTTATCCTTTGAACCAATCCAATCATCTCCTTCATGTTTTATCTTCCTTGACAGAGTCCTAGACCCTCTAACACCCTCATCCAACCTTTATTTCCTTTTTTCCACCATTCTTCCACCTGCAAACCTTCAAAAATCACTTTTAGCCTCTTCCTATAGAATTTCCTGTAGATCCCCTGCAGACTTCCTGTAGAAGTTCATGTGAGTGATTTTTCGAAGTCTGATCAGAATGGAAATATCTAGAAGGGTGCTAGGGACTCCTTAGGTCCTCTCCACACCTTCTTCATCATCTACAACAGCCAACTCCATTTCCCTTCGCCACCAAACCTCTGCACAGGCACAAATAGTTAAAACACCAGCATATTAATTCTGCATAACATTGCTCAAAAGTAAAAAAAGATGGGTCTTCCACATTTTCCTTCAAAAGTGGCTTAAGTACATGCATTTTACCTTGACAGTAGTCCATGGCATCCATTTCAGTAGTTTCAACTCTTTTTCTGGCAAAAGTAGGGTTAGTAGGTAAAACTAGGGTTTGCTAGGGTTTGCATTTCCTTTTAGTTTTCATCTTCTTTCTGCAAGTAGAATAGCCTTCTTTGAGTTAGGTTTCTTCCATCACAGCTAAAAATATTCTTCTGAGAACTCATAGAAGTTGGCTTAAGCTCCTAGCGAACTTGTGCCAGCTAATCAAGTGACAGCCTGCAGTAAGAGCTAGTACTTGTGCATACAACACCGTTGCTTCCAAGTTTGTTACGAACTACCATGTTGATAAAATTAAAGAAGGAAGCCCTAGGAGTTGCAGCATTATTGCTTCAATACTAGAGCTCACCACTCTTTTTGGCGTCGTTACCGGGGAAGCGTCAGAGTATTTGTGATTACTACTTTTCTTCTATTTTCTACTGCAACATTCTGCTAAGTAGTTTATTTTAGCAAGAGTAGAGTAGTTGTTTCATTTCCATTTTACAAGTTCATTTCTGAAAAAGTAGATTAGACATTTCCTGATTTCATTTCAATTTTGCAATTTCATTTCAGCAAGCATAGATTAGACATTTCCTACTTTCATTTCAATTCTGCAATTTCATTTCAGCAAGCATAGATTAGACATTTCCTGCTTTCATTTCAATTCTGCAATTTCATTTCAACAAGCATAGATTAGACATTTCCTACTTTCATTTCAATTATGCAATTTCATTTCAGCATGCGTAAATTAGTCATTTCCTGCTTTCCTTTCAATTCTGTAATTTCATTTCATCAAAAATAGACTAGATATCTCCTGCTTTCATTTCAATTCTGCAATTTTCATTTCAGAAAGGTTTATTTTAGTTAGCTGCAATTTGTTGTTCAATCCATTTCAAGTTTTTGCAGGTATAAGCAGAAAAAGAAACACAAAAATCCAAAAAATAGATTTTCTTTCATGCCTCATAGGAATAGAGACAATTCAAGAAAATTCCTACCCAACACCCCCAACACATCACTAAGTCACCCTTCTCTCTTCTTTGGTGGCAGTGACCCAGAAGAACCTATAGGTGAACCTCCAGAGATATACGAAGATCCTATAACAAAAGAAGAGCAAGAAAACATTCCTCCTAAGACCATGGCTGAAAATAGAAATGGTAGAGGAAATGGAGAGAGAATAGAAGGAACCTTTCCCATCTGAGAGACCAATGGGGACACAAATATGAAAAACATAAGTCCCTCAGCCTTACCTCACTTCCATGGATTGACTACTGAAGACCCTGATACCTTCTTGTTTGAGTTTGTTGTCCTTTGTTGAACCTATGACTATGCAAAAGACGAGAAAAAATTGAAACTCTTTCCCTCTACCCTCAAGGATGCAGCACTACGTTGGTTCATGGGGTTACCTGGAAACAGTATCACAACTTGGGCTCAGATGCAACAAGCCTTTAACAACAAATACCGGGATTACTATAGGTCAAAGGAAACAAAGGAAGAAATCTTTCAGATTGTAGGTTTTAACCCTGTACAGAAATTACCTGCATACGAATTCTTAAACAAAGAAAATAAACAATGCGAGAGCATAACCCATAAAACATATATGCACAGAGATTTTTCCCTGGATCTCAAAACTGGGACTACCAGCTTGATTTTTCATTATGTTCCTTTCAATGTTACAATACATATTTATACATGCCGAAGCATCCAATACCATGGACTGAAAACCATCACGTCCAAAAAACATGTGCGAAAATCATAAAGTGGGGTTACAGGTGCCCTTCAAACCCCCTATTAACTACGTGGAAAGAATATAACACAACCCAACACAGATGACCATGGGAAGTGATGAATCTTTAGAAGACTATGAAGAGAGGTTTCAACTTAGTTATAAAAGGGCCAGGTGCACACTTGACCCCAAATCTCTGAAGTTGGTTCTGCTCCTAGGAGTCCATGAAGACTTTCTAGATACCCTCCATTTGCTGGCTGGGGGAGACATCTACCAACTACCTTATGATGACATAAAGAGTATGTTTAGAAACCATTCTAGGGTAGCTAGAAAAAGAGGTAGGGGAAGTCAAATTTTAGCCAGTGCCCCCTTATCCAAAAACGAATTTGCAAATCAGATGGAGGATTTCAAAAGTGAGATGAGACAGACCATTGCCATGCAAATGGATACCTTGTGAATCCAAAAGAAGCAAGAGGAAGCTGAGATGGCTTTGACCATCTTTTGTACCAAATGCACTAGAAAGCATCTTAGGAACGAATGTCCATTGCACTCCGTAGAAGTGTGTTTTGTCTGTGAAGAAGACCATCCTACAAATTAGTGTCCGTCCTTACCTAGATTTAAAGCTATGTACCAAGGGGCTGAAGGAGCCACTGAACCACTCTACTTCATGAACCAAAGGAGGCCACATGGACCCAGACCTTACCAGCAGGGAATGCAAGGGACATCCCAGACTTATTACAACCCCAATCAATCCAATCACATACCTTCTTGGGGTCCCCCTACTCATCCTTCTTGGTCCACACCCCCTCCTTGGTCGTATCCATCTCAATATCATACTCAACCTACTACTCATTCATTTCATTCTCACATTTAGCCACAACCTCAGTGGAATGCACCTCATCAGGGTGGAGGACCCAATACAACTCTCCTCCTGCTCTTTTTCCTCCACCACCTACTCAACCATAACCATTACCTCCTGCTCCTCCAAGACAACCCCAAATACTTGCTCAACTAAACCCAAACCGCAATAATAGACAAGCCCAGCAGGTATACACTGGAGAAACAACATGCCCTACCTATGTTGTGGAGATTCAGGAGATCAACCTATGATCTGGGAAGGTCCTACCAGGCAACCAACCTCCTCCTAAGGAGGATGAAGAAGAGAAACAGGAAAGTGAACCAAAATCCATTCCACCCTTTCCTGAGAGACTAACTGGAACCACACAACTGACCCCAAAGGAAATTGAACTTCTGGGAGAACTGAAAAAGTTATGTGTAAAAATACCCCTTCTCCAATCCATAAAGAATGTGCCTATATACAACAAGATGATCAAGGAGAAGTGCTTCAAACACCCAGGTAGGCGAAGGCGAGATGCCCCAACTATCAATGTCATAGGACAACTATCCGATCTGATGTTGGGGCAGGTAATTTGTTTGAAATATCTAGACCCTGGGAGTCCAGTAGTCAATGTCCACATCAATGGCACCATAATCCCCCATACCTTGATTGATCTAGGGGCTGCCATTAATGTGATGACCAAGGACACTATGCTCAAGCTCAACCTTCAGGATTCCCTAAGAAAGACCTCGACAGTATTGCAGTTAGCAGACCGCTCCACCATGACCCCCGAGGGGATTGTGGAAGATGTCATGGTCTCTATTGATTCCTAGGAGTACCCCACTGATTTCTTGGTTCTCCAATCAAAGACAAAGTTCATTGGGTATCCTCTCATCCTAGGAAGACCTTGGTTGGCTACTGCAGATGCCTACATCAGCTGCCGAGCTGGGAACATGAGAATCAAGAATGGGCATATGTCCAAGCAGCTAGTCCTCTATCCTCCTGCCCAACCTCTTCTAGAACATAATTTACCCCTCTGATTGGAGGAGGAAGATGAGGATGAAGTCTATTCCGCACCACTGTGTACAGTAGAAACTACCATGGGGGGTTCACAATCCGAGGATGATCCTATTGAAAACTTGATCCAGAATCCACCCCCTAGTGTGTTGCCCTTAGAAGAGCTGGTGGAAGAAACCCAAGCTAATCCTTAGTTGATCTCTGTGTGGCTGATCTGACCTCCCACCGAGTCAAGAACGTGGAATTTGGACCAGAAAAAACTTTTAATATCAACTCATCCCTGTCCACCTCTCAGGAGAAATAACTGTGTCGCTTATTGAAGAATCACTTGGATGCTTTTGCTTGGAGTTATAAGGAGATGAGGGGAGTCCACCCTTTTGTCTGTACTCATCACATCTACATTAAGGAATATTGTAAGCCAGTTAAGCAACCTCAAAGGAGGATGAATCTAGCCCTTAAGGACATTGTCAAAGAAGAACTGCAAAAGTTGTTGGATGCAGGATTCATCTACCCCATCTCTGACAGCGAATGGGCTTCTCCTTTGGTGCTAGTGCCAAAGAAAAACAGGAAGTGGAGAATCTGTGTAGATTATCGGGAACTAAGAAAGGCTACCAAGAAGGACCATTTCCCTTTGCCTTTCATAGATCAAGTGTTAGATGGCCTGGCAGGGAAGAAGTTTTTCTCTTTCTTAGATGGGTTTAGCGGACACAACTAGATCCAAATCAGCTCGGAAGACCAAGATAAGACCACTTTCACTTGTCCATGGGGTACGTTTGCCTACTGGGTCCTTCCCTTTGGGTTTTGCAATGCTCCTACCACTTTCCAAAGAGTAGTACTGAGCATATTTGCTGATCTGGTTCACGATTCAGTGGAAATATATATGGATGACTTTACCCCTTACGATTCCAACTTCCAAGAAGCATTGACTAACCTGAGGAAAGTTTTAGCCAAGTGTATTGAAATGAACCTGTCCCTCAGTCCTAATAAATGTGAATTCCTAATGACTGAAGGGACCATGCTAGGTCATACAATTTCTCAGTAAGGATTATAGGTGGATTCCAACAAGATTGTATTATCCAAACGGTCCCACCTCCTCAAAAGGTAAGAGATGTTCGAAGTTTTCTAGGCTTAGCAGGGTATTATAGAAGTTTCATTAAGGATTTTAGCAAGCTAGCCTCTCCATTGTTTGGTCTTTTGGGGAAAGATGTTGAGTTTATATGGACTGACATCTGTTAGGAGGCTCTGGATGCCTTGAAAGGTAAGTTGGTAACTACCCCAATCTTGAGAGGTCCAAATTGGGCCCTACCTTTCCACATTCACACAGACGGCTCGAAAAAATCAATAGGAGTAGCCCTAGGACAAGTTGAAGAGAAGCTACTATATGCCATATATTTTGTTAGTAAAAACCTGTCCAAGGCAGAATTAAACTACACGGTAACTGAAAAAGAGCTCCTAGCTGTAGTCCATTCCCTAAACAAGTTCAGACACTACATCACTGGTTATCAAACATTCATACACACTGGTCATGCTGCAATTAGGTATTTGATGAATAAACCAGATGTATATGATCATACCATTAGATGGTTACTTTTGTTGCAACAATTTTATTTGCCTATTATTGATAAGCCAAGTAAGGAAAATGTTGTTGCTGATTTTCTGTCTAGACTAGATCTACCTGCAGGTGAAGAAGGAATGGTGGATGATCAAATGCCTGATGAACACTTATTTTCTATTTCAGTACTCTCTCCATGGTTTGCTAATATAGCAAATTACTTGGTTTCAACATAATTTCCGCCACACCTGTCCTCAAAAGAGAAGAGCAAGATCGTGAGGAAAAGCGCCCCATTCACTTGGATTGGGGCAACCTGTTCAAACTTGGCCTAGATCAAATTTTGAGGCAATGTGTCAGGGAAGAGGAAGTCTTTGACATCCTCTTAACCTGTCATGATGGACCTTGTGGGGGCCACTTTGCAGCAAAGAGGACTGCTTTCAAGATTTTGCAGGCAGGTTACTATTGGCCCACTCTTCATCAAGATGTTAAGAGATAGATCAGTCAATGTGACCGATGTCAAAGGATGGGGAAACTGACTCCAAGGGATGAGATGCCCCTACAACCTCAAGTGACTTTTGAGCCATTTGAGAAGTGGGGCATGGACTTTGTGGGTCCTATCAACCCTCCTTCAAAACAGAAGTCTTACATCATTGTGTGCACGGACTACCTGACAAAGTGGGCAGAAACAAAGGCAATCAAAGCAGCAACTGAAGAAAAAGTAGCTGAGTTTTTAAGGGAAAATATCTTCTACAAGTTTGGCTACCCAAGAGAGTTAGTTACAGATCAAGGGAGTCAGTTTACCTCCAATTTAGTTGAAGACCTGCTCACACACCACAAGATTAAGCACAAAACTTCCACCCCTTATCACCCACAAGCAAATGGACAGGTGGAAGTCACTAACAGAGCTTTGGAAGAGATTTTGACTAAGGTAGTGAGCAGCAGCAGAAAAGATTGGGCAGACCGATTGGTTGAGGCCACCTGGGCCTATAACACTACTTGGAAAACCACCACAGGTTTCACACCCTATGAGCTAGTCTATGGGAAGAAGGCTTTGCTGTCCATAGAATTTGAATATAACACATTAAGGATGGCAGCTCAACTAGACCTAGATCTTAGCCATGCACAAAGGGAGAGATTGCTTCAGATAAATGGATTAGATGAACAGAGAATGCAGGCCCTTCTCCACTCAGAGGTAGTCCAACTTCAAAGAAAAATATGGCATGATCGACACCTCAAAGAGAAACAATTTCAGTCGAGAGATTGGGCGCTGCTGTATGATTCGAGATACAAAGATTTCAAGGGAAAGCTGAGGACAAGATGGTTGGGACCATATACAATGGAAAAATGCAATGACAATGGTTCAGTCCTTATCCAGACCATTAATGAAGAAGCCATCCCCATGCTCGTCAATGGGCATCGATTAAAGATCTACAGGAAGCCCCTTTCCAAGTAGGAGTTCATTGAAACTCTGAGTAAATCAAAACTGGTAGTGGAGCAGGTCCCTATCTCCACTCCACCCACAGCCTGAGAAAAAAAAAAAAAAAAACAAACAGAAAAAAATAGAGAAAAAGAAAATGGAATAAAAGATCCCTGGGTGAAAACCTCTTGGAGGCACCCAGGGAAGGAAATGAGGGTGAAAACCTCCTGGAGGCGCCCCAACTATCTCAAAAAAAAAGAGAAAGAAAGAAAAAACCTAACTTCTTTTGAATAAATTGCAGGTTGCGGAAGGTCATTGCAGGAGGATTGCACAAGAGGAATAGACATGACAGGCTACATGCACCCTTCACAGTCCATCACCCCATCACTGCTATCCTTTCCCAATTTTTGGTCTCATTTGTTTTGAAATTCTGCATCCTATAGGAAACTCTGTGTTTTCTATAGGAGGATCCTGTAGAAATTACAGGAAGGCCAAAATCCATTTTAAAACAAATGACGAGAGTTGGAAATTTGTCTAGTAGCCCTATGAACCTCTTTACCACCATCCATCTTCCCATTTCACCATTTCATCCCTGTACACCTACATCTCCACTTGTTTTTGTCCCTGCACAGCCACATACAGATATTTTGTTTCTGTTATCCTGCAAACACACAGTAAAAAGAAAAAAGATGACAAATAAAGGCAAGAGCAATTGTAGTCATCCCTACCTGATCCCCTCCAGCTATGATTTCTTCTCAGTCGAGACCTTCTTCAGCAGTTTTAGCCCTACTCACATATTAGCTTGAATTTCAAGAGGAGAAGTAGCTACAGGAAATCCTACAAGATTCCTGTAGCAACTGATCCCTTTGAAAAGCATACTCCAGAGACAGGGTCAACATAGTAGGACGTATGAAGAGAAATTTTTGAATGGGAGATCATCAGAAAAACCCAAGGCCAAGCATGCAGAGCACAAGCAACAATAGATACGAGGAAACAAAGTGCCAAAATCCGAAATATGCATAACAAAATAGCGACTGAGTAGGTAAGTGCCTAAACCTATTCCTCGATTGCATGAATAATATTTCAAAACTACACGAACTATGGGAATGGTCAATTACGTGGAATCGGTGGCCAAGTAATTGGCCACCCTCGTTCAGTTCACGCATCTTCGCAGAATTTAGTTGAACCACGTCCAAATTCAAACTGCTGATTAGATACGCAGTTAGCACGTGCAGCATGTCAACTCGGGAAGAAGGCATTTGAAACTGGTAGTGGTGGCGACGGATAATGGGAGTAAGGGAGGTGATGGTGGTCAGGTGGCATAAGGAACCATAATGGCACTGGTGTCAGACCAATAGTCCAGATGGAGATAACATACCCATCCGGCCACCTCATCTCCTCACCGTGGGTTACGCCAACAGTTAAGTACAATGCACTCCAAGCCTCCACCACCCTTTTGGTTCATTTGCATGTTACAAATCTCTCAACTGCAGTGTTCATCTACCACCTTTAGAGTAGCAAACTAGTCGTCCTCCGCCAGTTTTCTGCCAGTTTTTTCGAAAACCTCTTGCATATCGGGCTCTACAGGAGCCCTGCTATATTCTACAGGAGCCGGAGAATTTCTATAAGAAAACTTCTACAGGAAAGGCAGAGAACAGCCAGCAAAAGGAAAACCTAGGATTTTCATCAAAATTCGAGTTTAAATGAGGTAGGCTTGGGAAACCTCCCTGAATAGGACTTATTTGTATAAGGTGGTGGATTAAAAATATAGAATTGGAATGAAAGAAAGGAGAATGAAGTTTAAAAGTATGCCTGCATATTTTCCCTGAGTTCTACATAGTTCTCTTTTTTCTTCTCTGCATTCAAAATCTGTCTTCTTCTTTTTCATATTTTTCTATAAATAAAACACTTGTAATCGTAGAAACCAGCCTATGTGGAAAAAAATCAAATTTGCATATCTGTCTATTCTCTGAGAAAAACCATGTGTTATTTATCCTTTGTTCTATCAAAAAAATGTTTTCTTTCCAAAAGAAGAAAATCAAATTTTGGGTAAGAGCAGTTTGAAACAAGGGAAATATTGCAATTTGGTGTTGTGAGAAGGAGCACACTGAAATTCCTCCTACAGTTCAGAGAAAAAAACAAAACCCAGCTGTCCCTCTGTCTCTGATTTTTGAAATTGTTGTTTTTCTCCTCACCTAAGCACTTCAGAAACCACTCAACACCATGCCAGGAGGGTTTATGAGGAAGGAGCCTTTGAACTCCAACCAATTACATGAGCACCCTGAGGTGGTGGCCCTCTTCACTAGGGAAAATTGGATGATTTTCTTTGAAAGAATACATGGATATGGTGATGAGGTAACTGAAGAATTTCTAATGGCCTTAAGACCCCATTCGAAGACACATGCCAAAGTCAGTTTTAGGGGTCTGCCCCTAAAACTCACCCCTGGTTTTATTAGTCAAATCATAGGCCTTCCACCTGGGCTCCCTTGGAGCAAGGAGGAAAAAGCATTGGGACAGGTGGCCAAGAAGACATTTTTTCAACCTGGGGAGGATCCTGTAGAGGATAAAAATGGGGTCAGAAGGACAAGCTTACCTCCTCCATGGAATGAAGTCAGCTACCAAATAATGAAATATATCACTTGTGAAGGAAGGTTCAACATAGTTTATGGTTATCACTTCAGGTTACTACATGAATTGAGGTATAGGATGGACCCACCTCCAGTTGAAAAACTGAGTCTCTCACATATCCTTCTCCAGTCTTTAATAGAATGTAGTACCAAGCTAAATGCAGGAGTCCCAAACCAACTGGCCCACCATGGGCTCATCAAACTATTGGTAGAAGATGCCTTACATACATATACCATTCCCATAGCTTGGGACATTTTCAGAAATATGTCCAGAGATGATGACATCAAAACTTTGACAGAGGATATCAGCCCATCTGGCAGTGAGGAGGAAGAGAAAGAAGAAATTGAGGAAGAAATGCATGAGAAGACACCACATATTCAAACAGAGGAAGAGCAGGAAACAGAGGAGGAATAGGAAGTAGAAGAGAAACTTGAAAAACCCACTGTAATACCTAAAACAGAAAAGAAGACCACCCCAAAGATAGAGAAGAGGAAAAGAACAGAAAGTGAGAAGAAAAATCCTAAGAAAGGCCAAAAGAGGACTTCCATAAGCAAGGCAGGAACTCGACAAGAAAAAGAGAAGCCATTTCCAGAAATAGCAGAAAAAGCAGGCACGGAAAAGACAACAGAAGATGAAGGGGAACAACAGTAGGAAGAAACATCCCCTGAAACCTTGGCAAAAGAAGCAGCAACTGTGCTGGCTACATTGAGCACTCCAACAAAACAAAAGGGAAAAAGAAAAAGAGAAGCAACCATGTATTTCAAGGCCAGAAGGAGCACCAGGATAAAGGTGGGCAAGCCCCATCCACCATCAGAGGAACCTATAATAATTGAAGATGCACATACTGAGAAAAAGGAGGAATCCCCCTCAAAATATCTATCACTTATGAGAGAGGAAGTCCCAAAACTTCCACCTGGAAGGAAAGAATTAAACTGATGGACACCAAAACAGTTCTACAAGAAGCTAAGACCTCTCTACAAGAAACGCTGAACAAGCTAAAGGAGACTGAAAAATTGGAAGAGGAGGTAGCGAAACAGTCACAAGAAGAAGACAAGACCGAGGAGATACCTGAACCAAGCCCTCAACCTAACTTGGTCTCATATTACAACTTGCTAGATGGTGGGAAGATCATCCCACAGAAATTCGCTATACCCCTTTTCTTTGAATTAGAACAAGAAAGAATTAGAACACACACCTGGATGAAAATTACTAAATCCAAGGGAGTTGCAGATATAGGCCACATGGAAGAACAACTGAAAGAATTAAGAAGGGAGTTGGAAATGGTGAGACACACTGAAATCATTAGAAGAGCCCAGCTACAAGAGGAAAATGCACTGCTGAAAAGCAATTACAGCAACAAGAAACTCAAAGGGCATACATAACATAGATTTCTGAAGAGCAGCAACTATAGGAAGGTCCCCTAGCAGATTAGGAAATAGCAGAGGAACAGCAGCCAAGGGAAGAGCGACAACCTGATATTGAAATGATGATAAAGAACAACAAGAAAGGGAGTCTCAGGCAGCAGTTGAAGTGTTGATGCTGAAGCAGCAGCTACAGGAAAGAGAAGCCCAAATGGCCTGCATGGCCAGCTGGGAAATAGAAGCCTTGCAATGTAGACAACCTGCTAGATCTTATGCATTGTACCTTAAAGACCAATGGCTCCAATTCCAAATCAAAAAATTGGCCCAAAGGGGCATAATCCCTTTCCAACATTATGGTCAGTTTATGCATCTGTGTGCTACTAGTTCAACTGAGGATAAGGCCAAATTAGTAGAGTTCTACTTACACAATATGGCACTCCCTAATATGAACTTTTGGGATCCAAATGTGGCACTAGGAGACATACAACTCATGGCTATGGCTTGTTGGATGAGCCATGAGGAACTGAATGAGCCCCTGCTAATCAGGGCAAAACTAGAAGAACCCTCAGCTCTCATATATGCTCATCAACACCTTTCAAGCAACCCTCAAGTTCTCCCGGATTATGTTGAAAGGCAAGCGCAAGCTATTTCCCATTTTGAAGATATGGAAAGACTATTTGGTGATGATTGCCTTCATGCTTGCATGAGGAGATGGAATATCTTGTCATATAGCTTGAATATCATGGAGTATCACTCCCCAACCAGAATGAGGGAGGCTTTGGCAAGAGTTCCCCTATACAAACAATCAATGAAAAACTTGAAATCCAATTGGATTGGCCTTAAGTTCAATCCTCCACTACTCTTAGGACAACTGGAAGGGGTTAAGGAAGAAGAAGAACAAAAGCAGTGGAAGGAAGTGGACAAAAAGGAAGCTTTTCATGACAGGGAAGAAGACATCACCTCAGAAGCATGGGATGTCAGGGAAGCTGTTAAAGCCATCAAGGATGAAGAACTGGATTAGTTGCTTAGAGGATGAGCAACCCATTCAGCAAGGGGGTGATGATGAGCCCCAGAAACGGGAAACTATATGGGCTCATTTTGCCTATTGTTTCCATTTAATCCACCATTCTCCATAGTTTTGTGCATGTTTTTTAATATATTTATGTTAATTGAGTGAATGGGGATAGTCACTTTTCCATGAAGTCTAATGAGTGTTTATTGCAGATTTTTGGACATTTTTGGACCAAGACCGAGCATTTATAAGTAGATTGGCAGCCAAATTCGAAGAAACAGGGCTGAGGACTTATAGGAGGGGTGTCTCTTGCATTAAATAACCCATTCCTTGAGTTCTCCATCAACATCTCGGAGTACAACAACAAAAAATTATGATTTCAAGGGGCAATCGAGCAGGTCTAGTGAAGTTGTTGTTATATGCAGTTTTGGCAGCCGAGTTCCTAAAGTTTAGGAGGACCGTTGGGAGTCCTCACTTGTATAAATAAGAAGGCCTCAGGCCTCAGTAGGTTAGCTATTGAACAATCTATTTTTGCACTTTAGTGCAGCCCTGCATTCAACTCATTTTCGAGATCCTTTTGTAGACAGTTTTGGGATGTGACTATTATTTTTTATCAATGAATATGAATCCAGCCTTGAACCAGTACTGATCTTTCTAAGGGGGCTATAGCTCTTGGGGTTGGCCCCAACCCAAGTGCCCAGTACCTCCTTCTTGTATTTATATGTGTTTTTCTTGCATTCATGAAATAATTTATGTTGTTTAGATTCAATCTTGCTTTGTTACTTAGGTTGTTTTTTATGATTAGAATAGTTGTTCTAGTTTCAAGATTGATTAGATAGTTTGCTGCAATAATAGAAGAAGATTCATAAAAAGGCCACCAAGCAGGCCTTGATCTCCTTTCTCCCTCTGTGGGACCATGAATTGAGACCAAGGCACTCTTGCTGCCACCAAAACACTATTTTTTCTTTCCAATGCAATTGCTAGTGAGAGATTTCGAGTTGGAGAAATTAATATTAGTTGTATTTACATGATTAGATCTATTCTTGTTCAATTTCCATGGATTTCTTGCATCATTTCCTGTCCATAAAGTTATGTTCAACACTTTTCTGGTTTTTAGGGCAGCATTAGGTTAAAATAGGTAAAACTCTATTTTTTTAATTCTCCTTGAATCAGTTTTTAGAAGCAGGTGTGCAGCTCACTTGAATACCATTCCAGCTTATCATCCTTTCATAACCCAAACTACTCCAGTCCATCTCTCAAGTTTTTCTCCACTCATTCACCATACTTTCCCAAACTGCCTTAATTTCTACGTTCTTGTGCAAAATTGCTTTCTTATCCTTTGAACCAATCAAATCATCTCCTTCATGTTTGATCTTCCTTGGTAGAATCCTAGACCCTATAACACCCTCATCCAACCTTCTTTTCCTTTGCCCACCATTCTTCCACCTCCAAACCTTCAAAAATCACTTTCAACCTCTTCCTGTAGAACTTCCTGTAGAATTTCTTGTAGATCCCCTGCAGAGTTGCTGTAGAAGTTCATGAGAGTGATTTTTCGAAATCTGATCGCAATGGAGATCTCCAGAAGGGTGCTAGGGACTCCTTAGGTCCTCTCCACACCTTCCTCATCATCTGCAATAGCCAACTCCATCTCCCTTTGCCACCAAACCTCTACACAGGCACAAATAGTTAAAACACAAGCATAATAATTCTGCATAACATTGCTCAAAAGTACAAAAAGATGGGTCTTCCACATTTTCCTTCAGAAGTAGCTAAAGTACATGCATTTTACCTTGACAATAGTCCATGGCATCAATTTCAGTAGTTTCAACTCTTTTTCTGGCAAAAGTAGGGTTAGTAGGTAAAACTAGGGTTCGCTAGGGTTTGCATTTCCTTTTAATTTTCGTCTTCTTTCTGCAAGTAGAATAGCCTTCTTTGAGTTAGCTTTCTTCCATTATAGCTAAAAATCTTCTTCTAAGAACTCATATAAGTCGGCTTAAGCTCCTAGCAAACTTGTGCCAACTAATCAAGTGACAACCTGCAGTAAGAGCTAGTACTTGTGCATACAACACCATCGCTTCCAAGTTTTTTACGAACTACCAGGTTGATAAAAGTAAAGAAGGGAGCCCTAGGAGTTATAGCACTATTGCTGCAATACTAGAGCTCACCAACTGTTGAAACTCCTGCGTTGACATTTATCCATGAATCATGTTAAACAAGAAATCTTTTCAATTAACTAAGGAAAGACATAAATTTATTATCTAGTTGCCTATTTCATGCATGGGAAAACTTGTAGAATAATGTGAAACCTTTATGAGATCTAATGCAAGGCTGAAGACATTAGAAATGACAATTAAATCCTATTCTTGAAAACTAGTAAAATGTTGGCCTAAGTAATAGAAAACCCTAAATTCCATGAGAAATCAAAATTCTGTCTTTTTGGGGCTGCATAGGA
Source organism: Pinus tabuliformis (assembly GCA_031772625.1). Lineage (NCBI taxonomy): Eukaryota > Viridiplantae > Streptophyta > Pinopsida > Pinales > Pinaceae > Pinus > Pinus tabuliformis. The sequence goes on along the minus strand of CM062805.1, from coordinate 736,850,341 downwards.
GTTCTTTCCTCAAACCATGGTCCCTGAAGGGAGGAGTGAGGCCAAATCCACCTACTAACATCTTTTTGATATTCCTTTATCTTCCTAAGCTATTGCTAAAGCAATGCAAAAATGGAAGCAAACTAATTAAATCCACAACTACTTGTAATGAAATAATGCTAAAGACAATTCAACCATTAATCTATGAAATCAACTAAGCATACAAATACAAGAAGAGGAGCCTTTGCTGCTAGGGTTGGGCCCTAACCCAAGAGCTTCAACCCTCTGAGTCAACTTAGTGCTGGATCAAGGAAATGCTCATTCTCATTATCAAATCAGAAAATTACATAACAATGTCTTCCACAAGTCTTGAACTCGAAAAATGCTTAGTGATTTTACATCAAAAATTCGAATCCTAATGAGGCTCTAGGCCTCCTTATTTATACAACTAAAGTCTCCAACGACTTCATTAAATATAGGGAGGCTCGTTTCCCAAACTCAAGATAAACTGGCTCAGCTGCCTTTTGATCTTCATGACTCGGCTGCTTGCAACTCTAAGCTAGTGTAATTTGATGGAGGAATATTCAAATGAGTGAGGAGTAAATGAGGAGGATCTATCTCCTACAATCTCTTCTCCTTGTCTCATTCGAGTTCCTGCCCTTAATTAGCCAAAAATTCCATGATTTGCTCTCAAAAACCTGCAATCAATGCACATTAGTCCACTGGGCATAACATCTCACTTTTACTCATCTCATTAAGCAAAATATAATCAAAACATGTAAGGAATTATGAGAAGAGTTGATTTAAATAAACTTGGAGGTGTATTAAGGTCCATATAGTTACCCAATGATGAGGCTCATCACCCTCTCTAGGATGACTTTTCCTTGGCTATTCGACTTGGGCTTGGGAGCCTTCTAGACATTTCTAATTTCAAAATAATTTTTCTCTCCTTGATACAAATTCCCAAAAGGGTATTTTACAATATGAAAAGGACTCTTGACTCATGGAAAACCCTAGGAGCATTCAATAAATGCTTGACCTAATGACAAACTGACTTTAACATGAAACCCATGCTTTACAAAAATAATTTTCTTTGTTATTTTGATACATAATAATTACATCATGACATGAGTCAAATAACAATTATGAAGACTAGAACTAGTCATATTCTTCAACATATCGGAGTATGTGGATAATTTTTTGCAATGGAAGATTTAATGCTATCATATTATGTTGAGATCTCAAGTTATCGAGTGAGCTCATTGGTTAGGATGAATAGGTTCTCAAGTTTTCAAGTTTTTAAATATTAATCGAATATTTTAAACACAAATAACTTCCTTGTAACTCATTTGTACTAGTATAACGTTCTCGTGGTCTCATCAATACATTTCTCAACATCCCTTATGACACTTACTGACAATTTCTCTCATTTGATGTAGCATTATAGCACATTCAACCAAATCGGCATTTTCCAAATCTATCTTCATCTATTGATGGAGGTTTAGGTAGGATAGAATAAATTGACCAAACATATGCTACGTCATCTATTAGGAAAAGACCAAATAGAGATGAAAATATTAGAAGAAAATTCCATAGACACATAGAAAATTTTCTCACTAAAGGGGCATCATGTTCTTGTGATAATAACATAGATCACATCGAGGTGCCCTTGAGGTACAAACATCTAGTGAAAAAATTGGTGATGGGCATCCAAATTATACACAAATTAAGACCCATATAACCTTCCCTAGGAACATAAAGACTATATTAAATGTCTCCTTCTACACTTAATAATGTATTTATAGCTTTAATATGTTCTTAGGAAGGTTTAGAGATAATTGCATATATGTGCCTAATATTATTTATTTTTTCATAATATTGAGAGAATATGGAGTAAATTCTGAATGAGATAATATAGGTACTTTCTCCCTACTACAGGATGGACCAATATTGGATAATAAATTAATTGAATATCATTAAATTATTCCATAAATTATGGAGCTGCATCGATTGAGAAAATATATGTGTGCTCCCTGTCATTTAATGTGGATTCTTAGTGTTAAGAACCAGATCCATTATTTGATGGATTTTGGAGGGGAAAGTTTCCTCTTTTCAAGGAGAATGATCCCCCATCATTTTTTATGAGTACAATTTCGTATGGGCCTTTAGAGGCATGTATTTCTTAGTCTTCTTGTGGAGAAAACTTGTTATTTGGTAGCTCCACTTTCATTTCTAGCAGTGATGTACTTGGATTCATTCAAATAATGAAGTTTGGTGCCATTTTTAGCCTATAAATCTTGGTTTCCTTCATAGGACTATGATTTTCCTTAGGCTTGGCCATCCTAGGAGCCTCAAATCCCTCTTTTGCAATTTATTTATTTCCTTTGAATGTCTTTCTCACTTACATCTCTTATTTATGCATTTACTATTCATGTTTCTTTTGTTGTCAGTCATATTGGTTAAATGATTGAAGTGATTTTTTTTGTAGGTTATTTACAGAGTCACAAGCATGATGCATCCTTAGAACAACTTTGAAAATTCATATTTGTCATTGAGCTACTTGGATTGGTTTACTAGTTCCCACATAAAGAATTTCTGGAAGTCCCTTGTAGCAAAATAGTAGTAATTTTATGTTATTTTTTAGAATGTGTTAATGAACTTCATTTGAGTTGATTCCACTTGAATTGGATCGTAAAAAAATTCAAGTTAATAAAAAAATTCACCCCAAGCATTTTCACTTGATTAGGTTAGGAATTTGGTAGGTTAACTAACTCACTAGTTCTTGAATTTACGGTTTTTAGAATAGTAATTTTATGCTTATTTTTAGCATGCGATAACATGGATATTTTGGAGTGATTTCACTTGGAATGAAGTCCTGCAACATCCTAATTTAAATAAATAAATAAATAAATAAATAATAAAATTAAAAATCCCATCTTATTTTCATTTGATTTACTTGGGAATTGGACAAGTTATCTCACTCTTGTATCAAAACAAGATTTTTTGTAGCACCTCCTATAGCACTCATGTAGCACGTGTAAACTTGACCATATTTATCCAAAAGCTTGGTCTTTGTATCTTAGGTTTGAATCATTACACATAGTCTCTGAATACATGATTGCGTAAGACCAAAGGCCTCTTAATCCTTTCCTCTTCTCCATTGTAATTCACCTATGTAGTTTGGGTTAGTGGACAAATTCATGACTTGAAGAGCATAATGATGATTTTCAAGATTATTTTTTGAAGCACATTGGGAAATCTATTGACGAAATCTATCTACAATGTAGTGATTGAAGGATTATTACCATTTGTTTCATGCATATTAAGCTATGTTTTCTGTTTCCGACATTTCTATTTCTATTTCATAGACTAGGCTTCCCTTTGATGTACCATTTACACTTTGAAAATAGCTTAATGTCTACATTTATGAAAGTAATATTAGAATTTACATTCATGAAAAGTAGAATAGCCTTTCCTTTCTGGAAAAGTAATTAGGCTTCATTTCTACAAACAAAGAAACATTTCCATTTCTGCAACTAGTTTAGGCTTGGATTTCATGACAATCATTTTTTTGTATCAAACCAATGAAAAAAGGACACATTTCATGATGCACATATCGTGCCAACACCTATTAATTTTGTATGAACCCTGGGTTGATAATTTAATTCAATATCCTGATGCGTTGCAACATTCGTTTTGCAATATTGGGGCTCATCACTTTTTGGCTTTGTTGTCGGGGAGGCATCAAATTATGCATTTTTTTCTTCCATAGTTGTTTCATTTCTTTTACTTTTTGAAAGAACAAAAAAATCAATTAGGAATATTTCATTTCAAAGATATATAAATTTCATTGCAGTAGCATTCTTATTAAAAATAAATAAAATAGAAAAATACTTCTCCAACACCAAACCCCCCCTCATTTGATCACATGGTGTGGTAAGAACCACATCACCATCCACTTTTATAGGTAGAAGAAGAAGAGGTGGCAGACAAGGTAGCAAAAATGGATGGAGATGATAACAATGAGGAAGATCCTCTTGCATTTCCTGTTCAACGTATTGATATGAGTGTCCATATGAAAAGCATCCCTCCACCTTTCCTTCCTAAATTCCATGGTATGAGGTCAGAGGATCCAGACACCTTTCTCTTTGAATTTTAAATCCTTTGTAGATGTTACGGTTACTTACTAAACACTCAAAAATTGATATTGTTTCTAGCAACATTGAAGGATAGAGCTCTTAAATGGTTCATGAGTTTAGAGACTAATTCAATAAGATCATGGAATGATATACAAAATATTTTTCTAGAAAAATATAAAGATCATGATCTTAAAGAATAAATCTTTAGAATGGCTCAAAAAGAAGATGAGAGCCTTGGGGACCTTATAGAGAGGTTCATGTATAATGTTAAGATGGAAAAATTGCATTGTTTAGGATTCGACACAGTAAAAACCCTCTTACTTAGAACAATTAGGGATGAGTGGATTGATATCCTTGATCTCATGAGTAGAGGCGATGTATACCAATTAAAATTTGAAGAATTTTGTGAAACATGTAAGTGCATATCAAAAGAGATGGCAAGAGTAAATAAATCAGCATCAAGATCCGTAAGTCAAGATTAAATTGGAAATTTGTTTGATAACTTTAAACATAAATTATTAGCAATCTAAGCAAACAAGTTGAAATGTTAAGAATAAAAGATGAGAAAAAATAAGATGTTGATATTTGTGTTGTCCACACAGAATCACATGCTATTAAATATTTCCCATCATTACAAAGGTTGAAGGAAGTTTACTAAGAGGGAAATGGAGAAATTTAATCACCATAACAACTATGTTATGTAGCTCTAAGAAGACCATGGTAGCCTAGTCAACGTGATATGATGCAAGAACCTAATTCACAATTTCAAGCTTATGCAAATCCATCTCAAAGTACTTGGAACACACCCTTTCCTTGGCAACTGAGGCCATCTCAAATGCAAAACCAATCTTGGTAACAAGGTTGGAAAGGAAATTATGGGATCAATCCACAATATCCTCAATATTTTCCTCAATATCCTCCATACCCAACTCCATGTTATCCCTACCATCCACCTCCACCACAACCTCAACCACATCCATCTCAAAGATCCACTCCCACTCAACTATCTGTACCACCACTTCCAATCCCACACAAGGAAGTAGCTCATTCCATTTACAATGCTAAGGTACAGTACTTCGAAAAAACTCCTCTTGATCTAAATGGTATTCATCTTAACTTAGGAAGAGTATTGCAAAAAATGGATTCTATTCATGTCATTGAAGGACAACATTCAGAAAAAAGAAGATTCAAATGAGAAGACCAAAGAATCATGGGTTTCACTTGATGAATCAAAGACATAAAAATCAGGGATTGAGGAAGTTCCATCATTATATACTCTATGCGTTCAAGAGAATAATCAGTAAAAAGAAGAATATTTGAATGTCATGGAAGAAGAGGACATAGAAAGAGATACAAATGTGCAAGAGGACTAGGGGCATCACAACTATATTGAAATATGGTTCTAGACAATCATTAAGTTGTAGCAACACACTCTTATTCAATAATTAATGATCTCATCCCAATCAAAGGAATTGGTCTCTCATATTCAAGTACATGTCAAAGCATATCTTCTGAGCCTACACATGATTTTATCTGTCATCTTGATGTGCACATGGCTCCATTGGAAGTATTACTATACTCTAAAGAGATTTTTATTTTTCAAGGAGAGTAGTATAGAAAAAATAAGAAAGAGAAAAAAAGGAGGAAAATAATAAAATCTCAGGTGAAAAGCTCCTTTGAGGCACCTGAGATTGGCTTATTGATTGAAAACCTCCATGACGCGATAAATTTTTTGAAGAAAAGAGAAAAAAGAGAAAAAGAAAATATCTTAGGTGAAAACCTCCTTTGAGGCGCCTAGGCAAACGTACTAGTTGAAAACCTCATTGAGGCAACTAGTAGGCCTAAAAGAAAAAAAATTCTTTGCTCCATGTATCTCTCTCTGATGAATGCAGGTGCTCTTGAATCTTTGCAAACAACAAAACAAGTTAGCACCAAAATAAAAAGTTGGTAAAAAAATCTAGTCATAGGAAGTCAAACTTGGGCTTTCTCCTCTGCCCAAATGCTCCAACAGGATGAATTCAACGCCAATCCATCACCCTCATCCATTTCCAACATCCACCCATCATTTATAATATATTCTCTTCCATTTCCCTCATCATCCTAAAATGCTATAGGAAGGATATGTTTTGCTACAAGAAGCAAAAATACACAAGGAAGAAAATTGTTTTTACCTTGTCTCAAAAAATATGCATATTTTTGCCATTTTATTTCATGAGGAGATGCATATGGATGATGGTAACATTTTCGAGGAATTGTAGAAAATTCAAGTGCACATTTTTCGAGAAATTGGCCTTCATAACCTACAATATTTTTTAGTTTTTCTCAAGATTCATGCATCCATTGGAAAATATGTTTTATGGGGAGGTGCATAAGGATGATAGAAACATGTTAAAAAAAATCAGGTCAATCCAATCTACCTTTTGAGAGATATGGATAAAACAATTTTGCTACAGGAGCGTAATTGCTACAAGAGTGACTAGAATTGCTACAGGATTGTGATCGACATAAAGAGAGGGGTCAAATCCTATGTTTTCCTTGGGGGAATGAATAAATAAGTCTGCCACACTTCCATCATCCACCCTCCACACCATTTAGTCACTTCTCCATCCAAAAAAAACATCTTTGTCCATGAAAAATTCTGATTTTCACCCCTTCTTTCATTTCTTTCACTACAACCAAGGATTTTGATCCTTGTCGATAGATTGATCATGAATTATCATTGTTTTTGGAATCTTTATCTGAAAGATATTGTCAACATAGAAGGTTTTTTTTACTGCTACAGGAAGTAATACATTCCTGTAGCAGTCTGCAATTTACCTTACAGGACCACAATTGAAAGCACCAAAACAAAGAACCAATCATCATGAAGACAGTGAAGAGTCATTTCCTTGATTTTGAGTAGCTAAAGGAGCCTTTGTTATTTGCTACAAGATTCTTGATCACTCATCAAATAGAAACATCTGATCCAAAGAACATTTGCATGAAGGAAAATCCTACATCATCAAGCATCAATCAACAAGAGAACATAAAAAAACATATCTTTCTCACGAAATTGCAAAAGACATGCACAACAAAATGACATATGGTCAACTACAACACTCAGATCAAGAGCATCTCAGGATAAGAGCAATAGCATTAGCGATAAAACCTAGAGGACCTCTAGCAGATTATCACACGTAGCTTCAGGATCATTAGAGGAAGCCTCCACAACTACAACAACATCCTACACACAAAAAACAGTCATGGTAAGGAAAATGTATGCAACTCTTTAACCTCACCTTTTAAACCTATTCTAGATTGAGAAAACATTAAAGTGTGAGAAGGAAATACCTTTTATAGCCAAACATAATAGCATGAACCCTCAGTCTTATCTAGCAAGTCATTTAACGTTTTTCCAAAGGACAACCACACATGTGGGAGATAAATGAGACAAAAGTGAAAAAAGACTTAAGAAAGTGGATGTTATCATGGAGTTCAACAAATAGTTGGTGGCCAACTCAGTTAACTCAAAGCAATCTAAGTTTATTTCACATGCAATGAAAAAAGAGAAAAAATAAAAATAATAATAATAAAAACAACAATAAAAATAAAAGTTGGACCCACCAACTCTTGGCATGCAAATATTAGTTTCTACAGGTTGTGTGCTACCTAATCATAACAATATGCTATAGGACCAACACAAATTTTCTACAAGAAGAAAAAAATTGCTACAAGAGGAACATAACTACTATAGGAAGAACATAGTTGCTATAGGGAGGAACAATTTGCTACAAGAAGCTATCAGAGTGCTAAAAGAAGACAAATTATATATATATAAGCCACTAGAGACTTGGAGAGAAAGTAAATATTCAAAGGAAATTGCAAGGGTGCAAGCAGAGATGCTACAACTAAAAAATGAATTGCTACGAGACGAAGTAAAAGTGCTACAGTAAGGGACAACAACAACTCAAGTGGAGGGAGAAGGTCCACAAGGACTCCAAGAGCCCACTCCACAACTTGGTATTGGATCCTATTACAAATTTATTACAAAAAGATCTAGAACTGTCCAGTAGATGCAAATTGAAAAATCCAAGGAGGTAGAGCATGTGGGCCTCATGGAGGAAAAAGTGAAAGAAATGAGCAAGGAATTGAATTATTTAAGGCTAAGGGAGTATGTGATCAAATACAAGAACCCATCCAAATCATATTCCAATGAGCTAAGGAAGAGAATTTCATGAAGAACCACAGGGCAAGGAGAATGAATAGGTTTCTTAGAGGATGAGCAAAAGTTTCAGTAGGGGGGTATGATAGGCCTTCAAATTAGACACAAATTAAGGACCACCTAACCTTTCCTGTGCACATAAAGGCTATATCAAATCTCTCCTTCTACACTTAATAATATTTTTTTAATTTAATATGTTCTTAGGAAGGTTTAGAGATAATTGAATATTATGTACCTAATATTATTTATTTTTGTAGAATACTGAGAGGATATGGAGTAAATTATGAATGAGATAATATAGGTCATTCTCCCTACTACAGGATGGACCAAGATTGGATAATAATTGAACTAAATATCATGAAATTATTGCACAAATCTAGGAATGTGTTCCTTTTCATTTAATGCAGATTCCTAGTGTTGAGAACCAGATCCACTATTTGAGGCATTTTGGAGGGTAAAGCTTCCTCCTTTCAATAAGAATGCTTCCTCATCATTTTTCATAAGTACCAAATTAAATTCGCCTTTAGGGGCATGTATTTCTTAGTCTTCTTGTGGATAGAACTTGTTATTTAGTATCTCCATTTTCATTTCTAGCAGGGATGTACTTGGATTAATTCAAATAATGAATTTTGGTGCCTTTTTTAGCCTCTAAAGCTTGGTATCGTCCATAGAAATTTGTGTTTCTTTGGGATTTATAATCCCAGGATCCTCAAATACCTCTTGTACAATTTCTTTATTTCCTTTGAATGCCTTTTTCACTTGCATTTCTTATTTCTACATTTACTATTCACACTTCTTTTGTTGTAGGTAATATTTGTTAAATGGTTGAAGTGATTTTTTTATAGGTTATTTAAAGATTCACAAGAATTATTCATCCTTATAACAAATTTTAAAATTCATATTCATCATTCAGCTACTTGGATTGGTTTTCTAGTTCACAATTCTAGAATTTCTGGAAATCCCTTGTAGATAAATAGTAGTAATTTTCTGTTATTTTAGAATGTGTTTATGACCTTCAGTTGAGTTTATTACACTTGAATTGGGTCATAAAAAGATACAATTTAGTAAAAAAATTACCCCATATAATTTTCACTTGATTAGGCTAGGCATTTGGTAGGTTAACTAGCTCACTAAGTCTTGAATTTCTGGTTTTTAGAGTAGTAATTTTCTGATATTTTTTTAGCACATGTTAACAAGGGTATTTTGGAGAAATTACACCTATACTAGAGTCCTAGGAACTCCTAATCAATAAAAAATTCCCATCTCATGTTCATTTGATTTACTTGGCCATTCAACAAGTTATCTCTCCTATAGCAAAACAAGGCCCCCTATAGCACTCCTATAGCACATGTAAACTTGACTAGATTTGCTCCAAAATCTTGGTTTCTGTATATTAGGCTTGAATCATGACCCCTAGGCTCTAAACTCATGATTGATTAAGACCAAATACCTCTTAAGCCTTTCCTCTTATCCATTGAAATTTACCTCTACAATTTGGATTAGTGAACAAATTCATGAATTGAAGAGCATAGTGATGATTTTCACTATTACTTTATGAAGCACCTTGTGAACTTTATTGACAAAATCTATCTGGAATGCAGTGATTGAAGAATTATTTCATTTTGTTTCATACATCTTAAGCTATGGTTTCCATTTCCAACATTTCTATTTCTATTGCATAGACTAGGCTTCCTTTTGATGTACCATTTATACTTTGGAAATAGGTTAATGTTTACATTTTTACAAGTAAGATTAGCATTTACATTCATCCAAAGTAGAATAACCTTTCCTTTTTTCAAAATTAACTAGGATTTCCTCTCTGCAAAAGTAATTAATTTTCCTTTCTACAAACAGAGTAACATTTCCATTTCTGAAATCAGTTTAGGCTTGTATTTCATGACATTTGTTTCATTGCATAAAATCGATGAAATAAGGACACATTTCATGTTTCACATATAATGTCAACACCTCTTAAGTTTGTACAAACCCCAGGTTGATAATTTAAGTCAATAGACCCAGTAGTTGCAACATTCTTGTTGCAATATTGGGGCTCATTAATGGGCACCCAAGGATCTTCCTGAAATAAAGAATTCTTTTTCTGTCAATGAAAGGATATACCACATTGCCCCATTTTCATTACATGGTTTGGGGCTATTTTCCATGGATGGAATCAAGGTATGTTACAGAGGATTAACTTAATTGATGATGTATGTCAGACCCTATTACAACTACAATGATTGGGTATGGCTAGTCCAATATAGAAATTGTATGTGAAGATATGGAGTGGCCACTAATTATATACAACTAAAATACAATGATTAAAATAAAGGCACAACTATGTATATTGATAGAAGGCCAAAAGAAATAGGGAATATTGCAGGGTTTATAAATAGTACATGGCATGTCACCAAAAACAAGAAACCCAATTTCATATTCAAGGAAAGTGAAGGAAATCATGTATTCGTGTGTGCCACTAAATCAATAGATGTAGGGGAAGAGTTTCTCATTGACTACAATTTAAATAAAATAAATACAAATATTTCTATTATTTGGGTAGTATGTATTCAATTTTACCCAATTTGTAAGAAATTTCTATTGAATATTATGATTTTCATTTACTACAATATATTGTTATACATCTTGTAAGTTGAGGAATGTTAAAATTGGCAACCAGGGCAAAACTACATGTGGGTCATCTTATTCATGGCTAATAATATTTTTATTAGATTCCTCTCGTCGAGAGGTGTAGGATTGATATAAAGATCATCCAATTTTGATAAGTATTCATGGAGATATGAATTTATTTTGATTATGGAATTATTATCAAGCCGACCTACAACTCATGTAGGCTCAGAAGCCCAATAGTCGCATCTATTCACCCACCAAAGTTGTGTATAAATATAAGAGGACTTTTCCTCATTTAGACTCACTCATCTCATCACATATCTCTCTTTCTACTGCGCAGATATGAGTCTCTTCTCTACTGCGCTGAAATGGGTCTCTCTCTCTCACACATGTGAAGCCGGAAGCTGTTGAATTTGATGCTGCAACTGCAGAAGTAAAGATTGACTTGTGTGACATAGAAGATCTCCTCTTTGGAGCTGCGCTGTAGGTTCATCTGAACCTCCTTTGAATGCCGCAACTTTTGGTGGTGGAATGAAGTCAATCCGACGAACGATTTGCAAAATATCGACTGCCCTAGTTTGAAGCCGGAAACTGCTGAAACTGAAGCTGCAACTGCAGAAGTAAAGATTGACTTGCGTGGCCTAGAAGATATCCTCTTTGGAACTGCACTGTAGGTTCATCTGAACCTCCTTTGAAAGCCACAAATTTTGGTGGTGGAATGAAGTCAATCCGACGAACGGTTTGCAAGATATCGACTGCCCTAGTTTGAAGCCGGAAACTGCTGAAACTAAAGCTGCAACTGCAGAAGTAAAGATTGACTTGCGTGGCCTAGAAGATCTCCTCATCTGAACTGCGCTGTAGGTTCATCTGAACCTCCTCTGGAAGCCCTAGTTTGTGAGATATGATCTGCCCTAGTTTGATAATGAAGCCGCTAATGCTGATGCTACTGATCTAGGGTTTGCTACTGTTGATATGAATCAGATTTATTGTACTATTTCTCTTTGCTGAATTATTGAAGATAAAAGAAGATTTTATCAAAGGGTTTCCCCACACATTGTGAGGTTTGTCCCTGGCTAGCCGCCACATCTTGTGTCTCTTGCCTTGGCTTGTTTTCTGTCGATCGTTTAATGTTCTATCTGCACTTTACTTTATGTACATGTGATTGCTAATCGATGGAATATAATAAGAAAAAGAAGTAAACTGTTATAAGCATAGAACATACCATAACTTAACATGGTATCAGAGCTGAGGTGAAGACAAAGCCCGAGCAAGAGCAAGAGCAATCATTGAAGAGAAGATTGGCAAGGCTATCCTAAAAGAACTATGGGGTCCTCAACACTCTTTCCTGCCGAGGACAAGCTCTGTGAGAAAGCTGACTATCACAGATGAAAGATGTCTATCGATCTAACCCTTGAAGACCAAGGAGTGCTGGACCATGTGATGAGCCCCAAAAATGGATAATTATTTGGGCTCATTCAACCTCCTAATTCGACTTAATCCACCATTCTCATTAGTTTATTGCATGTTTTTTATTATATTTATGCTAATAGAGTGAATTGGGTTAGTCATTATGCCAACAAGTCTAATGTGTGCTTTGTGTAGCCTTTTTGGTCAATTTGGAGACAAAGTCAATGGTTGAAATGAGCACTTGGCAGCCAAATTCGTGGAGAGTATTCCCTTCATTTATGGGCCCTTACCTCGAATTCTCCACCATCAGCTCGGAGTTCAAGGGCCACCAAATCAATCAGCACAAGGGCAGCCAAGCAAGTCAAGTAGGACTGCTGTTAACTACAAGTCTTGGGCAGCCGAGTCCCTAAAGTTTAGGAGGACTGTTGGGGTCCTCAATTTGTATAAATAAGAAGGCTTAGGGCCTCATTTTGGTTAGCTGGTAGTTAGTCATTTCATAGTCTTGTTGTAGTCATTTTGTAGTTCGATTTTTAGGCAATAGATTAGTTTTGCTGTCAGCTCATTTTCAAGTTCTCCTTGTGGACAGTTTTGATGTAACTCTTCATTTCTTGATTAATAAAGATGAATCCAGCTTTGCACCAGCTCTAAATCTCTCTTAGGAGGCTGTAGCTCTTGGGGTTGGGCCCATCTCAAGTGCCCAGTACCTCCTTTGTTTACTTTCATGTGTCTTTGTTGCATTCTTAGAGTAAAATCTGCTATTTAGATTTAAAACTTGTTGTGTTATTTAGGTTTCTTTTGATGATTAAAGTAGATTTTCATGTTCAGATTGATTTGGATATATTAATAACATAAAGGATCCTTGGAAAAAGGGGCTCAAGCACCTCTGATCTTACCTCTCCCTCAGTGGGATCGTGAGTTGGGACAAAGGTGACCTTGCTGCCCACAAAAAAATTGTTTTGCTTCACCATGCAAGTATTAGTGTTGGATTCTTAGTTGTCAAACTTGGTATCAGTTTTGACTGCATGCTTCGGGTTATGATTGCTTAGTTGCATAGTTAGTTCATCTGATTTTGTGCAAATAAACTTCTGTTCCATTTCTTTTGCTATTATCTAGGTCAGATTAGGTCAAGGTAATTAGGTTCTTGGTTTTCCAAGTCTTCATTTGTTAAATTCGAAAAATAACTTGCGGAGCACCTGTTATCCTTCTCTGTCTACCCAGACTCCCTCAAACCCATCTTCTCCATCTCCTAACTTGGTTTCTTGCCTCACGTTGCCATACTGCCCTCATAACCCTACCTTTTTGTGCAGCATTACTTTAGTCTTCTTGGAACAAGTCCAGCCATCTACACCTTCTCCTCAACTCTATCCATCTGTCCTTGGGTCATTTCAGGCCCCTACCCTACCTCCCTATCCATTCATGCACCTTACCTCACTCACCCATCCTCCAAAATCCAATTTTTAAACATCCTGTAGAAAAATCACAGAACATCCTGTAGAAATCCTAAACATCCTGTAGAATCCCTACAGACTTCCTGTAGAAGCTCACGAATGAGGTTTCTTGATAGCCAAACTTTGTGAAACTCTCTGGAAGGGTGTTAGGGACCCCTTAGACCCTCTCTAAACTTTCCCAAGCATTTATCCTCCTTGATCCACCTCTGCACAGTCAAAGATAGTTAGAAGCACATGCATGATAATTCCAACAACTTAACCAAAAATCCAAAAAGATGTTTTCTTCAGATAGAGGTAGTCTAGACACATGTATTTTACCTTCATAGAAGTAATGGCATCTCTTTTAGTAGTTTTCATGCTCTCCTTTGCGTCAGTAGGACTAGCTGGTAGAATTAGGGTTTGCTAGGGTTTGCGTTTCTTTTTGGCTTTCAGTTTCTTTTTTGCAATTAGATTAGCTTCCTTCGAGTTAGCTTTCATCCATCAATTAAAAAGCTTCTTCTAAGAGCTCATAGAAGTTGGCTTAAGCTCCTAGTGGACTTGTGCCAGCTGACCAAGTGACAGCTGCGGCAAGAGCTAGTACTGGTGCATACAACACCGTCGCTTCCAAGTTTGTTACGAACTACCGGGTTGATAAAATTAAAGAAGGGAGTTCCAGGAGTTGTAGCATTATTGCTACAATACTGGAGCCCACCATCTTTTTGGCGCCGTTGCCGGGGAAGCGTCAGAGTATTGGTGATTTTCGCTTTTCTTCTATTTTCCACAACAATCTTCTGCTAAGTAGTTTATTTCATTTCCATTATGCAATTTTGTTTATGCAAAAGTAGATTAGCATTTCCCGCTTTCATAGATTAGCATTTCAATTCCGCAATTTCATTTCTGCAAGCGTAGATTATCATTTCAATTCCGCAAGCGTAGACTAGCATTTCATTCCTGCAATTCCATTTGAGAAAAATAGATTAGTCCTTCCCTGCTTTCATTTCAATTCCGCATTTTCATTTTAGCAAGATAGTTAGTTGCAGTTCAATCTATTTCAGTTTTGCAGGTAGAAGTAGAAAAAAGAAAAAAATCAACCAAAAAGATTTCATTTCATGCCTTGTAGGAGTAGAGATAAGTTAGAAAAATGATTGCACAACACCCCCACTGCTTCACACAGCCAACATTCTCTCTTCTTCGATGGCTGTGATTAAAGAACCCTTAGGTGGACAGCAAGACATATTTGAAGAACCTCAAGGGAAGAAGAAGAAGAAACCATTCCTCTGGAGAAAATGGCTACAAGCAGAAATGTTGGGAGCAACACCTTGTCCAAAGACGAATTTGAAAATCAGATCGAAGATTTCAAGAGTGATATGAGGCAGTTTCTTGCCATGCAACTGGATACCTTGCGGATCCAAAAGAAGTAAGAAGAAGCCAAGAGGGCTTTGGCCATTTTTTGTCCTAGGTGCACTAGAAAACATCCTAGGAATGAATGTCCATTGTACTCCATAGAAGTGTGTTTTGTCTATGAAGAATACCATCCTACAGATCAGTGCCCTTCTTTACCCAGAATCAAAGCTGCATATCAGAGAACCAAAGGAGCCACTGAATCACTCTATTATATGAACCAAAGGAGGCTGCATGGACCTAGATCTTACCAGCAGGAATTGCAAGGGACACCCGAGACCTATTATGACCCCTATCAAGCCACTTTCATGCCTTCTTGGGGTCCCCCTACTCATCCTTCCTGGTTCACACCTCCTCCTTGTCCCTTCACAGATCCATATTATGCCCAACCAGTTGCTCATTCATTTCACGCTTATGCTCAGCCACAGCCTCAGTGGAATGCACCTCATCAGGGGTGGAGGCCCCAATACAACACTCCTCCTGCTTATTTTCCTCCTCCACCTACTCATCCACAACCATCGCCTCCTTCTCCACCAAGGCAACCCCAAATGCCTAACCAACCACAACCCCATCCGCATCCATCTCAAATGCACACCTCCACTCAACTACCCGTACCACCATTTCCAAAACCATACCATGGAGCAGCTCAACCCAATTGCAAAGCTGAGGCACAACATGTCCAAATGACTCCTCCTAAGCTCAATGATCTTCACCAAAGCTCAAGAAGAGTGTTGCAAAATAGAGATTATATTGACAACATTGAAGGACCAAAGGCAAGAGAAAATTCCAAAGAGGAGATCAAAGAACCATGGGCTGAACTTGATGAAGAGAAGAGATCAGAATCAGAGATCGAGAGAGTTCCCTCATGGTTACCATCAAATCCTCCATGTACTCGAGAGAAAGATCAGCAAAAAGAGGAAGATGAGAAGGTCATGATAGAAGGTGACATGAAGAATGATCCAGATCAGCAAAAGGACCAAGGATATCAAAGCTATATTGAAACATGGTTCCAGACAGTCACTAAGTTGCAGCAGTACTCTCTTCCTCAATTATGTTTGATCCCTTCAAAGTCAGATCATTTGGTCTCTAAAATCCGGATAGCTGTCCAAGCATGCATTTCGAGCCTCCACATCATTTTGTCTCTAATCTTGATGTGCACATGGCTCCATTGGAAGTATTCTTACACTTGAAAATGATTTTGTTTTTCAAGTAGGGTAGGGTAGAGAAAAAAAAAAAAGAGAGAAAAAAAGATAAAAGAATGAAAATAAGATGAAAATAAAAATCTAAGGTGAAAACTTCCTCGGAGGCGCATTAGATTGGCTCATTTATTGAAAACCTCCATGAGGCGGTCAATGGTTGGGAAAAAAGAGAAAAGAGAATAAGATATTTGTGTGAAAACCTCCCTTGGAGGCGCCCAGGGCAGGCAATTAGGGTGAAAACCTCCATGAGGCGCCCTAGTTGTTCTTCAAAAAAAAAAGAGAAAAAAGAAAAAGAAAAAGAAATCTAATTTCCATTGAATAATTTCAGGTTGCAGCAATGACATTGCAGGTCAGGAGGATCACTCAAAACAAGGTCAAAGGAGTTTTTGTGCCTTCTAGAGGAGGTTCTATATTTCTACAGGAAACATCCTGTAGAACCTTCAAGCGAGCCAGATTCGATTTTGGAAGGGGATCTAAAGATTGGAATCCATTGGTTATGCCTGAAAGCATCCATGTTCCCATTCCTCACCCTTTTCCATCATCTTTTCCACCTCATTGTGCTTCTTCATTGTGCTTCTACAGGAAGTTCCTGTAGAAATTGTAGGAAGCTAGAAATGGATTTCAAAAAGGTGGTTTGGCGAACATGGTAGCTTCCTCAAGGGTTCAGAAGTCCTCCTGCACTTTTCAAACTCCTCCTCCATCATCTCCATGACTGCATCACAACCCAAGCTCATTTTTCTTACCATGCAACAAAACTGCAAAATGCCTTGAAGAAAAAACACATAGAACATAATTTGTTTTTGCCATAACTTGAAAACCATGCATCCATTTGAAAAACCGTTTTACAGAGAATTGTATAGGGATGATGGAAACATGCTCGAGCAGTTTCAGGCCATTCCGGTGGACGGTTTCCAAGAAATCAGCCTCCATCACCATCAGCCATTTTTGCATTTTCTCCATATCCATGCATCCGTTTTAAAACCTGTTTCATGGGGAGATGCACACAGGTGATAGTAGCCTACCCAAGCCATTTAAGCCAATTCCGATGCACGGTTTCCAAGATATTGATCTCTAAAATCTTCAACCATTTTCCACTTTTCTCGAAATCTGTGCATCCATTGATCATGATTTTGCTATGGGATGTGTATCATGATGATAGGAACATGCTCAGCAAGTTTCAGATCAATCTGGTTTACCGTTTGGGAGCAATGGCGAAAACAAGTTCTGGTCCTGTGAAAATTCAGTAGCAGCAGCTTGAAGGTGCAGATCTGAACATGGAAACAAATGCCTGCAACTTAGATCTAGTCATAGGACACCTGCACAAGGAAAAACAATAAAAAATCATCAGCCAAGCCCTCATGCAACCAAAGGATCCAGGCATGCAGCAGCAGAACATGAGCATGCAGCAGCAAAAAGCACTTCACAGTAGCCATTTGACTTCAGGTACGTGACTAAAACTTGTTCCTCTATTGCATGAATCTAATTAAAGAAATGCATGAACGAATGGAATGGTGAAATTAAGCCATGAATATAGCAAGGTTAACTTGACATCCAGTTCTCTAGTGCTCAAGGAAAAATCACGCAGCATACGTGTATGGTCATTCATGAAAAATTTGAAAAACACAGTTAGTGGTAGATCTGTTGAACTCCAGTGCATAGGACATCAGATGATTGATAGATAGAAGAAGACATGCAGTTCATAACATCACTGCAGTTCTAAAAAGCCAGCGCACATGTTTTCGCCAGCTCACCACAAATCACGCACTAACTAAAGTAGACTCGGCTGAATCTCACGAATTGTTGTTCATCTGCACTTGCCACATCGTCAATTGAAGTTTGCACAAGCTATTAAGTTGTCGTCCTCCACTGAGCTTCTCAGTCTAGTTTAAAATTCTCCCACGTACCGGGCTCGTTTAGAGGCGCAGTGACATCCTTCACAAGCTGACAAGAGTTCTACAAGAAGAAGTTCTATAGGAAGTATGGCATATCCTTCCAAAGCAGAGAAGCTTGGACTTTTCTTCATCGAGTTTGCAGTTCTGAAAGAGCAAACCGTGAAAGATCTTGATTTCTGAGGTTAACAGAAGCTGTGGACAAACTTAAACTCCAGGCTGCTGCTAGTGTAAAGGCTGGCAAGGAATCTTCTGCAAGAGAAATGCTTCTGGGAAAAAAGAAAGTGCTGCAAGCTTTGGTGAATTGTAAAAAACCATGTGGAGCTTCTTGATGAGCTTTTGACAAAGCTTGGTGAGGCAATATCAGTAAAGGAAACCCAATTAATTAAAACGATAATGTCTACACGTTTTGACCTGGATATTGAAAAAGAGACTGAGGGACCAGCCAGAGTTGTCTCTTCCAAAGAAGTTGCATCTTGTGCCAGAAAAAATTAGTAGAACATTTCAGTTGGATCCAGGCAGCAAGGATACTAATATGGATGAAGTTCTAAGAACTGCTGTAAATGATGCTGGTGAAAACGACAACAAGATAAATCAGAAAGTAGACACCAAGGGCCTTTTGGCAAAGAGAGATAAGATCAAAGATGATTACTTCCATGCAATTTTCAAAGGGATTGACTCATATCATAGCTTCTTAATTTACCTTGACGAACAGGTAGTTGAAATGGAGTCAAATTTGCATACATTTCTCAAAATTTTCAAGTTTGATACTTGAGGATGCTAGTGTAGGCAGCATTCACCACTAGAGAGTCAGGTCTCAAGGTCTTGGAATTAGCATCAGCAAAATTGAAGAATAAGACACCCCCAGCCATGCAAGCCAAATCAGGAAGTGTAAAAATGGCTTCTACAGGAAGCCAGAAATCAGCTACAGGACTTTCTACAGGAAGTCCTGAAAAAGGGAAGCAGAAGGAGAAATCGGCCGAAATCCTAGCTAGGGAGGCAGCAGTTGTGCTGGCCGCCCTAAGTACCTCTCCCAAGCTGAAGGAGAAGTGAAAGAGGGAGCTTCCACTATATATTAAGGCAAGAAAGGGTATGCAGATACTCTAGGAAAAGAAGCATAGACAGTGGGAAGAAGCAAAGAGAAAAGCATGGTTTCATGACAGAGAAGAGGGAATCACTTCAAAAGCTTGGCATGACAGGGAGGTCACCAGGGCCATCAAAGATGAGGAGATAAATTGGTTGCTCAGAGGATGAGCAACACTTTCAGTAGGGGGGTGATGATGAGCCCCAAAAATGGATAATTATTTGGGCTCATTCAACCTCCTAATTCGACTTCATCCACCATTCTCATTAGTTTATTGCATGTTTTTGATTATATTTATGCTACTAGAGTGAATTGGGTTAGTCATTATGCCAACAAGTCTAATGTGTGCTTTGTGTAGCCTTTTTGGTCAATTTGGAGACAAAGTCAATGGTTGAAATGAGCACTTGGCAGCCAAATTCGTGGAGAGTATTCCCTTCATTTATGGGCCCTTACCTCGAATTCTCCACCATCAGCTCGGATTTCAAGGGCCACCAAATCAATCAGCACAAGGGCAGCCAAGCAAGTCAAGTAGGACTGCTGTTAACTACAAGTCTTGGGCAGCCGAGTCCCTAAAGTTTAGGAGGACTGTTGGGGTCCTCAATTTGTATAAATAAGAAGGCTTAGGGCCTCATTTTGGTTAGCTGGTAGTTAGTCATTTCATAGTCTTGTTGTAGTCATTTTGTAGTTCGATTTTTAGGCAATCGATTAGTTTTGCTGTCAGCTCATTTTCAAGTTCTCCTTGTGGACAGTTTTGATGTAACTCTTCATCTCTTGATCAATAAAGATGAATCCAGCTTTGCACCAGCTCTAAATCTCTCTTAGGAGGCTGTAGCTCTTGGGGTTGGGCCCATCTCAAGCGCCCAGTACCTCCTTTGTTTACTTTCATGTGTCTTTGCTGCATTCTTAGAGTATAATCTGCTATTTAGATTTAAAACTTGTTGTGTTATTTAGGTTGCTTTTGATGATTAAAGTAGATTTTCATGTTCAGATTGATTTGGATAGATTAATAACATAAAAGATCCTTGGAAAAAGGGGCTCAAGCACCTCTGATCTTACCTCTCCCTCAGTGGGATCGTGAGTTGGGACAAAGGTGACCTTGCTGCCCACAAAAACACGGTTTTGCTTCACCATGCAAGTATTAGTGTTGGATTCTTAGTTGTCAAACTTGGTATTAGTTTTGACTGCATGCTTAGGGTTATGATTGCTTAGTTGCATAGTTATTTCATCTGATTTTGTGCAAATAAACTTCTGTTCCATTTCTTTTGCTATTATCTAGGTCAGATTAGGTCAAGGTAATTAGGTTCTTGATTTTCCAAGTCTTCATTTGTTAATTCGAAAAATAACTTGCAGAGCACCTGTTATCCTTCTCTGTCTACCCAGACTCCCTTAAACCCATCTTCTCCATCTCCTAACTTGGTTTCTTGCCTCACGTTGCCATACTGCCCTCATAACCCTACCTTTTGTGCAGCATTACTTCAGTCTTCTTGGAACAAGTCCAGCCATCTACACCTTCTCCTCAACTCTATCCATCTGTCCTTGGGTCATTTCAGGCCCCTACCCTGCCTCCCTATCCATTCATGCACCTTACCTCACTCACCCATCCTCCAAAATCCAATTTTTAAACATCCTGTAGAAAAATCACAGAACATCCTATAGAAATCCTAAACATCCTGTAGAACCCCTACAGACTTCCTGTAGAAGCTCACGAATGAGGTTTCTTGATAGCCAAACTCTGTGAAACTCTCTGGAAGGGTGTTAGGGACCCCTTAGACCCTCTCTAAACCTTCCCAAACTTTCCCAAGCATTTCTCCTCCTTGATCCACCTCTGCACAGTCAAAAATAGTTAGAAGCACATGCATGATAATTCCAACAACTTAACCAAAAATACAAAAAGATGTTTTCTTCAGATAGAGGTAGTCTAGACACATGTATTTTACCTTCATAGAAGTAATGGCATCTCTTTTAGTAGTTTACATGCTCTCCTTTGCGTTAGTAGGACTAGCTAGTAGAATTAGGGTTTGCTAGGGTTTGCGTTTCTTTTTGGCTTTCAGTTTCTTTTTTGCAATTAGATTAGCTTCCTTCGAGTTAGCTTTCATCCATCAATTAAAAAGCTTCTTCTAAGAGCTCATAGAAGTTGGCTTAAGCTCCTAGCGGACTTGTGCCAGCTGACCAAGTGACAGCTGCAGCAAGAGCTAGTACTTGTGCATACAGCACCGTCGCTTCCAAGTTTGTAACGAACTACCAGGTTGATAAAATTAAAGAAGGGAGTTCCAGGAGTTGTAGCATTATTGCTACAATACTGGAGCCCACCACCATGTAAGAGGAAATATTGTTGAGCCTTCATCAAATGCATCTGCTGCTGCCCATAACAAATGGAAAAATGGAGAATTCAAAACAAAGAAGATCATCCGGGACTCTATCGAAAAGCGCTTGGTGGCCTACATCTCTGATCTAGACACCTCCAAGGAAATCTATGACAGACTGGACTACTCTTCTGAACTATAATGTAATTCCTGGTTTCGAGGAATTAATGGCTAGATGCATTCAAGAAGAAACAAGGGAAGAAGTGTAAGAAATGCCCATGCCTAAAGGTCCTCCTGCTGCCTTTTCTTTTCATGCAAAGAAAAGAAATAATTCCGAGACCAAGTCAAAAGGAAAGGCTGGACCTAGGGCTAGAAGAAAATGACGATGTTACATTTGCAATAAAGCAAGTCACTATGCAAGGGAGTGCCCTGATAGAAAGGACTCACTCTAGGACGATGATCAAAATCCCTCTGATGGCAATCAAAGGAATGACAAATTCAACAGCAAAGGTAAGAGGAGAGCTGGGAATCAAGGAAGAGGACAAGCATTCAAGAAGGCCAGAAATTCCAGGATGTATTAAATGCACCTGACCTCAAAAAGAACCTAGTGTCCATCTTGGGAACGGAAGACAAAGGCTACAAGGTAACCTTCAGCGATGGCAAGGTATGTATATGGAAAAATAATGTTAAAGATGCCTTTACTCTTGGGTTTAGTGTTGATTCATTATATCAAGTCGATGGAAGTCTGCTAGGTGTCATGTCTTATGACACATCTCTTCAGTCCGAACTTTGGCATTAGAGGTTTTCCCCCCTTCATTATAAAGCTATACTCGGTGTAAGACAAATGGTGATAGGGATGCCCGAATTTTGAATAGAGAATGAAGGTGTATGTCCAGGATGTGCTGAAGGAAAGCTCAAAAGGGGACCATTCCCCTCAAGCCAAAGCAAGACCTATGATATATTACAATTGGTTCACTCAGGCATACCTAAGGTTGGCATTAAGAGGGAGACTACTACACCACATACTCCTGAGCAGAATGGTGTGGTGGGAAGGAAGAACCGCACGATGATGGAAGCTGTCTGGGCCATGCTACATGATCAAAGACTTCTGATGTTACTATGGGCTGAAACTACAATCACCATCGTATATGTACAAAATTGATGCCCTCATCAAGCATTGGGTTCCAAGACTCCTAAAGAAAATTTCACCGCAAGGTGAACAATCTTTTGACTTTGAGGAGATCTTAAGAAGCCAACACCAGGGAACCGAAAGAAAAGGATGATGAATCAATGCCTGATGTAGAAGAACCCATGGATCTGATAGATTCTCATCCACATGAGCCTTCCTCTTCTAGGAAGAGGTCTTCATGGCTTAGGGGGATACTTGATGATGCTAAAGGACATGCTGCACCCTGAGGAACCTTTCGTCAAAGTAAGAAACTTAATAGGTATCAAGGATACCTGACCATCATGAGCACGATCATACAAAATGAGCCTTCGTCATTCTCAGATGTCGTCAAGCATCAAGTATGGAAGGATGTTATGACTGTAGAATATGAATCTATTATGGAGAATGATGTCTGGGAAGTAGTTCCCAGACCCTGGACAAGACAATTGTTACTTCAAAATGGATTTACAAGATAAAGCATGCAGCAGATGGAAGCACGGAAAAGTATAAGGCTCGTTTTGTTGCTCGAGGTTTCTCCCAAAAGGAAGGTATAGACTATGATGAGATATTTGCACCTGTTGCCAGATATATGACCATTCGCTCGATCATAGCCCTTGCTGCTTCACAAGGATGGAACCTACATCAGATGGATGTCAAGACTGCGTTCTTGCATGGCTCGATCAAAGAAGAGGTCTACGTGGAGCAACCCAAAGGATTTGAGATTTATGATCGAAAATCTCATGTATGCAGGCTGAAGAAAGCTCTCTATGGGCTGAAGCAAGCACCCCGAGCATGGTATGAGAGGATCGATAGCTACTTGATGAAGCTGGGATTCACTAGGAGTGAAGCCGATCCTAACCTTTACTTTAAGGTTGAAGATGGCAAGCCTCTCATACTGGTATTGTATGTGGATGACCTCTTTCTAACAGGTGCAGACCCTCTCATTCACAAATGTAAGAGGGAGCTGGCCTCTGAATTTGAAATGAAAGACCTAGGACTGATGCACTACTTCCTAGGACTTGAAGTATGGCAGAAGCCAAGGGAAATTTTCCTATCTCAAGGGAAATATGTGGTAAAGATATTGGAAAGATTTGGTATGATGGACTGCAAACCTGTGACTACCTCGAGGATCTTAACTTTTAGAAGTTATATGGTAGTGATGTCGGACCAGATTTGGGAAATGCCTCTGAGTTTCATAAACTCATTCACATTGATGTTCTTGGTGAACCTCTGTCCGAACATATTTTTTGCAGTTATCATTGTGAGCTCATATTTGGTTGAGCCTCACTGGATTGATGCCAGGAATCTTCTGAGATGTCTTCAGGACACAATCTCTCATGGATTAAGATACACTGCCGGAGATGTGAGACTACTTGGATATACTGATGTTGATTGGGCAGGCAGTGTGGTGGACTGTAAGAGCACTTTCGGGTGCTGTTTCACCTTGGGATCTGCTTTGATATCCTGGATGAGAATGAAGCAGAAGTCGGTGGCTTTGAGCACAACCGAAACAGGATATATTGTTGCTAGCATGACCTCGTGTGAGGTAGTCTGGTTGCGAAAGCTCTTCAGTGAGTTGTTTGGATTTACATTGGATACCACCGTGATTCTCTATAACAACCAGAGGTGGGATTCGATTATTGAGGAATCTCGTATTCGTCGATTGCTCCAACAGATAGACATCATCTTGGATATGGTAAGTTGATGAGCAAGGAGGCTCCATCGCATTAAGATGATGTACAGGTTGATACACCTTGTCAAAGCCCCGAGGAAAGATCTAATCTGTGATTTTCCCAAATGACTTGGAGTCGGTACGAAACCCTTGTACAAGGGTCCTGCATGTTGCATACATTGAGCTTTGGGAGCTCTGAGGGCTTGCGGTTATTACTGGAGCAACATACGACCACAGGGTGACTCACCCTCCCCTGGTGGTGCACACTGGAACAAGATGATTTGCTCTCTTGTGGAACAGGATGATTCGCTCTCCTGTGTAGCATGATGATTAGTTCTCCTGTGAGGCCTGGATTGATGTGTTCTCCATGGCGATTGTAGCAGGATTGATGTGTTCTCCTGTGAGGCCTGGATTGATGTGTTCTCCATGGCAATTGTAGCAGGATTGATGTGTTCTCCTGTGATGCCTGGATTGATGTGTTCTCCATGGAAATTGTAGCAGGATTGATGTGTTCTCCTGTGAGGACAAGATTGATTAGTTCTCCTGTCGAGGCATCCTACCCATGCAGTCTGGGACTCATGGGAAGTACCTCTCATCTGATCAATGAGCAGGGAAATGAAGTTAGGGACCATAGTAGTACCGATGGATGCATCGTTGTAACTACCGTACTCCCTACGCTAGGATGACCTCCATTGATCTGGGATCAATGATACTCATCTGGGACCAGTGGTAGGAGTTGTACCATACTATGACGCTGACTTCGGGTCGGTTGAGACTGGTCTGGGATTAGTGGTACATACTCTGAGACTGACTTTGAGTCAGTGGAGGATGATATTGGTCTGGGACCATTGGAGTTGTACTCACTATGATGCTAACTTTGGGTTGGTTGAGACTGGTCTGGGACCAGTGGTACATACTGTGAGACTAACTTTGAGTCAGTATGATACATCCTCGATCATTTCTTCTTCTTCATAATTCAGACAAAATCATAGTAGAACAGAACAATGCAAGAGCAGAGCAGAACAGAACAAAACAATACAGATCAGTGCAGGGCAGAATAAGACAAAGCAGAACAGGCAAAATAGAGCAGAGCAGGGCAAGGGTCAGGCTGTACAAGGAAGTGCATTTGATGGATGAATAGTAATGACCGATAGACAAATTGCAGATGAAGTTCTCCATGGTTGAGAGGGAGTGTTAAAATTGGAAACCAGGGAAAAAATTCATGTGGGTCATCTTATTCATGGCTAATAATATTTTTATTAGATTCCTCTCGTCGAGAGGTGTAGGATTGATATAAATATCATCCAATTCCGATAAGTATTCATGGAGATATGAATTTATTTTGATTATGGAATTATTATCAAGCCGACCTACAACTCATGTAGGCTCAGAAGCCCAACAGTTGCATCTATTCACCCACCAACGTTGTGTATAAATATAAGAGGAATTTTCCTCATTTAGACTCACTCATCTCATCACATCTCTCTCTCTCTACTGCCCAGATATGAGTCTCTTCTCTACTGCGCTGAAATGGGTCTCTCTCTCGCACACATGTGAAGCCAGAAGCTGTTGAATTTGAAGCTGCAACTGCAGAAGTAAAGATTGACTTGCGTGGCCTAGAAGATCTCCTCTTTGGAACTGCACTGTAGGTTCATCTGAACCTCCTTTGAAAGCCGTAACTTTTGGTGGTGGAATGAAGTCAATCCGACGAACGGTTTGCAATATATCGACTGCCCTAGTTTGAAGCCGGAAACAACTGAAACTGAAGCTGCAACTGCAGAAGTAAAGATTGACTTGCGTGGCCTAGAAGATATCCTCTTTGGAACTATGTTGTAGGTTCATCTGAACCTCCTTTGAAAGCCACAACTTTTGGTGGTGGAATGAAGTCAATCCGACGAACGGTTTGCAAGATATCGACTGCCCTAGTTTGAAGCTGGAAACTGCTGAAACTGAAGCTGCAACTGCAGAAGTAAAGATTGAATTGCGTGGCCTAGAATATATCCTCATCTGAACTACATTGTAGGTTCATCTGAACCTCCTCTGGAAGCCGAAACGTTTGGTGGTGGAATGAAGTCAATCCGACTGTTGGTTTGTGAGATATGGTCTTCCCTAGTTTGATAATGAAGTCACTAATGTTGATGCTACTGATCTAGGGTTTGCTACTGCTGATATGAATCAGATTTATTGTACTATTTCTCTCTGCTGAATTATTGAAGATAAAATAAGATTTGATCAAAGGGTTTCCCCACACATTGTGGGGTTTTTCCCTGGCTAGCCACCACATCTTGTGTCTCTTGTCTTGGCTTGTTTTCTGTCGATCGTTTAATGTTCTATCTGCACTTTACTTTATGTACATGTGATTGCTAATCGGTGGAATATAATAAGAAAAAGAAGTAAACTGTTATAAGCATAGAACATACCATAACTTAACAAGGAAACATTTTAATACATCATGGTTAAAATATTGAATCAGATTAATCATGGTCAAAGGGCACCAACCTCACAAAAGGTAAACATCAATGTAGTTGTAAATAAAATAATTTAACCATGAGATATATATACAAGTAGCATTTTATCCATTATAGAGTAATTCAAATTCATATTTTTAGGCATCATATAACTAAATGAAATATTCACTATGCATATGACCAACTTGATTAAATGCATTCCTTCATCCTTTTTAAAGTATTGTTTCTATACAGTATGGAATACATTTTAATCCTATCATAATGCCTCTTGCAAGAGCCTTCTAAGATGATGAAGTTTTATAAATTTAGAACCTCTTATATTGGCCATGCTACAACATGAAGTTTCTATATAAATTTAAACATATGCCAGTAGTGGTTTTCTTGTTAATATAATGATTATTAATTGTGGATTAATTGTGAAATACACTTATTTGATAAGGTGATAAGAGGAAGGAACCAGCCTTAGAGTAGTCCAAATATGCTCATGAGGAAGAAGTTATTGATGAAGCCATTTGTATGACTGTCGATCAAATCCAAACAATAAGGAAGCTTAAAATCAAAGCAAATAAGAAACTTAATTATTTAGATATTATTAAGCCTCAGACAGATGAGATAAAATGAGAAATCAGAACATTGTTGCAACAATTTTGTTAGTATGGGTGAGAAACACATTTAATTATCCCATTTATTTGTTTATGATTTAGTTATCTCATCCTTTATAAAAATGTCTCTTTATTTTACAGAAGTTTTTGGCGAAGTACAATCCTTATGCTATGACTATGGGGGAAAACATTGGTAGGAGCGTCAATGCTCCACCTGTGAGTGAGTCACCTGTCATTGAGACCGGTACACCCATTCAACCACCCACAATAGGATCTGCACCCCCTGAACAACATACGTTAGTATCTACACATGATGTTGTGGATGTAGAGCATGATCCAATTCCACAATTTGAAGTGAGATTTATTGGATCTTCCTGTGTGTTGTGGCCACCAACAACCCCCCTCCTTATTTAGTATTAGCAATAACACTAGGTAGGTGGGGACCCTTAGTAAAAAATTCAAAAAAATCAATTAAAACTCATGTATTATACTCCTTAAGAAATATCACATCGCACAAAGAAGATAGGACATTTCCTGGTGAGTAAAATGATAAACTGCGAGAATGCGACGCAAGATCCATCGCATCGCATGCATTAAGAAATGCTCATAAACGAAAACTTTAAGAAATTGCCGATGGCCGATATGCGACATCACATATCGCAACATCGCAAAAACAACACATAACTATTTAACGAATTGTAACAATCTGCGATCTTGCGATAATGCGATACTGCGATCGCACAAAACAGTTTTCTGCGATTCTGCGATAAACGTGATCGGCTAACCCTACGATAACACATCTTGATAAAATGAGATAACACGATGATGCGATGCTGCGACGCGAATCGCAGAGATCGTCCATCGCAGATTTTCCCCGGCTCAACATTCAAGAAAAATCAAATACGCCGTTAATGAAAATTAATGAATGTATGCCAAGTGTTAATGAAAGACAGTTTTGTGTTTTTCGAAGAATTAGTTCACGTCAGGTGGCATGTTTTTGTACATCCGTAGAGCTCAGAGCTTTCTTGTCAATTTTTATTATCATTACGCTCTCCTTATGTGTGAACTGCGGGAATGAAAAACATAAACAATATGAAGCAATGTGCAGGGAGTGATTAAGGAAAAATGTAAAGCTCCAATGCTCGGAAGCAGAGAAGAAATGCCCTCATGAACGGATACCGCATGCAACAGAGCCGCAAATTTTAGAGCGCTGCTGAGCTATCCATTGCAGATCTATCAGGTAGATCCATGGTTCAAAGAATAGTTGAACAATGCTAATATCAACAGGCGATTTAACGCTCAAGGGTAGAAGTTCACAAATTTAGCAGTATGTTTGCAAAATTTTAAAGCTTATACCCGGTGAAGGAAAGGCGCTAAATGCGAAAAACGCACTAGAAAGGCTCGGATCAAAGAACGGAGGCAGTTTTCGATGCGCGATTAGCACCTAGTGCTAATTGCGCATCGCTGAGAAAATTGCTCAAAAAGCAAAGTCCTTAACTGCTTAGTCACTCGTGAGCCCGGAAACGAAAGAAAGCAAAGGAAAAGGCAATTTGAGGGTTAACCAAGTGGAATTTGGGTTATTACTGAGCATACACAGTAAATCCACATAGCCAGAGATGATTCTCAAGCATATCTGCTATTTTTCTAGAAAAAATGGTGCCAGCACTTGCCATTTCTGTTTGCTTAGCTCAACCAAAAGTGGAAGACAGTCAGCCGACTCTACCCAAGCAAATATTGAATGGTCGCAACATTAAGGAGCAAATGCAAAAATAGTTAGATATTAGATTTATTTTTTAGAACTAATTTTTCTTAGAAAAAGGGCAGTCATTTAAACCGTATCCTGAATATGTGTAATTAAGTTATTTAGTTAGTAGTATTTAAACCCTTCTCATGCATTTAGAGAAGGGTCCAGAAATTTATCAAAAACTTGTCCTCAGAACATGCACTTTTGCTCCCTCAGAGGGGGTTTTGGTGAATGAATGGATCAAGATTTGTTGATGTTTGCTTTTGATATCTGCTACTGATGTTTCACTTCTGTACTCTTAGTAGATGTTAGAGCAAGGAGAAATAAATCATTATTTCTTGAAGCTTATGAGTAGGACCAGTCATAAATGGTACTTTTATCTCTTGACCATTTCTGCTTATATGTTAAAGTGATATACAGTTTTTAGTTGTTTATATGTTATTGCATGAATGCTTGAGTTACCATTTGGCACTTTTGTACGGTGGTAGCTATTTATTTATGTTTAATGTATGAATATCTTATTATGTGATATGTTGTTCATAACTGTTTTGCCTAACTTTTTATGCGAAATAGTTCATCTTAATTGATTTCCTTTCTTATAATCGCTGAATGATATTTATTACCAGTTGTTATATGAAATCTCTTTAGACCGCATAATAGAAGAGTTACATCCCGGGTTAGCATAGATTAGATGTGTTGGTTTTATTATATTACCATAGCATAGAATTAGATTAAAGTTTGAATTAGAATAGCTTAGATAGTTACTCTTAGATTAGCAACATCCAATTCTACACACACACACACCCATAGATTGGGAAACTGGTCCCATTATCCCCAATCGGACCCGCTATACCAAATGGATAAGGAGCTGCCAACCAAGGTCCGGACCGGGCGGGTATCCCCCTTGTTTTCGACCCAATTTTCGGGGCTTCAACATATTTGGCGCTCGAAGGAGGGCTTGAACTATGAATGGCAAGTAAATCCAAAACTGAATACCATTCTGAGAGTAAATCGCCCTCATCATCTCCCCCGACTTCCCCATTACATTTAAATCCAGACTCAGAAGTCGCTCGAGTATCAACCACTAATACACACCCTGATATTTCAGACCAATCTACCATTGAGCCTCCTGAAGTCGAATCCCTGATTCACAAACTTCAGCGATTTTCCATCTCCCCTCAGAGGTCTGATAAATCTCAAGGCAGCGTGACTTCGTAGTAGAACCCTACTCATCCCCTGACCAGGTTAAAGAGTGAAAATTTTGGCGTTCAGCCAACCGAATTACCTCTTTCCACCAGGAAAAGAGCAAGGAAACCACCGCAAGAGTCTGACAGTGAGACTCTTTCGTCCGCATCATCCATCTCAACTACTTCACCGCAAAGTCAACCATCCACACCTCCACTCCAGATCATCATTCATCCATCCACTATAACTCCCACAACCCCTCTTCAATCATCTAAGATCATAGTATCCTCATCCTCCCAGCCACAGGCATCAACTTCTACACTTTCCTCTGTTAGCAGTTCAACGATGGCCCAGTCTCCATGGAACAACCCTGGGGCAGTCTTAATGCCTGCACCCTTGAGTCAAATACTGACCCATCCTGAGAAATGGCTTCCCAAATTCAATCCCGAGGCAGGTATGCTAGCAGAAGATCACATAATAACTTCATGCTTTCCATTAATCTCAATGGGGTTACTAATGAAGATGTTGTTTTTCGGCTTTTTCCCTATACACTGCAAGGGACAGCCAGGTCATGGTACTTTTCATTACCCTCCGGATCCATTACAAGTTGGGATATCTTCTAGGACCAATTCCTAACCAAGTTTGGTGATGACAGATCAATGGCAACGTTAATCAATGCCCTATCCAATCTTAAAGCCAAAGCTAGAGAGCCTATTAAGGATTTCAATTTGCGGTTCAACAAAATTTTCAACAAAATTCCTACTACTTCTCAGCCCAGCGAAGAAGTACAATGCGAATGGTATATTAATGCTCTGCCATCGAACATAGCCATCTTTGTGGACAGGGCAAATAAAACAACCTTAGCTGAAAACATGAAAGAGGCGATAGCAGTAGAAAAACGAATAATAGCCCTGGAAAAGAGATCCGCGATAGAGGAACGTAAGTGCAAAAAAGTCACCTTCAAGGAAGACTCCAAGAAGAAACAAGCGAAAGATCCTTTTGATTTAGAAGGATTGCAGAAAGTTCTAAAGACCATGTCCAATGAGATGGTCGACATAAAAAGCAAGTAGCAGAAACTTCTTCGAAAAAGCCCTACAGAGCTTTTAAAAAAGGTCCTTCAATGGATGTAAATCCACCCAATGCCATTTCAAATGCTGAATCCGAGGAAGAGGAAGAGGAAATTGCCACTGAAGGGCAGACCGATGATGAAGAAGTTGTGGAATTACAAGGAATGTGGGATTTCATCCTCCCACAAGAGGAAGATCAAGAAGTATTTCCAGTTAGCACACGAAGTAAAAATCAGCTTGATCCTCCCCAAACTACCCCTAAGAAAAAGAGCACAAGCTTTGCAACAAAAGATAGAGTCGCAACAAAGAAAACAACATCCAAAGCAACTCAAACTAGCCCAGTCCAAGCAGATGAAACGACTCCATCGAAAACACTGATAGTGTCGGATGAAATGGAGTACAATATTATTGATGACATGAAAAAGACTAGGGCTAATATCACCCTTTATGAACTGAGAAAATTGAAACATCAACAGAAGATAATGATGAAAGAATTACATGTCGTGCCAGTTGCACCTTTGCCTGCCACTGTACTTTCTCAAGCTTCCCACAACGTGGGAAGACCTCCAATGAACGCGATCAGTAAGATTGATCCAAATGACATCGCCTTGATTGGAGGAAGATCAAGATCTCACACTCCCCCGTTTCTCCTTACTTATGAATATTCAACAAAAATGTGCACAATCGTTTAGTAGATTCCGATGCTTCATCGAATATTTTACCCAAATCTATATGTGCCAAATTAAATGTTCAACACAGAAATCTGCAGTGTGCATAGTTCAGCTCGATCGATCTCAAGTCGAAGTGATCGGCGAACTAAATCAAGTAACCATAAGATTTTCATCCAACCCGAAGGTATGTCAGGTTATTGACATTCTAGTTGCGGACATCCCAGAATTCTATGGCTTAATCCTTAGCAGGGATTGGTCAGAGAAACTCCATGGATACTTCGCAACTGATTGGTCGCACATGTGGCTGCCCTACAACGGCAAACTGAATCAAATAAGTTGAACGAGAGCTACACCGAAGTACATAGTAACGGAGTTAGAGGGAGAAACTGAACCGGTAGCGTATAACAGTAGTATCATTGGCAATTACTCGGTAGATTCTTTCCTCGACAATTTCAATGCTCATGCGTCACCTTATTTAGAAAATTTTGTTTTTTCCCAAGTTGAGAATTTTACTCGAACTAATAGTTCGAAATGTATTAACTTTTTAGATAAACCTGTAAATACATCTTTGTTTTGGAAATTATTTTTTGATGGCTCTAGATCTAACGAAGGAACAGGAGCAGGATGCATTCTAATTAGTCCAGAAGGAGAAAAGATCATGCTTACATGTAGACTCGAATTTGATTGTACAAACAATACAGCAGAATACGAGGCTTTGGTTCAAGGCCTGTACAAGGCAATGGGGTTAGATGTCAAGTATCTTCAAGTCTTTGGAGACTCTGAGATTGTGGTTAAGCAGGTACGTAACACTATACATTACTTATCAGGTCACTTAAAACACTATCAATATTTAGTACAAGATCTGACTGAGCATTTCATAGCGTTTAATATTTATTCAATCCCCAGACTCCAAAATGCAAGTGCAGACCTTTTGGCTAACGTAGCTTCTAAGCTTATTCCCTCCGAAGATTTTATCCTAGATAGATTCTTAATAGAATTAATCTTTAGACCGTCCATTCCTGACAACATCATAAATTGGAGAGTATTGAATGATGATCCAGATATCGTAAATTTCCTTACATCTGAAGGATCCTACTCCAATCAAATAATTGACGAAGACCAGCACGATCGACAATTGCAACAAAATAGCACTAATAATGTTATACCAAAGTCAGTGGTCAAGTTAGAAGACTTATACGATTTGAAAGATCGGTTTAAGAGGTCTACCAATTCAAAACTCTACAGTTCAACCTTGAACTACGAATTAGTAAACCTAGGGACCGATGCTAAACCACAAAACATTAATCTAGGCCTCGGCCTAGCCCCTGAAGAGAAACTAGCGTATATTTGTCTTTTGAGACAATATAAAAATGTTTTTTCCTGGAATTATGATGAGTTGAAAACATACGACACTTATATCATCCAGCATACTATTCCTATGATTGATAATGAAAAACCTGTCCAACAAAAATTGAGAAAAATCCACCCCAATTTAGAAAATCAGATAAAAACTGAGCTCAACAAGTTACTGAAAGCCAGGATAATCTTTCCCGTCAGACATTCCAAATGGGTCTTCAATATGGTACCCGTTAGAAAGAAAAATGGAGATATCAGGATTTTCATTGACTTTCAGAATCTTAACAAAGCCTGTCAAAAAGACAATTTTCCTCTTCCACCTATGGATAAAATATTGCAGACGGTGGCAGGTTCAGAACTAATGTCTTTCTTGGATGGATTTTCAGGGTACAATCAAGTGTTGGTACATCCTAATGATCAGTTGAAAACCACATTTAGAACTAAATGGGGCACATATGCGTATCGGAAGATGCCATTTGGTTTGATTAATGCTGGTGCTACATTTCAGAGAGCCATGGACATTGCATTCAAAGGTTTAGTCAATAAATCTGTAGTAATTTATTTGGATGATATAACCATGTACTCCAAGAAGCGAAGCGACCATCTCAAAGAACTGAAACAAATCTTTCAACGGTGTTTAAGGTATGGAATTTCACTTAACCCAAAGAAATCTTTTTTCACACTAAGTGAAGGGAAACTTCTAGGATTCATAGTGTCAAAATCCGGTATTCACATTGATCCCGACATAATCAAAGAAATTTCTGAAATATCCCTACCTCATAGCAAAAAAGCCATGCAATCTTTCCTTGGTCAATTCAATTTTGTAAAGAGATTTGTTCCAGATTTTTCGCGAATCGTGTCTCCTTTGCAGACCATGATTAAAAAGAATTCAAATTTTAAATGGGGTCAAGATGAACATGAAGCATTCAACCTAATCAAGCAAGCTATTATTAATGCTTCATCTTTAGCAACCTCGAATTTTTCAGAATCTTTTATTTTATACACATTTGCCTCAGATAAGTCATATGCTGCGATACTAACTCAAGAGAATCAAGAAAAAGTGGAAGCTCCAATTGCCTTTTTTAGCTCAAATTTACAAGGTGCTGAACTCAATTATTTAGACGTGGAGAAACAGGCTTGTGCTGTTTTCAAAGCGGTCAAATACTTCAGACCTTTCTTACTTAAAACCCATACTAAGATCATAGTACCGTTTCAAGCGGTAAGGAATCTTCTAGTGCAGAAGGATGTGGGTGAGAAAAGGGCCAATTGGGTTATTGCCTTACAGGAATACAACCTTGAGATCAAACCAGCAAACATTGTAAGAGCTCAAGGCTTCTACAAAATGCTGGCTAGAGCATCGCAAATTTCTGAAACCCCATCTGAAGAGGTACAAATGGGTGAGGTAAGCGTAAACGAAGCATAATCATTATATGCTG
The DNA here is from genome assembly GCA_031772625.1 of Pinus tabuliformis. Lineage (NCBI taxonomy): Eukaryota > Viridiplantae > Streptophyta > Pinopsida > Pinales > Pinaceae > Pinus > Pinus tabuliformis. The sequence continues at coordinate 736,815,318 of CM062805.1, read as the reverse complement.
ATATCATTTATGATCTTAGGAACGGGTATGCTCCTTCACACCTTGATCATACTAAGAAAAGAGCTCTAATATTGAAAGCTAAATAATATCAGCTCATAAATGATATTCTTTTCAGAAAAAATTATGATTATGTTCTTCTTAAGTGTCTTGAAAAAACTGAAGCTGAAAACGATTTGCAGGAACTCCATGATGGGCCAGCAGGTGTACACTATGCTGGAGATGCTACTGCACATAAAATCTTGCGCACAAGATATTACTAGCCCACGCTGTTCAAAGACTCGCACAGATAAGTGAGAAGATGTCATGTCTGCCAAACTACTGTTGGGAGACAAAAGAAGCCATCCCTGCCACTACAGCCGTAAACATAGAGCAACCTTTCAGTCAGTGGGGCTTGGACATAATAGGTGAGATCGTTCCTCACTCTTCTAAGCAGCATAGATACATCCTCACGGCAACAGATTATTTTACAAAATGGGTAGAAGCAGTTCCGCTCAAGACAGCTAATTCTGAAAATATTATTGAGTTCATTGGTCAATTTATAATCACTAGGTTTGGATTGCCATTTGCTTTAATGTTTGACAATGCATCATATTTTTTTGGAAATGCAATGACTGATTTTGCACTTAAAAGAGGATTCAAACTTAAATATTCGGCCAATTACTATCCACAAGGTAATGGGTTAGCTGAGTCAACAAATAAAAACCTAATTAGGATTATTAAAAGAACAGTTGACCAGAATCAAAAGAATTGGCACAAAGCTTTGGTATATGCTTTATGGGCAGATAGGATAACACAAAAAGCTTCAATCGGCACTTCTCCCTTTAATTTAGTTTATGGGAAAGAAGTGGTTCTTCCAACTCACTTAGTCATTCCCTCTTTGTCTTTAGTACAATACATTGATGAAGTACCCACTTCCTCCTTACAGCTGAGACAAATGGAAATAATTAAATTAGAAGAACAATGAGAACAAGCTAAGAAAATGCATGCTCATCATCAAGCGCTTGTAAAATCCTCTTTTGATTCAAACATAATGACTAGAAAAGATTTTCAAATGGAAGATTTAGTTTTAAAGTGGGATAAGGCTCATGAAGAAAAGGGCAAACACACAAAATTTCAAAGGATGTGGCTTGGTCCTTTTCAGATTTTTGAAGTCATAGGTCCATCAACATTTGCGTTACAGGATTTAGCAGGTAGGAGGGATCCTTTGCCTGTTAATGGACAAATTATCAAGAAATATTTTCCATAGAGGATTATTCTTCTATTTTTTGTAGAATAGTTTTTCTCTTCATAATAAAATCAGTTGTGAGTGGTTACATTAGGTATTTATGAAAAAGACACCAATTCTCTTTCAGATTTTGAGCTTTTCGCTTGTATAAATAGCAAATCTTTTGGAAAATTGATCTTTATTATTGACAGTTACAGTTAAAAACTTTAGCCTAGATATGATACGAGTTTCAACTTCAAGGAATTTGATGAAAGCAACCTTTAGTGAAGAAATTGTTTTATATCAGCATAATGAAAGGTATCAATAACAAAATGAAGATTCTCTGTAGAACAGCTATTTCCAAAAACTCTATTAGTTTCGTCCAGAGCCATCTTAAGGAAATAATGACTTCCTCCCTGCTAAAGGAAAATCGCAGCTTTCAGAGGGATAATCCAAGGATACACTATATCTTGAAGAATAAGAGGTCTCATCACGAGCCGGCTTATCATGATCACAGATATCATAACTTGCTACAGGGCAAGGACTCAAGATTGTTGCAATCAAAAGACAAGGGGTCTCATCACCAGCCAACTTGTTCAGCAAAGTTATGAATCAAGTGAGTGATAGTGTCACAATTTGGCTACCAAACCAAGACATCGTTCTTTAAGAATAAAAAGAAAATCAAAGCAATAAGTGTAAATATGGATTTTTCTTTGCAAGTGGTAGGTCACCTTAAGTAGGATACAGGATCATTGCTGGGTAACAGGTAACCCTTTCGAGGCTATAAATTCCTGCTGGCAGCAGAGGCTCTACCTACGACAAATGAGCATATTTAAAACTGGTTTACAGAGGAGACTTTATTTTATCTTTACAAGACCAAGTAATGACTGATGTAAATACAAGGACTAGCCTAAGGAAGCAAATAATTAGAATGAAAAGAAGTTGAAACAAAATATCATTGACAGTTTAAAGCATAATGTACTCTATCTGTCCATAACAAAGTTTAATTTTCTGAAAAATTTTCTGTTTTGGAAGTTTGAAAAATTCAATAGGAAAACAGAGATAACTGGTTCTTCCAAATGAATCGCCAATTGTTGTGGCCACCAACAACCCCCCTCCTTATTTAGTATTAATAACAACACTAGGTAAGTGGGGACCCTTAGTAAAAAATTCAAAAAATTCAATTAAAACTCATGTATTATACTCCTTAAGAAAATATCGCATCGCGCGAAGAAGATAGGACATTTCCTGGTGAGTAAAATGATAAACTGCGAGAATGCGACGTGAAATCCATCGCATCACATGCATTAAGAAACACTCATAAACAAAAACTTTAAAAAATCTCTGATGGCCGATATGCGACATTGCATATCGCAACATTGCAAAAACAACACATAACTATTTAACGAATTGTAACAATCTGCGATCTTGCGATAATGCGATACTGCGATCGGCGATCTTGCGATCACACGAAACAACAATCTGCGATTCTGCGATAAACGTGATCGACTAACCCTGCGATAACACATCTTGATAAAATACGATAACGTGGTGACGCGATGCTGCGATGCGAATCGTAGAGATCGTCCATCGCAGATTTTCCCCGGCTCAACATTCAAGAAAAATCGAATACGCGCGTTACTGAAAATTAATGAATGTACGCCAAGTGTTAATGAAAGACAGTTTTGTGTTTTTCGAAGAATTAGTTCACGTCAGGTGGCATGTTTTTGTACATCCATAGAGCTCAGAGCTTTCTTGTCAATTTTTATTATCATTACGCTCTCCTTATGTGTGAACTGCAGGAATGAAAAACAGAAACAATATGAAGCAACGTGCAGGGAGCGATTAAGGAAAAAGGTAAAGCTCCAATGCTCGGAAGCAGAGAAGAAATGCCCTCATGAACAGATACCACATGCAACAGAGCCGCAAATTTCAGAGCGCTGCTGAGCTATCCATTACAGATCTATCAGGCAGAGCCACGGTTCCAAGAATAGTTGAACAATGCTGATATCAACAGGCGATTTAACGCTCAAGGGTAGAAGTTCACAAAAGCAGTATGTTTGCAAAATTTTAAAGCTTATACCCGGTGAAGGAAAGGCGCTAAAGGCGAAAAACGCACCAGAAAGGCCCGGATCAAAGAACGGAGGCAGTTTTCGATGCATGATTAGCGCCTAGCGCTAATCGCGCATCGCTGAGAAAATTGCTCAAAAAGCAAAGTCCTTAACTGCTTAGTCACTCGTAAGCCCGGAAATGCAAGAAAGCAAAGGCAGAGGCAATTTGAGGGTTAACCAAGTGGAATTTGGGTTATTATTGAGCATACACAGTAAATCCACATAGCCAGAGATGATTCTCAAGCATATCTGCTATTTTGCTGGAAAAAATCGTGCTAGCGCTTGCCATTTCTGTTTGCTTAGCTCAACCAAAAGCGGAAGACAGTCAGCCGATTCTACCCAGGCAAATATTGAATGCTCGCAACATTAAGGAGCAAATGCAGAAATAGTTAAATATTAGATTTAATTTTTAGAACTAATTTTGCTTAGAAAAAGGACGGTCATTTAAACCATATCCTGAATATGTGTAATTAAGTTATTTAGTTAGTAGTATTTAAACTCTTCTCATGCATTTAGAGAAGGGTCCAGAAATTTATCAAAAACTTGTCCTCAGAACATGCACTTTTGCACCCTCAGAGGAGGTTTTGGTGAATGAATGGATCAAGATTTGTTGATGTTTGCATTTGATATCTGCTACTGATGTTTCACTTCTGTACTCTTAGTAGATGTTAGAGAAAGGAGAAATAAATCATTATTGCTTGAAGCTTATAAGTAGGACCAGTCATAAATGGTACTTTTATCTCTTGACCATTTCTGCTTATATGTTAAAGTGATATACAGTTTTTAGTTGTTTATATGTTATTGCATGAATGCTTGAGTTACCATTTGGCACTTTTGTACGGTGGTAGCTATTTATTTATGTTTAATGTATGAATAGCTTATTATGCGATATGTTGTTCATAACTGTTTTGCCTAACTTTTTATGCGAAATAGTTCATCTTAATTGATTTCCTTTCTTATAATCGCTGAATGATCTTTATTACCAGTTGTTATATGAAATCTCTTTAGATCGCATAATAGAAGAGTTACATCCCGGGTTAGCATAGATTAGATGTGTTGTTTTTATTAGATTACCATAGCATAGAATTAGATTAAAGTTTGAATTAGAATAGCTTAGATAGTTACTCTTAGATCAGCAACATACAATTCTACACACACACACCCATAGATTGGGAAATTGGTCCCATTATCCCAGTCAGACCAGCTATACCAAACGGATAAGGAGCTGCCAACCAAGGTCCGGACTGGGCGGGTATCCCCCTTGTTGTCGACCCGATTTTCGGGGCTTCAACACTGTGTTACTAGCATGGGATCGCTATCAATCATGTTTTTAGTAGATCATGACAATGTCCCCATGAAATTAGAGAAACTTCCAAGTATTTAAGAAGTGTTTAAATATTAATTACAACCTAACTAAAATTATCATATAGTATGTGATTAGTTTAAACTAATGATAATATTGTTTTTCAAGAAATGATGTATTTTATAGATATTTGTATGATAGAACCTTGGAAATATTTTGGTTGACCATTCGCACAAACTGGAAATCCCAAATTTCCAAGTTAAAAGATGAATGTATTAACAAAATGGTTCACCTATTCGATGAGGATACCTTCAAAAAATCTAGAGTTACCTCAAAGGAAGGCCTACAATTAAAATATTTATGGGACCAGTATAGGTCTCAATTGGAAAGGTCTAGGTCGCATGAGCACCCTCCATTGATTCCAGAGATGGAGTGGAAAGAACTCATGGCAGATGCATGTGAGAAGGCACTTCGAAAAGCAGGGAGGAATCCACCCAGACCAAGAAGGTATGTGGCACTTTTAATAATGTAATTATGATGCTTTATCATCATTGCGACATCTAATTAATTTTTTCAATGCTTTAAATATAGGCTCCCATATAATTCCAAAGCCATAATGTCTAGAATAACCAAATATGGGAAGCATCATCTTGGCCTGGGTGGTTAATGGAAATTGACCACAAAAATTGTACGTACATAAAAATTTAATTTGTATCCAAATTATCATTTTTTAACAATTTTAATTTAATATCACAGAAGAAGAAAAAATCATTTTCTAATGTAAAATTTCGGGGTTCACAATTCAAAGAGGCTCACATGGAGGAATACCTAAATCTTTCTTCCAAATATGGCTATCAAGTCGTGGTTGAACAAAGGACAAGCTTGGTGTCTTCACAGTTTGCTACCACCGAACCTAACACTCATGCAAATAAAAGAAACTAATAAATTTTATAAATAATTATTTGTACAATCTATTGGTTATTATTTTTGGCCATAAAGTATTGTTCTTGATTGTAAAGAGAAGGAAAGCAATGTAGATACTGTTATCACCCTAAGAAACTCTCCTAGGTTGTAGCTCGGAGATGCTCGGGAACATTACAAACTCAAATTAATGTTGGAAATGGATGAATGGAAGGAATGATGCTTTTTTAAGCCAGATAACCACTTCTACTATGCTTAACTCTAGACATGTGTGAACACCCCCAGACTACAAGGATTTAGACCACCAATTACTCACAGTTCAGAGATTTGGGTGAATATGGAGAATACTGACCACACCAGCAGAGGCACAAGACCTTGTGATGGTCGGTTGCAACCAGTAAAGAGGTCTGCAAATCTAATTCCCTAGTGTACAGAGAGGATGACAGATCTCTGTCACTAAGTGAAAAGAAACCTGATTAACACATTCACTGATACATGCAAGATTTAAACATAGAGGTAGGATGACAACTCCTCTAATGATAAACATCAAGAGTTCATAAAAACTGCATATCAGGCACAACCTAGAACAGAATAGAAATGGAAAGTGAGCAATTAACAACAAAAGAAGCTTGTATTAGCTGAAAATGAAGACAAGGCACTGCAAGTATCAAAGTAGTTACAGTCTCCAGAAGTTGAACCTTACATCAAAACAACAACCATCAATGTTGATTACATCTTCTTTTTGGGTATATATAGAGTTCATTACAAAGGCACTTGGCCATTCTAAGTAGGGAGGGGTCATAATTGACCACCAATAGCTTTAACTGCCAAGCAGAACTTCAGAGTGCGGTTGCCTGCCGTAGTGGATGGATTTGATCTCCTCAGGTGCTCCGTTGTCCTTCTCGGGCAGGTGGAGTGTCCTATGGGATGATGTCCCATGACTGTTAAATTAATTTACTGATCGAGCTCTGTCCTTTTTCTTCTCGGCCACACTGTTCGTTGAATACGGTCGTTGAGGAACAAATGCAAACAGTACCGAAAACTGGTTATCTTAGTCCTTCGAGTGCACGAAGCAGTTAAGAGATGTGGGCTACGTAGCAGGTGGACAGAATGGATGGAGGAACGAGATCAGTCTTCGGATCATGCGGATAGACGGCGTGGATCGGTCGGCGGAGGGTATCAGGAGATACGGAGGTAGAGTGAATGTGGGCTGTTGGATCTCGGGTGGGCAGATCTAATGGTCATCGGGTGGAGGAGATGTGCGAGGGTTAATGGGCGGGGACGAGTGGTTTCAGTGATAGGCAGTATTGATCACACCACTTTCGGATGATGGGCAGTAAAGGTACAAGGGCACGTGATACCATTCAGAAGGTGACTCGTCGCAGCGGAAACCGCCCTCCATCGCACGCTAATAGGCTGTCACTTTGCAGGTACGGGAAGAGCTAACGCCATCCGATCGCGGCGGAGATGATCGGACGGTGGGGATTTAATTGCGTGGGTGAGTTTGTTTGACATGACCGGAGCCATTGGATCGGCGGGGAGAGTTAACGGCTACGATTTAAAGGTGGGGAGGGATCACGAGAGTGTGGGGTCATGTGGACATGGTTACATGATAGTTTAGGCTCTGCGCTGGGGGGCGTGAGGGAACATGGGTTTATGCAGGGTTTAGAGGAAAAATGGAGGTAGTGGGGAATGGGGGTGTAAGCGAAGTGAAGGAAAAGGAGAAAGATGATTGGCGCGAGCCCTATTTTGGGTATGAACCATATGGCCGAGCTTGCATTTGATCCTCAAAATGTCAAAATATGTATCAGAGCTAACAGATACAACACATGAGCCTACAGACAGTGGAGTGCCTAATTTTGAGACTGATGTTCATCTCAGTACTGGAGGTATTTCAAGTGTTATAGAAAATTTGTAGTATGGAATACAATTAAAAATATTTAAATGAAAATGTTGTATTAATTATAACCTTTCTTGTTTCTTCACAAAATAATATACAAGATGTGGCCAGAGAAGAGGAGGAACATATGACCACATCTGAAAGTATTTTTCTTCTCTCCACTACTGAAGCAGGTAAAAAACACTCTACTACAATTTTTATTCATAAAAAATTTGTAATAATAATAACTATAAATATGAATTTAACATTCCTTTCTTATTGTAGTTGATGCTCGACCCCACTTGCAGTAGCATAGTCATAGGATTTGGTCAGAAGGAATACATATTACACTAGAGACCACCACAACTGAAGGGATCCAAGATTAAGATATCCTTACTAACTACATATTAAAAAAGAGAAAGAAACCTAATAAAAAATGGCTACACTTGTTTATTTAGAGCCTGTTTTTTTTAGTACCACATTTTTTACTAAGAGGTTGAATGTCTCATGGCATGTGCACATGCAACTTTAGATTATCTTAATAAAAATTTGTGAATTTTTTGTTGCAAAAAACTTAGATTTTTTTTGTTTCATATTATTTAAAAATATTTTTTGTGATAAAATTTATTGAGATAAAATATTTTGTGGATGTACGAATGAATGAATGACTGATGACACCCTTAAAGGAATCATATATTTGTGATATTTCTTCATCCAACTCTAGTTTGAGGTTATTAATAAAGTATAATGCACAAAATTTTTTAGAGGCTCAACCAAAACCCGTGTAAATTGAGTAAGGGGAAAAATCTAGAAGGCACATTCTAATACTTTTTCTCATATAAACTTTTTGTATTTTAAACATCTTGGTATACAAGAAATTTTGAAATATTTATAGCCCTTATGACTACTAGGAAAACCAATGAATATTTCATGGGTTATAATACTAGTTTCCATAAGCTTTAAAATTATAACTACCATGCATTGAACTTGTTTCTAACGTACCAACATTTGTTAAATTGGCCACCCATCTTAGTCTAGGGGGCGAGAAAATTATAAACATTTGCCTAGTGAAGGATTTGAGTAACTCCAAATCTGAGTTTGTGGACTAATGGATTAATATAGTGCAATATACATGACCTTTAGGATTTTCCATCCACAGTATTGTGTTACAACACTTCTAATGTTCTTGTTAATAAAAGAGTCGATGTCTTCCTTTCCTTGAATAATACATTTCTTCTCTTCTCCCCAAACTACTCCCTTATCTATTATTCCTCAATTAACCTTCAAAATGAATAGTTAAGGGTTTAATCCTCTAATTTTCAGTGATTAAATTTTGCATCTTTCAATTACATAATGGTTTCAACTCATGTGATAATTAGCTCAACTATCCATTTGAAAAGATCATGATAAATGAAAGATAGGGTTCTCATTGAAATATACCATTGATTCACTTAGTACTACTAATTAGGCCTCCTAATCTAGAACTAATACAATTCAATTCAATTAACAAAAATATTATATCCCATTGTCCAGTCACCTCATGATGGTTCTCAGCCAAATGATTCCCAATCCAATTAAGCTACTCATTAAATTGTATTTTTTTATTGATCTAAAATGTTTCATCAAATTAAAATATTTTAATGTTTATAGATTAGGATGGTGGAATAAAATTACAAATTACACTTATTTGATAAAAAAGATGATAAGGCGAAGGAACCATCCTTAGAGCAGCCCACATATGCTACTAAGGAAGTGCTTAATTTATTGCTTAATGATCCTGATTGGTTTGATGATGATGAGTTGTACATGTCTCCTGACCCAATCGTAACATTCAATAACCTTGTGGTTAGAATGAACGAAGAACTTTCTCATTTGATTCACATTAGAAATAAAATTCCCGATATTAAAGATAGGATCAACATGTTAAACCAACATCTTTAGAGATATCAGGTAATAACCATATTTTAAAGTGAATTTTTTTATGTCATAAGTTCAATTATGAATGTTTGTTTTTTAACTTTTACATTGTCTAATCGAAAAACCATTTTATTTCTTATATAGGATTTTTTGGTAGAGATCACACCACAACATACAAACACCACAGGGTAGCCATAAGAGAAGCATAGGGTAGCCATTCCAACAGTATCAACTAGTGCACAAGGTAAAGAAAACTCTAATGTTATTTTTATTAACGAATAATAATAAAAAATATCAATTTAACATTTATTTCTTGTTATAGTTGATGATCCACCCCTCTTGCAGCAGCCTTGACAACCTCATGAGTGCACGACCGAACCATCAAAAATAAAGAAAAAGAAATGATTTTCCTAGTTATATCATTAAAAACATCACATACCATATTATGGAACATATTTTTTAAGATAAAAAAAATTGAGATGAACTATTTTGTGTCTATTATTAATGAATGAGTGAATGAATGTTATATATTAATGAATTATAGTTATATGTCTCTTTACGTGCTCAGAATTTCGATGTATGGATTCATAGGTATAGAGTATGGTTTTTGGAATTATTTTAACAAGACTTAAGCTCAGAAAAAGATCATCAATACCATCGATCTTAGATCTCTTTTATGCACAGGTGCATCCTCTTTCAATAGTTCTTTCAGCTCCCTTTGAAAAGGTGACAATAGAAAAAAAATTAGGGCTTCCAAAAGAGACTCATGCACATGCCTTTCAACTTGAGACTATGATCACTTAAAACTCGTCTAGAATATAGGCTTGATAAATGAATTTTGAAGACTTCAAATCTTGTAAAATTACCTCATACCTTCACTTACTTTGTCAAGATTCTTGGCATTTATTGAGCTCATCAAATAGCCTTTTATTCCATCAAGATCAAATTCCTTAAGCTATCGCTCCTCTTGAGTAAATTTGATGCTATGTTATAGAGAAGAGGGCTAGTAGAATGAGCCCAAAACTTCACTTTCTTGTTTGATAGGTTTGGTCTAGGGAGAGAAGGCCTTCTAGATATTCGGCCATCAATAAAAGTGCTTATATCCCTCTAAAACCCCTTGCTCCTTTTTGTGTATACTATTGACCTTATCTCTACAATTAGGGCTAGTAATTATGCCTAGATTTTTGTTCTTCTTATCTTCACAAATTTGGACTAAGGAATTTTCTCTTCTTGAGATGAGATGGTGCTAAGATGATCTTATTTTCTGCCCTCACTTCAAAAGTTCGCTCTACTACCATCTTGAGAAATATAAATTAGAGAGTTAGTTTAAATATTAAATTGATTTCTCTTTAATCTGTGACACTTTCTTGAGATTTAGATCCTTCCATGGCTTTGGTTGCATATCAATGCGATGGGTCATTCATAGATTTATAGCCCAATACAATCATCATAGATTCATAGTTGATCCATCTTGGCTAGTCCAGATAGGCTGCAAATCATCATTTTGGTCCTTACAAATAGAGAGATAAGTAGGGTTAGACTATACACCAGGTACGTGTTATCCCATGTGGGCTTGATAACCCCTATTCACTATCTCCAAATACAAGGAGAGTGTAGAATACTATATATTTGATAAATTCATGGTATAAGTCAATTAACTTCATTATGAACACAAAGAGCCTATAATTAGATTCCCATGTTAAACCAAGCCCTTACACAATACGTTCCCATGATAAGTCAAGCATATACTACTTTGTATCCCTATCCTACTCCACCATACACTACCACATTCCTAATTTAGGTGCTAAATACTCCTTCTTCAATGCCTAATCATAACAATTTGTGATTATGATGACAATTAAATACACACATGTGTAATTTCCATGATGGGACGTATGAAATATCCACCCAAATTGCTCGTCAATGATTATAGCCTTAAATGGGCTAGCATTGGTCTATCGCATCATCTCAAAATGACCCGATAGATGAAAATTTACAATTTTTTTCATTATCGCTTCACACTATCTCATGGAAGGACCTTTTTACAGATTATATGCATGAATTTATGGAAGGTCATCCCCTCTGCCTATCCTATGATTGATTGTGAGAACAAGTGAGTAAAGGACAATTGATGGATATTTGTTGACAATATCCTCTACTTATAAATTGTATTTTGTTCACATGTTCTCAAAATCAATCATAGGCTAGGTAGAGGGGATGGCCTACCAAAACTTCATGCATATAATTTGTATAAGGGTTCATCTATGAGACAGTGTGAAGTCATGATGACAGACATGGTAAATTTTCATCTGTCAGGTCATTTTTAGATGGTGATGATAGATAAGTGTTATCCCATTCAAGGATATAATCATTGATGGACAATGTGTGGAAGACAATTCATACATCCCATCGTGGATATTGCACTCATATGTACTTAAATTGTCTCCATAATCACAAATTGTTGTGAGTTGACAACTAATATATGTTATAATTTTATTAGACTAATTTAGATTAGAAAATTTAACCAATATATAGATTAGTTACAATAAATATAGTAGAAAATATAGAAACCATTCCAACATTGTTGACTAGTGATTGAGATAAAGAAAACTCTAATGCTATTTTTATTAATGAATAATAACACAAAATATCACTTTAACATTTCTTTCTTGTTATAGCTAAGTATACACCCCTCTCGCGGCAACCTCTACAACATCATGAGTACATGACTAGGCCATCAAAAATAAAGAAAATGAAAAAGAAATGATTGTACTAGTTATGTCATTAGAAACATCACGTACCATATTATGAAAACATATTTTTGATGATAAATTTTTTTGAGATGAAATATTTTGTGTCTATGATTAATGAATGAATGAATGAGTGTTATATGTTAATGAATAATTTATATATGTATCTTTATGTACATGATTTTGTTTCATATTATGTAAACATATTTTTTATGATAAAATTTATTGAGATGAAATACTGCGTGAATTTAAGGATGAATGAATGTTTGTTATTTGCTTTTTTATGTATCTTAATGTCTTGCTTTCAACTATTTCCTATATAGTAGATAGATTGGATAATGGGGAATTGCAAGTGATGTGGGGTGGGTAGGGGGAGAGGGGGGCGGGGCAATGAGAGCTTCCACCTTCATGTCGTTGGCCTTGTTCAATATAAAATAAATTAGTATTTGGATAATATTGGAGAAAAACACCCTCAATCCAACATAGAAACAAAAAATTCAATGTTGAATTCATTGTTGCTTCATCGAGTGGAGGGAGGTTTACTCCAAGATTACTACTCCAACAATTTATTCTTGGTTGGGAATTGAGAGCGATGTGGGGGGGGCAGGGGCCATGAGAGCTTCCATCTTCACATGGTTGGCCCTGTTCAGTATAAAATAAATTAGGATTTGGATAACCTTGGATAAAAACACCCTCAATCCAATAGAGAAACAACAAATTCAATGTTGAATTTGTTGTTTCTTCGTCGAGTGGAGGGAGGTTTTCTCCAAGATTTAACTACTCCAACATTGTATTCTTGAAACCAAGAGGGTCTCATTCAGGTATTCATGCACACACGTCCTTTTGATTATTATTTATTCATACAATTAAAATTAATATTTGGTCAAATTTAATCTAAATTTACCTCATTGGTCTCATGAATATGTGTAGGACAACTAGTTTCAATTAAGATGTTGAAGTGGAACAACTATATGAAGAAAATAAATCAAAATGGTAAGGGTTTAGGTGAGACAACAATTTTTTTTTTCTATTTCTGTTTTATGTCTTGGCCAAGTGGGAGTTACATAAAGGTTTATAAGAAATAACAAAATCTTCCTTGAAATAAATTCATGTAGTATTTTTATTTTCTTGACAATTGCATCTGTATTTGAGTGAAAGACCATAAATTGTCATTTTTCATGTAGAGCAGTAGGAGAAATTCTTACTCTATTAATTGGACATAAGGCACTGATATGAATTTTCTTCCATTTCATCAATTATTTATTGCATCTAACTTCTCCTCCTTCCTTTATTTTGCAGATACTTTCATTCACATATCTGGATTTGAAATATTAACTAGGGTTGTAGTCATAAATGTGAAAAAAAAAAAAAAAAACTCATCGAAGCATTTCTCAACTTTATCCCACCAAGCGCTTGGCTACTAGGTGTGTGATTTATTTTTGCGATGCATTTGGTTTCTAGCAATTTTTTATTTCTACATTACAAATCTTCCAAGACCACAGATGTTGAGAAAAACTAGGTCAGATAGAATTAGGGTTTATTTTATAATGTTTTCTCTTGTTATATTGAAATTTCTTGAGATATAATGTTAGTTCATCATCATCATTATTATTTGTGTTCATCATAAATACAGTGCCAATAAAAAAGCTAAGAATGCGAACAATAACAACAAAAATAGGCTCCAGACCAAGGAAAAACACCTCCATAGGGGAAAACCCCAAAAAATTCTCTTATTATAGAAATTATGTAGAAATTCTCACTGTAAATCACCTGATAAGGCAATATACTAAAGCAAAATACTTGATCTACTTTTACAAACAAACTTGCAAAAGCTTAATTGATTTTGAGCAAGATCAAATAGAACACATATAATAGATGAAAAAGAAACAATCACACATGAACACAAAAGAATACTTTGGGGAAAACCTCAACTAAAAACCCCGCTATCTGTATTATCATACAAGTGGAAATATCTTAGGATTACACAAAGCTTTAGCTCACAAGCTATCCAGCTCTCAGTACAATCCCTCACGGTTGCTCATAGACAGAATAGACAACACATATGCCTTCCTTCAATCCTCCAAGCCCCCTATTTCCTTGCGCAGATTCTCCTGGGTCCTCAAGCTTCCACCTGTGTGTAATTACCTCACACACTGCTCACCAAACTCATAAATAACTGTGTAATCCTCAAGGAAATAATTCCTTCTGCATGCAAGAGATATCCTCATGGGAATATTCCTGCAACTGATAGTACATTGTCCCATCCTTTGATCTCAACTAGGTCTCTGTCTGAACTGACATGCATGAGTTTTTTATGAGAAAATATTCAGTTATCTGAAGTACACTAGTTCCATGCATGCATGCATTGACTAACTAAACTCACAATCAGCTCCACAAACTGTTGGAACTAATCTAACTAGACTTAACTCAGTTAACTAAGCTAACTAATTATAACTCAAAGTATAACTCATCATGATCTCCTTAATTAAGGGATGACTTCGTCAATTAAAGGGATAACTTGTTGCATGTCTTCACATAGACTTCATGTTTAATTTTCTCTACCTAATTAACTCAAGATGAATTAATTAATTATTTTACAAACAACTGCTAAGCTCAAATTCGAATTTTAATTTAGGGACTAATTAAAATTGGAATGTATCCCGAAATATGTGTTCCCAATTTCAAATAAGTGTCCAATGTGAATCTGAAAAGGATATATCTTTTCTCACCAGGGTAAAAATCAATCTGTCCTTTCGAGCCTAGGGTAATTGTTCTACTACTCAGTGGTTAAATTAGAGGTTTTAGTAAGTGGTAAAGTTGTGTTAACACCTTATCCATAGCTCCAGCTCAGATCCAAAAGACTAAGCACAAGGGGAAACAAAGTAGAAGAAGAAATCATGACCATAAAAAGGAATGTGTTTGGCATTAGCTTTGGGGTTCAATATCTCTCACAACAGCATTAGAGGAAGTGATACTGGAGTTAGAGTAACTTGATTAAGACATATGCATCTATAAGCATTCACTGTTGTCTATGGATATTACTTTGACAAAACTCATCAGACTTCATGCTTCTTGTTGTTGCATAGCCTATTTGTTATATACCACATTGTTCAAAGTAGGGATGAGTAATCTTCTCAAGTCAAAATTCTAATTTCATGTGTAGTATACTAAAACCTAAAAGTTACTTCCACCCACCCTAATCTGAGCACAATAGTGGAAATAGAAGAAAGACACCTGCATAGTAAAAAACACAAGAGAGATAGTACACAAGCATAAGAGAATATTGCTGGAAATATGCCCATGTTGTACACTCCTTTGTGTTTGAGCGATTAGTTAAGATTCAGTGACCCAAAAGAGACAAAGATCAAGTACGAAGTATAAAAAATCAAATATAATACATGTTTACTAGACTAAGTCTCACCAATTTATTCCTACTGAGAAGATGTTGTCCCCAAATTCTGTTGAAGATGAGGAAAGTATCAAATACAATACATGTTTACTAGACTAAGTCTCACCAATTTATTCCTACTGAGAAGATGTTGTCCCCAAATTCTGTTGAAGATGAGGAAAGTACTGCTCAAACGCAGATTAGGAAACCCACTTTGCTTGAGTGACCAAACTGCCTTTGCAGCCCACCAAGTAAGTGGTGATTTGACAACACCCAGTAGGTATGGTGTGGGCATCAACATGTGTATCTTTATATAGAGCACACTAAAAATCTAGAATTGTGGCCTCCCAATGTGCAATTGGAATTTGGAACAGGTTCCTCTAAGTGAGGTGGTTCATATGGGCGATATATCAGAGGATGAAGGTGGATAACGAAAATGCAGTATAGAAAAATAAATCACAAGTGCAAATATCAGCAGAACATGACAGAGTTCTGACAACAAGAGACTGTAAATAAACATGCTATACACCCCTATATGCCCTAGGAAGAGATGGTATAGGGCAGAAACAGAGACAAATAGGCTAAAAGGAGACGAGATACCCAAACAATCCTTCCAGATGCAAAGAAACCCGACAATAACAGCCAATGGAAGAGCATATCATGCACCAGATAAAACAGTTGAAACAACTCGTAGAAAACTTCACCCCCTAAGCCAGGTGAAACATACCTGGAAGTCAATGAATGATGATAAATAGTTGCATGCAGGTGCAGTCGCTGGAGAGGCCCTGCTTCAGGAACTGGCCTGCTCACTCGTTTCTAGTTTCTTAATCTCTCAGCAGCGCCCCATAAGTCCAGTCTCTGCTCATTGAATGGAAGGTTTGTTGTGAAATGCACAAGGGTTATGGGTGGCTCTAAATGGCGAAAAGGGATGGGGAATAATATGGATCGTATAGAGACCGACCTTTCCCAAATTTGCAGAGCTACTGAATTATGTTTCTATAGAAATCTCTGAGTCTGGTTGGACGAAGAATTTAGATGTGTCTGCAGATAGAGGGAGTGAAGAAAAAAACAGCAGTCTTGAAATTGAGAAGTGGCAAACAAATTGATCGAAGTATAAACACAATGCTGAAAAATACCGAACATATCAACCGTCGAGCATTACAGCCAAGGAAAAAGACTCTTCCATGGCTTCGGATGCATCATCTGGTCCGCAAAATCTATCTCTACCTATCAGGGACATTGAGTGTGGGCACGAAAAACAGGTTGCTCGATCATTTTTCCCGTCTCCAGAGACAAAAGCGACATTCAAGACAGACAGGGGATCTAGAATCTATTGGTTCATGCTCAACAGTTGATGTCTTAGATCTACACTCTCAAAGTTAATGCATAAAATTCAAAGAGACGAGATGATCGAAACTAGATGGGTTCTGAAGTTCAATAACAATGCATAAAATTCTGAGAGACGGGATGAACGAAACTGGATGGGTTGCCGCAACCCGAATTGACATGAAATTTCTGGGAAATGTACTGAGATTAGTTTGATACTGGTTTTCTTCTATTGCGGCCCAGGAAGATTATACTAGCACGCGCAATGACAATATGTTCAGAGTGCACTTTGCCACTTCCGCAAAATCCATTGAAGCAACAATGATCACCTCATATCGACCCAGTTCTGATCTAACCCAGACATCTCACCTAATATCCACCAAGTCCCGATCTAGCCTAGACAAAGCCCAGACAAATTATGATGGAGGACAAAACTGGAGCGCTGGAATATCAAAACCAAAATTAAGATTTGAATGCATTTCGATACCGCCATCAATAAATTAAGATTTGAATGCATTTCGATACCGCCATCGATAAATTAAGATTTGAATGCATTTCGATACCGCCATCGATTGATTTATGCTATGTTGATAGAGATAATAAATATTAATTAAAATAAATAAGAAATAGAAAAAAGTTACCATTGAGAATAAATGGTATTTCTTTTTAAATTAATGTTTTAAAATTTTCTTGGATGTAGTCTAATAAGAAATCTAGGGAACTAACTAGGTTGTTTATGAGTTATTTAGAATAATAGTTTATCAAATGTATTTATTTAGATATTCAATTTTCTATACTTATTAATGAAATGAGGATTTATGGTGCACCATTCAACAAAGAGTTCATCGGGAATGCTTTTTCAACTAGCATGCAAGATTAGGAACTATTTTACATCACATAATATTGCTATATAAGACTACATGTTATCAATAAAAAAAGGTAAGACACGTGATAGTAATATTGTCTTCCTCTTCATGCTTAGTATCTTCAACTATGTCTTTTGGCCTTTGCTTCTTCAACATCTCTATTCAATATTTGTCTTTTATTATTTCACCCATCAATTGTTAAAGTGGAAAATTCTAACAAAATAATTATATATCCTTTTGAGGTAGAAAAGTTCAATAAGAATGCGTAGATTCAAAACTTCAAAATTATAAAGATACAGTATCCACACAAATCATTCAAATAAACTCTCTTAAAGGTAACATTTAAATCTAATTTATTCTTATAATTAAATGTGACAAGCTCTATTGTAATCAATTTCCTATGAACAATATGTTCCCATACCATATAAATGAGATACCAAAAAGATTATTTACTTAATCCATGGGACCAATAATTAAATTCTCAGACCAAAGCCATTAAATAAGTCACCATTGAGGAAATTTGTTGGATGTGATTTTGGCTTTTATCACATATGCATGTAATATTTGAAAACACATCTTCCAAAATATCACCAAACATATTGATGTAATCCATGGGACCACTCATGAAATTATGAGGCCAAATCCATTAAAAGATATACCATTGATAAAAATTATCAGATGAAATTAAGGCTTGGGATTTTATCACTTAAGCATGTATTCATGTTGTTTGCACTTCCAAAACATGTCATCAAAACTATCACCAAACATAAGATATCATATGCCATGAAAGAGATTAAAATTTACACTTTTGTTGTAAGTTGTGCATTTATTATCTGACATGGAATTCTTCATAAATTTCACTTTTGATTCATCCCTTCTAATTCACACAAATGTCGACCATTCTTTACCTTTCCTCATCATTTGGCCTCTCAAATCCATGTCACTACCATGAGCTTTTTCCACTACCTTGACACAATTCAAACTTGAAACAAATTTCAATCTATGAAATTGAAAACCCGCTTGGGCCTCTCGAACTTGCCATTGAAAACCTCCACAATGATAATGCTTAGCTTGAAAACCTCCACAATGATAACGCTCACCTTGGTGCAAAAAATGGTGATGCACTTCTTCTACTTTCAAAATTGAACCTTTGTGGGCATCATTTTCTATGGGCACACAATGTCAACATCCAACACAATCACCATGTTGCACAACGCACTTACAATGTGGTTTGGAGATTGCATATAGCCATGTGCTCCATGACATACCCCAGCAACCTAACCCCTTTGTTCACTACTCTCTCTTGATAAATAAACGTGCACGTGGATCTTAACGGAAATGCACATTGTATTGAACTAATGCAACTGTCAATGGTCTTCTTCAATCAACACACAAATTTAACCTATCAAACAAAATGATAACTCTCCTATGAACTATGACGCAACCTTCTTTGATTTTTTTATATGATAATAGTTATATATAAAATCCAAATTCTCGTGTCCTTCATCCTTACAATCTGTATGAGGCTATAACCATGAAACAATAGAGAAATTTGGCACTTCATGTTTTAATAGCATAGTATTGGGTGGAGGAGAACCAATGGTCAATATCTCTACCTAACTCATTATCCACATGGCCGCTGGAGAAAATATGTATTCTAGTAAACTCTCTCACTAGATAAACAACTCTTCTTTCTATGCATAGCACAATTTACAATGTCAGTAGGAACTCCAACAAGTCCACATTGTAGCCAATGATTGTGGTGCAAACAAAATGCCTTCTTATCTAATCTAAAACTTGAACCTAATCCTAAAACCCTTGGTTCTAGATTAATGCAATGGTAAATTTCTCTTCTACATGCATGGTGACACTATACATGAGTTACATACTTCAACAGTCTCCATGTTTGTCATGGTTGTTGATCTTTAGACTTTTCTTTGCTCATCCATAATAATGGGATTCAATGGAGCCCCTTTGCAGTTTAGGACTTGGTCCTTTTCCTCTAGTGTATTGTTTTATTTTTTTTAATCATTGTGGATTGTAATCTTGGTTTTGAAATCTTCTCAAAAAAATTCAATTTATTTCTCCATCACACTCAATTTATGCAAAACAAATTGACACTGGCTACCTTTCTCCACCACCACCTCGGCAGTGGATATTTTATTCATCCAATACAACTCATACAAGTTAAATATATATGTTTCATGAGTTATCAAGTACCTGGGATCATAAATGCAACCTTTGAACTTTTCTTCCTAATATTCTTTGGACAATTTTTCCTTGTTCTATGGATAGCTTTCCCCATGCTTGCCATCTCTTTTTTTTTCTAAGAAGTGACTATGAAAATCCTTAATTTCCCTCATAGAATTTGTTTGGGTTCTTCTTGTGCATTGAGGTGTTTGAATGAGTAGAGGATTCTTGCCAGTAGTTTGTGGTGCCTTTAACAAGCCCTTATTTATTAAATTAAGGTGTTGAAACATTTCCTCTGTGTTTCATGGTTTTAGGTTTACACCAAAATGATAAATTGGGAGTCATTTGAAGTAAGAAGGGTTTTCAAATTGGGTTTAGGGTTTCCCAAATATCATTATACTTATTAAATTCTATCATCAAAGAGGTAAGAACAAATTCAATTTTCAACATTTAAAAAAACAAGGTTTGTTGGCAAAAGGGAGTAAGACACTCTTATGTTTGACTATTTTGACCCACAAGCGTGGGAAACGGTTGGAGTGCACCGCCTAATATCTAAGAGAGTTCCACGCATGTGAGGAAGTTAGTTGGGAGTCAGTTATTTACGGCTTGTATTGAGCACATCATTTCATGATAGCACATGGTTTCGTAATGATGGCTTAGGAGGACTTTCTTCCTATAATAGGATGGCACTCCTCTCATTTGTACATGGTTGGAAATGGAATAAAACTCTCATTTTCTCACTATTGGTAATAAATTTTTCCTTTGTCTTAAACATTTAGTCCCAAGTTAGAAATAGAAAGGATTTTGGGCATGCACATTACATTGAAGGAAGGAGCTAGTGCAACATCAGCGAATGCAAGCAAGATATGGAGTGTTCCTATGTTGTTTCATTGTGAAAATATTTAAGCTAATTTTTTATTATTAGGGTTGACTATTTTCAGAATTTAATTGTTTACTTCACATTTGAGCTTAGAAATTTTAATTTTTTTTAGTTGCATTACTTATGCTAAATCTAATACTAGTATAGCCTCTCTTTGATTTCTATACAATCTGGCTTCCTAGAGTGAACTTTTCCAAGCATTCACCAGGGAATGTGTAGAAATTTCATAAATACAAGGTAAAAGGGCTTTTGCTTGAGGGTCAAGATAAGACTCCATGCCCAGTGGAGGAATTTAGGGCCTTTTCTTTTCTTTTCCAATCGTTTCTTTGAGTTTTTCCTCTAACTTTTGCTTACTTGCAGCCTAGGACTTTTGTATCTTTACCTTCAGAACTAAGTTTCCTTTTTCCTATTTCAATGAGCTAATTTCTTCATCTTTTGTTACAAACATATTTTGTTCTCCAGGTCAACCATAAAAGATGGCATAATCTCTAGATTGATTTGTTGTTTGTATGATATTATCTATAGGTCGTCCATTTAAAAGGGATCAATTCCAAATTGGCTTAACTTCTTTTTCTTTGATATAAGGATTTATTGTGTTTGCTCAATTTTTTGAACTTAGATCTTGTCATGCTAATAGTTTTTCTCAAGGTTTATCATTTGAATTTAGCATAAATGAAGTTTTGATTTGGTTATCTTGCACATAGCTTTTCATCTAACTCTAAGCATAAATAAACTCAAGCACTTCAATTTTCAAACATCTAGTGAGTTTTCATGCTTGGAAATGAATGGCCAACATTGCCACTTTCTCTCTAATCTGAGGTTTTATGCTAACATTGCACCATTGACAAGTGGAAAATCAATTTGTAAGGGGAAAATGATCTAACTTTTCAAATGTATCCACACACCTCGGATTTCTTGAAGGTTGTAATTTTATCTTCATATGAACATGACATGTTTTCTGCTTTGAATTGCAGCGAAAGCCTCCAAATCCAAATTAGGAGAAGAATATCTCAATTAAAGCTCGAAAAAGAGCGAACCCGCATCTAATAAAATAAATACACGTGAAAAATATAGTCGAATCGATAAGGCAGCGAAGAATTGAATATCATAGAGGGTACGAAATCTGCTGCGAACTCATAAATATTATGAGCAGAGAAATAGCAAACAGAGTCCCAAAGTTGGCAAGGGAGAATAGCAGCGAGAAAATAAATTTTAATAGGTCCATTTAGATTTTAGAGTAGCCGCCAAATTAGATTTTAATAGGTAGTAAAATTTATAAATCAATTTCGATGGTCATTAAATAATGAATCCATACAGGTGAGGATATTTTTTAGATAGGAGGAATGACCTATTATAGAGTTTTAGTGAACCCAACGTTTCAGACTACCAAGTGAGTCCATCATCAGGGGATGCGCCAATAGATATTCTTCAGATCTTAATGATGTATCCAGGAGCTAGATTTAGGTTTTATATATATAGGAAATTGAAGAAAAGATGTAAAAAAAAAATAGGTAGGCTAGATTTTCATTTAATTAATTAATTAATTAATTATTATTCTTTATTTAATTTATTTATTATGATTTTTTTTAATTAACTAATTAATAGGTTTATAACTTAATTGATTTTATTATTTACTTACTATGTTTATTAATTTTATTTAAATATATGGTTTAATTGATTTATTAATTTGATTAATTAATTAATTAAATAATTTGATTGATTAATTAATTAATTAAGGGTTGGTTAATTAATTAAAAGGGTTAATTAATTAATTAATTTTATTAATTATTCTTTATTGATATGTTTATTAAATTTATTGTATTATTCACTTGTTAGTTTGATTAATTGATTAATTTTTAGTTTGTTGATTTATTGTTATGTTTATTTCTTTAATGTAAAATTAATTGATTTTTTGATTTTTTTTATTATTAGATTAATTACTTTTATTAATGTTTTTAACTACTAATCTAATTTGTATGATTAATTAAAATTAATTTATTAGTTTTAATTATTTATTATTTTTTAATATGTCTCTAATTTTATGTATTTATTTCGTGTTTAATTATTTATTGATTTTATTTACTTGATAAATTTATTTAATTTTTTAATAAATAAATCCTAAAATATTTGGTGAGTTAATGCTATAATATTATCTATCAATCCTAGATGTAATTTTCATGTTTAATGTTATCAATTGATTATGGGTAATCACTACTAATTTATGTTTATGATGATGATGATATGAGAATTGATGTTTTTGGTGATTACTATATTAATATTTTTAAGAGAGGAAGGAATAGGTTAATTTAAGGGATAAGGGTTAATTATTGATTTTTAAGATTTGCAAGTAAATGTTTCCACGTGTTACTTAGTTTTAGTCCATCATCCCGGTTCAAATTGTTCTTCATTTTCTCTATTTCTATGGCTTCTTTGATTTTCCTTCTAAGATAGTGATCCTCTTTTCTAACCAGTTTGACTTCTTCCATGCAGATGTAATGAGAGGAAGAGTGAACATGTTCTGCTAAGGCTGATTTAGAGGTCCTATCTCTTCTTAGGTCGGCCGTGTGTTCTTTAATCCTAATATTAAGAGACCTACCAGTTTCACCTATATATTCCTTACCGCATGAGCAAGGAATCACATAAACACCTTTTTTTAGATTAGGGTTTATGGGATCCTTGATTGAGCTGATTAATTGACTAATGGTGTTAGTAGGGGTGAATGCTATATTGATGTTATGTTTATTAAGAATTTTAGTAATTTTATCAGTGGTTCCTTTTATGTAAGGTAGGGAGACCTTAGGAGTTGATAAATTTTGATTTTTCATGTCCTTGTTATTCTTCAATTAATTTTACATTAAAGAAATAAACATAACAATTAATCAACAAACTAAAAATTAATCAAACTAACAAGTGAATAATACAATAAATTTAATAAACATATTAATAAAGAATAAATAATAAAATTAATTAATTAATCAACCCTTAATTAATTAATCAATCAATCAAATTAATTAATTAATTAATCAATTAAACCATATATTTAAATAAAATTAATAAACATAGTAAGTAAATAATAAAATCAATTAATTTATAAACCTATTAATTAGTTAATTAAAAAAAATCATAATAAATAAATTAAATAAAGAATAATAATTAATTAAATGAAAATGTAGACGACCTTTTTTTTTTTACATCTTTTCTTCAATTTTCTATATATCTAAAACCTGAATCTAGCTCCCGGATACATCATTAAGATCTGAAGAATATCTATTGACGCATCCCCTGATGATGGACTCACTTGGTAGTCTGAAACGTTGGGTTCACTAAAAATCTATAACAGGTCATTCCTCCTATCTAAAAATTTCTATGGTCGCTTAGGTTTTCATTAAGTTTATTTTTATTTGAGCAAAAGGAGGTCATCTCACATGGAAGTTATATATAATGATGTTGAAGATAAGTAATAATGTTAGTCTAATTAGGACATCAATAAAAACTATATGATGCCTATCTAATATATGTAAGTATGTTCATATGAGGGAAAATGGATATGGGTTTTACACATAAGGGAAATATCTATCAATCTTTAAGGAGGTCAAAAATATGCTTAAATATGTAAATAATGTTATCAATAAACTTAAATATTTATGGGTAGCCCATTATCTTTTAGGAAGTTCACTTAGAGCTTAAAAATATCCTATTAGAAGCTAGCCATACCTTAGAAGGCCTTCACATGTGTTTTTAAGAGAGACATGGGATAAATTTTGACTAAAGGAAATAAGGGGTACAATAATATCAATGTGTAACACCTACTCAAATCACAAAGAATATACCCAAACCATCAAGATGACACATTTCTATGAGAAAAATTATGAAACACCATAGAACAACTTAGATTAAAACTTATAGCCAAAGCATTAAGAGCTAGAACAAAGTGTTTAAGTGAACACAATAAAAATATTACACATTGGACATAATAGGTGTGCTAACTGTGAGGGAGTGCTAGGATGTGCTAGGGAGTGCCAAATCATGCCAACAATTGTAGGGGATGCTAACATGTGCTACATAGTGCCAATGGATTGTTAGGCATGCCAAATGTTATGGCATGTCAAGATGTAAACTTTGTTGCTTAGTTTTTTTACAACCATAGTTGGATGTGAGCCTTGTATTCGTAACTTGTCAAGTTGTATGAGTTGATATTCAACACGAGTAGCTTAAGATGAGTTATAGGAAGTTATTAGGTGAAAAAGGCATAGTCTAATTGTAGTAATTGTAACTTGGTCAACATGTTGTTATAGTTTGCAAGTTGGTGTTATAGTTGAGGCTGGATTTGGTTGGGTTCCCATGTTGCAAAAAATTTAAGGGTAGTTGTGAGGAATGATAGCTAAGGAGTGCCAAGCATGCTAAGGAATGAAAAGGTGTGCTAACACATGCTAGACAATGTGAATGCATGCCAAGGAGTGTTGGGGAGTGTTAGGGATAGGCACAATATTATTTTTTCAATGACTTGATTGGTTTCCCAAGTCACCAAAAAGGTAAGAAAATATATTAGGGCATGAAAACTAGGAAGTGCCAACATGTGCTAGGAAATGCAAAGAAGTGCTAACACATGCTAGACAGTTCCAATGCATGTTAGGTATGCTGTTGGGGCCTTCGTTTTGAGTTTTTGTGGGAAGACAAGATAATAACAGGTGGTGGGGACGACCAGTTGAGCTGTATAGCTTACAACCGGGGGGGGAAGAACCAAGAGTGGTCCAGCAATTGCAAAAAGGTGGCAGGCGAGAACAAGAGCAACTGAGCAAGTAGAGAGAAAGTCGAAATTGCAAGGTAGTCTCCAACATGAGGAAAATTTGGAGGGGTTGTCCAACTATATTCCATGGAAGGAAAGGATCAAGTTGGTCTTGTAGGTCAACAAGATCTGGGAGTTCACCGAGAAATTCATCAAGAAGCCAACTGATCTAAAGGAGATGGAAGTGTCTAGGAAGAACATTGCACATGAGATGTGGATGGCTCTTCAGAATTTGTTCCATATTAAGAACAAGAAACAGGTACTGGTATTGGCAGATAAGTTGAAGTACACCAAGATGATACAGGGCGAAGGAGTGACTTCATATCTAACGAGATTGTCTAAGGTCAAAGATGGGTTTGTTGTCGTCGATATTAAGAAGAGGAAGGTCATTATGATTAGTTTCAACTCGATGTGAATGTAAACCCACTTTGAACACACCATAAGGTATCTTAAGGGCAACATTTGGTGCTCTTGTGTATATGTGGTTAAACTAAAAGGCCCCATTTCATTTGCATGAAGTGTTCCTGGTACAAATCCATGTTAGAGTCGAGGCCCTGAAAAGATGAAGTCTAAGTACATTAAATGTATTGTCTATAAATAACCTCTCTAACAACCTAACACAAACATATAATGATTTCATTTACATTGGAGTTGTAAATTACTTGAATTGTGTTACAACTTTAATCACTCCCCACAATATAGATTCCAAAGAAACATGCCAAGATCTGTCAGGTGCTATGGTGTGCCAATGTATATCAAGGAGTATTATGGAGTGTGAGGGAAACACAAGGGAGTGCTAGTTTCAAATGCATGGAAATGAATGAATAAGAGTGTGTGATAGGGAGTTCCAGAGAGTTATAGGTGTGCTAAGGAGGGAGTGAAAAGGTATGTTAGGTATTGCTAAGGAATGCTAGAGTGCCAAGGCGACATGGCAAGATTCTGCCAAATGACAGAGTGTGGCAATGTGTGCCAGGGAGTGTTAGGGAGTGTCCCCTTGGATTTATTTGAGGTTGAGCAAGCCGAAGCTTTTTCATATGGTTGTTTGGATAGCCAAATTTTTTGTTCCCCATGAAGTTAGTGAGGTTCAACAAAACAAATAGGAGAGGTTTTTAGTAACTGCATAGTTGATGAGGTGGTTAAACTAAACTATCCACCATGAAAGGGCACCACCATGAGAGCAGTTATGGTTGAGAGCTATGCAAACACCAATTCCTTCCTGCCTACTGTTATGGTTCATTATGTGAACCCCTCCTTCCTTGTAAATAGTTAACATGATAGTTACTCCAACAGATCCCTCTCATTTCACATTTTTCCATAGTGTCAAAATCTAATTTTGAGTGGTTCAATGAGGAAATTCCACATTGGCGATATCAAATGCGAAAACTGGCATTTCCGGGGATTTCCATAATAGTGGCAAGATGCCTTCGATTGAGAGGCTCGATGAAACTTGCATCGATACATTGAACTTTCCCATCCAACTATGATGGTCCGCAACAAAAATGCAAACCCATCCTTCCTTCCCTACTTCCAGATGTAAGGTTTCGACCCGTCAAGTGTTATATGGAGGGAGGTTGGAGGCTCGTCGGAGCCATTAAGTGTGTCATATTCATTTATGAGGGTTTCACCCCACGTTAAGGTGTGTATCTATGCAAGAGGAGGGTTTCAAACTCGTTCAATGTGCCTAATGTGCCATATGATATTATTCTTTTTCATAATCTCCACATCAAAGCCAATTTACATCACTGATAAGTATCTCCTTTGCCTATGCATAAGAAACCCATACCATACATGTTAGGGATGAGTGTAGTCCTCCTATGTGTGTGTGGATGTTGGTCTAACCTTTTGCGATAGGCAGAGATAGAGCTTGCCTGATATCTACGTTTTACTTGTC
This sequence comes from Pinus tabuliformis, assembly GCA_031772625.1. Classification (NCBI taxonomy): domain Eukaryota; kingdom Viridiplantae; phylum Streptophyta; class Pinopsida; order Pinales; family Pinaceae; genus Pinus; species Pinus tabuliformis. The sequence goes on along the minus strand of CM062805.1, from coordinate 736,787,906 downwards.
TTCCATTAAGGGACAACAATAAGCTGCTATGGAATAAAAGAAGGCATAAAAGAAGATAAGCACCAAGGGGTGCAAACAATTTCATCCAACATATAACATTAGCCAATTAGGATGATGTTACCACTACTAGTTTATTAGATTCAACCAAGGATCCCTTCCTGCTAGCTAAGGTTCGCAGTGCAAACCTCTTCTCATCCTTACAACTATGATGAAAAGAATCCATCAATGGGACTAGATCATCTTATCTTAAATCAAAACCTTTATCATTTGGCATTTTTCAATAGCCGAAATATATTTTCGATGTATCCAATTACCATTATTTTTCTTCATCGAGGATAAAAAAGGAAGATTCTTTTTATTTAGTTAGAATGGAATTTCCTAAAATTGATCTCTAGGGATATCCCGTAATCAAAAAGAGAAATTCCAAATATATGTGATATAGACAACCTATTTGAGGTGTCCTTGATGATATTAGTAAGCACCATCCCATAGTAGAGCTGCTAGTAGTGTCCCAAGATGAGCCCTACTATATTATAGCAACTTTTCTCCTCATGAGATAAAAATATGTTGTTGTTAGGTGTTACACATCCAGCATGCATAAGTCATGTGCAATCAAGAGGTAGGTGATCTCCTTAGCACACCCACATCGTTCCCAAGACCTACCTCTATTTTTTTTAATGTATGGAACCAACATTCGCAGAAGGCTAAACAAATGGCATGTGCCCAATAAAATTTTATTTTCTGAGTTCTTTTCAATGAGTAAATTTTAAGGCTTTGGTCCAATAATAATATAGAAAATTCTCATTTCAATCTTAAAAAATATAAAAATATAAAAATTCTCATTTCAATCTTAAAAAATATTAAAATATAAAAATTATCATTTCTAAAACTTTTTGAAATTCGACTTGGTGGACCTCCAACTTGACATTGTTGAACTTAAGTTGGAGAAAGGGAGACTTTGGGTTGGGCACAATATTGTTTTGCTAATGAATTGGTTGGGTTCCCAAGTCGCAAAAAAAGTAAGGTTATATGTGAGGGTGTTAGTGTCAATCAGTTCAGCCTATCACCAGTGATCAAATATGCTCTTACAAGGTGTTGTTAGGGTGTCAAGTCAAATTTTTGTCATTTCAGTGAGTCTTCAAATAAAAATTTGGTCATTGGCTAGTGTGTCTAAGGTTATTTCCACTCTCTCAATAATTTCATATGTTGGTCACTTTCATCACTCAGTTGAGTCTACCATCATGAAAACATCATTAATATCACTTCAGTCACATCATCATGGTCTCCATTCAGCTCAGTGTCACCATTAGGTCATTAGGGTTAAGGTCACAAAATCAGTCATTTCATGTATAAATCTGGCAAATGAGGAGTAGCAATAGGTAAATTTGTTCAATAACACTTGATTTCAAATGTAATTTATGTTTTTATATGTAATCATGTTCCTAAGGTTCTAAAGTTACAAGAAGAGGTCCTAAGGCTACAAAACTCAAAAATAAAGTGAATTGGTGAGGTGGGCCATCCTACCTCATTAATCACTTAGACACCAAAAGAAAATTATAAAAGCACATGGAGGAGATCATTCACACTCATTTTCACTTGTCTACCATCCTAGCATCGAGCTCCCCCTCTCCTTTGCAAACAATTTTTATTCCATAGCCCTCACTGGCAAACATTGACTCTCGCTATGCACAAAGAGCCTTCGATGTGCACCTACACAACACGTTGTGCACAGGAAGCTTTCGCTACACACGGGGTAGGGTTGTCCAAAATTGTTGTTTGACCACCAAAATTCATTTTTCAAATCTCCTCTTCAGTCATTTCATCCTCCAAACTCTATAACAAGTAAGTTTAATCATTTTCATGCCCTCCTTTGCCTCATATGTCAAGAAAATGATCAAATACTTCTTCTTCTAGGGTTTACATTATTTTCATGGTTTTGATCCTCAAATGATGAGTTGTTGCCCTAAACCCTAAATTCCTTGTCCCTACACCTCTATTTGTAGCTAATACACCATTTCCATCCATCACAAAGCCTTATCCCCTCATTTTCCATCATTTTCCTCTAAACCCTAATCTACCCTATCTCTTTCTAGGGTAGGTTTGTGTTTTTGCCTTTTCCACCCCCGCCCCTCACTCATTTCCAAAAATTCCTTTTTCCCCTATTCACTGACATCAACCCCTACCCTCCTAAATTTTCTTACAAATTTAGGTAACTCCTAAGTCCATCATACCACCTCATTCCCTCACAGTAGCAAATTTCACTATTTTTGCTTGCCTTTCACCTAGGGTTTGAAGTATGGATCCTGACTCATCACCATCAGAGAAGAGGAAGTGCAAGAAGGGGGGAAAGATATTGAGGTTCGAGCCCTCTAATTGCAATGAAATCACCTCCTCCCCATTTTTCATGAAATGCTTTGAAGATGTCAATTGTTTAGGGTTTTGTTAAAGAGTGAAGGAAGTAGGTTACCATGAGCATCTCACAGGTATATTTTCCCTCACCTTGAAGGAATACAAGATCACCATTGCAGGGAGTGATTTCATGTTTTCAGTGGATGCCATCTGTCAAGCTACATGCATACCAAACCATGGTGAAAATTTGTTCAAAGGCATGAACCTAGACTTAGAAGAGTAAAAACCCTACTTGAAATCACAATACAAAAGAGCTCACTCACATGTTTTCCCATCAGATGCTTGTTGGAGAGATATGCACCATTGATGAAGGTTGTCATGAATTTCTTCACACGTGAGGGTAGATTTTCCAGGCTAATCAATACCACATAGGAGTGCTCATGCACTTTACAGTTGCCAAGTCTCTAAAATTGTCTAGATACTTGTATAGGAGCCTAACCAAAATGTCTAAAAGGGTGAAATTGAAAGGAAAGTGCATTATCCTAGCCTCTTTCACCATATCTTGATAAAGGTTATAGTACTCCATCAATTGACAGAGAAGAACATGACATGGGACACCTTCATTGAGGCAACCTTGAAAACACATATAACCACTTCACCAAGCCAGCACCAAACCATGTTAGTACATCCCATGGAGGTGGGATCATCAAGAAAACATGATGAGGTTTCCAAGGCACCTAAGCTTGAGGTGACCAAGACATATAATAGAGACAAAAGGCTTGTGTTTTCTCCTCAAATTGAGGAAGTGGCCAAGCCTACTACATAAATAGAACAAGGATCACCATCACATCATGAGGCTTCTTTGGATGATGAGGATCCCATTGAGCATGACTTTGACCTAGTTGATTTGGAGGCACATGATGAGCATAAAACCCTGTAAAAAGACATCAAAGAGAATGATTCTCAATTCATGGAGCTCAAGGACAATTTGGAAAGGGCCAAATTCATCATTTCATTCCTTGAGCAAGAAAACAGTCAACTTAAGGCAAAACAACTAGTCATGGGGAAAGAGAAATTCAAAGCCAAGAAACAAGAGATGAAAGGAAAGGAAGTGGTGGACCATGAGGAAACTGAGAAGCATTAATACATGTGGCAAGGAAGAGACCAAGGACAATGGGTCTGACGAAGGCACTTCATAGGGAAAGAGAACAAAAGCCACCAATGGAAGAATTGACCTTTGAAGATAAGATTGTCGTGGAAATAAATGAGGACAAGGATTTTTCGCTTTACAAAGTCAATTGCCACCTTGAGAATCTACTTGAAAAGGCCAACGGGGATAAAAATTTGCAAAAGAAAATGGCCATCCATTATTACACAAGGAATCAGTTTGCCAAGGTCAAAATCAAGCAGTTGAAGTAAAAACTCAAGGAAACCCTAATCTGCCAAGAGGATAAGAGTAAGTTAGAATTTTTTTTTGATGCATCCATGATTGCATAAAATACCTCATTAGGCATCTCTGGACAAACTTTGGGAGGATTTGGAGAAAAAATTGTGTTTTGGTGCACACTTGAAATGTTTTGGCAATTTTCTATCTAGGAGTGCAGCGAGCTCATGTTGCGCTTCTTCCTCAGGGCTCCAAATGATAGAAAATAAGCATTTTTTGGAAATATTATTACCCCCTCTCAAAACCAATTTTCCCACTTTCCTGGTCTGGGGCTCAGTTTTTGAAAAAATTGCAAAAATGAGGCCAAAAATCACCCTTTTTCCCCTCTTTTTCCATTTCGCTACGCACCTGGAGACACCTTGGGAGAATGGCCATATATCAGCCAAAAAATGGGTCCTTTTGAGGGGAAAAGGCTTCAGATCTAGATTTGGACTTCAAAAAGGCATCAAAAATGGCCTCCAACATCTCGCTACACACCTGGAAATTTCTGAGATTTTTGTAAAATTTTCACTGTGTAATTTTTTGTAATTCCTAGTTTGACTTTGGTAAAAGTAAAAAGGGTGAAGTAGATGAATGTGAGGGGTAAAATTAAATGTAAATAATGGGTGGTTAGTCTTTGTAACTTGATTTGATGTAAATTTGACCTCATTTATGAGAGAGGTTGGAGTCAAAGTTAATTGTAGAAGTTGTTTTTAACTTCCCTATACATTATGGTTTGGTTAGAACAACTCATGGAATAGTTCCTAGAGTCATAGATTTGACCCCTGAAAGTGGGGAGATGTTTTTTTTTGTCTTTATGTATCAGTTTCTCAGTGCTAGAACAGGTTAAATTTTAGAGGATAGAACTATTGCAACTTGTACTTGGACATTTTTTGGAAATCAAAGGACATCGTTTGTAGCTATTATCTAGGAATTAATGTGCAATAAGTTTGTGATGTTTTTTTTTCTCTGTTATAGCTTTATATGAAATATATTCATCTTCTCTTTCCATTCATCAATTCTTCAATGTTTTTCCTTATAGATTATAAACATAATTCTTTGCATAAAGCTCTGTTTTGATGGAAAAATCATTATGTGTTACTTTCTTTCTTGCTTAATGAATCCACGTTTCATGCTCATTAAGACATTTTTCTTCTTCTAAACACTACACTACACCAAAAAACCCTAAGATCCATCACAAAAGTAATGATACCTTTCTCCTTTATATCTTTTCTGATGTAACCCTTTGATCCTCTGACCTAGCTACCTGGTTTTTCTCCCTTATCCAATAACAAAACTCTAAATTTTCCAATACCCACGTGAGCCTAGCTATCTAGCCTAAAATCCTTTACATTCCAGTCATCTCTTGCCTGTGATTTCATAGATAGAGCCCTCTATGGTTTGGTAGGGCTAGCTACCAAACTAAAATATTGTTTTGTGGTTACCTCCGTCAATCTCCTCATCAGCCTGGGACATTATGGAGGATAACAGAGGGCATGACAACTAGGGAGTGCCAAGGTGTTCTAGTGAATGTAAGGTTCCCAAGTCATGGAAAAATGTAATGCTAGTTGTGAGGTCATGACTGCCAAGGTGTGTTAGGGAATGCTAGGGCATGCTAACATGTTCCTGATAGTAAGAAAACATCTCAAACAAGCTAAGATGTGCCAAGTGATAAGGAATGCCAAGATATACAAGGGTGTGACAATGCATGCAAATGACACTCAAGGAAACAAAAGGGAGGAAAAAGTTAAAATACAAGGAAATGAGCACATAGTAGGGTTAATAAGTCATCAATTTACCTTTTCCATGAGGGGCATGCTAGGCACACCAACACTAGGTGCCAATAGTTTCCAAGTGCCAAGTTTCAATGCATTCTAAGTGCCAAATCTTCCTTCATTTCTTCTCATCTTGTTTCCAATAATTGATCTCAAATAACTTTAATATTAAACCATGCCGAAGCATACCAAGTCATATCAACGCATGCCAAGCATGCTAAGACTTGCCAACTGCCAACACTTGCCAAGTTCCAATGTGCGTCAAGGAGTGTGATGCATGCTATGAAGTGGAAGAGCATATCGAAGAGTGCTAAGGTGTGCTAGAGAGTGCCAATGCACGCTAAGGAGTGTTAGAGAGTACTAGGAAAACACAAGGGAGCACTAAGTTAAAATGCATGGAAGTGAATGAATATGAGGGTGTGTCAAGGTGTGTCAATGAGTGTTAGTTGTCATGCTAAGGAGGGAATGACAAGGTATGCTAAGCACGGGTAAGGCATGCCAGGGAAAATCATGGCATGTCAAGAAGTGATAGAGTGTGCTAGGTAGTTTTGGGCCATGCTAACATGTTCCATATAGTGCCAAGGCATGCTATGTGTTAAGACATGCTAGGATGTGCAGGGTGCTAGAGTATGCCAATACGCGTCAAGGAGTTTCAAGGCAACAAAAGGAATAACCAAGCTAAAATGTAGGGAGATGAACACATAAGAGGGTTAATAAGTCGGGACTTTATATTTTTCAAAAGGGGCATGCTAGGCACACTAATAATATGTTCCAATACATGCCAAGTTCCAATGTGTGCCAAGTGCTAATGTTTGTCAATGCAATATTATGCCAAGGTGTTCCAGGGCATGCTAGGGACTACAAGGCATGCCAACACATGATAGGGGAGTACTATGCTATGCCAGGGCATGCCAACATGTTCTTGGGCATCCTACTCATGGCAAGATGTCCTACATACAAAGATGTTCTAGGACATGCGAGGTGTTGCAAAGAATGTTAAGTGCATTGTTCCAAAGCATGTTAAGGTGTGACATGAGTGTTGAGGAGTGCTAGGTCTCTCTCATTAATAGAATTGATAGAGCTTGATTATGTATTAAATAATATAGTTCCTACACACACTAATGGAACTTTATTTAAAGGAAATTTACTAGATAATAAACGTAATAGAGATGAATCATGTGTTGACTCATAGGAAAACTATATTTTTATGACTTGAGGGAAATAATATACATTAATTACTTCTTAAAAAATTGACTGATTATAACCACTATGACCTTGGACACATAATGAAAAAGACTCCACAACAATGGTATTAAATCGTTATCTTTCGAAAAAAATATAGTAACAGGTACATAGCATCATCAAAAACTCATTGGAATGATCAATGATGATGAACATTTTTTTACTGTCACCAAAAGTAACCAAAAAGAGCATTGGTGAGGTTCAATAAAATATCGTCACTAGAAGTGTCACCAAAGAGAGAATTAGTGATGGGCCTTTAATGACCCTCACCAAAAGCGTCACCAAAGAGATAATTAGTGACAAGCCTTTAATGACTCTCACCAAAAGTGTCATTGAAAATGGATTTGGTGACAAACCTTAAAGGACCATCACTATATACACTTATAACAACGTTTTGTTAAATACTGTCATCATATGCGACATTGGTGATGAACCTTAAAGGTTCGTCACAAGCATGAAGCGTCATCAAAAAATCATTGAAATGATCAATGATGACGAACATTTTTTGACCGTCACTAAAAGTAACCAAAAAGAGCATTGGTGAGGGTCAATGAAAGATCATCACTAGAAGTGTCACCAAGGAGAGAATTAGTCATGGGCCTTTAACGACCCTCACCAAAAGTGTCACCAAAGAGATAATTAGTGACAAGACTTTAAAAACCATCACCAAAAGTGTTATTGAAAATGGCTTTGGTGATAAACCTTAAAGGACCATCACTATATACACTTACAACAACACTTTTTTAAAGACCATCACCATATGCGACATTGGTGAGGGACCTTAAAGGTCCGTCACAAGCATGACCCTCACCAATGACCTTTTTTCTTGTAGTGGATAAGATTAAGTTATATTTGAGTTGTAATTAGTTAACTCAATTTACTGAGTTAAGTCCAATTAAATTAATTCCAAACAATTTGAGGAACTAATAGTGAGTTAACAGTTAGTTGATGCATTAATGCACTCAATTAGTGCAACTCCAGTTAACTAAAGATTCCCTCATCAGAAACTCATGCATGTATATTCTGAGAAAGACCCAGTTGAGATTAATGTTTAAGGACAGTGTACTATCAGTTGCATGTGTTTTCTCATGGAGAAAACTCATGCATGCAGTCAAGGATTCATCCTTTAGGATTGCGTAGTTTTAAAGGTTTTGTTTTTCCACTTGCTAATAGGCTAATCATCCTCAAGGAACAACGCAAGGAAATAGGAGTTTGGAGGGCATAGAGGAAGGCTGGAGAGAAGCCAAGATTTCCTGTGAGCATCTATGAGGATTGTAATGAGAGCTTGCTAGTTATGAGAGCTAAGGCTTTGTATAATTCTTATGTATGTCCACCATGTATGATAATACAATAGTGTGGGGTTTTTAGCTAAGGCTTTCCCCAAAGTATTTTCATGTGTATTGTGCCATTGATTCTTCTTCTTCTGATTATATTTTTCAACTCGATCTTTAAGCTTCCACAAATTGATAGTAGAAGTAGGTTATAATATTCTTCTTTGATTTATATTGCATTATCGGGTTAACCAATCTTAGATTTTTTATATATACCATCAAATATATGTATAGAATGGCCTTGTTTCCTAATATGTATGAGAGACATCAAATTTCTTTGAAATTGAGGAATGTAATGAACATCATGTAAAATATAATCAACAAGTCCTGGTATTTCAGTCAAATAGATCCAATTCCTAAAGGATTTCCTTGTGATTTATCAGCAAAATAAACTACCCCATCAATATTATCACTGAAAGTTTCAAAAAAATATCTTCTGCAAGTTAAATGACAAGTGGCTCTAGTATCCACTATCCAAGTCTCTCACTAATCAGATAAATTAGTACTAAAGACATGATCTAGGACACTTTTGCTTATAGATGCATGAAAAGAATCACATGTAAAAATTGTAGCTCAACATAGAATGTGCACACAAGAAAAGAAGAAGAAACACATAAAAAAGCATGAAGGAAGACACAAAAGACTTGATAACGGAGTTCATCCAACTCGGAGTACATCTTTGGGCCCTGCTCGATCAATGGGGAGGTCTTTATATTAAATGGCATAAAAAGAAGAGAAGGAAATCATATAATACATAAAAAAAGGCCTATACCTCCATTCTGAAAGATGGTTGAGAAAAGGAAAAATCAGATGGAGAAGTGGGTAGCACCAATGTGTCCGTGGCATTGAGAGGGGCTGAAAACATCTAAAACTTGTCCAAAATAGACAAAACGAACTATCGACCACCTGAAAGCTCTCATGCCTCGAGACAACGTGCTGAAAATCCTCCCCCCCTTGCTTTTTCCAATCATCAGAATTTATAGTGCCTCTGTTAGGAAAAATCCCTCTTAAATCGAGGTTGTTTGGCATAAAATAGAGGTCATTTGAATGGTAGGGTCGGCGGGTGCGACGAAGCCTTCAAAATAGTCTTTTTATCATTGAAGCGATAATACACTAAAAACCCCGTGAAACACTAAAACCTGACCAAAAACTATTTACCTGGATTTCAAAAATTATTAAATTGGGCATATGTACTTATCGGGTCCGGGGCTGATATCACAATCGCAAGTCACTGAGGTCCGAGGCCCTATATACCGGGGAAATTTTCCACCTACTGATCGCCGATATCGGTGTTGGCTGAACGTACCTCTGATCGTCGATGCCGATTACCCCGATATCGCCGACTGATTCTGTCGATCCGATCACCCTTCAATTGCTGATCCGATCTAATCAAAGATCATTGATCAGGGGGTTCTGCTGCCCTCCTTAAGTCCGCCCCTTTGGATGTGCCGATTGTGATTTTTCCTTTTAAATCTTAAAAGTCCATTTTTAAAGGAAAATGCCTCATTTTCCTAAGGAACAAATAAACCTTCTTTTCACGATAACTTCATCGTCTCGACTCGGGTTGAAGTACTGTTCATGTTGTTGGAATCAGGACGACAAGATCTACGCTCTAGTCTTGGGTTGACTTCATTCTGAGCAATTTTATTTTTTTGAGTTCTTTCCATGCCATCGTATCTGAAGATCCACTTGGATCAATCCTCCCCATTGAGGAGCTTTTGGACCGCTGAAAGCTTTCACTAGTCAATTGGCAAGTGAGGGAATTGTTCCCTCAACTTTTCCTTCTCCAGCCATTTGCCCTTTCTGGGGTGCATTCCATTAAAACCCACTTGAAGGTATTCCACATCTCCTCATTGTGAAGTCTCGTCCTTCTATCAAGGATGATGTCCTCCGATAACTCATTGAGATATTCTGGTGCAAAATCATTGACTATAGGAACTTTTCCCACCTAATTTGTGTCCATGGTCAATGGTGGTTCATACAGCTTTAGGTTCTCTACATTCACTACTGAGTACATCTGCATATATACTGGAAAATGAAGACGAAAGGCATTGTTTCCAATCTTCTCCAATATGGTGAATGGACCATACCAGATGGATCGCAACTTCTTCCCTTATCCCTTCATCCTGCCCTTGTTGATGTGGAACCACACTTTTTCACCCACTTGGAGTTGGTGGTTGACTTGGTGTTTGTCGTGCTGAGCCTTGTAACGAGCTTGACTTTTCTCCAATTTCTCTTGTACTGCTTGGTGAATCAATTGGATTCACTGAATGAACTGGTGAGCTTTGTCCCTATCATTACATCCACTGGAGCCATATTCCCTTCCAAAGACCATGTCAAAAGGTTCATTTGGCAGGTAACCAAAGCATGTCTCAAATGGTGAATGTTGCGTAGATGAATGCACTACTCGGTTGTAGGAATGTTGTACATAGGGGAGATGTTCATCCCACAACTTGGGATGTTTCCCATAATAGCCTCGTAACAATTGTACCACGGTACGTTTATAACCTCTGTCTGTCCGTCAGTCTGCTGATGAAATGTCGTGCCTATTTTTAATTTAGTGTCCATCCTCTTCCACAAACTGGCCCAAAATTCTCCAAGAAAGTGAGACTCCCAATCTAACACAATTGTGGGTAATCCAAAATGGACCCAAACATGCTGAAAGAAAAGAGAAGCAGTCAGCTTTGCAATAATCTGCTTTTTACAAGGCATAAGAATACACATCTTGCTAAAATGGTCAATGACAACATACAAATAGTCATGACTCTTTTTAGACAAAGGTAAACCTCCTACAAAGTCCATTGATACACTTTCCCATGGACGACTCGGAATAGGGAGTGGCATGTAGAGCCCGAGTTTTCTATTAGAGGGCTTTGAAACAGAACACATCACACACCCCTTTACATAGTGAGTCACAATGTTTTTCATATGAGGCCAAAAACAAAATCCTTGTACATGACATAAAGTCTTTTCGACACCAAAGTGTCCAGAAACAAGAGAGGTGTGGGCCTCTCGAATCACATGTACTCTTTCCCCTATGGGAATACACAATTTACCAAGGTGATACAACAATTTCCCCTGCAAGTGATAGTTGCACACCTGTGAACCATGGGTTAGTTTTGCATAAATCTCCTTAAATTCATCATCGTTAGCATATTGTTCAACATAACTTTCAAAAGATAATGAAGAATTATGCAAAATAACAGAAGAAGAAATAGGAGTGCAAGATAGCATATCGGTCACCTTGTTACTAGTGCCCTTCTCATACTTTATTACCAAATGAAACTGTTGAAGAAAACCCATCCACCTGAAATGATGAGATTGCTGCAACTTGGTTTGTGACTGAAGGTACTGCAAGGGTTGATTACCTATATGGATGATGGTCTCCTTCTCAATTAGGTAGTGTTTCCACTTTTTCACACTCTGCACCAAGGCTTAAAGCTTCTTGTCATAAGTGGGATATTTTATCACAACTTGAGAAAACTTCTCAGAATGGTAATAAATCGGCTTCTTTTGCTGCATCAGTACAACTCCCATGGCATAACCGATGGCATTGGTTTTGATCTCGAATAGCTGTTGGAGATCGAGTAAGGCTAAGACTAGCACGGTGTTGATCTTTTCCTTCAATGTTTTGAAGGACTTATGTTGTCTTCCTCCCCATTGGAAGAACTATTTCACACTTGTCAATGTGTGAAAAGGTGCTGTGATAATAGAGAAATTATCAATAAACCTCCTCCAACACTGCACTACACCTAAAAAGCTACAGATCTCGGTTACACTAGTAGGCTTAGACCAATTTACAATTGCTTCAACTTTAGAGGGATCAATTTTTAACTGACCATGACCAACAATATGACCTAGGTAACCCAAAGAGGTTTTCTCGAACTCACACTTTGACAATTTTACGAAGAGTTTTCTTTTTTCAGTACATCAAGCACTTTCTTTACATGACACACATGCTTAACCCAACTCTTACTAAAGACAAGTATATCATCTAAATATACAAGAACACATTCATCAATGAAAGGCCGAAAAAGATCATTCATGACCCTCATAAAAGTGGTTGGAGCGTTGCAAAGCCTGAATGGCATCACCATGCATTCAAATAGCCCCTGTTTGGTCTTGAAGGCATTTTTCCATATGTCCTGCTCTGTGATTCGGACCTGGTGATAACCACTGTGCAAATCCAAATTGGTGAAATAAACAACATTCTTTAATTGATCTAATAAATCATCTATGCATGGAATGGGATATCGATTCTTCATTGTAATTTTTTTGAGCGCATGGTAATCCACGAACATCCTCCATGTGCCATCTTTATTTAGCACTAAAACAACTAGTGAGCCACATGGGGAGGTGCTCGGCCTAATGACCCCTTGGTCCAGCAATTCCTACACTTGTCTCTTGACTTCCTTCATATCAATAGTCGACATCCTATACTTGCCAATATTTGGCAAAGGAGCGACATGCTGCAATTTCATGTTGGATTTCCCTCTTCAGAGGTAATCCCTTCGGTTCCTGAAACAACTCATCATAATTAGAAATTAATTCAGATAATTCATGTTATGTTCTTGATCGTAGCCCTGGAAAGCATCAGCGAATTCTGCCTCTTTTTCCCTTACAACCATAAGCATGAAACCCTTTCTTGAATTCACCAATATTTTCATTTGTCCAGTGCTTACAAGGCTGGAATTGATTTTATTTTCATGAGCTCTTACTATATATTCTACCCCATCTTTTGTGATTTGGTATTTGTTTTCGTGACGAAAGAAGACTACCTTTCTATCATACAGGTATGGGCTCCCTAACACCATGCCACAGATATTCAGTGGTATTACATCCAGTTCTACTTCATCGACTAGCTTAGAAGCAATTACAAATTTGATCTTACACTGTTTGGTTACATTCAATTTTACTTTATCATGTATCCATCCAAGCGGGTAAGGTTATGGGTGTGGTTTTGTTTCTAAGCCAAGTTTCTTTACTAGTGATTCTACAATTAAGTTTGCTTGGGACGCAGTATCAAACAAAGTTTCAACTTTGGTGTGATTTACAATAACTCTGATATGAAACAATTCAATTCTCTTTTGATCATTAGGAAGGGACTCATTTACAAAACTGGTGCCTTCATGCGATTCAGAATTAACATGAGGTGTAAGAGTACCTTTTGTTCCTGTCATTGTGATCAACGCTTCATCTCCCGAATCCAATCCAAGGTCTTGTTGTGTCGTTGCCACTATCTTCTGCTTCCCCTTTCCTCCATACTTCTTTGGATGCTTTTCTTGGTGTTGTTTCCAACAGTGATCATCATTGTGGCCTTCCTTTTTGTAATGATTGCAATACGATCGTTCTCCCTCTTTGGCTGCTGCTGACATTTTCTTCTCCTTTCCTTTCCATTTCGCTTTTGATTTACCATTGGGAGGTTTGAATGGTGGCTTTCTGGACTGATCATCCTTTTCGTTTTTGCCCCTACTCTCAATATGAATTGCCTTTTACGCTGGCTGAGTCAATAGTGGTTGGTTTGAACAACAATAATGAATGCCTAATATAGCTATTGAATGAGCCAATATACTTAGTTACAACTTCAGGTGTATCAAGTGCAATACCCAAATTCAATGATCCGGATTTAAACAGGAACACAACAAATTACAGAGATAACCATATACACAAAGATGCAGCGGAAATAATACTTCATTTCATTAATGGAAAATACTGAAATATGCTTACAAACAGAAATGGAAATAAACTAGCTAGGGTGATGGTAGCTTATCTCTAAGAAGAGATGTGATGGCTACATGCCTCTGAACTGTGTTACAATGAGGCTCGAAGGCCTATTTATTGTTGAGAAACAATGGAAAAACCCTTAACATTCCAAAACCTAACCCTAGGAGATGAAACGCCAAACTGTGGGCCCCGTTTGGGGATAAGTTGGTACATCAACTTCCCGGGGTCGTAACTTTGGCATATGATCTCCGTTTGACGCGTAAAATAGCTCATTAGAAAGATCTATCCGAGAACTATCATTGTTGGAACAGGCAACATAGTCCATTCCATGGACTTGTGTTGCCCCCGGATTCCCCAAAAAATGTCGTTTAGGGCCTCAAAACGGCTCCGGAAGTTCAGGACCCGAAAAACTGCTAAAAATAGTAAGTTGTGCTACAATTAAGGAAACTGAAAATGATGAGAAAGACAATGGTGGGGGTCCAGGTGGACTTGGCAGGTGGCCACCAATATCCACCTGGATCATTCCTCCCCCCTTAGGAAGCAATGGTCCCCATTGCGTTGAGCTCCTCCATGAGATGAGGAAACTTCTGTTGAACTTGTTCCCTGGTGAGCCACTTGCCCTGCTGAAGGAGTTGGCCCGCTTTGACAACTCGATACAGTTGGATATTCTGTTGGCGAGTGTTCTTGATCTGTGTGTCCATGATCCGATCAGTTGCAGCTTGTTCCATGCAATCTGGATTTAATTCTGTGGGTTTGAGCTGTTCTGCAATGTCGGATGTGTCTAGCAATGGTGGAAAGTATGGCCGAAGGCGGTCCACATTGAATACTGGGTGCAGGCCAAGGAATGGGGGAATGCTGAGCTCAAAGGCATTGTCTCCCATAGCCTTAGTAATGGTGTAAGGACAATATCGGAGTGGTCTCAATTTCCGATAGGCTCCAGTAAGACGTTCCTTTTGCAAATGCAACCAGACTTTGTCGCCCACCTGAAACTTGTGTGGCACCCGATGTTGATCATGTCGCTGCCTGTACTTGGCATTTGATTTCTCAAGAATGTCATGGACCTGCTGGCGAATATGTTGGATGCGCTCAATGAAGCTGGTGGCCTTATCTGTTTCGGATTGGACATGAGCTGAATTCATGTGAGTAGCTGCAAGTGGCATGGCCACATCAATGGGGCATAGTGGCTGGAATCCCAAACCCACCTGAAAAGGGCTATGGCCAGTGGAGCTGTGAAGAGCTCGATTGTAGCTGTGCTGAACGTAGGGGAGGCTCTCATCCCATGTGCGTGGATGTTTTGAGTTATACATGCGAAGAATGTGCACAATCATCCTATTGACAACCTCTGTCTGGCCATCAGTTTGAGGATGGAAGGCTGTGGACTTCGTGAGTTTGGTGTCCAGCATTGACCAGAGACTGGACCAAAAGGTGCTGAGAAATCGACTGTCCCGATCTGAGATGATAAACTGCGGGATCCCAAAGTGCACCCACACTCGTTCAAAGAAGAGTTTAGCAGTGGCTTCTGCTGTGATATTCTTCTTGCAGGCCATCATAATGGCCATCTTTGAGAACCTGTCGACGACCAAAAAAACACAGTCATTTCCATGCTTAGTGGAAGGAAGGCCTGACATGTAATCCATGGAGATGGATTCCCAAGGTCGACTAGGGGTAGGCAACGGGGTATAGAGGCCTTGCTTCTTAATGGTCGGTTTGGCAATGGCACAGGCAGTACATGATCGGATGTACTTCCCAACATCCTGTCGAAGATTCGGCCAATAGAAATAGTTTTGCAGTACTGCCACTGTTTTCTCGACCCCGAAATGCCCAGCAGCCCGACTGTAGTGTGCTTCCCAAATCATCTTGGCACGCTCGCTTGAAGGAACACAAAGGTGACCGAGGTGGCATAATAGGGCATCCCGGAGGTGAAAATCTGCAACCTGCCGACCCTCCAAGAGTGTCTGGTATGTGTGGCCGAATTCTGGGTCGCTTTTGTAGAGAAGTGGCCAATCAGAAGTCTCGTGCCCGCAAGAGTTGAGCATGGTGGTTAGCGCCATGATCGGTGGTCGACTGAGGCAATCTGCAACATTATTGGTGCTGCCCTTTTTATACTTGATATTCAAGTGAAACTGTTGCAGGTATGTAGACCACTTCTGATGGCGATCATTCTGCAATTTCCCTTGGGTCTGTATGAACTGCAGAGGTCGGTGGTCTGTGTGGATGACCGTTTCCTTCCCCAAAATGTAATGCTTCCATTGTCGACAGGCCTGTATAATGGAATACATCTCTTTATCATAAGTGGGGTACTTCCGGACTGTGTCTTAAAGTGTTTCACTGTGATATGCCACTGGATGTCCATGTTGAGTAAGGACTGCCCCAATAGCATAGTCAGAGGCATCTGTCTCGACCTCAAATGGTTGTTGTAAATCTGGTAACGCGAGCACTGGTGCCGTGCAGAGGCGATCCTTCAACTCCCTGAATGGCTTATGTTGAGATTCAGACCAAAAGAATTTTGCTTTCGCCCCGCCCTTGGTGACTTGACTCAAGGGCCAAGAAATATGAGAAAATCCCAACACAAACCTGCGGTAGAAGTTGGCAAGACCTAGAAAGCTGCGGAGCTCTGTTAGAGTGGTTGGAGAGGACCAATCCTGAATGACTTGGACCTTGGCTGGATCGACATGCACCCCCTGTTCATCAATGATGTATCCCAGATACTGAACCTCGGTCATGCCAAAAGTGCATTTCTCCAAATTGGCACATAGCTTGTGTTGCCGCAGTGTTTGGAGAACCTGTCGGATGTGGTGGAGGTGCTCTTCCCAACTCTGGCTGAAGATCAGAATGTCATCCAAGTATACTACTACAAAGGAGTTGGTGAATGGCCGCAAGATGTCATCCATTAGCCTCATAAAGGTTGCAGGAGAATTCGTCAATCCGAAAGGCATGACCAACCATTCGAAGAGGCCCTCCTTGGATTTGAAGGCAGTCTTCCACACATCTAAGGGTTCAATTGGTACCTGGTGATATCCTGACTTCAGATCGATCTTGCTGAAATATTTCGCCCCCTTTAGTTGGTCTAGGAGGTCATCAATCCGCGGGATCAGGTACCTATTACGAACAGTGATCTTGTTCAGCGCCCGATAGTCAATACAGAGTCTCCACGTCCCATCCTTCTTCTGTACCAACACTATCGGGCTCCCACAGGGCGAAGAACTCGGACGGATGTGACCTTTCTGCAGGAGCTCCTGAATCTGCCTCTTGATTTCATTGTTCTCCAGAACGGAGCGCCGGTAAATTGGTCCATTGGGTAGCGGCGCACCTGGGGTCAGATCGATGGAGTGCTTGACTTGACAGTGCAGAGGAACCCCTGCCAGGGAGGTGAAGATGTCTTCGTACTCCTCCACAATCTTGTCCATTTGTAGCTGCCGTGCAGAGGGACCCCGTTTGGAGGCCGCGGCCACTGTCTTCTTCTTCCCTTGAGGGCGTATCATTAGGAAAACAAATTTCCTGATTTTGGAAATGATCTTACTGCATTGTTTTGCAGTAATCAAAGAGATGGCAGCAGGTGGTGCTACCTCTGGTATCCTGAACAACTTATTTCCCAATGTAATAATAACAGCACGGGGCCTTGATTCATACACAGCATGTCGCTTCCACAAGTATGGTTGTCCTAGTAATACATCACAAACTTCAAGGGGAGCAATGTCACACAATACCTCATCCGTGAAGGGCTTGATGTTGTATGGAAGGCGACACTGCTGGCTCACGCGAAGATCTCGCCCTTGGTGAAGCCACCCAATGGTGTATGGTTGTGGATGTGCTGTGGTCGGTAAGCCCAACCGCTTCACGACCTCTGCCGAAATGAGGTTCTTTTGACTCCCGCTATCAACAATGAACTGTATCGGGGAGCCCTTTACCCACATCTGGGAGTGGAAGAGACGCTCCTCCTCCTCTGGATCTTCGGGTTCATTTTTCTGGATCTTTGCGGTAGCAACAGTGGCGCTGGGATCCGCATCAATGATCTGCTTCTCTTTTTCATACCCCTTATCGGGTTCTGACTCAGAGTCGGAATATGCATCTGATTCCGAAACCTTTAGCTCAGCCACCAGTGACTGCTTGGCCCGACACTCACTTGTGTTGTGAGTGGAGCTCTTATGGAACTCGCACCATTTTCCAGTGTCCTTTCTCGGCTTCGCGGCGTTGCTCTTTGCTTGCAGCTTCGGCTGGTTGTCTTGGGCTGTCCCGCCTTGGCTTTGTCCTTTGTTATGTGGTTTAGGGGCACCTTTCCCCTGCTTTGGATTCGCAGATCCAAAGTCTCGCTTCTTTTGTTTAAACTTCTGCTCGACCTTGACGGCATACCGGTATGCTGCGCCGAGCGAGGGGATGTTTAGGAACTGTATTTCTTCCTGGATGTACTTGTGCAGGCAGCCACGGTATTTGAGTATCAAATGTTGCTCCGAATCCTTGATACCCAACTTTGTGCGAAGGGTATGGAAAAGATTGGTGAACTCCGGCACGTCTTGGTCCCTTCCCTGCCGCAGCGTGGTCCACTTTATGTATTCATCCTCATAGCTTCCGACAGGGTAGTACTGCTCCTTGATGGCATCCCGAAACGAATCCCAGGTGGGTGCGGCTGAAAATAGTGAGCCAGTACTTTCATCCTTCTGCTCACAGTAGGTTTCCCACCAGTCCTTGATGTGGGGGGCTGCTTTGAGAAGAGAAAAAACAATCTTTTCCCGACTCGAAAATTCATGAATAGAAAAATAACCCTCTAGCAGATTTAACCATTTATCTACGGCATCAGCATCTATCTAACCCTCGAATATGGGGATTTCAAAATTAACTTGTACCTTAAAGGGTGTGGCGTTTCCAGAGGAGCTGCTGGAAGCCGATGCGCCGCTTCTGGGTAGCCGCTGAAGGATCTGCGCAAAGCTGTCCATCATCGCGTTCCGTTGTCGCTCGAGCGCTTCTTCGAGCAAGATTTTGATGGGATCTCCTGCCCCCTCGTCTTTCTTCTCGTCCGCCATGGGAGGCCGTCGGGATTTGCGAGGCTGGTCTTGCAAAGGTTCAACCAGTTCAAGCCCTAACTCCTTATATCCCGACCTTGTTGGGGACATGCAAAGAAAAACAGAGAAAAAGCAGACCGCTCTGATACCACTGATCCGGATTTAAACAGGAACGCAACAAATTACAGAGATAACCATATACACAAAGATGCAGCGGAAATAATACTTCATTTCATTAATGGAAAATACTGAAATATGCTTACAAACAGAAATGGAAATAAACTAGCTAGGGCGATGGTAGCTTATCTCTGAGAAGAGATGTGATGGCTACATGCCTCTGAACTGTGTTACAATGAGGCTCGAAGGCCTATTTATTGTTGAGAAACAATGGAAAAACCCTTAACATTCCAAAACCTAACCCTAGGAGATGAAACGCCAAACTGTGGGCCCCGTTTGGGGGTAAGTTGGTACATCAACTTCCCGGGGTCGTAACTTTGGCATATGATCTCCGTTTGATGCGTACAATAGCTCATTAGAAAGATCTATCCGAGCACTATCATTGTTGGAACGGTGGTCTCGTGTTGCCCCCGGATTCCCCAAAAAACGTCGTTTAGGGCCTCAAAACGGCTCCGGAAGTTCAGGACCCGAAAAACTGCTAAAAATAGTAAGTTGTGCTACAATTAAGGAAACTGAAAATGCTGAGAAAGACAATGGTGGGGGTCCAGGTGGACTTGGCAGGTGGCCACCAATATCCACTTGGATCATTCAATGCTTTCTTTATATAATCCTCTGTAAAAATCTGAACATCTTGACCTTTGTCTTTCCTTAAATATTGGAAATTCATCAAAGATTTTTGCTTGTATCCTAAAGGATAAAATTATTCCCTTAACACAGAAATAAAATCAGGCCATGAGGAAAAGAGTTTACCCACATTCTTACTGCTCTATAATTTTCTCTCCCACCAAATGAGAGCGGTGCTGCTTAGCCATCGAGAGGTTAGCTAAATATTTGCCTCATCCTCCACGATCTACTGAATCCTGCAGTAGACCTCAATCTTCCTAATCCAATTATTAACATTTTCTGCATTGCTTTCACCATTAAACATGGGAAGATCAAATTTAACATCTAATTTAAAGAAAGGCTTCTTAGATGCATCCTTTGAATTTCTACGATTATGGTGGTGAGAGGAAGGAGAACCTTCACTATCGGAAGAAGAAGGAGAAGGTTCTTCTCCACCATTCCCATGTGTTGAACCTTGTCCTTCTGCATTTGTCTCCTCTACTTTTTTTAGCCTTAAAACAAGCTGACTGATATTCTCTACCATTGAATAAAAAGTCTTTCTGAAATTATGCTGCTCTTTGAGATGAGCTTCATCTTCTTCCATTTTTCTCCTTCAATGTGCATGCCCTACTTTGGGATCAAAAGGTTCTAGTTCCCCTTCGCCTCTTTGGAGTCTATTTCTTGTTAGCATATAAACATGCAATTCACATCTAAAAATCCCTGCTCTGATACCACTTGATCAAGGACACTTTCGCTTATAGATGTATGAAAAGAATCACATGTAAAAATTGTAGCTTAACACAAAATGTGCACACAAGAAAAGAAGAAGAAACGCATAAAAAAGCATGAAGAAAGACACAAAGACTTGATAATGGAGTTCGTCAAACTCAGGCTACATCTCTTGGCCTTGCTTGATCAATGGGGAGGCCTTTACATTAAATGGCATAAAAAGAAGAGAATGCAATCATTTGATACATCAAAAGAGGCTTATACCTCCATTCTGAAAGATGGCTGAGAAAAGGAAAACTCAGATGGAGAAGTGGGCAGCACCAATGCGTCCGTGGCATTGAGAGGGGTTGAAAACATCTAAAACTTGTCCAAAATAGACAAAATGCACTATCGGCCACCTAAAAGCTCTCCTGCCTGGAGACAACGTGCTGAAAATCCTCTCCCCCTTGCTTTTTCCAATCATCAGACTTTATAGTGCCTATGTTAGGACAAATCCCTCTTAAATTGGGGTTGTTTGGCATAAAATAGAGGTCATTTGAATGGAAGGGTCGGCGGGTGAAACGAAGCCTTCAAAATAGTTTTTTAATGAAGCAATAATACACTAAAAACCTCGCGAAACACTAAAACCCAACCAAAAACTGTTTACCCAGATTTCAAAAATTATTAAATTGGGCATATGTACTAATCGGTTTCAGGCCCGATATCACAATCGTAGGTCGCTGAAGCCCAAGGCCCTGTATATCGGGGAACTTTTCCGCTCGCTAATCGTTGATCGCCAATATCGGCATCGGCAGATCGTACCTTTGATCGCCGATGCCGATTACCCCAATATCACCGACTAATTCCGCCGATCCGATCAACGATCCAATCTAATTGGAGATCACTGATCGGGGGGTTTCATTGTGCTCCTTAAGTCCACCCCTTTGGATGTGTCGATTGCGATTTTGCCTTTTAAAGCTTAAAATTCCATTTTTAAAGGAAAATGCCTCATTTTCCTAAGGAACAAAGAAACCTTCTTTTCACGATAACTTCATCGTCTGGACTCGGATTGAAGTACCATTCATGTTGTTGGAATCAGGACAATGAGATCTATGCTCTGGTCCTAGGTCGACTTCATTCTAAGCACTTTTATTTTTTTGAGGATTTTCCATGCCATTGTATCTGAAGATCCACTTGGATCAAGACATCATTTATACTAAAATTACAATGTGCAACAATATAGTGAGCAGATTCAGATGCTTTTCCTTTGTCAGGAGGTTGTTGTTTCTCATGGTCTTGTTTTTTTATCACTAAAATTTTCCCAAGGTGCGTGAAAATTAGGGGAAATATGACTAATTTTACCACATCTATAATATTTAGCAGTTTGTTTGATGATTTCCAGCTCTGAATTGGAGTCAAAAATTTCTTTTAATATTTTCAATGATGCAAATGCTATGGTGTTGGGAAGAATATGCTGACTTATCTCTTTTGTTACTAATGCAAAAATCAATGTAGATGCCTTTTATCCTTATTCCTCCAATTGCAAGTTTCTTTTAGTATTCAGGTTGTTCTAGTTCCTTGTCATTCTTTCCTTCACAAACACCTTCTCATAAATCATTAAAAATAAGAGTATTCTTTATTTTTCGTAACCATTCTTGATAATTTTCCTTTACATTGAGAATAATACCCACTATTGAGATTAAAGAATTCACGGTTGTATCAACCACTAAAGAACCTGAAAAAAACTTTACTTCATAAATATAAAATCAATCTTACAGAGTCAAACTTCTGCAAATTGGAATTCAGGTTGTAGAAGCCTCTTGCAAATAAATGAATAAAAATCAAGGTCTGCCACGCCTTGATTCGGTTAGCTGAAATGAGTGTAATTCTTATCCTTCAAGAAAATAAATTAAATAACTATGGTAACTAAAGTAAATACCTTCTTTTGACCTTGGGTATTCATGCAAGATCCAACCTCCTGTTAGGCTATCAAAAAGCAGTGCATTCGACACTATCAAATACAACGCATTCGAACTCTCATCTTGTATGCATGCACTAACCAAAACTCCAATTATCAGGTAGCTTCATCATGATAGAATAGGATCCAAACGTTGTTCAAACAATGAAACAAGTCCTCAGGGCACATTAAATGAACAGAAAATTACTATTTCATAACACCATTTCCATTGATTTTGAATGCATCAAACAACATTGAATGTCAACTGCAATGTTGATGAACATGTCAAACAAATTTTTAAATCAGTAACATTCACCCAAGTTTTCATGCATATAAACACCCTTTGTCATCAAAGAACATGGCCAAGAAAACAAGAAGTAGCCAAGAAAGTCATTTTAACGGGTAATTTATTTAATTATTATACCAACAAATATTTTCACATCTGATTTTAATAAAATTCCATGGATAGTAGGAAAAACTATTAATTATTTCCATTTTGATCAAACGACATCCAAGTCCTACATTATTTTACTTTCAATATTCAAAACTTTATCGGCTCCCATAGTAAACCAAACTTTAGAGCTAGCATACAAAACCTAACAACACTTTGTTGCTTGTCCACAACTCTAGCACTCACTCCCTGCAGTTACATATTCACATTTCAACACAAAATAATGAATCAAAAATGGAGGAAGCTTGTAAATACAACCACACCAACACAGCCAATCTTTAAAAGCATTGAGTTTAAAAATTCATAGGTGCTCCGATACCAATGTAGACAGGCCCATAAATAAACTCCACAATGAAAATTGATTGTATTGATGTTGAATTTTTTCATTTATACAACATAAGGTAGGTATGAGATAATTCTGTCTTGGTAACTTATTAATTGAAAATTAAAAACTAACAACTAATTACTATTGTACAAAAATAATCATGAAGGATTAGTTAACAATTTTCACATAAGGTGATGCTAGTTTTTATTATCATGTGAGGATGTGCACATGGATAGTTTATGCACAGGATAGGGTTCTCTTTTTGGCATATGGTCAGCCTCTTATATGCTCAAGACAATTATCTACATAGTGTTTGTATTGATATTTTTCTCTTGCACATGAACAAGTTCTCTCATTGTTTATATGTTGTAAGCAAAAACTTTCTAGTTTTTTAATTATTTAAAAATTCATAAGAACTTTATTACTTTAGACAATTTCATCCATGATATTATAGTCCTTTTCTATGGCAAAAAAAAATGTTTCAAGGAACCAATAATTACTAAAAATGTAATCTATATAGAGTTTAATTGTGTTAGATAAGAAAAGATCTACCAATAAATATATATTTGCACTATTATAAGTAATAAATGTTCAATATCTCTAGAAAATAAATTCCAAGCAATAGTAAAATATGAATATTAAACAACTTGCAAATTAATTGCTACTTCTTTCCACCATAAATAATTGGAAAATCATAACAATTTATGGGTTTTCTATACTTATTATTGAATGTGTTAAATTAATACAAAGAGAATAGTTGTGATGCACCATGGTCCCTACCTCTACCACTAATTAATTGATTAAAGGTTGTGCTCTTATAATGAAATCTCTCGGCACAAAGCTCTCCGCATAGTGAGGGCTTTCCGCATAGTGAAATATCTTTGTGTAAGTGTGCCACGAGGTTTTGCACTTGCGTATATGTATTATTGCTAATATTTTAATATTAAATAATCCATATTCTTGTATTGCCACATTTTTTCACACTTACATATACACATTATTGCTAATATTTTAATATTAAATATTCCATATATTTGCATTGCGAGTATCATTATGTCTACCGTTATTTTCAATTAACACTGAGGCAAGTTGTGGACCCATATGATAATATTAGTAATATTTTAATAATAAATAATGCATATCTCTATGTTACGAATATTGTTAGCCAATTGAGTTAAGGTTGTGCAGAGTGTGTGTTAGTGCTTGTCAGTCCTGCCAGTCACCAGTGATCAAATGTACTCTTTCCATGTGGTTGATAAGGTTATTAGGTCAAATTGCTATATTTTCAAATAAAATTTTATCATTCTTGCAATAATTCTGGCGTCCTCTAAACACACATGACGTTTGGTTTTGGATGAGTGTTCTGCAAGGGCTGATGTACGGGATCTGCCATTCTTAATATCATTCTTAATATCAGCTCCATGTGATTTAAGTCTTGTTTTCAAAGATCATCCTCTTTCCCCAATATAAATCTTGCCACATGAGCAATCAATCTTATACACACCCTTGAGTTGTTGATGATCTATGTTATCCTTAACTGACCTCATCATCTACCTAATTGTTCCACATGTTGTAAACTGAGTGTTTATGTCCTTCTTTCTTAAAAATTTTGCGATTTTATCTGTAACCCCCTGAATGAATGGGAGGTACACTTTCCCACAATTTTCTTTCCTGTTTTCCTGGGAACCCCTAGGGAGGACCTTATCTTGAGCTCTTTTTATAGCTTTTTTAATACTAAACTCCTTGTATCCCATGTCTTTGAAAACAAAGGTTAAGTGTTTAATTTCTTCATTTAGGTGATCCGGGTCAGAAATTTTGAGAGCCCTAACACCCAGAGTGTTTAAGACGCTAAATTTTTGTGATGGATGATGGTATGAGTCAGCATGTAGATAGCTTTCAGCATGTGTTTTCTTCCTATAGACCTGGTGTCCCAAAGTACCATCCTCCTTTCTAATGATCAGGTCATCTAGAAAAGGAATTTTACCATTTTCTTCAAGCTCCATAGTAAACTTGATTTCAGATAATATAGAGTTAAGATGATTGAAAAACCTCTCCAGCTCAGCCTTGCCATGAGTCCATTTTAGGTTGGTGTCATCAACAAATCTTTTCCACCAAGTCGGTTTCAAAGGGTATGAGTCAAGGGATTTCCTTTCAAGGTACTCCATGTATAAGTTTGCGACAATAGGTGAGAGCGGGGATCCCATGGAGACTCTCGATATTTGTTCATAATAATGGTCTTGAAAACTGAAAAAGGTGGAACAGAAACAAATTTCTACAAGTTTTGTTGTTTCAGGATCAGTTACTTCTTTTATAACGTGAACAAGTTCATCTAGAGGAATGTTTGTAAACAAATAAACCATGTCAAAACTTACCAGAATATCATCCATATCCACCCTCTCATTCTTAATAAGTTTCACAAAATCATTGAAGTATTTTATAAAATAGTTTGTGTTACCAACTAGAGGCTTTAGGATCTTAGCCACATATTTAGCTAATTCATAGGTAGGGGAACCAATGGTGTTGACTATTGGTCCAAGAGGGACCCCTTTTTTATGAATTTTTGGTAATCCATGAATTTGAGGTATAACCTCACAGGATGGAATCAACCTCTTTTTCATTTTATCTTCAAGGTTCGTTCCCATGATAGCCTTCTTGACATGTTTTATAACCTTAGGAATGGGGTTGGAGTTAATTCTTCTATAACTGCCACAATTTAATTGCTCATTTATTTCATGAATGTAATGCTCCTTATCTAAAACAACAGTTGCCCCTCCTTTATCAGCCTTAAGCACACCTATTTTATCATTATTACGAAGTGATCTAAGAGCATCATGCCCCTCTTTATTTAAATTACTCTTTGGCCGCTTAGATTTCATCATAACAAGGGAACATTCCTATCTTAATACCTCTTTATCATCCAATGAAAGGCATTGAGTCCCATTCTCAATGTTGCAAATGATGCTTTCAAATGGAATGTTCTTGGAAGAGACTACGAAACCCAAGCCTTTGCTAAGCGTATTAATTTCTTTAGGCGTGAGCAGTAAGGATGAGAGATTAACGACTCTCTTATTAGGTTATCAGGTAATAGTTTCGAACCACTTATATTAGGACATTGGGATTACTGAGAATAGATCTATCATTACCGCAATTGTCACTGCAATATTTACTGCCCACTTATACTTTAGGTTTTTCCCTAAATTGGGTATCTACGTAGGTTCAATCAGTGCTGCTCATATCAATATTATGGGGATTGCTATTGTTATTATTAATGGTAGAACCTTTGTGCTCACCGATCGAATTAATTCGACACCCTATATTAATTTGAGGAACGCATTTCTCACCTTCGATGTCATTGTTTTCCTTATCTATTTCTGTTATCCGATTTTTAGTGCTCTTATTGTCAAAGTGCATTATAATATCCACCCGTTCAATCAGCAACGCTGTCATCTACAATTTCAACACTGATCTTAGTTCGTTCACTGTCTATGCTATCAACACTTTCTTTACCACCGTAGTGCTGGAATCAACATAGGAGACTGATGTGTTTCTTCCTTCAGCTTGCATTGTGCTCACAACATTCACCACGCTCTCGATACTAATTGGAAGTGATATTGCGTCACCTATCCTTGATGCTGGAAGTATTTCGATCCCCACAGCTGAATTGTTTATCACTATGTTATCAACCTTAGCTCTCGGTTGACCATGTGGACCTTCATCCTTTTTACAGGTTGTTTTCTATCAACAACGCTGTCATCTATAGTTGTTTTGTTACTGATCTTACCTGGTTCACTATCCAGGCTATCAACACCTCTCTTACCACGGTAATTTCCAACGTAATTTCCAACATCGAGAGTGCTGGAATCAATGCAGGAGACATTAATAAATGGGTTTCTTCCTTCTGCGTCCATTGTGCTCACAATGTTTACCACGCTCTCCATCTCGACATTAGATGGAACTGCTACTGCACCAACTATCTTTGATGCTGGAAATGCTATGTTCGCCACAATTGAATTGACTATCAATACGTTATCAACCTCAGCACTTAGTTGACAACATGCGCCTTCATTCTTTGTTCACAATGTCCACCACACTGTCCACCATGCTCTCGATCTCGACATTAGATAGAACTGCTAATGTGCCACCTATATTTGATGTTGGAAATGCTACGTTCCCCACAGTTGAATTGACTATCAATACGTTATCAACCTCAACTCTTAGTTAGCTTGTGTGCATGTTAATTATGTGGTATATTATTCTCACATGAATTATCAACTTCTTTATCAAAGCCAATACCAAGTTTTCAAGGGTATTCCTCTAAGATATCCTTCCATTTCATGTCAAGTTTTATATTGGTTGATGCAATTTTATCCATGGGATAGTTTGGGTTGAATGAGCCTACTAATTTATTTTATTTTTGTTTACATCAAAGTTTCTAACTTGGTTTTTGAAGTTATCTTGATGGTATCTTTACTTGTACAATCACTCCTTTTATTTTGAGGTTTGTTTGATGTTGTTTTTACTTCTAGAGTCACTGTTTTGTAGGCTTATACTTAGATCTAATAGTTCTTATGGAAAAAAATGGATTAAAAAAAAGTGGAATTTCAAATCAATAATGAGACACTTCTTATTAACATCCTTATATGTGATTGTGAGGATATCACTTTGAATATCTATATGAATATTTATTTAGAAACTTGTTGATGAATATTTAATGTTTATAAAATGGTCTATTGAAAGCATGAACCATGACACCTAAAACTAAACTCAAATTTAGAGTAAATAAGAGAATGTTTTAGGGTCATCCAAATTTCTAGGCAATCACCTTGAACTCCTTTATAAGATGCAAATGCTCCCTAATTAGTTCATATAGTTAACCCTTATGTCATTAATTTTAGTTCAAACCGGTTAATAACTTTGACCTTTAAATTTTTAATCCATAACCTAAATGTCTAATGCAATATATCCCCTAACCATTAATCCATGCATGAACAAACCATCCTTATTTTAGTTAGATAGTTCCTATTAAAAAATATTCTAATCCTAATATATGACAAATTTATAGCTCACTAAAAAAGATAAATTTGTTTGTCATCCTCTCCTAGGAGAGGGTCAAAATAGAGCAAGATTAGAAAAACTCAAATATGCTATATTCTTGATGATGACACAAAAGGAGTTATCAAAATGTTGTGCAGGTCACCAACTCGTAGGTTTGATTTTGAGGTTCACAAATTTAAATATGGGTAATATTTCTCTTTAGCATTTTGAAATCGGATCAAGCCTCTAACATCTCTCACATCTTATGCATAAAAAAGTATGTAAATTTCCTATAAATTCATCACATTGATTTTTTTTATTAGGTAAAGATCTTCCACAATTACATCTTATATCATTGTATAAGGTCACCCCTTGGATTACCAAATATTGCATTACTTACCGTGACTAAATAACATTTGTGACTAAATAACATTTATGATATCTATTCAGTTCCCATGATATTCATTACAAAAATATTTTTGCATATTTATCACTCTTGGTATCTTTGTTGAAGTTTTTCTATCAATACTAAGTCTTGGTGTACCAAGACTCGAGGTCCCTTTTTCCTCAATTATTAAATCCAATACTTCTCCTTATAAATATATACCCATTTTCCTTCCATCCCTATATATAGACCCTATTTATTTGTGTAACTATAGTCTTACCTCTTTTCCTCCATACAAATATTTGCCACTTATATTATTAAAATGGTGCATAATCACTTTAACTTTTAATGTGATTCATATCTCCAACACAACACTTATATCCATAAACATTATTATGGGGTTTCCATCTAAATGTTTCACCCTCACCAAAGTTTTGGTAAGTTGGGACTCGTATACTTGTTATGCGTATGAAGTTGACCTCCACTCCTCATCCATGATGGTTTCCAAATAGGAGAGCATCCCATGGTATGGTTTTTTGGATTGGGGTCCCTATTTTCCATGTAAACCATAGCCAACTAGTGAATTCAATGATGAAGATCTCATCATGAATGATTGACAGTGAAGGTTGATTAGGTAATGTTTATGATAGCTACCCCACCAAGACCCATTATCATTGTCTCATTATCTTGTTGTGTCTGTTGTGAAATGAGCTTTCCAATCTTCTTCCAAACCCTAGATTATAACCAAGGGAATTTTTACCCTTTTCTTGAAGGAATTACTATCAAAATTCAGTTGGATTCACTTGGATAAAACATCCAGCTCTAAATGCAGCCACATCCATGATTTCGTGTGGCTCTAATTCATATACGTAGTAGTTTTCCGCAGATTTTTTATTTTTCTCTTTTCCTTTATTTTTGGGTTATAAATTTATCCTCATGTTGTCCTAAAATCTCTCTTTAACCACCATTCATTTGTGTTCTCAGGTGTCATAACTCTATGTTAAGGGTTTTACTGGTCATGGCATTAAGCTTTTACAAGATTTTGAGTTCACCTTCGACCATTCCAGGAGGTTTATTATGGTGAGTTTCTTCATGGTAAATTTACCAAACTCTAACAATGATGTTGTCATTTCTCAATGGTTTTAATTAGATCTTTTTATGTCTTATTGATGAGGAATAAAATAATCCCTTTTCTCGCAAGAGCGTGGAAACCCTATTCTATATCCACAAGTATAACTATTTGAACCCTAGGTTCTAAATTTCTTTCCTTTCAAAGAGATATTTTAGAAATCTAGAATAATTCTTAACCTTTCTTAGTTTTATTTCATGTATACTTCAATGGAAATAGGTTTTTATTCGAATGAAAGCTTACTAGAAGGGTGCTGAAGGATTATTTCTTTCATTTTGTCTTTCCTTCAAGGGCTACAGGTTCTTATTAAAAGTTTTAATTATGTATTAGGTATTTTACTCCATGATGGGCTTCAGGCTTATTATTTGTTAGTTGTAATATATGCTAGGGTCTTTACTTTGTAGACAGGGCCTTATCTAAGTCGTAGAATACTTGCTTTTTGTTCAGAGAAGTTGTAAACAATATTAAGGGTAAAGTAAATTTTTTGATAGAATGTTTCTTTCAAATTCTCCTATACTTCATTAATGAATGTATGATGGTCTTCGAGGGTTTTTCTTTACCTACTTTCATTTAATTATTTTTGTGCCCCAAATGAGACATGTATAGTTGTGGTGATCATTTTCTAGGACAATAGTTGCATCCTTCTCTCTAATTGTATTATGAATGTTATCTAAATATGACTACTTTTCAAATTTTCTTATTTTAGTTTAAAGAAATTAGACTCAAGTCTATAGGGAGAAATTCTAAAAATAATTTTGTGTTGTATATATTATAACCCTTCAAAAGATTCAAAATTCATTATATCAATTCTCTTTACAGCATGCAGATAGTATAAGTTTAGTCTAGGCCAAAAACCTAGTGGACCCCTGTAATGGAAGACTACTTCTGGTCTCAAGTGTCATATATCTCCTTTTGTCTAGGACTGTATATGATTGGGCCTAAAATTAAATTATTGTTCTTAATAGGCATAAATATCCAACCTGGCCATAACAACATGTTTTCTTTCCTTATTATTATGTGTGTGTGTGTGTGTGTCTGTGCGCATGTGTAAATACTTTTAACATTCTAATTTACTACTTCTACAGAACACATTCTAGTTTTCAGAATATTATGTATTCAACTTTCATCTATGTATAACAATGTCTTCATTACCTTCAAAGCTATTTTAAATTCATAATAACCATATGTTCTATCATTTCCTAAAACAATCTAAATTAATAAAATTTTCTATTATTCATAAATTAGATCATTCAAGTACTTATATAAATCCCTTCAAGAAATAGGTTAAAGGTTTCCACATTCCTCCAAATAGTTAACCAATTGTTTCTATTAATTCTCTCTAAGTTGCACTCATCTCTGCTAGGAATTAGTACAACAATCCTTCTTAAATTCACTTCCTAAACCCTTTAGCAACGTCCTTCTAAACCTTTGTGTTCCAGTCCAGTCTTTCTCTCCCACTGGTCTTCTGCTTAAAAGAAAATTCTTTGTCTCCCACGGTCCTTTATACAATATCCACCTCATGACATTTATCTCCAATCATGAAAATTTTCTATTGGTTTATCTCTATCAAAAAATTTCTTTTTTTTAAAATGATGGTAAAGAGAGGATTTTCTTCTTTTTTGTTTCTCCCACCTCTGGACATAATTGGTTTCAAATGTTTATTCATAGTTAGGATTTCATCTCATATGTAAGTCTTTGACAGATTTACAAGAGGATTAACATAAAAAAAATCTTCTTTTAATTTAAAAATAAATATTTACACCAATATGTTTAGTCATTTATCCCTCTTAACTTTTGAATCATAATTTTAACGTAAAATCCATCAAGTAAATTTTGAGGGACATTACACATCCCCTCCCCTTAATAAGGGAACATTGTCCTAAATGTTTTTAATCATTCATCATCTTTGGAACAACATTGGACATATTTCCTTCATCTTATCATCCATTTCCTAGGTGGCCTCCTCAGTCATAAAGTGCCTACATTGCACTTTAACCTAGGAAATGGCTTGATTCCAGAGTATCATCTCTCTTTGATCTGAAATTTGTAGTGGCTCGACCTAGAACTCTCCTGTCTGTTCGACCTGTACCACATTACAATCAATTGTATGAGTCAAATCATGTGTATACTTCTTCAAAAGAGACACATTAAACACATTATGAATTTTAATATGGGTTGGTAGTGACATCTAGGAGGCCACCAACCCTACCATTTCTAATATCTCAAATGGCCCATAAAATTGAGGGGCCACTTTTGAATAACTCCCAATTTTCAAGAAGCTCTTTTTTGGTTGTACCTTAACATAAACATGTTCACCCACATGAAACTCTTTCACATAACTCTTCTGTCTATCCCGTGCTTCTTTCAAATTATGTATGATCCTTTTCACCATCTCTTCCATTTCTTGTAATAGATATAGCCCTAATATAAGTTTATCCTCAATCTGACTCTATCTTAAAGGACCATGACATTTCCTTCCATACAAAACTTCAAAGGGACCCATCTTGAGTGACGCTCGATAATTATTGTTATAGGCAAACTCTATCAAATGGAAATAGTCCTCCCATTTTGTTGGTTGGTTCATTACATACATGCCTAGCATCTCTTCAAGGCCTTGGTTAACTGTTTATGTTTTCTTTTCATTTTGTGGATGGTAAGAAGTGCTAAAGTTCAACTGTGTACCCATTCTAGTAAACAACATTCTTAAAAACATTGAGGTAGAATATGCATCCTTATCTGATATAACTGGCCTTGGCACATCATCAAGTCAAAAGAATTCCTTCATGCAAAATTCTGCCACTTGTGCAACTCTATAGGTAGACTAAACAAGTATAAAATGGGCATATTTAGGAAACTTATCTACAATTACCATAATAGATTTGTGTTGCCTCCTTTCCCTGGGTATCTAGTAATAAAACCTAATGATATTACCCCCCACTTCCACTCAGGCACAGGTAGTGTAGGTTTTAACCCTGTATAGAAATTACCTACAAACAAATTCTTAAAAAAGAAAAATAAACAATGGAAATAACATAAAATATACACAAATATTTTTTCCTATAACCCGAACTATGAAAACCATATTGATTTTTCATTATCATCCTTTCAATGTTACAATATATATATATATATATATATATATATATATATATATATATATATATATATATATATATATATATATACATGCCAAATCCTTCATAAACCCTAATACATTAACCCTAGATTAGAACATAAACATAGTTCCCTTGACCGTATCTACAAGATACCATGGGAAAAACCATCATGCCCAAAAAAATGAATGAAAACCATGCAAAAAACCATGGGTAGGTTCACCCACCATCTTTGTGTCCGCATAAAAAAACAATTGGGGTGCTTCACCAGACCCCATGACGCATGGAAATAATACAACACACACCCAAAATTCTTCCACTTGTTTTATTTCTGCAGAGGGGGCCATAGGAGCGCATGGTAATTTGTCTCAAGTTGCAATGCCCATTATTTCTCTACAACAAGAAAAATTGCAAGTGCTCATAGACTTTGTCAATGCATCTGCACCATTATTAAAAGTGTCCACCTTTACAAACAACACCTTTTTCTCTTCAACCATATCCCTCACAAAGTGATACTGAACATCAATATGCTTTGTCTTTGAATGTTGAACAAGGTTCTTTTCCAAGAAAATTGCACTTTGTCTATCACAAACTATCCTTATAGCTCGTTGTACCAACCCCATACTTGAACAAAATATCTGCAACCAAACTGCTTCCTTTCTTGCATGAGTGGCTACCATATATTCAATCTTTGTAGTTGAAAGTGCCACCATAGATTGTCTCTTTCTCATCCAATTGATTTCTCCTCAAAATAGGTTAAGCACATGCCCACTTGTATATATTCTCCAATCTAGATCTCCAAGCCAGTATGCATCAACAAAGAAATGTATGTCCAAAACTATGTCCAATATTGATCTTCCTTGGTAGCACAAACCATAATTACTTGTGCCATGGAAATACCTGAAATGTTGCTTCATTGTTGTCACATGCTCCTTCCTTGGTTTTAACATAAACCTTCTCAATACTCGCACTGCATGTGCAATGTCCAGTCTGGTACAAACTATTGCATACATCAGGCTACCAACTGCACTCGCATATGGAACAATAGACATGTCCTCTTCCTTTTCATGTGCCTTGGAACATTGTTCAACAAATAAATTTACACCTACAAGAATAGGAACCTTCACCGATTTATTGTTTTGCATATTAAACCTCTACAATATTTTCTTGACATACTTCCTCTAGTTTAATTAGATCTTCCTCTTTTCCCAATATCATTTAATTTCCATGCCCAAAATATAGTTTGTATCGCCAAGATCCTTCATGTCAAATTTAGAGGACAATTGGGTCTTCAAATCCTAGATAAATTCTTTGTCATTTCCAATCAACAACATATCATCCACATAGAAGACAAAATAAATAACACAATCACCAATTAATTTAATATACACACAGTGATCCTATTTGCTCCTGGTGAATCCATTTTCCCGTATATATGTATCATTTTTTTTATACGACATCCTTGGTGACTTATTTAACCCATACAAAAACTTTTTTAATCTTCATATTAGTTATTTCTTACCCTTCACCGCAAAGCTTTCTAGTTTCTTAATGTAGATATCTTCTCATAGATCCTTTTGAAGAAATATTGTCTTCACGTCCATATGTTCTATCTCAAATTCAAAATAAAAAACAATGGATTAAAGTAATCTAATAGAAGCTAACTTAGCAACAGGAGAAAAAATATCACCAAAATCAATTCCTCACACCTCGGAATAACCTTTTCCTACCAACCAAGATTTTTTTTTTTCCACCTTACCTTTTGCATTCATATTTGTCTTAAACACCCATTTTCTGTTAATGGGTTTCCTTCCATCCAATAAATCCACCAAATCCCAAGCCTTATTTTTGTTTAAAGATGTCATTTCTTCAACCATGCCCTCCTTCCAGAGCTTTCCATCCTATGAATTCACTACCTCCTTGATAGTTTTGGGATCATGATTAGTAATATATAAAGAAAAATTTGAACAAAAAGATGTATGATACCTCTATGGTTTCCCTACTCTCTTGAAATTATCTACTAAAAAATGGAGTGTGTGGCTCTTTCTCTTCTGATTCATGTTTTGTTGTAGAGTGTGATTCTTCCTCCTTTAGTTCAAACTTTATCTTCTCAGATTCCTTTGGTAGGACTTCATGTTTAATAACATCTTTCTCCTCTCTAAACACCACATCTCAGTTTTACACAACCTTCGTTGTTTTTGGGTTCTGAAGCTTATAACCTTTTAAACCATCCTTATACCCAATAAATATGCACCTTTCATATTTTCTATCCAACTAGGTTCTTTTCTCCTTTGGAACATGTAAATATGAATCACAGCCAAATACCCAAAGATGTGATAGAGAGGGTTTCTTACAAGTCCATACCTTGTGTCGAGTCTTACCCTTCAATGCTGATGAAGGTGATTGGTTAACTAGGCAACCTGCAATATCCACCGACTCTACCCATAATTCCTACCCCAATCCAGTGCCAAGTGAACATGCTTCTTGCCTTTTTCATGAACATCCTGTTCATTTTTTCTGCAACTCCATTTTGATGAGGTGTGTATGGAGTAGTTTTTTTTCATGCTATATCACACTTCTTACATAAATCTTTGAATTTCTTATTGCAAAACTCTCCACCTTCATCTTTCCTCAATACCTTTATATTCTTTCTATATGATTTTACACAAGAGCCTTAAATTCTTTAAAACTATCAAAGACTTCATATTTCTTCCTAAGGAAATATATCCATGTATTCCTTGAGAACTCATCTATAAATGAGACATCGTACACAAACATCCCTAGTGATGGAACTAACACAGGTCCAAACACATCACTGTGCACAAGTTCTAATATCCCTTTTTCCCTCTTAGCACTAGAGGGGAAACTCACCTGATTCTGCTTCCAATATACACAATGTTCACATAAATCAAAATCTAGAAATAAATTAGACATACCTTCTACCATACTGTTACCATGTAGTATTCAAAGACCCTTCTTTTCAATGTGTCACAATATATGATGACATAACATAGTCTTTTCACTAGAGACTAGAATATTTTCTCCTCCACTTTTAGGAACCACATAACTATTGTGCCCATCAATAACAATGCTACCTAGGAACCACATAACTATTGTGCCCATCAATAACAATGCTACCTAGGAACCACATAACTATTGTGCCCATCAATAACAATGCTACCTAGAAGCTTAAACAGATTTCCAATCTAAACTCCCCCCATCAATACCAGTGCTCCCTAAACCATCTTGCAGGTATCCTTCTTGAACATTGTTTTTACACCTGCATCTTCCATCTTATTTACAGAAAATAAATTTCTGGCCAATGCATGAATGTGTAAAACACTAGGAAGTTTTTTAATCCTTTCACCTTGTAACTTTAGCTTCAATTTTTCACTTCCTATGATTTTGTCCTTCCTGTCATCCCTTAGGAAAACATCACTAGCATCATATTTCTCATACTCACAGAAGCACCCCCTATGGGGAGTGAAGTGAAAGGATGCACCTAAGTTAAGCAACCATGCTACAACAAGGATGAAGCTATTTCAACAAACTTCAAAGAAGTTGAATTGCTATCTATTGCAACAACCAGATTATCCCATGATTCTGGTAGAGAAAAAAATAGATTCATGCACTATCTTCATCTAAAATTTTAATATCAACAGATAAAAACTATCTTACCACAATATTGAAGGTGTTTAGATGCTCTATTGCCAAGTCTTCATCCTTCACCCCCAATTTATACAACATTTTCCGTAGTAATAGTTTGTTCACCAAGTACTTAGATTCATACAAATTCCCTAACTTGTCCCATAGAGCCTTTGTTGTAGCTTCCCCTAATACATTCAATAATAATAAATCTGAGAGACACAATCATATTGGTCTCTTTTCCTTCTCTAACCTCTCCTAGTCCTATGTCGACATTCTTGACATGTCGTACCTCGATCTACAACAATCCACTGATCTCTATCCACCAACAGGTCCTCCATCTTGAGCTTCCATAGCTCAAAACTTTTTCCATTCAATTTCTCGATCTCTATCTTTCCACTACTTTCCATCTCCTTTCACTGTAAGAATCGATCCCGAAGATCTCCCACCATAACAAGGTCTACCACAAGCTTGAGAAAAACCCCTCAGTAGAAAAGGCATCCCCTTGAAGCTGAAACAACTTTGAAACCAAATTTAGAATTTAACCCTGTAGAAAAATTAGCTACAAACGAATTCTTAAGACAAAAAAAAAGAAACAATGGGAAGAACATAAACTATACATAGACAATTTCTCTTGGAAACCAAACTGAGAAAACCAGATTGATTTTTCATTATCTTCCTTTCAATGTTACAATATATATACATGTAGAAGCATTCATAACACCCAATCCATTAACCCTATATTAGAACATAACTATAGTTCCCTTGACTGAATCTACAAAATACCATGGGAAAAAACCATGTGAAAAACCATGGGTAGGTCCACTCACCATCTTTGGGTCTGCACCCCATGATGCATGGAAAGAATATAACATAGAACCAAGAGGGAGGGGGTTCAACAATCCTGCTAGATGTTGGTGATATACCATCACTATCCAGCATTCTTGACATGTTGCCAAGTACTCAACAACTTATTTCTTCATTCTTGGCCAGATTGTTTTTTTAAGAGGAGTAATAATTTTCTGATATCCTAGATCTGTTGCGTATGATTTTTTATGGTATTCATCCAATATTAATATTTTAATTTCATCCAAATTTGGAATATAAATTTTGTCTTTGTATACCAAGAGTCCTTTTTCATTAATTGCATAATCAAGATGCTTCATTTGACCAGCTTCACTCCCATAATTTCTTGGATCTAATTATAATTCTAGTCTTCTATTGTTGCCTTCTCTATCTATTTAGAAAAAATGTTTCATTTTTTCTCACTTTCACCTCACATATTTGTTTCAAACGTTGACTCAATGGATTTACAACCCTGTTTTGTTTCCCTTTCATGTGTTTTACGTAGAAATCATATTTTCTTAGCAAGGTTGTCCACCTGGTCTACCTCCAATTCATGTCAAGTTGGCTGAAAAAATATTTTAAACTTAAATGATCCATAACTGAAGTGAATTTCTTACCAATCAAGTAATTTATACACATTTTAAGGGCATGGGTGACTTCTTCCAACTCAAGATCATAGACTACCTAATTTCTTTCATGCTCCCTTAGTTTGCGGGATTCATAAGCCACCACATGTCCACTTACATGAGTACACCTCCAATTCCGTCCAAGCAAGCATTAATTGTAGGTTCTAACCCCGCACAAAAATTACCTGCATACGAATTCTTAAAACACAAAAAATAAACAATATAAGAGGATAACACATAAAACACATATACATAGAGATTTTCCCTTGGATCCCAAAACCGGGACTACCTGCTTGATTTTTCATTATGTTCCTTTCAATGTTACAATACATATTTATACATGTCGAAGCATCTAATACCATGGACCAAAAACCATCGCGTCCAAAACCGTCGTCTGAAAACCATCGCGTCCAAAACATGTGTGAAAACCATGCACAAAACCATAGACAGGTTCACCCAATCTAATATAGGGTCCAAAAAACATTTTGTCAGGTCAATGTTGCAGACCATGTAGAGGGGGGCTAACCACCCCCCTCAAAACCCCCTCTGACCCCCCCACTGCACAGCCGGTGCAACGAAGGGGGGGCTCTGCCCCCCATC
This sequence comes from Pinus tabuliformis, assembly GCA_031772625.1. Lineage (NCBI taxonomy): Eukaryota > Viridiplantae > Streptophyta > Pinopsida > Pinales > Pinaceae > Pinus > Pinus tabuliformis. The sequence goes on along the minus strand of CM062805.1, from coordinate 736,749,466 downwards.
TAAACCCCCCGTAAACTATGTAGGCTAGTCATGGAAAGAATATAACATAACCCAACATTCTCCCATTTGTTGTTGTTTTTTACATTGGGGGCCACAAGAGAGCTTATTCATTTATCCAGCCCTGAAATGCCCATTGTTTCTCTACACCAAGAGAACTTCTCAGAGCTCATAGATTTTGTCAATGCATTTGCAGTATTCTTCAAAGTGTCCACCTTTACCAGCAATACCTTTTTGTCTTCTATCATATCCCTCACAAAGTGATATTGAACATCAATTTTCTTTGTCTTTGAATGATAAGAAGGGTTTTTTCCAAGAAAATTGCACTTTGGCTGTCACAGTCTATCCTTATAGCTCCCTGTACTAACCCCATACTTAAACACAATATCTGCAACCAAAGTGCTTCCTTGCTTGCATGAGTGGTTGACATGTATTCTGCCTCTGTAGTTGATAATGCCACTACAGCTTGTTTCTTACTCATCCAGCTGACTACACCTCCAAATATGTTAAACACATACCCACTTATAGATCTTCTCTGATCCATATCTCCAGCCCAGTCTACATCAACAAAGCCATGGATATCCAAAACTTTGTCCAATCCTATTCTTCCTTCGTAGCACAAACCATAATCACTAGTGCCACCCAAATACCTAAAAACCCGCTTCACTGTTGTCCAATGCTCCTTTCTTGGTTTTGATATAAACATGCTCAATACTCCCACTGCATGTGCAATGTATGGTCTAGTACATACCATCGCATACATGAGGCTATCGACTGCACTTGCATATGGAACACGGGACATGTCCTCTTCCTCTTCTTATGTCTTGGGACACTATTTAGTAGATAATTTCACACCTACAGGAATAGGAACCTTCATTGGTTTACTATCATGCATATTAAACCTTTGCAATATTGTCTCAACATACTTCATCTCATTTAACTAGAGCTTCCTCTTTGCCTGATCTCTTTTAATTTCCATACCCAAAATATAGTTTGTAGCACCAAGATCTTTCATCTCGAATTTGGAGGACAATTGGGTCTTCAAATCCTCGATAATTTCTTTGTCATTTCCAACTAGAAACATTTCATCCACATACATGACCAAGTAAATAACACAGACACCAATTAATTTAAAATACGCATAGTGATTTTCTTTGCTTCTGGTGAAGCCAAGTCCCCGTATAAATGTATCAAATTTCTGATACCACATCTTTGGTGACTATTTTAACCCATACAAAAAGCTTCTTTAACTTTCATACCAGTTCTTTATTACCCTTCACCACAAAGCCTTTAGGTTGCTTCATGTAGATATCTTCTTCCAGATCCCTGTGAAGAAATGTTGTCTTCACATCCATCTTTTCTACCTCAAAATCAAAAGAGGCAAAAACACATAAAAGTAACCTAATAGAAGCTACCTTGGAAACAAGAGAAAAAATATCACCAAAATCAATTCCTGACACCTGGGAATAACCTTTTGCTACCAACTGAGCTTTGTATTTCTCCACCTTTCCTTCTACATTTGTCTTCTTCTTGAACACCCATTTGTTGCCAATGGGTTTCCTTCCAGCCGGAAACTCCACCAGATCCCAAGCCTCATTTTTGTGCAAAGATGTCATTTCATCAACCATGGCCTCTTTCCAGAGTTTTCCATCCTCTGACTCTACTGCTTCCTTCACAGTTCTAGGATCATCATGAGTAATAAATAAAGAAAAATTTGAATAGAAAGCAAATGGACTATACCTTTCTGGCTGCCTTCTTTATCAAACTGATCTTTTGACACCCAGAGTTTGTGGCTCTTCATAGTTTGATTCCTCTTCTGCTGTAGAGTCTGATTCTTCCTCCTTAAGATCAAACTCTATATTCTCATATTCATTTGGATGGACTTCATGTTTAATAACATCTTTCACCTCTCTGAACACTACATCTTGGTTGTACACAACCTTCCTTGTTACTGGGTTCCAAAGCTTATAACCCTTTAAACCATCCTTATACCCAATAAAGATGCACTTTTCAGATTTACTATCCAACTTGGTTATTTTCTCCTTTGGAACATGTACATATGCATCACATCCAAATACCCTCATATGTGAAAGAGAGGGTTTCTTACTAGTTGATACCTATTGTGGAGCCTTATCCTCCAGTGCTAATGAAGGTGATCTGTTGACCAGGTAACTTGTTGTCTTCACTGCCTCTGCTCAAAATTCCTGTCCTAACACAACACCACTGAGCATGCTTCTTGCCCTTTCCATCAACGTCTTGTTCATTCTTTTTGTAACTCCATTTTTCTCAAGTGTATATGGATTAGTTTTTTGTCGTGCTATACCACACTTCTTACAGAATTCTTCAAATTCCTTATTGCAAAACTCTCTACCATTATCTGTCCTTAGTACCTTTATCTTCTTCTCTATCTCATTTTCCACCAAAGCCTTAAATTCTTTAAACTTGTCAAAGACTACAGATTTCTTCTTAAGGAAATATATCCATGTATTCCTTGAGAAGTCATCTATAAATGATACATAGTACACAAACTTACCAAGTGAAGGAACCTTCACACATCCAAACACATCACTGTACACACTAATATCCATTTTTCCCTCCTACCACCATAGGGGAAACTCACATGATTCTGCTTCCCATATACACAATTTCACAGAAACCAAAATCCAGAGAGCTATTACTCATACCTTCTACCATACCTTTACCATGAAGTATTCAAAGGCCCTTCTCTCCAATATGTCCAAGCCTTTGATGCCACAACATGGCCTTCTCTCCAAAGACCACTAGATTTTCTGATCCACTTTCAGGAACCTTAGAACTGTTGCACCCATCAACAACAGTGCTACCTTGAAAATTTTACAGAGTTCCAATCCAAACTCCCCGCATCAATACTAGTGCTCCCCAAACCATCTTACAAGTATCCTTCTCAAACACTATTTTTACACTTCCATCATCCAGCTTGCTTACGGAAATCAGGTTTCTAGCCAATGCAGGAATATGCAGAACACCCATAAGTGTTCTAACCCTTCCAGCTTGCAACTTAAAGTTTATTTTCTTGCGACCAACGATTCTAGCCTTCCTATCATCCCCTAAGAAGACATCACCACCATCATATTTCTCATACTCGCAGAACCACTCTCTATGTGGAGTGAAGTGAAAGGATGCACCTGAGTCAATCAACCATGCCTCATGATCTACATGTTTACTTGAAGAATCCAAGTACACATCACCACCTTCATTTGAGATGGGTTTCACCTCTGCAGAAGTAGCATCATCATATCCCTTTCCTTTGTCAAGAGCTTTAGATTTAAAATCCATTTTGTAGTGCCCTTCCTTTCCACATTTCTAGCACACCACCTTTACAGGTTTTCCTGGAGATTTAGATCTCCCTCTAGATTTAGATCTCCCACTCAATGACCTTTTTTTTTCTCTATTCTAGGACTGTCCTTGTACAGACAAGGCATCACCATTCTGGCTCTCCATATTTTTCCATCTCATCTCCTCCATCAACAAGGATGAGACTATTTCATAAAACTACAAGGTAGTTGCATTGCTACCTATTGCAATAACTACACTATCCCATGAATCTGGTAGATAACACAACAAAATGATGCACTTATCTTTATCTGAAATTTTAATGTCAATAAATAATAACTGACTCACCACAGTATTAAATGCATTCAAATGCTCTGTCACCGAGTCTCCATCTTTTATCCTGAGGTTATACAGCTTTTTCCATAGGAACAGTTTATTCAGTAGAGACTTAGATTGGTACAAAGTCCCTAACATGTCCCACAAAGCCTTCTTCATAGCTTCCCCTGATACATTCAGCAATACTGAATCTGAGACACAAAATTGTATTGTGTTCTTAGCCTTCCGATCCAACTTCTTCCATTCTTCATCGGATACTCCCGTTGGTTTAGTACCTAGATCTACTGCAATCCATTGATATTTATGCACCAACAGATCCTCCATCTTGAGTTTTCATAAGTCAAAACTCTGATCATTAAATTTCTTGATCTCTATCTTTCCACTGCTCACCATATTCTTTCACCACTAGAATCGATCCCGTAGATCACCCACTGAATAGGGTCTACCACAGGCACAAGCGAAACCCCTCAACAACAAAGGCATCCCCTTGAAGCCAAAACAACCCTGATACCAAATGTAGATTTTAAAACTGTACAGAAATTACTTGCATACGAATTCTTAAAACACAGAAAATAAACAATGTGAGAGCATAAAACACAAAACACATATACAAAGAGATTTTCCCTTGGATCCCAAAATCGGGACTACCAACCTGATTTTTCATTATGTTCCTTTCAATGTTGCAATACATATTTATACATGCCGAAGCATCCAATACCATAGATCAAAAACCATTGCATCTAAAACCATGGACCAAAAACCATCATGTCCAAACCATGTGCGAAAACCATGCACAAAATCATAGGTAGGTCGGCCCAACCTAATATAGGGTCCCAAAAAAATTTCCCCGGGGCGTTGCGTGAGACCCCATAGAGGGAGGCTAACTAGCCCCCTTAAACCCCCTATACAGGGGGGCTCGGCCCCCTGCTGCACAGTCGACGCAACGATGGGGGGGCTCCACCCCCCCTTTAACCCCCCCATAAACTACGTAGTCTAGTCGTGGAAAGAATATAACATAACCCAACATCAATGCATACCACCAAATCCTTATCTAGGACTACTATTTTTAACATAGGGGAAACAATAAGTAAATGTTTCAACTTCTCAAAAATTTCTAATATAGGGTCCAAAAAAAATCTCCCCAGGGTGCTGCCTGAGACGCCGTAGAGGGAGGCTAACTGGCCCCCTCAAACCCCCCATACAGGGGGGCCCACCCCTTGTTGCGCAGTCGGCGCAATGATGGGGGGGTTCTACCTCCCCTTTAACCCCCCCATAAACTACGTAGTCTAGTCGTGGAAAGAATATAACATAACCCAACATCAATGCATACCACCAAATCCTTATCTAGGACTACTATTTTTAACATAGGGGAAACAATAAGTAAATGTTTCAACTTCTCAAAACTTTCCTGACATCTTTGCATCCACATAGATTTTACTCCTTTTTTCTACAAGGAAGTTATAGGGTATGGATTTTAGAGAATACTTCTATAAATCTATGATAATAACAAGTAATTCCCATAAATGACCTTATATTTTCCTTATATTTTTCATACAAGGCAATCAAGAATGGCCTTTATCTCTTTCAATACTACATGACCAAGCCATTGTATCTTATCTTGGTAAAATTCACATTTACTAAATTTAGCATACAATTGGTGTTCATGTGAGGTTTGTAGCACTATTTCTAGGTGTTGCTTGTGCTCTTCCCAAGTCTTGGAATAGACTAAAATATCATCTATAAAAATTAATATGAACTTATCCAAGGATTTACTAAATATAATGTTCATCAAACACAAGAAGGTAGAAGGTGCATTTGTAAGTCCAAAGGGTAATAGTAGTATAAATTCATAATGTCCATATGATGTTCTAAAGGTTGTCTTTGGTATGTATTTCTCTTTAATTCTCAGTTGGTGGTAACAATATCTGAAATCTATTTTAGAAAACACAATCACTCCCTTGGCTTGGTCAAACAAATTATCTATTCTAGGTAGGGGATATTTATTTTTAATAGTCATCTTGTTCAAGTGACATGAATCAATGCATAGCCTAAAATTTCCATTCATTTTCTTGTCAAAAATTATTGGTGCACCCCATGGTGAAACAAGAGGTTTGACGTACCTTTTTCTTGTAGTTCCTACAACTACATCTTCAAATCAATCAATTTCAGTGAATTCTTTCAGTAAGGATCCTTTGATACCAATGTTACCCCTGGTATCATTTCTAAGGAAAACATTATCTCTCTCCTAAGTGGTAAACCAATAAATTCATCATGAAACACATCTTGATAGTCTTGAATAACTTCCAATTCATTTACAGACTTAGTTGATTTGTTGAATGAGTAGTCCTCCACTTAAATAGGAAAAAGTTGCCATATTTTCCTTACAACCGTCCTTAACTATGTTACAGATATTTGGTGCACAGAAATGGGCCTGGGTATCTCCTTTATAGTTTGGGTTTCTCCATGTTCTTATGTGAAGGTAACAATTTTATCAAGGATATTAACAATTGCCTGAAGTCTCTCTAGCCAATCCATCCCTGTTAGAACATCATATGAAGCTAATGGTACTATATTTAAATAAACAATATTATCATTTCCATTTATTATAATTGGGCATCCCTTTACCTAAATAGTAAATTTTCCTTTCGTCCCTGTGGCCAACTGGACCAACCACGAATCTTGTATTTTTCAGACTTTAAATTACAATTTTCTATGACCAAAGGGCCAACATAACTCAATTTAGTACCAGGGTCTATTAATATAGAGACAATTTGGTTAAAATAAGTACTGTCTATCTCCAACATGGTACTTTGATGCTCTGGCCGGGGTCCCTCTACAACGACATTGATGTGTGGTATATTTCCAGGTATGTCATTGACAGTGAAGGACTCTTTGAGGTTCTACAGGTTTTCCACAGATCTCGTGTTATAGGGACAGTTTTTCAATAGATGAGGTTCTACGCAACCCCAACATTTTAAAGGTTCCCTATCCTTTCCATTAACTTACTTCCGATTTTTTTTGCATGTTTAGACCTAACTTGGGTCCAGGTCTGTGTTCTTAGTGTTTGATTGTTGTTTTTGCTAAAGTTATGGCTTTGATCAACTTTGCTAGTCTATTCAAATGTCCTCAATTTTCGAACCATCCCACCGTTGGCCAATATGACCATCTTGTACAATTATTCTCTTATTATACATAAACAAAAAAATTTAGTGAATTAATAAAAATCATAGTCGGCTCAAAGGCCACAATATTGTAACTCATTTTTCATTGATATCATATATTACATCTCTCCCATTCTACGCATAAATGTTTTTTGTAAATGTCCTAGAAATTTGTCATAGTCATTATATATATATATATATATATATATAGATATATATATATAAAGATCTTCCACATTTACAAAATCTATCATTGTATAAGGTCACCCATTGGATTAACAAATATTTCATTACTTACTGCAACCAAGTAGTATTTATGACATCAATTCAGTTCCCATGATATTCATTACAAAATGTTTTCTTCATATTCATTTACTCATGGTACCTTTCTTCAAGTTTTGGGATCAATGCTAAGTCTTGGTGTACTAAGCCCTGGGATCCCTTCTTCCTCAATTAATAAATCTATGAATTCTCACTATAAACATATACCCATGTTGCTTCTACCCCCTTCAACACACACTTGCATAATTTAAGACCTTATTTATTTGTGTAACTATAGGCCTTACCTCTTGTCCTCCATACAAATATTTGCCACTTACATTATTAAAATGGTGGATAACCACTTTCAGGGTAAACATATCACCAACACAACACTTATATGCAGAAAAATTATTATGGGGTTTCCTTTGAAATGTTTCACATATACTTGTTATTCATATCAAGTTGATCATATGCTCCCCATCATGATGGATACCACTTAGGATAGCATCATGTGGTATTATTATTTGGCTTGGGGTGCCCACTACCTACATGGACCCTAGCTAGCTGGTGATTTCAACAGTGAATATCTCAACTTGATTGAGCAACGATGAAGGTTGATTAGGTTATTGTTAGTTTAATCACCCTAGCAACCCCTGTCGTCACTATCTCATTATGTTGTTGCACCGATTGTGAAATGAGATTTGTGATTTCCTTCCCAACCCTATTGTAAGCAATGGGGGTTTTCCCCTTTTCTTGAAGGATTTACTATCAAGTTTTGGTTTCCTTTGCTTGGATAAACCATCAAGGTCTAAATGAAACTACATGCATGATTTGGCGTGCCTCTAGTTCTTATACTTGGCAATTTTCCTTGGAAATGTTTGTTCTATTTTGATTTCATTGTGGGATTTTAATTTATCTTGACAGAGTCCTCAAACTAGTTTTTAACCACCAATAAATTCTATTCATAGGTTTCATAGTTTCAGGATGAGGTTTTTTCTCAACATAATATGAAACTTTTATAGGGCTTTCACTTCCTCTTCTTCCATTCCATGAGTTTATTGTGGCAACTTTCCTCTTGGTAAATTTAGCAAACCCTACCCTAGATGTCGTCATTTTTCAATGGTTTTATTTAGCTCTTCATATGGCTTGTTGATGAGGACTAAAATAATCCTTTTTCTCATACGAATACAATGACTCTAATATATTTCCACAGATGTAATTATTTTAACGCTAGGTTCTTAATTTCTTTCATTTCAAATTTTTATTTTAGAAGTTTGGAACAATTGTTGTCCCTACTCATTTTTCTCATAAGTATACTTTAATGGAAATAAATTTTTATCCCAATGGAGGTTTACTAGAAGGTTGTTGATGGTTTCCTTTTCTTCACTTTGCCTTTCCTTCAATGACTACAGGTTCTAATTGAACCTTTTAATTCTCTATCAGGTCCTTCGCACCAGAGTGACCTTCAAGCTTATTCTTGGTTAGTTGTAATGCATGCTAGGGTCTCTAGTTTAGAGACAAAGACTTGTTGTGGTCATAGACTACTTCCTCTCTGTTAAGGGAATTTGTAAGCATTATTAAGGGAAATGCACATTTTTTGATATACTATTTGCTTCACATTCCCTTGGAATTTATTATTGAATGTATGAGGATTTCCCCTCCCTTCGAGGGTTGTTATTTACATACAATCATTTAATTATTTTTTCCCCAAATGAGACGTATATTGTTGTGGCAATCATTTTCCAGAACAACAATTACATCTTGCTCTGTAATTGTATTATGAATGTTATCTAAATATGGATACTTTAAAAATTTACTTATATTGGTTTGAAGAAATAAGGCTGAGGCCTATAGGAAAAAATTCTGAAAACAATTTTTGCATTGAATGCTTGTACAATAGTATGTTTTATTTTTTCATTTTATCAATTCATCATGTTTATTTATAGAAAGTCAACTAGACAATTTACTATACTAGATTTCCTCGGTTATTTTATTTTATTTTTTATATACATATTTATATATTGTAACATTGCAAAATATTATAGAAATATTATATCAATTGTCTTTCTATCATGCATATATTATAAATTTGGTCTACAGGTAAAAACTAGGCTAGAAACCTAGTGAACCCTTGTAATTGGGGACCACTTCTAATGTTTTCTGCCATATGTCTTCTTTTCTCTAAGAATGTTTGTTCTTGAGCCCAAGAATAAATTATTATTCTTAATACGCCTAAAAAACTAACATGGGCATAACCACATGTTTTCTTGCCTTAGTATTATATGGTATGTGTGTTTGTGTGTATGTGTGTGTGTGTACGTACTTGTAACATTCTAATTTATTGCTTCTAGAGCACATGTTATATTTTTAGAAAGTTATGTATTCAACATTCAATTATGTATGACAATGTCTTGATTACCTTGCATTTTTGGTAATCGAAATTATGAACATTCAAGGTTAAGACTATCTACAAGCTATATTGACAACCCAAATCTTAGATACTAGATCAAAGAAAGAAATCTAGGTTAGAAGAAATATCTTGACCAAAAACATATTTGGATAAGCCTAGAGGTATTTAGATCATCCATATCTCTATATTACTAAACTATATGCATAATAAACCATATGAATCCTAGATTCTATTTTGTTCAAGGACTTAATAGCTTTCTAATTTGTATGTGTGTTAATTATGAGGTTTATTCTCACTTGAATTTCCATCTATATCCTCCATCTTGATACTAAGTTTGCATGGACCTTCCTCTATGTTTTCCTCCCATTATTTCTCAATTTTTATATTGGTTCAATGTAATTTTATGCATGGGGTTACTTTCGGTTGAATTATCCTACTTATCCATTTTACTTTTGTTGAACTCAAATGATCTAACTTGATTTTGAGGTTATTTTGATGATATTTTTTCTTATAGAATAAATCCTTTGATTTTGAGGTTCATTTGATGTTATTTTTATTGAATAAAAAAATACTCCTTTGTAGGCTTAGACATTAACCTAATAGTTATTATTTAAAAAAGTGGATTTAACAAAAACAAGAATTTCAAATCAATAGTGAGACACTTCTCACTAACATCCTCATATGTGAGGGTGAGAATATTGCTTTAAATCTATATATGAATATTTATCTAAGAACCTATTAATGAATAATTAATGTATATAAAATGGTCTATTTCAAGCATGAACTACGAAAAATACAAATAAACTCAAATTCACACATAATAAGCTCATGTTTTAGGACCATTAAAATTTCCACACGCTTACCTTGAATTACTTTATAATTTGCAAATGTCCCTAATTAATCCATATAGTTAACCTTTAAACATTAATTTCACTTCACACCCTCTAGACAATTTGATTCCCTTGTTGATATTGAGGGAGGATGAAGATTCCCTTGTTGTTGATATTGTATCTAGATGCCCTTAATGATATTGAGGGAGGAGGTTGTTTAGCCTTTGGATTCCCTTGTTTCTTTGAAGAGAAGAGAATACATTGGGTTCTTGCTGGGTTTTAAAACCAAATGAGTGTGTATATGTGGTCAAATGGAAGAGAAGGAACTATGCTCTTGTTGGGTTTGGCAACTAATTTAGTGTGTGTATGAAAAGGAAAAAGAAAAAAAAAATAAAATAAAGAACCATTCAAAGGATAAGCATCAGTATTTTATTTCAATTTTAATTATGCATATAGTTTATGATTCTGGTCTATGATGGTTGCATGTGATATATGATCCTAATTTATGATGGTTGCATTTTTTAGCTAACCAGATGTTATATCTTTATACATGATGATTTGATCAAAGAGCTAATTTTATTTGCAATTGAAAATAAATGAACATAATTGCAAGTGTACCTTATTGATGGGCAACGAATGAGGTATGATTTGAATTTATTTCAATTACTTTTTAGTCTAATGGAAATTATGTGCTTGGTATAGAAAATCAAGGAAATGCCTAGTTTCGGTGGTTGAAACTGTTAGTAGCAACAACAAAGAAATTGGAATAGGCAACAATATGTTGGTAAATCACTTTAGGAGTAAGGCCATTGTCAGACACTGGTACCCAATAGTGTCCACTAATTTCCATGAGCATATTGTCCTGTATGATGGTTATGAGGAAAGTATATGCCTTGGTTTTTAGACCTTCCGATGCGAGGAAACCTTGCCAAGGGATGGATCATCTGGGAAAGGGGATGTAAGGGAACTTGGAAGGTGAGTGACTACATGGAAGGGGGTGACCGGATTGCCTGAGGGACTATGCAGCAGAGAAGGGAAGGCCGAGGGATGGATTTGTTTTGGTCATTAGCATATCCATATGGAATTAGCTGCACATTGGGAATGTGCCTTGGGACAATGATCGGTAATTGTTCACTGAGGGAACAAGTAGCACTAGACATTGGATGCAGGTTTGAATTTAGTAGTGGATTCTAGACTTCTTAGGGAGGAGGTGAATCATGGAACTAATTTTGAAGTTGGAGGTGTAAGCCTCTAGATTCCCTTATTGTGGATGAGGACATCATATCCTTTTATTTGTTGGTCAAAGAAAATGTGCATATGTATATATGTGTATTTTATTGTCAATATTGTATCAAGATCTAGTAATTATGAAGCTCCATAGACAATATGAGTATTTTTTGGTTGAATCAAATGTGCATAAGTATATGTGGTTGTTATTGTAAAAATTGTAATGAATTATTTCATAAAGCTCTAGTAAATGGTATGATTTTCATGTTTTCAGCAGGTTGTCGATTGTAAATACTCCATCGATCTAAGTTATAAACCTCCATGGGTAGTATGTTTTGGTTTTCAGGGGTCTTGCTAGTTATAGGTGTCATAGAACACTGAGGACATTGTTCCCCTAAGGGGTAGGGGTCTACAACAACACTTGGTTAAAAGTTCATGTAATAAAGTTATGAAAGGAAAAAAAGATACTAAGGTCATGAGACATGTATTCCAAGTTGAATGTTGGGAAAAAAATCCTAGTAGATGTCACTTTCAATTTATTATGGCTAAGGAATTGGTAAAGTAGAAGAGGCATTAACTGGTATTTTATTTATGAAATAAAGGAAAATAGGAGAAAAGGGAGATGAAAGGTGACATATTTGCATCAGGAGGAAATTGAAGGAAAATAGAGGAAATTGAAGAAAATAGAGGCCTCAATAATAAAAATGCTTATGAAGATCAGTTCATAGAATTTTGTCTGTTCAATTTTAGAGATTTATTTATTCTCTCATACTCTTGCACACTTATATCATTCTTGGAGCACTCTGGAATTGGAGAAAGTAAAGCAAGGGAAGGATAAGGAAGAAAAGGGAAGCAACAGATATGTAAGGAAAAGTTGGATCAAGAAAATTTAGCAGGAATGCTTATAGGTAACAGGTTGCATGTGTGATTTCCTAGCTGGTTTGTGAATGCATGGTACATGCATGTGTGTCTTTGGTTCTCCTGTTGTCATTAGCATGGGTTTTTTTAGGTGTAGCAATGGTTTCATCCTTGCGTTTCCTTTTCTGGATAGCCATGGTGTGATGGGATTATTTTATTTAGTTGAGCTTTAGACTGCAGATGATTTTGGAATCGGGTGAAGTGGCCTCAGGAAAATTCCCATAGGGCCTAGGAATCCATTAACTGGTTTTGGTGAGATTATGGTAAATCCTGAGGGCGGATATAGGAAAATTCCTCAAGGTATTAGTGAAGAAACTCTAAGGCATACAAGCTTGTTTTGGGCCTAGTAATCCCTTGACTAGTTTTGGCGGGATTGTGGTAAAGCCTAAGGGAGGACGTACGTTAATATCCGGGAAGCCTTGGTTGTTTATGCATTGGTTTTCTTATGTCATCTATTGACCGGTTTTGGTAAGATCATAGGAGCATGAGGGTGGAGGTGGTTAAATCTCCTAGAAGCCCTAGTTTTTTTGTCTTGAGTCCCATATCCATGCTTAAAATATGGCATAGGGATGATTGATTGAAGGAAATATTTAGTTCATCCTAATCTATGTTGGGTGGCACGAGGAACTCCCTGAAATGGTTGCCTTTCTCATATGCCTATATGAGCTATTTTCCTATTGTATTCTATGATTACTTCTACTTTTTATTATGTGACCTTGATGGTTGTTCTATTATTATTATTATTCTCGTTATATGTTGGTTATAAGCATGTTTCCATAACAGGTTCTAGATATGGAACTTAGCATGTTTGATTAGTTGATGAATGGTTATTGAATGCATGAGCTAAAAAATGTTATTACAACTATTATGAGAGGGAATTAGATCTTCTTGATGATTCTCAAATAAGTATCAAACCCCTATGATCAAATACGCATTCATGAACTATATATTACATGTTCTCAATATGTTTGACGAAATCACTGTCATGGTTAGGCTTGGTTAGGTGAAGTCTTTGATCAAGTTTGGTATGGACAGTTTTTTCCTAATGTAATTTAACATTCTATAAATTTTCATTTCGTTTTAGACAGTGGTCTGGAGATAAGTCGTGAAAAGGTAGCTCAGAATTTGGGACCACATGCTGAGAAATAGCAGTTTTGGGCCATAACCACACCTTTATAGGCTTATGCATGTGGTTGGAAGCCTATAGCCGCATGGAGGCATTGTCATGCATGTAGTTATGGGCCCAGATCATTGAAAAAACATTCAAGCTTAGGGTTTGGGCAATAGGAGTGGTTTTTGGGCTCCTTGGTGATCCTGTAGCTCCTGAAGAAACTTTGTAAGGTTCTAATTTGTCAATTCCACTTCCTTAATTATACTTAGTAGGTTGAGTCATTTCATAGTATCCCTTAGCTCATGCTTATCCTAAAATATCAGTGAATTTGTGTAACACCCCCTCCTCCCTGGTCCACCCAGACAACGAAATAATTGGGAAAACATGTGATGAGAGAGGTTACTATAAAGGATTAAATCTCCTAGGTGACCTTAAGGAAACATAATCGACCAAACATCATGCACAATAATCCAACATCATTAACAGAACCCTCGGGAGACAAGTCAACCACTCAGATAGCATGTCCCTGAGTCCCACTACTATTTTGGATCTCTTAGGCCATAGTCCCTCTCATGATATGGGCAAGGGAGCGACCAACAACCTAAATTCGCTCTCATAGGCCTCTGTGCCAGCAACTGTGGACTTTTCTCAGCAAATCTATACCAACGACCCTGACCCCAAGATTTGAGCCACTTTTCTAGCTCAGAATCCAGGTCTTTACCCAGAACTTGTTACAACTTTCAAAATCCATAAAATACATGATAACAATGATATAATAAAAAATAAACCTCAGTACTAGGGTTGAGCATCCCCAACTAGGATTGACATTTGGTCAAACACTTGGAATCAATGCAACCAACAGGTCTAGGATACAAGATAGAGCATAAATGACTAAAATAACTTATGAAACATAACGAGAAGGATCACCTCTTTATCCATTGGACTATTATATTATCAATTAGGTCTTTCATCCATCCATTTAACAATCTCAAGTAACTATATGAAATAACCATGACATGAACCAGTCACATAGCCATGCTTATAACCAGCATTATACCATATAAATATAAGAGATATGAATTACATTAAATCCACTTATAAACAAGTAAAAAAGTAAGAGAACTTATCTTTTATCAATCATAGGAAAATTCTGACTAGGATAGGGACTTCCAAGTACCACCTGACCATAGACATGGCTGAACCAAATCTCTATTTTAGCCAGTCACCCCAATGCCATATTCCAAGAATGAATGTGGGTTTTCATAGAGAAACCAATCCAAGAAAAACCAAGGGAATCCAGAGGTTAAACCACCTCCACACTCACCAAAGCATGATCACACCAAAATTGGTGCTCGGATCACAATTGAACCAAACTTGGAATGCCATCCAGAATCAATTGCTATCCTTGAGGAATTTTCTGTCTCCTTGTCTCTCAATCTTTACCACAATCCAATCCTAGATCACTTTGCCCTAAACTGTGACCAGTCACCCAGGCTTTACCGCAATCCAAACCCAAATCACTAGGTCCTTGTTACACAAAAATATCATCACCGTGATTATTTGCAGTCAGTATGGGTTCATCATCACTTGTACTGTCCTCCCAAGCAAGTCTCAGACCTCAGCTCTTCAAGTCAAGCTTTGAAAATAAGAGAAAGACATTAAAAATCAATGAAACTCTGGTTCCGCACTTTCTCTCACTGTCACCTGTGGTCCCGCACCTTCTGTTTACAAAAACTGTGGACCTGCCCACTCTGTCCCTAAAGGTGTGGGTGTGGACCCCTGTGAAAGTCAAAAAGGCGCAAGTTTATTCTAAAAAACTCACTTTGGGTTAATTCTAGATGATTCTAGAAGGAATTTTGACGTGGATTTGCCGCTCTTAGGTGGTTCATGCATCCCAAAAGAGAAGGAGCTAATCCCTTGATGAGAGGAGCTATCCCTTTGAAGGAGGGCTTTATCCCTTTGAAGGAGGACCTAGTAACCTCCCTCCATTGCACTATAAATTCAGGCATTGGGCTGGTTGCTAAGGAGGTTAGAAGTTGAACATTTTTGAGGGTAAATGCTGGTGAAATTAAGACTTCCTAGTTGAGCTTAAGAGGAGAGATCACATACCTTTTTGGCTTCATTGGGAAGTGACTGAAACTTGTCAAAGTATAGGAGACTTCTTGCTGGACCCTGGGAGGAGCTTGTACAACGTCAAGGCACAGGTTGTAAATTTCTTCTTCTTTTGAATTAATACAATCAAACTCATTTTTCTCAACAAGTATCTCATGTTATTTGTTTCATGAACTCCTTGACTTTCATGTTAAATATGTTTTATGATATTGGCTTTTCAGGTGCTATTTAATTTGTTTGCTCGTTTGTGTTTGCAGATTCGCGACAAAGGAGCTCATTTGGATTGAAGGAGCGAGGGCATCCACAAACTCGCGTTGGACCTAAGGTAGGCCCTAAAAACACTTGTTTGCCTTTATTTATTAAAGCATATTTAGAGAAAGATAGTGTCTGGTTGGTTTGCTTGTC
This sequence comes from Pinus tabuliformis, assembly GCA_031772625.1. Classification (NCBI taxonomy): domain Eukaryota; kingdom Viridiplantae; phylum Streptophyta; class Pinopsida; order Pinales; family Pinaceae; genus Pinus; species Pinus tabuliformis. Next base: position 736,733,386 of record CM062805.1, on the reverse strand, counting down.
ACTAGGTCTTCTTTAGATTCTAGGAAGGTCTATCTTGTCCGCAAGATTGACTTATTCCGTGTGACAAAATGGCGACCATACTGGGGACTTGATTGTTTTCCTTGTTTTTACTTTGACCTGAGAAACTGTGTTTTTGTTTCTGTTTTTGGCTTGTTGTGTGTAAAATTGGGTAGAGTTTGTAGATCCAGGGTTATTTTTCGTTTTTCATAGCTTTGGGAGAGGACCGCACCCTAACCTTTTGACACAGTGTGTACCTATCCGCACCTTTGCTTTTAGCACAGAGCGGGACCGCACCTGTGTTAACTGTGGGCCTGCGGACCCTATCAAAATTTTGAAAAACCTAAGATTTCCTCTGTCAGTCAGCTTAGTTTTTGTTTAGAAATTGTTATCCACTGCCCAGACCTGCATATAACTTGTCAGAAGCTTTCCTTAGGTTGATTTCATTAGTGTTAGGGTTTTAGGTGAAATTCCTAGGAGTTTTTCTTGTTGGGCTTGTTTTTCATTTTGGTTGTGTAGTGGCTCTGAGCTTAGAAGCTGTAGGGACTTCAGATCACCTTGGTGTCTACCAGCCTTCTTATGAGTCTGACCATTTATGAAATCTCCCCTTGTTGAGGAATCCGCTTTGAGTTTTCTCTTTACAAAACTTCGAAAAGCTTGTGTTTAAAAGTTTGGATTTTCATTTTTAAAAAGAAAACAAAATTGGTTGTTCTTGACTGATTTGTGATTCTACATAAATTGGTCCTTAGCTTACATCTAGCTAAGTAAAACATCCTTAAAAAAGACATCTTGTAGGCTTTGACTTCAAATAGGTTTTTATAATTTATAGATCTCAAAGTTAGTCATTTCCATAGTTTTGAGTGTTTTATAAAAAATAAAAAATCTCTTTTGAAAAAAGTTTGTTTTTTGTAGTGCTTGAGTGCTTTGAAATGAAAAAGGGAAATTTTTGTGAAATAACTAGCTGTCTCGTTTTGAGTGCATTGGAAAGGACAAAAGCTCTTCTTTTAATTTGTTTGATTAAGAAAGATTTGTGTTTACAAAAGTATTTGCATTCTCAAACTCTCTCTTAGTTTAGAAGTTCATCGAAGAGAAAAGATTGTTTAAATCATATTAGGTGCATTTTTAGTGATTTTGAGTTGAATCTTCATACCACGAGTTTCATCTCTGTACCTTTTGACTTAAACAAAAACCAATAAAAAATAACGCTTAAAGTAAAATTCATCTAGCAACATTTTTATTTCTAGGGCTCTGATACACCAACTTAGCTTAGGCTAGTGTCTTGGAGTAGGAGAGTAATTAACTCTCCAAGACAGTAAAAACAAACAAGTAGTTGTATCTTGTGGTAAGGAAGAAATCCAATTGTTGCATTTATGCTCTGGGAAATCTCCTCTTAAAGGAGAAGCACGAGATCGTGTCCGAACCAGTGTGGGAATCAATCCTTCCTCATTGGGAACGACGCCAGATATTCACGTATTAAAAATGGTAAACCTTGGATTAACCATTATCGAGGAGCCTGGGGTCACTTGTTGGTAAACCTTGGATTATGTCAAGGAGCCTTCAAGAGGATTGAGCTTGCTACTCTGCTCTTGTGTGCGTATCGGATCGTAGACTGTTCCCCCAGGTATATTTGTTTCAGTTGGTAACCTTAGTTGCCATATTCTTTAGGATCCTTCCTAAGGTGACAGTGGTGGGAAGATCCCACTGTACCTGGAACAAACGTCAGCTAGACTCACTTGGATTTTCTGGGGGGTTCTCTTCACTCGAGACGGTTAAGTGGAGGAACTTGTGCCAGTCTATTCATTAAGCAGGTTGTCGGGGTAACTGTTCCAACCGCCATTTCTGTATTGAACTATGCGACGTTGGATTTCATCACCAACTAGTGTTTTCAGTACAGAAAGTTATTGTTTGTGTGTGTTTGATCTCCTAGATTCTTTAGGCGTGTGATTCAAATTTGTTTGGTTCTTTAGAGGCTTTAGGTGGTTTTCATTGAGATTTTACTTTTTTTGCGTGTGAAGTAGTTAAAGTTTTTAACCATGGCTGAATTACCGAGGAAGTCCCGTAGACTTCCGGGCCAACCTCCTGAGTTTTCACCGAGCCAGCTTGAAGGCTTGAAAGTCCTCGTAACTCCTGGAGACAGTAGAGTTGGGTCACCTAAAGAAGGAGAATCTTCTTTGGTAGTACATCCTGATTTTCAAGCTTTAGTAGCAGATTATAATCCACAGTCAGTGTCTGTTTCCGAAGTTACTGGTAGCTTTTCATCTACTAGTGATATAGGTGAGGAACCTGAACTATCCGAGCCTGAAAGTGAATTTGCTACTACTCTGACATCGGGGTTTGCTTCTCCAGCTTCTAGTGGTCCTGGTTCACCTAGGGTAGAAAGAGTAATCACCCAAGATCTTCCTTCTGGACTTATAGCTATTGAAGAACTTGCTACTCCGAAAGAAGATGTAGGCATCCCTATCCCTGAAAATCAACCTGTTATTGAGCTAAGGGAGCGTGAATCAATTTTTACAGTCCACCTAGGAGCAGTACTTGGTATCTTTCTTTGACTAATTTTTTAGAAAACCCAGGGTTAACTTTTTCACCACCTCACGTTCCTTATCACCCAACACCTATAGGTTATTATCCTCCGTTAAATATGTCAAGGCAGTCATCCATGTTTACTCAATTGCCCGAATCCTTATTGTACGATGGTCCTTTTGTTCCCTCTGGGTACCAGTCACTTTCTGGTACTTTTTCGGCAGCATCTCCTCAACCCATTGAGCAAGGGTTATTAACTAGAAGCAATGGTACTAAGCCGTTGAGTGTAGAAGACATTCTCATGATGTCAGGTTCTATTCCCAATCATCAACCTCAAGGTGGCCAGTTACCGCCTGGGGGGTAGCCTCAATTATCACCTGGGGGGCAACCTCAAGGTACCCAATTTGCATCTGGGGGGAACCTCAAGGACAGTACATACCTACGGGACAGTACATTCCTCAAGGTCAACCCCAGACTCAATATGTACCCCAAGGTCAACCCCAGTATCAATTTATACCTCAAGGTCAACCCCAGTATCAATACGTGCCTCAAGGGTATCAACCCCAAGGTCAGTACTCGAACCAAGGTTTCCAACCACCCTTCGGTCAAATGTATGTTCAAGGAACGAGAAATGTACCTTTAAATTATCAATCCTACCCTCAACCCGGTTATGGTCCTCAATATTCTCAACTTGTTATGGGTCAGTACCCCGGAATGAATATAGTGTGGGATCCATCGCTAACTCAACAAGTGTTGCAGCCAAATGTACAGTTGTCATCTCAAACTGGACATCCCTTAGTTTCTGGTACACCCCAGCAACCAGTCCAGTCTAACATTCAAACTTATGTACCTTCGGTAGTTTCTCAGCCTGGGCCTAGTACACCTCGTACTCCGCCTCAAACGACTGCTGCAACTGCCGCAACATCTGTTCAATCTACCCCACCTACTTCCGGAGTATCGACAGCTTCGGTTTCTACTGTTCCTGTATCTACTCCTCAGACATCTTTACCACCGTCCGGATCTACGATTCAAACTTCGGTTCAGATGCCTGTAGGCCAACCTAGTTCAAGTACGGTTGTCACAAGTCAACCGCCATTTACTTATCAACCGTACCAAGGACAGTATCAATTTGGTCCTGCTGTGCAACAGCCAGTCTATCAGTATCAACCGTACCCTGGGTACACCTATCAACAACCTCAACAACCCCAATACAGTCCGGTTAATCCTGGTTTTCCAGGAGGATACAATATCCCAAATGCAATTCCTATTCCTAGTTATCCTGGATATCCTCCTCCCGGGGTTGGTCTCATGACCCAGAGTTTTAGGGACCCTAATCGTTAGTTACCGTTTATCGCAACTTTGGACTTACCTGACTTGTCGCGCCTAACAAACGATCCCATTAATTATCTTCCGTTTTGGCCGCCAATGCCGAATAATTTGCCCAGTGACATTCCTAAGTTCGAAGGTAAATCAGGAGAGGACCCGTCGAACCATGTGATGACTTACCACCTCTGGTGTGCATCTAACTCCATTTCAGATGATTCAATCCGTCTTAGACTTTTCCAGCGCACTCTAATTGGTCTCGTGGCCAAGTGGTACATTGAGTTACCGCGAGGCACTTTTTATAATTTTAGTCAGTTAGCTACCTCGTTTTTAACTCATTTTCAGTTGCCAATCCGATATGACAATGGCACGCAATTTTTAACTTCGTTAAAACAATCGACATCCACTTACATTTCAAATCATATTCATGAGTGGAGACGTCAACGACGTTTAGTGAAGGTTTTTATTCCGGATCAGATCTTGGCCGAGTGGCTTGTAAAATCTTTGTTGCCAAAGATCACTGAAGATGTAGCTAAAGCCGGAGTTGTTACTGAGGAGCAAGTAATTGCTCAAGCACAGTACCTTGACTTGGTCTATACTCAGTCAGGTACGTTACACGAGAAAATCCCCAATCTTCCCAAGCAAAATCAAATTGCTGTAGCTCCTTCGGGATCTCATGCCGCCGATGGTATGATTGGTACGGTTAACACTAAAAGTAAGAAGAAATCTTCCAAGAATTCTTCTCCTATCATAAGCTTTCCTGATTCCCCAATAGGAGATTCTTCTGCAGAGATTTCTGCCGATATTCGCGTTGTAGAGTCATCTACAGCCAAATCAAAATCCGGTGGGAAGAAGAAAGGAAAGAAGAATAAAACGGACAAAAATTCAAAGGAGAAACCTGAAAAATCGGAATCCAATGATGAAAAGCGCAAACCTCGTTATCCTTGTCTCATTTGTGACGATGAAAATTTTACAAGAGACTGCCCTCATCGTGCAGAGGTTGCGAAGATTTTCAAAGGTTCCCAAACTCTTGCTGTTTTGAAGGATCCTTTTCCAGCTCAAGACAATAAGATGATAGGTTCTTCCTCAAGTGTCAATGAAGAACCCATACTGATGATGTCCCATGTTAGGATTGTGACTCGATCGCAAGATTATGGTAGTAAAAGTCTTGTTGATGGTAAAGAAGTAGAATCTTCTCATTCTAATCCATCAACCTCGGCTCCCGGTTCCGATCCACTACAGATCGAGAAACCTAATCCAGACTTGGTAATCAAACCGCCTGCCAAGGGAATACTTCGAAAGTCAGCTTTCAATCCACATGCGAGAGCGGCTCAGAACTATAACATTGTTGAGGATTTAGCTTTTTCACCCTCAGCAATGTTGGCTTTGGAAGTGCTACAATCATGTCCAGCACAACGTAAACTACTTTTGTCGGCTATAGGAGCTGTTGATGTTTAGGACTCGAACCTAATAATTTTCGATCTAGAAAATAGTACGCCGCGTTTGCCTCATCGAATGGCTTTCTAGATCCCAGTGATAGTCAAAAACATGCCTATTCATCGGACTGTGATTGATGAGGGAGCCTCGACATGTATTATGTCGATACAGTGTTGGAGATCGCTTGGTTCTCCTTCGCTAAATCAATCCCCAACGATTCTAAAGGCCTTTGATGGCCGTGGGTTTCATCCTTTTGGCGTTCTACAGGATTTGCCTAAAGGGGTTGAAGGAAAAACCGTTAATCTAGATGTTGAAGTGGTTGATGCCCCTCTAGATTACAACCTTCTCTTAGGTCAAAGTTGGTCTTACGCTATGACAGCGGTCGTTTCATCGGTCTTTCAAGTTATAAAGTTTCCTCATAATGGAAAGATCGTAACAATAGACCAGCTGGCTTACTTTTCATCCGACCCAGCGTCTTCGGAAAGTATTTAGCATGTCGGTCAAACGACTATCCCGTATAAGGATGTTGGAGTAGGATTAGTTAAAGATGCCGGTTTACTGGGAACTTTTCCTTTTCCTTCGATCAACGCATCGTCTTCATTTGCAACCATTCATATGATTACATCAGACACCATTGTTTATGATGATCCTTGGATCATTCCTTCTGAATCTGAGATAGACTCATTTGGTGATGTCATGCCTTTGAGTCCATATGAAATTGCGTATGAGGCCGTGCAATCGTTTACCGACCCATTTTCAATCGAAATTGACTTCATGAATGTGGTCCGTGAGGAATCACTTTTCACATCAAGCTCGGATTTAATCACATTTTCTGAACTTGTTCACTCTGATGAGCAAATTCGTGAAATCCTATGTGTAGATGATTTACCATGGGAAGATCTCCATCACAGATCTTCATTTTTACCCGAGAATGATTGTTTTGAAAATGATTTCTCATCAATTTTTACGACTGAATATGTCAAGGAACCTCAGAATCCAATGAAACATCTCGATTCAGAGTTAAATTTGGGAAACATCTCTCGAACTATTCCTATTGACATTTCGGTTAAGCCCGGAATTGTTGAGAACATTCATATAGGTGCCTCGTGTACAGATGATGAAATTCAGATATATAAGGCCCTATTTCAAGAATTATGTGACGTGTTTGCCTGGTCCTATGAGAAAATGCCAGGAATTGATCCCGCGATTGTTGTTCATGAGATCAAGACTTACTCGGACGCTAAACCCGTCCGGCAACGTTTGCATCAGATTCACCCAAGAAAAGCTGCTACAATTAAAGCAGAAGTTGAAAAATTACTCAAAGCAGGTTTCATTTATCCGATCCCGTTAACGGATTGGGTATCGAATATTGTTCCAGTTAACAAAAAGCAGGGAACAATAAGAATATGCATCGACTATAGGGACATTAATCGAGCCTGTCCAAAGGACAATTACCCAACTCCAAAGGACATTAATTGATGATTGTGCCGGTAGAGAAATATTCTCCTTCATGGATGGTTTTTCCGGATACAATCAAATCAATATTCTACTTGCCGATCAACCAAAAACGACGTTCATTTGTCCATGGGGGACATTTTCTTATTGCAGGTTACCTTTTGGGCTCAAGAATTCCAGAGAAACTTTTCAAAGGGCCATGTATTATGCGTTTCATGACATCAAGCACATTGTGCAACCGTATCTCGATGAGTTACCTGCTCATTCATTACATTGATCTGATCACCTCGTCCATTTACGAGCAATCTTTATGAGGTGTGGGCATTATCAGATTCGGTTGAACCCACACAAATGTGTCTTCTGTATAGAAACAGGTTGATTGCTGGGGTTTGTAGTTTCGAAAGCCGGCATTTGCGTCGATCCCTCAAAGGTCGAAGCTATCGTCAAATTGCCTCCTCCTTCGAGTCTTCGCCAACTCCAAATTTTGCAAGGGAAAGCAAACTTTTTACGACGATTCATTCCTAACTATGCCGAGGTTACAAAGGGTTTTACCCGGTTGTTGAAATAGAATACTCCATTCTATTGGGATGAGATAGCTCAGAAATATTTTGATGCACTCAAACACGCGTTGACCCATGCACCGTTATTGCATCCTCCCAACTACAACCAGGATTACTTCTTGTATCTCGTCGCCTCTCATTCCACCATTGGAATGGTCTTAGTTCAGGAAGATAAATTCGGAAATGAGCATGTGATATATTACCTTAGTCGAACTTCAAATCCAACTGAGCTAAAATACTCACATGTGGAGAAATTGGCATTGGCAGCTGTTCAAGTTGTCCAACGTTTTCGTCACTACATTTTACTACGTAAAACTAAAGTGATTTCGGATTGCAAACCTATGATCTACATTTTGACCAAGCAATTGCTAGGGTACTCTAAATGGATTTTTATCCTGCAGGAGTTCGACTTGGAATTTGAGAAATCTAAGTCTAAGAAATCTTTAGTCTTTGTGGAGTTAATGTGTGATTTCTCGCGTACTGATACGGAAACTGTGGCGAAGGAGCCCATTGCGGACGAATCCTTGTTTCTAATCAGTACTTTAGATCCGTGGTATGGGGATACCATCATTTATCTCCATACCCAATCCTTTCGACCAGAAATTTCAAGGTCAGAACGTCAGAAAATATGATTCCAATCCCAACAATACAGGATTATTGGAGATACTCTTTATCGCCGTGGGGCAGACTCTATTTTTCGACGTTGCTTAACTCATGAAGAAGCTGAAAGGGTTCTAAATGACTGTCACTCTAGAGCGTGTGGCGGTCATATGTCTGGGTATGCCACAGCCCAAAAGATATTACGCGCTGGCTACTTCTGGCCATCTTTGTTTAAAGATTGTATTACTGCGGTCTGAAAATGCCACAACTGCCAAATTTTTGATCGAAAGATGCGCGCTCCACCTGCTCCTCTCCACCCTATAATTTCCGTTGGTCCTTTTGCCAAATGGGGTATCGATTTTATTACATGTAACCCTCACTCGGCTGGGGGGCATGCGTATATCATCCTTGCGGTAGATTATTTTACCAAGTGGGCCGAGGCGATGCCTACATTTGAGGCAGATGGCAAGACAGCTGCAATTTTCGTGTTCAATCATATAATTGCTAGGTTTGGTGTCCCGCAAGCGATAATCACTGATCATGGGCGTCATTTTCGAAACGTTATGATGACCGAACTTACAGGCCAGCTTGGTTTGCATCACGATAGTTCAACCCCTTATTATCCACAAGCTAATGGTCTGGTTGAATCCATCAACAAAGTTTTAGTCATCATGATCCGACGAATCATTGGGATTCATCGGTCGAATTGGCATAACATGCTATTTTCAGCGCTTTGGGCGTACCGAACTTTAGTAAGAACATCAACAGGGTTCACTCCTTTCCAACTAGTCTATGGTTTGGAAGCTATGTTACCCATTGAATGCAAAATCCCGTCACTGCAAATGGCCATCGAGTTACTTCCAGCCACTTCTGAAGAGGAAAAGTGTTTGTTATACTTGGCTCAATTAGATGAGAATCGACGTGATGCTGCATTGGCAATTGAGACTCACGCAAAACGCATGAAAGCTCAGTATGATCGAAATGTGACCCCTCGAAATTTTTCGGAAGGAGATCTACTCTTAGTTTACGATCAAGCTAATGATAAATTAGGCGCTGGAAAATTCGTTCCTATGTGGCATGGTCCCTATGTTGTCAAGAGAAAGCTAGCAAAAGGGGCCTATGAATTGGTAGACTTTGACGGGGACTCTTTGGGTAAACCCAGAAATGGTCTTTACTTAAAGAGGTATTATGCTTAAAGAATGGGTATGGAGATTTTTAGTTAGGATAGTTTTTCTTTCTAGCTGGTGTGTTTTAGTTTAAACAGTGTGCTTAGCTCAGAGAGTGTTTTTTTCGTCATTATTCCTTCTTATCTTGGTTTTACTCTTGATATTGCAGATGTCGATGCCTCTCCAAACATACATTGGTTTCGCCGATGGTGCTTGTCGTAATACACGGAACATTTCTTCCGCAGCTTGGGTTATCTATTCGCCCTCTGACGAGTTAGTATCTATGCATGGGGTAAGCCTCAGTCAAACAACGAACAACATTGCCGAGTATAGTGCAGTGATTGAGTTATTATCTGAATCTATTTCATTTGGGATTCGGAGTTTGATAGTGAGGTTAGATTCTGAACTCGTTGTATTACAGCTTAATAGAGTGTATGCCATTAGAAATCCAGTGTTATTAAGATTATTTTTGAGAGTGCGTCTCTTGGAACGTGAATTTGATTATATTGAATATCAGCATATTCCAAGATCTATAAATACATTAGCAGATGCAATTGCTTCTCGAATGTTAAGTAGACATTTGCGTTAATCATACATGTAAATTTAAAACCATTCCATAACATGATTTACAAAATAAGCCAAAATAGTGTTATATCTATATATATATATATATATATAGGAGTGTGTCAAAAAATACATCGTCCTCGATCATAGGTTGAAAAAACACCTTATGATCGGCAAAAATGATAAGTACAAAAAAACAAAAAAGTCATATGTGCCCACAATAGGCGATCATCCTATCACTGGTGATGATCTCGATAAGAAACCACTGCACAGGCCGCCTTGCAAAGGAACCTCCTAAAAGGTCCCGAGACCCCAATCACATAGTGTTGAAGTCGACGAGGAATGTCATCTATAGCGGTCTCTGGAATATCTCCTGTCAAGCACTCGAGATGACCCTCCAACTCGGCCAAAACCTCTGCTGATTCGTCCTATGGGGCTGGCGCGACTGCAACTGGTTGTTTCCTCTCGTAAGGCTGGAGAGCAGCTGGTCACTGTGGACCCACATCTGCATTTGAAACTTTTGCTATCAGTTTTGAGACGATGGAAAAAAAAAAAAAAAAAATTAAAATAGGAAAAATGTTGAAAATGATTTTACCTGAGTCATCCCACTGCTCTCCTGGTGGAAGAGCCATGTCTGGGTCGCCACGAAAATCTACCCCAGTGTAAGGGAAGTCCTAAATAGAAAAGACCTGGTTTTCCAACCATTGGAAATACTCAGGTTTGAATCGAGCAACCTCTGTCCTCTCGTCCAGGTGACGGGCCATAACTGCGACCCATCGCATCAGTTTGGGCTCTCGAGGAAGCCCAGCTCCAACAGTAAGGTGCTGCGGGATCAACATGGGAACCCTCTCCAGGCCAAAACTCACAACCAAAGCCCCATAACCAAAGGTATTTAGTTGTCCGTTTTTGGCCCTGGTCAGTTGGCCTTTCAGATTGGCCAACACAGCATCGCACCAGTTGAAGATGGTGCCTCGAAAGCAATCAACTGCCATACGCATCTGGGATCCGGTGGCAATATGTAATGCGGCAGCCCCGCAAAGTCTGGTGACAGTAAACGCAATCACCATGAGTTCAGGATGGGATATGGTCTTTATGTCTATCCCTTTGTCTCTAGCCTGGCTGTTGCAGAACTCTAGCCAGAGGCTATCGACAGACTGGCCACCTGGCCTAGCCCCAAACAGAGTCAAGTCTTCGCCTCTCTTAGGCAAACCAGTCAAGAAATATATGTCCGCCGGCTCGATTTCGAGTTGGTGGCCACCAATGAAGAAGCACTGGTCCTGTATGCTCCATCTATCAACCAACCATTGTAAGAAATCCACCTGAGCCCTCTTGCCAGGAATGGCCCAGAATTTGTACAAGCCGCACGCCCTCAAAGCATCAAGTGAAGGTTGATGGTTCCATGCGACCGCATCCACGTCCTCATGCTCTCGTTCATGCCAATCTAGCATGATGTACTCTCTGCATCAAGTATAAAGATAAATTAAAATGCTAGAAATTATTTTGTTTGGTCCAATTTTGAGAATTTTTGGGTTAAAAACCTTGCGGCGGGGACCGCACCTTGTCTACATGGAAGGTGTGGACCCCTGACTTTTTCCAAATGGAGAAAAAGTCAGGGTCCGCAGGCCAGCAGTGGTAAACCCGCGGGCCCCCGCGCGTGGGTTTTAAGCCTAAAAACCCTCCCAAAAAATGAAATGAATGACTAAAACAAAAATTGAAACGGTTAAAAATGAAGAGTAAGATGATGTGGATTACCTGGAGAAGACGACCTTCGATTTCGACGGTTGGATTTTCCGCAATCTTCACGGCAAGTTTTCTGAACAAAAGCACTATTTTCTCACCCAAAATTCAAACAGTAAAAATGAATTGACAAAGGCCCTTTTTATAAGTTTTTTGAGTAAATAAATTGCAAATTTGTTTATGTTTCACTTTGGAAAGGTATTTTTGCGACATTTTTATCCATTTCAAACAAGTATGAGTAATGTTTGCGTTTTTGTTCAGGATAACGGATTATTTAGGCGAACTCTATCGTTTTCGACGAAAACATATTTAGAGTCACCTTTAAGCTCTTTTTTGACTCCTAAAACATGAAAAGATTGCCGAGTTTTTCTTTTGAAATCGTTAAAACGAAATTAAAAGAAGGTCCACTTACAGCTCTTTTCTGACCGTAAAAACATGAAAAGATTGCCGGATTTTTGTCGTTTGAAATTCGATTTTGGTTATAAAACGACGTGTCGTTGATCGCTTTTTTACTTTTTCGGATCAAGGGCACTAATGATGAAAATTACTCCTTGGTCGTAAAAGATCAAGTGGTTCTCTCAAGTATTATTTTATACTTTTTCGGGCTTGGGAGACACAAATTTACGAAAAAGATCAACCCTGGAGTTTTCTTAAGTTTTTTCAGACTCTCTAAAATTGAAAAACGCCGAGTTTCTCCTATACTGGACTCGTTAAAATTTCACAGTAAAGGACCTATTCAGTTACAAACAGGAACGAACCACTCCTTCTTAGGGTTCGAATTTAAACTAAGTTGGACTCATCCGAAGGATGAGCTTATAATCAAGCAAATGTTATCCTCCTCAAGCTTGTCAAAAAATAAAAGAGGTACTTGCCAGAAATGGTGGGGGAAAAGAGAGAAAAATGAGCTTGTTTGTCATACTTTGTAACCACTCTTGAACACGACACTTTTATTCGCCTGGGTTGGGAAATTCTTTGCCTAACAGTTGATCAAACCACATTGAAAGTCTTTAGCCGGTTTCTGGGTATTAACTTTGGGACAATTGTTACCAAGCCATCTGTCGTGTCGTTATGTGTTCAAGAGGTCACTGCCAATAAGCCATTCATTTGCAAAATATCTGTCATCCATATTGACCATCCCTGAGTCAGTCCTTGCAACTAAATTTCTTCAACTTGATCTATGATTTCGTGTTGTGGGCTTGCCCACGACAGATCGCTTTCTATCGACTTCAGCTCATTATTTAGAAAGATGATCTAGAAATCGTCAGTACCTTGGGATCTTCATGCCTCAATGGCAGGTTTCTCGCCTTTGACGACAGGTTGCATCATTGACTTTCGATCAAAGGATTCCATGACATGTTCGACATCAACACATTTATTCACATCTCATGGATTGTACTAGGTACTTTGAGAGCCATTGACATCACTGGGGGTTTCTCTCACACTTGTTAATAGTTTACATCATTGACTGGTAATCAAGTGGTTTCTACCATGTTCGACATCAACACATTCATTCGCATGGATAGAATCGTACTGTTTCAGGAAGTAGAAATGAAGACCCTGGATCTAGTTTCCACAATCCAGGCTGCGAGGAATTTTGTATTCATTATATAATGGACTATTCATAAACAGATGGCTGCGTCCATACTGTGTCCACATGAGTCTATACTTGTGATGTTTTACAAGATCATTCATGTATCAGAGCAATAGTTAGTTTTCTAAGTTAACTTTCATCTGAGTATGGGAATGCCTACCTCAGTGATGATATGATCTCATATATATATATATATCTTGCATTGAATGTTTTTACAGGTTCCAACCGGGCTCTCCACAAGATGATCCTCGAAATGATAAAGTACTTCACTCTTCTTAAATGATAAATGAAATCCTCATCTACTACAGACTTCGCACTTTAGGGGGCAATCTGTTACACAAAAATATCGTCACCATGATTATTTGCAGTCAGTATGGGTCTATCATCACTTGTACTATCCTCCTAAGCAAGTCTCAGACCTCAGCTCTTCAAGTCAAGCTTTGAAAATAAGAGAAAGACATTAAAAATCAATGAAACTCTAGTTTTGCACTTTCTCTCACTATCACCTGAGGTCCCGCACCTTCTATTTACAAAAATTGCGGACCTGCCCGCTTTGTCCCTAACGGTGTGGGTGCGGACCCCTGTGAAAGTCAAAAAGGCACAAGTTTATTCTAAAAAACTCACTTTGGGTTAATTCTAGATGATTCTAGAAGGAATTTTGATGTGGATTTGCCGCTCTTAGGTGGTTAATGCATCCCAAAAGAGAAGGAGCTAATCCCTTGATGAGAGGAGCTATCCCTTTGAAGGAGGACCTAGTAACCTCCCTCCATTGCACTATAAATTCAGGCATTGGGTTGGTTGCTAAGGAGGTTAGAAGCTGAACATTTTTTAGGGTAAATGCTGGTGAAATTAAGACTTCCTAGTTGAGCTTAAGAGGAGAGATCACATACCTTTTTGGCTTCATTGGGAAGTGAGTGAAACTTGTCAAAGTAGAGGAGACTTCTTGCTAGACCCTGGGAGGAGCTTGTACAACGTCAAGGCACAGGTTGTAAAGTTATTCTTCTTTTGAATTAATACAATCAAACTCATTTTTCTCAACAAGTATCTCATGTTATTTTTTTCATGAACTCCTTGACTTTCATGTTAAATATGTTTTATGATATTGGCTTTTCAGGTGCTATTTAATTTGTTTGCTCGTTTGTGTTTGCAGATTCGCAACAAAGGAGCTCATTTGGATCGAAGGAGCAAGGGCATCCACAAACTCGCGTTGGACCTAAGGTAGGCCCTAAAAGCACTTGTTTGCCTTTGTTTATTAAAGAATATTTATAGAAAGATAGTATCTGGTTGGTTTGCTTGTCATTAGGTCTTCTTTAGATTCTAGGAAGGTCTATCTTGTCTGCAAGATCGACTTATTCCGTGTGACAGTCCTAAGCCCAGACTTCTCGCTCAGGTTTTACCATGTAACTTGTCAAAACCAATCAAGGGATTCCTAGGCCTTTGGGATTGAATATTGAGACCACCTCCACCCCAGCTTCCGAAATCCATCCAACAGACCAAAGCTCAAAACCGAAGTAAACATCCCAACACCATAACATCTGGAAAAAGGCAAGGCTAAGCTGAAAACCATTGTCATGACCCGACAAAAGCATGCCACCAACAATAAGAGAACCATACACCAACATGCAAAACCATGCATGTCCAAATGAACTAGAAAATCACACATGCAAAAGGTTACCTACAAGTATTCCTGATGCAACTTCTTGATCCTGCTCTTCCTCCTTGATCCTTTCTGTCCTTCCTTTCCCTTTTCTTGCCTTTCCTTCCTATATTCAAAGCTAGAGTGCTCCAAGAAAACTCTACGTGACCAAGAGTGAGAGAGAGAGAATAATGGGAGAGCTCCAAACTTGAACTGACAAAAGGTTACCAGCTAATCCTCAAAAGTATTTTAATTAATGATGCCTCTCATTTCTTCATTTTCCATTATTTTACTTCAATTTCCTCCTCACATGGAACCTGTGACCTTTCACCTTTCTTTTCTCCTAATTTCCTTTATTTTCATAAATAAATGAGCCAAAAATGCCTTTTTTCCTTTTAATGCCCTGTCCTTCGCCTTTGCCAATTTTCCTTAGCCAAAACATAAATCCAATGATGCCACTGGGATATCTTTGCCCAACATTTTGCTTGGAATAAGTGTCCCTTAACCGTGGTCTTATGTTTCCTTTATTAACTTTTATTACATGAAATTTTCATCAGGGTTGTTATAGATACCTCCCCCTTTGGGAACACCATCCTCGGTGTTGAACCGCACCATGACCTCAACAAGGCCACTAAAAAGAAAACATAATTCCCATGGAACGCTATATCTTAGCTCATTGCACTATTTAAAATGAAAGACTTGCTCAAAAGCAAAACATCATGACAACATGACAATATAACAACCATAATAATATGATACCCATACCACTTATTGGAGATTTAGAACTTAGATCATGGTGGTATTTACACCCATATACATATACATACATATCCAAAAACATTAGCAAGACATATGCCAAACATATACCAAGATCAAACCAAAACTGCTTTGCATCAACCAAAAAACAATGAAGGATACAGGGCTCACATCTGATCTGCCATCTCCCATGTAGCTTCTTCAGGCCCAAAGTGATTACACTACAATTTAACTTTCTCTATGGCTTTGTTCTTGAGCATGAGATGTTTCCACTACAATATGCACTAATGCTTCGGCTGGAACTCTCCTTCTTGCTCCACCTGCAATACAGATCAATCAATAACATGATCAACATCCTTTATATACTTCTTAAGCAATGAAATATGGAAACAATCATGGATTTTCATTGTTTGAGGCAATGCAAGTCGATATGCCACTGGTACAATCCTCTCAAGGATCTCGAAAGGCCCACAATACTGTGGTGCCAACTTGGCACATGAACTAATCCTCAAACATATTTTCTTGGGTTTGATGCACAAATACACATGCTACTCAACCTGAAACTCCTTGAACACCCTATACTGATCCGCATAAATCTTCTCTCTATCCTCTGTTGCCTTTAGATTCTTCTTTATAACCTTCATTTCTTACTCCATTTTTGCCAACGTGTTCGGTCCAATAAGTACGCTGTTCACTAGATTGCTCCAGTTGATGGGTGTGTTACAAATTTGTCCATACAAGCCTCAAAAGGACTCATATTAAATGATTCCTCATACCCATTGTTGTATGTTAACTCAACCAATGGAAGATACTCCTCCCATTTCCTTTGCTAGTGGATCACGTACATCCTAAACATATCCTCCAAGATCCTATTGACTCTCTCTGTTTGTCCATCTATCTACGGATGATAAGCTGTGTTGAAGGCCAACTCTATGCCCAAGCCTACAAATAGCTCCTTCCAAAACTTGGAAGTGAACTTTGCATGCATGTCTGACACAATATTCTTTGGAACACTATGCAGTCTTGCTATCTCTCTCATGAATACCTGTGCTACCTCACTAGGACACATACAAATAAACCCAAATTTACACTTAATAAGCTCATGTTTTAGGACCATTAAAATTTGCACACACTTACCTTGAATTACTTTATAATTTGCAAACATTCCCTAATTAAACCATATAATTAATCATTAAGACATTAATTTCAATTCACACCCTCTAATTGATCTGGTGATCAAATTTGAGCTCAAAATGAAAGTGCCCAGAATGTTTCGAAACTAACCTCAAGTTGAAGTGTTCTTCGTTCTAAATCCAATGACGTTTGTTTCACCTCAATATGACATTGTATGCTCAAGTTAATGAGTTCTCATCATTTGGCCCAACGGCTTAAAAATGAGCAAGTTTGCTCACTCAGCTACAATACTGTTGACATCATCAGATCCATTGTGTAGGTACAGACTAATGAGGTGATTCCAAGTGGAAGCCTCTTATTGTTCAAATTGTCGCAATTTGATTGGTTCATGATTTTTGTGGTGGTCAAATTAGGGTGTGCCATGTCGCCCAACTAGAGGCCACCACGTGGCACCCCACAGTTGGCCAAAATTATGGTAGGGGTTGGATAGCCTCGGTAGGGCTCGTACCCAAAACCTTTGGTCCACTAACACAACACTCTATTGGTCCACCTAAGTCATGGTTCTTAACACTATAGGGCTTCAGCGCCTTTTAAATTTGAACTTGCCGTAATTTTGGAGGAGGGGTCGGGTTGTCTATCCCAGCCCCTAGTCACTGCACCACCTTACAACCAGGCACAAAAGGAGGGGAGCTCAGGACCTTAGCCTGGTCCCTAGTCACAGGTCTTCTACACATGAACGCTGGCGATGGGTGAGTATGACCGTTGAAAGAGAAGGGGCTCGAACTAGCCAATGGCTTCAATCAAATTTTACATGTGCAAGGCCTCAGGCGAAGTCCGGAAGGCACTAGGTGGAGGATGTGGTGGTAAGCTCTAGGCTCTGGCCATATGGTGCCCACATGATCACGACAATTGAAGTGAGGGGGCTCCGACAAAAAGGGTGGGTCGTTGGCTCAGCCCTCAGTCCCACGGGTATTAATATGACTATGATTCAAGGGTTAAGAGGCCAAGGCTAGCAGTAGCAAGCGATTAGCCATGACTGCCTGCCGCATGACCGATTTTGCCTCAATATTATGCACTTAAGGGTTATTGGGTGATTTAAATGTCCAATAAAGTGCACCTTTGGCGGGTGAATTTGTCACCTCCACAGCAGAAAACATGGTGAATTTGTAGGACAGTTAGATTCTTAGTACGATTTGTAGTATGGATAACATAGAAATTAAAGAGAGAGCATGTGGAAGTCGTAATTGGGAGAGTTTTTGGGCCTTTTGGAGCTCAAGAAGAGTCTATCTAGGGGTTTTTGGACATTTCAGATCCAACGGTGACCTCTATTTGTTGATTAGAGAAAATATGAAGATACTTTTTCCAGGTTCATGTCCATGGTTGTATGGATCAATCAGTGTTTTGGAGCAGTTCTTGAAGGTGTTTGAGCATGGAGAAGTACTTGTAGGGGTTTTCTTACCTTCAGATGTTTACTGCAATAGTTGTTACTTGCAGGGTTTAGCTCGCTTATTATTTTCTCACTATGTCTTGTTGAGGAAAGCTTTCTTTTGTATTTCAATGTGGAATTGAAGTACTTGTATGCTCACGTATGCTCATTTTCAGAGGGAGTACCGTGTCTTTGTCAGAGACACCATTATTTGTTGAGGGTTTCATGATTGACTGTAGGTTGTCATGATGTTTATAGTGAGAGTTCTTTGCAGGATACTGTTTCCTTGAAGGGGAAACTAGTCACTTGTTTTATTAGCAAACTTTATGTACTCTTTTCCACTGGATATATGGAGCAGTCTAGCTATGTTGGTAGACCCAGAGATGTAGCCCAGGAGGGTTGAACTCCATGACCAAATTATTTGTTGTCGCTCTTCATGAATGTTTGTATGAGTTAAACGATGAGATGTTGCTTATGTTTTAAATTTACATGAAAAGCTAACTCATAACTTGAAGAGACCTTTGAAAACCTGTTTTTCATATGACCTATTTTTCCTTGCAAAGCATCAAGAGAATGATCACTTTTTATGAAGGAGAATTTTTCCTCCAATTTCAAATCACTATAAATTTTGACCTTTAAATTTTGAATCCATACCTAAATTCCTAACGCATTATATCCCCTAACAATTAACACATGCGTGAAAGAGCGATTGTTCCTTTAGCTATATTGTTCCTATTAAAATCTATTCTAATCCTAATATTTGAAAAAATGTATAGCTCATTTAGAAACCAAAGTTATTTTTCATCCTCTCTAGAGAGAGGGTGAACTTTCTTAGTAGGATTAGAAAAATACAAAATTGGGATATATCCGAAGCTGACATATAATGAGTTATCAAAAGGAGAGGGATGGTCCATATTCATCTTCTGGTTTTGAGTTTGTATGTTGGCAATAACATCCTCCATTTGGATAATTTTAGACTTCAACTCATTAATTTGATCCAAGAAGATAACAAGGGCGATTACCATATGATTATAGTTTATTTTCATATTCATGAGTTCAAAATGAAAATCCTACAACTCTAGTTCCATATTCTCCCTCCTATACATTCTAAACATGACTTCTAGAGTACAACTCAAAGTTGATTTACACTTTTCCTCATAGAAGTTGTCTACCTAATGTATTCCACTCCCTTTCTTCTCCATAGAGGATCAACCTCAATTTCCAATGCTAGAAACATGTCAAGCCATGAAAAGGTAAGCACATACAATTCCAAGGGCGCCCACTATGCAAAACAAAAAAAATATTACCATAAATTTTTAGAAACTAGGGGGATTAGAACCTCTCCCAAAGTACATAAAAATGCACTATGATGAAGATATCTTGTTCCTCACATGGAACATTTCCTCACCTAATAATCATCCTAGTACCAATCCCGAGTCACAATGATTCCACATAGCTCTATTCACAAACAATCAATCAACATTGAATCTCTTTTTCCGTCATCAACATAGGAACATACTTCAAAAGCATGCCATTTGATGCTAGCATAGCTATAATGGGAGCATTCTAATGGATTCCTTCTCGAGAGAGTATGCCAACGGACTATATGGACATCAGGGGAGGTTGTACCATCATGAATGCAACCTTTCTGAACTAATATTTTTCTTAGAATGTCACTTGTGAAGAACACTAGGAGCATGGATGATATATTTACAGACAAACATGAGGGTAGACAACATTCCAATTTAAAAAGAGGCATTAAAGTATGTGGTATGAGATTGGTCAATAATCACATTCACTATTAGATTCCCCCTAGACAAATTTGTGCCTTGTTTAACTATTTCTCATATTTCTTATTTCTGAATCAGAGAACATGGAACACTGAATAAATAGAAACCCTTTTTGTTACAAGATAGGTCCTTCTAAATATTATTTTAAGTTCGATGTCCCTATGAAAAGATCTTACAAAGAAGTGTTGAAGGATGATCATAGAATATTTGATGATGGTCAGGTTGGCTATGCCTTTCAAGTCTTCTAGATTGAGTTCTTAAAATAATGCAAAAACCTTGACTTGGTTAGTAGAAGTATGTCCTAATTCCGAAGTGTAACTTGTTCATGTTGCTCTCTAGGCTCAAAAGTCACATGCCCCATGCCCCCCACCTCGATGCGAAAAATATAGTAGTACTACAGCAACTCCAATTTCTTACAAGGAGACACATGCAAGTTGAGAATAAGTTCCAATTTCTTTATGTTCCTTTCAATGTGATAGTCATTTTTTGGAGTTAGGAATAATGCTTATTTCAAACATGAAAAAGGACAAGTATAAAGAAACTCAAATTTATTCTTAATAGGTTGATGGTTTAGGGTTGTCAAGATTTGAACATAGTCTAGAACATATACATGTTTCCTAACTAATCGAGACACATAGCTTCTAAATTATTAAATTAAGCATTGATGTTTAACTAAATTTGATAATATGTTCAACTCTAATCCTTAGTTTAGAAAGTTCTATTACATCAAATCATAATCCATAACATTGAATGTAGTAACCTTTGTTGATTAACTATTTTAATCCATAATTTTTAATCACAAACATTGACCTTTAAGTTAATTTGATAACACGTTAAACTCTAATCCTTAGTCTACAAAATACTAATGTATTAAATCATAATCCATAACATGGAATGTAATAATATGTGTTGATTAACTACTTTATCCATAATTTTAATAAATTTTAAATCACAAATCATTCATCTATACATAAACTTATTATTATTTAAATTGAAAAAAAAACATGAATCTATACATAAACTTTTTATTATTTAAATTAAAAGAAAAAAACAATCTATCAAATCATAAAGTAAAAAATAACATCCTTAAGTATGTGAACCACTTTATTAATTTTTTTATGATCAATCTAAAAAATTAGTTAATAATAATAAAGAAATGAAAATAACATAAATTAGTTAATAATAATAAAGAAATTAAAGCTTAGTTAATAATAATAAAGAAATGAAAATAACATAAATTAGTTAATAATAATAAAGAAATTAAAGCTGTCATGATTCTAGCCGTTACCTAGATATTCTGCCCGATCTATTTATAATGCATTGCAAGATCGGCTCATTCAACTTGTCCTGACGATGAACCAAACTGGTTGGTTCAAAATGCATCAACAAAATTATCTTTATTTGATTTTCGTCCAAGATTCTTCTCAAAATTGATATGGATCACAGGAACTTAAATTCAATGATAGAAATAATTTTAAATAAATAAAATAAGAAGAGCCATAAATCTATTTTTAAACAAATAAGATAGGAAGAGCCATAAATCGATTTTTAAATAAATAAAACAAAAAGAGCCATAAATGGATAACGTAAAATGGGAAGAGCCACAAATCGATAAACGTTATCGAATGGCGGTGAAATTAAATTTTATTTTTCTGGGAATGGAAGACTTGGTCAAACCAAGTCAAATAAACGGTAATTTTTTTGTGAAGGTAATATAAATGGGACGTGTGAAGAGGGTTAACTTCAATTATTATCGGTAACACAGCAGAAGCGAACCAGAGCTCGGATTGGATTTACGTGTATACAGATATTACATTGCATTGCATTGGAAAAGAGTGTCTGATTTGATTTGGGCATCCATGAATATGAAAAAGCGTTGGGGGAAGTTGATTTCTCTGATGGTGATGTGGGTATTGTTGCTGTTTTTGCTGATTTCAGTGGCAGCGGCGGAAGCTGAAGGCGGAGACGGGAGATGGGAGGTTGTCGTTGAGAACTCGGGTGTGTGCGCCATGCACATGGCCCTACTTCCCAGCAGCAACAAGGTTATCCTTATATCTGACAGTACTGATAACACGTCTTTACCGACTAATTCTGTGGAGTTGGATTTGGATACGAACCAGGTCCGCCCCCTCAAACTTGAGACGGACACATGGTGTTCTTCTGGGGCGATGGCGCCGGACGGTCGCTTGATCCAGACCGGTGGTGCTAACCACGCAGATCGAACAGTGAGAGAATATGCAGGGACTTGCGCCGGCGCCGATTGGATGGAAATCCCAGAGGGGCTGGCAAACGGGCGCTGTTACGCAACGGATCATATTCTGCCGGATGGGAGAATCATCGTCGTCGGCGGGCGGGGGCAGTTCAACTACGAGTTCGTCCCAAAGAACCAAAGCGGATTGGTCTACAAGTTTCCGTTGGTTGAAGATTCAGAAGATGATCAGTCGAACAATCTTTATCCGTTCGTCCACCTTGCGCCCGACGGCAATCTGTTTGTATTCTGGAAATTCAAATCCATTCTGTTGGACTATGTAAACAACCGCGTGGTGCGGCGCTACCCTGACATGCCCGGATACTCCAGGAACTACCCCACCTCTGGCTCCTCGGTTCTCCTCCCATTGGATCAGGGAGCAGGAGACGCGGAAGTGCTGATCTGCGGCGGGGGAGCTGAGTCTTCCTATTCTGAGGCGACCCGAGGGAATTTCCTTACCGCCTCCGACACCTGCGGACGTCTGAGGTTCACCGATCCGGATCCACATTGGCAGATGGAGAGCATGCCCATGCCCAGGGTAATGGGGGACATGCTTCTTCTCCCAACTGGTGACGTTTTGATACTGAACGGAGCTTCCAAGGGCTCTGCGGGTTGGGGTAAGGCCCAGGACCCCGTCCTTTATCCTCTTCTTTACAGGCCGTCCAGTCCTCCTCCTCTTCGTTTCCAGGTGCTCACCCCCTCCGCGACTCCCAGGCTCTACCATTCTAGTTGCCACATTCTCCCGGATGGCCGCGTTCTTGTGGGCGGCAGTAATTCCATGGATATTGACTACAACTTTACAGACCTCAGCTTGGAAGCGTTTTCTCCCCCGTATCTGGCACCAGAGCATGATGCCCATCGGCCCTTTATCCTTTCCTTTCCATCTGCCATGGGCTATGATCGTCGCTACACATTTAGTTTTCACGTGGAAAGCTTGGCCGCTGAAGAAAAAGAGAGCATCTCTGTCACAATTCTGGCGCCCTCGTTCAACACTCATAGTTATTCCATGAATCAGAGGCTGCTCAGACTGCAGATCGTTGAGGTTGTGCGGCTTTCCAAGGACAGTTATGAGGTTACCGTTAAGGCTCCACCTAATGGGGCCTTCGCTCCACCTGGTTTTTATCTTCTGTTCGTCGTGCAAGCTGGAATTCCCAGCGCTGCCGAATGGGTGCAACTCATAGACGAAAAAGTAATTATATCCAGTAACGAACAGACAATGCTGGCGGCGCCTCCAATGTTGCTGTCTCTAATTATATTCCTCATATTTCTATGCCTATGCCTATTTCTAGGCCTATGCCGCGCCCTTTTATTACAATGATGGCGCCTGGCCGATCAGGTTCGGCATAAAAATAATGCAGTGCCAGTGCCGAACAAAATATATGCAATTGTAAATATGTTAAGTTTTGCGTGGATGGAGGTTTTGGGCAGAAAAATAGTCTGCAAATTGTAAATCTGTTGTTTCTTTTCAAGTTTTGCCCGCAATCGATTGTAAATATGTTGTTTCTTTTGTCCGCAATTGATTGTAAATATAGTCAATGGTAAATATGATGTTTCTTTTCAAGTTTTGCGTGTATGAAAGTTTTGGGCAGAAAAATAGCCTGCAAATTGTAAATATGTTGTTTCTTTTCAAGATTGTAAATATGTTGTTTCTTTTCAAGTTTTGCCCGCAATCGATTGTAAATATAGTCAATTGTAAATATGCTGTTTCTTTTCAAGTTTTGCGTGCATGGAAGTATTGGGCAGAAAAATGGTCTGCAAATTGTAAATATGTTGTTTCTTTTCAAGTTTTGCCCGCAATCGATTGTAAATATAGTCAATTGTAAATATGATGTTTCTTTTCAAGTTTTGCGTGCATGGAAGTTATGGGCAGAAAAATGGTCTGCAAATTGTAAATATGTTGTCTCTTTTCAAGTTTTGCCCGCAATAGATTGTAATATAGTCAATTGTAAATATGTTGTTTCTTTCCAACTTTTGCGCGCAATCGATTGTAATATAGTCAATTGTAAATATGTTGTTTCTTTCCAACTTTTGCCTGCAATCGATTGTAAATATACTCTGCAAATTGTAAATATGTTGTTTCTTTTCAAGTTTTGCCCGCAATAGATTGTAATATAGTCCATTGTAAATATGTTGTTTCTTTTCAAGTTTTGCCCACAATCCATTGTAAATATAGTCCACTGTAAATATGTTGTTTATTGTAATATAGTCAATTGTAAATATGTTGTTTCTTTCCAACTTTTGCCCTCAATCTATTGTAAATATGGTCTGCAAATTGTAAATATGTTGTTTCTTTTCAAGTTTTGCCACCAATCCATTGTAAATATAGCCCATTGTAAATTTCTACTTATATTTTGTTAAATTTCATAATTTTATTTTAATAGTAGTATCATATTAATTAATCATAATAAAATAATTTCAAAATTTAAGTAAAATCTATTAATTAATATTATTAAGATATACCAAATTTAAATTATATATCTTACTAATATTAATTAATATATTTTATTTAAAATTTGATATTATTTTATTATCATTAATTAGAACTAAAAACTTATTTATAGAATTTTGATAAAAATATATTATTTAAGACGATCTAAATAAATATATAATATTTGTTTAATTGTTTATAATATGTTATATAATTTATAACCAAATTATAATTATATATATATATATAATATACACTTTAAAAGTTTTAATTTTAAATTTTTGATAAATATATGAGATGAAATATAACTATTGTATTTTGTTTAACTTTAAATTATTAATATTTTTATTTAACAATATGTAAAAATGACTATGTTATATAGTAATTGAAATTTAAATGCACTCATTCATATATATATATAAACTAAATCTCTTTTTTAAATATAATATTTACCAAATAAAATCAAGTTTATAATAATAAGTGATTTAAGTTTGTTAATATTATATAAAAGCTCAAGTTATTAAATTTATGTTTAATTCTAAATTAAATTTAAATAAAAATGTAATATAACATTTTAATTAAAATATGAAATTCAAATTTTACAAATTTTCAATTTATTAAAACAAAATTATTATGTAATTCATTAAGAGATAAAATAAAAATTTCATTAATAAAAAATAAAATAAAATAAAATTTACAATAACTATGTTTACACATTCATTATTCATTTAAGTATTAAAGTATTTTGTTGTGTTAATATGACTATAAATAATGAATAATATAGATTACAAATTCAATGTTGGGAGTGTCAATCATTAAAAAGAAGTTTATGCACTTAGGGTTTGTACACTCTCTTTTCTTAAACCTTCAATATCAACACCAAGAGAGGTTTGACTATGCTATTAGATAATTTTTCCTTTTATCCCATACGAGGCATTACTATAATTCCTCCAATTTCTTGGGTTTGTACAACCTCTTTTCTTAAACCTTCCTTCAATATCAACACCAAGAGAGGTTTGACTATGCTATTAGATAATTTTTTCTTTTATCCAAAACCACGCATGAATATAATTCCTTCAATTTCTCGGGTTTATACACCCTCTTTTCTTAAACCTTCTATATATATATATATATATATATATATATATATATATATATATATAGTTATCCAATATGAGGCATTACTACAATTCCTCCACTTTCTATCAGAGGGAAATACACATAACTTAGATATTTATAGCTCTCAATTAAAATTTGCAAGAATCTCTTTAGATTGATAAAATTGTAAATATCACATCTTTACTTTTGCATTAAGTCAAGCCTATTTCCCATATGGTAATCCTTTGCAATAAGTCAAGCTTGTTGGCTAGATGGTAATGGCAAAAATCCACTAACAATAACAAAAGGAAACTTAAGGACCATAAATAGATTTGCCCAAAATCACATCTTTACTTTTGCATTAAGTCAAGCCTATTCGCCAGATGGTAATCCTTTGCAATAAGTCAAGCTTGTTTGCTAGATGGTGTGGAGTACTAAAAAGGTATGTTTTTGATAATCATTTCAGTGGCTTTTCATATAACTTGTAAACCTTTTTGCATCATGAACTTGGAAAACAATAAAGAATTATAACAAAACATGTGAGATTAATATGCAAGACTTAACCGCTAACAATTGTCATTCTCTCGTGCAGGAAGGGGTGAAAACGAGGAGTTGCTGTTCCAAAGAAAAAGACAAGGACAAGGTAACTGCTGTCCCTTTGACGGGAGACCGAGTGCAAACAAGGCTAAGCAGATCAAAGCAAATCGGCCCTGAAAAGGAGGAGAAGACACCAGCTCGGCGCAGAAGGGAAAAGAGATGATTAAGGATTAACGGTTTGGCGAATCCCTCAGGATCCTTGATCCTGAGGGATCGCTGCTTTATCTATCTTGTTACTTAGACATCTCCGCCGTCACCCTTATATAAAGGGACAACACTGTTAGCTTAGAGAGTTAGACATGATTATGCTTTTATGTAATTTCTGTTAAGATCAAAACTTTGATCATCGAGTCTCGATAAGAACTGGTTCATTGTACTTTTGTTTCATGCATTAATACAAACTTGGTGATTATTTCATCTCTGCGTCTGGATTAACCTAAAGCGGTGTACCCTTGGAGGCTAAGGGCCCGGCCCCGGAGGACACTTGCTTCTATATTATTACGATTTGATTTCTGCGTGATTTGCTTATCGTCGTTATTTGGTAATCTGATATGCTTTATAAGTTTACATCACATGCTCTGTTAAGATTAATTCATTAAGGTTTCTACAGACAGAACTGTTGTATTGACTCTGCATTATATTATTGTTCCTTTCAGAGTTGATTGAAGATTATTAGTCTTGACCGAATATTGTTATTATTTTATTACAGAGCTTTTGTGATGTACATTCATGTTACATGATTCATCTTGAAAGTTATGTTCTTTACGATTGTTGGATTCAGAAGTAACACTGTTCTATTTTGAAACGTAGTCGTAT
The DNA here is from genome assembly GCA_031772625.1 of Pinus tabuliformis. NCBI lineage: Eukaryota > Viridiplantae > Streptophyta > Pinopsida > Pinales > Pinaceae > Pinus > Pinus tabuliformis. The sequence goes on along the minus strand of CM062805.1, from coordinate 736,706,507 downwards.
TCCTTTTAATTGAGATTGATGCTTAGATCAGATTACTATTCAAGTGTGTTGTGTGCGTATATGGTTTCCAAGCGCTGTTCCATAACTTATCCGTAATCAGTGATGTTCCATTAGTGTGTGCTGCTTGATCTGCCTTAAGAGTGAAAGATTGTTGTTTGATTACGATTAATGCATTTGAGTTAGTAGAATTACTGCTCGCGAGACTTAGTTGTCTAGCTATTTTTCCTTTTAAGAATTGTTGTTCCATTTCAGAATTGCTATTCCATTCTAGATTTGCTGTTCGATTTCTTATTTGCTATTCCATTTTTCTATCTGTCGTTCCATTTACTAGCATTTGTTGTTTTGGTGTGAGAGACTATCTAAGGCTGTAGTGAGCCTCGACATTTACTGTCTAGCTCCCAGACCCATGGTATGTTCTCTAATTTCCTTTCCATCAGTTTCCAAAGGGATGGGTTATCGCTGCCGAACCCTTGACTGATAAGTTGCCTAGTTTTCTGAGTGTGTGATTTACTCTTTTGAAGTAACTTAGTTGTAGACAAGCATCTGTTTACTCTTGTATTTTTGAACGCTTTACTACTAGCATTACTCTGACAAGTGATAGCCTCAGACTGAGACACTCTTTGAAATAACAAAACGCTCCCGGATTGACATATTAATGTGAGGTAATTAGAGGTGAAAGAGACCCTTTTTATAGCTCTACATTTTGGCGCCATTGTCTGGGAAAGAGTGTAGCCATTTGTCTTTTTTTCAGAGTAGTGTACGAACCTGCTATGGAAGAGTTGTATTTTAAAAACGGAAGGTAAGAACCTGCGTACAGAGCATGTAAAAGCCATGCTCCCCTGTCCGCTTTCCTAACAGATTTGTTGTTGCTTTGTTTGAATAGAATATAGTAGTTCATTTGAGTGCATGACTAAGCAGAAAAAACCAGAAAAAATATCAAACCTCCACCCAAACTTGAGAAAGCTAAGGGGCCGGTGGCCCTTGGCCGAACGACCTTCATAGACGAAATCTATAAGAAAACAGAATCTCAGCCATCAGTAGGACCCAGGAAAATCATTTCTAAACAGCCTACTAGTTCCCTTCAGGCCACAGGATCACCATCTGTAGCCTTTGCTGAGGTGCATAGTCAAACTGAAGAGCAGGACTTTCAAGAAATTGAAAATTCTACTCCAGAACTATTGCAAGAAGGGAATTTCAGCAATCTTTGTGAAGGAGAAGGAGAAACAGGGGAAACTGAGGAACCAAGATCTCCTATTGGAACAAATCAGCCATTAAATAGCCAGATAAGGGGAGTGCTGCAAAAATCATTGTTGAAGGAACCCAATCTCCTCAGATATCAGGCGTTCTCATTATCCTAGATAGAGGAAGTGTTATTAAAACTATCCCTGTCAAAGCCATTCCCTCTCAACCTAGGAATACCATCCTAGATATCCCAGAAGGTTATTGGCATATATTCGACCCTATGGCTCAGAATCAGCCAAACACTCAAACCTCTACATTACAATACCCTATAGTGGATTCTGCAGCAAATGCGCCCATGAAAGCAATCCCTCTTCAACATATCCCTACATTTCACGGTCTCACATCAGAAGATCTGGATGCATTTTTATTTGAATTTGATGTGTTGTGCAGGGGATATGATTACACCACCGACCCCCAGAAATTGAAATTATTTCCCTCTACATTAAAAGGGGCTGCTTTAAGATGGTTTATGGGATTAGGTGGTGGGGTTATAAACAACTGGGATCAAATGAAAGAATCTTTCTTAAAAAAATATCAGGATTATTACAGGTCAAGAGAATTAAAGGACGAAATATTTCAAATGACAGCTAGACCGAATGAAACCTTAGAGGAGTATGTGGAACGTTTTCAGTACAATCTACAAAGATCTCCTTATGCATCACTACCTTTACCTGATAATGTGTTAAAAACTGCATTAATAAGGGGCATGAAGGAACAATGGATTGAAACATTAAACATCATGGGAAAAGGGGATATTTATCAAGAGAATTTTGTTGACATTATTGATTTATGTATCAGGAGTTTGAGAGGCAGCACAAGAGTAAAACCGGTAGAACATGATCGGTTTGTAAGAGATAACAAAATTTCAACAGAAGGAGTAACACGTGTAGAAATTGGAAATTTATTGGAAAATTTTAAAACTGATATCCTGGGGACACTAACTACACAACTTGATATTATGCAGGCTAAACAGAAGTAAATGGAGGCAGAACAAAATTTGGCGATCTTCTGTCCCTGATGCAGGAAAAAGCATAGTCACAAGGAATGTCCACTGGATACAGTCCAAACATGCGCCATCTGTACAAAAGATCACCTTACAGAGAGCTGCCCCTCACTTCTTGGATTGAAAGCGGTATATAAGGAAGCGGAAGAAGAACCAGAATCGGTGTACTTGATCAACCACCGCCGTCAGTGGCAGCCGAGACAATCTGGTATGTTTCCAGACCCAACTTCTTCTTTTTAGCCTCCACAATATAATGCTCAACAATATGGTATGTGGTAAAGTCAGCCCCAACCTCCATTTTCAAACTGGTCATCACAGTCGTTTCCTTCTTCAAACCCGTGGCTGAAGCAGGCAAGCCAATCTGGTTGGCCGAATTTCTCTTACACTCCACCATATTGGCAAAGTAGCCCATACCCTCCACAATGGACTCCCCCTACTTCACAAAGTTAAACCTGGCAGACAAACTGGCAAAGACCGATGCATCAGCCAGTAGGAGCTATTCCGCTCCCTCAACCTACACTGCCAGCCTTACAACAAAATCCCCAGTCTAATCTGAGACCACAACTCCCAGCCCAACCCAATCCCAATCCAAATAACAGACTGGTCCAATCTCTCCAAATTGTAGAATCACCAGAAATAGGACCCGACCTGAGGGAGTGTAATGATCTTCAGTTAAGATCTGGACGTATTATTGAAACTGAGGGAGATAAAACAGTTCATATTGAAGATCAGTTACCAAGAGAACAACTGTTGCAACAAGAGGATGCGAATAAGCAGCAGACTCATAATCAAGCAACCACATCCTCTCCTCCATTCCCAGAACGATTAGTCATACCTCGACCTTTACAATATCCTGATTTTGACATTCTGGGAGAATTACAAAATTTGTACATAAAATTTCCATTCCTCCAAGCCATTCAAGACATTCCCATATACGCAAAAACTATCAAAGAATTGCGCATAAAGAAACCAAGGAGGAATATAACAAATAATCCAAGAGTCCAAGTAGTCGGCACTTTATCTGATTTACTATCAGGGAAAGAAACACCCATTAAATATGAAGACCCACGAAATCCAATTGTAACTGTTCAAATTTATGGTCAGACCCTGTCTAATGCCTTAGTTGACCTAGGAGCTGCAATTAATATTTTAACAACCACTACTTGCCAAAAGCTCGGCATTACATCTGTAGAACCCACCTCTACTTTGCTAGAATTGGCTGACCGATCTGTGGTTAGGCCGGAGGGTACTCTACATGATGTCATGGTCTCTGTAGATTCCTGGGAATATCCAACCGATTTCTTGATAATTAATCCAAAAACCCGACTTGATGGACACCCACTGATTTTAGGTAGACCTTGGCTTGCCACTACCGATGCTTACATTGGCTGCTGGCAAGGAAATATGACCATAACCAAAGGACCAAATATCAATAATTTAGTTCTATATCCTCCAGTGCAGCCAAGTGTCGTAATAATTAAAACTAACAAGCACCCTGTATTGTACCTTACTGATAACATTAGATCTCCATTAAATGTACAAGAGGCACTTGATTTTAAAGACCAAACAGAAGATGATGCCATTAATAACTTCATTAGTCAAACTGAATCCGGATCCTACACACAGTGTCACATGATAGAAGCAGCATTTGATAATGAATTAGAAGAAGATCCTATGAAAGATTCACATGATCATACAATACCGGTTACTTCTGTTGCAAATAGTAAAACTATGGAAATTGAACCAGGAAAAACCTTAAACATTAATGCCAACCTCACACCTGAACAAGAAACAAAGCTCATACATTTTTTAAGAAAATATCAAGAAGCATTCGCATGGGATTACCCTGATATCAAAGGAATTGACCCCCAATTATGTACACACCACATTTATATAGAAAAGGATGCCAGACCTGTTCGTCAACCTCAAAGGAGACTTAATCCTCATCTAAAAGATGTGGTAAAAGCTAAACTTTAGAAACTTTTAGATGTCAATTTTATCTATCCTATCTCTGATAGTAAATGGGTCTCTCCGCTTGTGGTGGTACCAAAAAAGAATGGGAAATGGAGAATCTGTGTGGACTACAGGGAGCTAAATAAAGCAACACAAAAAAACCACTTTCCTCTCCCATTCATAGACCAAGTATTAGATACTTTAGAAGGAAAGAAATTATTTTCTTTCCTGGATGGCTTCAGTGGATACAATCAGATTCAGATTGCCCTTGAAGACCAAGACAAAACTACTTTTACTTGTCCTTGGGGAACATTTTCCTATAGAGTTTTACCTTTTAGCTTATGCAATGCTCCTGCCACATTCCAAAGGGATATCCTTAGTATTTTTGCAGATTTAATAAATGATGGACTTGAAGTGTACATGGATGACTTTACACCATATGGAGATGATTTTGATCTAGCACTAGACACCCTAGAAAAATTCCTACAACGCTGCATTGCTACCAGGCTTTGCTTAAGCCACGAAAAATGTTATATGATGATGACTGAAGGACTTATCCTAGGACACTATGTTTCAACAACTGGCATTCAGGTAGACCCGGCCAAAATCCAAATAGTTTTGCTTATTCCCACTCCTACTACTCAAACGGAGGTACGCAACTTTCTTGGATTTTCTGGTTATTATAGATGATTTATAGAACATTATTCGCACATTGTTGCACCTTTATATGCACTAACTGGTAACGTTGATTTTCTTTGGACAGAAAAATGTGAGCATGCTTTCAAGGATTTAAAGAAGTTCGTATCCACAGCCCCAGTCCTTCGAGGACCAAACTGGGATTTGCCATTCCAGATATCATCTGATGCCTCAGATACAGCCATTGGCACAGTCCTTGGGCAGGAAGAGGATAAAAAACCATATGTTATTTATTACATCAGCAAAAATTTATCCCCTGCTGAATTAAATTACACTGTTACTGAGAAAGAATTCCTAGCTGTAATACATGCTGTCAATAAGTTCATACATTACATTACTGGATATCCTGTTATCTTGTATACAGATCATTCTGCCATAAAATATTTAGCAAATAAGCATATCACAAATGCTATAATAACTAGATGGTTGATTTTATTGCAGGAATTTGATATCACAATCAAGGATCGACTTGGCAAAGAAAACCTTGTAGCTGATTTTCTCTCAAGAATGCCAAAGCCAATTGATGCAGCAGCAGTTGAAGATCAATTTCCGGACGAGCATCTATTTGCTGTTGCTGTTCAAACACCCTGGTATGATGATGTTGCCAATTACCTCGCAGTAGGTAAACTACCAAAACACCTAACCCCTAATTAGTGCAAACAAATTGTTCAAAAGAGTACTCGATTCTCGTGGATTGGGGGCTATTTGTTTCACACAGGGGCAAACATGAATATCAGAAGATGTGTTCGAGAAGATGAAATCTTTGACATCCTAAAAGCCTGTCATGATGGACCATGTGGTGGACACTTCGCTGAGTGCAGAACTGGACATAAAGTGCTGCAGACAGGGTATTATTGGCCCACGATTTCCAGAGATGCAAAGAAATTTGTCCAAGCCTGTGACAGCTGCCAACGAGCAAGACAACCTGGTCAATCTGACGAGATGCCTCTGAAACCACAATTAGTCATTGAACCATTCGAGCGATGGGCTCTTGATTTCGTTGGAGCTATCAACCCATCATCAAATCAGAAAACATATATTTTGGTGGCAACAGAATATGTCACCAAATGGGTTGAAGCAGAAGAATTGCCTAGAGCTACAGAGGACTCTGTCATACAGTTCCTGTTCCATCTATTTGTACGTTATGGTCTTCCAAGAGAAATAGTTAGAGACGGTGGACCACAATTTGCTGGGAATAGATTAGCTGCAACAGTTAACAATTATCACGTCCAGCATAAAATCACTACTCCATACCACCCACGGCGAATGGGCAGGTAGAAAGCAGCAATAAGGTAATAGAATCAATCCTAACGAAAACCATTGCATCACATAGGCGTGATTGGGCTGCCAGACTACCTAAAGCACTGTGGGCTTACAGAAAAACATGGAGAAACACCATTGGTTACTCACCTTATCAATTAGTGTTTGGAAAACAACCCATTTTCCCCATAGAATTCGAAATCCAAACATTACGAATAGCACAGGAGGTTGGCTTAGATCTAAGCGAGGCACAGATTAATCGACTACAGCAGATCAATGAGTTGGACAAAATTAGGCTCTCTGCACTTCAAAATACTGCCCTGATTCAACAGCAACGAGCTAAATGGCATTATGCTCTCATTAAAAACAAAGTCTTCCACGAGGGAGACTGGGCTCTGTTGTATGACTCCATGGTTCACGACTTCCCTAGGAAACTTCAGACTCGTTGGTTGGGACCATACGAAATCCAGAAGGTACATGACAATGGAACCCTTACTCTAATCACTATTGACGGTTCTGGATATGCCTTCAAATTAAATGGCCACCGAGTTCGTCTCTATCACAAACCACTCACTCGGGAGTCCTTCTGCCAGCAGCTACTCCAAGACACTGATATGGAGATTTTGGGAGAGGAAGAGAAGTCTTCCTCACCTATAATTCATTAAGAAATTCATTTCTCTTTACAATTTGTAGATTAGTTCTTTTCTTTGAGTCGTTTTTTGTACATATGTTTGAACTAATGATTTCCTGTCATTTTTGTTGTTCCTTCTTTTCAAAAGAACAACATTTCGATTTTTTCCGTTCCTTTTCCAAAAGGATGGCATTGTGTGTTTCTGCTGTTCCTTTTCTAAAGGAACAATATTCTTGATTTTCTACTGTTCCTTTTCTAAAGGAACAACATTCTTGATTTTCTGCTATTCCTTTTCCAAAGGGACATCATCTTTGCTTTTGTGCTGTTCCTTTTTCAAAGGAACGACATTTGCTTGTTCTGTTTTTCCTTTTCTAAAGGAACAACATTTCGATTTTTGTTGTTCCTTTTTCAAAAGGAACGGCACTGCTGTGTGTTTGTTGTCCCTTTTCCAAAGGAATAACATATTTTTTATTTATGCTATTCCTTTTCCAAAGGGATGGAATTTTTGCATCTTTTGCTGTTCCTTTTTCAAAGGAACGACATTTCGAGTGTTTTGCTGCCCTTTTCCAAGGGAATAGCATTTTTTATTTTTGCTGTTCCTTTTTCAAAGGAACGACATTGGTGTGTTCTGCTGTTCCTTTTTCAAAGGAACGACATTTGCATTTTTGCTATCTATGGTTCTTTGTTGCTCCTTTTTCCAAAAGGAACACCACTAGCATGCTTTTGCTCTCCTTGTGAAACAGCTTATTCCTTTTGCTGATCTAAATTGAGGATGCTTCTTACTCATGTTCTTTCAAGTCTTTAAGATACAGCTATGCACTTATGCAATGAATAAAAAATCACAACATATTGAAATCCGCAAATCATAAATCGCTATCTTTATAAGGCTCTGCATTGGTAAGAGGACAAAAGGAAGGACACACTTATTTATCATCTTTTGCTGTCATTGTTTTACTAATTTTGCTCTGATTGGTTATCTTTATCATGACAATCCCTTTAATCCTCTTTAATTATTATTTAGGAATAAGAGCAAAGCGTTTATATCTTCCTATTGAGATGATAAGACTTCTTCCGCCATTCCTACTCTTAAGGAGTGTTACACAGTAATTTTTCACCGTCCCTGTTACCCCTTCTCCCGCACATTGGAGGACTTATTTCGGGACCTGTGAGAAGTGACATAACCTGAGAACACTTGCATTGTATCCCCTTGAGTATGTACTTCATATGCCCTAAAGACACCTTCTGCAAAATACCCATAAAAATAGCCCTTTTCCCATTGGCGCGGTTCCACTGTGTATCACTCGCGCCAATGGGGGAAATCCTCCAAAGAGAGCGCGCCAGCTGGCGCTCTGTCTCAGAGTCGCACTCGCGCCAGCCCAGTTGGGTAAAGTTTTTAACAAACAAACTTACGAAGGTTCTTCCTAACCTATTCATGAATTGATTCCATCTTGAGTTAGTTCAGTTTGGCTTCGAATCTCCATAGAAGGGAAGTAGTTCTCCACCTCTCATGGAAGCTTATTAGTGATAAAGCCAATCCCATGAATCTTGTGGATGACCATAACTCCTTCTCCTATATCTATAAAAGCTTGTCCTTTGCCTTTGACATGTTAGAGTCTCCAAGTTCCAAATTCTAAGTCCCAAAGTCTAAGAATTGCCAAGTTCATGCTACAAGGAGCCTTATTCATTCCCATGAGGCTAAATCTTAAGTGAGGAGATTCTTATCCAAGTGACCAAGGAGAGAGAGGCTTGTTCCCCATTCCCAACAAGCTTTGCAAGGCATGTGTTGCTGATCACCTAGCCAAAGGAGGATTTGACGTCAGAACTATGGTTGTATTCTTCTTTTTTTTTTATCAATAATAGATGATACACTCTTATTGTATTTGTAATGATGATTGAGTTATGTCCTTTCTGACTGATATATAGTTGCATCTATTGGATTTTATGCTTGTGTTTGTGTCGTTCTTTGCATGTGCAGGTGTCCGTTCACAAGGATCGTGGGGATTGTGACCAGCCAGAGCAAAGGAACAGGAGCAATGACTCTTCTACAAATATTAGCGTTGGAATCCAGGTAGGCCCTCATCATCGGTCTTTGATTTGAAATTAGGAACCTGCGTGTTAGCATTGTTCGATTGTTGCTAGACCCCACTTGGGCTAGTAGGGATCGCCTCTGTCCGCAGAGGGGATTTACCTCCACAACAAGGAGTGTTGAACCACCCTTTGTGTATAAGGAAAAGTACTTTATGAAAAAGAAAAAAAAAGAAGTAAACATGAATTATAAGTTGTCAAATGCAGGATAGGGGGTCTCATCAAGAGCCAACCTACCATGATCATGAGGATGGAAGTGAAGTGGCATTCCCACTATGGCCACCACACGAGGGATATGGTCCAAAAGGTATATCAAATAAACAAACCTTGGAATAGGAGGTCTCATCACAAGCCGGCCTGCCCACTTTTCGCTCCTTCCTTGTGAATGGCATTATGGTTAACTGGTTACCAAGCCAGCATAATGGCCTACATTTTGACATTACACTCCCTAACATATACATAAAGGATCATGGTTCCAGGGGTGAAATAAACAACTCTGCCAAGGTTATGGACACCTGTCGGCAGTAGAGCACTGTTAATGGTATTGAAGTCACATTGGTTACACCAATAGGTAAGATACTAATACTCTTTTGTTTCTTATATCCTAGGAAATAATCATATATCATTTCCCGACTAATATATCGCATGAAAATTTATTACCACCGATCATGGCAAAGTAAGTGACAATGACCACATGAGATTTGGCAAGTACAACAGACGTCCTATCCCCCTAGCCTCACATCATATCACATCAGCCTCTTACGTAATACGTGATCCAACTTTATGCCTCGATTTCGGTAATTTGTTGTTTTTCTAAACATGGCATATTTTCATACGATGTTCCTTTATGACTCTGTTGCAGATCGGGTGCTGCTCCTTTATTTGACAGTTGGGACAGCCTATCACATTGCGGGGGGGGGAGGTTAACCTCATTATTCCCTGGATTACGTGTCAGCTCACTATTCGGGAAAGTGGTGTACTAGGGTATGGCACGGCTTAACGGCATGCTATTTCTATTTTTGTTACACAAGTTGCTGTTCATAAGCCATTTCTATTGCATACTCTATTTTTTTTCAAACAAGTCTTGCGTCTATTACCCTCTCTGTGTTTCAAATAGCACAAACAGTTACTGCTCCATTGAGAATCCACAGTGAAACCATGGGAGGAAGAGCGATTCGAAGGGAACCGCAGGTGTTGACAGTCTCCTCTGCTGCCCGGGAAATCCTGGAAAGAGCAGGGTGGCTGACTTATCTCAACCGCTTGCAGGAGTCTAACGAAACAATGGCGATTGAATTCCTGTAGAATTTGCAGGAGGATTACTCCACAGTAAGGGGGAGATAGATAGCAGTCACCGATGACATAATTCCAGAAGTCTCAGGACTACCAGCCACCGGACCTGTATGGACGCTAAAAAAGGAGAGATTACAGAAGATTATAGAAATCTTCTAGGACGAAGGCCAGAGCTTGACAATTAAAGGGAAGGGAGTTCTGCCAACAACGCTAGGAGAGCCCTGGGCAGAATTGGCAAGAACCGTGCAAAGCTACATCACCTGCAAGGGTAGAAAAGACGTGGTAAGACCACGACATCTTAAACTCTTAGCTGTTTTAGAACAGAAATGCTCTGTAAATCTGCCTGCACTTTTGAACTCGTTACTTCATGACGTTGCACGAAGCTTAAAAAAGGCACAACATGTAGAGTCAGTTGTCAGTCACCATGGGTTAATTCAATTAATTGTTAGTCATAACCTCACCCAGTAGCAGAGCAGCTGGGAAGAGCTAATTGCAATGATTGAGGGGGGGTTGACAGCACCATCCCCAAAACGTAAGCATACTACCAGCACACCAGAATGTCCAGAAAAACGCAGAGAATTAGCAAAACAAAAACATGTCACTAGTACATCCGAACGTCCAGAAACACGCCAGGAATTGGAAAAGCGTAAGCATGCCACCGGTACACCCGAACAACCAGAGAAACGCAGGAAATCGGTCTGGTTAGCTCGGATACGAGGAAGGCTGGAAAAGCTCTAGGAAAGCACCAGCCAGCCAGTAGAAATTGAGGACGAACAATCCTCACGGCCAGAAGAAGAACCAGAGCAATATGAAGGAGAAGAGATCCAAAAACAGTAACCTTGCGCAAGGGGTTGAAACAAGCTCAGCAAGAAGCAGAAAAGCTTAGAGAGCAAATGGTCCCTCGCGAGAAGTATGAAGAACTACAGCAACAACTTAGGAACGTCAATCAATATAAAAGCCAGGCCTTTGAAGGTTGGCAGAAGGAGCAAGAGAAAGTTGCAAAGGTAACTCGTAGGCTAGATATTGTTATCAAGCAGATGGATACCTTGTGTTCTTTATACAATGACGTCTTAGCATGTAGGGCCCCTGCCAAAAATTATGCCCTGTTTTTACTAGAATGGTATTTTCAATTAAAAATAAAAGCTGTTAAAGCAGGTGCCCCCATACAAATTAACACTGTCAATGACTTTATAGACTGTTGTAAACACTACGGGGTGAAGGTCCAGAGACTGCTGTGCGAATTCTATTTGCATAACCTTGTACTAGACCAGGAGACTGAGTTGAACCCTGGCCCTTTTGTTGGAGACATCCAATTGCAAGCATTCATCTCATTCGGGGTTAATCAGATTAAATGGCTCAAAGCCTATAATACTTTCCAGAGGCAAGAAAATGGCCTAGATTTGTTGGTAAGGTCTGAGCCTAGGAACCCAGTACAGCTGTGGAAAGCACATAGAAACCTCATGAAGACTCCGGGTGTCATTGAAACATTAGGACCCATGCATGAGGCACTCATTCGACAAGGATTAGAATATTTTCTTTCTATCAAAGACCTTGCCATTGATGCAACTAAATTTCGGTATCAAATCTCTAATCCGAATATCCAGCTCAGAGAATCGTTTAAGTATGAGAATTTTAAATTAGCTGCCAATCGTTTGCACCTTTATGGCGAAAGAATTTTGAGAGCAGGGCCATCCTGGTTAGGATATAGGTTCCGCAGTACAATTATTTGGCACCCTGCACCCGGATACCAAGCCCTGTATGAGATGCCTGAGGGTCAAACAGGCCATTTCTTTGACTACCTAGTTACTCATCATGGCTGTAGGCCTCCGCATGAAATTCCTTCTCCAGCCTATTCTCTCACTGCCTTGCATGTCAACTACAACATTTTCATGAGGGCATGAAATAGGGTAAGAGGGGGGTGTGTGGAGTACTAAAAAGGTATGTTTTTGATAATCATTTCAGTGGCTTTTCAGTAGAACTTGTAAACCTTTTTGCATCATGAACTTGGAAAACAATAAAGAATTATAACAAAACATGTGAGATTAATATGCAAGACTTAACCGCTAACAATTTTCATTCTCTCGTGCAGGAAGGGGTGAAAACGAGGAGTTGTTGTTCCAAAGAAAAAGACAAGGAAAAGGTAATTGTTGTCCCTTTGACGGGAGACCGAGTGCAAACAAGGCTATGCAAATCAAAGCAAATTGGCCCTGAAAAGGAGGAGAAGGCACCAGCTCGGCGCAGAAGGGAAAAGAGATGATTAAGGATTAACGGTTTGGTGAATCCCTCAGGATCCTTGATCCTGAGGGATCGCTGTTTTATCTTTCTTGTTACTTAGACATCTCTGTCGTCACCCTTATATAAAGGGACAACATTGTTAGCTTAGAGAGTTAGACATGATTATGCTTTTATATAATTTCTGTTAAGATCAAAACTTTGATCATCGAGTCTCGATAAGAATTGGTTCATTGTACTTTTGTTTCATGCATTAATACAAACTTGGTAATTATTTCATCTCTGCGTCTGGATTAACCTAAAGCGGTGTACCCTTGGAGGCTAAGGGCCCGGCCCCGGAGGACACTTGCTTCTGTATTATTGCGATTTGGTTTCTGCGTGATTTGCTTATCGTCGTTATTTGGTAATCTGATATGCTTTATAAGTTTACATCACATGCTCTGTTAAGATTAATTCATTAAGGTTTCTACAGACAGAACTGTTGTATTGACTCTGCATTATATTCATTGTTCCTTTCAGAGTTGATTGAAGATTATTAGTCTTAATCGAATATTGTTATTATTTTATTACAGAGCTTTTGTGTTGTACATTCATGTTACAAGATTCATCTTGAAAGTTATGTTCTTTACGATTGTTGGATTCAGAAGTAACGCTGTTCTATTTTGAAACGCAGTCATATTCCTTTTAATTGAGATTGATGCTTAGATCAGATTACTATTCAAGTGTGTTGTGTGCGTATATGGTTTCCAAGTGCTGTAAGATTGCTGTTTGATTACGATTAATGCATTTGAGTTAGTAGAATTACTGCTCGCGAGACTTAGTTGTCTAGCTGCTGTTCCTTTTAAGAATTGCTGTTCCATTTCAGAATTGTTGTTCCATTCCAGATTTGCTGTTTGATTTCTTATTTGTTGTTCCATTTTTCTATCTGCCGTTCCATTTACTAGCATTTGTTGTTTTGCTGTGAGAGACGATCTAAGGCTGTAGTGAACCTTGACATTTACTGTCTAGCTCCCAGACCCATGGTCTGTTCTCTAATTTCCTTTCCATTAGTTTCCAAAGGGATGGGTTATCGCTGCCGAACCCTTGACTGATAAGTTGCCTAGTTTTTTGAGTGTGTGATTTACTCTTTTGAAGTAACTTAGTTGTAGACAAGCATCCGTTTACTCTTGTATTTTTGAACGTTGTACTACTAGCATTACTCTGACAAGTGATTGCCTCAAACTAAGACACTCTTTGAAATAACAAAATGCTCCCGGATTGACATATTAATGTGAGGTAATTAGAGGTGAAAGAGACCCTTTTTATAGCTCTACAGATGGTAATGGAAAAAATTCACAAACAATAACAAAAGGAAACTTAAGCACCATAAATAGGTTGGGCAAAATCACACATTTACTTTTGCATTAAATCAAGCCTATTCACCAGATGGTAATCCTTTGCAATAAGTCAAACTTGTTGGTTAGATGGTAATGGAAAAAAGTCACTAACAATAACAAAAGGAAACTTAAGGACCATAAATAGATTGACCAAAACAACAAAAAAATCCCAAGGATCAAAACACTACCAACAATCATCTTTAATCAACTATATTACCTTGAATATAGCTGATAAATAAAAACTTATTTAAATAATTTTGGTAAGATGTATTCTTTAAAATGATGTAAATAAAATTGTTCATATATTTATTTGTTTAATTATTTATAAAATGTGATATAATTTTTAACAAAATTATTTTGATATATCTATATATGTATTCTTGTCCTTTTTTTGGGTACCTTATAAAGTACTCCCACCCCTTGAGTCATACTAACCAGGTTGTTCTTAGAAGTTTATAGACCATACTAGTTGTTCTGAGAAGCTAAGATAGGACAATGAGAAGATTGGAGGGCACATAAAGAAGAGGCTTACAAGACCAATGCCTAATACTAACATAGGATGATTAGGGAATCCAAATACATTAATTAGTGATGATAAGGTGTTCCTTGGTTTACTTATTTTGTGGGGGAGTGGGTGGGGCTAAAGAAGATAAGTAACTCAATCTTCCAATTCCTTGCCCGATGCAGACAAGCTACTCTGTTCCTTATTTATATTAAATCGCGATTACTAATCTCATGTTAGTATAGGACAATGGTTTTCACTATCACACTCTTTGAATCAATCATATTAGCATGTACTAATCTTGTATCAGCTATGGTTAAGATAGCTATATAGAATCACTACTAGTTAGCTAGTAAGCATATCCCATATAACTATTATAAGCTTAATTATGTAGATTACTATGACAATGAGTATGATACATGGTTTGTTACATCACTTATGTGACTTATACCGATATAGGCTTAATTTGTACTCTCTCCATAAAGCGCGAACATGGTATGTTTCATCTAACTAACACGTTGTACTATCATATTACTCTAAGTATGTGGTGTTAATTAAGGATAACAATTACCATAAGTATAGTCTCTTTGTTCTAGCTCTCTAATCATAAGTATAGTGTAAGAGCTTAACTAGCTTGCTAACTTAAACTGAATACAATGGTAGATAAGCTATAAGTAGTAAGCATTCACATAATGAATTACACTTTCTATGAAACGTATAAGGTATGATTACAAGCATGATGATACAGGGAGTTACTATACCATATCTAACAACTTGATAAGCGTAAAGTCGCACTGAATACAAGGTTCACACTAATCGCATATCGAACATTACCTATATAAGTTTACTTATAGATATTCATTACTTTGATTACGTGTTTACAACTAGTCTGATCATAGAAGTTACCATAACTGTTGTTACTTGTTCAACCTCTTTATATAAGCTATAGAGTCATTGTAACATCATATTCAATGGGATTTGGTCCCCTATTTGTTTTACACTAAGTAATGTTGGCATATATTATATTATTGGAATAACGTAACCTATGATACTTACTGCTTAGTAGAGACTTGTAAGCTAACTGATGTTACATATAAGAATGAGAATCATTTTATATTTTGTTCCATGGACCTGCCTTATTACAATATATGGTGACTTTTCATGTTCCCTCTATTCGTATAAGAACACTCGTAAATGTGAGAACATCGTTTCTACTAGCAAATATTGTACTCCAATAGGTACTATAGATACCAGAACATAACTTCATGGAACACTTTTTCAAAAGTGCATAACACTCCTCCACTGCTAACTGTGTATATCACTCATGGTTGCATGGTAACACATCTATTAATATCTCAGGCTTCTTTCCATTGAGCTATTTTCCCTTCCTTCATCCCCGGAATGGATCCCTTAGCTCGTGTTTTGTGGCTTGATGCTAGGCATGGTTAATGTTTGGCTTGATTAGCCTAATATGGGAATGGATTTCACTCTTGTACAGTTTCTCGCCAATTATTATATCCAGACTTTATAAAAGAAGCAGTAGTTCCCATTTCCGTTTACCCATTAGCAAAGGAATATTCATAGGTGGGAGCATAAAAGGCAGAGGAAAAGCCCTATATATCCCACCCATTATAGCTGAGGAATTCTAGCTTATTTTCAACTTCTTGACCACTACTTATTATTTACCTAAAGATGTCGGAGCATTTGCAATTATTATATTAAGTATTTGCAAAAGCATTAGTAGTGATGGATCAAGACGGAGATAAAGTTCAAACCACAATCCCATCAATTGGAAAATCAATTAATCGAGATCGAGACCCATATCCAATTGACGTTGTTCCAATGCCATTCATCTAAGAACCACTCCCGGGTAAACTACACTACTGAAAATGGTGCTTATTTTGCATATAAAGGTGAATTTACTAGATATGATTCTTCAACAAGTGCTTCAACTACCTCTGTATATGTCGTTAGCCTTGTATATGTGCTCTAGCTGCTTGCAATATAGAACTTAAACTACTGATTATTTGATTAGAGAGCTAACTGACATGAAAAGTGAGCGAATGAATATAGTGGCGTATGCAAATGGTAGTAAGGTATTAGATGGACTTCTTATTTGATTGAGGTTGGATGGTAGTTATTCGATGTAATGATAGATGCCAACTCATGTTTTGGTGGTTCAATTGAAAATACATGTTGGTCGGATGTGACTAGAAACCAATTATGCTACAGGGTATGTATCTGGTGGCCCCACAGAGTAGCTATTTGGTGGTCACATTCCAATCCTCTATTCACAATGGCACCATTGGAATTCCCTACATGCACATTTTTCTAGTGCCTTTGAAGTTTTTGATAATAACGTTGGTCGCCTGTTGTCCCATCACATTACTCTCTTACAAGCTCCTGTTCTAGTCCCACAATAGCTTATAAGGCATAACCCGCTGTTCTTAGAAGTGATGCAAAGGCCATAGAGGTAGATTAAGATGCAAAGCCTATTGATTCACCACCATCCAATTAAGTTCGAGAGTCATTAACCAACCCAATGTACCTTTCAGGTTTATCGGCATAACCTATTGATTTGGGACCACCAAAAAAAGGTTAGCTATAGCAAAGGAAGAAGCATATGAGCCAGCAAAGGCAAAGGCAAAGTCAAAGGCTAGTGGTCTGTGTGGAGGGAAGTGCCTTAATCTCTTTCTTGTATCTAAGCTTTGGTTTGTTCACTCTACGTCTAGTCCCCAACTATTTGTTTGTTTATTATGGTGTTCAAAGTCTATGGTCTATAGCGCTATTTGTAGCCCTATAGCTCCCTCCTCTGGCTAGAGTTATATGACACCAGTAATTGAATTTGATCGATTTTTTATGTCGGTGCTTATGCCTTAGCCACTATGGTTTCTTCCTCTGCTTCTAGATCTTTTATGTAATATTTTTCCTTTGATTCTACTGGTGATGGATATGCTATTGGTGTACTTACTAGTGTTGGATATGTTGTTAATTGTGCTTATGGGTATCGATCTTTATTTGTTGTGACCTATGTCCCTCCTCCTGCTAGAGAAACTTATTTTTCCCTCTTTGTTGCAAGGTTAATTTATTGAAGCAAAATAAAATGCACTTATATCGATCAGTTTCTGCCTGGGGATGGGATCTCCCTCTTGGCCTATTATACTAAATATTACATTAGTTACATCAAATTAATTAGATTGGAAGTCGTATTCTATAGGCATAGCACGACGTAGCCTGGCAGAAGGAGAGATTTATACCACCTTATAGGGAACCTTATAAGGGTAATTAGCTTTGCTTATTCCTCGATGGGGTAAAATATGAAAATTACCTATATTGGGGGACTTTTGGTTCAATAATTGCTTTAAATAGGCAGAGAAAACAAATGATAGGGGCAAACACATAACCAACCAACCCCATTATTTAAGTACAAGGCCAATCTTCCAATTTTTCCTTAGCGTAATCTCTTGGTCGCTTGTTATATAAGTTATTAATGATCCACTTGGGTAGCCTTAAGTTACTATGATTGGGCTATGCTGTTGGAACCTCTTTAGTTAACCTCAGTTGGGTGCACTGATCACATATGGACTTATTGCGATTGGGATGACAAACATTTAGCAACTTACTCATTGCATTGGAGATTCTATAAAAAAAAATTCATTGAGAGAGCTTTCTCTCACTATATACATAGGCTTAGTCTTTGAAATACGATCCTTTTGGCACCCTGTACCCAACATTTCACATATTTATCGATGATTTATTCATTCCATATGACACACTCTCGAGCTAGTTCCTAAGCAGTCGATCCAGTTCTTTAGCACCTAGCTACGATATGAATTACAACTTATTATTTTATGTTTGTTCCATTCTAAACGAGTGGACAGTTTTGTTCCACTCGAGTGGAAAGCTATTTTTTATTAGTTGCTTTCACTTTACCTGGATGAAAAATTTCTCATAGTATTCGCTCGTCCGACCCTGGTCACCGATGTTGTGGTAGCTATGGTTTGGAACCTTGCGCATGTACCGAACCCGGACAATGTGATATATTCTTTTAGTCTTGCACTAAATAATGTGAGCTCTTCTTTGGTTGATATTTAACACACCTCATCCCTCGCCCTTTCTTTTTAAAACCTTGAGATTTTCTTTAGGTCCTACACTTTGGCCCTTGACCTCCTTTCTTTTCCTTTCCTAAACCTTGGTCTTCACTTCTCCTTTCCTTTCCTACACCTTGGGGTAATTAATATCTAGCTAGAAGAAATGTTATATATGCCTTTTCTTTGGGCTCTTGCATGGGCTTGGATGCTTACACCACTCAGTAAGCTTGGATGCTTTTACTTTTGCATTAAGTCAAACCTATTCGCCAGATGGTAATCCTTTGCAATAAGTCAAGCTTGTTGGCTAGATGGTAATGGAAAAAAGTCACAAACAATAAAAAAAGGAAACTTAAGCACCATAAATAGGTTGCACAAAATCACATATTTACTTTTGCATTAAATCAAGCCTATTCACCATATGGTAATCCTTTGCAATAAGTCAAGCTTGTTGGCTAGATGGTAATGGAAAAAAGTCACTAACAATAACAAAAGGAAACTTAAGGACCATAAATAGATTGCCCAAAATAACCAAAAAATCCCAAGGATCAAAACACTACCAACAATCATCTTTAATCAACTATATTACCTGGAATCAGGTCATTCATGTAGTTTTCATATAGTCAAAAACTTCATAAACATGTGCCTCCATGTGAGTCATTCTACTTCCAAAATAGTCTAGCCTGTCCTATATCCTCTTCTATCCTCAATATCATGCAAAATGATTTTCAACACTAATTTCATTTATAAAACAAAATGTGAGATAACTATAATTGTTTTTCCTACCATTAGTTCGAGGTTAGTTGACATTATAAACCAAATAATGAAAAAGGGAGATGCCATTATTTCGTGGTTAGTTGGCATTATAAACCAAATAAGGAAAAAGGGAGACAAGTGCTCCAATTTCCAGCAGGGGCTTCCACAAAGCTTGCTATAGTGCTGCTACCGCGTGCTCCGTGTGCTATGCTGCTGTCACACTCTGCTTGTCTTGGCCTTGTTATATCTCTTCGTTTGTCCTCACTGATCAACCTCTGGTGAACTTAGTGCGAACCTACTCGGACCCTTCACGCTCTGCGACCTGGTACATGGCTTCCTCGCCTTCCAACGGTCTGGCATCCCTTTAAACCTTTGGCGAACTCCTAATGAACTTCGAGTGAAGATTATGAGACAACTACTACACAACAGACGATTTATAAAAGTGCACAGGTATTAAAATGCGAAAAATGCCTTCTCATATTATTTCTCAGAAATGGATATAGATTACAGATTATAGGTTACAGAGATAGACTATCGTTGCATTTATCGAAATTTTTCTTTTCACAGAGGAATAAGCATTACCGAAGGCTTCTTGGAAACAGATAGGCTCTACCTCAGAATATACAGACTCGACTGATATACAGACTTGACTGACTTCAGACTACTTAATAGATCTGGCTACTTTAGGTTCTTACCAATGCCGAGCACACTGATACGCAGGCTTCTCAGATCTCTAAGACTCTAAGACTCTAAGACTCTAAGATTCTCTGAATGCGAATGCCTCTAGCAATGAACCTTACTCTCAATTTATAACAAATGAGAGGGGACAAACATTATTGTAGGTCATCATACAAAGGGATGGAATCATTGCTTTCGGATTACACGAGGTGACATCTGCACAAAGATTCTTGGTCCGGAAAAGTAAATCCTACGGAAAAATATAATGTCTACATTATTTACAAAGTGGATGCTTTTGTCCAGCAAAGCCCACGAGAAAAGCTGGCCACAATCAAGTCCTTATGACTGGACAACATCATTACAATAATGGATGCTTTTGTCAGTAAAGCCCATGAGAACCATCAGAATACAACAATGTCAGGGAATCTGCGTTTTTTGTACAATAATTCATCCCATGTTTTGGTGAAAATCCTCCGAACAATCATAGGTTTCCCTAAAATGATTTTATGCTTAACTTTAGTTAAAACCAACCATTCATAATGGTGGGTCATATATTCTCTTAGGGTTTTATTGTCATCATGAAAGGGTGACCATTCAACTGTTGTCATCTCTTTGATAGTTTTGTATGGGATGCGAAAACAATATAGGATGTTATGTTCAAAACAAATATCACAGTGGAATCTGCAGTATCCTTCATGATAGAGTGGGTCCATTGATGTCCTGTTAACACCGTAGTAGGCCCACCATTTCTGTAACCAGTCGCATTGTTGATTTCTTTGCATTATACCCATTGTATTAAATTTTAATTTGGTATAATGGGTTTATTATTTGTCATCTGCATTAAGGAAATCCCACCATAGCTGCTTGTATGCTGCAAAGTCATAGACTGTATCCGGAAAAATAAGCTTAGGATCTCCTCTTGGCCATAATGCAGAGGTTTGAGTAGGCATGGGCCACGCTAGATTCCTGGTTCGATGAATGCAGAAATATTTTTCATAAATTCCATTGTAGATTCCTCCATGACACCATATACCTGAAATATCATGAAAGTCTCTTTGAAGAGCATCTTCTGCATATAAGGCATCCCTTTTTGCCTTTGTGTAAGTCATATCATGTATCCATTTACTCCCTTTTGGATACACTCTTCTTTTTGGTACAAGATGCTGAATGTCAGTAAGTGCTTGCAGATTAGAATCTAGTACTTTTGTATTTCTCAACTGCGATGTAGGCTTCCAATTTTCTCTTTATTCTTCCCAGTCCTGGTTGTCTGCTATAGTGCATAGGAATTCTTGTTTCTACTCTTGGTCCCATTCTATAACTATGACCATGATATGTTCCTGAGGTTGGATAAACTCTCTGTTAAGAAAATCTAGGAGGGAGTTTTTTGTGCCCTTTATATGTTCAACTTGAAAATCGAAGTTAGCAAAGAGTGCTTGCCACCTGGAAAATTTTTCCTCACCTAGTTTCTTGATGTCCTTGGTTAATACCTTCTGTAACGCTGAAGCATCAGTTCGGAGAAAAAACTGTCTGTTTATTAAATAGACATCAAATTTGCTGATGCAGTTCCACGCAACTTTGACTTCTTTCTCAATTGTGGAGTAATTCTGCTCAGTGGGATTCCAGGTGCCAGATGCATACTGGACAACTTGTTCAGTGTCACCTTTTCTCTGCTTTAGGATTCCTCCCCATCCTATATTACTGGCATCTGTTTCAACAATCTTGAATGCATTGTCGTCAGAGACATATAGAATAGGAAGAGATTTTACCTTGTCTTTGATGTTCTAAATAGCTCTAGTGTGTTCTTCTGTCCACTGAGGTGGATTCTTTTTAAGCCTTTTATTTAATATACTCCTGTCAGTGGCACAATCTTGATAAAAGTTACTGACATAATTCAAACAGCCCAAAAACCTTTGAAGCTGGTTTTTGTCTATAATAACATCTGGAAATCTGTCAGCAAATTCAAGCGCATGCTTTTGTAGAGAAATTTGGCCATTGAAAATAGTATGGCCGAGAAATTTGATAGTAGTTTGTAAAACTTCTATCTTTTCTTACTTAAAACTAGACCATTATGCTTTACCAGCTGCTTAAATGTATGGAAATTCTTGAAATGGTCCTGGATGTTCTTAGAAAAGATTAGAATGTCATCAATATAAAATATAAGCCAGTCAAAGTATGGCTTAAATATTTTATCCATTACCTTCTGGAATTTAGATGGAGCATTTTTTAAACCAAAAGGCATGACATTCCACTCATAGTGGCCTGTTGGAATGTTGAAGGCAGTCTTGAAATTATCTTTCTCTGAAATGGCTACTTGCCAAAATCCTGCCTTCAAGTCAAAATTTGAAAATATCTTAACTCCTACTATCCTTGCAATCAGATCTCCTTTGTGAGGGATCAGATAGTTGTCATTTTCAAGAAAATAATTTAGAGGTTTGAAATTTATTACCAGCCTTGGGATACCTCTGATTTGTTCTGCTCTTTTGTTAACATAGAATCCATAACAGTTCCAAGGACTGTCAGATTCTCTAATGATCTTTCTGTCTAAGAGATGTTTAATCTCTTTTTCGCCGAGATCTCTATATTCTTTACTCATAGGAATAGCTCTACTTTTACAAGGCTTACCTATATATCCTTCTTTGTATGGAAGCTCAATAGTATGCTGCTTTCGATGCCAGAATGCATTTGGTTCTTCTAAGAAACATTCATCCTCAATTTGTTTTTTCAATTCTTGAATTTTTCTCCTGACCTGAGGATTCTTCAGCTGTTTTTCTACCTTAAGTGTAGATTTTAGATCTTTCATATTTATCAGTTTGGCTTCTGCTTTGTCCAAATTTTGGATAGTTTGGACCATTGTAGAGACTCTAGGATTTGAGATATAGGGCAACTCAATCCTTTTTGTTATTCCTTTTGAGGTAGGAACATAAATAAAATAACCAGCTTTGTTTTCTTTTAATCTTGTTGAACCATGTGGCTCAACAACTACTAGGAATATGTTTCCTAGAATACAGTCAACTGGGATGTCTGCTACTGCAAATTTCAAATTGATGCAGTGATGTTCAAAACAGATAGAAACCTTAGAAACTTCATACTTGATCTTTTTATTGCCCAATCCTACAACATTTCTTTTTGCAGAAACCCAACATTTTGCTGGTTTCACTTTTTTATTTAAAATTTTCACATCAGCTCCTGAGTCAAGGAGTGTTGTGAGTTCAAAAATTTCTCCCTTTATGCAGATGTTCACTTTTACATGATGTTGCTGGTAGGAGATAGCTAGAATTCTCATTTCTTGAAATCCAAAGACAGGGTCTTTCTTTCCTTCAACAATTTCAAGATTTGGGTTAAGATTAGTGGCATATTCTGTTGTGTCCCATGAATGAGAATTTTCTTCTACAACTTGCTTTCCTTTCTTTATTTCAGCAATTTGGGATTTCAAGGTAGAGATTTCAGATTTGATATTATGAATTTCTCTACTCACTTCCCCCAAGGTGAGTGAATGCACCTTCTCTAGCTTCTCTTGATGTCTCTGGAAGGACTTGGTATTCCTTTCAAAAGAAGCATCAACAAATAATAGCTTTTTCCCTGAATTTATGGAAGAGCTGGATTTGAGCTGGTCCATGAATGCCTCCGTTAGCCGACTCTTCATTTCTCCATCTTCCATTGCTCGAATCTGAGAAAGAATTTTTATCTCATCTTCTTCTGTGGTAGCCATTAAGATTTTCTCCTTCTGTGGTCTGAAGGACATTTCTTCAGAACTGGGATCACTGTATGATTCTGAATCAGAATCATAATGCATCTGACAAGCACATTCTTCTGGTTCAGGACAAGAACAGGATGTCATTTCAGAATCTGAACAATCTTGCATGTGTGCTTGTAATTCTTCTTGAGACGAAGAACTAAAGGAATCAAAAGATGATTCTTCTAGTTGTTGCTGTTGGATTTGGTCTTTAATTACCACATTTGGGCAGTGTTCTGTCCTATGAGTGCGGGAACCACACTTCATGCATTGTATCTGTCCCTCTTGCTTGATATTTTTACCTCTCTGGAAAGACGCTTGGGATTTATTCCCTTTGTTTTTCTTAGATTCTTCTCCTTCTAGACATCTTGAGGATGTATGTCCAGTCTTGCCACACAACCAACAAGTGAGATTGTTCCATTTCTCTTGTTTGGATGTATGTAAATGAATGTCAGAGGGTCTATAATAATGTGTCCTCGGGACATACCTATAGTAGCCCTTCCTGGCTTTAGAGGAGTGACTTTTAAGCTACTAAGAATATTTTCTTCGATCTTTGTAGCCTTTTACATTCTGTTTATACTCCTTTTTAGCCCGTTTCTTTTCTTTTCTTCTTTTGACCAAAGGGTCATCAACTGTAAGTCCATATTTACTGCAAATGGACTTCTTGTCTGGGAGCTTTGAAAGTTTTTCCAAAGATTTGTTTACTTTGGAACTTGTGCATAAGCTCACTAATGTTTTTGTAATGTGAGAATAAATCTCACCCCATGTATATGATTCAAATGGCAACTGGAAAACTTCTTGCAACCTGATATAATCAACAAATCTGGATGGAAGTGCAACAAGATATACCTGTTTCCATAACAGATTCTTTGAATCTTTCACTTCATATATTCTTTGCATCCAATCCCTGTGAAAGTCTTCATATTGCGACATCTTGTGACATTTGAGGTTCATGAGGATGACTTCATTCTTATTTGCAATCTCTGTTTCACTGCCACACCAATGTTCTAAGATCATGAAGGTTAAAGCTCCAATCATGTCGCTTATAGTTGAGCCATCTGAATTGTGAATCACATCTCCTGTTTTGTCTTTAAGCACTTCTGCTTCCATTTTTATCAGCAATTTTGGAGACGATTCAATCTGATCACCGAAATATATATGAATAAGCACACCTGGACGTGCACGCTCATTTAATTAGTAATGCTTCTAAATAATCACAATCAAACTATGGGTCCTAGCTATGTTAATTTAAATAATCACAATCATTTACATATGCTTATGTGGGTTTTGTATTTGCTATTAATTCTTTATTTTAATGTTATATTACATAAAAAGAGTTTATTAATAAATTGCTCTACACTTTAAATTTCTTCTTTCCAACATAGTATTGAATTTAGATGTATTATAATCTTTAAATGCTTCATTTTCATTAAGAACTCAAATGTGTTATAGATATAATGCTGGATTTTTTCCATGAGCGAGGTTTTATGAGTTGTTATTTTTACCAAGTTTAATTTTATGTATGTTATTTAACTGTTACTGTTAATTATTGTTTAAAAGACTTTGGAACAGATTGTTAAAATAATAAAAAAAAACAGTTAAACCAACAACTGCTCTTTTAGTTTTTGCCTTTTTTCCTTAAAGGGAAAAGAGGGCAGAACCCTAGGGTGTTGGAAAGAGAGGATTGTGCTATTAGAAAGAGAGGACTATGCTATATTCTTCCTCAAGCTGGCAAACATAACTAGTGGGAAGGAAAGTTGAGCTAATAAGTTGTGGGGTATAGGACTTGAGGCTGGACAGAATCCTGATGCCCAAGGTACCCAGTTGTTCCATATTGGCAGAAGTGGAAGGGCTCAGAGGGGGAACTTGGATGTCATTGCTAGTTCCAATGCTAGGTGGAGCGATCTTCCGATTATTTAACATATATATAACGAAATACAGATAAGTGATACTATCATGGTAATTATTATGAGTGGATTAGTTGAATGTTTATTGTGAACTGAAATAATGTACTTATAGTGAATGATGTGCTTACTGCAAGTAGGTAGTTTGGAAATGATTAGTATAAATTACGAATTACAATCATTACTAGTTTCTGGGTAGAATAGTAGAGCAAGGAGACAATGCATGTTTCCCAAAAGATACTGATACACATCTCGGGGACAGTGTAACTATCAGTTAACAATCAATGTTTACCTAATGAGAAAAATAACATTATAGATGATTGTCTACTTAATCCAGAAATACATAAGTATATGAAACGTAAAAACCAATGCTTATCAACTTTCTGCTAAAAATAAATAATTAAATGATATAAGGTAAACATATCATGCAGCAACACATAGTTCTAAATATCAGACCTCTATCATACACATGAATTCCCATAACTGAACAAAGAATTTAACTCAACAAACTATTTTATATATTTCCGGTGGAATATATGATTTCTTTACAGACTCTTCATATACCTAGGGTTTGTAGCTGCAGACGAGTTCGTAAAGAACCCATCCACAACCATGTACCTTGGTTTCTTAAACTAAACCATGAACTCTTGTTACACTAAACATAGATATATGTAGACAACATTTCAAACAAAGAGAAATAGAGTGACATAACTGGTATAACAATTGAAGGAAAAATCATGTACCGCATATACCCTTGATAATCAACCAAAACCCCAAAGCTCAGAAGCTATTCGTACATCATTGGGGGTTTACATAGACAAATGCCACAAAGTTCATGAAAATTTCTAAAATAATTATACTCAGTCTAATTTAGTTCAAATGAAGAGTATTTTCCAACAAAAAAAAATTACATTCAAGTTCTGTAATGGTTTGACACAGAATATCAGTGAACTAAATTAATATAGTATAGCTAGCACGAACAAAGTAAACCCAACAAATAAATTAAGATCAGACCCTTCTCGATCTCATCCAAACAGTCAAAATAGGAAGGAATTAATTGCATAAGGAATTGACTTCATAGTGTGTGAGTTCTATCGACCTCGTTGCATAAAAATACAGCTATTTGTAAATAAAACCCTAATTCATAGAAATTCACAAGAGTAAATTTCCCAGACCGCACCAACCAACCAGTAAGGGCCATGAAAGTAAGCTCCAACCTGTACCAGTTGAAAAGTTGTGAGTAAGCTTCATCAATAGGCCAATATATTGAACGACTAGCCCCTTTCAGTTTAAAAATGTGTCATACCTGCAACCACCATAGGCAAATGTTATGACCTGGATAATAAATTAACCTCAGGAACGATATTAAATGTAGAAAACAGAGGAATAAATCTTACCTAAGTTTTTCAATCTGTGCGTAGGGGTCTCACATCTGCACGAAATAGAATTCTATGGTTAGTGATGCCTGGAGTAGATGCAAGCTTGTAAAAACTGAATGTATCGATAGACTAAATAAAAAATAACCCAAAAAATCAATACTTGGTTCGTGTCGATGAAACCAACTGCCACATAATCTAGAAGTTGAAGTGTTGAGCTCCCCACCAGACTAGCATGAAAATGCAATAATACCTTGCATCGAGACAGCCTTCGGCTCACATTGAGAACGATTCAACGCATACACCAATTTTGCAGATAATGAAGGCTCAGAGTTACCTCTTCACGATTTTCCACAAGGCATGGAGATCGGACTATGAAAACCACAGCGAAACCAAGAGCAGGTGAGAAGTAGAGAAACAAGACTCTCCACCACGAAAACAAAAATGAGAAGGAACGCCGACGGGAACCCAAGTGTTAGGTAGATGGATGATCCCAAAGCAAATACCACCATCGAATGGTGCAATCCAGATCAATGGGCCGGATAACTAACACTTGTCATAGCCAAAGTGATAAGTGGGGTTATGACCAATCACATTAATGTCCAAGAATAGTTGATAGGAAGTCAAATACAGGTAGCCATAAATTCCAAAGCAAGGTGTAGCCCAGTCACCTCATGGATTGGTAAAAACCATCGTGGTTTCAACACCCCAAATCCGCCAGTCAGACATGACTTGATTTTGTATCATATGTAGCAATTTAATATTAAACCATGGATACACAATCATGAGTAAGGTTTGATGCTGGAATATTACATTAATGTATGTAGAAATGTAGCTAGGTTAGAGTTGATTTTTTTAAGTGTGTCATTTTTATTGTATTATATGGTTGTGTGTTACAAATGGTATCAGAGCCTAGGCTTGCATACTGTGGCCTCTGGGTTGTTCTAACAATCAATAAATTTGTGATGTTCCTATATGTATATGAAGCAAATAAACTGAGTTTTGACTAACTGTGAACACAGAAGGTGAATTAGCATCAGGGATACAATGCATAGGATCCCCAGACCGTCGAGCCAACCAAAGGTGCCTTATGTAGAGGCCAACCCATAATTATGGGTACAATTGGGAGAAGAATTGAGACAGGCTAACACTGCCTTACTCGAGACAGTACAACAACTTCAAGCAGAAATGATGAACCTCAAAATAGACAACAAGCAATTAAGATAGGAGCAGGAAAAGATTCTTAAAATATTTTCAATCAGCAAAATCAGAGAGGACCAGATCCCAGTACAAAAAATAGGGAAAAGACCCCAACTTCTCATAATGAGGAAGATCATGCAGAATCCGTAGAGGGTCACAAAGAAGAATATCAAGGGCGTTTAGATAACGTTTTCAACCAAAGAAAACTAAAAAGATAAAAGATAAAATTACAAGGTGAGCTCAAAAAAATCAGACCCTCATTGTTGAAAGGAGAGTTAGAAGAAGCGGTGGAAGCTTGGCTGATAGACATGGGTAAATACTTCCAGATCTATGAATATACTGAAAACTTAAAGTAACAATGGTAGTTTACCAATAACGAGGAAAAGTCAACCTCTGGTGGGAATAAATCCAAACCGTAAGGAAGATTGATGAAGAACAAGTAACATGGCAAGAATTCCAGAAACACTTTAAAGACAAATATTTAACAGAACATTATTATGACGAAAAAGTGAAAGAGTTCCATGAATTAAGATTGGGAACCTTAACCATGGATGAATATGTAGCGCACTTTACTTCTCTATTGTGTTACGTCCCATATATGCAAGAAGAAAAAGCTAAGATCCAACGGTTTATTATTAGTTTGTCTAACTTCATGAAGGAGAAATTAGAATTTGACCATCCTAAAACCATGAACGATGTAGTCTGAAAGGCTCACATCTATTATCAGCAGATGAAACAGAAAAATGAAGGATCTAAAGGAGTTGCTTCCAAGAAAATGAGGAATTTTCCACCAAACAGACATCAGCAAAACATGCACGGCAAAAATAATGAGGCAAGGACCTTTGGAAAGTTTGCAAGAAACCCACCTAGAACTCAGACCTTCACTGAGAATATGCAACCTGAAGGGATTAGTAGAATTGTTACTGAACAGCCAGCAAAATCATCACTACAATGTTGGGGATGCGAAGAGGCACATTATTACAAAGACTGCCCATAGAAAGCTTGGACTGAGAAACTTTATAACATGCAAGAAGCCTCTATGGTAGGGGATATCGCAGGGAGCATGCCTAGGATTAATGTAGATTTGGAAGATCATCAGGCGGAATATCAACTCACTATGATCGAATGTGAAGGTATGATTGCTGGCCAATCTGTTTCTGTTTTATTTGATCCAGGTGCTAGCTTGAGTTATATTAGTCCTGAGTTTCAGTATATGTTTCATGATGAGTACACTTCACTGTTGTCAACATTTTGTCACTTTAGGGTGTGGAACAGGAAGTGAATAGGAGATGTGAAAAAATACTGTGTAATAAATACCCCCTAAAGCATGAAGGCAGAACAGGGAGTGATGGATGAAATGCTTTACGAGTCAAGGCAAGGACCAGAAAAGCACCATCAGGAGATCTACAAATCAAACATCTACATATACATATCTAACATCTCTGATATAAACATGCCTAATTATACATGAATAGGCATATAACAATACAAGGATCCACGACATCGGTGCAACAATTCGAATAGAAGGGATCATGTGCATGGATCGATGGTATGGATGTCATCCGAATAGAAAGGATCATATATATGGACCCATTGTATGGTCACATCCATCTGTATAATCGTGTGTACAATCATGAATAACTCACAAATCCATGCGACCTGGATTTTATAAAATGGAATCTAAGGTCTTTATGTCTGTCTCGATCTAATAAATGTATAAATTATACCATGTGAATAGATGTGGTGATGTCGAACATGATAGAAAACCACTTGATTATCGGTCAACGATGTAAACCATTAACAAGCACAAAAAAACCACTAATAATGACAATGGATCTCAAGGTACAATCAGCACACTCCACGAGTGTGAATAATGAAACTGAATTTGAACACTCATAAAATCATTCAATTGAAGGCCAATGATGTAAACGTATCATCGTATGTGAAGAAATTTCCATTGAGACATGCAAACTCCAAGGTACTAGAAGGGGGTTTCTAGATCATCTTCTGGGATATTGAGCTGAAGTCGACAGGAACTGATCCATCGAAGGAGGGCCATATTGTATCCCACATCATCAACATGAAACAAAGGATATAGTAGAGTAGGTTAGTTTGATTCAATATTGTGGCAGAAATTTAGACGGTGTCTAAGCGGTAAAAACTACATATAGGACTTCTCTTGAACATATCGGTTACACGAATCTGGAGTTTGGCCAAATTTGAATCAACATAGGATCAGAGGTCATGATGACAACGCAGTATAATCATATGAGAGGAAAAATGGATTTACCAAACCCATGAAGGAAACTGATGAAGTCAGGATAACCCAAACCCGATACGAGCAATAAATAAGTGTCATGTTCAAAAGTGACATGTTGCCTTTACAAAAAATACAAGAGATGTTCACTTGCATTTTACCACCATTATTTCTAGTGATTACCCCACTATTTTTTATCACAAGATTGAAGGGGATAGCATATGCTTGTCATATAAGTTCATCCTTTGGATGAATCCATCCTAGTAAGTTTAATGAGTCCTAGGAAGGAGAAACTCAGTCTTGTCATGGTGACAAATCTTGCTTCATTTAAGTTTTATGAGTGTGACGGAGGTGAAACTCAACATACTTTTCATGTTTAGAGAGTTTGAAAATAGGCAAAAAAGAAAACTCCAAATGTCCATTTTCGTAAATAGTCTCTTGATTCCAAAAAGGTAAAAGATAATGTCCAAGAGAACCTCTTAGCCATGTTCGACTAAGGTATTCATTTTTCGTACAATAGTTTATTTCAGTTCAGAAAAGGGTTAAACTTATATTGAGTAGATGTCATTTCATCTACTTTAACGAGTTTGAAATGACAAGTACTCGACAATCTTTTCATGTTTCGAGAGTTAGAAAAGAGCTTAAATATGACTCCAAGGGGTCTCTTTTTCGCTTATTTTTTACGAATCCAAAAAAGTGATAAAATTAAACTCATTGAATCAGTCATAATTAATTACCATCACCATGTAGCATGACCTGTCACTAAACAAGTGAAAAACAAATTACCCATTTTGAGGAAAAATATTAAAATATAAGTGAAATCTGCCCTAATTTGGTAAAAAAATCATTTAAAACTTATAAAATCTTAAAAAGGTAAATCATTTTGACCATTTCACTATTTTGCAAATCAGAGAGAATTTTTACCTTATTTTACCTTGTTTTTCGAGCAAAGACTATAATCAATCCCAAACACCATTCGTCGATCCGTTCACTACATGTAAGATATATGTCCCTTCCCTATAATTTGGTTGTAATTTCATGCATTTTCATCCATAGATTAGGCTGTAAGGAGGGCTTGGAAAAATATTATATCAAGAGCGATCAACACAGGTTTTACCCATTTGACATGCGCTGCTCACCCTGTGGCCAACTGTAGCAGCTGGGAAAAATATATAGGAAGACGCGCTGGCGGAAATTTGTGAATTTTTTGGAAAATGCTCAATGTTTAATGCTTTGTTTCCATATTTTCTTCCATAGAAACTCATGAAATGTTGTTTTAAGGATGTTCCATAGGTTAATCAACCAAAAATGGTGATCGAATGGAAAGAAAGAGGACACAAAGTCAAAGGCCATCAAGCAACCCAGGATCCAAATTGGATAGATGCCCTTCGAGAATGTGGGTTACTGAAATTCTTCTAGATTCCTCAGATTAGGCTCTAGGTTGAGTTACTGCAACATTTGATTGGTTGGTGGGATGTGGATTGCCAATTGTTTATGATTGGGGACCAAGAACATGAGATAGATGTCACAGACATCTATTTCATTACGGGTTTTTCCAGAAGGGGACAATGGATTCAGTTGTTCGATTCTCATATTGGAGGGTAAAATAGAGATATTTTGATTGTGAGACATTGCCTTGGCACTCAAAAAACGCAGAGTGGGAAGATAGACATAAAGACCATCACCAATCTCCCGCTTAGAAAATTTATCCATACTATGGCCTGAATAGCTAGGGCTCAGGTTTTGCATGAAGCAACAAAGTCTCATTTCTAGTATGCCATTGATTGTCTAAGCCCCATAATTTTTAATTTGTGTGAGGGATTATTGTCAACATGAAGAGCTAACTCACAAAATGCAAGTCAAGAAAGCTAAAATAGTTAATCTATGGATCCATCCTGGTGACATTCTTCTTAGAACGTGTACCATTGTTTCGATATCAGTGGATAGAAGTGGATGCACCAACGTTTAGAGATCCACAATTGTTGAGGTGGGGTTACTGATGCCTCGACAGGGAGGTGGTCAGTGAATATCGTGTTAGAAAATTATATATTACAGAGCAATGGAACACATAAAATATTTCAAAAATATAAACACAGAAAACACATAAAACAAGAGAGACATAGATATATGTGGTTCACCCAGTTTGGGCTACATCCAACCCGAACATGAAATTCTTCCTTTCTATTATCCAACAAAATGAAGAGACACAACCTACAATAGATCTGCTGTAATATCCTCTGTTTTTTCTCATAGTCTCACCTATCTGTTTCTCGCTTTGAGAATACACACATATTACACAGCCTCAATAAAATACCCTCATACAAAGAGAGGGGTTGCCTTCTAGGGAAAAAAACCCTAAACTAAACACAAGTTCTACTGTCCGATCATCTGCCTAATGAATGACCCAGATTGACTAGAAATTACTATACTTTTACAAGGAAATTTTACATTTGTTTTTAGCTTCAGGGGCGCTACCCCCAAAACTCCCGTCGGGGGATTGCTGGCCCCTAGATCCCCAAGCCAAGGGGGATTAGCCCTCCTGGACCCCCGCGGGGGGGACAAGTCCCACCCGCATCCCCCCCGCATGGAGGGGTGTAGAATATTCTTGGGGTATACATCGGGCTGAAACAAAGACCTCTAAATAATCATGCTCCACACCCAACAATCTCCCACTTGGAGAATGATTGTAGCAACTCCACCGCTACTTCATTTCTTGGACAATGACTCCTCTTTGGACATAGCTATTTCTCATCTTCATTGTCATCCTTGAAGACCAACTGAAACTGAGTATATTCTCAGTTTCTCCCTGGTTACAACTTTTGTTAGCATATCTGCAGGATTCTAGCTAGTGTGTATCTTTTCCAACTTCAACTCTCCATCTTCCAACACTGATCATATGAAATGGTACTTGAGTTGTATATGTTTAGTCCTGGAATGAAACGTTGAGTTCTTTGCAAGATGAATGGAACTCTGGCTATCACTGTATAACATGCCCATATCATGCTTCTTACCCAATTCATCCATAAACCTTTGTAACCAAATAATTTCTTTACTAGCCTCTGTAGCAGCAACATACTCTGCTTCTGTTGTTGAAAGTGCAACAACACTTTGGATTTTTGAAACCCAACTAATAGTTGTTCCACCTACAGCAAATACATATCTTGTAGTGCTCCTCCTGTTATCTCTGTCACCTGCCATATCTGCATCAACATATCCCTGTAGAGAAATATTTGAACCCCAAATCATAATGCTTGATTTGTGGTACGTCTCAAATATCTAAGAATCCATTTCACTGCCATCCAATGTTCTTTTCCTAGATTGTTCATGTACTTGCTTACAACTCCCATTGCATGTGCAATATCAGGCCTTGTGCGGACAATTGCATACATTAAGCTTCCAACTGCTGATGCATATGGAAATTTAGACATATAATCCATGTCTTCATGGGTCTTTGGGCACATCTCCTTACTAAGTTTGAAATGGCTAGCAAAAGGTGTACTAACTGGTTTTGCATTGTGCATATTAAATCTTTTCAACACCTTTTGTATGTACTCATTCTGAGACAATGTTAATTTGTGATTTTTCCTATCTCTAGTTATTCTAATACCAAGGATTTGTTTTGCGGCTCCCAAATCCTTCATTGCAAATGAATTTTCCAATTTTCTTTTGAGCACATTTATTTCCTTCATGTTAGACCCTGCAACAAGCATGTCATCTACATACAATAAAAATATAATATAGCTGCCATCATTTTGCTTTTTTAGATAAACACAATGATCAGAGTGACATCTAGTATAACCTTGTTCAGACATAAACTTGTCAAATTTTAGATACCACTGCCTTGGAGTCTGTTTTAAGCCATACAAGCTCTTCTTCAACTTGCACACTAGTTTCTCCTTCCCTTTTACCTCATATCTTTGTGGCTACTACATATATATCTCTTCCTCCAAATCCCCATGGAGAAAGGTTGTCTTTACATATAACTGCTCAAGATGAAAATATTCAATTGTTACTAGACTTAAAAATAGTTATGATTGAAGTCATTTTAACAACAAGAGAAAATATTTCATCAAAATCAATACCTTTCTTTTGTACAAACCCCTTTACCACAATTCTATCTTTGTACCTCTGTTTTCCTTCATCTTCTTCCTTCAGCCTGTAAACCCATTTATTCTGCAATGTCGTTTTTCCTGCAGGCAACTTAACTAAGTCCCAAGTCCGGTTATGCATTAAGCAGTCCATCTCTTCTTCCATGGCTAGCTCTCACTTCTTCCTGCTTTCAACCTGCATTGCCTATTCATAACATTCGGGTTCCCCAGAATCAGTCAACAATAAATAATATAATGAAGGAGAGTATCATTCAGGGGGTATACTTATCCTGGTAGATCTTATAACACCACATTCAGGTGTTTGGGGTGCCTGTTGCTGTTGTGGTGGTTGTTGTTGTTGTGGTTGTTGATTATTATTATTTTCAGGCACCTTTACCTTTTCAGTGATCTCATCAAGAATTGTGTATTCCTTGTTTTCTTTTTCCTGTTTCTTTCCGTGCAACTGATTCTTATACAAGACCTTTTCATTGAAT
This sequence comes from Pinus tabuliformis, assembly GCA_031772625.1. Classification (NCBI taxonomy): domain Eukaryota; kingdom Viridiplantae; phylum Streptophyta; class Pinopsida; order Pinales; family Pinaceae; genus Pinus; species Pinus tabuliformis. The sequence goes on along the minus strand of CM062805.1, from coordinate 736,671,663 downwards.
ATTACATCTCTGCTCCTAATGATTTTGTGATTTTCATAATCATATAAGTGATAACCAAAATCATTAACACCATATCCAATAAAGGTACATTTCTTTGATTTTGGCTCAAGCTTTGTTCTATTTTCTTTATTAATATGGACAAAGGCCTCACAACCAAAAGGCTTTAAAAAGGAGTAGTTTACCTTTTTACTTGTCCATGCTTCCTCTAGAATACCACTATCCAAGGAACTTGAAGGCCCTCTGTTTATTACATAAAAAATAGTATCTACAGCATCTTCCCAAAATTGTAAAGGCAATCCCACATGCAATCTCATGCACCTTGCACGCTCCATGATTGTTCTGTTCATCCCTTCTGACACACCATTTTCTTGTGGTGTTCTTGGAACTGTCTTCTCTCTGCGAATTCAATGCTCTGAATAATACCTATCAAACTCTTTGCTGCAATATTCACCTCCATTGTTTGATCTAAGACACTTTAGTTTCTTTCCTATCTCAATCTCAACCAAAGATTTCCATTTCTTGAAAGTATCAAATACATCAGATTTATTTTGAATACAATAAATCCAAGTTTTTCTATTTGCATCATCAATAAAAGTAACATAATAATGAGAGCCACTGAGAGATGATACCTGAGCAGGTCCCCATACATCTGTATGCACAAGCTCTAATATTTCCCTCTTCTTTTCTTTCCAAACTCTAATAAATCGGACTCTTCTATTTTCCGTAAATGCAATTCTCATAGAAGTCCAAATCAACATTCTTCAAACCCGGCAACAAATTCCTTGAGTGAAGAATCTTTGTCCCCTTCTCACTCATGTGTCCGTGCCTATGATGCCATAATGCTGCATCTGCTCCTTTGGAAGTTAAAGCATTAACAGAGTTAGAAATACCATTGCATAAATACAATGTACCAACCTTTTCGCCTTTTGCTATTACCAGGGCTCCTTTGGTGAACTTCCAAGCTTTATCTGTAAAAGTTGTCACACAACCTTCACTGCCTAACATCCCTGTTAAAATCAGATTTTTCTTTAGATCTGGAACATGCCTTACCTCCTTTAGTAGCCATTAGTTTCCATTCTACTGTTTTACAAGAACCTTACCCATTCCAACAATTTTACAGGGTTTATCATCACCCAAACGGACTTGTCCAAAATCTCCTTGAACATAGTCATGAAAATATTTCTTATCAAGTGTGGCATGGAATGAGGCCCCTGAATCTACCACCTAGAAATCAGTAATATTTTCAAAAGAAAGAATCAAAGCATATTGTAACACCTCACCTATCACATTTGCTTCATGATTGTTTTCTTGCTGTGCATCTCCTTCTTTTCCCTTCTGAGATCTACAGTCTTTCTTTAGGTGTCATTTCTTTCCACATTTCCAGCACACTATCCCTAATCTAGAATTGGATCTACCTTTCCTTGATTTACTGCGATATCCTGAGCTCTTTCCTCTTTCCATTCTTCTTCCCCTAGACTCTGCACTCAAAGCATTACCCGATGTCTCACCGGAGCTTTTCTGTCGCATTTCCTCACTAAGGATAGCACCGACAACATCATCAAACTTTAAAGTACTAGATCCAGAAACAGAGTTACTAATGGCCAGTACTAAACCATTCCAACTTTTTGGCAATGAGCACAAGAATAACAGAGCTCTAACTTCATCATCAAAGTTTACCCCTATAGAACATAACTAACTTGTAAGACTTGTAACTGTATTAAAATAAGTTAAATGGTCTGCAACAGATCCACCTTCTGACATCTTCATATTAAATAACCGTTTCATAAGAAATACCTTGTTTGAGGCTGAGGGTTTTTTATATAGTTTCGCCAATGCCTGAATCAAACCCTCTGTTGTTGTTTCCTTCGAAATGTTGAAGGAAACCGACACTGTGAGGCACAACCATACTATTCTGAGTGCCTTTCTATTGAAAACGTTCCATTCTGCATCTGTCACAACCATTGGTTTCTTTGCTTTTCCGCTCAATGGTAGGTACAGATATTTATAATACAGATAATCTTCCATCTGCATCTTCCACAGTGGGAATTTTTGGCCGTTAAATTTCTAGACCCTAAACTTACCATCTTCTACCATTGCTCCCACTCGAACCAGGAACCCTTCTCTCGTGCAAGTTTGTCAGCCAAATAGACCTTCGGCTCTGATACCAGTTGTTAGAAAATTATATATTATAGAGCAATAACACATAAAATATTGCAGAAATATAAACACAGAAAATGCATAAAACAAGAGAGACACATATATACGTGGTTCACCTAGTTTGGGCTACATCCACCCTGAACAACCAGTTCTTCCTTTCTATTATCCAGCAAAATGAAGAGACACAACCTACAGCAGATTCCCTGTAATATCCTTTGTTTTCTCTCACAGTCTCACCTATCTATTTCTCACTCTAAGAATACACACATTTTACACAACCTCAATACAATACCCTCATACAAAGAGAGGGGTTGCCTTCTAGGGCAAAAAAACCTAAACTAAACATAAGTTCTACCGTCAGATCATATGCCTAATGAATGGCCTAGATTGACTAGAAATTACTATACTTTTACAAGGAAATTTTACATCTATTTTTAGCTTCGGGGGCACTGCCCCTGAAATCCCTGCACCACCCCACCCCGCATGGAGGGGTGTACAATCTTCCTAGGGTATACATCCAGCTAAAATAAAGACCTCTAAATAATCATGCTCCACACCCAACATTTCATTTCCTCTGACATTTTTTCGATGGTTACAACAAAAAATAATCATGGTCGATGATTGGGCATACTCTAGCATAGATTTTCGGGGAGATCCCGACCTTCCATTTCCACCTGGTACACAGTGGACCGATGCAGGTAAAACATATTTTTAAAGTTTTTATTTTTTTATATATGTGTATTGTGATTTTACACTGGTGGTTTTTGTAGATGTTGACCAGAGAGACATCCAGGTGTTGTGGGGAAAAATGCCTATGCAGGACGATCCTATCCACCTAAGGTGTGACAGTGCCTTAGCAACAAACAGATGCAGCTACTTCGGTTTCTTCCTTTATGAAATGTGAAAGAGGGGAGATCGGTAGACTTACCGTTGTCTTCCGGTTGTCCCTCGATCTAGATCCTCTTATCTTTGGGTGTCCACAGCTACTTGCCTCCTCGCTTGCTCAAGAGAACAGCTACTTGATTCCCACGAGATCACAAGAGAACAGCTACCTGTGACAAGAGAACAGCTACTTGCGACAAGAGAAGAACACAACACAAAGGCAAATATACATATTCATAAATGATTCAGGATTAGAAGTAAATCAAATATACTAATGCAAATCATACAAAATACACCAGCATATAGGAAAGAACCAAGATAGCTTTATTGATTGATAACAAGGTTCAGGAAGAGATACAACCCATAGGGCTCCAATCCAGCATCTCCTTCCCAGCAAAATGGAATTCCTTCTTCAGCTCCCTTCAAAGCATTAAGCACCCAATGTTTCCAGTCTCAAACCAACAACAATTCTTTGCAATAACAAAATTCCAGCCTTTAGATCTCATGGAGGGGAGATCCATATATAGATGTTTTGGAGAGAGGATGAGTCAGCTTGAGATCTGACTAGTGTCCTCTCCCTCTCTCAGTTCTTGAGTCCACTTGGAGGTTCTTGCTTCCACTTGGAGATTTGGAACCTCTTACTCATCACCAGTCGAATTCCCTGATGCAAGTGTCATTTTGGAAGCTTCCTGAGCATTGACACATTGAGAAATGAGCCTGCCACTTGTCCAGTTATGCTCAGCGCAGGTAGCCTTTGTTGCAGTTGACATTCAACGCAGGTAGACAGTGGAGTAGTTGACATTCAGCGCAGATGCTCAGTGGAGTAGTTGACATGATCTAGAATTGGCTTGTTTTTGAGTGTTTTCAGGTGGAGAAATTCTGTGAATTGCTGCGGTTTGTTGGCCTTGTTCCTCTAGGGGTAGGAACAACATGTTTAGGGACTTTGGATCCCTTGATTATGGACATTTCATGCTCAATGCTTGTAAGGCACAAAAATGTCTATAACAGTTGTCCCCTAAAGTATGAGGCCGTTTATCGGGTGAAATGCTTTATCCAGGAGGGTCCGAAGTTCATCCATTTGCTGGGAGGAGACCTGTAATAAGATACAATACAATACATTATGATTCATACTGCTTTCATGATCTAGCTGAGGCGGGCATTCCCATGCTCAGCTTTATAAATTCATTTTTGTACATAGAACAGACGATCGTCTGATGGTAGACTGATAATTTTGGTGAAATTATCATCCTTTGGGTAGGATGATCATCTGCTGCAGTGATGTACATGTCAAATGTCTTTATTTTTTCTAAATATATATCGCAGCCCGGATGGATGAAACTAGATCCGGGGTCTTCAAACTCGTTCGATCTTCACTCTAAGTACAAGTCGATCCATGTGAGAATTGCGCTGAAGTCGAACATGGAAAGACATCGCTTGATTACCAGTCAATGATGTAAACCGTTAACAAGCGCGAGAGGAATCACCGATAATGATAATGACCCTCAAGGTACTGCAGTACAATTCACGTGGTGTGAATAAAGGACTTGGCCTCGAACACCACGCAAAATCTTCTGGTCGAAGGTCATTGATGTATACCTGTCGCCGGAAGTGAGAAACTTGCCATTGAGGCATGCAAGCTTCAAAGTACCGAAGGGGTTGTTCCTAGATCAACTTCTTGGATAATGAGCTAATGTCGACAAGAAGCGATTCGTCAAAGGAGGGCCTTAATGAATCCCACATCAGTGACACGGAATGGAGCTAATGATTTTAATGGAGGTGAAAACGATCTGTGACATATGATTCAGGGTGGCGGTCATGAATGGATGAAGGATAATGTATGGCAGTGGATGGGACCCGGTTGACTCTTCCTGAACGACTTCTCTTGAACATATGGCGACACTGATGCGATGGATCGGTAGCATTACCCCAAGTATGGATGGTATGGCGAGACCATGGTGATGTGACCGGTGAATGAAACAACCCAACCCGATTGTGGTATGGAGGAAAAGTGTCATGTTCAAGAGCGACCTGCTACCATCAAAGTTTTCTTGATTTTTTCCCAATTTTTCCCCAGTCATTTTTGACCAGTACCTCTTTATTTTTGTCAAGCTTGAGGAGGATAACATATGCTTGTTCTATAACCTGCCCTTCGGGCAAGCCCATCGCTATGTTTTAACGAGCCTAGCGATAGTGAAACTCGTTCTCGTCTAAAGACAAGTTTGTCGCTATTTTAGTGATTTTAACGAGTCTAACGACAAAGATAACTCAGTCCTTTTCATTTTTAGAGAGTCTGAAAAGGTACATAAAGTTAACTCCAAGATTCCTTTTTCGTCATCTAATCCCTTAAGTCCGAAAAAGTATAAAACAATACAGAAGGGATGAGTTTTCGATAGTTTTAACGAGCCGAACAAAACAAGCGCTCGATCTTTTTGTGCAATAATCCCTCAGGTCCAAAAAGATTAAAATCTAGAGGAGGGATAGCACTTCCGGTCGCTTTAACGAGCTGGAAGGCCAAAACTCGGCAATCTTTTCATATTTTACGAGTCAGTTGAAAAGAGCTTAAAGAAGACTCGTCTTTTGAGGAACGAGTGATGAACAGGGTTAGCAGCTGATTCCAGGTACAGGTTGGAATTTTCCAATCACGGCAGTGTCACAAGGATGGCTAGGTGAAATCACTCTTCGCAGCTGTTCCTCAAAATGGGTAAACAATCATATGGAGGTGAACGATCGGCCAAATGAAAAGTGGAGGTGATGGTGCAAACACGACCAAGGCTTTTACGGTTGATCAGGTCACATACTCAATGGTTATTTACCGGGATAGGTTCATTTTTTAACGAGCTTGAATGCGCCAAAACACTGCTCAGACTTATGTTTATTTTTTAACAAGCATGAACTATGTGCTAAAACTGCTCGGATCTTGCGTTTATTTTTTAACGAGCATGAACTTATGCTAAAACTGCTCGTTTATACCAGTCATAAGATAAGAGTGTCTCATTGGAGATCGCTTTTTTTTATGGAGCTTAATCTCACCATGCTTTGCTCCGCATCCTTTCTTTATGCAAGCTCGGAAACGACTAATCCTACGAGTTTAAAGGGTTAGACCTACAGGTTTAAAGGGAGGTTCTAAAAATTTAAAAAAATAAATAGTCGCCCCTTGCTAGCACTCCAAAAGGTTTGCATGCCCCCAGGCATAAAACAGAGTTTCAAGGTTACCTCTTTCTTTTACGCCAAAACAAATGTTTTACCCCACGAGGCCTACCTCTTCCAGGCTACCCAAAGATAGTTTCGTCTGGGATCCAAACAAAATACTTCTTCGGCGGTGTCTACCGAGATAGAAAAAGGTGAATGACTTTGGCGCCAAACACGTAACTTTGACAAAAGAATCTTATTCTAGAATAACCCCTCTTCCTAGACAGACGGGGTACAGACTAGTCATATTCTCCCGCGGAAACCTACCTTATACCCAAAGTTTTCCTGCCGAAGCAGACTAGGACGCATGCCCCCTGAGTTCCAGTCATATCCTCCCGGATTACTCGCGCTCATCAGGAGGACGGACCGTGGGTTGAGACACTTCTTGCGTGAACAGACCATTTAGGGATGGTATATGACTATTTGCGATGCGTGATCCAGGGAATGAAAGTTGGTCCACGAGCTTGACCATTCTTCCTTCATGCGGAAAACACATTACTTTAAAGAGTGATGAGACGATGGCTCCCATGCAATATATATAGTCTCGTCCAAGGAGTAGGTTATAATCCAAGGGTCCTTGAACGACCATCATGTTCATTTGAACGGTCTTCCCTTTCAATGTTATGGGCACATTGGGGAGGATCCATAAAGGTCGATTGGTTCCCTTATCAAAGCCTGATAGATTTCTCATTTCAGGCAAAAGCGCAGGCGAACCAAGCACTTTCCAAGCAATAGAGGAAAGGATACTCACAGATGCCCCTTCATCAATAACTGTACCAGCCATTACCATTCTGTATATTTGGACAATAATTCTGAATGGTATGCTAGCTGGCAAGCGGGGTCGGCCTAGTTGGTTCCAGTCAAAGGACACAACCAGGTTGCTTGGTGGTGGGACCGAGTATACGGCCGGATATCGCTCTAATGAACTTCCTTCCTGCGATAAAGGAATGGTGGCATTGCCGCCTTGATCATCAGAGTCGGTGCTGATGAAGAGAATTTGGACGGTGTCGTCTTTATTCTCCTCTGTGATGGTGTCATTTGAAGATAGAGCCTCTGAAGGCAAAACCGGGTCAACTGCCGTTTCAACCTTTAGAATTTCGTCTGGTATGGATTCAGACGGTTCATCTTCAATGACAGGTGCTTCGGTTGACCACCTGGGCGGGTCGACCGGATTCTCAACTAGCGAGGGACTTGGCAGGAGTCTTTGATATCCAGGAGGAAGATGCGCTCGTAATATCGGGCGATCTTCCAGAACTCTTTTTGCCTCGTCTAAGAAGGGACAACGGTGGATGGCGTGATCACCTTCACACAGTCTGCAGGGAAATTTAGCTTTCCCGCTCTGTCCTGGGGCTTCACTCCCACTATTTGACGATGAGTAGTCGACATGGCTATCAGAGGTCGATGCTACCGAATTGTGCAAACGGGGGGACCAGTCTCTTAGTATCCGGGGGATACAGGGACAATCTCTATGGAAGTGGTCTCCCTTGCATATGATGCATGGCGATTTAGGCCTTATGAGTGCTGTGTGTGGATTTTTGTTAGATGACACTTGTTTGCCCCCAGTCGCCTTAGGCTCTTTCTGCTTCTTTTCTTTCTTCTTCTTCTCCTTCTTCTCCTTAGGAACCCGGTTCTTTGTTCGACCAGTTCCGTCAAGCGAAGAGGAAGGAGGAGAGGAAGATGAAGTAGAAGGCTGGGAGGCAACTCTTGTCTGATCTAACTGTTGACTCGACTGTTCAGGAATGGTGGTATTCTGAACGACATTGGTTGAAAAGAGCCAGACTGGTAGGCCAATTTTCGGTCCTGGAAGCGACAATGTGGCCATGTGGGGCGCACCAACATCCCCCCAAGAGGAGAAGAGACTAGGATTTCCACCAAGGGGAATTCCTTGGTTGGTGTGCTCCATCTTTTCAACCTAAAGATCAACGCAGGAATAATGGGCGATTGTTCCGTTTAAAATAAATTGTTAACGACGCTTTAGACACAACTTGCTTTTTCACTTTTAAAGAGTCGAGAAAAAGCTAAAGATGACTCTAGTCTCCTTCGATGTTTTAACGAGCCCGAAGTGACAAATGCTCGGATGGACTTTTTCTGTTATAGAGTCTGAAAAAGGCCAAAAGAAACTGCTCTGGAGATCTAGGCAGAGGGTGTGCCAAACTTTTCGCAAAACCGCAGAATACTTTTTATGGTACGGGCAGTCGATCTTCGTGAATGCTGTGTTCACTGCATTGCGATTAGTAGGGTGGCCGACACAGCTTCCTAAGGATAAAGGATATATGCCTATAGGGGTCTCCCAATATATACGCGACGGTACGTGGGAGCACAATCCGTACTAGCGCTATCGTCCCTCAGGAGGAATCACCCACCTTCCACGAGATCGATAGTCACTAGGCTTAACGACGCCGGAACACGTCTCTAGCCTAGACCTCTATGTTGTGCGTTATGTTGCAAAGCGTTGTTAGGTTCATTCAGTTTATTTTAAGTTGATATTTTTTAGAAGTTTGTCTTTCAGGATCACCACGAGATGTATGGTACAATTCCTAAATGCAGTCTAAGATGATAAGCAAGCTTTATAATCTTTTCAACTTTGAAAATCCTAACTACTAAGGGAAAAGAGAGCGACTATCTTTTCTCAAAGAGCAATCAGCACACTCTAATGCACTCTTTCCTAAATCAATCATGCAAACTTATCAAAATGCAAATGCACAATGCAGGTGTTTGTTTTCCGCTTTCTTAGTATAAATGCCTACAAAGAAAGCTTTTTGTACAACTTTGAATTTGCTTTTAAATGACAGATATAAACAAGTTTACTTTTTCCAAAATCAATAAGGGTAGAAGAGATTACAATCACTTTGCGATTTTCGAAATGAATACTTGTTTCGACACTTAAAAGTGACAAACTCAAACCAATAAGCAAAAGCAAATGTATAATCAACTGCAAACAGCCAATGAACTCTCTCCTAAGATCACAATCAATCAATCAATCAGATCTCAATCAAGGGCTACAGGATGATTACTTTACTCATGCAAAGGAAAACTGTAAATGATGCCACAAACACATAAAAACACTTACAGTCTTTTTGTACAAAAGGAGGCGGAATTCAAGCAAAGAAAAGGGGTTATCAGACTGGTACCTATGCTGGTTAAAGGCTGCAAAAACAGAGATCAAAATAGGGCAAAAGACAGCAGAGAACCCCAGCTGCACAAGGCCACACTGGTTCAGCGCAAGTCTAACACTGTGGAGTTGACATTCAGCGCAGGTAGCCTTCACGGGACCTGCGTTGAAATGCAGACTGCCTTCACAGTGTCTGCGCTGAATGAGAAACTCTCGTTTCTCTTGGGTTCCAGGTCATAAAATGCTCAAAAATCAACTGTTTCAGGCCAAATCAGAAACACAAGCAAGGTATTAACAGAGGGATGCTTTGAGAGGGTACTAAATACTATCACAGAGGATCATCAAGTCATTTGTGAGTCCATTGTTCAGATCATAGACAAAAACCCAGTGAAGGATCAAGGCAGCAACAGTCTACTTTGCGAAGCAGTTCGATTGTTGCTGTTGAGTCTATGAAGCAAACAATGATGTAAACACAAACAAAATGACTAAAAAAAATTTCCCCAGCGGAGTCGCCAATTTGTTGTGGGGAAAAATGCCTATGCAGGACGATCCTATCCACCTAAGGTGTGACAGTGCCTTAGCAACAAACAGATGCAGCTACTTCAATTTCTTCCTTTATGAAATGTGAAAGAGGGGAGATCGGTAGACTTACCGTTGTCTTCCGGTTGTCCCTCGATCTAGATCCTCTTCTCTTTGGGTGTCCACAACTACTTGCCTCCTCGCTTGCTCAAGAGAACAGCTACTTGATTCCCACGAGATCACAAGAGAACAGCTACCTGTGACAAGAGAACAGCTACTTGCGACAAGAGAAGAACACAACACAAAGGAAAATACACATATTCATAAATGATTCAGGATTAGAAGTAAATCAAATATACTAATGCAAATCATACAAAATACACCAGCATATAGGAAAGAACCAAGATAGCTTTATTGATTGATAACAAGGTTCAGGAAGAGATACAACCCATAGGGCTCCAATCCAGCATATCCTTCCCATCAGAATGGAATTCCTTCTTCAGCTCCCTTCAAAGCATTAAGCACCCAATGTTTCTAGTCTCAAACCAACAACAATTCTTTGCAATAACAAAATTCCAGCCTTTAGATCTCATGGAGGGGAGATCCATATATAGATGTTTTGGAGAGAGGATGAGTCAGCTTGAGATCTGACTAGTGTCCTCTCCCTCTCTCAGTTCTTGAGTCCACTTGGAGGTTCTTGCTTCCACTTGGAGATTTGGAACCTCTTACTCATCACCAGTCGAATTCCCTGATGCAAGTGTCATTTTGGAAGCTTCCTGAGCATTGACACATTGAGAAATGAGCCTGCCACTTGTCCAGTTACGCTCAACGCAGGTAGCCTTTGTTGCAGTTGACATTCAACGTAGGTAGACAGTGGAGTAGTTGACATTCAGCGCAGATGCTCAGTGGAGCAGTTGACATGATCTAGAATTGGCTTGTTTTTGAGTGTTTTTAGGTGGAGAACTTCTGTGAATTGCTGCGGTTTGTTGGCCTTGTTCCTCTAGGGGTAGGAACAACATGTTTAGGAACTTTGGATCCCTTGCTTATGGACTTTTCATGCTCAATGCTTGTAAGGCACAAAAATGTCTATAACACCAGGGGTTTTTCTAATAGCTAGGCAAGTGGAACGGAAGATAGAGTATTCTCCTTATGAGGAGAGGACTGACCTGATTGTAGAGGTTGAACGCAACCTGAAAACCATGACAAGAGGCATTCCAAAATATGCATAGATTCATGAGGTGCCACTGGAATATCAAAGGCATACTATAGGGGTGCCCACCAGACTGCGTCGGTTGCTAAACTAAGTCATTAGAGTTGTGTCATGCTACCATTAGCACCATATGTGTAGATAGTTGTCTCTAGTCTTAACTTTCTGCACTTATGTAGGCTTGAGAAGCCATGTGTCTCATAACACAAATTTTGACATTTTGATTTAATAAACTTTTTGCAGCACTCTATATATATACATGTTTTCATGTTATGTTCACAATGCGATGGTTTTTGTTTTACATATGTTACAGATGTATATCTAATACATAATTAGCCAATGTATCTATTAATGTGTTCAAATGTCTCAAAATATGTTGATAAGTGATATAATCAAAGTCTTGTTCCAAGAGACTAACTCACTAATACATTCTCAAAATATGAGGGTTTCTAATTGAATACTTTTTGTTAAGTTGTAGTACTATGAGCTGTGAATCAATATTAATGAATAACTCTCTAATGCCAAGAGAAATAGCTTTTGACAAAAGCTCGATAAATGCACTATATTCAGAAATGTTTTTATTAGTACGACCTAAACATATACCTTGTAAATTCACTAACTCACCATTAGGGTCATAGATTTCCCATGCGACAAAATATAGATTCCATGTACTACGACAAGCTCCATCAGTGAAACCCACATAAGGGTTGGATGACATCTGCAAACCAAGTATAACACATTGTAAGTAGAGGAAAACACGCTTGCAAAAGTAAACAAACACACCAAAACCAAATTCACACTAATCTAAAACACATTAATGTACAAAGTATTTACTCGAAATCATGCATAATAATTCTTGAATTAAAGCCCATTTCAGGGCTTAGCCAACTAATTTCCTTCATAATCAACCAACTCATAGGCACCTTTCTGTAATACTCATTTAAAAATGTAAGGCCCATTCCATATTAGTTCAAATTTCCCAGCTCCCAATTTATTGTTGTCTTGATCGTATAACAAGACAAAGTCACCTTCAGCAAAAGCACGAGTAACAATCTTATCATATTGTGCTTTAACTCATTTATTTTGAGATTCAATTACTAATGCATCAATTCAATGAGTTTCATTAAGCCTTTTGAGGTAAAGTAATTGTTCCTCCTCCGGCGAAGTTCCATGGAGTAATTCAATAGCTATTTTTAATGAAGGAATATGGCATTCAATCGGAAGAGTTGCCTCTAGACCATACACCAACTAAAAGGGTGTGAATCCAGTTGTTGTCTTAGCTATAGTTCAGTATGCCCACAGAGCTGAAAATAGCATAAGGTGCCAATTTTCTTTATGCATTCCAACAGTATGTTGAATCATTGTAACCAAGACTTTGTTGACTACCTCAACTTGGTCGTTGTCCTATGGATAATAAGGAGTTAAGTTGTCATGACGCATAACAGGGAAAATTTTAAGGACAATTTTTTTTCTTAAAGTTTAGAAACCTTGGTGAATCTCACAAGTCCATGATGTGCAATCTTTAAACTATTTGGCTATATTTTTGTAAACATATTCAAACTTCTAATAATTTTATATAGTATATATATATATATATATATATATATATATATATATATATATATATATATATATATATATATATATATATATATATATTTTAGTGATTTTTAAAGTAAAAAAAAATTATACTATAAAATTTGGGTGAATCATCTTTAGAAAAAATGGAAATTAGAGAATCATTTTTTTGGAAAATGCATGGAAAATTAGCCTATCTGAAAATATCTGCAAAGAAATGTTTTTCTGTGTTCCTTTCAGAATCTTGCTTGGCCATGTGGTGTGTAGACAAGGATTAATGGTGGACACAACTAAGGTAGTAATTATCATTAATTTGGAGGCGCCAAGGAGTGTGAAACAATTGCGTGCAACATTGGGGCATACTAGATACTATAGAAAGTTCATCAAGAGTTATGCCTAGATTACCATGCTAATGGAAAAGATGCTAAAGAAGGATGCTACATTCTGTTGGAATGAAGAGTGTTAGCAAAGCTTAGATGTGTTAAAGGAAAATATGGTCATTGTGCCGATCCTAGTCTTCCCGAATTAGAAGAAGGAGTTTCATGTGCATGTGGACGCGTCATGTATTGTGCTCAGGGTAGTACTAACAGAGGCCAGTGAGGGAGAGTTGGATCACCCTATAGCGTTTGCAAGTAGGAAGTTGTCTAAAGCTGAGAAGAACTATTCAATGATAGAGAGCGAAGGTTTGGCTATGGTGTACGTGCTCTAGAAGTTTAGACACTACTTGCTAGGCAGATAGTTTAAGATGTATACAGACCATTCTACATTGAAGTACTTGGTTAAAAAGCCCTTGTTGGGGGGGAAGATATGCAGATGGATACTGCTATTCCAGGAATATGATTTCCAAGTCATTGTGAAGCCAGGACGATTGAATGTAGGACCAGATCATTTCTCGCGCATTGAAAGAGGAGAGGAGCCTACTAATTTGGAGGATGGACTTCGTGAAGCGTAACTCTTTTTGATGCACATATATGAAAATCACTTTGTAGATATCATATACTTCCTGATGACAGGGATGACTCCAGAAGGGTATACTAGTCAACAAAAGAAGGAGTTGGTGGTGGGCGCGATAGAATTTTCTGTCATTGCAGAGCATTTATATAAAATCGACTCGGATGAAATTCTGCGACATTATCTACCCAAGTTTGAATAGAACAACATCCTCGCTGAAGCTCATGGAGGAGCTATGGGAGGACATTATGTAGGAAAAGAAACAATGCAAACTATTTTACGCTCTTGGTCATGGTGACCGACATTGCATAAGGATTCCAAGGCGATTGTGAAGCTAAGACGATTGAATGTAGGACCAGATCATTTGTCGCACATTGAAAGAGGAGAGGAGCCTACTAATTTGGAGGATGGACTTCGTGAAGCGCAACTCTTTTCGATGCGCATATATGACAATCACTTTGCAGATATCATATACTTCCTGATGATGGGGATGACTCCAGAAGGGTATACTAGTCAACAAAAGAAGGAGTTGGTGGTGGGCGCGATAGAATTTTCTATCATTGTAGGACATTTATATAAAATCAACTCGGATGAAATTCTACGACATTATGTACCCAAGTTTGAATAGAACAACATCCTTGCTGAAGCTCATGGAGGATCTATGGGAGGACATTATGTAGGAAAAGCAACAACGCAAAAGATTTTATACTCTGGGTTGTGGTGACTGACATTGCATAAGGATTCCAAGGCTTACAGTAAGGCATGTGATGCATGTCAGAGGACAAGCAGGCCATCACGAAGGGATGAGCTGCCTCTGAATCCGCAAGTGTCGTTACAACCATTTGAGAAATGGGCCATTCATTTTGTAATCATGATTCAACCTCTAGGAAAAAAGACGGGTGTGCGGTATATCATCATTGCGACGAAGTATTTGACGAGATGGGTGGAGGTGAAGCCCGTGAAGGACTGTACAGGGGCAATAACAGCGAAGTTCCTCTTTGAATATGTGCTAACCAGGTTTGGTTGCCCAAATATTTTGATGAGTGATCGTGGTACACATTTCCTTAATGAAATGATCAGTGTGCTGATGGAGGAATTCCAATTTTATCATCAAAAGAGCACGCCATATCACCCGCAGGCTAATGGGACATTGAAATTGAATGGACATCCATTTCCTAGAAAGGTAAATGGCAGCCGATTAAAGCCATACACTAGGGATTCGACCAGATTACTATATGATGGAAGCAATGTCTTAGTGCTCTAGGCAGTTGAAAGGAGGTGCGGGACTATAAACTAAACTGTTTGGGTAGTAGGGTTGCACGACTGGGGGACTACGCGAGATGTACAAATGTCACATCATCAATAAAAGTGTGAAGGGAGCTACGCTATAGGAGGAGAGACCGCACAAGGAAGCCAAAAAGTGACCATTACAGTCACTATTCATGATTTAACACTGAGAACATGACTAAGAGGAGTGGCGGGGCGACATTTAAGACGGAATTTAAACATTAGATATTTGAAAATCTGTCGCCAATCTAGCATTTATGAACGGATTTTGGGGGTAACGGTTGGATTTGAATTTGAATTTGACTATAAATTACAGATGACCACCCAATGAAAAATACTTTTCATTCTAAGAGTCAACGTGTCGAGCTATTGGTTACACATGAACCCTATGAGTTTTGAGGCTTTGGTGGCCAATTCAGTGTTTGAAAAGTTTCCTAAGGAAACCCAGGAGATCCTTAATAGCCTGATGTCGACACCCATGGAATCTGCAAGTGTTAGAGGATCGTTGGCTTCTAAGGGAGCTGCCCCTGAGGTCATAAGTGTGGAGATGCCTGCCACGGTGCTAAAATCATCGAGGTTGCCTAGGTTGAAGCCTACACCGGCAGGAGAGGCTTCCAATGCAAAGAAGGAAAAATGGAAAGCGACACAGCTGGTGCGCGAGTCATCAAGGAAGCACCAGAAGAAAGAGAAGCCCACCGCATAGGAGAAAGGAAAGCTAGTAAACCTAGAATCTGAAGAGGGTATAGATGAAGGCATAGAGAATATTGATATCGAAGGCGTAGACCCTATCTCAAAGCTATCTGAATACATCCCTCCGCATCGGGGTAAGGTGAAAGTCCCGAAGGACCCAAATGAGGGAAAATTTCTACTTAATACACCTCTGCTACCCTATCAGATCACATTTAAAGGTCCGCGCTTGGTGCATGTCCCAGATTTGAAGTTAGAGGATTGGGACTTGGCGGATACTGACCGATTCTCCCACCTGGCGACTGATACATTTATGATGCGCATATTTTATAAAGATTCTTGTGTCACTGCACTGGAGCTAGTGAACTGGATTAGAGGGGTGGAGAAAGCAATATTGTTGAATCTTCTCTGGGCCTCGCATTAGAACCGTGCTCCCATAAATTTGATCGTGATCAAAAAATTGTTGTGTTTGGTCCACAATGGGTGCTTGTGGTTGGGAGAGCTGATACCAATCATAGATATGCTGATTCATATGATCACATTGCTACTTCATTCAGGGCTGAATCCAGCTAAGGCATCTGGCGGAAAGGTGGGCTAGTGCGACCTCTCTGATAGAATGAAGGACAAGTTTAAGCTTGTCAAGAATCTATGTGGATATTCAATTTCAAGCATGAATGACCCTACAGTGAAGGTAGCCACCCATATCTTGGCTGGGAAGGTAATGAGGAAGTGTCGCATAAACGAGGTGCCGACACCAGTTTTTTCATTAATGGCCTAGTGCATGAAGGGAGTACAATTTAGCTGGGCGTGCTACCACTGCAGCGCGTTCCTCGCTAACTGCATTGAAGCACAGGACCATAGCAAGAAATTCCATTACTCTTGGCTATTATTATCCATTGTGTTAGTCACGTGGGAATTACAAGACGACAGCTAGTTTCCACCGATCGCGTCAAATTTATGAGAAGTACCGAAGTTCGCTTTGTTATGGGCCACAAAGGATGCTGAGCAGTTCAAAGAGAGTAAAATATTTTGGGTACTCACGGAGGCAAGCATCCACACGACCATCAACTGCAAGCCAACATTATCACCAACTGTTTATGAGCAGTTGTCCAGATATGTGGAGTTCAAGGCGAACTTCCACTATATCTCCATTCGGGCGTGGAAGGACCCAGAACAGAAATGGTATGATATCCCATACCTTGCGACGGATGACATGATAGCTATGGTCCTTAATCATTGGCCAGCAAAATCGCACACTGCCTTAGATTTTTCCACTGGATCCAGTAATTCTATGGGAAAGCAAAAGAAGGAAGAGGCTTGGTTGAAAATACAGCGGATGGTTGAAAGACGGAAAAAGGAAGCAGAGGAAAAATCTAGAGCTGAAGTAGAGTGCACCGCTAAGCAACATGCAGAAGAGAAGGAAGAGGAGGAAGAGTGTGACTCTAATAGAAGTTAGAAGTCTCCTTCGCCATAGTTGGAGGATGAGCAACAATCTGGACAGGATGGTGGAGACTAAGAAAGTGCTCCCTTCCAGGTGAAGTGGAATCGGGAGCAGGAAAGAGAAGGACCGCGAAAGAAGTCCAAGTCTAGTAAGTCATCACTCGACTTAATCACCTTGATAGAAGGTGACTTTGATGACATTGCAGATAAAGTAAGGGACATGACCGCGGAACTGCTGCAATAGTTTGAGCAGCAGCAGAAGCAAGTTTGGTCTCCATTCAGACTGGTCTGCATGAGCTACAGATCCAAACTACTCAACTCCAGACCGGTGTAGGACAAAGAAGTGTGGTGTTGACTAGTTTGGTGCCAAGAACCATTGAAGCAGCAGATATGGTTTGCTCTTTGGATCCCCGGTTCGCGCTGCCAGATGTTGCTCTAAACACAGAGGTGAAAGATGACAAGACTATTGTCAGTGCTCTAAGAAACATTGGTTTGAACTTGGCCATGTTCCCAAGTGAAGCCCTTCACATGCTGCAAGTAGGTGTGATTGTAGAACTTAGGGCATGAGAGCAGCACACATTGAGTGCGATCAGCGAGCAGAAGGTTAATAATGCACATATATTCAAAGAGAAGACTTTAGCAATCGACACCTGGAAAAATATTTAGGAGAAGAATGAGCATACTGCAGTAGTGCTCGCTGAAGCATCCAGAACCATTCCGGATCTGCATATCCCAGAAAAAGCGTTGGTGGAAGCCAATATTCAGAAGTTGGCTGCAGGTGTGCATGATGCCAAGATCGAGTTGGCTAAGGTTCAATTGGATATGAACCTTCAGATTATAGAGCTTGATTTGAAGGCCCAACCATTGAATCCACTAGAGGTCAAAGAACATTGCGAGGCATTTGTCAAGGATGCAGTTGCTATATTAGATAATGCAGTGACAAATCGCACTGCACTCTTTGAGCAGACCCTAGAGGTACTTATCAGTATGCAGTAAGATCCTAACCTACAGAGGTTAAATACTGAGGCGAGGGAATTAAAACAGCAATACAATGAAGCAAGAGCGACGACGCACACCATCGTCATCACGCAGAGATTGGAAAAAGTGCAGGAAGCAAAGGAACTGAAGGAACATGCGGAAGCCACACAAAACAAAGAGGCAGACCCCTGCAGCCGAATGCGTAGGGTAGTTAGAGTCTGTAAGAAGATCTGAAGCATTAATAAAGAAGATTATTCTAGAATTATCTATGTTTTGATCTATTTACTTCGGTTATGAATGAATGAGATTATGTGATGCTGAATAATGGGTTTATGATTTAAAGCTATATTGATGCACGAATCTATATGTTTACATTGTTATCTGTCTGCAAATAATAATATTTGTTTACGCGAAGAATATCTTAATGCATGTTGAAGTTATCAGATACTAAGCTGATCCAGGTAAACACAGAGGTGAGTGTAATTACAGAAGCACGTAAGTATATAAATCACTTGTTTAGGGTCTACAAACAACAGTCGTAGACCTTCATGAAGGTCTAGAGGTCGATTAAGAGAAGTATATCGATATGCCCTAAAGGGATTATCGATCTGTGCGAAGGAAGAGTTAGGGCAAAAAACGACATGACTACTATCTCTGGGTGTCGAAGCTTCATTCCAGCATCCCCCCATACTGCTTCAGGTGGGACATCAGTCTGCACTCCACAGATTGATGCCGAAAGGGCCAGTAGTATAGCGATTTGTTTAGCTAACTAATGTTGAACCTAGGTCAGGGCCCACTAAGCCAACACTTACAATATAGTCTCGAATCAATTATCTTTCCTGAATTGTCTTTCATGTCAATTGTTTGTATTGTTATGCCCAATTCTGTTTTTTTAAGTCTTTTTTCTTGGAAACCTAGTCTGATGGCTGTAATGTTTTGTAATCAGTTTTCGTTGGAAGATTGTAGGCTCAAATACAATGTTTTAACACACTGGTGTTAATTAGTGGTTAGTGTGAGGCTAATTATTTACCTGTTGCACAACAAGTTAATTCAAGTGAAAGGTCCTGTTATATATCACAAGCTAGTAATTTTCCATCTATCAATGAGCTTTTGACTACTAATTATCCAGATGCTGATAATGGAGAGCAACATTTCAATTCAAGAAGGAAATAGAATTCTCTTATGTTTGTCATAGATTCTCTTCTTGAGTTATTTTCTGCCACCAAAGAGAAACACGGTTTTGATGATGGATGCTTATTTGCACTAGATAATAATTATTTCATGGAGGAGTTTTGTCAAGGGTTTGATATTGGTGAATGTAGCAATGAAAAAGATTTAACCAGCTTGTCCAACTCAATTGACCTACTAGATTTTTACCTTGATCTTGAAGCCCTCGAATGAATGATGATAATATTGTGTGTTGGCTTGGGGGATTTTGTGGTGTTGCAGTAGGTAGCATACTGGTCATGGCTACGATATTTGGATTACTAACTTATTTATTTCCCTAAATATGTTGAGTTGATATGTATAGAAATGAAATTTTTCATAGGGATGAGAGAAACTTATTTTAGTGTGGAAGGGAAGAGCCTTTCATATTAGAGTCATTTGTGTTTTCTTTATGCTTTTGAGCCTTTGAAATGACTAGTTTTATGTCTTCTTGTGCGCCCTTCTCCCTTGTCTACACTCTTTCAAAGATTTCAAGTGTAATTCATTGAGTTTTGGAGGCAGTCAAAGTGACTAGAGATTGCATGCATCATGAGAAGCCCATATGAAAGCAAATGAAGTAAAAAAGACCCATAAGGTGAGAAATGAAAATGGAATGGTTGTGGGAACCTCATGTTTATGCATTTTCCAATACTTTCAAGTGTGTTTGAACTTTAAAATCTTGCTAGCAGTTCTATGTTTTCATTATAGATCATTTGATAGGGAAATGGTTTCATTCTTTTTATAATTTATCCTATCAAGTGATGAGACTTGATTCCCGAGAGGCATGATGTAGAGTGTCCAAACTGAATTTCCCCATACACATGGAGATTGCAATAGGGCCCATGAAAATTATATCAACCACATTGATTGTGTGTGAGCTTAAACTCCTCCCCAATTAATTCTACAGTAGTTATACCTATGTTTATTTCAATTGCTTAATACCATTCCTCACTTTTGAAAACTAAATATTTCTGGTTTATATCTTCCTGAAATGATGTGAATGACAGTTTGAAACATATAAGCTGACTAGTTCTAACTGTTTAGTTGAAGCTCCATTTGTAAACCATAAAACCTAATAAGTTCTATAAAAACAAATAAAAATATATACCTCTGTCTTAACTATCCCTCGTTTAATATTGTACAAAACAACCTAGAGAAACATAATCTTTGAAAGCAATGTAACAAAGTGAAAAAGTTCCCAAGATTTAACTTTGCTCTAGATAAAAAAAAAAGAAAATATTGCAATTAATTTCTTACATAAGCTAAGAGCACATTTGAATAGGCTACATTAGAGAAGAATATCATAGACAAAACCATGGGTTGTGAAAAACTAGAGCCGAGAAACCTCCATCCATAAAATTACTACTTTATCTCAATTTTATTTTAATTATTAATTACTATTTTATTATTTTATTTTCTTTCTTATTTTTTTTTTAAGTTTTTATCTAATTTAATAATTAGGGAATAATATCATGGAAATACCATGAGTTTTGAAATTTATTGTTTTATATCAATTTATTGTTTAAGATACTTTTTATAATTTTGAGTATTCAAGGAGGTATTTCCATTCCTTTTCATAAATTTCTGTTGCTAGGAATCTAAATTTCAATGATTTATTACCATGTAAACATGCCAAGTAATTTCTATGAAATTATGAGAAAAATATAATTGATTTTAGATGTTTGCAAAAAAATTAATGATATTTTAATTTACAACAAAAAAACCTTAGATCCCCAACTATAGAAATTCTATTGCCAACTTGTGCTAATCCTTTGTAATTTGTGATGCCACAAGGGACTGGTCTTTGGAAAGAAGAAATCCAATTTATATTGTAGTTCAAGCCATGTAAAAGATATAAATTAGTTTATTGTAAATGTTAAAAAATAATAAAGGAATGTGACATAGCATTTACAAGTAATGTGGACTTAAAGTATCATATTATATATATATATATATATATATATATATATATATATATATATATATATATATATATATATATATATATATATATATATATAGTAAAACTTAAAATTTATATCAAATTTCAAATATAACTATGTAGTGATGAATAAATACTCTAATAGGGTAGAATCTATTAAAAAATCATAATAATAAAAATTAAAAATTAAAAGAAAAAAATAAAAATAAACTTTTAATTGTCACAATGATTAGCTAATAGAGTTGAATACACATTTTCAAAGGCACTCTAAATAGAAACTATTAATGTAAAAATACTAAAACATTGGTTCACTTTTCTTAACTACTTTTCTATTTATTCATTAAATATATATATATACCCTCACACCTTTTAAGTTAAAGTTGCCAAACTCGGGGAAAATGGTAAATCATCAATAACATAAACACATTGCCAACTTGAGCAGATATCTCATTTGATATTAGATTCACAACCACTTCATATGAACTTAAGAAGAAGATGAAAAAAAAGTGTATATGGTAACTAAAAACTATTTAAATGATATAATTTCATCTAAAACAAACCACTCAATAGAAAATAATGTGGTCGAATTCACAGATTCTAAGAAGGGACTACAAATAATAAACAATAAATTTTATACATCCAAACATGATTCATTTCTAAAGCAGAATCACTGAAAAATGTCCCTGGAAAAATGCAATAGATGTCCAAAGTCTTTTCAAAGCATCATACTTTTTCACTTGTTCCACATCGAACACGTACAAATTCCTACATCTAGAGAAAATTTTCTCACAGCATCCTATAGGTATATTTCAAATCCACATGTCTTCCAACATGTTCCAAGTACCCATCTCCGCATCAAAAACTTCTGCACTTTTGTTTGCCGAGGATGCAACCATCCTTGTTGGTTCCACTTATTACCATAAATTTTATCTCAATGAAAACTCTATATTCTTCGTGGTTTTGAGTCATGGAAGGTAATATTGTCCATGTGTCTTCTTCCACATTGTAAACTGTCACAGTAGCTATAGTGTTTCCATGCTCATCGTTGTTGCCAGTGACCTAGATAAGTCCTTTCAACGAAAATGAATATGCAAAAATAATCGAGCACACAACACGTCGGCTCCATGGCACCATTCATTATCTTGAAAATATTTAGTCTGATGCACCAATACCATCTTCCTGATGGACGTTGTTATTGCAAAACTTCCCTTCTGTATCATTTCTGAAGTGTTCAAATCTACATAAAATCCAACAATCAATCAATGCAAGAGTAACAACAAAATAACTATACTATTGTAGAAATTCAATATACATTTAGAAAAAAATGAAGGTGAAATCTGTAAATGTGTTAGAAAACATGTACAGATGGATCTAGCTAGTAAAGGTTGAATACACAGCTTTGCAGAGCAAAAACATTAAAAGAAAATCGAAAGAATAAAAGAATGATTCATAGAAAATAGGTTACAATGCTCATGATATAGCATTACTGGGTGAAGATCCCAAGCTAATGCACCATAGTGGTGATCAATGAGACGACTCAACACCTACAACAAGTTCTGGAGAGAACTAACCAGTTGTGGAGTGAAAGAAGGAGAAAATCAGGGAGTAAATCATGCAGAAGAACTAACCAGTTGCAGAGTTAAAGAAGGAGAAAATCAAGGAATAAAGCATGCAGAAGCAATCTTGCATGTAGTCGTATGCACTAACTAAGAGTCTGCATGTAGGTGTGTAGTAGTTCCAACACCCCCCTTGAACACCACTATGGGAAAAAATAGAAAATGGGTTTATCTTGCTCAAAAATAAGGGACTCCATAAATTCTTTGAGAGAAGGCATAGTGTAGGATTTACCTATTTCGAGCTTTACTGAATGAAATGTAGACACAAAGACAGAGTACTCCAGTCCGAGCTTTGACATAATAGAGAGAACTTGGCGACTCTCCTCCTTAGATTTGTCAATTCCACAACCCTTGAGTTGCAGCAATAGATCATTATATTTGGTGAAGAAGTCTTGAATTTTTTCATAGTTCCGTGGATCCAATGACAGTAGCTCCACTTCAAGAAGATGTCCTTTCATCTCATCCTATTTCCTGTAGAGGTCTTCAACCTTTTTCCAAATCTCATTGGGAGTATTACAGGCAGATAGATGAAACTGCAACTCTGGAGAGATGCACATGCATATGGATCCGTGGGCCTCATCCATATGATTGAGGTACTTGGATTTCTCTATGGCTGAAGTGGGTTCCACTTCTGTAGCCATGGTAATCTTGTACAACCCTTTATGGTGAAGGTATCGAGCCATTTGGTCCTTCCATTCATGATAGTTGTACGGTGTCAGGATTGATGCTTTGGGAAACTCCATTTTTCTGTCGATATTCGATCTCCAAGTTGTAATACATGCAAAATAAAGTACTGGTGTGCCTTTTATCTAGCAACTTGTGGGCTCTGATACCATGTGGAGGTTTTTCGTTACACCAAAACACGCAGGTGTTGGTAAATGTTACAAACCAGTAACTAGGATCCCCAGGGTGGAAATTATGGATTCTATAGAGGTGTGGTGATTTTTCCAACACCCCCCCCAAACGTAACTTGGGGGAATAAAACCTGGGTCCAAGCTCTGATACCATGTAAATGTGTTAGAAAACCTGCACAAATGGATCTAGCTAGTAAATGTTGAACACATAGCTTTGCAGAGCAAAAACATTAAAAGAAAATCGAAAGAAGAAAAGAATGATTCATAGAAAATAGGTTACAATGCTCATGATATAGCATTACTGGGTGAAGATCCCAAGCTAATGCACCATAGTGGTGATCAATGAGAAGACTCAACACCTACAACAAGTTCCAGAGAGAACTAACCAGTTGCGGAGTGAAAGAAGGAGCAAATCAGGGAGTAAATCATGTAGAAGAACTAACCAGTTGCGGAGTTAAAGAAGGAGAAAATCAAGGAATAAATCATGCAGAAGTAATCTTGCATGTAGTCGCATGCACTAACTAAGATTCCGCATGTAGGTGTGTAGTAGTTCCAACAAAATCGGCCAGTATTAGCATATAGAAGAAACACACCAAGAAGCCAACCCCTCGGACATGGGCATTCATGTAATACTTTGTTGAGTGCTCTCAAATTTCAAATTTGAAATAATTATTTTTTTGGTGGCCTCAAGTTTCAAACATGAAACAAAGGAGTTTGTTGCACATGGTATGTTTCATTCATTGCTTTAATTGAGTCATCTTGGTAGGACAGTGGTGGTGGCTCCTGTTCTCTATTTGTTGTCAAACTTCTAGGAGATGCAAACGACTATAGCAGAGAAAAAAGAGTTGCCAAAAAATCAAGAGAGCCAATAATTATCATGTTATCCATGACCATCATCCATGGAAATATCACATCCATGGCAATATCACAATCGATTAATGCAAGGGAAACAACAGAATAACTATACTATTGCAGAAATTAAATATAAATTTAGAAAATATTGAAGGTGTAATCATCTAGTAGTAGCCAGAAGAAACACACAAAGAATCCAACTTCCAAGACATGGGCATTCATGTAATTCGTTTTTGAGCACTCTCAAATTTAAAATTTGAAATAATGCTTTGTTGGGCGCCCTCAAATTTCAAAACTGAAATAAAAGAATGTGCTACAAACAGTATGCTTCATTCGGTGCCTTAATTGAGTCATCCTGGCAGGACAGTGGCGATGGCTCATGTTCGCTGTTTGTTGTTAGACCTCTGGGAGATGTAAACGACCATAGCAAAGAAAAAAGAGCTGCGAAAAAATCAAGAGAACCGGTAATTTTTATCATGTTATCTATGAGCATCATCCATGGCAATGTCACATCCATATCCCAAAAAGTTGCATTATATACTACTCCAAAACGTTTCCAATACTGGGCCCGTGCAACGAAAAGAATGAGTGCGCCTATGCCAGAATAAGTGAAGTGACAAGAAGATTAATGCTCCCACATCCACAACATTTGTTTCAATTCTCTGATTTGACATTGGCATTGTAGGCTAGATCTTGGTTTATGACTCAGTTCTTATACTCATAGGCTTTCTTTGGTTAAATCATCTATGAAAAAAACAATTGAGAATTATTAAAATGGGTGAGATCCCTTCAGGTGAATTCTGTGGTATTCATAGATCTCCCAAAGAACAAATTATGGACTAAAGCAGTAAATATTTGATTTTTCCCTGCTTTCTGGTTGTTGGGCGGAGCCCATGTATGTAACCCTCTATGAGAAACATGCTCGGAGAGAACGTAAAAGCATAAACTTGCATGCCAAAACCTGCAATGCAAAGAATCATTGAACATAAAGATATATACTATAGTAGGTGTCTGAATGTTGGGAATGCAAAGGCTAAACTGAGGGTTCGGTCACATGATATGATCTACTTATGTGGGATCATCAAATGATTGCTAAGTGATTCTGGTTGAACATCGGTATGAATCTTCTGCTATCCAAAATATCAAAAATCATATTGACCGATTTTCTCTTTGGTACCCCCTACCCACATCTGAAGGGTTCCATAGAGAAATCGAAAGTAACGATATGAGCACACAAATAGGAAGTTAGTGAATAAAAGTGGGAGTTATTGAAAGTTCTCTCCCACATCTAATATGAATCTTCTCCGCTAATGGGCAAGATGGGAAAACACCCAGTTGAGGCAAGATGAAACAGATAGAAAGGTTCCATCTTTAACATAATTTTTTCGAGAGGATCTCTAGTCATTCAAAAGTTTGATCATGAGTACTAATTTCATGCTCTCAAAATGGATATGCGGGGGAAATATTGGCATGCAAATAAGCAGGTACAAGCTAATTAACCTTTTTTGGTAGAGCCATCCGTATCGGTTAAATGTTGTAATGGTCCCAAGGAGTAGTAGGTATGAATCCCCATTGATGCACCTACCACTGTGCCTGATCTTGCTTCAACATATCTCACTGAGACATAGAAATTACCTGCTCATGGAATTTCATGGATAAAAATGGAAATATTCCCTAGAAACCCCATACCCATCTTTAGAATCAAACTGCCATTCTTAGTAGAGTTTTCAAGCTACTAGGTTGGGGAAGGATCCCCATCTATGGACAGCTTTCTAACAACCTGATGGGTCGAACAATGTTAATAATGGGGACTCATGGGCTTAATATATGGTATCTTAAGAAACTAAATTCATCTATCAGGGTAATGGAATGAAGTTTCAAGCAAGTGAATACCCTTTCATAGATGCTTTATTCACCAAGTGGAGTAGTTTGGTTCCTATAAGTGGTAGGTATTAGAGCAAGTCCATGATTTCTTTTATTTCCACTTGTCCTGTCTTTAATGGGAGAGCACTTCGTGTAATAGAACTTCATGCACTAATAAAATGTTTCTGGTTACTCCAACTCGAGGCATAAGAGGATTCATACTAGTAGGTTTTTTCAACCCCTCTGTTCTTCGACTTATCTCGACATTTGGGAAATATGATGGATGGTCCTGTCATTGAGAACTTCTCCACCTAATATTATTTGTCACTTATCCGAGTCATTACCTACGACTATAATCTTGAATCCAAGTACTAGTATTTGGTTTATACACCCATGTATACATGTCCCACAACCCTTTACTTGGATCTATCTTTATGCAAGGACTTCTCTTCATGCCCTATCTACAAGTATTCCATAGTGAACCTAAGAATGAGTAAAACATACTTGGTTATATCTTACAAGTCGAGTAGTCTATAGTGGCATTCCCAACATTAATTACTCTTAGCAGCATTAGCTATGTCCCCCTATGTACTTCATCTTATCCTGCTAAGTCAAGCGCTCTTACTTGACCAAGCCAACGTTGAAATCCATAGTTGGGGATTATCGCAAGTGTTTTGTGGTAGTGATGCTTTGACTATCCCTACATCGAGTGGAGAAAATGAACAACCTATCTATTTTGTTAACTCATCTTTCCTATCATTGCACAATTCGAGACATATCCAAGCTTATTTAGTGTATATCAGTTAGCACTAATTATTTTTTTATAGTCTCTGTAATTGAGATATAGAGAGTCTCAGACATATGGACTTCTTTATTGTGCATCCCAAGTTCGTGATTAGTAGCATGAGCAGAAGAAGACAACCTTTTATGCATATTTGGTACTCATCCTTCTGACAACCCCGATAAATACAATAACTTCTCTCGGGAACGACATAAATATAATCATATTGGGGTTGCTCACGAGATTGGATTGCACCAAAAAGTGCGATCTTAACTCACCATTTCGAGATTAAAAGGTGAATTCTCTCATAGAGCGTAGTCAATTCCCCCATTCAAGTGGTCTTAATCATATTTTTTATTCATTTTGGTAATCACATGGGTCTATAATGGGTCTCCTCCGATGTATAAACATGTAGAATCAAAGCGATCACTGATACTAACCATACTCATGTGAGAGTACCGAACCCACGTATGACTTCACTTATGCCATCAGCAACTATCAAGGATTAAAGCATGCATTATGCCACTCAATCAACTATTCTCTATCTCGAAATAAGAGCAAGATATGTGGGTGAAATTACCCCTCAAAAATCATCCCACATTTGATTCAGGAGATCTCCAAGCCTCTGTAATCTCAAATATTGTGTACCAAAACTGAATAGGTTATTTGTTACTCATGAGGGTGAGGTATTTATTGCTTGACTAAAAAGAGAGGAGACCAAGGATAAATACACACTTTCTATTATTATATGATGCATTTATACAATCTTACTAAGGATGCATTGGGTATCAATCTTGACTATGTTGCTTCCCCCCTAACATTCATGTCGCAAGTGTAACTAGTGGATCAATCATGTTAGAAAATTATATATTATAGGGCAATGGAACACATATAATATTGCAGAAATATGAACACAGGAAAAACATAAAACAAGAGAGACATAGATATATGTGGTTCACCCAATTTTGGCTACGTCCACGGAGAAATAACCAATCTTTCCTTTTATATTATCTATCAAAATGAATAGATACAACCTACAACAGATCCGTTGTAATTCCCTCTTCACTCTCACACAATATCCTCTCTCTTTCTCGCTCATAATACAGATCTACATAGACACATTACAATTCCCTCATATATGGCGAGGGGTTTCCTTCTAGGGAAAAAAACCCTAAATTAAGCATAATTTCTACCATGAGATTTATGCCTAATGAACGACCTAGGTTGACTACGAAATTACAACATTTTACAAGACAATTTTAGATATATTATTTATTTTATTTAGAGCCCTAAGGGGGGCTCTAAATAATCGTCGTTGCCCTGCCCTAGACCCCGGTGGAGGCACACATAAATGGGTGGTGTTGCCACCACATTACGAAATGGGATCCAATGAGGTGATACCTCTGAATAAAGAAGATAATCAGGGTCCACACCCAACAATATCCCACTTGGAGACTGATTATGGCAACTCCACTGCTGCTTTATTTTCTGGACAATGAATCCACTTTGGACCTAATTGTTTCTCATCTTCATCATCATACTTGAAGGCCAATTGAAACCGAGAATAATCTTAGTTTCTCCCTAGTTACAACTTTTGTTAACATATCTGCATGATTCTTGCTAGTGTGTATCTTTTCCATCTTCAACTATCCATCTTCCAACACTGGCTGTATGAAATGGTACTTTAGCTATATATCTTTAGTCTTGGAATGAAATCTAGAGTTCTTTGCAAGATGTATGGCACTCTAGTTGTCACTGTATAACCTACCCAACTCCTACTTCTTACCCAATTCATCCAGAAACCTTTGTAACCAAATAATTTCTTTAATAGCCTTTGTAGCAACAACATACTCTTCTTCTGTCATTGAGAGTGAAACATTTGTAGTTTTGAAACCCAACTCACTGTTGTTCCACCTACAGTAAACACAAACCCTTTGGTGCTCCTCCTTTTATCTCTATCACCCTCCATATTTGTATCAACATATCCCTATAGAGAAATGTTTGAACTACCAAAACATAATTCTTGATTTGTGGTACCTCTCAAATACCTGAGAATCCACTTCACCTCCATCTAATGTTCTTTTCTTGGATTGTTCATGTACCTTCTTACAACTCCCACTGCATGTGCAATATCAGGCCTTATGCAGACCATTGCATGCATTAAGCTTCCAACTGCTAATGCATATGGAACTTTAGACATATAAGCCATTTCTTCCTGAGTCTTGGGACACACCCCCTTACTTAGTTTGAAATAGCTAGCCAAAGGTATATTAGCTGGTTTTTCATTCTGCATATTAAATATTTTCAACACCTTTTCTCTGTACTCACTCTGATACAATGTTAATTTTTTATTCTTCCTGTCTCTAGTTATTCTCATACCAAGGATATGTTTTGCAACACTCAAATCCTTCATTGCAAATGATTTTTTCAATTTTATTTTGAGCACATTTATTTCCTGCATGTTAGAACCTGCAACAAGCATGTCATCTACATACAATAACAATATAATATAGCTGCCATCATTTTTCCTTTTCAGGTAAACACAATGATCTGAGTGACATCTAGTATAACCTTGTTTAGACATAAATTTGCCAAATTTCAGATACCACTTCCTTGGATCCTATTTTAAGCCACACAAGCTCTTCTTCAACCTGCACACTAGTTTCTCCTTTCCTTTTACCTCATATCCTTGTGGCTATTGCATATATATCTCTTCCTCTGAATCCCCATGGCGAAAGGTTGTCTTTACATCTAACTGCTCAAGATGCAAATCTTTAGCCACTACTAGACTTAAAATAGTTCTGATTGAATTCATTTTAAAAACATAAGAAAATATCTCGTCAAATTCTATACCCTTTTTATGTGAAAACCCCTTCACCACAAGTCTAGCTTTATACCTTTTTCTACCTCCATCTTCTTCCTTCAACCTGTATATGCATTTATTCTACAATGTTGTTTCACCTGCAGGCAACCTAACTAAGTCCCAAGTCTGGTTATGTACTAAGGAGTTCATCTCTTCTTTCATGGCTTTCTCCCATTTCTTCCTGGTTTCTACTTACATTGCTTCTTCATAACATTATGGTTCACGAGAATCAATCAACAATACATAATATAATGAAGGAGAGTATTGTTCAGGGGGTCTACTTATCCTGGTAGATCTTCTAACACCACTTTCAAGTGTATGAGGTGATTGTTGCTGTTGTGGTTGTTATTGTTGTTCTGACTGTTGATCATCATGATTTTCAGGCACCTTCACTTTTTCTGTGATCTCATCAAGCACTCTGTATTCATTGTTTTATTTTTCTTGTTTCTTTACTTGCATATGATCCTTATACAAAACCTTTTCATTCAATATAAAATTTATACTCCTAATGATTTTGTGTTTTTCATAGTCATAAAAGTGATAAGAAAAATCATTAACACCATATCCAATAAAGTTACATTTCTTTGATTTTTCCTCAAGCTTTGTTCTATTTTCTTTATTAATGTGGACAAAGGCTTCACAACCAAAAGTCTTTAAAAATGACCAGTTTACCTTTTTACCTATGCATGCCTCCTCTAGAATACCACCATCCAAGGAAATTTAAGGCCCTTTGTTTATTAAATAAACAGAAGTATCTACAACATCTATCCAAAATTGTAAAGGCAATCCTACATGCAATATCACGCACCTTGCACGCTCCATGATTGTCCTATTCATCCTTTTTGACACACCATTTTCTTGTGGTGTTCGTGGAACTGTCTTCTCTCTACGAATTCCATTCTCTAAATAGTACCTATCAAACTCTTTGCTACAATATTCACGTCCATTGTCTGATTTGAGACACTTGAACATTTTTCCTGTCTCATTTTCAACCAAAGCTTTCCATTTCTTGAAAGTATCAAATACATCAGACTTATCTCAAATACAATAATCCAGGTTTCTTTTGCTACATCATCAATAAAAGTAACATAATAATGAGATCCACCAAGAGATAATACTTGAGCAGTTCCCCTTACATCTATATGCACAAGCTCTAATTTTTCACTCTTGTTTTCTTTCCCAAATCTGAGGAATCCGACTCTCTTATGTTTTCCTTAAACACAATTCTCACAGAATTCCAAATCAACATGCTTCAAACCTGACAACAATTTTTTTGAGTGAAGAATCTGCATCCCCTTCTCACTCATGTTCCCAAGCCTATGATGCCACAATGTTGTATCTTCTCCTATAGAGGTTAAACGATTAACAGAATTAGAAATACCATTACATAAATACAATGTACCAACCTTTTCTCCTTTTTCTATAACCAAGGCTCCTTTAGTGACCTTCTAGGTTTTATTGGTAAAAGTAGTTACACAACCTTCACCTCCCAATTGCCCTATTGAAACAATATTTTTCTTCAGATCTAGAACATGCCTTACCTCCTTCAATAGCCATTAATTTCCATTCTGCTGTTTTATGAAAAATGTACCCATTCCAATGATTTTATAGGGTTTATCATCATCCAATCGAACCTATCCAAAATCTCCTTGAACATAATCATGAAAATGTTTCCTATCAGGTGTGGCATGGAATGAGGCCCCTGAATCTACCACCCAGACATCAATAATATTTTTTAATGAAAGAATCAAAGCATCTTGCAACACATAACTTGTCACATTCGCTTCATGATTATTTTATTGTTGTGTGTCTCCTACTTTTCCCTTCTAAGACTTGTAGTCTTTCTTTAGGTGTTCCCTCTTCTCGTGTTTCCAGCACACTATCCCCAATTTCGACTTGGATTTTCCTTTCCTTGACTTATTGTGATATCCTATGCTCTTTCCTCATTCCACTTTTCATCCTCTAGTCTCTATAGTCAAAGCATTACCTAATGTCACACCAGATATTTTATGTTGCATTTCCTCGCTAAGGATTTCACTCACAATATCATCAAACTTTAAAATACTAGATCTAGAGACAAAGTTACTAATGGCCATAACTGAACCATTCCAAATTTATGGCAATGAGCATAGAAATAACAGAGCCCTAACTTCATCATCAAAAGTTACCCCTACAGAACTTAACTGACTGGTAACTGTATTAAATTCATTTAAATGATCAACAACGGATCCACATTCTGACATATGCATATTAAATAAACACTTCATAAGAAATACCTTATTTGAGGCCGAGAGTTTTTCATATAGTTTGGCCAATGCCAACATTAAACCCTCTATTGTTGTTTCCATTGAAATATTAAAGGCTATCGACACCGCTAGGCATAACTGTATTGTTCCAAGTGCCTTCCTGTCAAGAATATCCCATTCTATGTCTGTAGTACTCATAAGTTTCTTTGTCATTCTACTCAATGGTAGGTACAAAATCTTTTTGATATAGATAATCTTCCATCTGCATCTTCCACAACTGGTAGTTTTGGCCGTCAAAATTTTTCGACCCTAGACCTACCATCTTATGCCATTTCTCCCACTCGAACTAGGAACCCTTCTCTCCTGCGCATTTATTAGCCAAATAGATCTTCAGCTCTAATACCAGTTGTTAGAAAATTATATATGACAGAGAAATGGAACACATAAAATATTGCAGAAATATAAACACAGAAAAAAGCATAAAACAAGAGAGACACATATATATGTGGTTCACCCAATTTAGGCTACGTCCATGGAGAAACAACCAGTCCTTCCTTTTATATTATCCAGCAAAATGAAGAGATACAATGTACAACAGATCCATTGTAATTCCCTCTTCTCTCACACACAATCTCCTCACTTTCACGCTCAGAATACAGATTTACATAGAGGCAACACAATTCCCTCATATATAGCGAGGGGTTTCCTTCTAGGGCAGAAAACCCTAAATTAAACATAATTTCTACCGTCATATTTTTTCCTAATGAATGGCCCAGATTCACTAAAAAATACAACATTTTACAAGGACATTTTACATCTATTTTTAGCTTTTAGGGGGCTCCAAATAATCGTTGTCGTCCCCCTAGTGATATAGACATTTTTGTGCCTTACAGCTTTGAGCATGAAATGTCCATAATCCAAGGGATCCAAAGTCCCTAAAAGTGTTGTTCCTGCCCCTAAAGGAACAAGGTCAACCAATGAAAGCTTCTCCCAGAAGTTCTCCACCAAAAACTACTCAGAATCAGTCAAATCAAGATCAATTCAAGTGCTCCACTAGCTGCTTGCGTTGCAAATCACCCCAGTACACTAGCTAGGTGTGTTGCAACGCACCTAAATGCACTACCAGGGTGCGCTGAGCGAGAAATGCCAAATGGTAGTGTCATTCCGCGAGGTGTACAGACAATGGAAGCTTCCAGAATCTTCCTCAATGACACTTGCCTCACTGAGTTCGACCAAGGATGAGTAAGAGGCTCTCAGCCTCCAAGTGGAAGCAAGAACTAATAGAGAGAAGCCACAAGTCAAAACATAAGCTGACTCATCCTCTCTGCTTACATCTATATATGGATCCCTCATCCCAGAGATCCAGAGGCTGGAATTTTGTACTTTGCAGAGAATTGTTGTTGGTTTGAGATTGAGATTAGTGCATTGGGTGATTTATGCTTTTTTGGAGGTGAGGAAGGGATTCCTTTGCTGGGAGTTAGATGCTTGATCGGGACTCACTTGGTTGTATCTCCTCTTGGACTTTCTTATTATATCAATAAAACTATTTGAGTTTCTCCTACACGCTGTGTATCAATGATGCTTTGTTATATTTGCATGTTTAGCTTAAATCTGATCCTAAGCTAGTTATGAATGTAAATCTATATCTTTCATGTAGTTTTCCTCTTTTGTGATCTTGCAGGAAACTTGGTGAAGCTGGACCAGTAAGGGAGCAGGCAACGGGAAGCGAGCAAAGAGGAGAGTGATTGGATCGACAAACTAGCGCAAGACACAGGTTAGTTGCATCCTTCCTCTTCGTTTACATTTCATAAAGAAGAATACGAAAGTAGTTTTCCTTGTTTGTTGCTAAGGTACTATCACACCTTAGAGTGGGATAGGGGCATTCTGAATAGATACTTTTCCCAACAACAAATTGGCGACTCCGCTGGGGAGCGTGTCTAGTTAGTTTATTTGTGTTTCTATTGTTGTTCTTCTCATAAACTTAGGAGTGGCAAATCGAACTGCATTTGCCATTTACAAATGCAAAGTAGAGATCTGCTACTCTAGTCCATTCACTGGGCCTGTTTATGATCTGAACAGCTGATCCACAAATGCTCTAATTGCCCTTTGTGATAGCTCTTATTCCTCCTTCAAATCATCCCTCTAATTGTACCTTATTGATAGCTTTTATCCGGCCAAAAACCATAGATTAAACTGCAAACCGTGACCCAGAACCCAGAGACAATTCTCGTTTCTGCTTCAGCGCAGGCTCTGTGAAGAGGTTCTGCATTTCAACGCAGGTCCCAAGAGGGCTACCTGCGCTGCAATTCAGTTTCTCTGTGCAACAGGTGCGCTGATCAGCCTTTGCCCTGTGCAGCTGTGGTTCTTTGCTTCATTTTGTTCAGTTTTATCTCTGATTTTTGCAGCCTGTTATCAATGTGTGTACCTATCTGAAAACCCCTTTTCTTTGCCTTAATTCTGCCTCAGTTGTATAAAAGAAACTGTATTTGTTTTTGTGTATTTGTAACATCATTTGCAGTTTCCCATTACAAAAGTAAACTAGTCATACTGTCGCCCTTAGATCTAGACCTGTCGTAAGTGTCGTTTTGATCTTAGGAGTAAGTTTGTTTGCTGTTGACAGTTGATTACGCTTTTACTTTTGTCTTTTGGTTTTAATTTGTGAATTTATAGTGTCGAAACAAGTGTTTATTTCAAAATCATAAAGTGTCGTAATCATCTCTACTTTGTTGATTTCGAAAAAGAAGCTTGTTTGTGTTTTTCACTTGAAATCGAATTCAAATTTGTACAACAACTTTCTTTTTAGGCATCAATATTAAGAAAGTGAAAACAAATACATGCATATGTGCATTTGCATTTTGACAGTTTGTATGATTTGATTTAGGAAAAGTGCATTTACAGTGTGCTCTATGCTCTTTGAGAAAAGATTGTGTCTTTCTTTTCCCCTTGTAGCTAGGATTTTCATTGTTGAAAAGAGATAAAAGCTTGCTTATCATCTTTAGACTGCATTTAGGAATTTTATCTACATCTCGTGGTGATCCAAAAAGGAAAACTTCTAAGAAAGATCAACCTAAAATAAATTGAATGAACTTAACAACGCTTTGTAACTTAACGCACAACATAGAGGTCTAGGCTAGAGACGTGTTCCGGCGTCGTAAAACCTGGTAACTGTTGGCCTCACTAATGGTTGGGTGATTCCTCCTGAGAGACGATAAGTGCCAGTACGGATTGTGCTCCCACATACCGTCGAGTATATATTGGGAGACCCCTATAGGCTCAAAATCTTTATCCATAGGAAGCCGTGTCGGCCGCCCTACTGATCGCAATGCACTGAACACAGCATTCGGGAAGATTGACCACCCGTACCCTAAAAATTATTCTGCGATTTTGCGATTGGTTTGGCACACCCTCTACCTAGAACTCTAGAGCAGTCCCTTTCGTTCCTTTTCAGACTCCTTAACGGAAAAGGTCCATCTGAGCACTTGTCACTTCAGGCTCATTAAAAATCGAAGGAGACTAGAGTCATCTTTTGCTTTTTCTCGACTCTTTAAAATTGAAAAAGCAAGTTGTGTCCAAGAGTCGTTAAAATTTATTTTAAACGGAATATTCATACCCTTTTTCCTGCGTTGATCTTTAGGTTGAGAAAATGGAGCCTACCAACCAAGGAATTCCCCTTGGTGGAAATCCTAGTCCCTTCTCCTCTTGGGAAGATGTTGGTGCGCCCCATATGGCCACATTGTTGCTTCCAGGACTGACAATTGGCTTGCCGGTCTGGCTCTTCTCAGCCAATGTCGTTCAGAACACCACTATTCCTGAACAGTCGAATCAGCAGTTAGACGAGTCCAGAATTTCCCACCAACCTTCTACTTCCTCTAATTCTTCCTCTCTTCCTTCCTCTTCGCGTGACAGGACTGGTAAAGCTAAAAACCAAGTTCCTAAGGAGAAAAAGGAAAATAAGAAGAAAGAGAAAAAGAAGAAGGAGCCAAAGGCAAATAAAGGAAAACAAGTGTCGTCTAATGAAAATCCACACACAGCACTGACCAGGCCTAAATCGCCATGTGTCATTTGCAAGGGAGACCATTTTCACAGAGATTGTCCTTGCATCCATTGGATACTAAGGGACTGGTCTCCCCGTTTGCACAATCCGGTGTCGTCAACCTCTGATGGCCATGTTGAAAGTACACCGTCAACTAGCGAAAGTGAAGTTCCAGGACAAAAAGATAGAGCTAGACCTCCCTGTAGATTGTGCGAAGGCAACCATGCCCTCCACCGTTGTCCCTTCTTAGACGAGGCTAAAAGAGTCTTGGAAGATCGTCCGGTTTCACCGTTACGACTTCCTCTTGGATATAAAAAACTCTTGCCGAGTCCTTCGTTAGTTGAGAATCCAGCTGGCCCGCTCAAGTGGTTAGCTGAAGCATCTATCATTGAAGATAAACCAACTGAATCCATACCAGATGAAAGTCAAAAGGTCGACGCGGCAGTTGACCCGGTCTTGCCTTCAGAGGTTTTATCTTTGAATGATACAGTCACTGAAGAGGATAAGGATGACACCGTCCAAATTCTCTTCATCAACACAAACTCCGACGAACACGGGGGCAATCCACCCATTCCTTTATCGCGGGAAGGAAGTTCGTCAGAGTGATACCCGGCCGTCTACTCGGTCCCACCTCCAAGAAACCTAGTTGTATCCTTCGACTGGAACCAACTAGGAAGACCCCGTTTGCGAGCAAGCATACCATTCAGAATTATCGTCCAAATATACATAATGGTCATGGCTGGCACCATCATAGATGAAGGGGCGTCTATGAGTATCCTTTCCTCTATTGCTTGGAAAGCGCTTGGTTCACCATCGCTTTTTCCTGAGATGAGAAATCTGACAGGCTTTGATAAAGGAACCAGTCAACCTTTAGGGATCCTCCCCAATGTGCCCATAACATTGAAAGGGAAGACCATTCAAATGAACGTGATGGTCGTTCAAGGACCCTTGGATTATAACCTACTCCTTGGATGAGACTATATTTATTGCATGGGAGCCATCGTCTCCTCACTCTTTAGAGTAATGTGTTTTCCGCACGAAGGAAGAGTGGTCAAGCTCGTGGACCAGCTTTCATTTCCCGGATCACGCATCGCAAATAGTCATATACCATCCCTAAATGGTCTCTTCACACAAGAAATGTCTCAACCCACAGTCTGTCTTCCCGATGAGCGCGAGTAATTCGGAGGGATATGACTGGAACCCAGGGGGCATGCGTCCTGGTCTGCTTCGACAGGAAAACTTTGGGTATGTGGTAGGTTTCCACGAGAGAATATGACTAGTCCATACCCCGTCCGTGATTGGAAGAGGGGTTGTTCTAGAATAAGATTCTTTTGTCAAAGTTATGTGTTTGGCGCTCTTTGTCACTCACCTTTGTCTATCTCGGTAGACATCACCTAAGAAGTGTTTTGTTTGTTGCGCAAATGAGACAATCTTTGGTAACTTGAAAGAGGTAGGCCTTTCCTGGTAGAACAAATGTTTTATCTGCAAATTGAGGGGTAACCTTGAAATCGTATTTTATACCTGGGGGCATGCAAACCTTTTGGAGTGCAAGCAAGGGGCGGCTATTTATTTTTTAAATTTTTAGGACCTCTAACCCTTTAAACTCGTAGGATTAGTCATTTCCGAGCTTGCATAAAGAAAGGATGCAGGGCAAAGCTTTATAAGGTGCAAGCTCCATAAAAAATGGCATCTTCAATGAGACATTCTTATCATACGACTGGATTAATCGAGTAGTTTTAGCACATAGTTCATGCTCTTTAAAAAATAAACATAAGACCGAGCAAGTGTTTCAATCCGCGTTTAAGCTAGTTAAAAAATGAACTATCCTCTGGTAAATAACCACCGTGAATGTAACATTATCAGCCATTAAAGCCTTGGTCGTGTTTGCACCGTCACCTCCACTTTTCATTGGCCGATCATTCACCTCCATTTGATTGTTTACCCATTTTGAGGAACAGCTGCGAAGAGTGATTTCACTAACCATCCTTGTGACACTGCCATGATTGGAAAATTCCAACCCTTACCTGGAATCAGCTGCTACCCGTCTTATCACTCGTTCCTCAAAAGACGAGTCTTCTTTAAGCTCTTTTCATCTGACTCGTAAAATATTAAAATATTGCCGAGTTTTGGCCTTCCAGCTCGTTAAAGCGACCGGAAGTGCTATCCCTCCTCTAGATTTTAATATTTTTGGACCTGAGGGATTATTGCACAAAACGATCGAGCACTTGCATTGTTCGGCTCGTTAAAACTATCAAAAAATCATCCCTTCTGTATCGTTTTATACTTTTTCGGACTTAAGGGATTAGATGACGAAAAAGGAATTCTGGATTTACCTTTATGTACCTTTTCAGACTCTCTAAAAATGAAAAGGACCGAGTTATCTTTGTCGTTAAACTCGTTAAAAACATTAATAGTGACAAACTTGTCTTTAGACGAGAACGAGTTTCACTATCGCTAGGCTCGTTAAAACATAGCGATGGGTTTGCCCGAAGGGCAAATTATAGAACAAGCATATGTTATCCTCCTCAAGCTTGACAAAAATAAAGAGGTACTGGTCAGCAATGACTGGGGAAAAAATGGGAAGAAACTCAAAGAATCTTTATTGGTAGCAAGTCGCTCTTGAACATGACACTTCCACTCCGTGCCTGAGTCGGGTTGGGTTGTTTCATTCATCGGTCACATCACCATGGTCTCGCCATACCATCCACCTTTGGGGTAAATGCTACCAATCCATCATTTAAGTGTCGCCGATATGTTTAAGAGAAGTCATCCAGAGAAGTCACCCGTGTCCCATCCACTACCATACATTATACTTCATCCTTTCATGACCGCCACCCTGAACCATATATCATCAGATCGTTTTTGCCTCCATCAAAATCATTTGCTCCGTTCCGTGTCATTGATGTCGGATACATCAAGGCCCTCCTTTGACGGATCGCTTCTTGTCGACACCAGCTCATTATCCAAGAAGTTGATCTAGGAACACCCCCTTCAGTACTTTGAAGCTTGCATGCCTCAATGGAAAGTTTCTCACTTCCGGCGACAGGTATACATCAATGACCTTCGACCGAAAGATTTTGCATGGTGTTTGACGCCAAGTCCTTTATTCACACCACGTGAATTGTACTGCAGTACCTTGAGGGTCATTATCATTATCGGTGATTCCTCTCGCGCTTGTTAACAGTTTACATCATTGACTGGTAATCAAGCGATGTCTTTCCATGTTCGACTTCAAAAAATTTCTCACATGGATCGACTTGTACTTAGAGTGAAGATCGGACGAGATTGAAGACCCCGGATCTAGTTTCATCCATCCGGCTACGATATATATTCAGGAAAAATAAAGACATTGACATGTACAGCATTGCAGCACAGATAATCATCCTACCAAAAGGATGATGATTTCATCAAGATCATTAGTCTACCATCAGACGATTGTCTGTCCCATGTACATAAAAATGAATTTATAAAGTTGAGCATGGGAATGCCCACCTCAGCTAGATCATGAAAACAGTATGAAAATAATGTATTGTATTGTATCTTATTACAGGTCTCCTCCCAGCATTGAAAGAACTTCGGATCCTCCTAATAAAGCATTTCACCCGATAAACGACCTCATACTTTAGGGGGCAACTGTTATAGACATTTTTGTGCCTT
Organism: Pinus tabuliformis; assembly: GCA_031772625.1. Classification (NCBI taxonomy): domain Eukaryota; kingdom Viridiplantae; phylum Streptophyta; class Pinopsida; order Pinales; family Pinaceae; genus Pinus; species Pinus tabuliformis. The sequence goes on along the minus strand of CM062805.1, from coordinate 736,631,763 downwards.
ACAACTTTGAGCATGAAATGTCCATAATCCAAGGGATCCAAAGTCCCTAAAAGTGTTGTTCCTGCCCATAAAGGAACAAGGTCAACCAATGACAGCTTCTCCCAGAAGTTCTCCACCAAAAACTACTCAGAATCAGTCAAATCAGGATCATTTCAAGTGCTCCACTAGCTGCCTGCATTTCAAAGCACCCCAGTACACTAGCTAGGTGTGTTGCAACGCACCTAAATGCACTACCAGGGTGCACTGAGCGAGAAATGCCAAATGGCAGTGTCATTCCGCGAGGTGTACAGACAATGGAAGCTTCCAGAATCTTCCTCAATGACACTTGCCTCACTGAGTTCGACCAAGTATGAGTAAGAGGCTCTCAGCCTCCAAGTGGAAGCAAGAACTGACAGAGAGAATCCACAAGTCAAAACATAAGCTGACTCATCCTCTCTGCTTACATCTATATATGGATCCCTCATCCCAGAGATCCAGAGGCTGAAATTTTGTACTTTGCAGAGAATTGTTGTTGGTTTGAGATTGAGATTAGTGCATTGGGTGATTTATGATTTTTTGGAGGTGAGGAAGGGATTCCTTTGCTGGGAGGTAGATGCTGGATCGAGACTCACTTGGTTGTATCTCCTCTTGGACTTTCTTATTATATCAATAAAACTATTTGAGTTTCTCCTACATGCTGTGTATCAATGATGCTTTGTTATATTTGCATGTTTAGCTTAAATCTGATCCTAAGCTAGTTATTAATGTAAATCTATATCTTTCCTGTATTTTTCCTCTTCTGTGATCTTGCAGGAAACTTGGTGAATCTAGACCAGTAAGGGAGCAGGCAGCGGGAAGCGAGCAAAGAGGAGAGTGATTGGATCGACAAACTAGCGCAAGACACAGGTTAGTTGCATCCTTCCTCTTCGTTTACATTTCATAAAGAAGAATACGAAAGTACTTTTCCTTGTTTTTTGCTAAGGCACTATCACACCTTAGAGTGGGATAGGGGCGTTTTGAATAGATACTTTTCCCAACAACACCTAGACCCCCTGGCAGCGCACATAAATGGGCGACATTGCCACCACATTACGAAATTGGGTCCAATGTAGTGATACCTTTGAATAAAGAATAAAAATTATAGGCTCCACACCTAACAATACGATGTGCATTCATTCTTGGGTACTTTTATATGATGATTGATTATTTGTCATTAGGTGTAATCAGGGTGTAATGGACTGGTCAACTGATTGTGATACACATCCTTCGAACTAGATTTTTCAATAGATATTTGGGATTAATAACAAGTGGTGATGGATGATAAGATGTGTGCTGTGAAAGTTTCTTTATAACCTGGGTTAGGTGTGTCTCGACTCCTTGTGCTTTCCCAAAATTTTTGAGCCCAGTTGGATATGTATGAATTGCTACTTAATTGGTTAGCTTACTGACTATCTTACGTGAGTTCTTTGTGCTCAGTGAGGGCTAAGTTTCTTTCTTGCTAGCTTAGGTCTCAGTACTTTCCTTGGTTGGTACACATTCCATTATCCACTCATACCTACACTACCTTTTCACCTTACCTATGCGCCCTATGAACAATTTAGTAAGTAGCCCAAAGGCCACATACCTATATCGATCATTGATAGTAGTAAGATCATGGCCTATCTTTTATTTCCCTTTCTAATCATGATGCCCTATCTTCGGTTTCCCTTGTTGGTTTCTTGGTAGGAATCTCTTCTGCTTTACCCACTGCATGACTCTTCTTATTTCATATAAAGGTGATAGCATTTGAACCTGCAGTATTTCTTTTACACGGATGTGCTAACCAAGGTAAACCACCCTTGTCTATTTTCTCCTATAAAGGCTTCAAAATGGTTGTTGGCACTGACTATGGGATACCACAATTTGTTGCTACTGATCATCTAGCCAAAATGGCCCCATCGAGAAAGCTAGGAGTGAGATGCCTCCACCTCTAACACAAAGAAATCACAACTTGCCACCCCTACCTCTACGGATATAGAGTCTGCGAGGAAGGCATCTCGTCCATTAGTTTCATTTTCACTAGCCCTTGTACTAATCCCAGCTAATACCTTCACCCATTATACAAAAACAATTGAGGTCACAGGACACATAGAACCATTGATAATAACATGGGTAATAAGTAGATAGTAAAGATTCTAAAGGGTGCTAGAGTAGTTGATATCAACAAGATCCCACTAAGCCAATGGAGTAGTAGATCCAGTAACATATGAAGTTTATCCACTAGCATAGGACACGAAGGTATAGGTAGTTTACTGAGTGGTGATAAAATCAAAGCCTATTCGAGAGTCCGAAGCAAAGGAATATACAACATTTCTTGGAGATAGAGATTAATAACCCCAAGGTGTACGAAAGGAAAGGAAATACAAAGGCCATGGTGTATGAAAGGAAAATAAAGGAGGTTTAGGGCTAATGCATAGGACCCAAAGAAGAGCTCAAGGCATCAAAAATCAAGGTCAAGGCCTGAGGTGTGGGAAAGATAAACCAAATAAGAGCTCACATTGTTCAGTACAAGGCTAAAAGAATATCTCACATTGTTCGGGTTTAGTGCACGCGCAAGGTTCGAAACATTAGCTACCACAAGGTCGGTGTTAGATAAGTGAATAATATGAGTAGTTTTCTGTCTAGGTAAATTGAAAGCATCTTTCCACTCGAGTGGAAAGGAACCATCCACTCGTTTAGAATGAAACAAACAAAAAAGAATAATTTGTAATTCATATCCCAGCCAGGCGCTAAAGAATTGGATTGAGTGCTCATGAACTAGCTCGAGAGTGTGTCATATGGAATGAAGAAATCATTGATAAATATGGTAAATGCTGGGTGCAGGTGCCAAAAGGATCATCTTTCAAAGACTAAGCCTAGGTATGCAGCTAGAGAAAGCTCCATCAATAAAAAGTTTTTTATAGAATCTCTGATGCAGTGAGTAACTTTCCAAATGTTTGTCATCCCAATTGTGATAAGTCCATATGTGCTCAATGCACCCAACCAAGGTTAACTAAAGAGGTTCCAAGGGCATAGACCAAGCACACTAACTTAAGCCTACCCAAGTGGATCATTAATAGCTTATATGATGAGCGACCATGAAATTACGCTAAGGAAAAACTAGAAGATTGGCTACGTACTTGGATAATGGGATGGGTCGATTATGTGTTTTCCCCTAGAAGTTGTTTTCTTAGTCTATTTAAAGAAATTATTGAACCGAAATTTGTAGGAATTTACAGGGTAAGTTCCTCAGAAAGAACCCCAAAAGGACACCTCTCACAACCAGATCACAGATCAATACACCAGTATTTTTGACGTGGTTAAAACCCTCAAAGAGGGAAACAGTCCACGGCCTGAGCCAACGCGGCCACTTCAGGCAATTTATTAATCAAAGAATGAAAATTTACATAAGCTTCTATCATGCACGGATTACGCTACAAATGACCCTCCATGTGCTTTAAATAGAATTCATGGACCAATCGGGTGTCAAGCCACGGATCAAGTGTCAGTAATACCGAGGAGAGAATGAACCGTCAGATCACTACATATCGTGACCGTCGGATTGTAAGTTAAAAAATGTACAACGGTAAAGAAACACACTTTACCTAACTCTACACTAGACCAAGTTGTACTTAACTATTTCCTATGTGTCGGAATATCCTAACATCCCCCCTTAAGAACAACTTGGGATAGGATTGAAGGATTTACAAATATGACACAATAGGAGAAGGAAGGAGGTACTAGAGCCTATCAACCCTTAGTGACAACTTCCTGAACTCCAACCATAAATCGAAGTTTAGTGAACTTCGCCTCTGTGAGAGCCTTTGTGAAGATGTCTGCAACTTGATCATCTGTTGAACAATATTGCACTTCAAGAACATGGTCGTGAATGAGCTTTCTGATGAAGTGCATGTGCAGTTCAATGTGTTTGCTGCGCTGATGTTGAACTGGATCTTTGCATAGCTGAATGGCACTTTGATTATCACACCAAAGTGTAGTCGGATGCTGCTGCTGAAAGCCAAATTCTGATAGGATCTGACGAAGCCACAAGGCTTCCTTACTAGCTTCTACGGCACCACGATACTCTGCTTCTGCTGATGAAAGAGAAATGGCACCCTGTTTCTTGCAAGCCCATGTAATAGGTCCTGAACCAAGAGTGAACACATAACCGGCAGTAGACTTCCGATCATCAGGGTCACCAGCCCAATCGGAATCAGTGAAACCAACCAATAGAGGAGATGCTTTGGCACTGTAATGAATCCCAAACTGAACTGTACCTCGAACATAACGAAGTATTCTTTTAGCTACTTTCCAATGACTTTCACGGGGGTTTTTCATGAACCGAGCAACAAGGCCAATAGCAAAGGAAAGGTCAGGACGAGTATGGGTTAGATACAAAAGTTTTCCTACAAGTTGACGGTATAAGGTAGCATCAACTTCAGGAGAAGTACAAGTGACTGAGAGTTTGACTCCAGACTGAAAGGGAGAAGGGGCTGGCTTACAATATTCCATGTGAAAATGACGTAGAATATCACAAGCATACTTGGACTGGGAAAGGGAAATACCCTCCTTGGATTGCAAGACTTGAAGACCGAGAAAATAGTGTGAGTGTCCTAAGTCTGTCATTTCAAATTTCCTTTTGAGGCTGGACTTCACATGGTTTATAAGGTTGGGATCACTACCAGTAAGGATAAGATCATCAACATAAAGAACAAGGATGATAAGAGAGTTGCCCACTATCTTGGTGTAGACAGTATTGTCAAAATGACACCTAGAAAAGCCAGATTCTAAAAGAAAGCTATCCATTTTGGCATACCAAGCCCGAGGAGCTTGCTTGAGACCATAAAGGGATTTCTTAAGTCGACAAACAAGGCTGGATTCTGTTTGTATGAAGCCAATGGGTTGTTCCATATAGATTTCTTCATGCAAGTCCCCATGCAAGAAGGCAGATTTAACATCCATCTGATGGACTTCCCATTTGAAAGAGGCAGCAAGGGAAAGAACAAGGCAGATAGAGTTCATTTTGGCAACAGGGGAGAAGGTTTCAGTGTATTCAATGCCTTCAACCTGTGAAAAGCCCTTAGCAACAAGACGAGCTTTATGTTTATCAACTTTCCCATCTGGTCCATACTTGGTTCTGTAAACCCATTTGCATCTAACAAGTTTTCGTCCCTTTGGTAAAGGAACAAGATCCCATGTATCATTTGCCAATAATGAATGATATTCTTCATTCATAGCTGCTTCCCAATCTGGATGGCCTGAAGCTTCTGCAAAGGTGTCAGGATCATAATTTACTGGAGCTTGAGCCAGTAAAGAAGAGGCTCTCTCGAACTAAGAACGTGTGCGTCGCTGATCTGTAGGATCACCGGCAAGATCACCTGCTGCATCTCGAGTAGCACGAACCCATTTTGGAAGCTCAGGAGCTGAAGGAGGATCCTGAGAGGGTGGGGGAGGATTGTCATCCTCACTTTCATCATCTGAAGAAGAAATGTTTTCAAAGGTAGAAGAGATAGGGAGAGGTGGCACAGCCGCCGGACTAGGCTCGCAGGCCGATATATTTTCATCAAATTTTACATCTCTTCTAATGATAACATTTTTGGAACTAAATGGAATAAGTCTATAGCCTTTGACATCTTCAGAATATCCAACAAAATTACATTTTTCACTCTTAGGTTCTAAAGCTTTATGCTTTTCATCTGGAATATGGGCCCACGCTTCACTTCCAAAAACACGAAAGTGACTTACATCTGGTTTGATTGAGCTCCATGCTTCTTCTGGAGTTATATTATTTAAAGCCTTAGTAGGAGTGCGATTTATTATGTAATTTGCACAGTTAATTGCTTCTGCCCAAAAACTAAGACCAAGTCCTTTAGATTGTAGCATACAATTAGCCATTTCCTTTAAGGTGCGATTCTTCCTTTCAGCTACACCATTTTGTTGTGGAGTATATGGAACAGTATGTTGCATTTGAATTCCATTCTCAGTGCAATAGTTGATGAATGTGTTTTTAACATATTCTCCGCCATTATCAGAATCTCTTAACTTAAGAATTTGATGTCCAAATTGTTTTTCAACAAAGGCCTTGAACGCCAAAAAAGTGTTAAATACTTCACTCTTGAGTTTTAAGAAGTATACCCAAGTGCGTCTGGAGAAATCATCAATGAAAGTTAAGAAATACTTGCAACCAGAGAATGACACAACTGGAAGTGGACCACATAAATCACTATGCACAAGCTGTAAAGGGGCTGAGGCGTGCCAAGAGGCACGTTTTTCAAAACTGTCCCGACGATGTTTTCCGAGTACACATCCGAAAAAAACACCATCTCTGCAAGATACCATAGGAAGACCTGTCACCATATTTTCTTTACATAGATGCTGAAGGGAGTGATAGTTTAAGTGACCAAATCGCTCATGCCAAAGTTTTCTCACTTCATCGTTATGAGCAACAAATACTGAGGGAAGATTTGATGACCCAAAGTTGTGAAACTTATACAACCTTGTAGAATCATCAGCAATGCCAGTAGCCAAAATCTGTTCAGGATATTTTAAGTCCTTGATTACAACATCATGAGGTGAAAATTCAACGATTTTACCTTCACCTGAATGAGTTATCTGATATACAGATAGAAGGTTGCAGGATAAGGTTGGAACACATAGTACATCATTAAACTGACCATGGTCTAGATGAACAGTTCCAGTCCCTACAACATTAAGAGATCTATCATCACCAACATATATATTTTTGGTGTTACAATCATATAAAGAAGAAAACATGGCTTTGTTTTTGGCCATGTGATAAGAAGCTCCAGAATCAATGAGCCACTCATGAGAATGAGAAGAAGAAGATACATTTAATGCATAGCCAGACCGAGATGCTTGACAACCACATGCAGAAAGTGCCATTCCTGAAGATGAAGTTGAAGTTGAAGATTGCCCCAAATGGATGTTATGCTTCTTCATTGCTGCTTCCAAGGCTTCCATCTTTTTAAAGCATTTTGATTCTAAGTGGCCATCTCGATTACAAAAATTGCAATGTCTATCAATCTTCTTCCCTTTGTTTTTATTTGTCTTATCATTTTGTTGAAATGATTTTTCATTTTGGGGCTGAAATTGCTTAGGACCCTTGTTTGGTTTAGGACCATTCTTTTTAGGATATGACTTCTTAGGATTCTTTGAATTTGGTTGTTGCTGGCCGGCTAACGCTTTCTTGGAAGAGTTTCCAAGATTAAGAAGACCAAGGTGTAAGAGTTTTTCTTGTTCTCTTATTAAAGAATCACAAAAAGAGTCAAAGGAAGGGGGCTTGTAGTCTTTTCCTTGAGAAATGAAGGCTTCTCTTGTAGAATGGAAGGTGGAAAAAAATACAGAGTAGGCTGGTCCCAACTTAGTAAGGATGGAATAAATAAGGTTACTATCTTCTTTCTTAACCTTAACACTTTCCAAGAGATATCTAAGGGTCTTGAACTTGGACAAGAAATCTTCAATGCAAGAAAAATTATTAGGGTCCAATGTAAGCAACTCATTTTCAAGTTGATGGGCTCTAATTTCATTTTTAATCCCAAAAACTTTAGTGATTTGTTCCAATGCTTCATTAGGAGTATCAAGTTCTGCAATATGGAATCTAAGATCAGGAGAAATAGACATCCCTATCAAACCACGTGCTTGATCTTGTCTATTTTCCCATTTAGCAACCTTATCTTCATCCTTCGGTTTCTTCTCTTGGCCTGTGGCTATTCTGTAGAGACCTTTACTTCTAAGTAAATCCTTAATGTAGGACAACCATTGGAAGTAGTTGGTGTTGTCAAGGGTAACTTGGTATTGAATTTCTATTTCAACAGAAACTGAAGCTGAAGATGCTGAAAGTAAGTGTTCCAATGGATAGATCTCGAAAAATTAGGCTGGTTTAAAAAAAACGGCTCTGAAAAAGGCTTCCGGATGAAGAAGTTATGGCTTTTTGAAAAAAAGTTGTTGAAGTTGCCGACGAAGTGCGGGAATGTGCGGAAATGAAAAAGTCTGCCCCCACAAAATGGAGACTTGAACCCAAGACCTCTACTCTCTTAAAATAGCTTTGAGCCAATTGATCTATACAAAAAATTAGAGAGAGAGAGAGAGAGAGAGGGGGGGGGGGCTTTGGGTTGCGTGCTTGCTTTGAGAAAGCTCTTTTTCCCTACAAAACAAAAAACACAAAACCCAACACGGACATGCAAAGAAAACGAACCTTATGGCTCGAAGTTAGCATTAGCTGAAAAACTAAATATTTTCAAAAATGAACCTTACGGCTCAAAGTTAGCTTTGGCCGGAAACTAAATATTTTCCTCAATATTTCTGATTTTCCGAGATCACCCTAAGGCGCAGGGAAAAGAGCATATGCATGAGAAAAATCCTTCCTTTCTGTTTCTGATTTGCCCAGATCGCATAGAGTCGTAGGGCAAAGAGCATACGCAGAAATGAAAGGTATAGATCCGATAATAAAAGGCTAAATAAACCGAAACCGAAATAAACAGAGAGAAAATAACAGTAAACTGCAAATAAACATTGTATACCTCCAGATCTTAAAAATGACACAGCTAGGGCTACCGGAAACCTTTTCGCGTGAAACGAAAGGGGTTCCTCACTGGAATAGATGCTCCGAACACAACAGAGCAATCCTCTCGGCCCGAAAGCAGTCAGAAACAGCAGATCTAGGAAACGACAGTCGGATGCAGTTCTACCGGCTTCAGATTTGGATCACCAACGGACACGGCCCTCAAATAGCTCTGATACCATGTAGGAATTTACAGGGTAAGTTCCTCAGAAAGAACACCAAAAGGACACTGCTCACAACCAGATCACAGATCAATACACCAGTATTTTTGACGTGGTTAAAACCCTCAAAGAGGGAAACAGTCCACGGCCTGAGCCAACGCGGCCAGTTCAGGCAATTTATTAATCAAAGAATGAAAATTTACATAAGCTTCTCTCATGCACGGATTACCCTACAAATGACCCTCCATGCGCTTTAAATAGAATTCATGGACCAATCGGGTGTCAAGCCACGAATCAAGTGTCGGTAATACCGAGGAGAGAATGAACCGTCGGATCACTACATATCGTGACCGTCAGATTGTAAGTTACAAAATGTACAACGGTAAAGAAACACACTTTACCTAACTCTATACCTAACTCTACACTAGACCAAGTTGTACTTAACTATTTTCGATGTGTTGGAATATCCTAACAAAATCCCCCCATAGGTCATTTTTGTAGTTTTCCCCATCGAGGAATAAGAAAAGGAAAATACCCTTATAAGGTTCCCTATAAGGTGGTATAAGGCTCTCCTTCCATTAGGCTATGTCATGATACGCCTATAGAGTATGAATTCCATTCTAATTAATTTCATGTAACTATTGTAATATTTAGTATAGTAGGCCAATGGGGAGATCCCATCCCCAGGTAGAAATAAATCGATATAACTTCCTTTTAATTTTCTTCAATAAGTTAACCTTGTAGCAGAGAGAGAAAAAGAAGTTTCTCTAGCAGAAGTGGGGACATAAGTCATAGCAAATCAAGATCGATACCCATGAGCACAGCTAGTAGCATAACCAGCACTAGTAACGCTAGTAGAATATCCATGACTAGTAACATCATAGGAAACATCTTATATAAAAGATCCAAAAGTAGAGGAAGCAAGCACAATAGTTAAGGCAGAAGCACAATCATAAAATCTTGGTCGACTTTAATTGCTGGTGTCATTTCATTCCATCCAAAGGAAGTAGATATAGGGCTACAAATAGCATTATATACCATAGACTCTGAACACCATACTAAACAACCAAGTAGTCGGGGGCTAGATGGAGAGCGAAAGGACTAGAGCTTAGATATAGGCATGAGACTAAGGCACTTCCCTTCCACACCGACCACCATCATTTGATTGCACCTTTGCCTTTCCTAGCTCAAATACTTCTTCCTTCACTCTAGCTACCTTTTTTTGGTGTTATTGAATCAAAAGGCTATGCCTATCGACCTGGAAGGTATGTTGGGGGCAGGTTAATGGCTCTTGAACTTACTTGGATGGTAGTGAATCAACAGTCTCTGGATCTTAATATACCTTTTACCTCTGCATCACTTCCAAGAACAATGGGCTATGCCTTACAAGCTATCATGGGACTAGAAGGGGTGCTTGTAAGAGAGTAATGTTATGGGAAACTAGGTGACCAACATTATTACCGAAAACTACAAAGGCATTAACAAAATGTGCATGTAGGGAATTCCATTGGTTCCGTCGTGAATAGAGGATTGGAATGCGGCCACCAGATAACTACCCTGTGGGGCCACCAGATACGTACTTGACAACACAATTAGTTTCTAGTCACGTCTAACCAACATGTATTGTCAATCGAACCACTGCCACATGAGTTGACATCTATCATTACACCGAATTATTACCATCCAACCTCACTCAAATAAGAATTCCATTTAATACCTTACTACGATTTTCCTATGCCACTATATCTATTCACTCACTTTTCATGTCAGTTAGCTTGCCAATCGAAGAATCAATAGTTTAAGTTCCATATTGCAAGCAGCTAGAGCACAGAGACAGGGGAAAATACATATACAGAGGTAGTTTAAGCACCCGTTGAAGAATCAAATCCAGTAATTTCACCTTTATATGCAGAAGAAGAACCAATTTCAATAGTAGCAGTTTACCCAAGATTGGTTCTCTAATGAATGGAATGGAACAACGTCAATTGGATATGGATCTCGATCACGATTAACTAAATTTCTAAGTGATGGGATTGTTGTTTTAACTTGATCTCCATCTTGATCCATCACTACTAATGCTTTTGCAAATACTGAATACAATAATTGCAAATGCTTCGACGTCTTTAGGTAAATAATAAGTAGTGGTCAAGAAGTCAGAAATAAGGTAGAATACTCAGGCTATAATGGGTGGGATATATAGGTCGTTGCCTCTGCCTTTTATGATCCCACCTATGAATATGCCCCTGCTGATGGGTAAACTAAAATGGGTGTTGTTGTTTCTTTTACAAAGACTAAATATAATAATGGGAAAGAAACTATTCAAGAGCAAGATCCATTCCCATATTAGGCTAAGCAAGCCAAACAGTAGCCATGCCTAGCATCAAGCAACAAAACTTGAGCTAAGTGATATGTTCCGGGGATGAAGGAAGGGAAAATAGCTCTGTGGAGAGAAACCCAAGATATTAATAGGGGTTTTACGAGGCAGCCTTGAGCAATATACATAGTTAGGAATGGAGGAGTGTTATCCACTTTAGAACAAGTGTTCCAAGAAGTTATGTTCTGATATCTATAGTAACTATCAGAGTACAATAATTTCTAGTAGAAGCAATGTTCCAGCAATTGTGAATGTTTCTAGAATATCTCTGACATTTTCTTATATTCCTATGGACTCCATTTGTTAGAGATATTCTAGGAATGTGTGCTTGCGTAGAATATGTAGCTAGGATCATGAATACAATTGTAGGTTGAATCGACGGTCATTGAAATCAAACATTGATCACTACGATTAGAATGCCTAATCTCAGTAGAAGGTGCGAAGACTACATCGTCATATAAGATTTCATGAATTTCTCTTTCTTCATTGAGACAAAATTGGGTGATACATTTTGTTATTTGATCACTTGTTCATTACACATTATATCTGTATTGAATAGATGCCTTATATTAATGGAACTCATACTATCCCATCTCGTATCGCCTGCTTGTTCTAATAAAACTCTTGTATATGTTATAATTATGATATAGATTATATAAATGGTAACCTTAATATAACCATGATCAACAATATCGATGATATGGTAGTCACCAAGATTGTATACTATGTTATATCAATACAATAGTTCATCTTTCATCAGTGTCCTTATTTGTTTACTTGTTTCCACTACTTACAGACGATCGTACTAAGAACCATAGATATGATGTGTATACCAGGAGCTTATTGAACACACATATTTGACATAACAAGGGTATCACGTGTATCTGAAACAAATTAGAACTCTATTGATATGAGTAAATTAAAGGAGAGTGTTATAACATGTGTGCTTACGTACTATGAAGAATGACTACTTCTATGATATCGATTACTATTAGTAACCTGCTTGGTTAGGTAGCTATACTATAATCTAACTAGTGTCATCTTATTATTAAATCTACATAACTCTATGATTACCATTATTGTATAAGCTAAACATGTGTATTGATTACACTTAGTATGATCTCTATGATTAAGATGAACCCATATGATTATTTGATGTAACTAGAACTCATATCTAATTGATTACGATTGATTGGTGTGATCTATTAAGGTTGATACAGGTTATGTCACAATTACTACTAGTTCATGTAAAATCATGGGTATATCTATAATGTACAAGTTGTTCTATGGATTCTAACCACTACAAGACCCATTGATCTTATAGAAAAAACAAGAATTGAACTCAAAGTATTGTAAGTATTAGGGAAATAAGGGAAGTTTTGACTTAACTATTCCCATTACAAGAGTAGTATAGAGCATGTTCATAGTTTTTTATTTCGCTCACCTTGTATAGTATCCATGCTATCAATTTCCCTCATTCCTCTTTCTCATTGATAAACCTATGCTCGGTATAGAACTAAAGTGATCATAGTAGTCATCTTTTCATTTATTAGGGATATATCATGGATTTATACTCTGCCTAATTAGTCCTATTTGGTATAGTTTGATTATCGTATGAGTCTCTTATATGAATAGAGGGAATATGATCAGTCACCATATACTGTAATAAGGCAGGTCCATGGTACACAATATACAATGGTACTCATTCTTATATGCAAGATCAATTAGCTCACAGGTCTCCGTTAAGCAGTAAGTATCATAGGTTACGTTATTCCAATAATATAATATAGGTCAACATTACTTAGTGTAAAACAAATAGGGAATCAAAGCCCATTGAATACAATGTTACAATGACTCTATAGCTTATATAAAGAGGTATAATAATTAACAGTAGTTATGACAATGTCTATGAATAGACTTGCTTAAACATATAATCAAAGTAATGAATAGGTATAAGTAAGCTTATATAGGTAATGTTCGATATGTGATTAGTGTGAACCTTGTACTTAGCTAGACTTTATGCTTATCAAGTTGTTAGATACAGCACAATAACTCCTTGTATCATCATGCTTGTAATCATACCTTGTACGTTTCATATAAAGTGTGATTCATTATGTGAATGCTTACTACTTATATCTTATTTATAGTTGTATTCAGTTTCAGTCAACAAGCTTGTTAAGCTCTTACACTATACTTATGTTTAGCGAGCTAGAAGAGAGTGACTATACTTATGGTAATTGCTATCCCTAATTAACACCACCTATCCAGATCAATATGATTGTACAACATGTTAGTTAGATGAAACAAACCATGAGATTACAAACTAATCCTATATCAGTATAAGTCACACAAGTGATGTAACAAACTGTGTATCATACTCATTGTCATAGCAATCTACATAATGAAGCATATAATAGTTATATGGGATATGTTTACTAAGCTAACTAGTAGTGATTCTATATAGCTATCTTAACCTCAACTGATACAATATTATAACACGCTAATATGACTGATTCGAAGAGTATGATAGTGAAAACCATTGCCCTATACTAACATGAGACTAGTAATCGTGATTTAATATCAATAAGGAACAAAGTAGTTTGTTTGCATCGGGAAAGGATTTGGAAAATTGAATTACTTATTTTCCTATCATTACTTACTCTTAGCAGCATTAGCTACATCCGCTTATGTACTTCACCTTATATTACTTAGTCAAGTTCTCTTACTTAACTAAGCCAGCGTTGAAATCCATAGTTGGGGATTATCGCAAGTATTCTATGGTAGTGATATTTTGACTATCCCTATACCAAGTAGAGAACATGGATAGCGTATTTATTTGGATAACTCATATTTCCTGTCATTGCACAAGCCAGGACATATCCAAGCTTATTCAATGAAGATTAGTTAGCACTAATTATTTGTTTTATAGTCTCTATAACTGAGATATAGAGAGTCTCCGACATATGGAATACTTTCTTGTGCATGTCAAGTACATGATTAGTAGCATGAGCAGTAGGAGACAAATTTTTATGCATCTTCGGTACTCATGTTTATGAAAACCTTGACAACAACTTATTTTGGGAATGACATAAATATAATCATATTGGGGTTGCTCCCGAGATTGGATTGCACCAAAAAGTGCGATCTTAACTCACCATTTCGAGAGTAAAAGGTGAATTCTCTCACAAAGTGCAGCGGATTCCCTCATTCAAGTGGTCTTAATCGTATTCTATATTCATGCTGCTAATCACATGGATCTATAATGGGTCACCTCCAATGCATAAATATATAGCATCAAAGTGATCACAGGTATAAACCTTGCTCATGTGATAGTACCAAACCTACATATGATTTTTCTTATGCCATAATCTCTTGTCAAGGATTAAAGCACACATTACTCCACTCAATCAACTATTTTAAATCTTAGAATAAGAGAAAGATATGTGGGGTGGAATTCCCCCTCAAAACTCTTCCTATGTTTGATTCGGGATATCCCTGAGCCTCCAGAATCCCAAAGATTTTGTATAAAAACCAAATAGGTTATTTATTTCTCACCAGGGTGAGGTATTTATTACTCGACTAAAAGGAGAGGAGATCGAGGAAAAACACACACTTTCTATTATTATATGACGCAATCATACAATCTTACTAAGGGTTCATTGGGTATCAATCTTGATTACATGGCTTCCCCCTAACATTCATATTGCAAGTGTAACTAGTGGATCGATCATATGATGTGCATGCATGCTTGGGTACTTTTATATGATGATTGATTGTTTGGTGTTAGGTGGAATCAGGGTATATTAGACCAATCAACTAACTATGGATACACATTCTTCAAACTGACTTTGTCAACGGAGATCTGGGTGGAATGATAGATGGTGATGGATGACAAGATTTGTGTCATGAAATTTTATTTATAGCCCACGTTAAGTGTGACTTAGCTCTTACTGACTAGCTTACGTGAGTACTTTGTGCTCAGTGAGTGCTAATTTTCTTAATCTCTAGCTTAGGCCTTAGTACTTTTCATGATCGGTACACATTCCATTATCCACTCACACCTATACTGCATTTCCACCTTACCTACGTTCCCTATGAACAATTTAGTGAGTAGCCCAAAGGCTTTGTACGAAGGCCACGTACCTATATTGATCACTGCTAGTAATTGGATCATGGCCTATATTTTATTTCCCTTACTGATCATGATGACCTATCTTTGATTTCCTTTGATGGCTGCTTGGTAGGAAGCCCTTCTGCTTTAGCCACTGCATGACTCTTCTTATTCCATATAAAGGTGACAGGATTTGAACCTGTAGTATTCTGTTTACATGGATGAACTAACAAAGGTAAACCACCCCTGTCTATTTTCTCCTACAAAGGCTTCAAAATTGTCATTAGCATTGACTATGGGATACCACAATTTGTAGCTACTGATCTTGTAGGCAAAATGGGCTACATCGAGCAAAAGAGGAGTGACATGCCTCCACCTTTGACACAGAGAAATCACAACTTGCCTCCCCTACCTCTTAGCTTTCATTTTTATTTCCTAATTCTGGGAAATAATGTTGATGCTTTTGACTGTTACAAGGGTGGAAATCGGTAAGTTTCCTTGTCATCAATCAAAAAAAAGTTAAATGGGCATGGTAGGTGTCACTAACTAGTTGAGAAAAATAAATGGTATATGCTCCTGTCGGTTTGGACGTGGAGTGAAATGGACAAAAAATGGTACATTTCGCTAACAATTTGAGTTGTACTAATTTATTTGGTTGAAAGAACCACCATTAGTGGAGGCTACGGGGAAGGCATCTCATCAATTATTTGCATTTTCACCAGCCCTAGTACTAATCGCAGTTAATCCCTTCACCTGTTGGACACCAAAAAGTGAGGTCACAGGACGCACAAAACCTTTGGTAATGACATGGGTAATAAGTAGATAGTAAAGAGCCTAAAGGGTGCTAGAGTGGTTGATATCAACAAGATCCCACCAAACTAATGGAGTAGTAGATCCAATAACAAATGAATTTTATCCACTAGCATATGAAACAGAGGTATAGGTAGCTTACTGAGTGGTGTAAGCATCCAAGGCCATGCAAGAGCCCAAAGAAAAGGCATATATAACATTTCTTCCAGCTAGAGATTAATAACCCCAAGGTGTAGGAAAGGAAAGGAGAAGTGAAGACCAAGGTGTAGGAAAGGAAAAGAAAGGAGGTCAAGGGACGAAATGTAGGACCTAAAGAAGATCTCAAGGTTTTAAAAAGAAAGGGCGAGGGATGAGGTGTGTTAAATATCAATCAAAGAAGAGCTCACATTATTTAGTACAAGACTAAAAGAATATATCACATTCTTCGGGTTCGGTACATGCGCAAGGTTCCAAATCATAGCTACCACAACATCGGGGACCAGGGTCAGATGAGCGAATACTATGAGAAATTTTTCATCCAGGTAAAGTGAAAGCAACTAATAAAAAATAGCTTTCCACTCAGGTGGAACAAAACTGTCCACTCGTTTAGAATAGAACGAACATAAAATAATAAGTTGTAATTCATATCGTAGCTAGGTGCTAAAGAACTGGATCGACTGCTTAGGAACTAGCTCGAGAGTGTGTCATATGGAATGAATAAATCATTGATAAATATGTGAAATGTTGGGTGCAGGGTGCCAAAAGGATCGTATTTCAAAGACTAAGCCTAGGTATACAGTGAGAGAAAGCTCTCTCAATGAATTTTTTTTTATAGAATCTCCAATGCAATGAGTAAGTTGCTAAATGTTTGTCATCCCAATCGCAATAAGTCCATATGTGATCAGTGCACCCAACTGAGGTTAACTAAAGAGGTTCCAACAGCATAGCCCAATCATAGTAACTTAAGGCTACCCAAGTGGATCGTTAATAACTTATATAACAAGCGACCAAGAGATTACGCTAAGGAAAAACTAGAAGATTGGCCTTGTACTTAAATAATGGGGTGGTTCGGTTATGTGTTTGCCCCTATCATTTGTTTTCTCAGCCTATTTAAAGCAATTATTGAACCAGAAGTCCCCCAATATAGGTAATTTTCGTATTTTACCCCACCGAGGAATAAGCAAAGCTAATTACCCTTATAAGGTTCCCTATAAGGTGGTATAAATCTCTCCTTCTGCCAGGCTACGTCGTGCTATGCCTATAGAATACGACTTCCAATCTAATTAATTTGATGTAACTAATGTAATATTTGGTATAATAGGCCAAGAGGGAGATCCCATCCCCAGGCAGAAACTGATAGATATAAGTGCATTTTATTTTGCTTCAATAAATTAACCTTGCAACAAAGAGGGAAAAATAAGCTTCTCTAGCAGGAGGAGGGACATAGGTCACAGCAAATCAAGATCGATACCGATAAGCACAACTAACAACATATCCAACACTAGTAAGTACACCAGTAGCATATCCATCACCAGTAGAATCAAAGGAAAAATATTACATAAAAGATCTAGAAGCAGAGGAAGAAACCATAGTAGCTAAGGCATAAGCACCGACATAAAAAATCGATCAAATTCAATTACTGGTGTCATATAACTCTAGCCAAAGGAGGGAGCTATAAGGCTACAGATAGCACTATAGACCATAGACTTTGAACACCATAATAAACAAACAAATAGTTGGGGACAAGACGTAGAGTGAACAAACCAAAGCTTAGATACAAGAAAGAGATTAAGGCACTTCCCTCCACACAGACCACTAGCCTTTGACTTTTCCATTGCCTTTGCTGGCTCATATGCTTCTTCCTTTGCTATAGCTACCTTTTTTTTGGTTGTCCCAAATCAATAGGTTATGCCCATAAACCTGAAAGGTACATTGGGTTGGTTAATGACTCTCGAACTTAATTGGATGGTGGTGAATCAATAGGCTCTGCATCTTAATCTACCTCTATGGCCTTTGCATCACTTCTAAGAACAACGGGTTATGCCTTATAAGCTATTGTGGGACTAGAACGGGAGCTTGTAAGAGAGTAATGTGATGGGACAACAGGCGACCAACGTTATTATCAAAAACTTCAAAGGAACTAGAAAAATGTGCATGTAGGGAATTCCAATGGTGCCATTATGAATAGAGGATTGGAATGTGACCACCAAATAGCTACTCTATGGGGCCACCAGATACATACCCTGTATCATAATTGGTTTCTAGTCACATCCGACCAACATGTATTTTCAATTGAACCACCAAAACATGAGTTGGCATCTATCATTACACCGAATAACTACCATCCAACCTCATTCAAATAAGAAGTCCATCTAATACCTTACTACCATTTGCATACGCCACTATATTCATTCACTCACTTTTCATGTCAGTTAGCTCTCTAATCAAATAATCAGTAGTTTAAGTTCTATATTGCAAGCAGCTAGAGCACATATACAAGGCTAACGACATATACAGAGGTAGTTGAAGCACTTTTTGAAGAATCATATCTAGTAAATTCACCTTTATATGCAAAAGAAGCACTATTTTCAGTAGTGTAGTTTACCCGGGAGTGGTTCTTAGATGAATGGCATTAGAACAACGTCAATTGGATATGGGTCTCGATCTCGATTAATTGATTTTCCAATTGATGGGATTGTGGTTTGAACTTTATCTCCGTCTTGATCCATCACTACTAATGCTTTTGCAAATACTTAATATAATAATTGCAAATGCTCCGACATCTTTAGGTAAATAATAAGTAGTGGTCAAGAAGTTGAAAATAAGCTAGAATTCCTCAGCTATAATGGGTGGGATATATAGGCCTTTTCCTCTGCCTTTTATGCTCCCACCTATGAATATGCCTTTGCTAATGGGTAAACAGAAATGGGAACTACTACTTCTTTTATAAAGTCTGGATATAATAATTGGTGAGAAACTGTACAAGAGTGAGATCCATTCCCATATTAGGCTAATCAAGCCAAATAGTAACCATGCCTAGCATCAAGCCACAAAACACGAGCTAAGGGATCCATTCTGGGGATGAAGGAAGGGAAAATAGCTCAGTGGAAAGAAGCCTGAGATATTAATAGATGTGTTACCATGCAACCATGAGTGATATACACAGTTAGCAGTGGAGGAGTGTTGTGCACTTTTGAAAAAGTGTTCCATGAAGTTATGTTCTGGTATCTATAGTACCTATTGGAGTACAATATTTGCTAGTAGAAGCGATGTTCCCACATTTACGAGTGTTCTTATATGAATAGAGGGAACATGAACAGTCACCATATATTGTAATAAGGCAGGTCCATGGAACACAATATACAATGATTCTCATTCTTATATGTAACATCAGTTAGCTCACAAGTCTCTACTAAGCAGTAAGTATCATAGGTTACGTTATTCCAATAATATAATATATGCCAACATTACTTAGTGTAAAACAAATAGGGGACCAAATCCCATTGAATATGATGTTACAATGACTCTATAGCTTATATAAAGAGGTTGAACAAGTAACAACAGTTATGGTAACTTCTATGATCAGACTAGTTGTAAACACGTAATCAAAGTAATGAATATCTATAAGTAATGGTATTTCTAATTATGTTAATCATTTAACCTCTATAGGAGAAGATACAACATTGTGGCATCATGGGCTTGGGAACATGAGTGAGAAGGGGATGCAGATTCTTCACTCAAAAAAATTGTTGTCAGGTTTGAAGCATGTTGATTTGGAATTCTGTGAGAATTGTGTTTAAGGAAAACATAAGAGAGTCGGATTCCTCAGAGTTGGGAAAGAAAACAAGAGCGAAAAATTAGAGCTTGTGCATATAGATGTAAGGGGAAATGCTCAAGTATTATCTCTTGGTGGATCTCATTATTATGTTACTTTTATTGATGATGTAACAAAAGAAACCTGGATTATTGTATTTGAGATAAATCTGATGTATTTGCTTTCAAGAAATGGAAAGCTTTGGTTGAAAATGAGACAGGAAAAATGTTCAAGTGTCTCAAATCAGACAATGGACGAGAATATTGTAGCAAAGAGTTTGATAGGTACTATTTAGAGAATGGAATTCGTAGAGAGAAGACAGTTCCACGAACACCACAAGAAAATGGTGTGTCAAAAAGGATGAATAGGACAATCATGGAGCGTGCAAGGTGCATGATATTGCATGTAGGATTGCCTTTACAATTTTGGATAGATGTTGTAGATACTTCTGTTTATTTAATAAACAAAGGGCCTTAAATTTCCTTGGATGGTGGTATTCTAGAGGAGGCATGCATAGGTAAAAAGGTAAACTAGTCATTTTTAAAGACTTTTGGTTGTGAAGCCTTTGTCCACATTAATAAAGAAAATAGAACAAAGCTTGAGGAAAAATCAAAGAAATGTAACTTTATTGGATATGGTGTTAATGATTTTTCTTATCACTTTTATGACTATGAAAAACACAAAATCATTAGGAGTATAAATTTTATATTCAATGAAAAGGTTTTGTATAAGGATCATATGCAAGTAAAGAAACAAGAAAAATAAAACAATGAATACAGAGTGCTTGATGAGATCACAGAAAAAGTGAAGGTGCCTGAAAATCATGATGATCAACAGTCAGAACAACAATAACAACCACAACAGCAACAATCACCTCATACACTTGAAAGTGGTGTTAGAAGATCTACCAGGATAAGTAGACCCCCTGAACAATACTCTCCTTCATTATATTATGTATTGTTGACTGATTCTCGTGAACCATAATGTTATGAAGAAGCAATGTAAGTAGAAACCAGGAAGAAATGGGAGAAAGCCATGAAAGAAGAGATGAAATCCTTAGTACATAACCAGACTTGGGACTTAGTTAGGTTGCCTGCAGGTGAAACAACATTGTAGAATAAATGCATATACGGGTTGAAGGAAGAAGATGGAGGTAGAAAAAGGTATAAAGCTAGACTTGTGGTGAAGGGGTTTTCACATAAAAAGGGTATAGAATTTGACGAGATATTTTCTTATGTTTTTAAAATGAATTCAATCAGAACTATTTTAAGTCTAGTAGTGGCTAAAGATTTGCATCTTGAGCAGTTAGATGTAAAGACAACCTTTCGCCATGGGGATTCAGAGGAAGAGATATATATGCAATAGCCACAAGGATATGAGGTAAAAGGAAAGGAGAAACTAGTGTGCAGGTTGAAGAAGAGCTTGTATGGCTTAAAATAGGATCCAAGGAAGTGGTATCTGAAATTTGGCAAATTTATGTCTAAACAAGGTTATACTAGATGTCACTCAGATCATTGTGTTTACCTGAAAAGGAAAAATGATGGCAGCTATATTATATTGTTATTGTATGTAGATGACATGCTTGTTGCAGGTTCTAACATGCAGGAAATAAATGTGCTCAAAATAAAATTGAAAAAATCATTTGCAATGAAGGATTTGAGTGTTGCAAAACATATCCTTGGTATGAGAATAACTAGAGACAGGAAGAATCAAAAATTAACATTGTATCAGAGTGAGTACAGAGAAAAGGTGTTGAAAATATTTAATATGCAGAATGAAAAACCAGCTAATATACCTTTGGCTAGCTATTTCAAACTAAGTAAGGGGGTGTGTCCCAAGACTCAGGAAGAAATGGCTTATATGTCTAAAGTTCCATATGCATTAGCAGTTGGAAGCTTAATGCATGCAATGGTCTGCATAAGGCCTGATATTGCACATGCAGTGGGAGTTGTAAGAAGGTACATGAACAATCCAAGAAAAGAACATTAGATGGAGGTGAAGTGGATTCTCAGGTATTTGAGAGGTACCACAAATCAAGAATTATGTTTTGGTAGTTCAAACATTTCTCTATAGGGATATGTTGATACAGATATGGAGGGTGATAGAGATAAAAGGAGGAGCACCAAAGGGTTTGTGTTTACTGTAGGTGGAACAACTGTGAGTTGGGTTTCAAAACTGCAAATGTTTCACTCTCAATGACAGAAGAAGAGTATGTTGTTGCTACAAAGGCTATTAAAGAAATTATTTGGTTACAAAGGTTTCTGGATGAATTGGGTAAGAAGTAGGAGTTGGGTAGGTTATACAGTGACAACTAGAGTGCCATACATCTTGCAAAGAACTCTAGATTTCATTCCAAGACTAAAGATATATAGCTAAAGTACCATTTCATACAGCCAGTGTTGGAAGATGGATAGTTGAAGATGGAAAAGATACACACTAGCAAGAATCATGCAGATATGTTAACAAAAGTTGTAACTAGGGAGAAACTAAGATTATTCTCGGTTTCAATTGGCCTTCAAGTATGATGATGAAGATGAGAAACAATTAGGTCCAAAGTGGATTCATTGTCCAGAAAATAAAGCAGCAGTGGAGTTGCCATAATCAGTCTCCAAGTGGGATATTGTTGGGTGTGGACCCTGATTATCTTCTTTATTCAGAGGTATCACCTCATTGGATCCCATTTCGTAATGTGGTGGCAACGCCACCCATTTATGTGTGCCTCCACCGGGGTCTAGGGCAGGGCAACGACGATTATTTAGAGCCCCCCTTAGGGCTCTAAATAAAATAAATAATATATCTAAAATTGTCTTGTAAAATGTTGTAATTTCGTAGTCAACCTGGGTCGTTCATTAGGCAGAAATCTCATGGTAGAAATTATGTTTAATTTAGGGTTTTTTTCCCTAGAAGGAAACCCCTCGCCATATATGAGGGAATTGTAATGTGTCTATGTAGATCTGTATTATGAGCGAGAAAGAGAGAGGAGATTGTGTGAGAGTGAAGAGGGAATTACAACGGATCTGTTGTAGGTTGTATCTATTCATTTTGCTAGATAATATAAAAGGAAAGATTGGTTATTTCTCCGTGGACGTAGCCAAAATTGGGTGAACCACGTATATCTATGTCTCTCTTGTTTTATGTTTTTCCTGTGTTTATATTTCTGCAATATTATATGTGTTCCATTGCCCTATAATATATAATTTTCTAACATGATTGATCCACTAGTTACACTTGCGACATGAATGTTAGGGGGGAAGCAACATAGTCAAGATTGATACCCAATGCATCCTTAGTAAGATTGTATAAATGCATCATATAATAATAGAAAGTGTGTATTTATCCTTTGTCTCCTCTCTTTTTAGTCAAGCAATAAATACCTCACCCTCATGAGTAACAAATAACCTATTCAGTTTTGGTACACAATATTTGAGATTACAGAGGCTTGGAGATCTCCTGAATCAAATGTGGGATGATTTTTGAGGGGTAATTTCACCCACATATCTTGCTCTTATTTCGAGATAGAGAATAGTTGATTGAGTGGCATAATGCATGCTTTAATCCTTGATAGTTGTTGATGGCATAAGTGAAGTCATACGTGGGTTCGGTACTCTCACATGAGCATGGTTAGTATCAGTGATCGCTTTTATTCTACATGTTTATACATCGGAGGAGACCCATTATAGACCCATGTGATTACCAAAATGAATAAAAAATATGATTAAGACCACTTGAATGGGGGAATTGACTATGCTCTATGAGAGAATTCACCTTTTAATCTCGAAATGGTGAGTTAAGATCGCACTTTTTGGTGTAATCCAATCTCGGGAGCAACCCCAATATGATTATATTTATGTCATTCCCAAGAGAAGTTATTGTATTTATCGGGGTTGTCAGAAGGATGAGTACCAAATATGCATAAAAGGTTGTCTTCTTCTGCTCATGCTACTAATCACGAACTTGGGATGCGCAATAAAGAAGTCCATATGTCTGAGACTCTCTATATCTCAAGTACAGAGACTATAAAAAAATAATTAGTGCTAACTGATATACACTAAATAAGCTTGGATATGTCTTGAATTGTGCAATGATAGGAAAGATGAGTTAACAAAATAGATAGGTTGTCCATTTTCTCCACTCGATGTAGGGATAGTCAAAGCATCACTACCACAAAACACTTGCAATAATCCCCAACTATGGATTTCAACGTTGGCTTGGTCAAGTAAGAGCGCTTGACTTAGCAGGATAAGATGAAGTACATAGGGGGACATAGCTAATGCTGCTAAGAGTAATTAATGTTGGGAATGCCACTATAGACTACTCGACTTGTAAGATATAACCAAGTATGTTTTACTCATTCTTAGGTTCACTATGGAATACTTGTAGATAGGGCATGAAGAGAAGTCCTTGCATAAAGATAGATCCAAGTAAAGGGTTGTGGGACATGTATACATGTGTGTATAAACCAAATAATAGTACTTGGATTCAAGATTATAGTCGTAGGTAATGACTCGGATAAGTGAAAAATAATATTAGGTGGAGAAGTTCTCAATGACAGGACCATCCATAATATTTCCCAAATGTCGAGATAAGTCGAAGAACAGAGGGGTTGAAAAAACCTACTAGTATGAATCCTCTTATGCCTCGAGTTGGAGTAACCAGAAACATTTTATTAGTGCATGAAGTTCTATTACACGAAGTGCTCTCCCATTAAAGACAGGACAAGTGGAAATAAAATAAATCATGGACTTGCTCTAATACCTACCACTGATAGGAACCAAACTACTCCACTTGGTGAATAAAGCATCTATGAAAGAGTCTTCACTTGCTTGAAACTTCATTCCATTACCCTGAGAGATGAATTTAGTTTCTTAAGATACCATATATTAAGCCCATGAGTCCCCATTATTAACATTGTTCGACCCATCGGGTTGTTAGAAAGTTGTCCATAGATGGGGATCCTTCCCCAACCTAGTAGCTTGAAAACTCTACTAAGAATGGCAGTTTTATTCTAAAGATGGGTATGGGGTTTCTAGGGAATATTTCCATTTTTATCCATGAAATTCCATGAGCAGGTAATTTCTATGTCTCAGTGAGATATGTTGAAGCAAGATCAGGCACAGTGGTAGGTGCATCAATGGGGATTCATACCTACTACTCCTTGGGACCATTACAACATTTAACCGATACGGATGGCTCTACCAAAAAAGGTTAATTAGCTTGTACCTGCTTATTTGCATGCCAATATTTCCCCCGCATATCCATTTTGAGAGCATGAAATTAGTACTCATGATCAAACTTTTGAATGAATAGAGATCCTCTCGAAAAAATTATGTTAAAGATGGAACCTTTCTATCTGTTTCATCTTGCCTCAACTGGGTGTTTTCCCATCTTGCCCATTAGCGGAGAAGATTCATATTAGATGTGGGAGAGCACTTTCAATAACTCCCACTTTTATTCACTAACTTCCTATTTGTGTGCTCATATCGTTACTTTCAATTTCTCTATGGAACCCTTCAGATGTGGGTAGGGGGTACCAAAGAGAAAATCGGTCAATATGATTTTTGATATTTTGGACAGCAGAAGATTCATACCGATGTTCAACCAGAATCACTTAGCAATCATTTGATGATCCCACATAAGTAGATCATATCATGTGACCGAAACCTCAGTTTAGCCTTTGCATTCCCAACATTCAGACACCTACTATAGTATATATCTTTATGTTCAATGATTCTTTTCATTGCAATTTTTGGCATGCAAGTTTATGCTTTTACGTTCTCTCCGAGCATGTTTCTCATAGAGGGTTACATACATGGGCTCCACCCAACAACTAGAAAGCAGGGAAAAATCAAATATTTACTGCTTTAGTCCATAATTTGTTCTTTGGGAGATCTGTGAATACCACAGAATTCACCTGAAGGGATCTCACCCATTTTAATAATTCTCAATTGTTTTTTTCATAGATGATTTAACCAAAGAAAGCCTATGAGTATAAGAACTGAGTCATAAACCAAGATCTATCCTATAATGCCAATGTCAAATCAGAGAATTGAAACAAATGTTGTCGATGTGGGAGCATTAATCTTCTTGTCACTTCACTTATTCTGGCATAGGCGCACTCATTCTTTTCATTGCACGGGCCCAGTATTGGAAACGTTTTGGAGTAGTATATAATGCAACTTTTTGGGATATGGATGTGACATTGCAATGGATGATGCTCATAGATAACATGATAAAAATTACCGGTTCTCTTGATTTTTTCGCAGCTCTTTTTTCTTTGCTACGGTCGTTTACATCTCCCAGAGGTCTAACAACAAACACCGAACATGAGCCATCGCCACTGTCCTGCCAGGATGACTCAATTAAGGCACTGAATGAAGCATACTGTTTGTAGCACATTCTTTTATTTCAGTTTTGAAATTTGAGGGCGCACAACAAAGCATTATTTCAAATTTTAAATTTGAGAGTGCTCAAAAACGAATTACATGAATGCCCATGTCTTGGAAGTTGGATTCTTTGTGTGTTTCTTCTGGCTACTACTAGATGATTACACCTTCAATATTTTCTAAATTTATATTTAATTTCTGCAATAGTATAGTTATTCTGTTGTTTCCCTTGCATTAATCGATTGTGATATTGCCATGGATGTGATATTTCCATGGATGATGGTCATGGATAACATGATAATTATTGGCTCTCTTGATTTTTTGGCAACTCTTTTTTCTCTGCTATAGTCGTTTGCATCTCCTAGAGGTTTGACAACAAATAGAGAACAAGAGCCACCACCACTGTCCTACCAAGATGACTCAATTAAAGCAATGAATGAAACATACCATGTGCAACAAACTCCTTTGTTTCATGTTTGAAACTTGAGGCCACCAAAAAAATAATTATATCAAATTTGAAATTTGAGAGCACTCAACAAAGTATTACATGAATGCACATGTCCGAGGGGTTGGCTTCTTGGTGTGTTTCTTCTATATGCTACTACTGGCCGATTTTGTTGGAACTACTACACACCTACATGCGGAATCTTAGTTAGTGCATGCGACTACATGCAAGATTACTTCTGCATGATTTATTCCTTGATTTTCTCCTTCTTTAAATCCACAACTGGTTAGTTCTTCTACATGATTTACTCCCTGATTTGCTCCTTCTTTCACTCCGCAACTGGTTAGTTATCTCCGGAACTTGTTGTAGGTGTTGAGTCTTCTCATTGATCACCACTATGGTGCATTAGCTTGGGATCTTCACCCAGTAATGCTATATCATGAGCATTGTAACCTATTTTCTATGAATCATTCTTTTCTTCTTTCGATTTTCTTTTAATGTTTTTGCTCTGCAAAGCTATGTGTTCAACCTTTACTAGCTAGATCAATTTGTGCAGGTTTTCTAACACATTTACATGGTATCAGAGCTTGGACCCAGGTTTTATTCCCCCAAGTTACGTTTGGGGGGTGTGTTGGAAAAATCACCACACCTCTATAGAATCCATAATTTCCACCCTGGGGATCCTAGTTACTGGTTTGTAACATTTACCAACACCTGCGTGTTTTGGTGTAACGACAAACCTCCACATGGTATCAGAGCCCACAAGTTGCTAGATAAAAGGCGCACCAGTACTTTATTTTGCAGGTATTACAACTTGGAGATCGAAGATCGACAGAAAAATGGAGTTTCCCAAAGCATCAATCCTAACACCGTACAACTATCATGAATGGAAGGACCAAATGGCTCGATAACTTCGCCATAAAGGGTTGTACAAGATTACCATGGCTACAGAAGTGGAACCCACTTCAGCCATAGAGAAATCCAAGTACCTCAATCATATGGATGAGGCCCACGGATCCATATGCATGTGCATCTCTCCAGAGTTGCAGTTTCATCTATCTGCCTGTAATACTCCCAATGAGATTTGGAAAAAGGTTGAAGACCTCTATAGGAAATAGGATGAGATGAAAGGACATCTTCTTGAAGTGGAGCTACTGTCATTGGATCCACGGAACTATGACAAAATTCAAGACTTCTTCACCAAATATAATGATCTATTGCTGCAACTCAAGGGTTGTGGAATTGACAAATCTAAGGAGGAGAGTCGCCAAGTTCTCTCTATTATGTCAAAGCTCAGACTGGAGTACTCTGTCTTTGTGTCTACATTTCATTCAGTAAAGCTCGAAATAGGTAAATCCTACACTATGCCTTCTCTCAAAGAATTTATGGAGTCCCTTATTTTTTAGCAAGATAAACCCATTTTCTATTTTTTCCCATAGTGGTGTTCAAGGGGGGTGTTGGAACTACTACACACCTACATGCAGACTCTTAGTTAGTGCATACAACTACATGCAAGATTCCTTCTGCATGCTTTATTCCTTGATTTTCTCCTTCTTTAACTCCGCAACTGGTTAGTTCTTCTGCACGATTTACTCCCTGATTTTCTCCTTCTTTCACTCCACAACTGGTTAGTTCTCTCCGGAACTTGTTGTAGGTGTTGATTCGTCTCATTGATCACCACTATGGTGCATTAGCTTGGGATCTTCACCCAGTAATGCTATATCATGAGCATTGTAACCTATTTTCTATGAATCATTCTTTTCTTCTTTCGATTTTCTTTTAATGTTTTTGCTCTACAAAGCTGTGTATTCAACCTTTACTAGCTAGATCCATCTGTACATGTTTTCTAACACATTTACAGATTTCACCTTCATTTTTTTCTAAATGTATATTGAATTTCTACAATAGTATAGTTATTTTGTTGTTTCTCTTGCATTGATTGATTGTTGGATTTTATGTAGAGTTGAACACTTCAGAAATGATACAGAAGGGAAGTTTTGCAATAACAACGTCCATCAGGAAGATGGTATTGGTGCATCAGACTAAATATTTTCAATACAATGAATGGTGCCATGGAGCCAACGTGTTGTGTGCTCGATTATTTTTGCATATTCATTTTCGTTGAAAGGACTTATCTAGGTCACTGGCAACAACGATGAGCATGGAAACACTATAGCTACTGTGACAGTTTACAATGTGGAAGAAGACACATGGACAATATTACCTTCCATGACTCAAAACCACAAAGAATATAGAGTTTTCATTGAGATAAAATTTATGGTAATAAGTGGAACCAACAAGGATGGTTGCATCCTCGGCAAACAAAAGTGCAGAAGTTTTTGATGCGGAGATGGGTACTTGGAACATGTTGGAAGACATGTGGATTTGAAATATACCTATAGGATGCTGTGAGAAAATTTTCTCTAGAGGTAGGAATTTGTACGTGTTCGATGTGGAACAAGTGAAAAAGTATGATGCTCTGAAAAGACTTTGGACATCTATTGCATTTTTCCAGGGACATTTTTCAGTGATTCTGCTTTAGAAATGAATCATGTTTGGATGTATAAAATTTATTGTTTATTATTTGTAGTCCCTTCTTAGAATCTGTGAATTCGAACACATTATTTTCTATTGAGTGGTTTGTTTTAGATGAAATTATATCATTTAAATAGTTTTTAGTTACCATATACACTTTTTTTTCAGTTTCTTCTTAAGTTCATATGAAGTGGTTGTGAATCTAATATCAAATGAGATATCTGCTCAAGTTGGCAATGTGTTTATGTTATTGATGATTTACCATTTTCCCCGAGTTTGGTAACTTTAACTTAAAAGGTGTGATGGTATATATATATTTAATGAATAAATAGAAAATTAGTTAAGAAAAGTGAACCAATGTTTTAGTATTTTTACATTAATAGTTTCTATTTAGAGTGCCTTTGAAAATGTGTATTCAACTCTATTAGCTAATCATTGTGACAATTAAAAGTTTATTTTTATTTTTTTCTTTTAATTTTTAATTTTTATTATTATGATTTTTTAATAGATTCTACCCTATTAGAGTATTTATTCATCACTACATAGTTATATTTGAAATTTGATATAAATTTTAAGTTTTACTTATCTATATATATATATATATATATATATATATATATATATATATATATATATATATATATATATATATATATATGATATGATACTTTAAGTCCACATTACTTGTAAATGCTATGTCACATTCCTTTATTATTTTTTAACATTTACAATAAACTAATTTATATCTTTTACATGGCTTGAACTACAATATAAATTGGATTTCTTCTTTCCAAAGACCAGTCCCTTGTTGCATCAACAATTACAAAGGATTAGCACAAGTTGGCAATAGAATTTCTATAGTTGGGGCTCTAAGGTTTTTTTGTTCTAAATTAAAATATCATTAATTTTTTTGCAAGCATCTAAAATCAATTATATTTTCCTCATAATTTCATAGAAATTACTTGGCATGTTTACATGGTAATAAATCATTGAAATTTAGATTCCTAGCAACAGAAATTTATGAAAAGGAATGGAAATACCTCCTTGAATACTCAAAATTATAAAAAGTATCTTAAACAATAAATTGATATAAAACAATAAATTTCAAAACTCATGGTCTTTCCATGCTATTATTCCCTAATTATTAAATTAGATAAAAACTTAAAAAAAAAATAAGAAAGAAAATAAAATAATAAAATAGTAATTAATAATTAAAATAAAATTGAGATAAAGTAGTAATTTTATGGATGGAGGTTTCTCGGCTCTAGTTTTTCACAACCCATGGTTTTGTCTATGATATTCTTCTCTAATGTAGCCTATTCAAATGTGCTCTTAGCTTATGTAAGACATTAATTGCAATATTTTTTTTTTTTTTTATCTAGAGCAAAGTTAAATATTGGGAACTTTTTCACTTTGTTACATTGCTTTCAAAGATTATGTTTCTCTAGGTTGTTTTGTACAATATTAAACGAAGGCTAGTTAAGACAGAGGTATATATTTTTATTTGTTTTTATAGAACTTATTAGGTTTTATGGTTTACAAATGGAGCTTCAACTAAACAGTTAGAACTAGTCAGCTTATATGTTTCAAACTGTCATTCACATCATTTGAGGAAGATATAAACCAGAAAGATTCAGTTTTCAAAAGTGAGGAATGGTATTAAGCAATTGAAATAAACATAGGTATAGTTGTTGTAGAATTAATTGGGGAGGAATTTAAGCTCACACACAATCAATGTGGTTGATATAATTTCCATGGGCTCTATTGCAATCTCCATGTGTCTGGGGAAATTCAGTTTGGACACTCTACATCATGCCTCTCGGGAAGCAAGTCTCATCACTTGATAGGATAAATTATAAAAAGAATGCAACCATTTCCCTGTCAAATGATCTATAGTGAAAACATAGAACTTTTAGCAAGATTTTAAAGTTCAAACACACTTGAAAGTATTGGAAAATACATAAACATGAGATTCCCACAACCATTCCATTTTCATTTCTCACCTTAGGGGTCTTTTTTACCTCATTTGTTTTCGTATGGGCTTCTCATGATGCATGCAATCTCTAGTCACTTTGGCTGCCTCCAAAACTCAATGAATTACACTTGATACCTTAGAAAGAGTGTAGACAGGGAAGAAGGGCGCACAAGAAGACATAAAACTAGTCATTTTGAAGGCTCAAAAGCATAAAGAAAACACAAATGACTCTAATATGAAAGGCTCTTCCCTTCCACACTAAAATAAGTTACTCTCATCCCTATGAAAAATTTCATTTCTATACATATCAACTCAACATATTTAGGGAAATAAATAAGTTAGTAATCCAAATATCGTAGCCATGACCAGTATGCTACCTACTGCAACACCACAAAATCCCCCAAGCCAACACACAATACTATCATCATTCATTCGAGGGCTTCAAGATCAAGGTAAAAATCTAGTAGGTCAATTGAGTTGGACAAGCTGGTTAAATCTTTTTCATTGCTACATTCACCAATATCAAACCCTTGACAAAACTTCTCCATGAAATAATTATTATCTAGTGCAAATAAGCATCCATCATCAAAACCGTGTTTCTCTTTGGTGGCAGAAAATAACTCAAGAAGAGAATCTATGACAAACGTAAGAGAATTCTATTTCCTTCTTGAATTGAAATGTTGCTCTCCATTATCATCATCTGGATAATCAGTAGTCAAAAGCTCATTGATAGATGGAAAATTACTAGCTTGTGATATATAACAGGACCCTTCACTTGAATTAACTTGTTGTGCAACAGGCAGGGAAAATTTTAAGAACCCCCTCTAAATTTATAAATATAATAAATGGGCGAATCTCCATGGTATATAGGAAAAATGGAAGGCGATTTTATCAATAATATAATATGTATATATAATTTTTTGGCGAATCTCTCACCAAGCATGGCGAATATTTTACTCAATTATAAAATCTTGTAAGATCTTGGCGAGTCTTTCACTAAATAATAAAACTTTGTAAAGTCCTAGTGAATCTTAGCATAGGCTACATGCTGGTTTAATTCCCCCATTTAAATAGGCTACATTCCAGGAGAATACCATGGGTCAATACCATGTGCCATTTTGGTGAATACCATGGGTCAATACCATGTGCCATTTTTATTTTTATTAATTCTAATATTAGGGTTAATAATGGTTTTTTGCATGGTATTAATAACAATCTAGTCCATGGTATTTGTCCCATAGTATTTTGGCCATAGGTTTCACCTAAATATAACCCATTTTTTGAGTGTTCCTAAATATAAGGTGACTTATGGAGTAAATATAAAAAAATGTTTTATTTGTTTACCATACCTCTCGTTTATTTATATTTTTATTAAATATAAAAAGAGGTTTTATTTATTTACGATACGTCTAGTTTATTTATATTTTTATTTATTTACCATACCGTTTGAGTAAGTATAAAAAGACGTTTTATTTATTTACCATACCTCCACTTTACTTATATTTTTATTTGTTTACACCGTTACATGTATATAAGGTGACTTATGGAGTAAATATACAAAATGTTTTATTTATTTACCATACCTCTAATTTATTTATATTTTTATTAATTTACCATACCTCTTTTATAAATATGGTATTTGGCCCATAGGATTCACATAAATAAAACCTATTCTTGAAAATGGGCGAATGGATTCACTTAAATAAAACCTATTCTTGAAAATGGGCGAATGGAAGGTTGTAAGTCCTAATTTCAAGAGCTAAATTTACCTTTTTTACCCTCTCCCTTAAAATAAGGTGGGCTATTTGAGGTGATTTGTAAAAATGTACTATGATACAAAATATTCGCCCACTAAAAATTTAAAACCCCTTGGGCTAAATTTACCTTTTTTACCCTCTCCCTTAAAATAAGGTGGGCTATTTGAGGTGATTTGTAAAAATGTACTATGATACAAAATATTCGCCCACTAAAAATTTAAAACCCCTTAATTTCGCCAAAGGGCGAACATTCGCCCCTAAAATTATCCTTAGCAACAGGTAAATAATTAGCCTCACACTAACCACTAATTAACACCAGTGTGTTAAAACATTGTATTTGAGCCTACAATCTTCCAACGAAAACTGATTACAAAACATTACAGCCATCAGACTAGGTTTCCAAGAAAAAAGACTTAAAAAAACAGAATTGGGCATAACAATACAAACAATTGACATGAAAGACAATTCAGGAAAGATAATTGATTCGAGACTATATTGTAAGTGTTGGCTTAGTGGGCCCTGACCTAGGTTCAACATTAGTTAGCTAAACAAATCGCTACACTACTGGCCCTTTCGGCATCAATCTGTGGAGTGCAGACTGATGTCCCACCTGAAGCAGTATGGGGGGATGCTGGAATGAAGCTTCGACACCCAGAGATAGTAGTCATGTCGTTTTTTTCCCTAACTCTTCCTTCGCACAGATCGATAATCCCTTTAGGGCATATCGATATACTTCTCTTAATCGACCTCTAGACCTTCATGAAGGTCTACGACTGTTGTTTGTAGACCCTAAACAAGTGATTTATATACTTACGTTCTTCTGTAATTACACTCACCTCTGTGTTTTCCTGGATCAGCTTAGTATCTGATAACTTCAACATGCATTAAGATATTCTTCGCGTAAACAAATATTATTATTTGCAGACAGATAACAATGTAAACATATAGATTCGTGCATCAATATAGCTTTAAATCATAAACCCATTATTCAGCATCACATAATCTCATTCATTCATAACCGAAGTAAATAGATCAAAACATAGATAATTCTAGAATAATCTTCTTTATTAATGCTTCAGATCTTCTTACAGACTCTAACTACCCTACGCATTCGGCTGCATGGGTCTGCCTCTTTGTTTTGTGTGGCTTCCGCATGTTCCTTTAGTTCCTTTGCTTCCTGCACTTTTTCCAATCTCTGCGTGATGACGATGGTGTGCGTCGTCGCTCTTGCTTCATTGTATTGTTGTTTTAATTCCCTCGCCTCAGTATTTAACCTCTGTAGGTTAGGATCTTACTGCATACTGATAAGTACCTCTAGGGTCTGCTCAAAGAGTGCAGTGCAATTTGTCACTGCATTATCTACTATAGCAACTGCATCCTTGACAAATGCCTCGCGATGTTCTTTGACCTCTAGTGGATTCAATGGCTGGGCCTTCAAATCAAGCTCTATAATCTGAAGGTTCATATCCAATTGAACCTTAGCCAACTCGATCTTGGCATCATGCACACCTGTAGCCAACTTCCGAATATTGGCTTCCACCAACGCTTTTTCTGGGATATGCAGATCCGGAATGGTTCTGGATGCTTCAGCGAGCACTACTGCAGTATGCTCATTCTTCTCCTAAATATTTTTCCAGGTGTCGATCGCTGAAGTCTTCTCTTTGAATATCTATGCATTATTAACCTTCTGCTCGCTGATCGCACTCAATGTGTGCTGCTCTCATGCCCTAAGTTCTACAATCACACCTACTTGCAGCATGTGAAGGGCTTCACTTGGGAACATGGCCAAGTTCAAACCAATGTTTCTTAGAGCACTGACAATAGCCTTGTCATCTTTCACCTCTATGTTTAGAGCAACATCTGGCAGCGCGAACCGGGGATCCAAAGAGCAAACCATATCTATTGCTTCAATGGTTCTTGGCACCAAACTAGTCGACACCACACTGCTTTGTCCTACACCGGTCTGGAGTTGAGTAGTTTGGATCTGTAGCTCATTCAGACCAGTCTGAATGGAGACCAAACTTGCTTCTGCTGCTGCTCAAACTATTGCAGCAGTTCCGCGGTCATGTCCCTTACTTTATCTGCAATGTCATCCAAGTCACCTTCTATCAAGGTGATCAAGTCGAGTGATGACTTACTAGACTTGGACTTCTTTCGCGGTCCTTCTCTTTCCTGCTCCCGATTCCACTTCACCTGGAAGGGAGCACTTTCCTAGTCTCCACCATCCTGTCCAGATTGTTGCTCATCCTCCAACTATGGCGAAGGAGACTTCTAACTTCTATTAGAGTCACACTCTTCCTCCTCTTCCTTCTCTTCTGCATTTTGCTTAGCGGTGCACTCTACTTCAGCTCTAGATTTTTCCTCTGCTTCCTTTTTTCGTCTTTCAACCATCCGCTGTATTTTCAACCAAGCCTCTTCCTTCTTTTGCTTTCCCATAGAATTACTGGATCCAGTGGACAAATCTAAGGCAGTGTGCGATTTTGCTGGCCAATGATTAAGGAACATAGCTATCATGTCATCCGTCGCAAGGTATGGGATATCATACCATTTCTGTTCTGGGTCCTTCCACGCCCGAATGGAGATATAGTGGAAGTTCGCCTTGAACTCCACATATCTGGACAACTGCTCATAAACAGTTGGTGATAATGTTGGCTTGCAGTTGATGGTCGTGCGGATGCTTGCCTCCGTGAGTACCCAAAATATTTTACTCTCTTTGAACTGCTCAGCATCCTTTGTGGCCCATAACAAAGCGAACTTCGGTACTTCTCATAAATTTGACGCGATCGGTGGAAACTAGCTGTCGTCTTGTAATTCCCACGTGACTAACACAATGGATAATAATAGCCAAGAGTAATGGAATGTCTTGCTATGGTCCTGTGCTTCAATGCAGTTAGCGAGGAACGCGCTG
This sequence comes from Pinus tabuliformis, assembly GCA_031772625.1. Taxonomy (NCBI): domain Eukaryota; kingdom Viridiplantae; phylum Streptophyta; class Pinopsida; order Pinales; family Pinaceae; genus Pinus; species Pinus tabuliformis. The sequence goes on along the minus strand of CM062805.1, from coordinate 736,595,933 downwards.
CAGTGGTAGCACGCCCAGCTAAATTGTACTCCCTTCATGCACTAGGCCATTAATGAAAAAACTGGTGTCGGCACCTCGTTTATGCGACACTTCCTCATTACCTTCCCAGCCAAGATATGGGTGGCTACCTTCACCGTAGGGTCATTCATGCTTGAAATTGAATATCCACATAGATTCTTGACAAGCTTAAACTTGTCCTTCATTCTATCGGAGAGGTCGCACTAGCCCACCTTTCCGCCAGATGCCTTAGTTGGATTCAGCCCTGAATGAAGTAGCAATGTGATCATATGAATCAGCATATCTATGATTGGTATCAGCTCTCCCAACCACAAGCACCCATTGTGGACCAAACACAACAATTTTTTGATCACGATCAAATTTATGGGAGCACGGTTCTAATGCGGGGCCCAGAGAAGATTCAACAATATTGCTTTCTCCACCCCTCTAATCCAGTTCACTAGCTCCAGTGCAGTGACACAAGAATCTTTATAGAATATGCGCATCATAAATGTATCAGTCGCCAGGTGGGAGAATCGGTCAGTATCCGCCAAGTCCCAATCCTCTAACTTCAAATCTGGGACATGCACCAAGCGCAGACCTTTAAATGCGATCTGATAGGGTAGCAGAGGTGTATTAAGTAGAAATTTTCCCTCATTTGGGTCCTTCGGGACTTTCACCTTACCCCGATGCGGAGGGATGTATTCAGATACCTTTGAGATAGGGTCTACGCCTTCGATATCAATATTCTCTATGCCTTCATCTATACCCTCTTCAGATTCTAGGTTTACTAGCTTTCCTTTCTCCTATGCGGTGGGCTTCTCTTTCTTCTGGTGCTTCCTTGATGACTCGCGCACCAGCTGTGTCGCTTTCCATTTTTCCTTCTTTGCATTGGAAGCCTCTCCTACCGGTGTAGGCTTCAACCTAGGCAACCTCGATGATTTTAGCACCGTGGCAAGCATCTCCACACTTATGACCTCAGGGGCAACTCCCTTAGAAGCCAACGATCCTCTAGCACTTGCAGATTCCATGGGTGCCGACATCAGGCTATTAAGGATCTCCTGGGTTTCCTTAGGAAACTTTTCAAACACTGAATTGGCCACCAAAGCCTCAAAACTCATAGGGTTCATGTGTAACCAATAGCTCGACACGTTGACTCTTAGAATGAAAAGTATTTTTCATTGGGTGGTCATCTGTAATTTATAGTCAAATTCAAATTCAAATCCAACCATTACCCCCAAAATCCATTCATAAATTCTAGATTGGCGACAGATTTTCAAATATCTCATGTTTAAATTCCGTCTTAAATGTCGCCCCCCCACTCCTCTTAGTCATGTTCTCAGTGTTAAATCATGAATAGTGACTGTAATGGTCACTTTTTGGCTTCCTTGTGCGGTCTCTCCTCCTATAGCGTAGCTCCCTTCACACTTTTATTGATGATGTGACATTAGTACATCTCGCGTAGTCCCCCAGTCGTGCAACCCTACTACCCAAACAGTTTAGTTTATAGTCCCGCACCTCCTTTCAACTGCCTAGAGCGCTAATACATTGCTTCCATCATATAGTAATCTGGTCGAATCCCTAGTGTATGGCTTTAATCGGCTGCCATTTACCTTTCTAGGAAATGGATGTCCATTCAATTTCAATGTCCCATTAGCCTGCGGGTGATATGGCGTGCTCTTTTGATGATAAAATTGGAATTCCTCCATCAGCACACTGATCATTTCATTAAGGAAATGTGTACCACGATCACTCATCAAAATATTTGGGCAACCAAACCTGGTTAGCACATATTCAAAGAGGAACTTCGCTGCTATTGCCCCTGTACAGTCCTTCACGGGCTTCACCTCCACCCATCTCGTCAAATACTTCGTCGCAATGATGATATACCGCACACCCGTCTTTTTTCCTAGAGGTTGAATCATGATTACAAAATGAATGGCCCATTTCTCAAATGGTTGTAACGACACTTGCGGATTCAGAGGCAGCTCATCCCTTCGTGATGGCCTGCTTGTCCTCTGACATGCATCACATGCCTTACTGTAAGCCTTGGAATCCTTATGCAATGTCAGTCACCACAACCCAGAGTATAAAATCTTTTGCGTTGTTGCTTTTCCTACATAATGTCCTCCCATAGATCCTCCATGAGCTTCAGCAAGGATGTTGTTCTATTCAAACTTGGGTACATAATGTCGTAGAATTTCATCCGAGTCGATTTTATATAAATGTCCTACAATGATAGAAAAATCTATCGCGCCCACCACCAACTCCTTCTTTTGTTGACTAGTATACCCTTCTGGAGTCATCCCCATCATCAGGAAGTATATGATATCTGCAAAGTGATTGTCATATATGCGCATCGAAAAGAGTTGCGCTTCACGAAGTCCATCCTCCAAATTAGTAGGCTCCTCTCCTCTTTCAATGTGTGACAAATGATCTGGTCCTACGTGCAATCGTCTTAGCTTCACAATCGCCTTGGAATCCTTATGCAATGTCGGTCACCACGACCAAGAGCGTAAAATATTTTGCATTGTTTCTTTTCCTACATAATGTCCTCCCATAGCTCCTCCATGAGCTTCAGCGAGGATGTTGTTCTATTCAAACTTGGGTAGATAATGTCGCAGAATTTCATCCGAGTCGATTTTATATAAATGCTCTGCAATGACAGAAAATTCTATCGCGCCCACCACCAGCTCCTTCTTTTGTTGACTAGTATACCCTTCTGGAGTCATCCCTGTCATCAGGAAGTATATGATATCTACAAAGTGATTTTCATATATGTGCATCAAAAAGAGTTGCGCTTCACGAAGTCCATCCTCCAAATTAGTAGGCTCCTCTCCTCTTTCAATGCGCTAGAAATGATCTGGTCCTACATTCAATCGTCCTGGCTTCACAATGACTTGGAAATCATATTCCTGGAATAGCAGTATCCATCTGCATATCTTCCCCCCCAACAAGGGCTTTTTAACCAAGTACTTCAATGTAGAATGGTCTGTATACATCTTAAACTATCTGCCTAGCAAGTAGTGTCTGAACTTCTGGAGCACGTACACCATAGCCAAACCTTTGCTCTCTATCATTGAATAGTTCTTCTCAGCTTTAGACAACTTCCTACTTGCAAACGCTATAGGGTGATCCAAATCTCCCTTACTGGCCTCTGTTAGTACTACCCTGAGCACAATACATGACGCATCCACATGCACATGAAACTCCTTCTTCTAATTCAGGAAGACTAGGATCGGCACAGTGACCATATTTTCCTTTAACACATCTAAGCTTTGCTAACACTCTTCATTCCAACAGAATGTAGCATCCTTCTTTAGCATCTTTTCCATCAGCATGGTAATCTAGGCATAACTCTTGATGAACTTTCTATAGTATCTAGTATGCCCCAATGTTGCACGCAACTGTTTCACACTCCTTGGCACCTCCAAATTAATGATAATTACTACCTTAGTTGTGTCCACCATTAATCCTTGTCTACACACCACATGACCAAGCAAGATTCTGAAAGGAACACAGAAAAACATTTCTTTGCAGATATTTTCAGATAGGCTAATTTTCCATGCATTTTCCAAAAAAATGATTCTCTAATTTCCATTTTTTCTAAAGATGATTCACCCAAATTTTATAGTATAAATTTTTTTTACTTTAAAAATCACTAAAATTATATATATATATATATATATATATATATATATATATATATATATATATATATATATAAAATTATTAGAAGTTTGAATATGTTTACAGAAATATAGCCAAATAGTTTAAAGATTGCACATCATGGACTTGTGAGATTCACCAAGGTTTCTAAACTTTAAGAAAAAAAATTATCCTTAAAATTTTCCTTGTTATCCATCATGACAACTTAACTCCTTATTATCCATAGGACAACGACCAAGTTGAGGTAGTCAACAAAGTCTTGGTTACAATGATTCAACATACTGTTGGAATGCATAAAGAAAATTGGCACCTTATGCTATTTTTAGCTCTGTGGGCATATTGAACTATAGCTAAGACAACAACTGGATTCACACCCTTTTAGTTGGTGTATGGTCTAGAGGCAACTCTTCCGATTGAATGCCATATTCCTTCATTAAAACTAGCTATTGAATTACTCCATGGAACTTCGCCGGAGGAGGAACAATTACTTTACCTCAAAAGGCTTAATGAAACTCATTGAATTGATGCGTTAGTAATTGAAGCTCAAAATAAATGAGTTAAAGCACAATATGATAAGATTGTTACTCGTGCTTTTGCTGAAGGTGACTTTGTCTTGTTATACGATCAAGACAACAATAAATTGGGAGCTAGGAAATTCGAACTAATATGGAATGGGCCTTACATTTTTAAATGAGTATTACAGAAAGGTGCCTATGAGTTGGTTGATTATGAAGGAAATCAGTTGGCTAAGCCCTGAAACGGGCTTTAATTCAAGAATTATTATGCATGATTTCGAGTAAATACTTTGTACATTAATGTGTTTTAGATTAGTGTGAAGTTGGTTTTGGTGTGTTTGTTTACTTTTGCAAGTGTGTTTTCCTCTACTTACAATGTGTTATACTTGGTTTGCAGATGTCATCCAACCCTTATGTGGGTTTCACTGATGGAGCTTGTCGTAGTACATGGAATCTATATTTTGTCGCATGGGAAATCTATGACCCTAATGGTGAGTTAGTGAATTTACAAGGTATATGTTTAGGTCGTACTAATAAAAACATTTCTGAATATAGTGCATTTATCGAGCTTTTGTCAAAAGCTATTTCTCTTGGCATTAGAGAGTTATTCATTAATATTGATTCACAGCTCATAGTACTACAACTTAACAAAAAGTATTCAATTAGAAACCCTCATATTTTGAGAATGCATTAGTGAGTTAGTCTCTTGGAACAAGACTTTGATTATATCACTTATCAACATATTTTGAGACATTTGAACACATTAATAGATACATTGGCTAATTATGTATTAGATATACATCTGCAACATATGTAAAACAAAAACCATCACATTGTGAACATAACATGAAAACATGTATATATATAGAGTGCTGCAAAAAGTTTATTAAATCAAAATTTCAAAAATTGTGTTATGAGACACATGGCTTCTCAAGCCTACATAAGTGCAGAAAGTTAAGACTAGAGACAACTATCTACACATATGGTGCTAATGGTAGCATGACACAACTCTAATGACTTAGTTTAGCAACCGACGCAGTCTGGTGGGCACCCCTATAGTATGCCTTTGATATTCCAGTGGCACCTCATGAATCTATGCATATTCTGGAATGCCTCTTGTCATGGTTTTCAGGTTGCGTTCAACCTCTACAATCAGGTCAGTCCTCTCCTCATAAGGAGAATACTCTATCTTTCGTTCCACTTGCCTAGCTATTAGAAAAACCCCTGGTGTTATAGACATTTTTGTGCCTTACAAGCATTGAGCATGAAATGTCCATAATCAAGGGATCCAAAGTCCCTAAACATGTTGTTCCTACCCCTAGAGGAACAAGGCCAACAAACCGCAGCAATTCACAGAAGTTCTCCACCTAAAAACACTCAAAAACAAGCCAATTCTAGATCATGTCAACTGCTCCACGAAGCATCTGCGCTGAATGTCAACTGCTCCACTGTCTACCTACGTTGAATGTCAACTGCAACAAAGGGTACCTGCGTTGAGCGTAACTGGACAAGTGGCAGGCTCATTTCTCAATGTTTCAATGCTCAGGAAGCTTCCAAAATGACACTTGCATCAGGGAATTCGACTGGTGATGAGTAAGAGGTTCCAAATCTCCAAGTGGAAGCAAGAACCTCCAAGTGGACTCAAGAACTGAGAGAGGGAGAAGACACTAGTCAGATCTCAAGATGACTCATCCTCTCTCCAAAACATCTATATATGGATCTCCCCTCCATGAGATCTAAAGGCTGGAATTTTGTTATTGCAAAGAATTGTTGTTGGTTTGAGACTAGAAACATTGGGTGCTTAATGCTTTGAAGGGAGCTGAAGAAGGAATTCCATTCTGCTGGGAAGGAGATGCTGGATTGGAGCCCTATGGGTTGTATCTCTTCCTGAACCTTGTTATCAATCAATAAAGCTATCTTGGTTTCTTCCTATATGCTGGTGTATTTTGTATGATTTGCATTAGTATATTTGATTTACTTCTAATCCTGAATCATTTATGAATATGTATATTTGCCTTTGTGTTGTGTTCTTGTCTTGTCGCAAGTAGCTGTTCTCTTGTCACAGGTAGCTGTTCTCTTTTGATCTCGTGGGAATCAAGTAGCTGTTCTCTTGAGCAAGCGAGGAGGCAAGTAGCTGTGGACACCCAAAGAGAAGAGGATCTAGATCGAGGGACAACCGGAAGACAACGGTAAGTCTACCGATCTCCCCTCTTTCACATTTCATAAAGGAAGAAACCGAAGTAGCTGCATCTGTTTGTTGCTAAGGCACTGTCACACCTTAGGTGGATAGGATCGTCCTGCATAGGCATTTTTCCCCACAACAAATTGGCAACTCCGCTGGGGAAATTTGTTTTAGTCATTTTGTTTGTGTTTACATCATTGTTTGCTTCATAGACTCAACAGCAACAATCGAACTGCTTCGCAAAGTAGACTGTTGCTGCCTTGATCCTTCACTGGGTTTTTGTCTATGATCTGAACAATGGACTCACAAATGACTTGATGATCCTTTGTGATAGTCTTTAGTACCCTCTCAAAGCATCCCTCTGTTAATACCTTGCTTGTGTTTCTGATTTGGCTTGAAACAGTTGATTTTTGAGCATTTTATGACCCCGAACCCAAGAGAAATGAGAGTTTCTCATTCAGCGCAGACACTGTGAAGGCAGTCTGCATTTCAACGCAGGTCCCGTGAAGGCTACCTGCGCTGAATGTCAACTCCACAGTGTTAGACTTGCGCTGAACCAGTGTGGCCTTGTGCAGCTGGGGTTCTCTGCTGTCTTTTGCCATGTTTTGATCTCTGTTTTGCAGCCTTTAACCAGCATAGGTACTAGTCTGATAACCCCTTTTCTTTGCTTGAATTCCGCCTCCTTTTGTACAAAAAGACTGTAAGTGTTTTTATGTGTTTGTGGCATCATTTACAGTTTTCCTTTGCATGAGTAAAGTAATCATCCTGTAGCCCTTGATTCAGATCTGATTGATTGATTGATTGTGATCTTAGGAGAGAGTTCATTGGCTGTTTGCAGTTGATTATACATTTGCTTTTGCTTATTGGTTTGAGTTTGTCACTTTTAAGTGTCGAAACAAGTATTCATTTTGAAAATCGCAAAGTGATTGTAATCTCGTCTACCCTTGTTGATTTTGGAAAAAGTAAACTTGTTTATATCTGTCATTTAAAAGCAAATTCAAAGTTGTACAAAAAGCTTTCTTTGTAGGCATTTATACTAAGAAAGCGGAAAACAAACACCTGCATTGTGCATTTGCATTTTGATAAGTTTGCATGATTGATTTAGGAAAGAGTGCATTAGAGTGTGCTGATTGCTATTTGAGAAAAGATAGTTGCTCTCTTTTCCCTTAGTAGTTAGGATTTTCAAAGTTGAAAAGATTATAAAGCTTGCTTATCATCTTAGACTGCATTTAGGAATTGTACCATACATCTCATGGTGATCCTGAAAGAAAAATTTCTAAAAAAGATCAACTTAAAATAAACTGAATGAACCTAACAACGCTTTGCAACATAACGCACAACATAGAGGTCTAGGCTAGAGACGTGTTCCGGCGTCGTTAAGCCTAGTGACTATCGATCTCGTGGAAGGTGGGTGATTCCTCCTGAGGGACGATAGCGCTAGTACGGATTGTGCTCCCACGTACCGTCGCGTATATATTGGGAGACCCCTATAGGCATATATCCTTTATCCTTAGGAAGCCATGTCGGCCACCCTACTGATCGCAATGCAGTGAACACAACATTCACGAAGATCGACCGCCCGTACCGTAAAATGTATTCTGCGGTTTTGCGAAAAGTTTGGCACACCCTCTGCCTAGATCTCCAGATCAGTTTCTTTTGGCCTTTTTCAGACTCTATAACAGAAAAAGTCCATCCGAGCATTTGTCACTTCGGGCTCGTTAAAACATCGAAGGAGACTAGAGTCATCTTTAGCTTTTTCTCGACTCTTTAAAAGTGAAAAAGCAAGTTGTGTCTAAAGCGTCGTTAACAATTTATTTTAAACGGAACAATCACTCATTATTCCCGCGTTGATCTTTAGGTTGAAAAGATGGAGCACACCAACCAAGGAATTCCCCTTGGTGGAAATCCTAGTCTCTTCTCCTCTTGGGGGGATGTTGGTGCGCCCCACATGGCCACATTGTCGCTTCCAGGACTGACAATTGGCCTACCAGTCTGGCGCTTTTCAACCAATGTCGTTCAGAATACCACCATTCCTGAACAGTCGAGTCAACAGTTAGATCAGACAAGAGTTGCCTCCCAGCCTTCTACTTCATCTTCCTCTCCTCCCTCTTCGCTTGACGGAACTGGTCGAACAAAGAACCGGGTTCCTAAGGAGAAGAAGGAGAAGAAGAAGAAAGAAAAGAAGCAGAAAGAGCCTAAGGCGACTGGGGGCAAACAAGTGTCATCTAACAAAAATCCACACACAGCACTCGTAAGGCCTAAATCGCCATGCGTCATATGCAAGGGAGACCACTTCCATAGAGATTGTCCCTGTATCCCCGGATACTAAGAGACTGGTCCCCCCGTTTGCACAATTCGGTAGCATCAACCTCTGATAGCCATGTCGACTGCTCACCGTCAACTAGTGGGAGTGAAGCCCCAGGACAGAGCGGGAAAGCTAAATTTCCCTGCAGACTGTGTGAAGGGGATCATGCCATCCACCGTTGTCCCTTCTTAGATGAGGCAAAAAGAGTTCTGGAAGATCGCCCGATATTACGAGCGCATCTTCCTCCTGGATATCAAAGACTCCTGCCAAGTCCCTCGCTAGTTGAGAATCCGGTCGACCCGCCCAGGTGGTCTGCCGAAGCACCTGTCATTGAAGATGAACCGTCTGAATCCATACCAGACGAAAGTCTAAAGGTTGAAACGGCAGTTGACCCGGTTTTGCCTTCAGAGGCTCTATCTTCAAATGACACCATCACAGAGGAGAATAAAGACGACACCGTCCAAATTCTCTTCATCAGCACCGACTCTGATGATCAAGGCGGCAATGCCACCATTCCTTTATCGCAGGAAGGAAGTTCATCAGAGCGATATTCGGCCGTATACTCGGTCCCACCACCAAGCAACCTAGTTGTGTCCTTTGACTGGAACCAACTAGGCAGACCCCGCTTGCCAGCTAGCATACCATTCAGAATTATTGTCCAAATATACAGAATGGTAATGGCTGGTACAGTTATTGATGAAGGGGCATCTGTGAGTATCCTTTCCTCTATTGCTTGGAAAGCACTTGGTTCGCCTGCGCTTTTGCCTGAAATGAGAAATCTATCAGGCTTTGATAAGGGAACCAGTCGACCTTTAGGGATCCTCCCCAATGTGCCCATAACATTGAAAGGGAAGACCGTTCAAATGAACGTGATGGTCGTTCAAGGACCCTTGGATTATAACCTACTCCTTGGACGAGACTATATATATTGCATGGGAGCCATCGTCTCATCACTCTTTAGAGTAATGTGTTTTCCGCATGAAGGAAGAATGGTCAAGCTCGTGGACCAACTTTCATTCCCCGGATCACGCATCGCAAATAGTCATATACCATCCCTAAATGGTCTGTTCACGCAAGAAGTGTCTCAACCCACGGTCCGTCCTCCTGATGAGCGAGAGTAATCCGGGAGGATATGACTGGAACCCAGGGGGCATGCGTCCTGGTCTGCTTCGGCAGGAAAATTTTGGGTATAAGGTAGGTTTCCGCAGGAGAATATGACTAGTCTGTAACCCGTCCGTCTAGGAAGAGGGGTTATTCTAGAATAAGATTCTTTTGTCAAAGTTACGTGTTTGGCGCCAAAGTCATTCACCTTTTTCTATCTCGGTAGACATCGCCGAAGAAGTATTTTGTTTGGATCCCAGACGAAACTATCTTTGGGTAGCCTGGAAGAGGTAGGCCTCGTGCGGTAAAACATTTGTTTTGGCGTAAAAGAAAGAGGTAACCTTGAAACTCTGTTTTATGCCTGGGGGCATGCAAACCTTTTGGAGTGCTAGCAAGGGGCGACTATTTATTTTTTTAAATTTTTAGGTCCTCCCTTTAAACCTGTAGGTCTAACCCTTTAAACTCGTAGGATTAGTCGTTTCTGAGCTTGCATAAAGAAAGGATGCGGAGCAAAGCATGGTGAGATGAAGCTCCATAAAAAAATAGCGATCTCCAATGAGACACTCTTATCTTATGACTGGTATAAACGAGCAGTTTTAGCATAAGTTCATGCTCATTTAAAAATAAACGCAAGATCCAAGCAGTTTTAGCACATAGTTCATGCTCGTTAAAAAATAAACATAAGTCCGAGCAGTGTTTTGGCGCATTCAAGCTCGTTAAAAAATGAACCTATCCCGGTAAATAACCATTGAGTATGTGACCTGATCAACCGTAAAAGCCTTGGTCGTGTTTGCACCGTCACCTCCACTTTTCATTTGGCCGATCGTTCACCTCCATATGATTGTTTACCCATTTTGAGGAACAGCTGCGAAGAGTGATTTCACCTAGCCATCCTTGTGACACTGCCGTGATTGGAAAATTCCAACCTGTACCTGGAATCAGCTGCTAACCCTGTTCATCACTCGTTCCTCAAAAGACGAGTCTTCTTTAAGCTCTTTTCAACTGACTCGTAAAATATGAAAAGATTGCCGACTTTTGGCCTTCCAGCTCGTTAAAGCGACCGGAAGTGCTATCCCTCCTCTAGATTTTAATCTTTTTGGACCTGAGGGATTATTGCACAAAAAGATCGAGCGCTTGTTTTGTTCGGCTCGTTAAAACTATCGAAAACTCATCCCTTCTGTATTGTTTTATACTTTTTCGGACTTAAGGGATTAGATGACGAAAAAGGAATCTTGGAGTTAACTTTATGTACCTTTTCAGACTCTCTAAAAATGAAAAGGACCGAGTTATCTTTGTCGTTAGACTCGTTAAAATCACTAAAATAGCGACAAACTTGTCTTTAGACGAGAACGAGTTTCACTATCGCTAGGCTCGTTAAAACATAGCGATGGGCTTGCCCGAAGGGCAGGTTATAGAACAAGCATATGTTATCCTCCTCAAGCTTGACAAAAATAAAGAGGTACTGGTCAGAAATGACTGGGGAAAAATTGGGAAAAAATCAAGAAAACTTTGATGGTAGCAGGTCTCTCTTGAACATGACACTTTTCCTCCGTACCACAATCGGGTTGGGTTGTTTCATTCACCGGTCACATCACCATGGTCTCGCCATACCATCCATACTTGGGGTAATGCTACCGATCCATCGCATCAGTGTCGCCATATGTTCAAGAGAAGTCGTTCAGGAAGAGTCAACCGGGTCCCATCCACTGCCATACATTATCCTTCATCCATTCATGACCGCCACCCTGAATCATATGTCACAGATCGTTTTCACCTCCATTAAAATCATTAGCTCCATTCCGTGTCACTGATGTGGGATTCATTAAGGCCCTCCTTTGATGGATCGCTTCTTGTCGACATCAGCTCATTATCCAAGAAGTTGATCTAGGAACAACCCCTTCAGTACTTTGAAGCTTGCATGCCTCAATGGCAAGTTTCTCACTTCCGGCGACAGGTATACATCAATGACCTTCGACCAGAAGATTTTGCGTGGTGTTCGATGCCAAGTCCTTTATTCACACCACGTGAATTGTACTGCAGTACCTTGAGGGTCATTATCATTATCAGTGATTCCTCTCGCGCTTGTTAACGGTTTACATCATTGACCGGTAATCAAGCGATGTCTTTCCATGTTCGACTTCAGCGCAATTCTCACATGGATCAACTTGTACTTAGAGTGAAGATCGAACGAGTTTGAAGACCCCGGATCTAGTTTCATCCATCTGGGCTGCGATATATATTCAGAAAAAATAAAGACATTTGACATGTACATCATTGCAGCAAATGATCATCCTACCCAAAGGATGATAATTTCACCAAAATTATCAGTCTACCATCAGACGATCGTCTGTTCTATGTACAAAAATGAATTTATAAAGCTGAGCATGGGAATACCCGCCTCAGCTAGATCATGAAAGCAATATGAATCATAATGTATTGTATTGTATCTTATTACAGGTCTCCTCCCAGCAAATGGATGAACTTCGGACCCTCCTGGATAAAGCATTTCACCCGATAAACGGCCTCATACTTTAGGGGACAACTGTTATAGACATTTTTGTGCCTTACAAGCATTGAGCATGAAATGTCCATAATCAAGGGATCCAAAGTCCCTAAACATGTTGTTCCTACCCCTAGAGGAACAAGGCCAACAAACCGCAGCAATTCACAGAATTTCTCCACCTGAAAACACTCAAAAACAAGCCAATTCTAGATCATGTCAACTACTCCACTGAGCATCTGCGCTGAATGTCAACTGCTTCACTGTCTACCTGCATTGAATGTCAACTGCAACAAAGGCTACCTGCGTTGAGCATAACTGGACAAGTGGCAGGCTCATTTCTCAATGTGTCAATGCTCAGGAAGCTTCCAAGATGACACTTGCTTCAGGGAATTCGACTGGTGATGCGTAAGAGGTTCCAAATCTCCAAGTGGAAGCAAGAACCTCCAAGTGGACTCAAGAACTGAGAGAGGGAGAGGACACTAGTCAGATCTCAAGCTGACTCATCCTCTCTCCAAAACATCTATATATGGATCTCCCCTCCATGAGATCTAAAGGCTGGAATTTTGTTATTGCAAAGAATTGTTGTTGGTTTGAGACTGGAAACATTGGGTGCTTAATGCTTTGAAGGGAGCTGAAGAAGGAATTCCATTCTGCTGGGAAGGAGATGCTGGATTGGAGCCCTATGGGTTGTATCTCTTCCTGAACCTTGTTATCAATCAATAAAGCTATCTTGGTTCTTTCCTATATGCTGGTGTATTTTGTATGATTTGCATTAGTATATTTGATTTACTTCTAGTCCTGAATCATTTATGAATATGTATATTTGCCTTTGTGTTGTGTTCTTCTCTTGTCGCAAGTAGCTGTTCTCTTGTCACAGGTAGCTGTTCTCTTGTGATCTCGTGGGAATCAAGTAACTGTTCTCTTGAGCAAGCGAGGAGGCAAGTAGCTGTGGACACCCAAAGATAAGAGGATCTAGATCGAGGGACAACCGGAAGACAACGATAAGTCTACCGATCTCCCCTCTTTCACATTTCATAAAGGAAGAAACCGAAGTAGATGCATCTGTTTGTTGCTAAGGCACTGTCACACCTTAGGTGGATAGGATCGTCCTGCATAGGCATTTTTCCCCACAACACCTGGATGTCTCTCTGGTCAACATCTACAAAAACCACCAGTGTAAAATCACAATACACATATATAAAAAAATAAAAACTTTAAAAATATGTTTTACCTGCATCGGTCCACTGTGTACCAGGTGGAAGTGGAAGGTCGGGATCTCCTCGAAAATCTATGCTAGAGTATGCCCAATCATCGACCATGATTATTTTTTGTTGTAACCATCGAAAAAATGTCAGAGGAAATGAAATGTTGGGTGTGGAGCATGATTATTTAGAGGTCTTTATTTTAGCTGGATGTATACCCTAGGAAGATTGTACACCCCTCCACGCGGGGTGGGGTGGTGCAGGGATTTCAGGGGCAGTGCCCCCGAAGCTAAAAATAGATGTAAAATTTCCTTGTAAAAGTATAGTAATTTCTAGTCAATCTGGGCCATTCATTAGGCATATGATCTGACGGTAGAACTTATGTTTAGTTTAGGTTTTTTTGCCCTAGAAGGCAACCCCTCTCTTTGTATGAGGGTATTGTATTCAGGTTGTGTAAAATGTGTGTATTCTTAGAGTGAGAAATAGATAGGTGAGACTGTGAGAGAAAACAGAGGATATTACAGGGAATCTGCTGTAGGTTGTGTCTCTTCATTTTGCTGGATAATAGAAAGGAAGAACTGGTTGTTCAGGGTGGATGTAGCCCAAACTAGGTGAACCACGTATATATGTGTCTCTCTTGTTTTATGCATTTTCTGTGTTTATATTTCTGCAATATTTTATGTGTTATTGCTCTATAATATATAATTTTCTAACAACTGGTATCAGAGCCGAAGGTCTATTTGGCTGACAAACTTGCAGGAGAGAAGGGTTCCTGGTTCGAGTGGGAGCAATGGCAGAAGATGGTAAGTTTAGGGTCTAGAAATTTAACGGCCAAAAATTCCCACTGTGGAAGATGCAGATGGAAGATTATCTGTATTAGAAATATCTGTACCTACCATTGAGCGGAAAAGCAAAGAAGCCAATGGCTATGACAGATGCAGAATGGAATGTTTTCGATAGAAAGGCACTCAGAACAATATGGTTGTGCCTCACAGTGTCGGTTTCCTTCAACATTTCGAAGGAAACAACAACAGAGGGTTTGATTCAGGCATTGGCGAAACTATATAAAAAACCCTCAGCCTCAAACAAGGTATTTCTTATGAAACGGTTATTTAATATGAAGATGTCAGAAGGTGGATCTGTTGCAGACCATTTAAATGATTTTAATACAGTTACAAGTCTTACAAGTTAGTTAAGTTCTATAGGGGTAAACTTTGATGATGAAGTTAGAGCTCTGTTATTCTTGTGCTCATTGCCAAAAAGTTGGAATGGTTTAGTACTGGCCATTAGTAACTCTGTTTCTGGATCTATTACTTTAAAGTTTGATGATGTTGTCGGTGCTATCCTTAGTGAGGAAATGCGACAGAAAAGCTCCGGTGAGACATCGGGTAATGATTTGAGTGCAGAGTCTAGGGGAAGAAGAATGGAAAGAGGAAAGAGCTCAGGATATCGCAGTAAATCAAGGAAAGGTAGATCCAATTCTAGATTAGGGATAGTGTGCTGGAAATGTGGAAAGAAAGGACACCTAAAGAAAGACTGTAGATCTCAGAAGGGAAAAGAAGGAGATGCACAGCAAGAAAACAATCATGAAGCAAATGTGATAGGTGAGGTGTTACAATATGCTTTGATTCTTTCTTTTGAAAATATTACTGATTTCTAGGTGGTAGATTCAGGGGCCTCATTCCATGCCACACTTGATAAGAAATATTTTCATGACTATGTTCAAGGAGATTTTGGACAAGTCCGTTTGGGTGATGATAAACCCTGTAAAATTGTTGGAATGGGTAAGGTTCTTGTAAAACAGTAGAATGGAAACTAATGGCTACTAAAGGAGGTAAGGCATGTTCCAGATCTAAAGAAAAATCTGATTTTAACAGGGATATTAGGCAGTGAAGGTTGTGTGACAACTTTTACAGATAAAGCTTGGAAGGTCACCAAAGGAGCCCTGGTAATAGCAAAAGGTGAAAAGGTTGGTACATTGTATCTATGCAATGGTATTTCTAACTCTGTTAATGCTTTAACTTCCAAAGGAGCAGATGCAGCATTATGGCATCATAGGCACGGACACATGAGTGAGAAGGGGACAAAGATTCTTCACTCAAGGAATTTGTTGCCGGGTTTGAAGAATGTTGATTTGGACTTCTATGAGAATTGCATTTACGGAAAATAGAAGAGTCCGATTTATTAAAGTTTGGAAAGAAAAGAAGAGGGAAATATTAGAGCTTGTGCATACAGATGTATGGGGACCTGCTCAGGTATCATCTCTTAGTGGCTCTCATTATTATGTTACTTTTATTGATGATGCAAATAGAAAAACTTGGATTTATTGTATTCAAAATAAATCTGATGTATTTGATACTTTCAAGAAATGGAAATCTTTGGTTGAGATTGAGATAGGAAAGAAACTAAAGTGTCTTAGATCAAACAATGGAGGTGAATATTGCAGCAAAGAGTTTGATAGGTATTATTTAGAGCATGGAATTCGCAGAGAGAAGACAGTTCCAAGAACACCACAAGAAAATGGTGTGTCAGAATGGATGAACAGAACAATCATGGAGCATGCAAGGTGCATGAGATTGCATGTGGGATTGCCTTTACAATTTTGGGAAGATGCTGTAGATATTGTTTTTTATGTAATAAACAGAGGGCCTTCAAGTTCCTTGGATAGTGGTATTCTAGAGGAAGCATGGACAAGTAAAAAGGTAAACTACTCCTTTTTAAAGCCTTTTGGTTGTGAGGCCTTTGTCCATATTAATAAAGAAAATAGAACAAAGCTTGAGCCAAAATCAAAGAAATGTACCTTTATTGGATATGGTGTTAATGATTTTGGTTATCGCTGATATGATTATGAAAATCACAAAATCATTAGGAGCAGAGATGTAATATTCAATGAAAAGGTCTTGTATAAGAATCAGTTGCAGGGAAAGAAACAGGAAAAAGAAAACAAGGAATACACAATTCTTGATGAGATCACTGAAAAGGTAAAGGTGCCTGAAAATAATAATAATCAACAACCACAACAAAAACAACCACCACAACAGCAACAGGCACCCCAAACACCTGAAAGTGGTGTTATAAGATCTACCAGGATAAGTATACCCCCTGAATGATACTCTCCTTCATTATATTATTTATTGTTGACTGATTCTGGGGAACCCGAATGTTATGAATAGGCAATGCAGGTTGAAAGCAGGAAGAAGTGAGAGCTATCCATGGAAGAAGAGATGGACTGCTTAATGCATAACCAGACTTGGGACTTAGTTAAGTTTCCTGCAGGAAAAACGACATTGCAGAATAAATGGGTTTACAGGCTGAAGGAAGAAGATGAAGGAAAACAGAGGTACAAAGCTAGAATTGTGGTAAAGGGGTTTGTACAAAAGAAAGGTATTGATTTTGATGAAATATTTTCTCTTGTTGTTAAAATGACTTCAATCATAACTATTTTTAAGTCTAGTAACAGTTGAATATTTTCATCTTGAGCAGTTATATGTAAAGACAACCTTTCTCCATGGGGATTTGGAGGAAGAGATATATATGTAGTAGCCACAAGGATATGAGGTAAAAGGGAAGGAGAAACTAGTGTGCAAGTTGAAGAAGAGCTTGTATGGCTTAAAACAGACTCCAAGGCAGTGGTATCTAAAATTTGACAAGTTTATGTCTGAACAAGGTTGTACTAGATGTCACTCTGATCATTGTGTTTATATGAAAAAGCAAAATGATGGCAGCTATATTATATTTTTATTGTATGTAGATGACATGCTTGTTGCAGGGTCTAACATGAAGGAAATAAATGTGCTCAAAAGAAAATTGGAAAATTCATTTGCAATGAAGGATTTGGGAGCCGCAAAACAAATCCTTGGTATTAGAATAACTAGAGATAGGAAAAATCACAAATTAACATTGTCTCAGAACGAATACATACAAAAGGTGTTGAAAAGATTTAATATGCACAATGCAAAACCAGTTAGTACACCTTTTGCTAGCCATTTCAAACTTAGTAAGGAGATGTGCCCAAAGACCCATGAAGACATGGATTATATGTCTAAATTTCCATATGCATCAGCAGTTGGAAGCTTAATGTATGCAATTGTCTGCACAAGGCCTGATATTGCACATGCAATGGGACTTGTAAGCAAGTACATGAACAATCTAGGAAAAGAACATTGGATGGCAATGAAATGGATTCTTAGATATTTGAGACGTACCACAAATCAAGCATTATGCTTTGGGGTTCAAATATTTCTCTACAGGGATATGTTGATGCAGATATGGCAGGTGACAGAGATAACAGGAGGAGCACTACAGGATATGTATTTGCTGTAGGTGGAACAACTATTAGTTGGGTTTCAAAAATCCAAAGTGTTGTTGCACTTTCAACAACAGAAGCAGAGTATGTTGCTGCTACAGAGGCTAGTAAAGAAATTATTTGGTTACAAAGGTTTATGGATGAATTGGGTAAGAAGCATGATATGGGCATGTTATACAGTGATAGCTAGAGTGCCATTCATCTTGCAAAGAACTCAACGTTTCATTCCAGGACTAAACATATACAACTCAAGTACCATTTCATATGATCAGTGTTGGAAGATGGAGAGTTGAAGTTGGAAAAGATACACACTAGCTAGAATCCTGCAGATATGCTAACAAAAGTTGTAACCAGGGAGAAACTGAGAATATACTCAGTTTCAGTTGGTCTTCAAGGATGACAATGAAGATGAGAAATAGCCAGGTCCAAAGAGGAGTCATTGTCCAAGAAATGAAGTAGCGGTGGAGTTGCTACAATCATTCTCCAAGTGGGAGATTGTTGGGTGTGGAGCATGATTATTTAGAGGTCTTTGTTGCAGCCAGATGTATACCCCAAGAATATTCTACACCCCTCCATGCGGGGGGGATGCGGGTGGGACTTGTCCCCCCCGCGGGGGTCCAGGAGGGCTAATCCCCCTTGGCTGGGGGATCTAAGGGCCAGTAGTCCCCCGACTGGGGTTTTGGGGGTAGCGCCCCTGAAGCTAAAAACAAATGTAAAATTTCCTTGTAAAAGTATAGTAATTTCTAGTCAATCTGGGTCATTCATTAGGCAGATGATCGGACAGTAGAACTTGTGTTTATTTTAGGGTTTTTTTGCCTAGAAGGCAACCCCTCTCTTTGTATGAGGGTATTTTATTGAGGCTGTGTAATATGTGTGTATTCTCAAAGCGAGAAACAGATAGGTGAGACTATGAGAAAAAACAGAGGATATTACAGCGGATCTATTGTAGGTTGTGTCTCTTCATTTTGCTGGATAATAGAAAGGAAGAATTTCATGTTCGGGTTGGATGTAGCCCAAACTGGGTGAACCACATATATCTATGTCTCTCTTGTTTTATGTGTTTTCTGTGTTTATAATTTTGAAATATTTTATGTGTTCCATTGCTCTGTAATATATAATTTTCTAACACGATATTCACTGACCACCTCCCTGTCGAGGCATCAGTAACCCCACCTCAACAATTGTGGATCTCTAAGCGTTGGTGCATCCACTTCTATCCACTGATATCGAAACAATGGTACACATTCTAAGAAGAATGTCAGCAGGATGGATCCATAGATTAACTATTTTAGCTTTCTTGACTTGAATTTTGTGAGTTAGCTCTTCATGTTGACAATAATCCCTCACACAAATTAAAAATTATGGGGCTTAGACAATCAATGGCATACTAGAAATGAGACTTTGTTGCTTCATGCAAAACCTGAGCCCTAGCTATTCGGGCCATAGTATGGATAAATTTTCTAAGCGGGAGATTGGTGATGGTCTTTATGTCTATCTTCCCACTCTGCGTTTTTTGAGTGCCAAAGCAATGTCTCACAATCAAAATATCTGTATTTTACCCTCCAATATGAGAATCGAACAACTGAATCCATTGTCCCCTTCTGGACAAACCCATAATGAAATAGATGTTTGTGACATCTATCTCATGTTCTTGGTCCCCAATCATAAACAATTGGCAATCCACATCCCACCAACCAATCAAATGTTGTAGTAACTCAACCTAGAGCCTAATCTGAGGAATCTAGAAGAATTTCAGTAACCCACATTCTCGAAGGGCATCTATCCAATTTGGATCCTGGGTTGCTTGATGGCCTTTGACTTTGTGTCCTCTTTCTTTCCATTCGATCACCATTTTTGGTTGATTAACCTATGGAACATCCTTAAAACAACATTTCATGAGTTTCTATGGAAGAAAATATGGAAACAAAGCATTAAACATTGAGCATTTTCCAAAAAATTCACAAATTTCTGCCAGCGCGTCTTCCTATATATTTTTCCCAGCTACTACAGTTGGCCACAGGGTGAGCAGCGCATGTCAAATGGGTAAAACCTGCGTTGATCGCTCTTGATATAATATTTTTCCAAGCCCTCCTTACAGCCTAATCTATGGATGAAAATGCATGAAATTACAACCAAATTATAGGGAAGGGACATATATCTTACATGTAGTGAACGGATCGACGAATGGTGTTTGGGATTGATTATAGTCCTTGCTCGAAAAACAAGGTAAAATAAGGTAAAATTCTCTCTGATTTGCAAAATAGTGAAATGGTCAAAATGATTTACCTTTTTAAGATTTTATAAGTTTTAAATGATTTTTTTACCAAATTAGGGCAGATTTCACTTATATTTTAATATTTTTCCTCAAAATGGGTAATGTGTTTTTCACTTGTTTAGTGACAGGTCATGCTACATGGTGACGGTAATTAATTATGACTGATTCAATGAGTTTTATTTTATCACTTTTTTGGATTCGTAAAAAATAAGCGAAAAAGAGACCCCTTGGAGTCATATTTAAGCTCTTTTCTAACTCTCGAAACATGAAAAGATTGTCGAGTACTTGTCATTTCAAACTCGTTAAAGTAGATGAAATGACATCTACTCAATATAAGTTTAACCCTTTTCTGAACTGAAATAAACTATTGTACGAAAAATGAATACCTTAGTCGAACATGGCTAAGAGGTTCTCTTGGACATTATCTTTTACCTTTTTGGAATCAAGAGACTATTTACGAAAATGGACATTTGGAGTTTTCTTTTTTGCCTATTTTTCAAACTCTCTAAACATGAAAAGTATGTTGAGTTTCACCTCCGTCACACTCATAAAACTTAAATGAAGCAAGATTTGTCACCATGACAAGACTGAGTTTCTCCTTCCTAGGACTCATTAAACTTACTAGGATGGATTCATCCAAAGGATGAACTTATATGACAAGCATATGCTATCCCCTTCAATCTTGTAGTAAAAAATAGTGGGGTAATCACTAGAAATAATGGTGGTAAAATGCAAGTGAACATCTCTTGTATTTTTTGTAAAGGAAACATGTCACTTTTGAACATGACACTTATTTATTGCTCGTATCGGGTTTGGGTTATCCTGACTTCATCAGTTTCCTTCATGGGTTTGGTAAATCCATTTTTCCTCTCATATGATTATACTGCGTTGTCATCATGACCTCTGATCCTATGTTGATTCAAATTTGGCCAAACTCCAGATTCGTGTAACCGATATGTTCAAGAGAAGTCCTATATGTAGTTTTTACCGCTTAGACACCGTCTAAATTTCTGCCACAATATTGAATCAAACTAACCTACTCTACTATATCCTTTGTTTCATGTTGATGATGTGGGATACAATATGGCCCTCCTTCAATGGATCAGTTCCTGTCGACTTCAGCTCAATATCCCAGAAGATGATCTAGAAACCCCCTTCTAGTACCTTGGAGTTTGCATGTCTCAATGGCAATTTCTTCACATACGATGATAGGTTTACATCATTGGCCTTCAATTGAATGATTTTATGAGTGTTTGAATTCAGTTTCATTATTCACACTCGTGGAGTGTGCTGATTGTACCTTGAGATCCATTGTCATTATTGGTGGTTTTTCTTGTGCTTGTTAATGGTTTACATCGTTGACCGATAATCAAGTGGTTTTCTATCATGTTCGACATCACCACATCTATTCACATGGTATAATTTATACATTTATTAGATCGAGACAGACATAAAGACCTTAGATTCCACTTTATAAAATCCAGGTCGCATGGATTTGTGAGTTATTCATGATTTTACACACGATTATACAGATGGATGTGACCATACAATGGGTCCATATATATGATCCTTTCTATTCGGATGACATCCATACCATCGATCCATGCACATGATCCCTTCTATTCGAATTGTTGCACCGATGTCGTGGATCCTTGTATTGTTATATGCCTATTCATGTATAATTAGGCATGTTTATATCAGAGATGTTAGATATGTATATGTAGATGTTTGATTTGTAGATCTCCTGATGGTGCTTTTCTGGCCCTTGCCTTGACTCGTAAAGCATTTCATCCATCACTCCCTGTTCTGCCTTCATGCTTTAGGGGGTATTTATTACACAGTATTTTTTCACATCTCCTATTCACTTCCTGTTCCACACCCTAAAGTGACAAAATGTTGACAACAGTGAAGTGTACTCATCATGAAACATATACTGAAACTCAGGACTAATATAACTCAAGCTAGCACCTGGATCAAATAAAACAGAAACAGATTGGCCAGCAATCATACCTTCACATTCGATCATAGTGAGTTGATATTCCGCCTGATGATCTTCCAAAGCTACATTAATCCTAGGCATGCTCCCTGCGATATCCCCTACCATAGAGGCTTCTTGCATGTTATAAAGTTTCTCAGTCCAAGCTTTCTATGGGCAGTCTTTGTAATAATGTGCCTCTTCGCATCCCCAACATTGTAGTGATGATTTTGCTGGCTGTTCAGTAACAATTCTACTAATCCCTTCAGGTTGCATATTCTCAGTGAAGGTCTGAGTTCTAGGTGGGTTTCTTGCAAACTTTCCAAAGGTCCTTCGCTCATTATTTTTGCCGTGCATGTTTTGCTGATGTCTGTTTGGTGGAAAATTCCTCATTTTCTTTGAAGCAACTCCTTTAGATCCTTCATTTTTCTGTTTCATCTGCTGATAATAGATGTGAGCCTTTCAGACTACATCGTTCATGGTTTTAGGATGGTCAAATTCTAATTTCTCCTTCATGAAGTTAGACAAACTAATAATAAACCGTTGGATCTTAGCTTTTTCTTCTTGCATATATGGGACGTAACACAATAGAGAAGTAAAGTGCGCTACATATTCATCCATGGTTAAGGTTCCCAATCTTAATTCATGGAACTCTTTCACTTTTTCGTCATAATAATGTTCTGTTAAATATTTGTCTTTAAAGTGTTTCTGGAATTCTTGCCATGTTACTTGTTCTTCATCAATCTTCCTTACGGTTTGGATTTATTCCCACCAGAGGTTGACTTTTCCTCGTTATTGGTAAACTACCATTGTTACTTTAAGTTTTCGGTATATTCATAGATCTGGAAGTATTTACCCATGTCTATCAGCCAAGCTTCCGCCGCTTCTTCTAACTCTCCTTTCAACAATGAGGGTCTGATTTTTTTGAGCTCACATTGTAATTTTATCTTTTATCTTTTTAGTTTTCTTTGGTTGAAAATGTTATCTAAACGCCCTTGATATTCTTCTTTGTGACCCTCTACGGATTCTGCATGATCTTCCTCATTATGAGAAGTTGGGGTCTTTTCCCTATTTTTTGTACTGGAATCTGGTCCTCTCTGATTTTGCTGATTGAAAATATTTTAAGAATCTTTTCCTGCTCCTATCTTAATTGCTTGTTGTCTATTTTGAGGTTCATCATTTCTGCTTGAAGTTGTTGTACTGTCTCGAGTAAGGCAGTGTTAGCCTGTCTCAATTCTTCTCCCAATTGTACCCATAATTATGGGTTGGCCTCTACATAAGGCACCTTTGGTTGGCTCGACGGTCTGGGGCTCCTATGCATTGTATCCCTGATGCTAATTCACCTTCTGTGTTCACAGTTAGTCAAAACTCAGTTTATTTGCTTCATATACATATAGGAACATCACAACTTTATTGATTGTTAGAACAACCCAGAGGCCACAGTATGCAAGCCTAGGCTCTGATACCATTTGTAACAACCAT
This sequence comes from Pinus tabuliformis, assembly GCA_031772625.1. NCBI lineage: Eukaryota > Viridiplantae > Streptophyta > Pinopsida > Pinales > Pinaceae > Pinus > Pinus tabuliformis. The sequence continues at coordinate 736,572,421 of CM062805.1, read as the reverse complement.
ATAATACAATAAAAATGACACACTTAAAAAAATCAACTCTAACCTAGCTACATTTCTACATACATTAATGTAATATTCCAGCATCAAACCTTACTCGTGATTGTGTATCCATGGTTTAATATTAAATTGCTACATATGATACAAAATCAAGTCATGTCTGACTGGCGGATTTGGGGTGTTGAAACCACGATGGTTTTTACCAATCCATGAGGTGACTGGGTTACACCTTGCCTTGGAATTTATGGCTACCTGTATTTGACTTCCTTCAACTATTCTTGGACATTAATGTGATTGGTCATAACCCCACTTATCACTTTGGCTATGACAAGTGTTAGTTATCCGGCCCGTTGATCTGGATTGCACCATTCGATGGTGGTATTTGCTTTGGGATCATCCATCTACCTAACACTTGGGTTCCCGTCGGCGTTCCTTCTCATTTTTGTTTTCGTGGTGGAGAGTCTTGTTGCTCTACTTCTCACCTGCTCTTGGTTTCACTGTGGTTTTCATAGTCCGGTCTCCATGCCTTGTGGAAAATCGTGAAGAGGTAACTCTGAGCCTTCATTATCTGCAAAATTGGTGTATGCGTTGAATCGTTCTCTATGTGAGCCGAAGGCTGTCTCGATGCAAGGTATTATTGCATTTTCATGCTAGTCTGGTGGGGAGCTCAACACTTCAACTTCTAGATTATGTGGCAGATGGTTTCATCGACACGAACCAGGTATTGATTTTTTGGGTTATTTTTTTATTTAGTCTATCGATACATTCAGTTTTTACAAGCTTGCTTCTACTCCAGGCATCACTAACCATAGAATTCTATTTCGTGCAGATGTGAGACCCCTACGCCCAGATTGAAAAACTCAGGTAAGATTTATTCCTCTGTTCTACCTTTAATATCGTTCCTGAGGTTAATTTATTATCCAGGTCATAACATTTGCCTATGGTGGTTGCAGGTATGACACATTTTTAAACTGAAAGGGGCTAGTCATTCAATATATTGGCCTATTGATGAAGCTTACTCACAACTTTACAACTGGTACAGGTTGGAGCTTACTTTCATGGCCCTTACTGGTTGGTTGGTGCGGTCTGGGAAATTTACTCTTGTGAATTTCTATGAATTAGGGTTTTATTTACAAATAGCTGTATTTTTATGCAACGAGGTCGATAGAACTCACACACTATGAAGTCAATTCCTTATGTAATTAATTCCTTCCTATTTGACTGTTTGGATTAGACCGAGAAGGGTCTGATCTTAATTTATTTGTTGGGTTTACTTTGTTCGTGCTAGCTATACTATATTAATTTAGTTCACTGATATTCTGTGTCAAACCATTACAGAACTTGAATGTAATTTTTTTTTGTTGGAAAATACTCTTCATTTGAACTAAATTAGACTGAGTATAATTATTTTAGAAATTTTCATGAACTTTGTGGCATTTGTCTATGTAAACCCCCAATGATGTACGAATAGCTTCTGAGCTTTGGGGTTTTGGTTGATTATCAAGGGTATATGTGGTACATGATTTTTCCTTCAATTGTTATACCAGTTATGTCACTCTATTTCTCTTTGTTTGAAATGTTGTCTACATATATCTATGTTTAGTGTAACAAGAGTTCATGGTTTAGTTTAAGAAACCAAGGTACATGGTTGTGGATGGGTTCTTTACGAACTCGTCTGCAGCTACAAACCCTAGGTATATGAAGAGTCTGTAAAGAAATCATATATTCCACCGGAAATATATAAAATAGTTTGTTGAGTTAAATTCTTTGTTCAGTTATGGGAATTCATGTGTATGATAGAGGTCTGATATTTAGAACTATGTGTTGATGCATGATATGTTTACCTTATATCATTTAATTATTTATTTTTAGCAGAAAGTTGATAAGCATTGGTTTTTACGTTTCATATACTTATGTATTTCTGGATTAAGTAGACAATCATCTATAATGTTATTTTTCTCATTAGGTAAACATTGATTGTTAACTGATAGTTACACTGTCCCCGAGATGTGTATCAGTATCTTTTGGGAAACATGCATTGTCTCCTTGCTCTACTATTCTACCCAGAAACTAGTAATGATTGTAATTCGTAATTTATACTACATCATTTCCAAACTACCTACTTACAGTAAGCAAATCATTCACTATAAGTACATTATTTCAGTTCACAATAAACATTCAACTAATCCACTCATAATAATTACCATGATAGTATCACTTATTTGTATTTCGTTATATATATGTTAAATAATCGGAAGATCGCTCCACCTAACATTGGAACTAGCAATGACATCCAAGTTCCCCCTCCGAGCCCTTCCACTTCTGCCAATATGGAACAACTGGGTACCTTGGGCATCAGGATTCTGTCCAGCCTCAAGTCTTATACCCCACAACTTGTTAGCTCAACTTTCCTTCCCACTAGTTATGTTTGCTAGCTTGAGGAAGAATATAGCATAGTCCTCTCTTTCTAATAGCACAATCCTCTCTTTCCAACACCCTAGGGTTCTGCCCTCTTTTCCCTTTAAGGAAAAAAAGCAAAAACTAAAAGAGCAGTTGTTGGTTTAACTGTTTTTTTTTATTATTTTAACAATCTGTTCCAAAGTCTTTTAAATAATAATTAACAGTAACAGTTAAATAACATACATAAAATTAAACTTGGTAAAAATAACAACTCATAAAACCTCGCTCATGGAAAAAATCCAGCATTATATCTAGAACACATTTGAGTTCTTAATGAAAATGAAGCATTTAAAGATTATAATACATCTAAATTCAATACTATGTTGGAAAGAAGAAATTTAAAGTGTAGAGCAATTTATTAATAAACTCTTTTTATGTAATATAACATTAAAATAAAGAATTAATAGCAAATACAAAACCCACATAAGCATATCTAAATGATTGTGATTATTTAAATTAACATAGCTAGGACCCATAGTTTGATTGTGATTATTTAGAAGCATTACTAATTAAATGAGCGTGCACGTCCAGGTGTGCTTATTCATATATATTTCAGTGATCAGATTGAATCATCTCCAAAATTGCTGATAAAAATGGAAGCAGAAGTGCTTAAAGACAAAACAGGAGATGTGATTCACAATTCAGATGGCTCAACTATAAGCGACATGATTGGAGCTTTAACCTTCATGATCTTAGAACATTGGTGTGGCAGTGAAACAGAGATTGCAGATAAGCATGAAGTCATCCTCATGAACCTCAAATGTCACAAGATGTCGCAATATGAAGAATTTCACAGGGATTGGATGCAAAGAATATATGAAGTGAAAGATTCAAAGAATCTGTTATGGAAACAGGTATATCTTGTTGCACTTCCATCCAGATTTGTTGATTATATCAGGTTGCAAGAAGTTTTCCAGTTGCCATTTGAATCATATACATGGGGTGAGATTTATTCTCACATTACTAAAACATTAGTAAGCTTATGCACAAGTTCTAAAGTAAATAAATATTTGGAAAAACTTTCAAAGCTCCCAGACAAGAAGTCCATTTGCAATAAATATGGACTTACAGTTGATGACCCTTTGGTCAAAAGAAGAAAAGAAAAGAAACGAGCTAAAAAGGAGTATAAACAGAATGAAAAAGGCTACAAAGATCGAAGAAAATATTCTTAGTAGCTTAAAAGTCACTCCTCTAAAGCCAGGAAGGGCTACTATAGGTATGTCCCGAGGACACATTATTATAGACCCTCTGACATTCATTTACATACATCCAAACAAGAGAAATGGAACAATCTCACTTGTTGGTTGTGTGGCAAGACTGGACATACATCCTCAAGATGTCTAGAAGGAGAAGAATCTAAGAAAAACAAAGGGAAGAAATCCCAAGCGTCTTTCCAGAGAGGTAAAAATATCAACCAAGAGGGATAGATACAATGCATGAAGTGTGGTTCCCGCACTGATAGGACAAAACACTGCCCAAATGTGGTAATTAAAGACCAAATCCAACAGCAACAACTAGAAGAATCATCTTTTGATTCCTTTAGTTCTTCGTCTCAAGAAGAATTACAAGCACACATGCAAGATTTTTCGGATTCTGAAATGACATCCTATTCTTATCCTGAACCAGAAGAATGTGCTTGTCAGATGCACTATGATTCTGATTCAGAATCATACAGTGATCCCAGTTCTGAAGAAATGTCCTTCAGACCACATAAGGAGAAAATCTTAATGGCTACCACAGAAGAAGATGAGATAAAAATTCTTTCTTAGATTTGAGCAATGGAAGATGGAGAAATGAAGAGTCGGCTAACAGAGGCATTCATGGACCAGCTCAAATCCAGCTCTTCCATAAATTCAGGGAAAAAGCTATTATTTGTTGATGCTTCTTTTGAAAGGAATACCGAGTCCTTCCAGAGACATCAAGAGAAGCTAGAGAAGGTGCATTCACTCACCTTGGGGGAAGTGAGTAGAGAAATTCATAATATCAAATCTGAAATCTCTACCTTGAAATCCCAAATTGCTGAAATAAAGAAAGGAAAGCAAGTTGTAGAAGAAAATTCTCATTCATGGGACACAACAGAATATGCCACTAATCTTAACCCAAATCTTGAAATTGTTGAAGGAAAGAAAGACCCTGTCTTTGGATTTCAAGAAATGAGAATTCTAGCTATCTCCTACCAGCAACATCATGTAAAAGTGAACATCTGCATAAAGGGAGAAATTTTTGAACTCACAACACTCCTTGACTCAGGAGCTGATGTGAAAATTTTAAATAAAAAAGTGAAACCAGCAAAATACTGGGTTTCTGCAAAAAGAAATGTTGTAGGATTGGGTAATAAAAAGATCAAGTATGAAGTTTCTAAGGTTTCTATCTGTTTTGAACATCACTGCATCAATTTGAAATTTGCAGTAGCAGACATCCCAGTTGACTGTATTCTAGGAAATATATTCCTAGTAGTTGTTGAGCCACATGGGTCAACAAGATTAAAAGAAAACAAAGCTGGTTATTTTATTTATGTTCCTACTTCAAAAGGAATAACAAAAAGGATTGAGTTGCCCTATATCTCAAATCCTAGAGTCTCTACAATGGTCCAAACTATCCAAAATTTGGACAAAGCATAAGCCAAACTGATAAATCTGAAAGATCTAAAATCTACACTTAAGGTAGAAGAACAGCTGAAGAATCCTCAGGTTAGGAGAAAAATTCAAGAATTGAAAAAACAAATTGAGGATGAATGTTGCTCAGAAGAACCAAATGCATTCTGGCACCGAAAGCAGCATACTATTGAGCTTCCAGACAAAGAAGGATATATAGGTAAGCCTTGTAAAAGTAGAGCTATTCCTATGAGTAAAGAATATAGAGATCTCGGCGAAAAAGAGATTAAACATCTCTTAGACAGAAAGCTCATTAGAGAATCTGACAGTCCTTGGAACTGTTATGGATTCTATGTCAACAAAAGAGCAGAACAAATCAGAGGTATCCCAAGGCTGGTAATAAATTTCAAACCTCTAAATTCTTTTCTTGCAAATGACACCTATCCGATCCCTCGCAAAGGAGATCTGATTGCAAGGATAGTAGGAGTTAAGATATTTTCAAATTTTGACTTGAAGGAAGGATTTTGGCAAGTAGCCATTTCAGAGAAAGATAATTTCAAGACTGCCTTCAACATTCCAGCAGGCCACTATGAGTGGAATGTCATGCCTTTTGGTTTAAAAAATGCTCCATCTAAATTCCAGAAGGTAATGGATAAAATATTTAAGCCATACTTTGACTGGCTTATATTTTATATTGATGAAATTCTAATCTTTTCTAAGAACATCCAGGACCATTTCAAGCATGTCCATACATTTAAGCAGCTGGTAAAGCATAATGGTCTAGTTTTAAGTAAGAAAAGATAGAAGTTTTACAAACTACTATCAAATTTCTCGGCCATACTATTTTCAATGGCCAAATTTCTCTACAAAAGCATGCGCTTGAATTTGCTGACAGATTTCCAGATGTTATTATAGACAAAAACTAGCTTCAAAGGTTTCTGGGCTGTTTGAATTATGTCGGTAACTTTTATCAAGATTGTGCCACTGATAGGAGTATATTAAATAAAAGGCTTAAAAAGAATCCACCTTAGTGGACAGAAGAACACACTAGAGCTATTTAGAACATCAAAGACAAGGTAAAATCTCTTCCTATTCTATATGTCTCTGACGACAATGCATTCAAGATTGTTGAAACAGATGCCAGTAATATAGGATGGGGAGGAATCCTAAAGCAGAGAAAAGGTGACACTGAACAAGTTGTCCAGTATGCATCTGGCACCTGGAATCCCACTGAGCAGAATTACTCCACAATTGAGAAAGAAGTCAAAGTTGCGTGGAACTGCATCAGCAAATTTGATGTCTATTTAATAAACAGACAGTTTTTTCTCCGAACTGATGCTTCAACGTTACAGAAGGTATTAACTAAGGACATCAAGAAACTAGGTGAGGCAAAATTTTCCAGGTGGCAAGCACTCTTTGCTAACTTCGATTTTCAAGTTGAACATATAAAGGGCACAAAAAACTGTCTCCCAGATTTTCTTAGCAGAGAGTTTATCCAGCCTCAGGAACATATCATGGTCATAGTTATAGAATGGGACCAAGAGTAGAAACAAGAAGTCCTGTGCACTATACCAGACAACCAGGACTGGGAAGAATACAGAGAAAATTGGAAGCCTACATCGCAGTTGAGAAATACAAAAGTACTAGATTCTAATCTGCAAGCACTTACTGACATTCAGCATCTTGTACCAAAAAGAAGAGTGTATCCAAAAGGGAGTAAATGGATACATGATATGACTTACACAAAGGCAAAAAGGGATGCCTTATATGCAGAAGATGCTCTTCAAAGAGACTTTCATGATATTTCAGGTATATGGTGTCATGGAGGAATCTACAATGGAATTTATGAAAAATATTTCTGCATTCATCGAACCGGGAATCTAGCGTGGCCCATGCCTACTCAAACCTCTGCATTATGGCCAAGAGGAGATCCTAAGCTTATTTTTCCGGATACAGTCTATGACTTTGCAGCATACAAACAGCTATGGTGGGATTTCCTTAATGCAGATGACAAATAATAAACCCATTATACCAAATTAAAATTTAATACAATGGGTATAATGCAAAGAAATCAACAATGCGACTGGTTACAGAAATGGTGGGCCTACTACGGTGTTAATAGGACATCAATGGACCCACTCTATCATGAAGGATACTGCAGATTCCACTGTGATATTTGTTTTGAACATAACATCCTATATTGTTTTCGCATCCCATACAAAACTATCAAAGAGATGACAACAGTTGAATGGTCACCCTTTCATGATGACAATAAAACCCTAAGAGAATATATGACCCACCATTATGAATGGTTGGTTTTAACTAAAGTTAAGCATAAAATCATTTTAGGGAAACCTATGATTGTTCGGAGGATTTTCACCAAAACATGGGATGAATTATTGTACAAAAAACACAGATTCCCTGACATTGTTGTATTCTGATGGTTCTCATGGGCTTTACTGACAAAAGCATCCATTATTGTAATAATGTTGTCCAGTCATAAGGACTTGATTGTGGCCAGCTTTTCTCGTGGGCTTTGCTGGACAAAAGCATCCACTTTGTAAATAATGTAGACATCATATTTTTCCGTAGGATTTACTTTTCCGGACCAAGAATCTTTGTGCAGATGTCACCTCGATGTAATCCGAAAGCAATGATTCCATCCCTTTGTATGATGACCTACAATAATGTTTGTCCCCTCTCATTTGTTATAAATTGAGAGTAAGGTTCATTGCTAGAGGCATTCGCATTCAGAGAATCTTAGAGTCTTAGAGTCTTAGAGTCTTAGAGATCTGAGAAGCCTGCGTATCAGTGTGCTCGGCATTGGTAAGAACCTAAAGTGGCCAGATCTATTAAGTAGTCTGAAGTCAGTCAAGTCTGTATATCAGTCGAGTCTGTATATTCTGAGGTAGAGCCTATCTGTTTCCAAGAAGCCTTCGGTAATGCTTATTCCTCTGTGAAAAGAAAATTTCGATAAATGCAACGATAGTCTATCTCTGTAAGGGATACTCTCTGTAATCTATATCCATTTCTGAGAAATAATATGAGAAGGCATTTTTCGCATTTTAATACCTGTGCACTTTTATAAATCATCTGTTGTGTAGTAGTTGTCTCATAATCTTCACTCGAAGTTCATTAGGAGTTCGCCAAAGGTTCAAAGGGATGCCAGACCGTTGGAAGGCGAGGAAGCCATGTACCAGGTCGCAGAGCATGAAGGGTCCGAATAGGTTCGCACTAAGTTCACCAGAGGTCAATCAGTGAGGACAAACGAAGAGATATAACAAGGCCAAGACAAGCAGAGTGTGACAGCAGCATAGCACACGGAGCACGTGGTAGCAGCACTATAGCAAGCTTTGTGGAAGCCCCTGCTGGAAATTGGAGCACTTGTCTCCCTTTTTCCTTATTTGGTTTATAATGCCAACTAACCACGAAATAATGGCATCTCCCTTTTTCATTATTTGGTTTATAATGTCAACTAACCTCGAACTAATGGTAGGAAAAAAAAATATAGTTATCTCACATTTTGTTTTATAAATGAAATTAGTGTTGAAAATCATTTTGCATGATATTGAGGATAATGATATTGAGGATAGAAGAGGATATAGGACAGGCTAGACTATTTTGAAAGTAGAATGACTCACATGGAGGCACATGTTTATGAAGTTTTTGACTATATGAAAACTACATGAATGACCTGATTCCAGGTAATATAGTTGATTAAAGATGATTTTTGGTAGTGTTTTGATCCTTGGGATTTTTTGGTTATTTTGGGCAATCTATTTATGGTCCTTAAGTTTCCTTTTGTTATTGTTAGTGACTTTTTTCCATTACCATCTAGCCAACAAGCTTGACTTATTGCAAAGGATTACCATATGGTGAATAGGCTTGATTTAATGCAAAAGTAAATATGTGATTTTGTGCAACCTATTTATGGTGCTTAAGTTTCCTTTTTTTATTGTTTGTGACTTTTTTCCATTACCATCTAGCCAACAAGCTTGACTTATTGCAAAGGATTACCATCTGGCGAATAGGTTTGACTTAATGCAAAAGTAAAAGCATCCAAGCTTACTGAGTGGTGTAAGCATCCAAGCCCATGCAAGAGCCCAAAGAAAAGGCATATATAACATTTCTTCTAGCTAGAGATTAATAACCCCAAGGTGTAGGAAAGGAAAGGAGAAGTGAAGACCAAGGTTTAGGAAAGGAAAAGAAAGGAGGTCAAGGGCCAAAGTGTAGGACCTAAAGAAAAGATCAAGGTTTTAAAAAGAAAGGGCGAGGGATGAGGTGTGTTAAATATCAACCAAAGAAGAGCTCACATTATTTAGTACAAGACTAAAAGAATATATCACATTGTCCGAGTTCGGTACATGCGCAAGGTTCCAAACCATAGCTACCACAACATCGGTGACCAGGGTCGGACGAGCGAATACTATGAGAAATTTTTCATCCAGGTAAAGTGAAAGCAACTAATAAAAAATAGCTTTCCACTCGAGTGGAACAAAACTGTCCACTCGTTTAGAATGGAACGAATATAAAATAATAAGTTGTAATTCATATCGTAGCTAGGTGCTAAAGAACTGGATCGACTGCTTAGGAACTAGCTCGAGAGTGTGTCTTATGGAATGAATAAATCATCGATAAATATGTGAAATGTTGGGTACAGGGTGCCAAAAGGATCGTATTTCAAAGACTAAGCCTAGGTATACAGTGAGAGAAAGCTCTCTCAATGAATTTTTTTTATAGAATCTCCAATGCAGTGAGTAAGTTGCTAAATGTTTGTCATCCCAATCGCAATAAGTCCATATGTGATCAGTGCACCCAAATGAGGTTAACTAAAGAGGTTCCAACAGCATAGCCCAATCATATTAACTTAAGGCTACCCAAGTGGATCATTAATAACCTATATAACAAGCGACCAAGAGATTACGCTAAGGAAAAATTGGAAGATTGGCCTTGTACTTAAATAATGGGGTTGGTTGGTTATGTGTTTGCCCCTATCATTTGTTTTCTCAGCCTATTTAAAGAAATTATTGAACCAGAAGTCCCCCAATATAGGTAATTTTCATATTTTACCCCATCGAGGAATAAGCAAAGCTAATTACCCTTATAAGGTTCCCTATAAGGTGGTATAAATCTCTCCTTCTACCAGGCTACGTCGTGCTATGCCTATAGAATACGACTTCCAATCTAATTAATTTGATGTAACTATTGTAATATTTAGTATAATAGGCCAAGAGGGAGATCCCATCCCCAGGCAGAAACTGATCGATATAAGTGCATTTTATTTTGCTTCAATAAATTAACCTTGCAACAAAGAGGGAAAAATAAGTTTCTCTAGCAGGAAGAGGGACATAGGTCACAACAAATAAAGATCGATACCCATAAGCACAATTAACAACATATCCAACACTAGTAAGTACACCAATAGCATATCCATCACCAGTAGAATCAAAGGAAAAATATTACATAAAAGATCTAGAAGCAGAGGAAGAAACCATAGTGGCTAAGGCATAAGCACCGACATAAAAAATCGATCAAATTCAATTACTGGTGTCATATAACTCTAGCCAGAGGAGGGAGCTATAGGGCTACAAATAGCACTATAGACCATAGACTTTGAACACCATAATAAACAAACAAATAGTTGGGGACTAGACGTAGAGTGAACAAACCAAAGCTTAGATACAAGAAAGAGATTAAGGCACTTCCCTCCACACAGACCACTAGCCTTTGACTTTGCCTTTGCCTTTGCTGGCTCATATGCTTCTTCCTTTGCTATAGCTAACTTTTTTTGGGTGGTCCCAAATCAATAGGTTATGCCCATAAACCTGAAAGGTACATTGGGTTGGTTAATGACTCTCGAACTTAATTGGATGGTGGTGAATCAATAGGCTTTGCATCTTAATCTACCTCTATGGCCTTTGCATCACTTCTAAGAACAGCGGGTTATGCCTTATAAGCTATTGTGGGACTAGAACGGGAGCTTGTAAGAGAGTAATGTGATGGGACAACAGGCGACCAACGTTATTATCAAAAACTTCAAAGGCAGTAGAAAAATGTGCATGTAGGGAATTCCAATGGTGCCATTGTGAATAGAGGATTGGAATGTGACCACCAAATAGCTACTCTGTGGGGCCACCAGATACATACCCTGTAGCATAATTGGTTTCTAGTCACATCCGACCAACATGTATTTTCAATTGAACCACCAAAACATGAGTTGGCATCTATCATTACATCGAATAACTACCATCCAACCTCATTCAAATAATAAGTCCATCTAATACCTTACTACCATTTGCATACGCCACTATATTCATTCGCTCACTTTTCATGTCAGTTAGCTCTCTAATCAAATAATCAGTAGTTTAAGTTCTATATTGCAAGCAGCTAGAGCACATATACAAGGCTAACGACATATACAGAGGTAGTTGAAGCACTTGTTGAAGAATCATATCTAGTAAATTCACCTTTATATGCAAAAGAAGCACCATTTTCAGTAGTGTAGTTTACCCGGGAGTGGTTCTTAGATGAATGGCATTGGAACAACGTCAATTGGATATGGGTCTCGATCTCGATTAATTGATTTTCCAATTGATGGGATTGTGGTTTGAACTTTATCTCCGTCTTGATCCATCACTACTAATACTTTTGCAAATACTTAATATAATAATTGCAAATGCTCCGACATCTTTAGGTAAATAATAAGTAGTGGTCAAGAAGTTGAAAATAAGCTAGAATTCCTCAGCTATAATGGGTGGGATATATAGGGCTTTTCCTCTGCCTTTTATGCTCCCACCTATGAATATTCCTTTGCTAATGGGTAAACGGAAATGGGAACTACTGCTTCTTTTATAAAGTTTGGATATAATAATTGGCGAGAAACTGTACAAGAGTGAGATCCATTCCCATATTAGGCTAATCAAGCCAAACAGTAACCATGCCTAGCATCAAGCCACAAAACACGAGCTAAGGGATCCATTCCGGGGATGAAGGAAGGGAAAATAGCTCAGTGGAAAGAAGCCTGAGATATTAATAGATGTGTTACCATGCAACCATGAGTGATATACACAGTTAGCAGTGGAGGAGTGTTATGCACTTTTGAAAAAGTGTTCCATGAAGTTATGTTCTGGTATCTATAGTACCTATTGGAGTACAATATTTGCTAGTAGAAACGATGTTCCCACATTTACGAGTGTTCTTATACGAATAGAGGGAACATGAAAAGTCACCATATATTTTAATAAGGCAGGTCCATGGAACACAATATAAAATGATTCTCATTCTTATTTGTAACATCAGTTAGCTTACATGTCTCTACTAAGCAGTAAGTATCATAGGTTACGTTATTCCAATAATATAATATATGCCAACATTACTTAGTGTAAAACAAATAGGGGACCAAATCCCATTGAATATGATGTTACAATGACTCTATAGCTTATATAAAGAGGTTGAACAAGTAACAACAGTTATGGTAACTTCTATGATCAGACTAGTTGTAAACACGTAATCAAAGTAATGAATATCTATAAGTAAACTTATATAGGTAATGTTCGATATGTGATTAGTGTGAACCTTGTATTCAGTGCGACTTTACGCTTATCAAGTTGTTAGATATGGTATAGTAACTCCCTGTATCATCATGCTTGTAATCATACCTTATACGTTTCATAGAAAGTGTAATTCATTATGTGAATGCTTACTACTTATAGCTTATCTACCATTGTATTCAGTTTAAGTTAGCAAGCTAGTTAAGCTCTTACACTATACTTATGATTAGAGAGCTAGAACAAAGAGACTATACTTATGGTAATTGTTATCCTTAATTAACACCACATACTTAGAGTAATATGATAGTACAACGTGTTAGTTAGATGAAACATACCATGTTCGAGCTTTATGGAGAGAGTACAAATTAAGCCTATATCGGTATAAGTCACATAAGTGATGTAACAAACCATGTATCATACTCATTGTCATAGTAATCTACATAATTAAGCTTATAATAGTTATATGGGATATGCTTACTAGCTAACTAGTAGTGATTCTATATAGCTATCTTAACCATAGCTGATACAAGATTAGTACATGCTAATATGATTGATTCAAAGAGTGTGATAGTGAAAACCATTGTCCTATACTAACATGAGATTAGTAATCGCGATTTAATATAAATAAGGAACGGAGTAGCTTGTCTGCATCGGGCAAGGAATTGGAAGATTGAGTTACTTATCTTCTTTAGCCCCACCCACTCCCCCACAAAATAAGTAAACCAAGGAACACCTTATCATCACTAATTAATGTATTTGGATTCCCTAATCATCCTATGTTAGTATTAGGCATTGGTCTTGTAAGCCTCTTCTTTATGTGCCCTCCAATCTTCTCATTGTCCTATCTTAGCTTCTCAGAACAACTAGTATGGTCTATAAACTTCTAAGAACAACTTGGTTAGTATGACTCAAGGGGTGGGAGTACTTTATAAGGTACCCAAAAAAAGGACAAGAATACATATATAGATATATCAAAATAATTTTGTTATAAATTATATCACATTTTATAAATAATTAAACAAATAAATATATGAACAATTTTATTTACATCATTTTAAAGAATACATCTTACCAAAATTATTTAAATAAGTTTTTATTTATCAGCTATATTCAAGGTAATATAGTTGATTAAAGATGATTGTTGGTAGTGTTTTGATCCTTGGGATTTTTTTGTTGTTTTGGTCAATCTATTTATGGTCCTTAAGTTTCCTTTTGTTATTGTTAGTGACTTTTTTCCATTACCATCTAACCAACAAGCTTGACTTATTGCAAAGGATTACCATCTGGTGAATAGGCTTGATTTAATGCAAAAGTAAATGTGTGATTTTTCCCAACCTATTTATGGTGCTTAAGTTTCCTTTTGTTATTGTTTGTGAATTTTTTCCATTACCATCTGTAGAGCTATAAAAAGGGTCTCTTTCACCTCTAATTACCTCACATTAATATGTCAATCCGGGAGTGTCGTGGCGGAAAAAGTCGTTTGTGCGGACACAACTGACCTCCCTAGGAGTCTAAACTCTCTAGCGACAAACAAGACAAAATGGAGTGATCTTTCTCTAAATATACCTCTTAAAACATGAAAACTACAAGTGTTTAGGCTTACCTTATTCCAAAACGCGGTTGTTGTAGTCCGTCCTTGCCGATCCGGATGAGCTCCTCCTTCAAGTCAATTCCTGCAACCACAAACAATCAAACAATTACCAATCACTTGCATTTCATATAATAAAACATATATTCAACATGCAGACCAAGGAACACATGAAATAACTCATTAACACAAGCTATTGAGAAAAATAAACCAGTTTGTATTAATAACGAAACAAAGAAACTCTTACAACCTGGCCTTGGTGTTGTGCAAGTTCCTCCCAGGGTCCATCAAGGGTTTTCCTCTACTTTGACAAAGCTCACCCACTTCCAAGTAGAATCAAGCAAAGACAATCTCTCCTCACAAGGTTCTAAATGGGAGTCCTAATTCCTGCAGCATTTACCCAAAGAAAATGTATAGCTCCAACCTCTCCTCCCTCTGGCTCAATGTCTTTATTTATAGTGCTGTAAAGAGGTTATTCAGGTCCACCATCAATGGGATAATCCCCCCCTTTGGTGGGATAGCTCCCTTATTGATGGGATAAGTTCCTCCTTAATAGAGATACATGAACCAACTGGAGGCGCATCCAATTCATCAAACCGACCTCTAGAAAGTTCTAGAAGTAACCACAAGTAACTTTTTTAAGATGAAACTCGCGTATTTTGCCTTTTACAGAAGGACGCACCTGTCCCTTAACATACAGAGCGTCCAAGGACGCAACTTTTGTGAACATTGTGAGCGTCCCCGCAAGTAAGGCTAGAGAGAACCTGCGACCCCAGAGATAAACATATTTTTGACAAGACTTTCTCTCTTCTTTGAGTTTGAGATGGATAGCAGAGGCATAAGACTTGCCTAAGAGGGTAGCATGACTGTTGATTTGAGCCATACTAACTGTAAGTGGTCATGGTGACATTTTTTAGTGTAACAGGGAGCATTTTGTTATTTCAAAGAGTGTCTTAGTCTGAGGCTATCACTTGTCAGAGTAATGCTAGTAGTACAACGTTCAAAAATACAAGAGTAAACGGATGCTTGTCTACAACTAAGTTACTTCAAAAGAGTAAATCACACACTCAGAAAACTAGGCAACTTATCAGTCAAGGGTTCAGCAGTGATAACCCATCCCTTTGGAAACTAATGGAAAGGAAATTAGAGAAAAGACCACGGGTCTAGGAGCTAGACAGTAAATGTCGAGGTTCACTACAGCCTTAGATCGTCTCTCACAACAAAACAACAAATGCTAGTAAATGGAACGGTAGATAGAAAAATGGAACAACAAATAAGAAATCAAACAGCAAATCTGGAATGGAACAACAATTCTGAAATGGAACAGCAATTCTTAAAAGGAACAGCAGCTAGACAACTAAGTCTCGCGAGCAGTAATTCTACTAACTCAAATGCATTAATCGTAATCAAACAAAAATCTTACAGCGCTTGGAAACCATATACGCACACAACACACTTGAATAGTAATCTGATCTAAGCATCAATCTCAATTAAAAGGAATACGACTGCGTTTCAAAATAGAACAGCGTTACTTCTGAATCCAACAATCGTAAAGAACATAACTTTCAAGATGAATCTTGTAACATGAATGTACAGCACAAAAGCTCTGTAATAAAATAATAACAATATTCGATTAAGACTAATAATCTTCAATCAACTCTGAAAGGAACAATGAATATAATGCAGAGTCAATACAACAGTTCTGTCTGTAGAAACCTTAATGAATTAATCTTAAACGAGCATGTGATGTAAACTTATAAAGCATATCAGATTACCAAATAACGACGATAAGCAAATCACGCAGAAACCAAATCGCAATAATACAGAAGCAAGTGTCCTTCGGGGCTGGGCCCTTAGCCTCCAAGGGTACACCGCTTTAGGTTAATCCAGACGCAGAGATGAAATAATTACCAAGTTTGTATTAATGCATGAAACAAAAGTACAATGAACCAATTCTTATCGAGACTCGATGATCAAAGTTTTGATCTTAACAGAAATTATATAAAAGCATAATCATGTCTAACTCTCTAAGCTAACAGTGCTGTCCCTTTATATAAGGGTGACGACGGAGATGTCTAAGTAACAAGACAGATAAAACAGCGATCCCTCAGGATCAAGGATCCTGAGGGATTCACCAAACCGTTAATCCTTAATCATCTCTTTTCCCTTCTGCACCGAGCTGGTGCCTTCTCCTCCTTTTCAGGGCCAATTTGCTTTGATTTGCGTAGCCTTGTTTGCACTCGGTCTCCCGTCAAAGGGACAACAATTACCTTGTCCTTGTCTTTTTCTTTGGAACAACAACTCCTCGTTTTCACCCCTTCCTGCACGAGAGAATGAAAATTGTTAGCGGTTAAGTCTTGCATATTAATCTCACATGTTTTGTTATAATTCTTTATTGTTTTCCAAGTTCATGATGCAAAAAGGTTTACAAGTTCTACTGAAAAGCCACTGAAATGATTATCAAAAACATACCTTTTTAGTACTCCACACACCCCCCTCTTACCCCGTTTCATGCCCTCATGAAAACGTTGTAGTTGACATGCAAGGCAGTGAGAGAATAGGCTGGAGAAGGAATTTCATGCGGAGGCCTACAACCATGATGAGTAACTAGGTAGTCAAAGAAATGGCCTGTTTGACCCTCAGGCATCTCATACAGGGCTTGGTATCCGGGTGCAGGGTGCCAAATAATTGTACTGCGAAACCTATATCCTAACCAGGATGGCCCTACTCTCAAAATGCTTTCGCCATAAAGGTGCAAACGATTGGCAGCTAATTTAAAATTCTCATACTTAAACGATTCTTTGAGCTGGATATTCGGATTAGATATTTGATACCGAAATTTAGTTGCATCAATGGCAAGGTCTTTGATAGAAAGAAAATATTCTAATCCTTGTCGAATGAGTGCCTCATGCATGGGTCCTAATGTTTCAATGACACCCGGAGTCTTCATGAGGTTTCTATGTGCTTTCCACAGCTGTACTGGGTTCATAGGCTCAGACCTTACCAACAAATCTAGGCCATTTTCTTGCCTCTGGAAAGTATTATAGGCTTTGAGCCATTTAATCTGATTAACCCCGAATGAGATGAATGCTTGCAATTGGATGTCTCCAACAAAAGGGCCAGGGTTCAACTCAGTCTCCTGGTCTAGTACAAGGTTATGCAAATAGAATTCGCACAGCAGTCTCTGGACCTTCACCCCGTAGTGTTTACAACAGTCTATAAAGTCATTGACAGTGTTAATTTGTATGGGGGCACCTGCTTTAACAGCTTTTATTTTTAATTGCAAATACCATTCTAGTAAAAACAGGGCATAATTTTTGGCAGGGGCCCTACATGCTAAGACGTCATTGTATAAAGAACACAAGGTATCCATCTGCTTGATAAAAATATCTAACCTACGAGTTACCTTTGCAACTTTCTCTTGCTCCTTCTGCCAACCTTCAAAGGCCTGGCTTTTATATTGATTGACGTTCCTAAGTTGTTGCTGTAGTTCTTCATACTTCTCGCGAGGGACCATTTTCTCTCTAAGCTTTTCTGCTTCTTGTTGAGCTTGTTTCAACCCCTTGCGCAAGGTTACTGTTTTTGGATCTCTTCTCCTTCATATTGCTCTGGTTCTTCTTCTGGCCGTGAGGATTGCTCGTCCTCAATTTCTACTGGCTGGCTGGTGCTTTCCTAGAGCTTTTCCAACCTTCCTCGTATCCGAGCTAACCGGACCGATTTCCTGCGTTTCTCTAGTTGTTCGGGTGTACCAGTGGCATGCTTACGCTTTTCCGATTCCTGGCGTGTTTCTGGACATTCGGATGTACTAGTGACATGCTTTTGTTTTGCTAATTCTCTGCGTTTTTCTG
The DNA here is from genome assembly GCA_031772625.1 of Pinus tabuliformis. Lineage (NCBI taxonomy): Eukaryota > Viridiplantae > Streptophyta > Pinopsida > Pinales > Pinaceae > Pinus > Pinus tabuliformis. The sequence continues at coordinate 736,554,384 of CM062805.1, read as the reverse complement.
GACATTCTGGTGTGCTGGTAGTATGCTTACGTTTTGGGGATGGTGCTGTCAACCCCCCCTCAATCATTGCAATTAGCTCTTCCCAGCTGCTCTGCTACTGGGTGAGGTTATGACTAACAATTAATTGAATTAACCCATGGTGACTGACAACTGACTCTACATGTTGTGCCTTTTTTAAGCTTCGTGCAACGTCATGAAGTAACGAGTTCAAAAGTGCAGGCGGATTTACAGAGCATTTCTGTTCTAAAACAGCTAAGACTTTAAGATGTCGTGGTCTTACCACGTCTTTTCTACCCTTGCAGGTGATGTAGCTTTGCATGGTTCTTGCCAATTCTGCCCAGGGCTCTCCTAGCGTTGTTGGCAGAACTCCCTTCCCTTTAATTGTCAAGCTCTAGCCTTCGTCCTAGAAGATTTCTATAATCTTCTGTAATCTCTCCTTTTTTAGCGTCCATACAGGTCCAGTGGCTGGTAGTCCTGAGACTTCTGCGATTATGTCATCGGTGGTTGCTATCTATCTCCCCCTTACTATGGAGTAATCCTCCTGCAAATTCTGCAGGAATTCAATCGCCACTGTTTCATTAGACTCCTGCAAGCGGTTGAGATAAGTCAGCCACCCTGCTCTTTCCAGGATTTCCCGGGCAGCAGAGGAGACTTTCAACACCTGCAGTTCCCTTCGAATCGCTCTTCCTCCCATGGTTTCACTGTGGATTCTCAATGGAGCAGTAACTGTTTGTGCTATTTGAAACACAGAGAGGGTAATAGACGCAAGACTTGTTTGAAAAAAAACAGAGTATGCAATAGAAATAGCTTATGAACAGCAACTTGTGTAACAAAAATAGAAATAGCATTCCGTTAAGCCGTGCCATACCCTAGTACACCACTTTCCCGAATAGTGAGCAAACACGTAATCCAGGGAATAATGAGGTTAACCTCCCCCCCGCAATGTGATAGGCTGTCCCAACTGTCAAATAAAGGAGCAGCACCCGATCTGCAACAGAGTCATAAAGGAACATCGTATGAAAATATGCCATGTTTAGAAAAACAACAAATTACCGAAATCGAGGCATAAAGTTGGATCGCGTATTACGTAAGAGGCTGTTGTGATATGATGCGAGGCTAGGGGGATAGGGCGTCTGTTGTACTTGCCAAATCTCATGTGGTCATTGTCACTTACTTTGCCATGATCGGTGGTAATAAATTTTCATGCGATATATTAGTCGGGAAATGATATATGATTATTTCCTAGGATATAAGAAACAAAAGAGTATTAGTATCTTACCTATTGGTGTAACCAATGTGACTTCAATACCATTAACAATGCTCTACTGCCGACAGGTGTCCATAACCTTGGCAGAGTTGTTTATTTCACCCCTGGAACCATGATCCTTTATGTATATGTTAGGGAGTGTAATGTCAAAATGTAGGCCATTATGCTGGCTTGGTAACCAGTTAACCATAATGCCATTCACGAGGAAGGAGCGAAAAGTGGGCAGGTCGGCTCGTGATGAGACCTCCTATTCCAAGGTTTGTTTATTTGATATACCTTTTGGACCATATCCCTCGTGTGGTGGCCATAGTGGGAATGCCACTTCACTTCCATCCTCATGATCATGGTAGGCTGGCTCTTGATGAGACCCCCTATCCTGCATTTGACAACTTATAATTCATGTTTACTTCTTTTTTTTTCTTTTTCATAAACTACTTTTCCTTATACACAAAGGGTGGTTCAACACTCCTTGTTGTGGAGGTAAATCCCCTCTGCGGACAGAGGCGATCCCTACTAGCCCAAATGGGGTCTAGCAACAATCGAACAATGCTAACACGCAGGTTCCTAATTGCAAATCAAAGACCGATGATGAGGGTCTACCTGGATTCCAACGCTAATATTTGTAGAAGAGTCGTTGCTCATGTTCCTTTGCTCTGGCTGGTCACAATCCCCACGATCCTTGTGAACGGACACCTGCACATGCAAAGAACGACACAAACACAAGCATAAAATCCAATAGATGCAACTATATATTAGTCAGAAAGGACATAACTCAATCATCATTACAAAGACAATAAGAGTGGAACCATAATGATAGTCGTCTATTATTGATAAACAAAAAAGAAGAATACAACCATAGTTCTGACGTCAAATCCTCCTTTGGCTGGGTGATCAGCAACACATGCCTTGCAAAGCTTGTTGGGAATGGGGAACAAGCCTCTCTCTCCTTGGTCACTTGGATAAGAATCTCCTCACTTAAGATTTAGCCTCATGGGAATGAATAAGGCTCCTTGTAGCATGAACTTGGCGATTCTCAGACTTTGGGACTTAGAATTTGGAACTTGGAGACTCTAACTTGTCAAAGGCAAAAGGACAAGCTTTTATAGATATAGGAGAAGGAGTTATGGTCATCCACAAGATTCATGGGATTGGCTTTATCACTAAGAAGCTTCCATGAGAGGTGGAGAACTACTTCCCTTCTATGGAGATTCGAAGCCAAACTGAACTAACTCAAGATGGAATCAATTCATGAATAGGTTAGGAAGAACCTTCGTAAGTTTGTTTGTTAAAAACTTTACCCAACTAGGCTGGCGCGAGTACGACTCTGAGACAGAGCGCCAGCTGGCGCGCTCTCTTTGGAGGATTTCCCCCATTGGCACGAGTGATACACAGTGGAACCGCGCCAATGGGAAAAGGGCTATTTTTATGGGTATTTTGCAGAAGGTGTCTTTAGGGCATATGAAGTACATACTCAAGGGGATACAATGCAAGTGTTCTCAGGTTATGTCACTTCTCACAGGTCCCGAAATAAGTCCTCCAATGTGCGGGAGAAGGGGTAACAGGGACGGTGAAAAATTACTGTGTAACACTCCTTAAGAGTAGGAATGGTGGAAGAAGTCTTATCATCTCAATAGGAAGATATAAACGCTTTGCTCTTATTCCTAAATAATAATCAAAGAGGATTAAAGGGATCGTCATGATAAAGATAACCAATCAGAGCAAAATTAGTAAAACAATGACAACAAAAGATGATAAATAAGTGTGTCCTTCCTTTTGTCCTCTTACCAATGCAGAGCCTTATAAAGATAGCGATTTATGATTTGCGGATTTCAGTATGTTGTGATTTTTTATTCATTGCATAAGTGCATAGCTGTATCTTAAAGACTTGAAAGAACAGGAGTAAGAAGCATCCTCAATTTAGATCAGCAAAAGGAATAAGCTGTTTCACAAGGAGAGCAAAAGCATGCTAGTGGTGTTCCTTTTGGAAAAAGGAGCAACAAAGAACCATAGATAGCAAAAATGCAAATGTCGTTCCTTTGAAAAAGGAACAGCAGAACACACCAATGTCGTTCCTTTGAAAAAGGAACAGCAAAAATAAAAAATGCTATTCCCTTGGAAAAGGGCAGCAAAACACTCGAAATGTCGTTCCCAAAAATGTTGTTCCTTTCAAAAAGGAACAGCAAAAGATGCAAAAATGCCATCCCTTTGGAAAAGGAATAGCAGAAATAAAAAATATGTTATTCCTTTGGAAAAGGGACAGCAAACACACAGCAGTGCCGTTCCTTTTGAAAAATGAACAACAAAAATCGAAATGTTGTTCCTTTAGAAAAGGAACAACAGAACAAGCAAATGTCGTTCCTTTGAAAAAGGAACAACACAAAATCAAAGATGATGTCCCTTTGGAAAAGGAATAGCAGAAAATCAAGAATGTTGTTCCTTTAGAAAAGGAACAGTAGAAAATCAAGAATGTTGTTCCTTTAGAAAAGGAACAGCAGAAACACACAATGCCATCCTTTTGGAAAAGGAACGGAAAAAATCGAAATGTTGTTCTTTTGAAAAGAAGGAACAACAAAAATGACAGGAAATCATTAGTTCAAACATATGTACAAAAAACGACTCAAAGAAAAGAACTAATCTACAAATTGTAAAGAGAAATGAATTTCTTAATGAATTACAGGTGAGGAAGACTTCTCTTCCTCTCCCAAAATCTCCATATCAGTGTCTTGGAGTAGCTGCTGGCAGAAGGACTCCCGAGTGAGTGGTTTGCGATAGAGACGAACTCGGTGGCCATTTAATTTGAAGGCATATCCAGAACCGTCAATAGTGATTAGAGTAAGGGTTCCATTGTCATGTACCTTTTGGATTTCATATGGTCCCAACCAACGAGTCTGAAGTTTCCTAGGGAAGTCGTGAACCATGGAGTCATACAACAGAGCCCAGTCTCCCTCGTGGAAGACTTTGTTTTTAATGAGAGCATAATGCCATTTAGCTCGCTGCTGTTGAATCAGGGCAGTATTTTGAAGTGCAGAGAGCCTAATTTTGTCCAACTCATTGATCTGCTGTAGTCGATTAATCTGTGCCTCGCTTAGATCTAAGCCAACCTCCTGTGCTATTCGTAATGTTTGGATTTCGAATTCTATGGGGAAAATGGGTTGTTTTCCAAACACTAATTGATAAGGTGAGTAACCAATGGTGTTTCTCCATGTTTTTCTGTAAGCCCACAGTGCTTTAGGTAGTCTGGCAGCCCAATCACGCCTATGTGATGCAATGGTTTTCGTTAGGATTGATTCTATTACCTTATTGCTGCTTTCTACCTGCCCATTCGCCTGTGGGTGGTATGGAGTAGTGATTTTATGCTGGACGTGATAATTGTTAACTGTTGCAGCTAATCTATTCCCAGCAAATTGTGGTCCACCGTCTCTAACTATTTCTCTTGGAAGACCATAACGTACAAATAGATGGAACAGGAACTGTATGACAGAGTCCTCTGTAGCTCTAGGCAATGCTTCTGCTTCAACCCATTTGGTGACATATTCTGTTGCCACCAAAATATATGTTTTCTGATTTGATGATGGGTTGATAGCTCCAACGAAATCAAGAGCCCATCGCTCGAATGGTTCAATGACTAATTGTGGTTTCAGAGGCATCTCGTCAGATTGACTAGGTTGTCCTGCTCGTTGGCAGCTGTCACAGGCTTGGACAAATTTCTTTGCATCTCTGAAAATCGTGGGCCAATAATACCCTGTCTGCGGCACTTTATATCCAGTTCTGCACTCAGCGAAGTGTCCACCACATGGTCCATCATGACAGGCTTTTAGGATGTCAAAGATTTCATCTTCTCGAACACATCTTCTGATATTCATGTTTGCACCTGTGTGAAACAAATAGCCCCCAATCCACGAGAATCGAGTACTCTTTTGAACAATCTGTTTGCACTAATTAGGGGTTAGGTGTTTTGGTAGTTTACCTACTGCGAGGTAATTGGCAACATCAGCATACCAGGGTGTTTGAACAGCAACAGCAAATAGATGCTCGTCTGGAAATTGATCTTCAACTGCTGCTGCATCAATTGGCTTTGGCATTCTTGAGAGAAAATCAGCTACAAGGTTTTCTTTGCCAGGTCGATCCTTGATTGTGATATCAAATTCCTGCAATAAAATCAACCATCTAGTTATTCTAGCATTTGTGATATGCTTATTTGCTAAATATTTTATGGCAGAATGATCTGTATACAAGATAACAGGATATCCAGTAATGTAATGTCTGAACTTATTGACAGCATGTATTATAGCTAGGAATTCTTTCTCAGTAACAGTGTAATTTAATTCAGCAGGGGATAATTTTTTCCTGATGTAATAAATAACATATGGTTTTTTATCCTCTTCCTGCCCAAGGACCGCGCCAATGGCTGTATCTGAGGCATCAGATGATATCTGGAATGGCAAATCCCAGTTTGGTCCTCGAAGGACTGGGGCTGTGGATACGAACTTCTTTAAATCCTTGAAAGCACGCTCACATTTTTCTGTCCAAAGAAAATCAACGTTACCAGTTAGTGCATATAAAGGTGCAGCAATGTGCGAATAATGTTCTATAAATCATCTATAATAACCAGAAAATCCAAGAAAGTTGCGTACCTCTGTTTGAGTAGTAGGAGTGGGAATAAGCAAAACTATTTGGATTTTGGCCGGGTCTACCTGAATGCCAGCTGTTGAAACATAGTGTCCTAGGATAAGTCCTTCAGTCATCATCATATAACATTTTTCGTGGCTTAAGCAAAGCCTGGTAGCAATGCAGCGTTGTAGGACTTTTTCTAGGGTGTCTAGTGCTAGATCAAAATCATCTCCATATGGTGTAAAGTCATCCATGTACACTTCAAGTCCATCATTTATTAAATCTGCAAAAATACTAAGGATATCCCTTTGGAATGTGGCAGGAGCATTGCATAAGCTAAAAGGTAAAACTCAATAGGAAAATGTTCCCCAAGGACAAGTAAAAGTAGTTTTGTCTTGGTCTTCAAGGGCAATCTGAATCTGATTGTATCCACTGAAGCCATCCAGGAAAGAAAAGAATTTCTTTCCTTCTAAAGTATCTAATACTTGGTCTATGAATGGGAGAGGAAAGTGGTTTTTTTGTGTTGCTTTATTTAGCTCCCTGTAGTCCACACAGATTCTCCATTTCCCATTCTTTTTTGGTACCACCACAATCGGAGAGACCCATTTACTATCAGAGATAGGATAGATAAAATTGACATCTAAAAGTTTCTAAAGTTCAGCTTTTACCACATCTTTTAGATGAGGATTAAGTCTCCTTTGAGGTTGACGAACAGGTCTGGCATCCTTTTCTATATAAATGTGGTGTGTACATAATTGGGGGTCAATTCCTTTCATATCAGGGTAATCCCATGCGAATGCTTCTTGATATTTTCTTAAAAAATGTATGAGCTTTGTTTCTTGTTCAGGTGTGAGGTTGGCATTAATGTTTAAGGTTTTTCCTGGTTCAATTTCCACAATTTTACTATTTGCAACAGAAGTAACCGGTATTGTATGATCATGTGAATCTTTCATAGGATCTTCTTCTAATTCATTATCAAATGCTGCTTCTATCATGTGACACTGTGTGTAGGATCCGGATTCAGTTTGACTAATGAAGTTATTAATGGCATCATCTTCTGTTTGGTCTTTAAAATCAAGTGCCTCTTGTACATTTAATGGAGATCTAATGTTATCAGTAAGGTATAATACAGGGTGCTTGTTAGTTTTAATTATTGCGACACTTGGCTGCACTGGAGGATATAGAACTAAATTATTGATATTTGGTCCTTTGGTTATGGTCATATTTCCTTGCCAGCAGCCAATGTAAGCATCGGTAGTGGCAAGCCAAGGTCTACCTAAAATCAGCGGGTGTCCATCAAGTCGGGTTTTTGGATTAATTATCAAGAAATCGGTTGGATATTCCTAGGAATCTACAGAGACCATGACATCATGTAGAGTACCCTCCGGCCTAACCACAGATCGGTCAGCCAATTCTAGCAAAGTAGAGGTGGGTTCTACAGATGCAATGCCGAGCTTTTGGCAAGTAGTGGTTGTTAAAATATTAATTGCAGCTCCTAGGTCAACTAAGGCATTAGACAGGGTCTGACCATAAATTTGAACAGTTACAATTGGATTTCGTGGGTCTTCATATTTAATGGGTGTTTCTTTCCCTGATAGTAAATCAGATAAAGTGCCGACTACTTGGACTCTTGGATTATTTGTTATATTCCTCCTTGGTTTCTTTATGCGCAATACTTTGATAGTTTTTGCGTATATGGGAATGTCTTGAATGGCTTGGAGGAATGGAATTTTTATGTACAAATTTTGTAATTCTCCCAGAATGTCAAAATCAGGATATTGTAAAGGTCGAGGTATGACTAATCGTTCTGGGAATGGAGGAGAGGATGTGGTTGCTTGATTATGAGTCTGCTGCTTATTCGCATCCTCTTGTTGCAACAGTTGTTCTCTTGGTAACTGATCTTCAATATGAACTGTTTTATCTCCCTCAGTTTCAATAATACGTCCAGATCTTAACTGAAGATCATTACACTCCCTCAGGTCGGGTCCTATTTCTGGTGATTCTACAATTTGGAGAGATTGGACCAGTCTGTTATTTGGATTGGGATTGGGTTGGGCTGGGAGTTGTGGTCTCAGATTAGACTGGGGATTTTGTTGTAAGGCTGGCAGTGTAGGTTGAGGGAGCGGAATAGCTCCTACTGGCTGATGCATCGGTCTTTGCCAGTTTGTCTGCCAGGTTTAACTTTGTGAAGTAGGGGGAGTCCATTGTGGAGGGTATGGGCTACTTTGCCAATATGGTGGAGTGTAAGAGAAATTCGGCCAGCCAGATTGGCTTGTCTGCTTCAGCCACGGGTTTGAAGAAGGAAACGACTATGATGACCAGTTTGAAAATGGAGTTTGGGGCTGACTTGACCACATACCATATTGTTGAGCATTATAATGTGGAGGCTAAAAAGAAGAAGTTGGGTCTGGAAACATACCAGATTGTCTCGGCTGCCACTGACGGCGGTGGTTGATCAAGTACACCAATTCTGGTTCTTCTTCCGCTTCCTTATATACCGCTTTCAATCCAGGAAGTGAGGGGCAGCTCTCTGTAAGGTGATCTTTTGTACAGATGGCGCATGTTTGGACTGTACCCAGTGGACATTCCTTGTGACTATGCTTTTTCCTGCATCGGGGACAGAAGATCGCCAAATTTTGTTCTGCCTCCATTTACTTCTGTTTAGCCTGCATAATATCAAGTTGTGTAGTTAGTGTCCCCAGGATATCAGTTTTAAAATTTTCCAATAAATTTCCAATTTCTACACGTGTTACTCCTTCTGTTGAAATTTTGTTATCTCTTACAAACCGATCATGTTCTGCCGGTTTTACTCTTGTGCTGCCTCTCAAACTCCTGATACATAAATCAATAATGTCAACAAAATTCTCTTGATAAATATCCCCTTTTCCCATGATGTTTAATGTTTCAATCCATTGTTCCTTCATGCCCCTTATTAATGCAGTTTTTAACACATTATCAGGTAAAGGTAGTGATGCATAAGGAGATCTTTGTAGATTGTACTGAAAACGTTCCACATACTCCTCTAATGTTTCATTCGGTCTAGCTGTCATTTGGAATATTTCGTCCTTTAATTCTCTAGACCTGCAATAATCCTGATATTTTTTTAAGAAAGATTCTTTCATTTGATCCCAGTTGTTTATAACCCCACCACCTAATCCCATAAACCATCTTAAAGCAGCCCCTTTTAATGTAGAGGGAAATAATTTCAATTTCTGGGGGTCGGTGGTGTAATCATATCCCCTGCACAACACATCAAATTCAAATAAAAATGCATCCAGATCTTCTGATGTGAGACCGTGAAATGTAGGGATATGTTGAAGAGGGATTGCTTTCATGGGCGCATTTGCTGCAGAATCCACTATAGGGTATTGTAATGTAGAGGTTTGAGTGTTTGGCTGATTCTGAGCCATAGGGTCGAATATATGCCAATAACCTTCTGGGATATCTAGGATGGTATTCCTAGGTTGAGAGGGAATGGCTTTGACAGGGATAGTTTTAATAACACTTCCTATATCTGGGATAATGAGAACGCCTGATGTTTGAGGAGATTGGGTTCCTTCAACAATGATTTTTGCAGCACTCCCCTTATCTGGCTATTTAATGGCTGATTTGTTCCAATAGGAGATCTTGGTTCCTCAGTTTCCCCTGTTTCTCCTTCTCCTTCACAAAGATTGCTGAAATTCCCTTCTTGCAATAGTTCTGGAGTAGAATTTTCAATTTCTTGAAAGTCCTGCTCTTCAGTTTGACTATGCACCTCAGCAAAGGCTACTGATGGTGATCCTGTGGCCTGAAGGGAACTAGTAGGCTGTTTAGAAATGATTTTCCTGGGTCCTACTGATGGCTGAGATTCTGTTTTCTTATAGATTTCATCTATGAAGGTCGTTCGGCCAAGGGCCACCGGCCCCTTAGCTTTCTCAGGTTTGGGTGGAGGTTTGATATTTTTTCTGGTTTTTTCTGCTTAGTCATGCACTCAAATGAACTACTATATTCTATTCAAACAAAGCAACAAAAAATCTGTTAGGAAAGCGGACAGGGGAGCAGGGCTTTTACATGCTCCGTACGCAGGTTCTTACCTTCCGTTTTTAAAATACAACTCTTCCATAGCAGGTTCGTACACTACTCTGAAAAAAAGACAAATGGCTACACTCTTTCCGAGGCAATGGCGCCAAAATGTAGAGCTATAAAAAGGGTCTCTTTCACCTCTAATTACCTCACATTAATATGTCAATCCGGGAGCGTTTTGTTATTTCAAAGAATGTCTCAGTCTGAGGCTATCACTTGTCAGAGTAATGCTAGTAGTAAAGCGTTCAAAAATACAAGAGTAAACAAATGCTTGTCTACAACTAAGTTACTTCAAAAGAGTAAATCACACACTCAGAAAACTAGGCAACTTATCAGTCAAGGGTTCGACAGCGATAACCCATCCCTTTGGAAACTAATGGAAAGGAAATTAGAGAACAGACCATGGGTCTGGGAGCTAGACAGTAAATGCCGAGGCTCACTACAGCCTTAGATCGTCTCTCACACCAAAACAACAAATGCTAGTAAATGGAACGACAGATAGAAAAATGGAATAGCAAATAAGAAATCGAACAGCAAATCTAGAATGGAATAGCAATTCTGAAATGGAACAAAAATTCTTAAAAGGAACAACAACTAGACAACTAAGTCTCGCGAGCAGTAATTCTACTAACTCAAATGCATTAATCGTAATCAAACAACAATCTTTCACTCTTAAGGCAGATCAAGCAGCACACACTAATGGAACATCACTGATTACGGATAAGTTATGGAACAGCGCTTGGAAACCATATACGCACACAACACACTTGAATAGTAATCTGATCTAAGCATCAATCTCAATTAAAAGGAATACGACTACGTTTCAAAATAGAACAGTGTTACTTCTGAATCCAACAATCGTAAAGAACATAACTTTCAAGATGAATCATGTAACATGAATGTACATCACAAAAGCTCTGTAATAAAATAATAACAATATTCGGTCAAGACTAATAATCTTCAATCAACTCTGAAAGGAAGAGTAATATAATGCAGAGTCAATACAACAGTTCTGTCTGTAGAAACCTTAATGAATTAATCTTAACAGAGCATGTGATGTAAACTTATAAAGCATATCAGATTACCAAATAACGACGATAAGCAAATCACGCAGAAACCAAATCGTAATAATATAGAAGCAAGTGTCCTCCGGGGCCGGGTCCTTAGCCTCCAAGGGTACACCGCTTTAGGTTAATCCAGACGCAGAGATGAAATAATCACCAAGTTTGTATTAATGCATGAAACAAAAGTACAATGAACGAGTTCTTATCGAGACTCGATGATCAAAGTTTTTATCTTAACAGAAATTTCATAAAAGCATAATCATGTCTAACTCTCTAAGCTAACAGTGTTGTCCCTTTATATAAGGGTGACGGCGGAGATGTCTAAGTAACAAGATAGACAAAGCAGCGATCCCTCAGGATCAAGGATCCTGAGGGATTCGCCAAACCGTTAATCCTTAATCATCTCTTTTCCCTTATGCGCCGAGCTGGTGTCTTCTCCTCCTTTTCAGAGCCGATTTGCTTTGATCTGCTTAGCCTTGTTTGCACTCGGTCTCCCGTCAAAGGGACAGCAGTTACCTTGTCCTTGTCTTTTTCTTTGGAACAGCAACTCGGACCTCGTTTTCACCCCTTCCTGCACGAGAGAATGACAATTGTTAGCGGTTAAGTCTTGCATATTAATCTCACATGTTTTGTTATAATTCTTTATTGTTTTCCAATTTCATGATGCAAAAAGGTTTACAAGTTATATGAAAAGCCACTGAAATGATTATCAAAAACATACCTTTTTAGTACTCCACACCATCTAGCAAACAAGCTTGACTTATTGCAAAGGATTACCATCTGGCGAATAGGCTTGACTTAATGCAAAAGTAAAGATGTGATTTTGGGCAAATCTATTTATGGTCCTTAAGTTTCCTTTTGTTATTGTTAGTGGATTTTTGCCATTACCATCTAGCCAACAAGCTTGACTTATTGCAAAGGATTACCATATGGGAAATAGGCTTGACTTAATGCAAAAGTAAAGATGTGATATTTACAATTTTATCAATCTAAAGAGATTCTTGCAAATTTTAATTGAGAGCTATAAATATCTAAGTTATGTGTATTTCCCTCTGATAGAAAGTGGAGGAATTGTAGTAATGCCTCATATTGGATAACTTATATATATATATATATATATATATATATATATATATATATATATATATAATAGAAGGTTTAAGAAAAGAGGGTGTATAAACCCGAGAAATTGAAGGAATTATATTCATGCGTGGTTTTGGATAAAAGAAAAAATTATCTAATAGCATAGTCAAACCTCTCTTGGTGTTGATATTGAAGGAAGGTTTAAGAAAAGAGGTTGTACAAACCCAAGAAATTGGAGGAATTATAGTAATGCCTCGTATGGGATAAAAGGAAAAATTATCTAATAGCATAGTCAAACCTCTCTTGGTGTTGATATTGAAGGTTTAAGAAAAGAGAGTGTACAAACCCTAAGTGCATAAACTTCTTTTTAATGATTGACACTCCCAACATTGAATTTGTAATCTATATTATTCATTATTTATAGTCATATTAACACAACAAAATACTTTAATACTTAAATGAATAATGAATGTGTAAACATAGTTATTGTAAATTTTATTTTATTTTATTTTTTATTAATGAAAATTTTATTTTATCTCTTAATGAATTACATAATAATTTTGTTTTAATAAATTGAAAATTTGTAAAATTTGAATTTCATATTTTAATTAAAATGTTATATTACATTTTTATTTAAATTTAATTTAGAATTAAACATAAATTTAATAACTTGAGCTTTTATATAATATTAACAAACTTAAATCACTTATTATTATAAACTTGATTTTATTTGGTAAATATTATATTTAAAAAAGAGATTTAGTTTATATATATATATGAATGAGTGCATTTAAATTTCAATTACTATATAACATAGTCATTTTTACATATTGTTAAATAAAAATATTAATAATTTAAAGTTAAACAAAATACAATAGTTATATTTCATCTCATATATTTATCAAAAATTTAAAATTAAAACTTTTAAAGTGTATATTATATATATATATATATATATAATTTGGTTATAAATTATATAACATATTATAAACAATTAAACAAATATTATATATTTATTTAGATCGTCTTAAATAATATATTTTTATCAAAATTCTATAAATAAGTTTTTAGTTCTAATTAATGATAATAAAATAATATCAAATTTTAAATAAAATATATTAATTAATATTAGTAAGATATATAATTTAAATTTGGTATATCTTAATAATATTAATTAATAGATTTTACTTAAATTTTGAAATTATTTTATTATGATTAATTAATATGATACTACTATTAAAATAAAATTATGAAATTTAACAAAATATAAGTAGAAATTTACAATGGGCTATATTTACAATGGATTGGTGGCAAAACTTGAAAAGAAACAACATATTTACAATTTGCAGACCATATTTACAATAGATTGAGGGCAAAAGTTGGAAAGAAACAACATATTTACAATTGACTATATTACAATAAACAACATATTTACAGTGGACTATATTTACAATGGATTGTGGGCAAAACTTGAAAAGAAACAACATATTTACAATGGACTATATTACAATCTATTGCGGGCAAAACTTGAAAAGAAACAACATATTTACAATTTGCAGAGTATATTTACAATCGATTGCAGTCAAAAGTTGGAAAGAAACAACATATTTACAATTGACTATATTACAATCGATTGCGCGCAAAAGTTGGAAAGAAACAACATATTTACAATGGATGAAACAACATATTTACAATTGACTATATTACAATCTATTGCGGGCAAAACTTGAAAAGAGACAACATATTTACAATTTGCAGACCATTTTTCTGCCCAAAACTTCCATGCACGCAAAACTTGAAAAGAAACATCATATTTACAATTGACTATATTTACAATCGATTGCGGGCAAAACTTGAAAAGAAACAACATATTTACAATTTGCAGACCATTTTTCTGCCCAATACTTCCATGCACGCAAAACTTGAAAAGAAACAGCATATTTACAATTGACTATATTTACAATCGATTGCGGGCAAAACTTGAAAAGAAACAACATATTTACAATCTTGAAAAGAAACAACATATTTACAATTTGCAGGCTATTTTTCTGCCCAAAACTTTCATACACGCAAAACTTGAAAAGAAACATCATATTTACCATTGACTATATTTACAATCGATTGCGGACAAAAGAAACAACATATTTACAATCGATTGCGGGCAAAACTTGAAAAGAAACAACAGATTTACAATTTGCAGACTATTTTTCTGCCCAAAACCTCCATCCACGCAAAACTTAACATATTTACAATTGCATATATTTTGTTCGGCACTGGCACTGCATTATTTTTATGCCGAACCTGATCGGCCAGGCGCCATCATTGTAATAAAAGGGCGCGGCATAGGCCTAGAAATAGGCATAGGCATAGAAATATGAGGAATATAATTAGAGACAGCAACATTGGAGGCGCCGCCAGCATTGTCTGTTCGTTACTGGATATAATTACTTTTTCGTCTATGAGTTGCACCCATTCGGCAGCGCTGGGAATTCCAGCTTGCACGACGAACAGAAGATAAAAACCAGGTGGAGCGAAGGCCCCATTAGGTGGAGCCTTAACGGTAACCTCATAACTGTCCTTGGAAAGCCGCACAACCTCAACGATCTGCAGTCTGAGCAGCCTCTGATTCATGGAATAACTATGAGTGTTGAACGAGGGCGCCAGAATTGTGACAGAGATGCTCTCTTTTTCTTCAGCGGCCAAGCTTTCCACGTGAAAACTAAATGTGTAGCGACGATCATAGCCCATGGCAGATGGAAAGGAAAGGATAAAGGGCCGATGGGCATCATGCTCTGGTGCCAGATACGGGGGAGAAAACGCTTCCAAGCTGAGGTCTGTAAAGTTGTAGTCAATATCCATGGAATTACTGCCGCCCACAAGAACGCGGCCATCCGGGAGAATGTGGCAACTAGAATGGTAGAGCCTGGGAGTCGCGGAGGGGGTGAGCACCTGGAAACGAAGAGGAGGAGGACTGGACGGCCTGTAAAGAAGAGGATAAAGGACGGGGTCCTGGGCCTTACCCCAACCCGCAGAGCCCTTGGAAGCTCCGTTCAGTATCAAAACGTCACCAGTTGGGAGAAGAAGCATGTCCCCCATTACCCTGGGCATGGGCATGCTCTCCATCTGCCAATGTGGATCCGGATCGGTGAACCTCAGACGTCCGCAGGTGTCGGAGGCGGTAAGGAAATTCCCTCGGGTCGCCTCAGAATAGGAAGACTCAGCTCCCCCGCCGCAGATCAGCACTTCCGCGTCTCCTGCTCCCTGATCCAATGGGAGGAGAACCGAGGAGCCAGAGGTGGGGTAGTTCCTGGAGTATCCGGGCATGTCAGGGTAGCGCCGCACCACGCGGTTGTTTACATAGTCCAACAGAATGGATTTGAATTTCCAGAATACAAACAGATTGCCGTCGGGCGCAAGGTGGACGAACGGATAAAGATTGTTCGACTGATCATCTTCTGAATCTTCAACCAACGGAAACTTGTAGACCAATCCGCTTTGGTTCTTTGGGACGAACTCGTAGTTGAACTGCCCCCGCCCGCCGACGACGATGATTCTCCCATCCGGCAGAATATGATCCGTTGCGTAACAGCGCCCGTTTGCCAGCCCCTCTGGGATTTCCATCCAATCGGCGCCGGCGCAAGTCCCTGCATATTCTCTCACTGTTCGATCTGCGTGGTTAGCACCACCGGTCTGGATCAAGCGACCGTCCGGCGCCATCGCCCCAGAAGAACACCATGTGTCCGTCTCAAGTTTGAGGGGGCGGACCTGGTTCGTATCCAAATCCAACTCCACAGAATTAGTCGGTAAAGACGTGTTATCAGTACTGTCAGATATAAGGATAACCTTGTTGCTGCTGGGAAGTAGGGCCATGTGCATGGCGCACACACCCGAGTTCTCAACGACAACCTCCCATCTCCCGTCTCCGCCTTCAGCTTCCGCCGCTGCCACTGAAATCAGCAAAAACAGCAACAATACCCACATCACCATCAGAGAAATCAACTTCCCCCAACGCTTTTTCATATTCATGGATGCCCAAATCAAATCAGACACTCTTTTCCAATGCAATGCAATGTAATATCTGTATACACGTAAATCCAATCCGAGCTCTGGTTCGCTTCTGCTGTGTTACCGATAATAATTGAAGTTAACCCTCTTCACACGTCCCATTTATATTACCTTCACAAAAAAATTACCGTTTATTTGACTTGGTTTGACCAAGTCTTCCATTCCCAGAAAAATAAAATTTAATTTCACCGCCATTCGATAACGTTTATCGATTTGTGGCTCTTCCCATTTTACGTTATCCCTTTATGGCTCTTTTTGTTTTATTTATTTAAAAATCGATTTATGGCTCTTCCTATCTTATTTGTTTAAAAATAGATTTATGGCTCTTCTTATTTTATTTATTTAAAATTATTTCTATCATCGAATTTAAGTTGCTGTGATCCATATCAATTTTGAGAAGAATCTTGGACGAAAATCAAATAAAGATAATTTTGTTGATGCATTTTGAACCAACCAGTTTGGTTCATCGTCAGGACAAGTTGAATGAGCCGATCTTGCAATGCATTATAAATAGATCGGGCAGAATATCTAGGTAACGGCTAGAATCATGACAGCTTTAATTTCTTTATTATTATTAACTAATTTATGTTATTTTCATTTCTTTATTATTATTAACTAATTTATGTTATTTTCATTTCTTTATTATTATTAACTAATTTTTTAGATTGATCATAAAAAAATTAATAAAGTGGTTCACATACTTAAGGATGTTATTTTTTACTTTATGATTTGATAGATTGTTTTTTTCTTTTAATTTAAATAATAAAAAGTTTATGTATAGATTCATGTTTTTTTTTCAATTTAAATAATAATAAGTTTATGTATAGATGAATGATTTGTGATTTAAAATTTATTAAAATTATGGATAAAGTAGTTAATCAACACATATTATTACATTCCATGTTATGGATTATGATTTAATACATTAGTATTTTGTAGACTAAGGATTAGAGTTTAACGTGTTATCAAATTAACTTAAAGGTCAATGTTTGTGATTAAAAATTATGGATTAAAATAGTTAATCAACAAAGGTTACTACATTCAATGTTATGGATTATGATTTGATGTAATAGAACTTTCTAAACTAAGGATTAGAGTTGAACATATTATCAAATTTAGTTAAACATCAATGCTTAATTTAATAATTTAGAAGCTATGTGTCTCGATTAGTTAGGAAACATGTATATGTTCTAGACTATGTTCAAATCTTGACAACCCTAAACCATCAACCTATTAAGAATAAATTTGAGTTTCTTTATACTTGTCCTTTTTCATGTTTGAAATAAGCATTATTCCTAACTCCAAAAAATGACTATCACATTGAAAGGAACATAAAGAAATTGGAACTTATTCTCAACTTGCATGTGTCTCCTTGTAAGAAATTGGAGTTGCTGTAGTACTACTATATTTTTCGCATCGAGGTGGGGGGCATGGGGCATGTGACTTTTGAGCCTAGAGAGCAACATGAACAAGTTACACTTCGGAATTAGGACATACTTCTACTAACCAAGTCAAGGTTTTTGCATTATTTTAAGAACTCAATCTAGAAGACTTGAAAGGCATAGCCAACCTGACCATCATCAAATATTCTATGATCATCCTTCAACACTTCTTTGTAAGATCTTTTCATAGGGACATCGAACTTAAAATAATATTTAGAAGGACCTATCTTGTAACAAAAAGGGTTTCTATTTATTCAGTGTTCCATGTTCTCTGATTCAGAAATAAGAAATATGAGAAATAGTTAAACAAGGCACAAATTTGTCTAGGGGGAATCTAATAGTGAATGTGATTATTGACCAATCTCATACCACATACTTTAATGCCTCTTTTTAAATTGGAATGTTGTCTACCCTCATGTTTGTCTGTAAATATATCATCCATGCTCCTAGTGTTCTTCACAAGTGACATTCTAAGAAAAATATTAGTTCAGAAAGGTTGCATTCATGATGGTACAACCTCCCCTGATGTCCATATAGTCCGTTGGCATACTCTCTCGAGAAGGAATCCATTAGAATGCTCCCATTATAGCTATGCTAGCATCAAATGGCATGCTTTTGAAGTATGTTCCTATGTTGATGACGGAAAAAGAGATTCAATGTTGATTGATTGTTTGTGAATAGAGCTATGTGGAATCATTGTGACTCGGGATTGGTACTAGGATGATTATTAGGTGAGGAAATGTTCCATGTGAGGAACAAGATATCTTCATCATAGTGCATTTTTATGTACTTTGGGAGAGGTTCTAATCCCCCTAGTTTCTAAAAATTTATGGTAATATTTTTTTTGTTTTGCATAGTGGGCGCCCTTGGAATTGTATGTGCTTACCTTTTCATGGCTTGACATGTTTCTAGCATTGGAAATTGAGGTTGATCCTCTATGGAGAAGAGAGGGAGTGGAATACATTAGGTAGACAACTTCTATGAGGAAAAGTGTAAATCAACTTTGAGTTGTACTCTAGAAGTCATGTTTAGAATGTATAGGAGGGAGAATATGGAACTAGAGTTGTAGGATTTTCATTTTGAACTCATGAATATGAAAATAAACTATAATCATATGGTAATCGCCCTTGTTATCTTCTTGGATCAAATTAATGAGTTGAAGTCTAAAATTATCCAAATGGAGGATGTTATTGCCAACATACAAACTCAAAACCAGAAGATGAATATGGACCATCCCTCTCCTTTTGATAACTCATTATATGTCAGCTTCGGATATATCCCAATTTTGTATTTTTCTAATCCTACTAAGAAAGTTCACCCTCTCTCTAGAGAGGATGAAAAATAACTTTGGTTTCTAAATGAGCTATACATTTTTTCAAATATTAGGATTAGAATAGATTTTAATAGGAACAATATAGCTAAAGGAACAATCGCTCTTTCACGCATGTGTTAATTGTTAGGGGATATAATGCGTTAGGAATTTAGGTATGGATTCAAAATTTAAAGGTCAAAATTTATAGTGATTTGAAATTGGAGGAAAAATTCTCCTTCATAAAAAGTGATCATTCTCTTGATGCTTTGCAAGGAAAAATAGGTCATATGAAAAACAGGTTTTCAAAGGTCTCTTCAAGTTATGAGTTAGCTTTTCATGTAAATTTAAAACATAAGCAACATCTCATCGTTTAACTCATACAAACATTCATGAAGAGCGACAACAAATAATTTGGTCATGGAGTTCAACCCTCCTGGGCTACATCTCTGGGTCTACCAACATAGCTAGACCGCTCCATATATCCAGTGGAAAAGAGTACATAAAGTTTGCTAATAAAACAAGTGACTAGTTTCCCCTTCAAGGAAACAGTATCCTGCAAAGAACTCTCACTATAAACATCATGACAACCTACAGTCAATCATGAAACCCTCAACAAATAATGGTGTCTCTGACAAAGACACGGTACTCCCTCTGAAAATGAGCATACGTGAGCATACAAGTACTTCAATTCCACATTGAAATACAAAAGAAAGCTTTCCTCAACAAGACATAGTGAGAAAATAATAAGCGAGCTAAACCCTGCAAGTAACAACTATTGCAGTAAACATCTGAAGGTAAGAAAACCCCTACAAGTACTTCTCCATGCTCAAACACCTTCAAGAACTGCTCCAAAACACTGATTGATCCATACAACCATGGACATGAACCTGGAAAAAGTATCTTCATATTTTCTCTAATCAACAAATAGAGGTCACCGTTGGATCTGAAATGTCCAAAAACCCCTAGATAGACTCTTCTTGAGCTCCAAAAGGCCCAAAAACTCTCCCAATTACGACTTCCACATGCTCTCTCTTTAATTTCTATGTTATCCATACTACAAATCGTACTAAGAATCTAACTGTCCTACAAATTCACCATGTTTTCTGCTGTGGAGGTGACAAATTCACCCGCCAAAGGTGCACTTTATTGGACATTTAAATCACCCAATAACCCTTAAGTGCATAATATTGAGGCAAAATCGGTCATGCGGCAGGCAGTCATGGCTAATCGCTTGCTACTGCTAGCCTTGGCCTCTTAACCCTTGAATCATAGTCATATTAATACCCGTGGGACTGAGGGCTGAGCCAACGACCCACCCTTTTTGTCGGAGCCCCCTCACTTCAATTGTCGTGATCATGTGGGCACCATATGGCCAGAGCCTAGAGCTTACCACCACGTCCTCCACCTAGTGCCTTCCGGACTTCGCCTGAGGCCTTGCACATGTAAAATTTGATTGAAGCCATTGGCTAGTTCGAGCCCCTTCTCTTCCAACGGTCATACTCACCCATCGCCAGTGTTCATGTGCAGAAGACTTGTGACTAGGGACCGGGCTAAGGTCCTGAGCTCCCCTCCTTTTGTGCCTGGTTGTAAGATGGTGCAGTGACTAGGGGCTGGGATAGACAACCCGACCCCTCCTCCAAAATTGCGGCAAGTTCAAATTTAAAAGTCGCCTAAGCCCTATAGTGTTAAGAACCACGACTTAGGTGGACCAATAGAGTGTTGTGTTAGTGGACCAGAGGTTTTGGGTATGAGCCCTACCGAGGCTATCCAACCCCTACCATAATTTTGGCCAACTGTGGGGTGCCACGTGGCACACCCTAATTTGACCACCACAAAAATCATGAACCAATAAAATTGCGACAATTTGAACAATAAGAGGCTTCCACTTGGAATTACCTCATTAGTCTGTACCTGCACAATGGGCCTGATGATGTCAACAGTATTGTAGCTGAGTGAGCAAACTTGCTCATTTTTAAGTTGTTGGGCCAAATGATGAGAACTCAATAACTTGAGCATACAATGTCATATTGAGGTGAAACAAACGTCATTGGATTCAGAATGAAGAACATTTCGACTTGAGGTTAGTTTCGAAACATTCTGGGCCCTTTCATTTTGAGCTCAAATTTGATCACCAGATCAATTAGAGGGTGTGAATTGAAATTAATGTCTTAATGATTAATTATATGGTTTAATTAGGGAATGTTTGCAAATTATAAAGTAATTCAAGGTAAGTGTGTGCAAATTTTAATGGTCATAAAACATGAGCTTATTAAGTGTAAATTTGGGTTTATTTGTATGTGTCCTAGTTCATGCTTGAAATATACCATTTTATATACATTAATTATGCATTAACAAGTTCTTAGCTAAATATTCACACACACACACACACACATATATATATAAAGCAATATTCTCACCCTCACATATGAGGAAGTTAGTGAGAAATGTCTCACTATTGATTTGAAATTATTGTTTTTGTTAAATCCAAATTTTTCCATAGTAACTATTAGGTTTATGTCTAAACCTACAAAGGAGTGATTCTGGTTTAGTAGAAATAGCATCAAATGAACCTGAAAATCAAAGGATTTACTCTGTAAGCAAAAATATCATCAAAATAACCTCAAAATCAAGTTAGATCATTTGAGTTCAACAAAAGTAAAATGGATAAGTAGGCTAATTCAACCCAAACTAACCCCATGCATAAAATTACATTGAACCAATATAAAAGTTGAGAATAAGTGGGAGGAAAACATAGAGGAAGACCCATGCAAACTTGGTATGAGAATGGAGGATATAGATGGAAATTCAAGTGATATTAAACCTCATAATTAACATGCACACAAATCAACAACAACAATTCTACTATTTTCTAATATTGTTAGTGTTCCAAATAGCTAACTCAAAAAGAAATCATAAAACATATTAACTCCTTGCACAAAATAGAATTTGGGATTCACATGGTTTATTATGCTTACAGTTTGGTAATATATAGATCTGGATTATATAAATACCTCTTGAGTTATCTAGATATCTTTTCAGTCAAAATATTTATTCTAACATGGACTTTTTTCTTTGATCTAATCTATGATTTGGCTTGTCATTATAGCTTGTAGATAGCCTTAAGGTGGAAAGTTCATTATTTGGATTATAAAAAACAATACGAAATGAATATGATGAATCACATTTCAAACTTATTATTACAATTATACCTCTTCCAGGCTTGGTTAACAAAAAAATGTTATGGTCTTTTTCTTTTTTTCTTTCAATTGACGAATCTTAGGAAAAAATATGTAATATTGCTAAAGTTTGATGTTATAATACCTTATGTAATACCCCTGGAAATTTACTTTATGACTTTTACATTAAAACTATGATTGAAAATTTAAGAGGGCTAAATGACTAAAAGTACTAGTGTAAATATTTACTTTTAAATTACAAGAAGAAATAAATTATTTCCGGTATGTTAATCCTCTTGGAAATATGTTAAAGGATGACATGTAAGATTATCGCCTAACTATTGGTTAGTTATGCCCAATGGGGGCAGGAAAAAAAAAAAAAAATTCCCTTTTCTATCATTTAAAAAAAGAAAGAGATAATTGTCATGAGGTGGATCTTGTAGAAAGAACTGTGGGAGATAAGACAGTTTATTTTGGACAGAAGACCCGTGGGAGAGAAACATTGGTTTTCAACCCAAAGATTTAACAGGATACTGCTAAAGGTTTTAGTAGATGAACTAAAGAAGGATTTATGCACTTATTCCTAATGAAGGGGAGTAGACCTCAATGGGTACTAAAAAAAACGTTGGTTCAAGGTTGGGATGAATCCGGATGCCTTGAACATATTTCTTCGTAATGCCTCCTCCCACATTTACCCACTTTGTAACAACCTTTGGTGAAAATTTTGTGTAATAAGAGTTAATAAAGGAAAAATAAGACCATAGTTAAGGGACACTTATTCCAAGCCTAATATTGGGCAAAGATATCCTAGTGGGCATCACTAGATATGTGTTTTGGCTAAGGAAAATTGGCAAAGGCTAAGGCAAAGGAATTAAAAGGAAAAAATACATTTTTGGCTCATTTATTTATGAAAATAAAGGAAATTAGGTGAAAAGTAAGGTGAAAGGTCACATGTTGCATGTGAGGAGGAAATTGAAGCAAAATAATGGAAAATGAAGAAATTGGAGGCCTCATTAATAAAAAGGCTTTCGAGGATCGGTTGGTAACCTTTTGTCAGTTTAAGTTTGGACCTCTCTCATTATTCTCTCTCTCTCTCACTCTTGGTCACATAGAGTTTTCTTGGAGCACTCTAGCCTTGGATCAAGGAAGGAAAAGCAAGCAAAGGGAAAGGAAAGAAAGAAAGGATCAAGGAAGAAGAGTAGGGGTCAAGAAGCATCAGCAAGAATACTTGCAAGTGGCCTTTTGAATGTGTGATTTCATAATTGGTTTGGACACGCATGGATTTGCATGTTAGTCTATGGTTCTCTTATTCTCAGTGGCATGGTTTTGTTGGGTTATGACAATGGTTTTCAGCATAGACTTTTCCTTTTCCGGATGCCATGGTGTTCGGATGATTATTTCGGTTTTGAGCTTTGGTTTTCTGGATGGATTTAGAATTTGGGGTGGAGGTGGTCTCAAGGTTTTGTTAGAAAATTATATATTACAGAGCAATGAAACACATCAAATATATTGCAGAAATATAAATAGAGAAAACACATAAAACAAGAGAGACACAGATATACGTGGTTCACCCAATTTGGGCTATGTCCATGGAGAAAGAACCAGTCCTTCCTTTTATATTATCCAGCAAAATGAAGAGATACAACCTACAACAGATCCGTTGTAATTCCCTCTTCACTCTCACATAATCTCCTCTCTCTTTATCACTCAAAATACAGATCTACATAGACGCAATACAATTCCCTCATATATAGCAAGGGGCTTCCTTCTAGGGAAAAAAACCATAAATTAAACATAACTTCTACCATCAGATCCCTGCCTAATTAATTTCCCACATTGACTGCGAAATTGCAACATTTTACAAGGCAATTTTACATCTATTTTTAGCTTCAGGGGTGTTCCCCTCGATCCCTCGCCAGGGGGGCTCCAAATAATTGTCGTCACCTCCCCTGGCGGCGCACATTTTATAGGCAGTGTTGTCACCACATTCCAAACTGGGGTCCAATGCAGTGATAAAGAAGATAATCAGGCTCCACACCCAACAGGTTCAATCCCAAAGGCCTAGGAATCCCTTGAACGGTTTTGGTGGGATATACAGTAAAGCCTAAGGGAGAAGTCTCGGTTTAGGGCCTAGTGATTCTGGTTTGGATTATGGTAAATCCTCAGAGACTTGTCTCATCTTAGGTCCTAGTGATCCAAGATTGGATTATGGTAAAGCCTGAGAGTCAAGGAGACAAAAAATTCCTCAAGGATAGTGATGGACTCCGGATGACATTCCAAGTTTGGTTCGGTTGTGATCAGAGCATCGATTTTGGTGTGATCATGATTTTGTGAGGGTGGAGGTGGTTTAACCTCTAGATTCCCTTAGTTGTTCTTGGATTGGTTGTTTTATGAAATCCCATATTCATGCTTGGAACATGGCACGAGGGTGACTGGCTGAAAGCTGAGAGATTTGGTTCAATGATGTCTATGGTCGGATGGTATGTGGAAGTCCCGAACCTAGTCAGATTTTCCTATGGTTAATAAAAGCTAAGTTCACTTACTTTTGTACTTGTTTATATGTGGATTTAATGGTTTTCATATCTTTGATATTTATATGGTTTCATGCTGGTTATAAGCATGGTTATGTGACTAGTTCATGTCATGGCTATTTCATGCATTTACTTATAATTGGTAAATGGATGGATGAAAGACCTAGTTGATGATATAATAGTCCAATGGAGAAGGAGGTGATCCTTCTAGTTATGTTTCATAAGTTCTTTCATTCATTTATGCTCTATCTTGTTTTCTAGACCTGTAGGTTGCATTAATGTGAAGTGTTTGACAGAATGCCAGGCCCAATTGGGGATACTTAGACCTAGTCCTCAGGGTGATTTTTGATTTACCAACATTGCTATCATGTCTTTGATGGATTCTAAAGGTTGTATAAAGTTCTAGGTAGATGCTAGGATTCTGGGCTAGAAAAGCGGCCAAAATCACGGGATCATTGGTACATGTTTTCTGAGAAAAGTCCACAGTCACTGGAACAAAGGCATATGAGATTGAATTTAGGGTTTTAGTCTTTCTCTTTCCCATAGCATGAGAGAAACTATGGACTAAGAGATCCAGAATAGTAGTGGGACCTAGGAACAGGCTGTCTGAGTGGTTGACTTGTCTCCTAAGGGTTCTTTTGATGATGTTGGAAAATTGTGTTTGATGTTTCATCAATTCCATTTCCTTAAGGTCATGAAGGAGATTGAATCCCTTATAGTAACCTCTCTCATCACATGTTTTCCCAGCAGGTTGGTTGCTTGGGTGGAATAGGGAGGAGGGGGAGTGACATATTGGTATTAGAGTGGTGGTAGTGCTCTCATTGGGTGAAGGTGCTTGGTCATGCATGCATGTCAGTCTCATGTGTGTCTCTTACACTTGCGTTCCATGTGCTTGTTGCATTGCATCATGTTGATCATGGTTGTAGTAAGGTTGTCATGAGGAGATTGATGTGATTTTGTGGGATGCATCGTCAGAATTTTATGACTAGTGGCATATGGTTATATGTCACTTACATGTTGATTATATGTTGCTTGACTACATCCTTGTATGTCAGGTGCATTCTTAAATGTTTCGATTACATGTATCAGTCTTGTAGGTTGATTACAAGAATTAATCACTTATTCTCGACTACATGCATTCATACGTATGTGTAGTTGATTAGGCATTGCTTATGCATGTTGATAGTTGCATGTGGCAATCTGTTCAATGGATTAGTGGTTATTGTCATGCATGAGGTCACATCATGCATTTTTGATATGGCCTTGCATTGATGACTGGACCCTAGATAGAATGGATTTTATGCGTTGGTATACTTATTTGATATATGTATATATGTTGTTATGATTATGTTATATATGTATCACTCTGATTTGATGATATTTCATTCAAGGTATCCTCCCCGAATTATGCTAAGGTACATTGCTTTATTGTGATTTGGTTTAGATCACATAGTATGCCTTGTAGGAAAGAGTTCAGATGGCTAGGTGGTAGACTACATAGAATATCCTTATGCATCAGATGGGCAGTGTGGTGTGGGGCACTCATCTGGAGTGGCAAACACATTGAGAATCCTGAAGGAATAAATAAGGAGTTGCAAATCATACAATGACAAAATCATGCAGGCACAAGAGAAACAAGCAGAGGTGAATGTGATACTACTTCAGAGTTTGTCAGATTTGTAGCGATATGGATCACTTCGGATCAGCCATGGAAATGAGGAAAAAACTAATGTGGCATATGGCATTAGGTCTCCTAGTTGGCACAGGTTGGATAGATCTAACATGATTAGATATGTCAGGTTGTTGGACACTCCAGATAGGAGAGGTGATTGACACAGATACCATTCCAGTTATGGTTCTGATACATGTCATGATCGTCATCATCATCATCCTTATAGGAGGAGTGATAGGGGATACTTTTAGGATGACTTTAAGAAGGCAAAGCCACTTGCCTTTGATGGAGAGATAAATAGATCACAAGATGCAAAAGCATGGTTGCTTGGTATGAAGGAATTCTTCTGATTGCATGATTATTTAGAAAACATGAAAATATAGATAACCACTTTCAATCTCAAAGGTAAAGTAAATATTTGGTGGAAAAACATGAATAATGTCAAAGTTATACATGACGAGGATTTGACTTGGCATGCATTTCAAAGGATCTTTAAAAATAAGTACTTGTCGGAGAGGTACTATGAGGAAAAAGCTAAGGAGTTTTATGAGTTATGGATGGGTTCTATGCTAGATGATGAGTATACTAACAGATTATTGGAGTTATTGAAATATGTTCCTTACCTCAGGGAGGAGAAGGACAAGGTTCAAAGATTCATTAGTGGATTTCTAGTTGCATACAGAGACCATATTAAGTTCGATGAGCTTATATCATTGGAGGATGTCATCCGGAAGTTGAAGCATTGTTATGAATAGTGAAAGCATAAAGTTGAGCCCAAAAATGACTTGAAAAGAAATGAGAAAGCTAAAGGAAAATAGCCACCAAAGAGAGGAAGACCTCAAGATGCAAATGAGAAAGAAAATAAAGTTCCTTACAAGAGATTCAATACAACTCAAAAAGGACGTGGAGAGAAGTAAGCTAGAGGCAGTGTTAGGGAACCATTGCAGTGTTGGATATGTGATAAGGATCATCGTAAGAGGGGTTTCCCACAGTATCAAAGTGGTAGTAGACCCTAGATCTATAGTGCCTAGGAGGCGCATATAGTTGGTGATGTTAGTCATAGCATTCCTCCAATCTATGCAGTTGTGGACAGCAGGTAGGCAGATCATCAAGCATCGATCATTGAGATGGATGGCAAGATTTGTGATCAAGTTGTTTATATTTTGATTGATCCTAGATCTAACTATAGTTATATTAATCCTGACCTGATGGATAAGTGTGGTTTGAGAAAAGTATTGCATGCAAAATCTTGGTTGGTAAAGTTGGCTACAGGTATAGAGAAGCGAGTTCACCATTAAGTAAGAGTTTGTGCATTTGAGTTAAATGGTATGCCTACAAAAGCACATTTGAATGTATTTCCATTGGGTTCATATAGTATGCTTTTGGGTATGGATTGGCTATACCTTCACAAAACCAAAGTGGATTGCTTCAACAAGGTCATTGAGTGTGTGGATGATGGTGGGGAAAAGAAGACTTTGCAAGGGAAGAATAAGCCTACATCAGTTAGTATGGTTACCACTATGCATGCTAAGCATAGTTGCCGAAAAGGTTGTGTGATGTTTGCAGTACACATTTCTAGTGACAAGGGTAAGGAGGTTGAGGATTCAGTGTGTTAAGAAGATACCCGATTTTGCATCAGTTTCAGGATGTATCCCCTGAGGACATTACCAAGTTTCCACCTCACAAGGAGGTGGAATTTTCTATCGAGTTGGTGCTAGGGGTAGCCCAAGCATAAAAATCACCTTATAGGATGAGCACACCTGAGTTGGTTGAGTTAAAATTATAGTTGAAGGAAATGTTGGACAAGGAGTACATTATAAAGTTTCCACCTCACAGGAAGGTATAATTTTCTATTGAGTTGGCACTAGGGGTAGCCCAAGCATAAAAAGCACCTTATAGGATGAGCACACTTGAGTTGGTAGAGTTAAAATTATAGATGAAGGAAATGTTGGACAAGGGGTACATTAGGCCGAGTGTATCGCCTTGAGGTGCACCAATGTTGTTCATGAAGAAGAAAGATGGCAATATTATATTTTGCATTGACTATAGGCAGCTGAACAAAGTAACGATCAAGAAGAGGTACCCTTTTCCAAGGATTGATGATTTGTTTGGTCAGTAGAAGGGAGCACCAATGTTCTCTAAGATAGACTTGAGATTGGGATACATCAGGTGTTATCGGGAAAACTAGTGTACATTCAGCGCTGTTAGTCCCACTAAGACGGGTAGCTATCTTAGAAACAAATAAACCAAAGTTACCTGTGTTTTCCTTTATGAGAAATAGATGAGAGAGAAGTAGAGAGTACCAACCTCAGTCTTTCACTAGTCTCCTTGTTTGTTTCCTCTCTCCCTTGATAGAGCTTTTGCCACTCCTTTCTCACTTGTTCCGCTTCAAAGAACACCTATAGAGTCAAAGCAGCAAAATACCATAAAAGCATAGAGATTTATAACCATAAACAATATAGGATCAGATGTACATTAACCATACAAATGCATATACAAATAAAAGATTAAGAGATATACAAGTATATGGAGGAAAACTCAAATAGCTTTATTGATAGAAGTAGTAGAAGAGAGGACTACAACCAAGTTGTCTGATCCAACATCATCCTCCCAGCATGAAAGCCCTCTTCACCTCATAAAAAGCAAGATCACCCAACAACACAATGTCTCAAAGAGAAACCAACAACACTTCCTTACAAATTACAAAATTCCAGCCTTTGGATTTCTCGGATGAGGGATCCATATATAGATGTTTGCAAGAGAGTGAGTTAGCTTCTGGGATTTCGATTAGTGTCATTTCACTAATAGTTCTTGTTTCCACTTGGAGATTTCATGATCTCTTACTCATCCCTGGGTGAATTCAGAGAGGCAAGTGTCATATGAGTAGTTTCTAGAAAATTCTTTGAGTTTCCACCTAGCAAACTGCTTCTGCCATTTGTCTACTCTCGCTCATCGCACCCTACAAAAGGGCTTTTCAGTATGCATCGCACCCTTTGTGTGTAGTAGGTGAGATGCATCGTACCCTCAACATGGAGCAGTCTATATGGTCCAGTTTTGACCAGTTCTGAGCAGTTTTTCAGGGAGAACATTTTGGAAATGATGTAATAAGTTAACCTTGATCCTTTAGGGTATGAAACAACACTTTTGGGGGTCTGAGAGCCCTTGGTTTATTGACATATGTGTTTGGGGTTGCAGTGCCCAAATATGTCTATAACAGTTGCTCCCTAAAGCATGAGGTCGTAAATCTTCTGATGTCGGGTGAAATGCTTTATCATGAGGATACGAGGTTTTTCAAACTGGAGGGTGACCTTTATAAGATACAATACAATACATTATCTTCATAATATTTTCATGATCTAGCTGAGGTGGGCATTCCCATGCTCAACTTTATAAATTCATTTTTCATGTACAAAGGATAGACAATTGTCTGTGTGGCAGACTGATGATTCTAGTAGAGCCATCATCTCTTAGCTTGGATGATTATCTGTGAATTTATGATGTACATTTGATGTCTTTATTTTCTTGAATATATCGCAGCCTGGATGGATGAAACTAGATCTGGGGTCTTCAAACTCATTCAATCTTCGCCTGAAGTACAAGTCGATCCATGTGAAAAGATGTTTTGATGTCGAACATGGAAAGACATCACCTGATTACCAGCCAATGATATAAGCTATTAACAGGCGCGAGAAGAATCACCGATAATGATGATGACCCTCAAGGTACTGCAGTAAAATTGAGTCGATGTTGAACACCACGCAAAATCTTTCGGTCGAAGGTAATTGATGTAAACCTGTCGCCAGAAGTGAGAAACTTGCCATTGAGGCATGTAAGCTTCAAAGTACTGAAAGGGTTGTTCCTGAGTCAACTTCTTGGATAATGAGCTGATGTCGACACGAAGTGACCCATCGTAGGAGGGCCTTAATGAATCCCACATCTACGACATAGAACGGAGCAAATTATTTTGTGGAGGTGAAAACGATCTGATGATACAAGGTTCAGGGTGGCGGTCATGAAAGAATGGAGCATTAAGGTATTGCAACGGATGAGGCGTTAGTTGGGTTGGTGAATTCTCTGAGCAACTTCTCTTGAACATATCGGTGACACTGGAATGGATTGGTAGTGTTAACCCCAAAATGGATGGTACGGAGGACCAATGGTGATATGACCGGTGAACGAAATAACCCAACCCGACTCAATCATGGTGATGGAGGGAAAGTGTCATGTTCAAGAGCGACCTGCTACCAACGAAGTTATTCAAGTTTTCTTCCCTTTTTCCCCAGTGATTGCTGACCAGTACCTCTTTATTTTTGTCAAGCTTTAGGAGGATAACATATGCTTGTTCTATAATTTGCCCTTCGGGCAAACCTGTCGCTATGTTTTAGCGAGCCTAGCGACAATGAAACTCGTTCTTGTTTGCATGGACAAGTTTGTCGCTATTGTTTTAACGAGTTTAATGACAAATATAACTCGGTCCTTTTCAATTTTAGAGAGTCTAAAAAGAGACGGAAAGGAAACTCCAGTAGTCCATTTTCGTAATATAATCCCTTAAGCCCGAAAAAGTATAAAATAATATGAAAGGGATGACTTTTCGATAGTTTTAATGAGCCGGACAAGACAAACACTCAATATTTTTGTGTAATGATCCCTTAGGTCCAAAAATATTAAAATATAGAGGAGGGATGGCACTTCCAATCACATTAATGAGCTGGAGAGGCCAATTGCTCAGCAATCTTTTCATATTTTATGAGTCTAAAAAGAGCTTAAAGGAGACTTGTTTTTTAGGAATGAGTGATGTTTTTGGATAGCAACTAGTTCCAGGTGAGGTTTGAAACTTTTCAATCATGGCAGTGTAAAGAAGGTGGCTAGTAGAATCACTCGTCGCAGTTGTTCCTCAAAAGGGTAAACACTTAAATGGAGGTGTATGATCAGCTGAAAAAGAGTGGAGGTGATGGTAGAACCATAACCAAAGTTCATAGATCTTCCGTTATTCACCTTGGTAGGCTATTATTTTACAGCCAAAAGTATTGCATCACACTAATTTAATACCTTTGGTTCAAGGCATTCCAGAGCATACTGCATGTAGGACCTGTTGGCCAAATGAAGAGTCGCACTACCAGCCAATCTAGAAAAGGTGAATAAGATAGTCCTCAAGGACCGGTCAGTGATATCTCGAATACTGATCTTACCATTCCTACTTGGCTGAGAACCATCTCTACAGAACAGACGAATATAATCCCTCACGGATTCACCCCCATGGGCGGATCGTGATAGTGAGAGAGCAGCACCACGCCTCGATAAATCGGTCAAGAAGTAGATATCCTCAACTGTCAAAGGGATGGATTTACCTCGAATTTGGAACACTTCGTTGGTAGGATCCCAAGCATCAAGAAAATATTGCAACAAATTGATTTGTTACCTCATGTTGGATATGCGAAAGAATTTGAGCAAGCCACAGTTCCGCAATGCAGTCACTGTACCTGGATCATGTAAAGCAATCATATCCTCTTCTTCATGCTCGCTTTCACGCCATGTAACAACCATCTTGATCTGAAGCCATAGGAAGCTGTGTCTACCGCCCTATCGATTGCAATGCACTGAACACAGCATTCGGGAAGATTTACTGTTGTACCGTAAAAAGTATTCTGCAATTTTGCGACTAGTTTGGTAATCCCTTTGTCTAGATTTCTAGAATAGTCACTTTCATTGATTTTCAGACTCCTTAAAAGAAAAGGTCCATCTGAGCACTTGTCACTTTATGCTCATTAAAAATTGAAGGCGACTAGAGTCATCTTTAGCTTTTTCTCGACTCTTAAAAATTGAAAAAGGAAGTTGTGTCAAAGCATCATAAAATTCATTTAATTCAGAATAACATTTTCGCCTTTTTTATTTTGAGTTGATCAAGTAATTCGCAATCGTGGAAGAAATTCAATCGAAATCTCATCGTTCGGGGAGACTAGCGAGTCAACCATCTTTGACTCTGGAAACGAAACCATTCTGGGCCAAGCGATCTCATTTAACTGGGTCAAAGTCTCCTGGTTTATTTGAAACTTGCATTTCAACGTCCTCACAGACTCCAGTTACTCCAACTATTTCTGGTGTCCCTGCCTCTACGGAAGAAGTTCCACTGTTACAAGAGGACATTAGAACTGATCCTAGTGTAAGGGTCAACACTTCTATTCCTAAACCAGCTCCATCTAGGACTGATTCGGAAGGTATCACCCCTCCAACATCTATCGCTGTAGAGTCTGTACCTTCTTCAACACCAGAAATATTTTACGGACCTAACGATCTACCTCTTCCACCTGGAATGATTGCTATAGAAGAGATTGTGGAGGATCTTCCATCCAGTACCCCATTTCATTTTGGAACTGGGATCCACCTATATCCTTCTACTACAGAAGTTAGTCACCCTTCATCGCAAATTCTTGTAGAATCGCTAGGAAGTCTTTTGGATAGACTTGATATGTCTGAACAACCATCAACATCTAGGAATGTGTCATCCGATACAGCATCAGAACCTCCTACCACTACTTCGAAAATGTTCGTTGGTATACCATCTGTCCCAACTAGCTCTCAACTGCTAGATGGAGTCCACCCAGGGACTGTTTCAACAGTATAGTCTGTTCCTATTTGTTCATCCGGAATATTATCTAGAATTTCTTATGTTGAGCCTCAGCAAATTGATCCTTCACAAGAGTATCAATTTGGGCAGTCTAGTCTACAAAGACCAATTTTCCCTTTGAACACTGGATTGTCGCCATATGGGGGGCAGTATGCCTTTTCATTGTTTCCTCTAAGAGAACAGCCATATGAGAGTTCACAACAGAATTCGGGTCAAGCTAGAATTACATCCAGTGGTTGGGTGACAATACTACCTCAATAGCCAAGAGTTGTATATTCAATGCAACTAAATCAACCTGTGTTGAATATTCCCACTACACCGGCTATTGTGACAGTGTCGCAAGTACAAGCGCTGCCTATTGTATGTCAACCTTAAGTTTCTCAGGTCGTAATACAACAACCTCTTGTCTCCGCGACTCAATCACAATCGCCAATTAGTGGCTCCTTAACTGAAGCGACTTAGGCTCAAACAGGTACTATCACCCCTCATCTTGGTCAAACATCCAGTATTGGACAACAGCAAATGGCCTCACAACCATGGTTGGTGCAATATCAACAACCACAATTCCAGCAAACTTACCGAGGACCTGAGCAACAAAGCTTTGTGGGTAATGGGCAGCTGTATATTCAAAACAGTTACCATCAATCATATCATAAAGGTTATGCCCATCAACCTTATCAAAGTTATCAGCATCAAATACATTATGCTGGTATGCAAAGACCCACTACTCAGGTGATCCCATCTTATCCTGGGTATGCTTCACCAAACCTGAATCAACAGTTGCCTTTTGTCGCAACTTTGGAATTACCAAATTTGAATCGGCCTACAAATGATCCAATTGCTTACACCCCTTGGTGGCCGACGATTTCTCATAAAATTCCGTTAGATATTACCAAATTCAATGGAAATTTGTGTGAAGATCCGTCGAATCATGTGATGACCTTTCATCTGTGGTGTTCGTCCAACACTCTCAATGATGATTCGATTGGGCTTTGCCTTTTTCAATGAATGTTGACTGGTCCGGCAGCGAAATGGTACATCAAATTTCCTAGAGCTTCATTCGATAACTTCAATGCCCTTGCCACCACCTTTTTAACCCATTTTCAGTTACTAATAAGGTACAAAACAGGAACAGAGCTTCTTACCAATTTTAAGCAGACGACAACCACTCACATATCAGATCATATTCATGAGTGGCGACATCATCGTCGAATGGTAAAAAACATATGTTCCTGATCAGCTGCTAGCTAAATGGTTTATTAAGTCATTGTTACCTTCTATTATAGAAGACGTGGCTAAGGGGGGAGTTGTCACTGAAGAGAAAGTCATTACTTGTGCACAATATCTAGACTTGATCTATACTTAGTCTGGCATGCTTTATGAAAAAATTCCTGATGCTCCTAGACCAGAGTTTTCTGTTCCTCCTCATCCTAAATCAAACAAAGACTCTCATGCCAACGATGGCGTGATAGGTATGACAAGCACGAAAACCGCAAAAGCTACATCTAAGAAAGCCCATACAGTTTCTAGTCAAAAAGCAGATGAAGAACCTCTCACCTCGGACATCAACGCCGTGTAGACCGACAAAGGCAAAGAACCGAAGCAACCAGGGGGAAACAAGAAAGGGAAAAGAAAATAGAAGAAACAGGATGATTTGTCTCCTGAAAAATCTTCTGAAAACCCTTATGGGCAAAATAAGCCTCCTCGGCCATGTCACATATGTGATGAAGACCATTGGACGAAGGATTGTCCATATAAAGTTGAGATTAAGAAATTCTTTAAGAGTTCAAAAACCTTAGCGGTATTGACCGATCCGTTTCCAAACCCAGAAACCAATCTGGTTGCTAGCGACAATGCTTCCCCATCCCAAGTGCTTATGCTGTCCATTTCGAAGCAACAAAATGATGCTTTGATATTCATAAGGAATAAATATTACGGGAATCCACAGCTGTCGAACAACAAGGCTTCAGATCAACCTAGTAGTTCAACAACAAATTCAACTAAAGTTGTGCCATCCATCATTCCTGAGCTAACGATAAAGCCATCAAAGGGAGTAGTACACAAACCGACATTTAATCCTCATGCCCGAGTAGCACAGAATTATAATATAGTAGACGATCTGGCCCAATCGCCATCCGCTATGTCGACGCTTGAAGTACTGCAAAATTGCCCCTCCCAAAAGCAGGCTCTATTATCAGCAATAGGTGGGATTGACCCAATGGATTCCAATCTTGTGGCCTTGAATCATAAAGGATATGAACCTCGGTTACCAGCACAACTCACTTTCCTCATATAAGTGAAAGCCCTCAACAAAAATGTTCATCGAACAATTATTCATGAGGGGGCATCTACCTACATTATGTCAATGAGTTGCTGGAAAACTTTAGGCTCACCACCCTTGTCAAGATCATCAACGACATTAAAAGCATTTGATGGATGAACATACACCCCGTATGAGATTTTAAGTAACTTACAAGTTTAACTGGGGGGCAAGACAGTAGAAATTGACGTCGAAGTTATCGATGGAAACCTCGATTATAATATCCTATTGGGAAGGCCCTGGATTTATGCTATGGCCGCTGTTGTGTCAACTTATTTTAGAAAGATTGCATTTCCCCTTTCAAGGAGGAATTACAATCGTTGATCAACAAACCTTTCTCCCCAACATTTCACAAGTTATAGGAAGTATTCCAATGATCCATGGAAGCTCTCATTTGCTTCAAAATGTCGGAGTAGGCCTACTAAAAGACCCTGCATTAATGGGTACTTTTTCCCTACCGCCTCTGAGTAATCTGGTGGAAGTGGCCACAGTAGAAACTTGCAATATGATATCTTCCATTTAGAAGATTTCCGAACATTTTTTTAGCGTGGATCATCAACATGTATTGCCTCCAAGCCCAATAGAAATTTTGTAGCAATCAATTTTCTTGGCCTGGGCGGCAAACCCAAATCAATGCTCATCGATTGTTTGGATAGATATGTCTAAGGAATATGGCACTTCTTCAGATCCTTGGTCACATGTACATTCTACAGACGAAGGAATTATTCAGTCGATGATGATAGAAGAGGTACCATGGGAAGATTACCACCATCATTCCCATCTTACATATTACAACGAAGATTATTACAACGACCTTAATCATCCTTTAGTTTTTGATTTTCTATCAAATACTCTAAATACGATGGATTCTGAGCGAAATCTGTCCAATATTGAAGAAACTATAGCCATAAATATCTCGACCAAACCTAATGTTGTAGAGAATATTCATGTTGGCAAATCTTGTTCTTCTTCAGAACTGGAAATATATTGCGCTCTCTTTCGCAAATTCAGAGATGTCTTTACATGGTCATATGAAGAAATGCCAGGCATTGACTTGAGCATAGTTGAACATGAAATCAAGATGTATCCAGATGTCAAACTGGTATGAAAACGGCTTTTGCAGGTGCACCCGAAGAAATCCGCTGCCATTAAGGCAGAAGTTGAAAACCTTTTACATGTTGGTTTCATTTACCTGGTTCCTCTAACTGATTGGGTATCGAATATTGTTCCTGTGATGAAAAAGCAAGGAACGATTAGAGTGTGCATTGATTACAGGGATGTAAATCAAGCTTGTCCAAAGGACAACTACCCTACACCCTTCATCGACCAGATAATTGATGAATGCGCCGGATGCGAAATCTTTTCATTTATGGATGGATTTTCTAGGTATAATCAAATAAATATCCGCCCACAGGACCAGTCGAAGACTGCATTTATATGTCCGTGGGGCACATTCGCGTATCGCAAACTACCTTTCGGTTTAAAGAACACAGGGGAAACTTTTCAGAGGGCTATGAATTATGCCTTCCATGACATCAAGAACATCGTTCAACCATATCTTGACGATCTACCAGCTCATTCAGGAAAGTGAACTGATTATCTGCAGCATTTGAGAGCTATATTTCTACGTTGCCGACACTACAAGATATGACTCAATCCGCACAAGTGTGTGTTTTGTGTCGGTTCTAGTCATTTACTTGGTTTCGTGGTTTCTAAGGATGGGATTCGACTCGACCCATGTAAGGTTCAGGCAATCATCGATATGCCTCCACCTTCAAATTTGCTTCAGATTCAGAAACTCCAAGGGAAAGCAAACTTTTTGAGGAGGTTCATTCCAAATTACGCCGAACTTGCTAAAGGCTATATGCGTCTTTTGAAAAAAGAAGTACCCTTCAATTGGGATAAGGTTGCGCAAGCTTCCTTTGATGCTCTAAAGGAATCCCTAATAAAAGCATCATTAATGTACGCTCCTGACTATCAAAAAGATTTTAACCTGTATATAGTTGCAGCAGATACAACCATCGCAATGGTTTTAGTTCAAGAAGACAATGGAATCAAACTTCCTGTCTATTACTTAAGCTGAAACTTAAATAATACAGAAAGCAAGTACTCCTATGTTGAAAAGCTGGCTCTCACAGCTATTCAAGCAGTACAGAGATTTTGACACTATATCCTCTTTCGCAAAACTACCATTTTGTCAGATTGCAACCCTATGACTTACATTCTGTCGCGTCAGTTACTTGGGGGCAAATATTCGAAATGGATAGCTATTTTGCAAGAGTTTGATCTGGAATTCATAAAATCCAAATCAAAGAAATCTCTAGTTTTCGCAGAGTTATTATGCGACTTCCCATCATCATCCAACGATTCAACATCTAAAGCATCAATCGTGGATGAATCTTTGTTTCTGATATCGTCAAGCAATCCGTGGTATGGAGATATAATAATCTACATCCAAACCCAAACATATAGGCCTAATACCTCTCGCTCAGAATAACGACGTACTCAATACCAAGCAAAAGACTACATGATCGTTGATGATACACTTTACCGTCGTGGTATCGATACAATTCTGCGAAGGTGCCTCACCCTTGAGGAGGCCGAAAAAGTCCTGAATGATTGTCATTCAGGCACATGTGGGGGGCATCAATCTGGTTACGCTACGGCACAAAAGATTTTATGAGTAGGTTACTTCTGTCCATCAATGTTCAAAGATTGCATAACCACAGTTAGAAGTTGCCATGCTTGTCAAATCTTCGACCGAAAAACCAGAATACCACCCGCACCTCTGCATCCAGTAGTTGTTGTTGGGCCATTCGACAAATGGGGCATAGATTTCATGACATGTAACCCCACCTCGGCTGAGGGGGATGGGTATATCATAGTCATAGTTGACTATTTTACGAAATGGGCCGAGGCGATGCCTACAATAAACAACAACGGCGAAACGACTGCTCTTTTCTTTTTCAATCATGTAGTCTCTAGATTCGGTTTTCCACAAGCCATAGTCATAGATCATGGATCTCATTTCCGAAATCACATGATGGTCGAATTGGCTGCCAAATTAGGACTATCCCATGATAGTTCTACTCCGTATTATCCGTAAGCCAACAGACAAGTTGAGGCCATCAACAAGGTCCTGAAATGCATGTTGCAAAGGATGATTGGAGTCCACAAACGGAGTTGGCACCTAATATTGTACTCAGCCTTGTGGGCATATAGGAAATCGGTAAAAAATGCAACTAGATTTACACCCTTTCAGCTGGTGTATGGCCTGGAAGCGGTCTTACCGATTCAGTGTGAGATTTCATCTCTCAAGCTTGCAGTCGACCTTCTCCCCAGAACTTCAGAGGAAGAGGCTCGTTTCTTGGAACTTATCCAGTTGGATGAAACCCATCGTGACGCTACCTTGGCAAATGAAGCTCATAAGAAATGAGTTAAGGCATAATTTGAAAAAAATGTCAAACCCCATGTCTTCTCAGAAGGTGACTTGGTCTTGCTTTACGATTAGGAATCCGATAAATTAGGGGCAGGTAAATTCCAATCATTGTGGATGGGTCCCTACATTGTTAAATGAGTATTATCCAAAGGGGCCTATGAGATAGTATATTACGATGGGATTCCACTGTCGCAACCCCAAAACGGGTTCTACCTTAAGCGTTACTATGCTTGACTAAGTGTAGTAATCTCTTTATATGCTTTTGTTACGTTTTTGTTTTTGTCAAGAGTGATCGTTTTGGTTAGGCAATACGCTTTTGCATTTGTTGTAGATTTCGAACCTATTAGAATCATTTGTTGGATACACTGACGGAGCTAGTCATAGTACGCGGAACCTATCTTCTACAGCCTGGGCCATTTTTGATCCAAGCAGCGAGTTAGTGAGTTTCAGAGGGGTATGTATTGGTCAGTGAACGAATAACATCATTGAGTATAATGTGTTGATATGACTTCTCTCTGATGCCATCGCACGTGGTATACACTGACTTATTGTCAGGCTAGACTCACAACTCGTCATCCTACAACTTAATGGCATCTATTCTATTCGAAATCCAGCTATCTATCGTATGTTCCTAGGGGTCAGGATTTTGGAAAGGCAGTTTGATTCTATTCAATATCAACACATTTCCATAAACTTAAACACATTAACTGATTCATTAGCAAATTATGTGTTAGATAGAGATTTGCAGCATTTATAAAAGAAAGCATTTCACTCAACATTTGCATTAGGATCATATAACTTAACCAAAATAAAGCTCCGAAAATCAAAAATATGTATAACTATTTATGGTTTTTCAAAATGTTCTGTGTCCAAGACAAAATCGGTCATATGACCCAAAAACTCAAAAATGCAAGAAAAGCACCCTAGACTAATGGTGCTGGTGGTAACAAGTCACTGCCTGTACGATCATACGTAAGAGCCCAATGCATAAGCTCGGCACGGTAGTAGTAAGGCGCTGTAATCTCAGAGGTAACTCATCAGTCCTCACATCTTGAATACCAAGAGTGAGACCCTCGATCTGATCTTGCAATACTGCAAGGGTCTCGGCTACATCCAGATCATGAAGGACAACCCTCCCTACAACCTCTCCTGCTGGAACAGCAGCTGCTACCCTCGGGTGCACTACTAGTCGCACTGGTCCAATGTCTACACGAGTATATGGGTTTGATTAGTCTTGATAACATTTAGAAAAAAACACAAGAACATTATAAAAACAATAAAAAAAGATATGGTCTGATCTTTTACCTATAACACCCCACTACTCGCCAGCCGGCAGCACCAAATCTGGGTCACCTCAGAAATCCATCCCAACATACGGATACTTGGAAAATACCATCTGCTGATGGTTGAACCACTCAAAGAAGGCATCAGAGAATGAAATCTGTGATTGCCCAGCATGTCTGACCATAAGATCGACCCATCTCTGCATCCGTGGTTCTATCGGCACTGACACTCCGAGTGAAATGTACCGTGGCTACATCAGTGGGATTTTCCCCAGTGGAGTCACCATTTTGTTATCAAGAAAACTAGTGTCCATTCAAAGCTGCTAGTCTCACTAAGACGGGTAGCTATCTTAGAAACAAACAAACTAAAGTTACTTGTGTTTTCCTTTATGAGAGATAGATGAGAGAGAAGCAAAGAGTACCAACCTCAGTCTTTCGCTAGTCTCCTTGCTTGTTTCCTCTCTCCCTTGATAGAGCTTTCGCCACTCCTTTCTCACTTGTCATGCTTCAAAGAAAACCTGTAGAGTCAAAGCAGCAAAATACCATTAAAGCATAGAGATCTATAACCATAAACAATATAGGATCAGATGTACATTAACCATACAAATGCATATACAAATACAAGATTCAGAGATATACAAGTATATGGAGGAAAACTCAAATAGCTTTATTGATAGAAGTAGTAGAAGAGAGGATTACAACCAAGCTGTCTGATCCAACATCATCCTCCCAGCATAAAAGCCCTCTTCACCTCATAAAAAGTAAGATCACCCAACAATACAATGTCTCAAAAAGAAACCAATAGCACTTCCTTACAAATTACAAAATTCGAGCCTCTAGATCTCTAGGATGAGGGATCCATATATAGATGTTTGTAGGAGAGTGAGTCAGCTTTTGGGATTTCGATTAGTGTCATTTCACTGATAGTTCTTGGTTCCACTTGGAGATTTCATGATTTCTTACTCATCCCTAGGCGAATTTAGAGAGGCAAGTTTCATATGAGAAGTTTCTAGAAGATTCTTTGAGTTTCCACCTAGCAAACTACTTCTTCCATTTGTCTGCTCTTGCTCATCACACCCTATAGAAGGGCTTTTCAGTATGCATCACACCCTTTGTATGTAGCAGGTGAGATGCATCACACCCTCAGCATGGAGCAGTGTGTATGTTCTAGTTTTGACCAGTTCTGAGCAGTTTTTCAGGGAGAACTTTTGGGAAATGATGTAATTAGTTGACCTTGATCCTTTAGGGTATGAAACAACACTTTTAGGGGTTTGAGAGCCCTTGGTTTATTGACATATTTGTTTGGGGTTGCAGTACCCAAATATGTCTATAACATCAGGTATGCATCAAGGAAGAGGATATCTTCAAGACTGTGTTTAGGACTAGGTATGGGCATTATGAGTTTGTTGTTGTTCCATTCAGTTTGACTAATTCTCTAGCTACATTTATGTGTTTGATGAATAGTTTGTTGCGTCCTTATTTGGACATGTTTGTTATTGTATGCATTGATGACCTATTGCTATATTCTAAGAATGAGGAAGAACATGCCAAACATATAGTAGCAGTGTTGAGATTGCTAGGAGAGAATTAGTTGTATGCTAAACTTAGCAAGTGCAACTTCTTTCAGGCTTAGGTAAATTATTTGGGGCATGTTGTCTCCAAGCATGGCATAGTAGTGGATCCAAAAATGATAAGGGCTATCATGGAGTGGGAAGCTCCTAAGAATATGGATGAGGTGAGATCCTTTATGGGATTGGAAGGCTACTATAGGAGGTTCATCAAGAACTTCTCACGCATTTCATATCCTATCACATAATTGCAGTGAAAAGGTAAGAAGTTCAAATGGAAAAAATAATGTGAGGCTAGTTTTGAGCAACTTAAGAAGTTTTTGACACATGCACCAGTGCTAAAGATTGGGGATCTGGACAAGGAGTTTATAGTGTGTATATATGCTCACAAGAGAGGACTCAGTGGAGTTCTCATGCACGAAGGGCAAGTAGTGTGCTACGAGTCATGAAAATTGAATGAGCAAAAGAAAAACTATCCAACGCAGGATCTTGAGCTAGCAACGATTATACACACATTGAAGATGTGGAGGCACTATCTTCTTTCCCGGAGGTTTACATTGATGAGTGATCATAATGGGTTGAGATATTTGTTTGATTAGTCGAATCTAAATTCCAGGGAAGCTAGACAGTTAGGTACCCTTAGTGAGTTTGACTTCGAGACCAGATACATCAAAGGGAAGGAGAACCGAGTTGCAGATGCTCTTAGCAAGAAAATACAAGTAAATCATATAGCAACTATGAGCTCTTATGGTACAGAGTTACAAGATAGGATCATTAAGGTAGGATAGCGGGATGACAAATACATAGAGATTATACATAGGTCACAATAGAGCACAAGTACAGGTACAAGTGACTGGGATGTAGACTACTGTCTCATAAAATATGGTTTGGTGAGATTTAGAGACATGATCTATGTGTCGAATTACAGTGAGCTCAAGAATCTTATATTGAGGGAATTTCATGCCAAGACATATTGGGGTCATGCAGGATATCAGAAGACGTTGACGGTGGTAAATAAGTCCTACTATTGGCCAAATTTTAAAAGGGAAGTGGTAGAGTTCATGGATAGATGTTTAGATTGTCAGTAGGTCAAGGCAGAATGTAAGCATCTAGGTGGTTTACTACATCCTATAGCAATTCTGGAATGGGAATGGGAGGTCATTTCCATGGATTTCATCACCAGTATTCTAAGGAAAATAAAGTAGTATGACTCTATTATGGTCGTGGTTGACAGATTGAGCAAGGCATCTCACTTCATTCCAGTAAAGACTACATATTCAGCCAGTGAAGTAGCACAAGTATTCATCAGAGAGATAGCGAGACTGCATGGTGTTCCAAATAAGATTGTGTCAGACAGGGATGCAAAGTTCACTTCCAAGTTTTGGAAGGAGCTATTTGTAGGATTGGGCATAGAGTTGGCCTTCAACACAACTTATCATCCACAGACAGATGGACAAATAGAGAGATTCAACATGATCTTGGAGGATATGTTGAGGATGTACGTGATCCACTAGCAGAGGAAATGGGAGGAGTATCTTCCATTGGTTGAGTTAACATACAACAATGGGTATCAAGAATCATTTAAGATGATTCCTTTTGAGGCATTGTATGCATGGATTTGTAACACTCCCATCAGTTGGAGCGATCCAGTGAATAGGGTACTTATTGGACCGAACATGTTGGCAAACATGGAGTAAGAAATGTAGGTTATAAAGAAGAGTCTAAAGGCAACAGAGTATAGATAGAGAAGTTATGCGTATTAGTATAGGGTGTTCAAGGAGTTTCATGTTGAGGAGCATGTGTATTTGTGCATCAAGACCAAGAAAATCTCTTTGAGGATTGGTTCATGTGCCAAGTTGGCACCACAGTATTGTGGGCCTTTTGAGATCCTTGAGAGGATTGTACCAATGGAACATCAACTTCCATTGCCTCAAACAATGAAAATCCATGATTTTTTTCCATATTTCATTTCTTAAGTATATAAAGGATGTTGAT
Organism: Pinus tabuliformis; assembly: GCA_031772625.1. Classification (NCBI taxonomy): domain Eukaryota; kingdom Viridiplantae; phylum Streptophyta; class Pinopsida; order Pinales; family Pinaceae; genus Pinus; species Pinus tabuliformis. The sequence goes on along the minus strand of CM062805.1, from coordinate 736,510,869 downwards.
CATGTTATTGATTGGTCTGTATTGCAGGTGGAGGAAGAAGGAGAGTTCTAGCTGGCGCATCAGTGAATATTGTAGTGGAAACATCTAATGCTCAAGAACAGAGCCATAGAGCAAGTTCAAGAGTAGTGGAAGCACTTTGGGCTTGAAGAAGCTACATGGGAGATGGAAAATCAGAGGTAGGCCCTGTATCCTTCATTGTTTTTCGGTTGATGCAAAGTAGTTTTGGTTTGATCTTGGTATATGTTTTGCATATGCCTTGTTGATGTTTTGGTACATGTATGTATATGTACATGGGTGTAAATTCCACCACGATCTAAGTTATAAATCTCCAATAAGCGGTATGGGTATCATATTATTATGGTTGTTATATTATCATGTTGTCATGATGTTTTGCTTTTGAGCAAGTCTTTCATTGTAAATACTGTAATGAGCTAAGATATAAAGTTCCATGGGCAGTATGTTTTCTTTTTAGTGGTTTTGTTGAGGCCATGGTGTGGTTCAACACCGAGGATGGTGTCCCCCAAGGGGGAGGGTTCTCTAATAGCCTTGGTGAAAAATTCATGTAATAAAAGTTAATAAAGGAAAAATAAGACCATGGTTAAGGGACACTTATTGCAAGCAAAATGTTATGCAAAGATATCCTAGTGGGCATCATTGGATTTTTTTTTTGGCTAAGGAAAATTGGAAAAGGCTAAGGAAAAGGCATTAAAAAGAAAGAAAGCTCTTTTTGCTCATTTATTTATGAAAATAAAGGAAATTAGGAGAAACTTAAGGTGAAAGGTCATAGGTTGCATGTGAGGAGGAAATTGAAGGAAAATAAGGGAAAATGAAGAAATTAGAGGCCTCATTAATAAAAATACTTTTGAGGATCAGCTCGTAACATTTTGTCAGTTCAAGTTTGGATCTCTCTCATTATTCTCTCTCTCTATCTCTCTCACTCTTAGTCACATAGAGTTTTCTTAGAGCACTCTAGATTTGGATAAAGGAGAGCAAATCAAGCAAAGGGAAAGGAAGGAAAGTAATGATGAAGGAGGAAGAGTAGGATCAAGAAGCTATAACAGGAATACTTGCAAGTAACCTTTTGCATGTGTGATTTTCTAGTTGGTTTGGACATGCATGGTTTTACATGTTGGTGTATGGTTCTCTTGTAGTTGGTGGCATGGTTTTGTCGGGTTATGACAATGGTTTTTAGCTTAGCCTTGCCTTTTTCTAAATGCCATAGTTTTTGGATGTTTATTTCAGTTTTGAGCTTTGGTTTGTAGGATGGATTTCAAAATCCGTGGTGGAGGTTGTCTCAATGTTCAATCCCAAAGGCTTAGGAATCTCCTCTATGTTTATGTCGAATCCTATAAAGGAGTGATTCTGGTTTAGTAAAAATAGCATCAAATGAACCTCAAAAACAAAGTATTTATTCTATAAGAAAAAATATCATCAAAATAACCTCAAAAGCATGTTAGATCATTTGATTTTGACAAAAATAAAATGGATAAGTAGGCTAATTCAACCCAAACAAACCCTATGCATAAAATTACATTGAAACAATATAAAAATTGAGAATAAATGGGAGGACAACATAGAGGAAGACCCATACAAACTTGGTATTATAATGGAGGATATAGATGGAAATTCAAGTGAAAATAAAAATCATAATTAACATGTACAAAAATTAACAATGGCCAATTCTACTATTTTCTAACATTGTTAGTGCTCCAAATAGCTAACACAAAATGAAATAAGAAAAAATATTAACTCCTTACACAAACTATAATACGGGATTCACATGGTTTATTATGCTTACTGTTAAGTAATCTAGAGATATGGATGATCTAAATACCTCTTGGCTTATCTAGATATAATTTTGGTGAAGCTATTTCTTCTAACATGGATTTTTTTCTTTGATCTAGTATCTAAGGTTTGGCTTATCATTATAGCTTGTAGATAGTCTTAACCTAGAAAGTTTATAAGTTGGATTATCAAAAACAATATGAAATTAAGATGATGAATCACATTTATAACTTATTATTACAATAATATACATCTTCCAATCTTGGTTGACAACAATTTTTTATGGCCTTTTTCTTTTTTCTTTCAATTGATGAATCTTAGGAGACAATTTATATTATTTCTAAAGTTTGATGCTATAATACCTTATGTAATACCCCGGGAAATTTAATTTATGAATTTTACGTTAAAATTGTGATTGAAAAGTTAAGAGGGATAAATGACTAAAAATATTGGCGTAAATACTTATTTTTAAACTATAAGAAGAAATTATTTTTGGTATGTTAATCCTCTTGGAAATATGTTAAAGGCTAACATGTGACATTATATCCTAATTTTTGGGAAGCAATTGAAATTAGTTATGCCCAAAGGGAGTAAGAACAAAAAAGAAGAAAATATTCCCTTTGCCATCATTTTTTAAAAAAGAGAATTTTTGGCAGAGGCAGACCACCAACACATTTTAATTATTGGAGATAAATGTCACGAGGTGGATCTTGTAAAAATAATTATGGGAGATAAAGATAGTTTCTTTTGAGCAAAAGACGTTGGAGAGAGACATTTGGAGAGAGAGATTGGTTTGGAACCAAAAAATTTAGTGGGACGTTGCTAAAGGGTTTAGGAGATGAAATCAGGAAGGCTTTTCGCACTCGTTCCTAGAAAAGGGGACTGGACCTCAATGATAACTAACAAAAAAAGTTTGTTCAATGTTGGGATGAATCTGGATTCCTTGAACATATTTATTTGTGACGCCTCCTACCACATTTACCCTCTTTCACCAACATGTCTGGGCAAGCATGAGCTGAGGTATACTATGACATGACTCAACCTCCTAACTACAATTAAGTAACTAGAATCGACAAAATGGAACCTTAATAATCTTCTTCAAGAGCTACAAGATCACCCAAAAGCCCAACAATGACTCCCAGTGCCCAAACCTTGAGCTGGAATTATTTTTCAGTGACTTGGGCCCATAAATACATGCATGAAAAGGCCTCCATGTGGTGATATGCCTCTATCTGCATGAATGAGCCTATAAGGGTATGGCTATGGCCCAAAACTACTAGTTATAAGAATGCAATCCTGGATTCTGAGCCACCTGTTGTAGCGGTTACAACCACCCTCCAAAATTTTGCCTTATCTTCATTTTGGAACCTCCCTACTAGCCATCCTTAGCAACATGTCTTGCAATGTCAAGTACATGAGCTTCAATGGTTTTCTAGCTGATTTCCAGCCTGTGCATGATAGCTTGTTGCATCACCCTCATAGGCTGTTTCTCTGGACTTGGTCCAACTGTAGGCTGAGAAGCTCCCTCAAGAAATTATTCAATTTTGGAGGGGAGCAAACCTTCCCTTCAGAAATTGTGCAATCTTGACTAGAAGCCTGCTCAACTCCAAAATTGTGCAATTCTACTTATCAAGCTTCACCAGAAAAACTACGTAATTTGTCCCAGCAGGACTCCGCATCCCATACATTGCACAATTCTGGGCAGAATTCAATTTCTCAGCCGAGAAATTGTGCAATCCCTTTGGCCAGCTAGCCCAACTCCCTCCCAGAAATGTGCAAATTTTCCCATTAGTCAAGCAGGTTGTTGAATGTACCTTTAGGTTGACCGGTTCCATCTGAGACCGAGAAAAACTGCTTTGTATGCATGGACTGCTTCTTCCAAGGAAACATGCAAAGGAATCCCTTGATTCAGGGATCTATTTTTAGGAGCTCGAGGTTACATGCAAGGATCATTTCAGAACCCTCCTGCTAAGTGTCGCTTTTCCTAGATTTGTGGCATGCACGTCACAACCTCAATTTTTTTGAAACTCATCAACTGGATGCTCTAGATCTCATTCCTTACATCAACCTGCAGCTCTGACATCCCACATTGCATCTAGGAGTCATCGGCACATTTAGATCAACTATTTTGGGGTAAGCCCGCTTTTCATATCTTGCATTGCGTTTTTGTTGCTTTTTGTGTTTTGGTTCGTTTGATTGTTGTATATTTGATTTCAGTGAGTGCTTGCTGTCGTTTTGATGTATGTTAGCTTGTAGAAGCAACGTTTCAGTTTCCGTTTGCATCTCATTGTTGTCCCATGCATGACACTTTTTTCCACAGATGGTCGTCGTTGTGGAAATTCGCTTCACACACATGCATTCTTTCCCATTTTCTGAATCCTACACTTGTTGTTTGCACAAATGATCATTCACTCTTGTTTGTACTCATCTCAACATGCATCTAAATTTCTCATGTTTTCAGTCACCTGTCGGTTGATTTGGGTTGCCTTGGCTCGGACTTTGTCGTGCCTGGCTAGCACCGTGCATTTTCAAAAGCGAAGGATCTACCTTCCCTCCAGAAATTGTGCAAGTCTGGCTCAGCACTTACCACCATACTTGCATTGTATAATTCTTGGAGGCAGTGTCCTACTAACCCCTGAAACTGTGCAATGAAGTTTTTTGATTGCATGTCACAGTTGACTCAAATTTCGCATTGCAAAGATTCAGTCCTCGGCAAGCCAGGCTGGACTATGCATTATGCAGTCAGTTAGCCCCCTGACAACCCGGACTGTGCCTTATGTAGTTTTCGTAGTCAGATTCTTGACCTCCTAGTGGAAATTGCGCAACCTTCACAATCAATCACACAGGTATGTTGCAAGTCAATCCTCAAGCTTGTTTTGGTTTTTGACTGACAGATTTATTTCCATGAGTGTTGCTATGTCTCCAGGCATCATAGGCGTTCATCTATCTCTCAGCAGCACAAGTATAATGGCCTTAAGGAGAGCAGAAGCAAAGGACATCATTGAGATCCCAACGTGGTTTGCATCCAAGCAAGTGTCTATGAGCTTACCTACCTATGAAGACGTCAAGATAATATGGCAACAACAACACATCAAGCAACACCATCAACAGTAGCAGAAGGCAACACACCTCCACACAATGAATGCAATAGGAAGGTTGTTGACAACACAGAGGTAGAACAAAGTTGCAATCTCAAGCAAATCCACTTGTGATGAAAGAAACTTTGGAGACTGAGGCTATGAGGTGACGATCCGACATGAAGATCACGCAAAGGTAGAGAATGGAATAATGAAGGAGTTGCATGTGCCGAAGAAACAACTCAAGGAATAACATGAGCTGCATAGATGAGAGAATGAGTTGTAGCAGGAATAGGTACAATAGGGGGCGCAACATTCATAGACGGATGAAACTGTGCCCGTACAAGTTATAGATCCATCCCAGCAACTGGCACAAAGCACACAAGGTGAGTAGTGTTGTTGATCGCATGTAATAAAATTCAGCAACATGTGTGTCATTATGCGCACGCATACGATCCCATCCATTTGTCACACTCACAGAGACGAAGACAAGAAGCAAGTGCAACTAGAGCTGAACATGTATTTTGACAAGTTGATGCGCATGGCCACCAGCACATGCTTGGAGAGAAGCATAGGCACTATGCATCAACATGTTTATGTTCTGGTCACACCTAGGACGACCATGCACATGCTATCAGACGAGTTGGATGGAGGAGCCATATCAGTGCACCACGATGCAACGAAGGCAAGAGTTCGCTTCAACAAGATTTCACCATTGAGTGCACGGACACCATCACAGACGACCAAGCTTGGCATCATCTCACCACCTTCTACCATCATAAGGATGTCAAAGAGTTAGTCTCACCATAATGGTCCGAGTGTCAGTGATGTTTTGCAAGGCTTGCTCAAGCCATTTTGTCTCACATGGGCACATGTGCATTGTAATGTAGCGTCTTGTCAAGTCGAAGTTCAAGTATCGATAGTTGAATGTAAAAGTCATAGAGTAGTTGAAGAGTCATGAGGATAGATGAATGGTCTCAAAGGGGAATGTCAAGGGTCACCCAACCCTTTACTATAAATAGTCCCTCATGACTCATTGTATAGGCTTTTGGTCAGCCAGGCTTCCAATAGGAGTATCTTAGAGAAAGTTTGGACATTATTGTAATGAGCCTTGGCTTCTCCACTACGCAGATCTAGTATATCTCTTTGGAGGAGTAGGCGGCAGTGACTATAACGTTCTGCTATCAAAACTAGTGGTTGGTAATGGTTGTATTATATGTCTGGAACTTATGCTTCTTAATATAATAGGGCCAACACATTTCATGCATATGTTTTATTGTATTTTAGTTATCTTGAGTACTCTAAATGATATATGTATCTGTTTTCTTATGCATGCATGTGTAGCTATTTTTGTATATGCATGTATGAATCTTTCTTAAATGTGTTGTCGGTTTAACCATCACTTTGGATTGCTAGCTAACTTGTCTTCCACGTTGTGGTGCATATTTTCTCATGTGTTCCATTCTTAACTCCGTGCTATCACAGGTTTCCAAGGGGTGCACTCACATCACCCTCCATGTGTTAGAACCGTTCATACACCTTCCTTGGCTTGCTGCAACTGTCACACCCTTGCTACCAACAGGGATATCTTACTTGCCTCTGTGCGAAACTGCGGTCAAGGCAATACTGCACGACCCACTGCTGGGATTCCTACACCAAACAATTTAAGGTCTAGTTGGGACTTCTTATAGGGGAGATTCCTTGACATGTTGGTGGGTCCAGAACCATCAACATTTTGGCACTGAAAGGAGGGCTGGATGATAAGCTGAGTCCTCACATCTATTTTCAATCTCTACATATCTATCATGACTAACTACAAAGTTGCTCTTTCGGAGTGTATGTCTTATGGAAACGACTTCATTATCTTAGAAAATCTCTCAGATAACTTGTCACATAAAACATACGATGGTTCAGTCCACGTAGCCTTGGTTAGGCACGTGGTTGGCATTGTAGGCTCATGCAAAAGACATGGAATCTTTGAAGAATACATGACCTGTGCATTGTTTGTCTACACGCTTCGAGGGCACCCAATGCACTGGTGTGCCACGCTGCCTGGAAAATATATTCATTTTCTTGCTCATTTAGTCGCAGAGATAGACTATGCATTCAATCACTTTAACCATAAAGCTCTCAATAAAGAAATTCTGGGATTACAAAAAGCACCTGATGAATCTGTTGAACAGTTTTACACATGCTTTTGTAATCTCGCATATCGATTTCTCAAAGATGAAATTGGTTGGGAAATTTCTCAATGGAATATTTGAGTATATTCTTTACATATCCAAAAATCCACAACTCTTGAAATCATTCGGATCCCATTCAACACACTTTGGTGATGGAGCTGCGCAATCACAGGCAGGCACAGTTGCTGTCACAAGTGACTGTCTGCGTTCACATCATAAAACAACTCCACCATCGTAGAGTGATGTGGGAGATTATGCACACACATCTGTTGAACTGCCACATCCTCCCACCCCACCTGCTCTGGATATTTGGAAAGATTTTTCTTGCAAGCCTGTTGGTTGTCACATGGATTTTTCCCCTCAACCTCCATCCCCGTGTTCTATTGATCCTCCATATTGCACTATTTTGTGTTCTTCCATTCGAGACTCCTCACCTGTTGTGAATGAGGATCAACTTGTCCGTGGAGTTGGTGTTATGCAGCCAACCTGCGCTATCATTCATGATGAGTGTGTGTGGGAAGATAAAGAAGAACCCGCGGTGAAGGATGAATCCCTTCCATCCATGCCTCACCCGCTCTATCCTGACATCCCTTGTGATTCTACCATTGTTGATTTCCCCTGTGAAAACTCATTTGTAGATGTTTCTAGTTCTAATCATTCACAGGACATGTCGGATGTCAGTCTTTCATTACATTGCGGAGAGGACACATCTTCCTCCGAAAATATATCTAATCTTTCATATGTCATTTCTAAAAACATAGAAGGTGAACATCCTTGCTTCTCATCTACCCCTCTGCACGATTAATCAAATCATGAGGATTCTGAAAAACATCCTAGATTTTCTGATCTTGGCTATCGTGATCTCTCCAGTTCTTCATCTGATCACGATGTTGATTCAATCATTGTTAATCTGTCTAACACATTGGTCTACGATGATCTATCTATCGACGAAGTTGAAGTCCCCCAGACTATCGAGGCACTTTAGCCTAAGCTGATGGTTATGTAAGTTCCTCACTGTCATACGGTTGGTTTCACTTCTGATTAGGAAATTGTTGAAACAAGCAAGGCTCCTCATCAATCCCTACTTTGCATTGAATATCAGTCTAACACCCAGATTTCACTTCCTCCACTTAAACTACATGATCCCATCACTCATGTGTTGGAGGAATCTTACAAAGCAAGCACATGTGGACAACGTAAGTGGTCTACCTTTGTCACATTTTCTTTCCAGTCATAGTCAAGAGAATGCATACACTCAACATCTGCACACAGTGTAGCACAATGCCATGGCAAGTCTGTAGAGTGCATGTCATGCGCTTTCACTCATTTTTGTTCTGTGCACGCTTTTAAAATCAGAGTGTGTTTGTCTTCACTATTGTATCTTTCTTGTTTGCTAGTTTACATAGTTGTCTTGTTCGTGAACCATGCCTTCACTAACATGGGTCAACCAATGCACTGGTGGCTGCATTGGAAATATCTCTTCACGTGATCAGGCTCATGCACTGTTAGCTTAGGAGTAGGAGTAGTGTTTGCTTCTAATTTGTTTGCTTGCATGCATGTTTCTTTCTTTCTTTGTGTGTTTGTTTGCTTGCTTGTTTGTTTTCTTACTCACTCTGCTTTCGCATTTTCTTCTTCTTGCTTTGCTTTTTGGTTTGTTTGCTTGTTATTTTTTGTAGGTTTGTTTCGCACGGAGCTTGTGCAACTATTGAAACAAGCTGGGTAAAGTAAAAGAGGACTTGTACAACTATCATCATTTGGGTATATATTGTCTGCTCTCCTATGTAAGAACTTGTTGTCTTCAATCCATGATACATTAATGGAAAATACGTACTATTCGAAGAGAACCTTGGTGAAAACACCACACTTGCATGCTAACTAGTATCATCTACTCTAGTCAGTTGCTTTTGGGTTAATCCTTGTCAACTCAGTCAAGTGGACTAAGGTGAGGGGGAAAACCTTAACAAGCACGTCAGAGGTATACACAAACAACTTCTCTAAAGGAACAATCTCTTCTTCTCTCAATAATTCGGGATCCCTTTTCCTCCTTTGAAATTAATAAGTGTTATGCACAATTATGAAAATGAAAGATGAAAAAATGAAAAAGTGAAAAATTTCCAAAAAAAAATGAAAAATGAATAAGGCGAAATAAGAGAAAGGCTTCCTATCTAGATAGGTGATGCAAATAACTCCACCAGGGTACTCACCAAGCTCGCTAGTAGCAGAGCAATGCTTGTGTTCCTGTGTGACTCCATCGGGGTACTGTCCAGGCCTGCTGGCAGCGGAGCAACACCATAGATGAAACTAAAAATCTGACGACTATACTGCTTGTGCACCAATATACCCTCATCCCAAATTGAAGCAACTATGTTGGCTTGGCTTGGAATGTGTGTCGACTGACCAAGGGCTTTACAGATGCTACATCTTAAAATCAAGCATGTCTGGAAGCTAAGACAAACAGAGAACTAAACAATACTTTCAGAGGTGTTAGACTTTCTTTTCATGAACAAGGTCCATTCAAAGAGTTGGAGTTCTACCAGTGTGTCACCAAGTGTTGTAGTAGCTACAACCACACTCCAAAATTTTTCCTTAGCTTCATTTTGCATCCTCCCTACTAACCATCCTCAGCAACATGTCTTGCACTGTCAAGTACATGAGCTTCAGTGGTTTTCTAGCAGATTGCCAGCTTGTGCATGATAGCTTGTTGCATCCCCCTCACAGGATGTTTCTCCAAACTTGGTCTAGCTATAGGTTGACGAGACTTGTCAAGAAATTATGCAATTCTGGAGGGGAGCCAACCTTCCCTCCAGCAATTGCGCAATCCTGGCTGGCAGTCTTCTAGGCTCCAAAATTGCACAATTTTTCCTATCAAGCTTCACTAGAAAAACTGCGACTGTCCTAGTAGGACTTTTTAACCCAAAAATTGCAAAATTTTGGGCAACAATCAACTGCTTAGCCTATAAATTGCGCCATCCCTCTGGGTAGCCAGCCTGACTCCCTCCTAGAAATGCACAAATTTTCCCATCATTCAAATAGGCTATTGCATGTGCCTTTAGGTTAACTAGTTCCCTCTAGGATTGAGAAAAACTGATTTGCATGCATGGATTGCTTCTCCCAAGGTAGCATGAAAAGGCATCCCCTGATTTAGGGATATATTATTAGCAGCTAGAGGTTACATGAAAGGATCATTTTGGAAACCTCTCGCCAAGCGTCGCTTTTCATAAATTTGTGGCATGCGCGTGACAACCTTGATTTTATCGAAACTCATGAACCGGATGTTGTAGAACTCATTCCTCAAATGAACCTTTTAGCTCTAACATTGGGTAAGCCCGCTTTTCATGTCCTGCATTGCATTTCTGTCGCTTTTCATGTTTCGCTTCGTGTGAGTGTTGTGTGCTTGATTTCAGTGAGCACTTGTTGTCATTTTGATGTATTTTAGCTTGTAGAAGCATTGTTTCAGTTTTCGTTCACATCTCACTGTTCTCACATGCATGGCATTGTTTTACATGGACCGTCACCATTGCAGTGACTCGCTTCACACACATGCATGCTTTCCCATTTTCTGAATCCTGCACTTGCTATTTGCATGAATTATCATTCACTCTTGTTTGTACTCATCTCACCATGCATCCAAACTTCTCATGTTTTCAGTTGCCTGTCAGCTGATCTGGGCTTCCGTGGCCTGGACCATGCCCTGCCCAGCTAGCAATGCCCATTTTTGGAAGCGAAGGCTCTACCATCCCTCTAGGAATTGTGAAATTCTCACCTAGCACTGACCTCTAGACTTACATTACACAATTCTTGGAGGTAGTGTCCTACTGTCCCCAGAAACTGCGCAATGCAGTTTGCTAGTTGCATGTCACTACTGACTAAAATTGTGCATTGCACAGTTTCAGTCCTCAGTAGGCCAGGCTGGAATATGTATTGCGTAGCTCTAACAATTGTTAGCCTCCTAATAGCTCAGACTATGCCTTGCATAGTTTTGGCAGTCAGCCTCCCAATCTCCCGGTGGAGATTGCGCAACTTTCACGATCAATCACACAGGTATGTTGCAAGTCAGTGCTCAATTTTTTTTGGTTTTTGACTAACAAATTTCTTTCCATGAGTGTTTCTATGTCTCCAAGAATCACAAGTGTTCGTCTATCTATCAGCAGCACAAGTACACTGGCCTTCAGGAGAGAAGAGTCAATGGACACCGTTGAGAACCCAACAGGGTTTGCAGCCAAGCAAGTGTCTATGAGCTTTCCTACCTATGAATACATCAAGTTTTTCGTAGACAAGGACATCAAGATAATATGGAAGCAACATTACATCAATCAACACCATCAGCAACAACAGAAGGTAGCGCACCTGCACGTAATGAATGTAAGAGGAAGGTTGTTGACAACACAGAGGCAGAACAAAGTTACAAGCTCAAGTAGATCCACTTGTGATGAAAGTAAATTTGGAGATTGAGGTTATGAGGTGACGATGTGACATGAAGATCGCATGAAGGTATAGAACAAAATAGAGAAGGAGTTGCACGTGCTGAAGTAGAAACTGAAGGAAGAATAGGAGCTACATAGATGAGAGAATGAGTTGCAGCAGGAATAGGTACAACAGGGGCACAACATGCATAGACAAATGAAACTGTGCCCGTACAAGTTATAGATCGATCCCAGCAGCTTGCACGGAGCAGACAAGGTGAGTAGTGTTGTTGATCACATGCAAGGGAATTCAATAACATGCATGTCATTGTGCGCATGCATGCGATCCCAGACATTTGGCACACTCACCGAGGCAAAGACAAGAAGAAATTCAAACTAGAGCTGAACATGTATGTTAACAAGTTGATGTGCACGGCCACCAGCACATGCTTCGAGAGCAGCGTAGACACTATGTATCAACATGTTGTTGGTCCAGTTGCACCCATGACGACCATGCACATGCTATCAGACGAGTTGGACAGAGGAGCCATATCAGTGCACTGGGATGCAATGAAGGCAAGAGTTCGCTTCACCAAGATGTCACCATTGAGTGCACAGACACCATCACAGACGACCAAGCTTGGAATCAAATCACCACCTTCTACCATCACAAGGATGTTGAAGATTTGGTCTCACCCTTACTATCTCCTTGGACCAAATTAATGATTTGAAGTCTAAAATTATCCAAATGGAGGTTGTTAAGGCCAACATGCAAACTCAAAACCAGAACATGAATATGGACCATCCCTTTGCTTTTGATAATTTCTTATGTATTGGCTTCAACTATATACTAGTTTTGTATTTTGCTAATCCTACTAAAGTTCACCCTCTCTCTAGAGAGGATGAAAAATTCTAGATGAGCTATAAATTTTGTTAGATATTAGGATTAGAATATATTTTAATAGGACAATATAGCTAAAGGAATGATTTTTTTTTTCACGCATGAGTTAATTGTTAGGGTTTATAATGCTTTAGGAATTTAGGTATGGATTAAAAATTTAAAGGTCACATTTTTTAGAGGGCGTGAAGGGAAATTAATATCTTAATGGTTAATTATATGGATTAATTAGAGAACATTTGCAAACTATAAAGTAACTCAAGGTAAGTGTGTGCAAATTTTAATGGTCCTAAGAGATGAGCTTGTTAAGTGTAAATTTAAGTTTATTTGTATTTGTCCTACTTCATGCTTGAAATAGACCATTTTATATATATTAATTATTCATTCACAAGTTCTTAGCTAAATATTCATATATAGATTTAAAAAAATATTCTCACTCTCACATATCAGGATGTTAGTGAGAAGTTTCTTAGTATTGATTTGAAATTATTGTTTTTGTTAAATCCACATTTTTCCATAAAAACTATTAGGTTTATGTCTAAGCCTACAAAGGAGTGATTTGGTTCCATAAAAATAACATCAAATGAACCTCAAAAACAAAGAATATATTCTATAAGCAAAAATATCATCAAAATAACCTCAAAATAAAGTTAGATCATTTGAGTTCGACAAAAATAAAATGGATAAGTAGGTTAATTCAACCCAAAGTAACCCTATGCATAAAATTACATTGAACCAACATAAAAATTAAGAATAAATGGGAGGGAAACATAGAGGAAGACCCACGAAAAATTGGTATCAAAATGGAGGATATAGATGGAAATTCAAGTGAGAATAAACCTCATAATTAACATGCACACAAGTTAACAATGACCAATTCTACTATTTTCTAATATGTTGGTGTTCCAAATAGCTAACACAAAATGAAATCAGAAAACATGTTAACTCCTTCCACAAACTAGAATCTAGGATTCACATGGTTTATTATGCTTACAGTTTGGTAATCTAGAGATATAGATGATCTAAATACCTCTTGGCTTATCTAGATATCTTTTCGGTCAAGATATTTCTTCTCACATGAATTTTTTTCTTTAATCTAGTATCTAAGATTTGGCTTGTCATTATAGCTTGTAGATAGTCTTAGCCTGGAAAGTTCATAATTTGGATTATAAAAAAAATATGAAATTAAGATGATGAAGCGCCTTTCAAACTTATTATTACAATCTATACGTCTTCCAGTCTTGGTTGAAAACAATTTGTTATGGTATTTTTCTTTTTTCTTTCAATTGACAAATCTTAGGAAATCATTTACATTATTGTTAAAGTTTGATGTTATAATACCTTATGTAATACCCCTAGAAATTTACTTTATGAATTTTATGTTAAAACTATGATTGAAAAGTTAAGAGGGATAAATGACTAAAAATATTGGTGTAAATATTTTTTTTTTAAATTACAAGAAGAAATTACTTTTGGTATGTTAATCCTCTTGGAAATATGTTAAAGGTTAACATGTGAGATTATATCCTAACTGTTGGGAAGAAACTGAAATCAGTTATGCCCAATGGGGACAGGAACAAAAAATAATAAAATCTTCCCTTTGCCATCATTTTTTGAAAAAGAGAATTTTTGGCAGAGATGGAACACCAACAAATTTTCATTACTGTAGATAAATGTCATGAGGTGGATCTTGTAAAAAGAACTTTGGGAGATAAAGAAAGTTTCTTTTGAATATAATTCTTGTGGGAGAGAGAGACTACTTTGGAACCCAAACATTTAGTAGGACGTTGCTAAATGGTTTAGGAGATGAAATCAAGAAGGATTTTTGCACTCATTCCTGACAGAGGGGAGTGGACCTCCACGGGAACTAACAAAAAAAGTTGGTTCAAGGTTGGGATGATTCAGGATGCCTTTAACATATTTCTTGGATGGATTTAGATAAGTACATAAATGATCTGATTTATGAATAATAGAAAATTTTGTTAATTCATACTATTTCAGAAAAATCTATAATAGATGGTTACTATGAAATTAAAATATTTTTCAAAGTACAAATTTTTAAATGAAAGCTATATTGTTTGTTGATCACTAGACATAAATGTATTTGTATATGTGCATGCAAATGTTGTATGGTTATTTTTGTTTGTGACATGTAAAGGAAAGTGCCTGGTAATTAAGACATAGTTATACATAGTTGAATGTTGAATACATAACTTTCTGAAAACTAGAACATGTGCCCTAGAAGCAAAAAATTAGAATGTTACAAGTATGTACATGACCGCACACACACAATATAATACTAAGGCAAGAAAACATGTGGTTATGCCTAGGTTAGCTTTTTAAGCATAGTAAAAATAATAATTTATTCTTGGGCTCAAGAATAGACATTCTTAGAGAAAAGAAGAGATATGGCATATAACACTAGAAGTGGTCCCCCATTACAAGGGTCCACTAGGTTTCTGGCCTAGTTGTTACATGTAGACTAAATTTATAATATCTACATGCGAGAAAGCGTATTGATATAATATTTTTATAATATTTTGCAAGGTTACAATATACGAATATGTATATAAAATATAAAACAAAATTTTTCCTTAAAAATACAACTTAAACTTCCTCGCTAAAACTATTAAATCACATGTGAAACCATGATAGTGTGTTAGCCTAGTTCAAATTATATACCACATCCAAGAATATGTGATTGAAATTGTGTCACTAACAACGAGGTGTCCTAGTCAAAATTTTATATTTATTTCAAAGTAGAGGGAAACATTCCCACTGCCAAACTCGTACAAAATCGTAGATGAAAGAACCACAAGTGTAGAGATGGTGATTGCTCCAAATATGCTTTCTACAGGTGGGGGTGAATCTATATAAATATATCTCCATCCAAGTTTAAATTTTGAATTGGAAATGCAAGGGAGGAAAGGAACAAAATTGACACACATAAAACATAGGAGTTGTAGCTCTTCTATTGATTACACAAAACTTGATGATTACAATGACCTTGGTGAGGGGTATTTATACTTTTTCAACCAACAACTCACTCCAAATAACTTCAACATGCAAAAATACTCTAATTTAGACTTTACCAAATATAATACTAAACTCAAACAAACTCACACTTGACTCAGTTAACTGAAACTCTAAATTTAGACAACTCTGCATGTGGGAATAATTAGTTATCTATAACACTCCCCCTTAATTACGATCTCTAAACTAAGACATGACTCATGACAACTCAAATATATATGTTGGTCTAAGTCTCGGCTAGGCTTACAACACCTAATTTTCCTCTATGGAACTCAAATACATCTTTTTCTAATGGCTTAGTGAATATATCAACCATTTGATCTCTCAATTTATAAGGCTTCAAATAAACTTCTCCATTGCTCATAAGTTCTTAGCATAGAAATAAAATGCCAATGAATTGTAAGTAATCACTTACCTTATTAAGGTCTAATAAACTATATTATTGAGCTAGGTTAGAGTGGGATGTTGATCATCATCATCATCAAGTATATCTTAGACCCTTAACTACTACTTCCCCGCCTATGGGGCATGAAAGTTTGCTAGAGATTTTAAATTGTGGGTGTGGTTATCATATTTACGTTTTCAAACTATAGATCAACTACTATTCTATCTCTAGTTTGGTTTCCCTTATGGTAGACTAGAGGAAACTATTAAATCTAGACATATCTAAACATTTTTAAATTATCAGGGAAATCAGTAAACTTCAAAAAAACCAAAATAAAAATTTGAATATATATATATATATATATATATATATATATATATAAAGTTTTATAACTATCTGTAAATCCTTTACCCATATCAAAATTAAATTAAAATATAGTTTAAGAAATTTGATGCATTTTTTATTTACAAATTATTGTAAAATATTTATTACATAAAGATATTATATATTAAAGTTATAAATTTTTAATTAAAATAAATATTATTAATATTTTATTAAAGAATTTAATATCATTTTATATGTTAGTTTGAATTATTAATTGTAATTTAATATTATGGTTATATATTTTATTTTATTTATTACTATTTAATTGCACGCCTGCCCTACTACTAACAAGCTAATGAATTCTAAAATTTCTTAGCATATAAATAAAATGCTAATGAATTCTAAGTAATCACTTATGTTATTAAGGTCCGTTAAACTATATTATTCAGCTTGGTCATAGTGGGATGTTTATCATCATCATCATGAAGTATATCTTAAGCCCTTAATTGCTACTTCCCCGCCTATGGGGCAAAACAATTTGCTAGAGAATTTAAATTGTGGGTGTGGTTATCATGTTTACTTTTTTGAACTATAGATCTACTATTATTCTATCTCTAGTTTGGTTTCCCTTATGGTAGACTAGAGAAAACTATCAAATCTAGACATGTGTAGACAATTTTCAATTATCAGAGAAATCAATAAACTTCCAAAAAAACCAAAATAAAAATTCGAATAGATCTAGAATATTTTCCAATTTTTTTTTTGTAAGAAAGCAAATATAATTATAAAAGTCTCCAAATGTTCAAAGATAAAACTTTCACCATTTATTAACGTAAGAAAGAAAATATAACTATAAAAGTCTTCAAATATTCCAAGATAACACTTTCACCATTTATTAACAATCCCAGTGTTTGGAATCATCTAGTTGGATCTTCTTCTTAGCTTGCATGTGTCTCCTTGTAAGAAATTAGAGTTGTTGTGGTACTACTATATTTTTGGAAAAAACCAAGGGTAGAAGGATCTAGGTGGGGGGAATGGAGCATGTAACTTTTGAGCCTAGAGAAAAACATGAACCAAATTACTCTTGGGAATTAGTACATACTTCTAATAACCAAGTCGAGGTTTTCGCATTATTTTAAGGAATCGATTTGGAACTCTTGAAAGGCATAGCCAATCTAATCATCATAAAAAATTCTATGATCATCCTTCAACACTTCGTTGTAAGATCTTATCCTAGGTATCTCATACTTAAAATGATATTTAGAAGGATCTATCTCGTAATAAAAAGGGCTTATATTCATTTAGTGTTCCATTTTCTCTAATTTGACATAAGAAATATGACAAATAGCTAAACAAGACACAAATCTGTCTAGGGGGAATCTAATAGTGAATGGGATTATTGGCCAATCCTATACCACATAGTTTAAATCCTCTTTTTAAATTGGAACTTTTTCCTTCCTCATGTTTGTCTGTAAATATATCATGCATTCTCCTAGTTTTCTTCACACATGAAATTATAAACAAAATATTAGTTCAAAAAGGTTGCATTCATGATGATATAACCTTCCCTGATGTCTATGTAGTCTGTTAGCACACTTTCTTGAGGAGGAATCCATTAGCATGCTCCCGTTATAACTATGCTAGCATCAAGTGGTGTGATTTTGAAGTATGTTCCTATGTTGACGATGGAAGAAGAGATTCAATGTTGATCGATTGCCTGTGAATAGAGCTATGCGGAATTGTTGTGACTTGGGATTGGTACTAGGATGATTATTAGGTGATAAAATGTTCCATGTGAGGAACAATATGTCTTCATCAGAGTGCAATTTTATGTACTTTAGGAGAGGTTTTAATCCCCTTAGTTTCTAAAAATTTATAGTAAGTTTGGGTTTGGTTTGCTTCATGGGCACCCTTGGCACTGTATGTGCCTACCTATTCATGGCTTGACATGTTTATGGAAATGTAAATTGAGGTTGATCTTACATGGAGAAGAGAGGGAGTGGATTACATTAGGTAAACAACTTTTAGGAGGAAAATTGTAAATCATCTTAGGGTTCCACCCTAGAAGTCATGTTTATAATGTCTAGGAGGAAGAATATGGAACTAGAGTTGCAGGAGTTTCATTTTGAACTCATGAATATTAAAATAAACTATAATCAAATGGTAGCCACCCTTATTATCTCCTTGGACCAAATTAATGATTTGAAGTCTAAAATTAGCCAAATGGAGGATGTTAGGGCCAACATACAAACTCAAAACCAGAACATGAATATGGACCATCTCTTTGCTTTTGATAATTCCTTATGTATTGGCTTCAACTATATACTAGTTTTGTATTTTGCTAATCCTACTAAGAAAGTTTACCCTCTCTCTAGAGAGGATGAAAAATAACTTTGGTTTCTAAATGAGCTATCCATTTTTTCAAATATTAGGATTAGAATATATTTTAATAGGAACAATATAGCTAAAGGAATGATGGTTTTTTTCATGCATGTGTTATTTGTTAGGGGATATAATGCTTTAGGAATTTATGTATGGATTAAAAATTTAAAGGTCAAAGTTTTTAGAGGGTGTGAAGTGAAATTAATGTCTTAATGTTTAACTATATGGATTAATTAAGGAAAATTTGCAAATTATAAAGTAATTCAAGGTGAGTGTGTGCAAATTTTAATGGTCCTAAAACATCGGTTTATTAAGTGTAAATGTGAGTTCATTAGTATGTATCCTACTTCATGCTTCAAATAGACAATTTTATATGCATTAATTATCCATTCACAAGTTCTTAGCTAAATATTCATGTATAGATTTAAAGCAATATTCTCACTCTCACATATCAGCATGTTAGTGAGAAGTGTATCACAATTGATTTGAAATTATTGTTTTTGTTAAATCCACATTTTCCCATAATAACTATTAGGATTATGTCGAATCCTATAAAGAAGTGATTCTGGTTCAGTAAAAATAGCATCAAATGAACCTCAAAAACAAATAATCTATTCTATAAGAAAAAATATCATCAAAATAACCTCAAAAGCAAGTTAGATCATTTGAGTTTGACAAAAATAAAATGGATAAGTAGGCTAATTAAACCCAAACTAACCCTATGCATAAAATTACATTGAACCAATATAAAAATTGAGAAGAAATGGGAAGCAAACATAGAGGAAGACCCATAGAAACTTGGTATCATAATGGAGGATATAGGTGGAAATTCAAGTGACAATAAAGCTCATAATTAACATGCACACAAATTAACAATGGCCAGTTCCACTATTTTCTAACACTATTAGTGTTAGAAATAGCTAACACAAAATGAAATCAGAAAAAATATTAACTCCTTGACCAAACTAGAATATGGGATTCACATGGTTTATTATGCTTACTGTTAGGAAATCTAGAGATATGGATGATCTAAATACCTCATCTTATCTAGATATATTTTCGGTCAAGATATTTCTTCTAACGTGTATTTTTTTTCTTTGATCTAGTATCTAAGGTTTGGCTTATCATTATAGCTTGTAGATAGTATTAAACTAGAAAGTTTATAAGTTGGATTATCAACAACAATATGAAATTATGATGATGAATCACATTTATAACTTATTAGTACAATCTATACATCTTCTAGTCTTGGTTGACAACAATTTGTTATGGCCTTTTTCTTTTTTCTTTCAATTGACGAATCTTAGGAAACAATTTATATTATTTCTAAAGTTTGATGCTATAATACCTTATGTAATACCCCTGGAAATTTACTTTATGAATTTTACGTTAAAATTGCAATTGAAAAGTTAAGAGGGATAAATGACTAAAAATATTGGTGTAAATGTTTATTTGTAAATTACAAGAAGATATTTTTTTGGTATGTTAATCCTCTTGGAAATATGTTAAAGGCTAACAGGTGACATTATATCCTAATTGTTTGGAAGCAGTTGAAATTAGTTATTCCCAAAGGGAGTAGGAACGAAAAAGAAAAAAGTATTCCATTTGACATCATTTTTTTAAAAAGAGAATTTTTAGCAAAGGTGGTCCACCAACACATTTTCATTACTGGAGATAAATGTCATGAGGTGGATCTTGTAAAAAGAATTATGGGAGATAAAGACAGTTTCTTTTGAACAAAAGATGAGTGGGAGAGAGAGATTGGTTTGGAACCCAAGCATTTAGTGGGATGTTGCTAAAGGGTTTAGGAGATGAAATCAAGAAGGCATTTTGCACTCGTTCCTAACAAAGGAGACTAGACCTCAATGAGAACTAACAAAAAAAATTGGTTCAAGGTTGGGATGAATCTAGATTCCTTGAACATATTTCTTTGTGATGCCTCCTACCACATTTACCCTCTCTCACCGACATGTCGGGGTAAACATGAGCTGCAGAATACTATGACATGACTCAACCTCCTAAGTATAGTTAAGGAATTGGAATTGACAAAATGGAACCTTACTAACCTTCTTCGGGAGCTACAAGATGATCCAGGAGCCCAACAACCACTCCCAGTGCCCAAACCCTGAGCTGGAATTCTTTTTCAGTGACCTGGGCCAATAAATACATGCATGACAAGGCCTCCATGCCGCTATATGCCTCTATCTGCATCCATAAGTCTGTAAAGGTATGAATATGGCCCAAAACTACTAGTTATAAGAATGTGGTCCTAGATTCTGAGCCACCTGTTATAGCGGTTACAACCACCCTCCAGAATTTTTCCTTAGCTTCATTTTTGAGCCTCCCTACCAACCATCCTCAGCAGAATGTCTTGCAATGTCAGGTACATGAGCTTTAGTGGTTTTCTAGCTAATTTCCAGCTTGTGCATGACAGCTTGTTGCATGATAGCTTGTTGCATCCCCCTCATTGGATGTTTCTTCGGACTTGGTCTAGCTGCAGGCTGAGAAGATCCCTCAAGAAATTGTCCAATTCTGGAGGGGAGCCAACCCTTCGTTCAGAAATTGTGTAATCTTGACTGGCAGCCTGCTCATCTCTAGAATTGCGCAATTGTACCTATCAAGATTCACTTAAAAAACTACATAATATGTCCCAGTAGGACTGTGCAACCCATACATTGTGCAATTTTGGGCAGCTGTCAGTTTCTCAGCCCAAAAATTGTGCAATCCCTTTGGGCAGCCAGCCCAACTCCCTCCCAGAAATGTGCAATTTTTCCCATCAGTCAAGCAGGTTGTTGCATGTGCCTTCAAGTTGGCCGGTTCCCTATGAGATTGGGAAAAACTAATTTGCATACATGGACTGCTTCTCCCAAGGAAGCATGCAAAAGCATCCCTTGATTTAGGGATCTATTTTTAGTAGCTTTAGGTTACATGAAAGGATCATTTCAGAAACCTCCTGCCAAGTGTCGTTTTTCCTAGATTTGTGGCATGCACGTCACAACCTCGATTTTATCGCATTCATCAACTAGATGCTATAGAGCTCATTCCTTACATCATCCTTGCATCTCTGACATCCCACATTACATATAGGGGTCACCAGCACATGTAGCTCAACTGTTTTGGGGTAAGCCTGCTTTTCATGTCTTACGTTGCATTTATGTTGCTTTTTGTGTTTCGCTTTGTGTGATTGTTGTCTATTTGATTTCAATGAGTGCTTGTTGTCATTTTGATGTATGTTAGCTTGTAGAAGCAATGTTTCAGTTTTTGTTCGCATCTCAGTGTTGTCGCATGCATGAAACGTTTTTCCATGGACGGTCGTCATTGTGGCAAATCGCTTCACACACATGAATTATTTACCATTTTCTAAATCCTACACTTGTTGTTTGCACTCATCTCAACATGTATCCAAATTTCTCATGTTTTCAATCGCTCATCGATTGGTTTGGGATGCCTTGGCCCGGACCGTGCCTTGCCTGGCTAGCACCGTGCATTTCTAGAAGCGAAGGATTTTCCTTCCCTCTAGAAATTTAGCAAGTCTGGCTCAGCAATAGCCTCTAGACTTACATTGTATAATTCTTGGTGGTAGTGTCCTACTAGCCCTAGAAACTTTGCAATGCAGTTTGCTGGTTGAATGTCACTGTTGACTGAAATTGCGCATTGTGCAGTTTCAGTCCTCAGCAAGCTAGGCTGGACTGTGCATTGCATAGTTCCCATAGTCATTTAACCTCCTGACAACCAAAACTATGCCTTGCGTAGTTTTGGTAGTCATCCTCCCGACCTCCCAGCGGAAATTGCGCAACCTTCACGATCAATCCCACAGGTATGTTGCAAGTGAGTCCTCAAGTTTGTTTTGGTTTTTGACTAAGAGATTGCTTTCCATGAATGTTTCTATGTCTCCAAAAAATCATAGGTGTCCATCTGTCTCTCAACAGCACAAGTACAATGGACTTCAAGAGAGCAGAGTCAAAGGACATCGTTGAGATCCCAACGTGGTTTGTAGCTAAGAAAGTGTCTATGAGCTCGCCTACCTATGAAGACATCAAGTTGTTCGTAGGTAAGGACATCAAGATAATATGGCAACAACATTACAGCAAGCAACACCATCAAAATCAACAGAAGGAAGCACATCTTCACACAATGAATGTAAGAGGAAGGTTGTTGACAACAAGAGGCAAAACAAAGTTTCAAGATCAAGCAAATCCATTTGTTATGAAAGCAACTTTGGAGACTGAGGCTATGAGGTGACGGCGACATGAAGATCGCGTGAAGGCAAAGCATGGAACAAAGAAGGAGTTGCATGTGCTAAAGAAGCAACTCAAGGAAGAACATGAGCTGCATAGATGAGAGAATGAGTTGCAGTAGGAATAGGTACAGTAGGGGGCACAACATGCAGGCGGATGAAATTGCACCCGTACAAGTTATAGATCCATCCCAGCAGATGGAATGGAGCAGACAATGTGAGAAGAATTATTGATCGCATGCAAGAGAATTTAGTAGCATGCATGTCATTGTGTGCATGCATATGATCCCACCCATTTGGCTCACTCACCGAGGTGAAGACAAGAAGCAAGTCCAACTAGAGTTGAACATGTATTTTGACAAGTTGATGCGCATGACCACTAGCACATTCTTGGAGAGAAGCATAGACACTATCATCAACATTTTTCTAGTCTGGTTGCACCCAGGATGACCATGTGCATGATATTAGACGAGTTGGACAGAGGAGCCATGTTGGTGCATCGGGATGCAATGAACACAAGAGTTCACTTCAACAAGATGTCACCATTGAGCACACAGACACCATCATGGATGACCAAGATTGGCATCATCTCACCACCTTCTACAATCACAAGGATGTTGAAGAGTTGGTCCCACCACAATGGTCTGAGTATCAGTGATGTCTTGCATGGCTTGCTCAAGCCATTTTGTCTCACATGGGAAAATTTTCATTGTAATGTAATGTCTTGTCAAGTGGAAATTCAAGAGTCGATAGTTGAATTTAACAGTCATAGAGTAGTTGAAGAGTCATGAGGATAGATGAACGGTCTCAAAGGGGAATGTCAAGGGTCACCCCACCCTTTGCGATAAATAGTCCCTTATAACTCATTGTATATGATTTTGGTTAGCCAAGCTTCTAATAGGAGTATCTTACAGAAATCTTGGACAATACTATAACAAGCCTTGGCTTCTCCACTACGCAAATCCAGTATATCTCTTTGGAGGAGCAGGTGGTAGTGATTGTAACGTTCTGTTGTCATAACTATTGGTTGGTCATGGTTGTATTGTATGATTGGAACTTACACTTCTTAATATAACAGATCCAACACATTTCGTGCATATGTTGTATTGTATTTCAACTTTCTTAAGCACTCTAAATGATATATGTATCTGTTTTCTTACGCATGCATGTGTAGCTATTTATGTATATGTATGTATGAATCAATCTGAAATGTGTTGTTGGTTTAACCATCACTTTGGATTTCTAGGTAACTTGTCTTCCATGTTGTGGTGCATCTTCGTGTGTTCCCTTCTTAACTTTGTGCTATCATAGGTTTCCAAGGGGTGCACTCACATCACCTTCCGTGTGTTAGAACCGTTCATACACCTTCCTTGTCTTGTTGCAATTGTCACACCCTTTCTACCAATAGGGATATCTTACTTGCCTCTATGCGAAACTACGGTCAAGGTGATACTGCATGACCCATTGCTGGGACTCCTACACCAAATGGTCTGAGGTCTAGTTGGGACTTCTTAGCGGGGAGATCCCCTGACATGTTGGTGGTTCTAGAACCATCATCATTTTGGCACTAGAAGAAGGGCCAGATGATAATCTGAGTCCTCACATCCGTTTTGAATCTCTACATATCTATCATGACTAACTACATAGTTTATCTTTTGAAGTGTATGTCTTATGGAAACGACTTCATTATCTCAAAAAAGCTCTCAGATAACTTGTCACATAAAACATACGATGGTGTATGCCATGTAGACTTGGTTAGGCACGCAGTTGGCGTTGTAGGCTCATGTGAAAGACATGGAATCTTTGAAGAATACTTGACCTGCCCATTATTCATCTACACACTTCTAGGGCACCCAATGCACTGGTGTGCCACACTAACTAGAAAATCTATTAATTCTCTTGCTCATCTAGTCACAGAGATAGACCATGCTTTCAATCACCTTAACCATAAAGCACTCAATAAAGAAATTATGGAATTACAAAAAGCACCTGATGACTTTGTTGAATAGTTTTACACATGCTTTTGTAATCTCGCATACAGATTTCCCGAAGAAGAAATTGATTGGGAATTTCTCAATGGAATATTTGAGTATCTTCTTTATATATCCAAAAATCCCAAATTCTTGAAATCATTCGGATCTTGGTCAACACGCTTCGGTGATGGAGCTGCACAATCACAGGTAGGCACTATTGCTGTCACAAGTGGTTTTCTGGTTTCACCTTATCAAAAAACTCCACCATCGTAGAGTGATGTGGGAAATTATGCACACACATCTCTTGAACTGTCACATCCTACCACCCCACCTGTTCTTGATATTTGCATATATTTGGCTTGCAAGCTTGTTGGTTCTCATGTGATTCGTTCCCTCAACCTCCATCCCCGCATTATGTTGATCCTCCAGATTGTACTATCTTGTGTCCTTCCATTCTAGACTCCTCACCTACTGTGAATGAGGATCAAGTTGTTGTCAGCGTTGTTGTTTTGAAACCAACATGCACCATCATTCATGATGAGTGTGTGCGAGAATATAAAGAAGAACCCACGGTGAAGGATGACTCCCTTCCATCCACGCCTCACCCACTCTATCTTGACATCCGTTGTGATTCTGCCACTATTGATTTCCCCTGTGAAAACTCATTTCTGGATGTTTCTACTTCCAATCATTCGCAGGACACGTTAGATGTCAGTATGTCATTACATTGTGGAGAGGACACATCTTCCTCCAAAAATCTATCCAATCTATCATCTGTCATTTCTTAAAACACGGAGGGTGAATTTCCTTGATTCTCATCTACCCCTCTGTATGACTCATCAAATCATGAGGATGCCGACAAACATCCTAATTTTTTTTTATCTTGGTTGTTGTGATATCTCCACTTCTTCATCTAATCACGGTGTTGATTGAATATGTCTAACACACTGGTCTACAATGATCTATTTGTCGACAAATTCGAAACCCTCTAGACTATCGAGGCACTTCAGCCTGAGTTGATGGTTATATAAGGCCCTCGCTGTCCTAAGGTTGGTTTCACTTCTGTCAGGAAATTGTTGAAACACACAAAGCTCCTCATCAATCTCTTCTTTGCATTCAATATCAATCTAACACTCAGATTTCACTTCCTCCACTTAAAATACACAATCCCATCACTCATGCGTTGGAGGAATATTACACAGCAAGCACACGTGCACAATGTAACTGGTCTACCTTTCTCATGTTCTCTTGCCAGTCATAGTCAAGAGAATGCATATACTTGACATCTGCACGTAGTGTAGCACAATGCCATGGTAAGTTCGCAGAGTGCATGTCATGCGATTTCACTCATTTTTGTTTTGTGGACGCTTGTAAAATCGAAGTGTGTTTGTCTTCATTGTTATATCTTTCTTGTTTTCTAGTTCGCATAGATATCTTGTTCATGAACCATGCCTTCACCAACATGGGTTGACCAATGCGTCGATGGCTGCATTGGAAATATCACTTCATGTGATCAAGCCCATGCACTATTAGCTTAGGAGTAGGAGTAGTGTTTTCTTTTGAGTTGTTTTCTTGCATGCATGTTTGCTTCTTTCTTTGTGTGTTTGTTTGGTTGCTTGCTTGTTTTCTTACTTGCTTTGCTTTCACATTTTCTACTTCTTTCTTTTATTTTTGGTTTGTTTGCTTGTTACTTTTTGTAGGTTTGTTTCGTGTGGACTGTGTGCGACTCTTGAAGCAAGATGGGTAAAGTACAAGAGGACTTGTACAACTATCAACATTTGGGTATCTATTGTCCGCTCTCCTATGTAAGAACTTGTTGTCTTTAATCCATGATATATCAATGGAAAATACGTACTATTCGAAGTGAACCTTGGTGAAAACACAATGCTTGCATGATAACTAGTATCATCTACTCTATTTGGTTGTTTTTGGTTTAATCCTTGTTAGCTCAATCAAGTAGAGTAAGGTGAGGGGGAAAATCTTAACAAGCATGCCAGAGGTATACATAAACTACTTCTCTAAAGGAAAAACCTCTTCTTCTATCAATAAGTTTGGATCTCTCTTCTGCCTCTGAAATGAATAATTGTTATGCACAATTATGAAAATGAAAAATGGAAAAATGAAAAAGTGAAAAATTTCAAAAAAATATGAAAAATGAATAAGGCAAAAGAAGAGAAAGACTTCCTACATAGATAGGTGATGCAAGTAACTCCATCGGGGTACTGACTAGGCTCATTGGTAGCAAAGAAATGCTTGTGATCCTGTGTGACTCCATCGGGGTACTATCCAGGCCTGCTAGCAGTGGAGCAACACCAGAGATGAAAATAAAACTCCAACGACTATATTGTTTGTGCAGCAATATACCCCTCATCACCAATCGAAGAAACTATGTTCGCTTGGCTTGGAATGTGTGTCAATCGACCAAGGGCTTGGAAGATGCTACATCTTAAAATCAAGAAAGTGTGGAAAATAAGACGAACAAAGAAATGAAAAATAATTTCGGAGTTGTTAGACTTGCTTTTCACGAACAAGGTCCATTCAAAGAGCTAGAGTTCTACCAATGTGTCGCCAAGTGTTGTAGCGGCTACAACCATCGTCCAAAATTTTGCCTTGAATTTGTTTTGCAGCCTCCCTACTAATCATCCTCGGCAGCACGTCTTGCACTATCAGGTACAAGAGCTTCATTTTTTTCTAGCATATTTCCAACCTGTGCATGATAGCTTGTTGCATTCCCCTCACAGGTTGTTTCTCCAGACTTTTTCTAGTTGTATGTTGTGAAAATCTCGACAAAAATTGTGCAATTATGGAGGGGAGCCAACCTTCCCTCCAGAAATTTCTCAACCCTGAT
The DNA here is from genome assembly GCA_031772625.1 of Pinus tabuliformis. NCBI lineage: Eukaryota > Viridiplantae > Streptophyta > Pinopsida > Pinales > Pinaceae > Pinus > Pinus tabuliformis. Next base: position 736,483,341 of record CM062805.1, on the reverse strand, counting down.
GGGCAGCTTGCTAGTCTCCAGAATTGTGCAATTCTGCCTGTTAAGCTTCACTAGAAAAATTGCAACTGTCCCAGTAGGATTGCTCAACCAGAAATTGAACAATTCTGGGCAGCAGTCAGTTTCTCAGCCCAAAACTTGCGCAATCCCTCTGGGCAGCTAGCCTGGCTCCCTCCTAGAAATGCGCAAATTTTCTGATCATTCAAGCAGGTTGTTATATGTGCCTTTAGGTTGACTAGTTCCCTCTCGGACCGAGAAAAACTAATTTGCATGCATGGACTGCTTCTTCCAAGGTAGCATGCAAAGGAATCCCTTGATTCAGGGATCTATTTTTAGCATATGGAGGTTACATGAAAGGATCATTTCAGAAACCTCTCGCTAAGTGTTGTTTTTCCTAGATTTGTGGCATGCGCATCACAACCTTGATTTTATTGAAACTCATGATCTGGATCCTACAGATCTCATTCCTCACATCGACCTTTCAGCTCTGACATCCCACATTGCATCTAGGAGTCGTTAGCACATTCAGCTGATTTGTTTTGGGGTAAGCTCGCTTTTCATGTCTTGCGTTGCATTTCTGTCGCTTTTTTTGTTTCGCTTTGTGTGAGTGTTGTTTGCTTGATTTCAGTGAGTTCTTACTGTCATTTTGATGTATGTTAGCTTGTAGAAGCATTGTTTCAGTTTTCGTTCACATCTCACTATTTTCACATGCATGACACTGTTTTGCACAAACGGTCATCGTTGCAGTGACTCGCTTCACACACATGCATGATTTCCTATTTTTTGAATCCTGCACTTGATATTTGCATGAATGATCATTCACTATTGTTTACACTCATCTCACCATGCATCCAAACTTCTCATGTTTTCAGTCGCCCATCGGCCGATCTAGGTTGTCTTGGCCCGGACCATGCCCTGGCCGACTAGCACTGTGCATTTATGGAAGCGAAGGCTCTACCATACCTTCAAAAATTGTGCAAGTCTGGCCAAACACTGACCTCTAGACTTGCATTGCAAAATTCTTGGAGGAAGTGTCCTGTTGTCCCCAGAAACTGCGCAATGCAGTTCATTGGTTGCATGTCATTGCTGATTAAAATTGTGCATTACGTAGTTTTAGTCCTCAACAGGCTAGGCTAGACTATGTATTGTGTAGTTCCAATAGTAATTCAGCCTCCAGACAACCCGAACTATGCCTTGTGTAGTTTTGGCAGTCAGCCTCCCGACCTCCGAGTAGAAATTGCGCAACCTTCACAATCAATCACGCAGGTGTGTTGCAAGTCATTCCTCAATTTTTTTTGGCTTTCAACTAAGAAGAGTCAAAGGAAACTGTTGAGAGCCCAACGGGGTTTGCAGCCAAGCAAGTGTCTATGATCTCGCCTACCTATGAAGACATCAAGTTGTTCGTAGACCAGGACATCAAGATAATATGGCAACAACAATACAACAAGCAGCACCATCAACAGTAGTTGAAGGCAACACACCTGTACACAATGAATGAAAGGAAGGTTGTTGACAACACAGAGGTAGAAAAAAGTTGCAAGCTCAAGCAAATCCACTTGTGATGAAAGAAACTTTAGAGATTGAGGCTATGAGGTTACGACATGACATGAAGATCACATGAAGGTAGATAATGGAACAGAGAAGGAGTTGCGTGTGCTGAAGAAACAACTCAAGGAAGAACAGGAGTTGCATAGATGAGGGAATGAATTGCAGTAGGAATAGGTGAAGCAGGGGGTGCAACATGAACAGACAGATGAAACTGAACCGGTACAAGTTATAGATCCATCCTAGTAGCTAGCACAAAGCAGACAAGGTGAGCAATGTTATTGATCACATGCAAGGGAATTTAGTATCATGCATGTCATTGTGCACACTCACCGAGGTGAAGACAAGAAGAAAGTCCAACTAGAGTTGAACATGTATTTTAACAAGTTGATGTGCACGGCCACCAACAAGTTCTTGGAGAGCAGCGTAGACACTATGCATCAACATGTTGCCAGTCCAGTCACATCTAGGAGGACCTTGCACATGCTATTAGGTGAGTTGGACAGAGGATCCATAGCAGTGAAACGGGATACAATGAAGGCAAGAGTTCGCTTCGGCAAGATGTCACCATTCAGCACACATACACCATCATGGATGACCAAGATTGGCATCAACTCACCACCTTCTACCATCACAAGGATGTCAAAGAGTTGGTCTCACCACAATGGTCCTAGTGCCAGTGATGGCTTGCATGGCTTTCTCAAGCCATTTTGTCTCACATGGGCACATGTGCATTGTAATGTAACGTCTTTTCAAGTGGAAGTTCAAGTGTCGATAGTTGAATTTAACAGTCATAGAGTAGTTGAAGAGTCATGAGGATAGATGAATGGTCCAAAAGGGGAATGTCAAGGGGTCATTCCACCCTTTGCTATAAATAGTCCATCATAACTTATTGTATAGGCTTTTGGTCAACCAAGCTTCCAATAGGAGTATTTTTGGTTATAAAATGTAGATGCAAATTAGAATTTCATTTACTATCAATCCAGGTAAGTAAACTTCAAGGATCATCCAATATATATGGACTTAGAGAAAAACTAAACTAAGCTAGGTGAAGAAATTCCAAAACTCCCTTACAGGAGGTCTTTCATTGGGATCTCCAACACCTATTTATTCATTTAAAAAAATGAAATATAAAGACATTGTGACAAGTGTAAGAAATATTAAAGCTCCCTTACAGGAGACTGTTCATTAATATTTATAATCATCTTATTCAACAAACTATTTAAACTAATGAAATCAAACATTAAATAACAAATTAGATTCATTGAAAGAAACATTAATACTTTCTTATGAAAGGTCATTCGTTACTATTTCAAACATATGAACCTAATGAAATTTAAAAACAAACATAAAATGAAATCTTACCAAAACAAAAGATTACTTGCTAAACAATGGGTGCCCTTCCAAGGATTCACAAGCACATCAAAAGAGAAGTCAAATGTAGAAGATCAAAGAAGCTCCATTTTATTTATCATCAATTGCAAATTGCAATTACAAGTTCTACATCCAAAGAGGCTCTAAAATCTCCATTACAATGATTCCAAATTCTAACTTCTCATTACAACTTATAAGATCCTAAGGTTCTAAATTCTAAATTCTAACTTCTAAATTCTAAATTCCAAAGTTACAAATGAAGGAGACAACACTTCTATTTATACAAAAGCTATGATAACAAACTCATAAATGTGGATCCACTATTCCATCTTCAAATCCACATATTTCTCAACCAATGGTGACACATAACCCTATCCTCCATGATCTCCTCCATGAGGTCCATGATTTTCTCCATGAGGTCCATGATCTCCTCAAATTCGAATTTGAACATAGAGTGCCACATAAAGATTCCTTGGAAGCTTCCTTTGTACCTACACATGTCAACAAACTCATTCTAATTGTTAGGTATAAGTATATGGAGATTATTTTCTAAATTTTAACTACAAATTCACTTAAAAATACTGAGAATTAATAATGTTTTGGAAAACGCAAGGACAACCCATATAATGATGAAAGTGAAGCTAATGTGATGACATGGTGGTAGAATAGAGGTGAGAAAATGTTTGAATGGAGTGACATTGGATGTATTTTAAGGATAATTCTTAGGCCCAACAAGTAGCTTAGAGAAAGCTTGGACAGTATTGTAATGAGCCTTGGCTTCTCCACTGCGCAGAGCTAGTATATCTCTTTGGAGGAGCAGGTGGCAGTGACTATAATGTTTCACTGTCGGAACTAGTGGTTGGTCATGGTTGTATTGTATGATTGGAACTTACACTTCTTAATATAATAGAGGCATCACATTTCATGCATATGTTGTATTTTATTTCAGTTATCTTGAGTACTCTAAATGATATATGTATATGTTTTCTTACACATGCATGTGTAGCTATTTCTGTATATGTATATATGAATCTTTCTGAAATGCGTTGTTGGTTTAACCATCACTTTGGATTTCTAGCTAACTTGCCTTCCATGTTGTGGTGCATCTTTACTTGTGTGTTCCCTTCTTAACTCTGTGCAATCACAGGTTTCCAAGGGGAACATTCACAACACCCTCTATGTGTTAGAACCATTCATACACCTTCCTTGGCTTGTTGCAGCTATCACACCCTTGCTACCAACAAGGACATCTTACTTGCCTCTGTGCAAAACCGCAGTCAAGGCGATACTGCACGACCCACTATTGGGACTCCTACACCAAATAGTCTGAGGTCTAGTTGGGAATTCCTACCAAGGAGATCCCCTGACATGTTGGCGGGTCTAGCACCGTCAACACCACCTTTTCATGACTTGTCTCTAGACCTATTATGTGGAATTTTGCATCTATGGATAAATACAATTTTCCTAGGTGGGTAGCTACACCTAGAACAACAGATTTAAAGTGTTTATCCTCTATAGAAGATAAATAAGACAAGGGACCTACTTGCTATCTTTCTCTTTCCCTTTGTCTCCTTTGTATGGTTCCCGTCGCTCCTTCTTGAACTTAATCCGCTCGACAAGTACCTGCAATCATAAACATAGGACAAAAACCAATCAAAGCAAGAGATCTATCTACTATAAGCAAATGGAATCAAAATAATTTACACATATAATCATCATACATAAAGACAACAATATGGGAAAAGGTGTAAACAACTTTATTAAGTATAAGGAAGAGTTACAACCATGAAGTCCGATCCAATGTCACTCCTCCAGCTTGAGTTCCATCCAACATCACATCAAAAAGCACAACGCTCCATCAGCATAAAAATACTCGCTTACAATCTCAAACCTCACACCAAGAGTATGTCCTTACAAATTCTCATAGTACAGCCCCTGATCACTTAGTTGAGTGCTCAATTTATAGGAAAATGGATGAGGTGTGGTCATAAATGAGGGTATTGAATGACCTTCCAAAAGTAGAGTTAGTTTCCATGGAGGAATGGATGAGAGGATAGGAGGTTACTTAACTCATTCCCGATCCAATTTTGAGCTCATAGGATATGATAAGTGTGGTAATCTTCTATAAGGCTCCAGAAGCATAACCCTATGAAGATTTTTCTCAATCTTGCCTAGCGCAGGTCAAAGTGGGCCTAAGTGTATTGAAACGCACCCTGACATGGGTCTACCTGCACTGAAGTGCATTTACCCCTAACCAAGGCTGCGTTGGTCCCTCAAGGAGGCATTTCTAGAGGGCTTCAGGCCATGAAACATTCAGGGAACGAGGCATGCAAAGTGATGACTTTTTTAGGGCATTTAGCAACTAGATTAGGGTTTGATGAGCCCTAATAGTACTGATTTGAATGTTGGGAGTGATGTGCCAAAATGGATCTATAACAAATACCCTATAAAGCATGAAGTCAAAAATGATAATGTTGAGTGATATGCTTTACGATGTGATGCGGAGGTTTCGAAGCGAATGGTGACCTGCATTAATTATAATACATAATATCATGATATTTTGAATTTTTCATTAATTGCCGAGGGAAGGCATACCCATGTTCAACATATAAACTTTTCATCACATGTACATAGATAGTCATCTACAGATATAGACCCATGGTGGAATGAACATCAGTGTAAAGCCATTGTACTAATGATTTGGTACTTTCCTAAAATTGGAGTCCGAATGGATGAAACGAGATCTAGCGTCTTCTATCTCGTTCAATCATTCACTTAAGTACAAGTCTAGCCATGTGAATATGTGATCTAAAGCCGAACATGGGAAGACACCCTCTAATTACTAGCCAATGATGTAAGCCATTAACAAACGCGAGAGAAATCACCGATAATGATAATGATCCTCAAGGTACTGAAGTACATTCTACATGGTGTGAATGGATGTTTTGATGTCAAAAACCATATAAACTCTTTGGGTTGAAGGCTAGTGATGTCAACCTATCATTGGAAGCAAGAAACTTTCCATTGATGTATCCCTCAACCCTCAGGAAGAGAAATATCAAATGGCTAGCAAGGTGGTAGATTACGTAGAATCTCCCTATGCATAAAATGAGCATCATGGTGTGTGGCATACTTCTAATTTGGGTCATACATTGAGAATATTGAAGGAAGAGATAAGGAGTTGTAAGTCAGATAATGATTGGATCATGCAGGAACAAGAGAAGCAAGAAGAGGTCAATTCTATACTTCTTCAGAGTTTATCAGAACTATAATGACAAGGTCTTCTTCGGATCAGCCATTCACATGAGGAAGGGACTGATGGAGCATATGTCAGTAGATCTCCTGGTAGACACAGGTCGGATATATCTAACACAGTGAGAGATGGCAGGTTGTTGGACACTCTGGAAAGGAGGGACGATGTGTACATGTATTCTTCTAGTTTTTCTTATGATATACATCATGATCGTCGACGCTATCATCCTTATAGGAGTAATGATAGGGGATACTTACCGGATGAATTCAAAAAAGAAAAACCACCTACTTTTGATGGTGATGTGAAGAAGTCGAAAGATGCAGAGACTTGGATACTTGGGATGAACAAATTCTTTGAGTTGGATGAGTACACAGATAACATGAAGGCTAGAATAGCTATCTTCAGCTTGAAACGTAAAGCAAACATTTGGTGGGAAGATGTTAAGTGGGTTAGAGACATTACGACATATGACTTGAGTTGGCAGGAGTTCGAGAGGTTTTTCAAGAAGAAGTACTTGTTAGAAAGGTACTACGACAATAAGGCTAAATAATTCTATGAGTTAAAGATGGGATCAATGACAGACGAAGAGTACACGACTAAGTTTCTAGAACTATTGAGGTATGTACCATATCTTATTGATGAGAAGGCTAAATTTCAGAGATTTGTTAGTGGGTTTCCATTAGTATTTAGAGATTGGATTAAGTATGATTAGCCTCGATAACTTGAGGAAGATATTGGGAAAATGAAGCATTGCTATGAGTAATCAAAGTATAAGAATGAATCTCAACATGGATGAAGGGAAAAGACAAAGGTAGAGGTAAATGGAAGCCTAAGAGGACAAGGTCTCAACATGCATATGGGAAAGAAAATGTGGCTCCACAAAAGAGATTTAATGCAGCTAGACAGGGACATGGGTCACAACAGAAGCAACAACAACATAGAGGTGAGGGAACTAGTCGGTTGGAGCATTGGACATGTGGTGAGGAACACCTTAGGAGAGATTTCCTGCAGCATCAGGGTGGAAGGCATAATATATACAGTGCATAGGAGGCACATACTGTTGGGGATCTTGGCCACAGTATTCCATGTATCTATGTAGTAGTGGAAAACAGGCAAGTAGAACACGAGGCATCTATCATTGAGATGGATGGTAAGCTCTGTGACTAAGTTATTTCTATTTTCATTGACCCTAGATCTAATTATAGTTATGTTAGTCCTAAATTGGTGGATAAGTGTGGTTTGAATAAGGAATTTCATGCAGAGCCTTGGTCAGTACAGTTGGATACATGTATAAAGAAGTGAGTTCATCATTGGGTAAGAGCTTGTGCATTTGATTTAAATGGTATGCCTACAGAAGCACATTTGAATGTGTTGCCATTCAGATCATATAGTATGTTGTTGGGCATGGATTGGTTGTATCTACATAGAAACAAGGTCGATTTCTATGACAAAGCTATTGAGTGTGTTGATGACAATGGAAAACCAAGAGCCTTGCATGGGAAGAAGAAAGCCACATCAGCTAGGATGGTGACAGCTATGAAAGAAAAGCGTAACCGCAGGAAAGGGTGCAAGCTATCTGTAGTACACATTTCTAGTGATAAGGGTAAGGAGGTTGAGGATATGGATGGGTTGAACACATCTCCAGTGTTGCAACAATTTTAGGATGTATTCCCTTAGGACATTACAGAGTTTCCACCTCATGTTGAGGTAGAATTTTCGATTGAGTTAGTGTCAGGGGTAGCTCGAGCATCAAAATCACCTTACAGGATGAGCACGCTTGAGTTTCTTGAGTTAAAAAGGCTAGAGGAAATGTTGGACAAGAGATACATTAGGCCAAGTGCATCACCTTGGGGTGAACTGGTCTTGTTTGTGAGGAAGAAAGATGGTACCTGTTGGGTTGTGTTATATTCTTTCCATGACTGCCCATGTAGTGAATTGAGGGGTTAGAGTGGGGGCGGAGCCCCCCTTCGTTGCACTGATTGCACAGTGGGGGGGTTTGAGGGGGGCGGGTAGCCCCCTTCTACACAGTCCAAGGCAGCACCCCGAGAATTTTTTTTTTGGACCCTATATTAAGTTGGGTGGACCTACCTATGGTTTTGTGCATGATTTTCTCACATGGTTTTAGACGCGATGGTTTTTCGCCCATGGTTTTGGACGCGAGGGTTTTCAGTCCATGGTATTGGATGCTTCGACATGTATAAATATGTATTGTAACATTGAAAGGAACATAATGAAAAATCAAGCTAGTAGTCTCGGTTTTGGGATCCAGGGGAAAATCTCTGTGTATATGTGTTTTATGTGTTATGCTCTCGCATTGTTTATTTTCTGTGTTTTAGAATTCGTATGTAGGTAATCACTGTATGGGGTTAAAACCTACATTTGGTATAAGAGATGTTTTGGCTTCATGGGGACACCTTTGTTATTGAGGGGCTTTGCTCGGGCCTGTGGTAGACCCTGTCCAGTGGGAGATCTGCAGGATCGATTCTGGTGGTGAAAGAAGATGGCAAGCAGTGGAAAGATAGAGATCAAGAAATTTAATGGGCAGATTTTTGAGTTATGAAAACTCAAGATGGAGGATCTGTTGGTGGATAAAGATCAGTGGATCGCAGTAGATCCGGGTACTAAACCAACGGGAATGTCCGATGAAGAATGGAAGAAGTTGGATCGGAAGGCTAAGAGCACAGTGTGTCTCAAATTCAGCATTGTTGAATGTATCAGGGGAAGCTACGACAAAGGCTTTGTGGGACAGGTTAGGGAATTTGTACCAATCTAAGTCTCTGGTGAATAAATTGTTCCTACAAAAAAAGATGTATAACCTGAGGATGAAAGATGGAGACTCAGTGACAGAGCATTTGAATGCGTTTAATACTGTGGTAAGTTAGTTATTGTCTGTTGATATCAAAATTTCAGATGAAGATAAGTGCATTAGTTTTTTTTGTTCTCTACCAAATTCGTGGGATAGTCTATTTATTGCAATAGGTAGCAATGCAACTGCCTTTTAGTTTGATGAAATAGTCTCATCCTTGCTGACGGAGGAGATGAGATGGAAAAATATGGAGAGCCAGAATGGTGATGCTTTGTCTGTATGAGGAAGGTCCCAGAACAGAAACAAAAATAAGTCATTGAGTGGGAGATCTAAATCTCCAGGAAAACCTATAAAGGTGGTGTGCTAGAAATGTGGGAAGGAAGGGCACCACAAAAGGGACTGTAACTCTAAATCTCCTCACAAATTAAAGGGATCTGATGATGCTTCTTCTGCATAGGTGAAAACCACCTCAGATGAAGGTGGGGATGTTTACTTGGCTTCTTCAAGTACACATGTAGATCATGAGGCATGGTTGATTGACTCAGGTGTATCCTTTCACTTCACTCCCCATAGAGAGTGGTTCTGAGTGTATGATAAATACGATGGTGGTGATGTCTTCTTAGGGGATGATAGGAAGGCTAGAATTGGTGGTCGTGGAAAAATAAAGTTGATCTTAATAACTATTTATTATTAAGTTCTAATAATAAATAGTTTTTATTTAAGCCTTTGCCATGGTCTGCCTCTTCATCTCGTCCTGATGATGAACCACACTTGTTGGTTCGAAACGCGTCGGCCAAAAAATTCTCTCATGTGATTTCTAGCCAACGACTTTATTTAATTCATTATGGATCACAGAAGCTTGAATACAGAAAAGAAATAAATTATTTATAGATAAATTAATTTATAGAATTTAGTAATGCAAGATTAAATTAAATTATTCCTATTTTATTTTTATTTTTATGATTTATAGATTATTTTATTTAATTTAATTTATAGATAATTGAACCCTAAGTACCTAATTAATAAAGAAGTAAATTACTTAATTAATCTATAATTTTTTGTTTTAATAATTTTTTTAAAATGCTAATTTTAAAAACTATTGTTACTATAATCTATAGTCACTAGAATAAATTTTTATTTTGTTATATTGGTTATTATTAATAATAATCATTTATTTTTTTATTTTAAGATAAGTGGTTATTATGTCAAATAAATAATTATTAATTCCTAAAAAAAATTATATCACTAAGACAACTATTAATTAAGGAACGGGGAGGAAGAAACTGGTGATACTACACCTCGAAAGGTCTCGAGGGATTTATCTATTTAATTAGGAGAAGATAATTTCCACTAATCTCATTTCCATTGTCCTTGTTGAGATTCTGAGGAAATTTCATAATTTTGATAGCCTCTCTGATTTTCCTCTTTTGATAATGATCCTCTCCTACAATAATTCTCGCGTCCTCTAAACACACATGATATTTGGTTTTGGATGAGTGTTCTACAAGGGCTAATGTATGGGATCTCTCATTCTTAATATCAACAATGTGCTCTTTAAGTCTTGTTATTCAAAGATCGTCATGTTTCCCCAATATAACTCTTTCCACATGAGCAATCAATCTTATACACACCCTTGAGTTGTTGATGATCTATGTTATCCTTAACTGACCTCATCATCTGCCTAATTGTTCCACATGTTGTAACTTGAGTGTTTATGTCCTACTTTCTTAAAATTTTTGTGATTTTATCTGTAACCCCCTGAATGAATAGGAGGTACACTTTCCCACAATTTTCTTTCCTGTTTTCCCAGGGACCCCTAGAGAGGACCTTATCTTGAGCTCTTTTAATAGATTTTTTAATATTAAACTCCTTGTATCTTATGTCTTTGAAAACAGAGGTTAAGTGTTTAATTTCTTCATTTAGGTGATCAAAGTCAGAAATTCTGAGAGCCCTAACAACCAGAGTTTTTAAGATGCCAAATTTTTGCGATGGATGATTGTATGAGTCAGCATGTAGATAGCTTTCCGTATGTTTTTTCTTCCTATAGACCTAGTGTCCCAAAGTACCATCCTCCTTTCTACTCATCAGGACATCTAGAAAATGAATTTTACCATTTTCTTTAAGCTCCATGGTAAACTTGATTTTGGATGATATAGAGTTAAGATGATTGAAATACCTCTCTAGCTCAGACTTTCCATGAGTCCATTTTAAGTTGGTGTCATCAACAAATCTTTTCCACCAAGTCGGTTTCAAAGGGTATGAGTCAAGGGCTTTCGTTTAAAAGTACTTCATGTATAAGTTGGCAACAACAGGTGAGAGCGGGGATCCCATGGCGACTCCCGATATTTGTTCATAATAATGGTCCTGAAAACTGAAAAAATTGGAACGTAAACAAATTTTTGCAAGTTTTGCTATTTCAGGATTGGTGACTTCTTTTATAACATGAACAAATTCATCTAGAGGAATCTTTTTAAACAAAGAAACCATGTCAAAACTTACTAGAATATCATCGTTATCCACCCTCTCAGTCTTAATAAGTTTCACAAAATCATTAGATTCTTTTATAAAAGAATCAGTGTTACCAACTAGAGGCTTCATGATCTTAGCCACATATTTAGCTAATTCTTAGGTAGGGGAACCAATGGTGTTGACTATTGGTCTAAGAGGGGCCCCTTCTTTATGAATTTTTGTTAATCCATAAATTTGAGATATAACATCACGGGATGGAATTAGCCTCTTTTTAATTTTATCTTCAAGGTTCATTCCCATGATAGCCTTCTTGACCTGTTTTATAACCTTAGGAATGTGGTTGGAGTTAATTCTTCTATAACTACCGCAATTTAAATGCTCATTCATTTTATGAATGTGATCCCCCTTATCTAAAACAACAATTGCCCCTCCTTTATCACCCTTAAGCACAACTATTTTATCATTATTACGAAGTGATCTAAGAGCATCCTGCCCCTCTTTATTTAAATTACTGTTTGGCCACTTAGATTTCATCATAACAAGGGAACATTCCTGTCTTAATAACTCTTTGTCATCCAATGAAAGGCCTTAATTCTCATTCTTAATGCTGTAGATGATGCTTTCAAATGGAATGTTCTTGGGAGAGACTTCGAACCCCAAGCCTTTGCTGAGCGTATTAATTTCTTCAGGAGTGAGCAGTAAGGATGAGAGATTAATGACTCTCTTATTAGGTAATAGTTTTGAACCACTTATATTAGGGACATTGGGATTACTGAGAATAGATCTATCATTACCACAATTATCACTGCAATCTTTATTTCCCATGTATTCTTTAGGTTTTTCCCTAAATTGAGTATCTATGCAGGACCTATCAGCGCCGCTCATATGAATGTTATTTGGATTTATATTGTTATTATTAATGGTAGAACCTTTGTGCTAACCTATCGAATTAATTCGACATCCTATATTAATTTCAGGAATGCATTTCTCACCTTCTACGTCATTGTTGTCCTTATCCATTTCTGTTATCTGATTTTTAGTGCTCTTATTGTCAAAGTGCATTATAATATCCACCCCTTCAATGTTTGTTATGGAAACAACACTGTCATCTATAATTTCAACACTGATCTTAGCTCGTTCACTGTCTATGCTATCAACACTTTCTTTACCACCGTAATTTTCAGCATCGAGAGTGTTGGAATCAACGCAGGAGACTGATGTGTTTCTTCCTTCAGCTTCCATTGTGCTCACAACATCAAAAATTCTCTCGATACTAATTGGAACTGCTACTGCATCACCTATCCTTGATGCTGGAAGTATTTCGATCCCCACAACTGAATTATTTATCACTATGTTATCAACCTTAGCTCTCAGTTGACCATCTGAACCTTCATCCTTTTCTACAGGTCGTTTTCTATCAACAATGTTGTCATGTATAGGAATCAACATAGGAGACATTAGTAAATGGGTTTCTTCCTTCGGCATCGATTGTGCTCACAATGTCCACCACGCTCTCGATCTCGACATTAGATGGAATTTCTACTGCGCCACCTATATTTGATGCTGGAAATGCTTCGTCCCCCATAGCTGAATTGATTATCAATACGTTATCAACCTCAGCTCTTAGTTGACAACATGTGCCTTCATTCTTTGCTACTTGTTGTTTTCTATTTCCGAAGCTACTAGGATCACCGAAAGCCTCAACTGCTAAAGCTAAAATCGTTGAACCTTTTCCTAATTTGGAGAGATTTCTGGAATGTCTTTCACGGCCAACTCTACCTTCTTTCTGTGCCTTCAAGGCAACCTTCGCATCAATTATTCTCCACAGATTGAAGCTGATTGTCCTAGTTAACTTTAAATGAGTGTAAAGGACAGAGCAACTGAGCCTATCTAATGCAGCCCTGGTTTTTTTGATTTCACCATGAATGAGAGCGAGACTTAATTTTAAAAATGAATTATTTTTATATCGATTAAAAATTCTATGTTTTACCTAAGAAAATGGAGGAATGATCTTATTGTTTCTACACTGTTTCAGAAATTGTAGGTTGGTAGTTCTTTCAATCTTTATCCTTGAGATTTAGAGAAGAAAGATCTCATTCCATGTGTCCCCTTCGTACAGGGAAGTTATGTTAGACTTTAAGATTTTGTGGTAGTTTTTTGGAGTAGTATGATCCGGATTATCTACAATACTATGTTCATTATGTCGACGTTTCGAACCCCAAAGGGGGTCCATCATTAGGATCGAAAATGAATGATAGATGATGAATGATAGATTGAGAGAAGAATCTTTCGACCAAAATATATATAAAAACTTAAAGAATGATAAATTTAAGTAGAAGCCGGCTAATTCAAAGAGTAACCTACATATAAAAATTATTCAATTTTAATTATTTTAGTTTTAATTATTCTAATTTAATTTAATTTTAATTTTAATATAATTGATTTTAATTAACCTAACATGAATTAGTGTATAATAATAAAACTAATTAAATCTAATGAGATAATAAAATAATGGTAATGAGTTTATTTTATATAATGTAATAAGTTTATTTTGTATGATTAGTTTCTAACTAATTTTTTAATTTTTATTATAATTAGTTTTTAATTTTAATTAGTATATAATTTTAATTTTAATTTTTCTTTTTAATATAATTAGTTAATTTTAAATTTAATTTAAAATCAAATTTTATTTTTATTTATTACTAAAACAAATCAATTAATCCATTAAATACTAATGTGATGAAAGATTAAATTATTTTATTCCTATTTTATTATTATGATTTATAGATTAATCTTATTTTATTTATAGATAATTAAACCCTAAGTACCTAATTAATAAAGAAGTAAATTATTTAATTAATTTATAATTTTTGTTTTAATAATTTAAATTTTTTTCGAAAATGTTAATTTTTAATACTATTGTTACTATAATAAATTTTATATTTTGTTATATTAGTTATCATAAAATAATTTTAATAACTATTTATTATTAAGTTTTAATAATAAATAGTTTTTATTTAACCCTAAGTACCTAACTAGCAAAGAAATAAACTATTTATAGATAAATTAATTGAAAGACTTTAATAATGCAAGATTAAATTATTTTATTCCTATTTTATTTTTATTTTTATGATTTATAGAATTATTTTATTTTATTTTATTTATAGATAATTAAACCCTAAGTACCTAATTAATAAAGAAGTAAATTATTTAATTAATCTATAATTTTTTGTTTTAATAATTTAATAATTTTTCGAAAATACTAATTTCAAAAACTATTGTTACTATAATCTATAGTCACTAGAATAATTTTTTATTTTTTATATTGGTTAATAATAATAATAATAATCATTTATTTATTTATTTTAAGATAAATGGTTATTATGTCAAATAAATAATTATTAATTCCTAAAATAATTATATCACTAAGACGGCTATTAATTAAGGAACAGGGAGGAAGAAACCAGTGATACTACACCTCAGAAGATCCGGAGGGATTTATCTGTCTAATCAGGGGAAGCTAGTTTGCACTAATCTCATTTCCATTGTCCCTCTTGAGATTTTGAGGAAATTTCATAATTTCGAGAGAAGCTGCGTGATCCTATGAATAAGTTCGGTCGTGATCGGAATGGGGTTATTTATCCATAAGTATCCATCGTCTACCAAACAGAGCAATTGTCGGATGACCAATGTTGTGATGGGGGGCCGATGAAAATGTGGGATGGACAGGAGATAGAGTAACCCAGCTTCCTCCACCTTTCACAGCCACTTCCTCGGATGGAGTGTCGTAACATTTCCCTCCACACTTTGCTTCATTAGTTCGCTGATCACCAAATGGGGTAACTTATCGGTATCTGTAAGGTCCCAGTCTTCAAACTTCATAGTCGAGATGCGGCCAGTCACTGTTCCTTCGCGCGGCACCTCTTTACGAAGGGACAGGGTGATGAGTATGTTATCAACATCATCCAGATTTGTAGGGACCTTAGCCTTCCCTTTGCTTGGAGGAACATACTTGGGTCGTCGTACTGGCTGGATATTTGCTTCACCTTCTTGGGCTGGTTCTATTTCTTCAACATAGGTCGAAGATCCCTCTTCCTCTTCATCACTTTCAATTGTAATAGCTTTTCCTTTTTCTTCCATTGTGAACATGCTAAATCACAGATTTCATGGCGATGTCCTTACTGGTCCTGGTATCTGGGGGTCCTTCTCGGTCCGTGGCGTCCTGGGTGATTTAAGGATTTCAGCTGCCTGTGGCGTAGGATTCTGTGGAACCTCCTTGGTGGGGGTTATCAACCTGAGGAATGACTCTCACAATTCCTTTGGCATTTCTTGAAACCACGGGCTTTCTTCCAGCTGTTTTTCATTCATCTTTCTCCTCTCGGCTTGAACCTAGGGCATCCAATTCTTCGAATGATTAAGCTTTGTTGTGTGCCCCTTTACTTGCTTGTTATATATGATTTCAAATTCACAATCGGCCTTTCACCCTATTCATGGCTAATTAATGCAATCTTGGTGGTTACCAAGATGCCTTAATTTCCCACCGCCCACTCCTTGGTGTCTTAAATGGGAAATCTTATCATGAACAGTAACTGCAATAGTCACCTTCCATCCCTCCCCCGCGGCAACGCAACCCCTGGTACATTGATGCGTTCTATGCGTTTGACTAACCTTGCGCGCCACGGCTGAATCACGCAACTTTCTTGTAGCCTGTTTTACAGTCTCACACCCTCTTTCAACTACATGGAGCATTGAGATTAGGCCTCCTACAGATAGTCAGTTGGTCGCATCCTTCATGTGAGCCTTCCTCTTCCTTGCTAGCCTGGGCTGAGGGTACCCTTCGCGTTCCTTTGAGTCTGGTAGCATATTACGATCTGTGCTCCCTTGTGCCCTAGGGTGCAATCGCAACCATGATAGCAGGGTCACGGCTTGTGGTAGTAGCGTAGGAGGGCCGGCTAGGTCCAGTCCCCTCAGTGGCTCGTTCGCGTGGCCCATTTGTGTAACTTCTGATTTTATTTTGTCAATTTCTTCATCCAGCCTCGCACTTCTCCTCCTTAGCCTAGCCCCCACTTCCTCTAGCTCGCGAAGTCTCATGTTGCCACACCGAATGGCTTCCCATAACTGTCGAATCCCTTCGTCCAAGTTTTCTTGTTCAAGTCGACCTACAGGGGCCACAGCTAGGGAAATTCTCCTCGGTCCCCTGATGTCAGTGTGTTTATTCATGGGTAGAGTTCTCTGTGCACACCCTCCTTGGTTTATGGTTTTCTTAGCCCATCGAACCCTTGTTACACATAGATGTTGTTGGACCGCATACCGTTGTGGCCTCCGTTGTCGACAGGTACTCAGTCTGCTATATTGTGGCCGCCATGTTTGCCGGGTTGGTATTCCAACACATAATTGCCACCTACCTCCCTGCTCACTCCATCTCATCTTCCTATGTACACGCCATATCGGTGTGCACAGTGCTTCTTCCATCACACTAGGCCGTTTCTGCTCTATGACTAATGTGCCAAGGTTGACGAACTGCTCCTCATTTATTGCGTCGTTATCCACTGGCCGTTGTCTTACTCTAGTGGTCACGTGTCACAATGATCTAATCATCATATTACAGTTGAGTGTTGTGACTTCATGCAATGAGTTCTGCCATCGTTCAGTCTCCTCATCTGAATCCGATGTGCAGGAACTATCACGCTCCCATGAGAGTCTTCCTTCCCCTGAGGGATTCACCCGATCCTGCTCTTGCACCGTTATCTGGTAGATGCAGTCTAGTTCATCGTCATTTTCCTCATTGCTCACTGGCTCGGTGTAGCATGCTCCTTTAGCTGGGTCCAGTGGAACTATGACACGGAGTGACTTTTTCTTGAATGTCATTTTCCGTCTTTTTATGTTGATAACTGCATTCATGTCCATGGCCCAATCTATTCTTAGCAATGTAGGGTATGGATTACTGTCAACAAAAATTTCTATTGCCTCAAAGTTAGTCTGCGTACTTACTCCTTCAATGTCCACTATCACCCCTTGCAGTCATCCCATTGGTAAGATCTTTTGTTGGTTGACCATCCATAGTTGAATAGGAGACCACTGTAGTGTGGGCCTACCCATGTGTTCCCAAGTTTGTTTAGGCAACTCATTCGCGTCTGAACCTAGATCCAGAATGACCTGATCCATCTCGTATTCACCAATTTATGTCATCATTCGCATCTCCCACCTGGTGCGCAGAGCATGTTTCCCCAATTTTCGAACTATGCATGGCTCCCCTGATCCCGCGCAGCTAGTGATCAGCTCTTGTAGTCCTTTAACTGCTTTATTGTCCCATAGCAACTTCATACATGTCTCTAAAAAGGTGGTAAGCATAGCGGGATCCATTCCCGGCTCAATTGGATCCCTATTACCTGGAGTAGAGACTTCCGTGAATCTCTTCTGAGCTTCTTTAGGTGTCCCTTTCAACTATTTTTTCTCCAAGTCAGGTCCCTTTGTAGGAGCCTCATGACCCTTCCCATCTTCTCCAGGTTGTTTCCTCACATCTCCTTCGGTGGTTGCACCTCTCTTCAATACCATGTTTACACTGGGGTCCTCCTCGCATGGTTCCGACCTCATCATTTGGAAATTTTGAGTTGGAGTGGGCTGCAATACCCCTTTCTCACGCATCTGGGAAATAAGCGTCAGATAATATACCATTTCATGGTCAAACTACTCCCAATACGGACAAGAAATCCTCGTTGGATTAGTATAGTCGCGAGCGTAGTGCCCTGGCCCTCCGTAGTTATAACAGATCAGTTGTCCATGCCCTCGCTCAGGCCCCATTCCTTTGCCTCATCTGCATCCTTTGAATCCCCCACGTGGCCCAATGGTTGGGTCGAAACCTCGCACTTCAGTCTGCACTCGATAGGCTGGGGTCCTTTCCATCATTAAATCGTAACTTCGACATGTTCACTTGTCATGACCCACTAATCTACAAAAGTTGCAATACAACTGCTACGGGGTCTGGGTATACTTCTGCAACAGGTGGTAGTTGTTTGTTGTGTGCTTTCCACCTACTTGACAAATTGTGCACCAGAGCGTGGGTGCCGCACTTGGCCCTGCTTGTACCTCCAACTTTAATGGCATCGGGCCCCCTCTCGCCAGATAGTTCGCGAAGATGGGGCAGTGGTCCTTGTCGTGTCCTTGAATTTTGCATTTAATGCATCCTACCTTTGTACACAGCTCTGGTCAGGGTGCCCTTTCTTGCTTCAAGCTTTTCATTTCTAAGCACAGGTTTTGTAGTTGCATGTGGATTTGCTGAACTCCCAACCCCGGATCCTGTATTGGAGTTTTGTGCAACCTCATTGTTGTTTCTAATGCTTCGGCTTGGGTTGAGATCTTTTGTTGTGATAGCGTCATCCTCAAATGTGTTGTCAAAGATGCCACGAACCACATGCAGTGATGTGCATATGTCAGCATCATGTTAACTTCACGGATTGTGCTTTTCAATCTTTGATGCAGATCCCATGGGGTTTCACTAGTTAACATCGCGATCTCCTTGAACCCAATGACCGACTGTGTCTCCGATTTTGGCCAACTAAATTCTCTATTCAATGCATCCTGGATCGCGGTTATTCCTACATTCAGATGATCGCTCGAGTAATTTATATACCATGTCAGCGCGCAATCCTACAGCGCACTAACCAGAGTAGCCTTTTTGATGTTGTCATCCGTTATGCTTTGAACTTCCCATACAGCCTTTACCACAAACTAGAACTGACCTGGTTCCTCATTTCCTACGCCTCTAAATATCGACAACTTGACTGCCCTTGTCATCTCAACCTTCGGTGGTGGCAGAGGTGGGGTCAGTGAAGATGGATTTGATTTAGGCGAAGTAGGCGATGGTGTGGACGGTGGTGGTATTAGTGGAACGCGCTGCTTAATCAACTGGAATGCACTTCTCGGACAGAACCCTACGAGCTCCTCCTCACTTTCTTGTGAAATAGAAATCAGAGGATTGTTCTCTAATCCTTTAGTTCCTCGATAACCTCTTCTGCTCCGCATTACGCTGGACATTAATGAATGTGCATAATCTGTTTTTCACATAACGACATTTTAATCCAATTATTCATTGATTTTATATACTTAGCCCACAATCCTTGGAGAAAATGCCTTTCTGCTTCATTATAACTCATAGTTGTGTCTATCACGAACTCAATGATAAACCCTCCTATGATCCAATCCAACCAGTGATCTACTACGCATGTGATTTTATCTTCAGATGCTTCTAGCCCGCACACCAATTTTGGAGTCCACAAATGGGTTGATCTATTCTGCACCTTCCCACGTTGTCAGCTAGCCTCTCAATCCACTCATACAACTCTATTGAGAATGACGTAAAGAATATCTCGTGGATCTTTGTGTATATGTAACGATCCAACCACCTTTCTTCTGATATCCATGGATTTTTGTTTTATTGAACCACGAACTCCTGAAGCTTTTGATCCAACCAATATTCAAGTTATTTCTTCGTAGGGTTCCAACATCCCGACATAAGACATCCCTTAGGCAGATCCCAAACCCGGCAATGGAACCATTTGTTGGCTTATTGGGCCTTGACCCAGGTTCGGAAGAGTTATTAGCCAAAAAAATCCCATAGCTACTAGCCCTTTCAACAATAGCCCGTGGAGCATAGACTGAGGTCTCACCCAAGGTAGTAGGAGAGGGTGCTAGAACCATGTTTCCACACCCTTGGGATGCCTTGATGTGGTCTAGAGGGGTCGCAAACCATTTTGTGGCCTCGTGCCACTTTGTAGTGTTATCAGACTCTCATAGATCCGCTCTTATGTGCTTTATTATTAACGAGTTTATTATAAATCTACTCTGTTTCTTACGTTCTTTAAGAAAACATTTAACAATAAAACCCAATGCGCATAATTATAACAAATAATGCATAAATTCATGGCATAATAAATAAACCGATCCACAAGAAAACACATAGTGATTTAGAAGTTCTTATCTTTATTGATCTCCTTTTTAGTACAACTAGATCCGCCTTGTGCACTCAGATGTAGGGGTCCGCGCGCACAACTGCAAACTCTACTAGGCCTTTGCCCACACAGCTGCAAAGCCTCTCTCTATCTACCAACACCCTTGACTCAGACTTACCGACGCTCCGGGACTTCTTGCTTCAGAAACCCATTACTTTCCAGATCCAAAAATATATACCAAAATTGACTTCTAACCATAGAGCATTGCTCTATTTATACATTTCCATTCTACACGGACCATGGGCAGGCCGACTCATTTTACATTATTTTTGGGTGGACAACCCTTTGACTTGACTCATTACACTTTGCACTCTACACATCTCGCGGAGTCTTTACCATACCTTTACCCAAAATTGCGAGCTTTGAACCCCAAAATCATTACGCGGGGCCTTCACTACCCAACACATTTCCAACCAGCAACATATCATCCACATACAAGACCAGATAAATAACACGGTCACCAACTAATATAAAATACACACAGTGATCTGCTTTGCTTCTGGTGAAGCCAAGTCCCCATATAAATGTATCAAATTTCTGATACCACATCCTTGGTGACTGTTTTAACCCATACAAAGACTTCTTTAACCTGCATACCAGTGATTTCTTACCCTTCACCGCAAAGCCTTCAGGTTGCTTCATGTAGATTTCCTCTTCCAGATCCCCATGAAGAAATGTTGTCTTCACATCAATTTGTTCTACCTCAAAATCAAAAGTAGCAGTAACAAATAAAAGTAATCTAATATAAGTTACCTTGGAAACAGGAGAAAAAATATCACCAAAATAAATTCCCGACACCTGGGAATAACCTTTTTCTACCAACCGAGCTTTGTATTTCTCCAACTTTCCTTTTTCATTTGTCTTCCTCTTAAACACCCATTTGTTGCCAATGGGTTTCCTTCCAACCGGCAACTCCACCAGATCCCAAGCCTCATTTTTGTGCAAAGATGTCATTTCATCAACCATGGATTCTTTCTAGAGTTTTCCATCCTCTAAATCTACTACTTCCTTCACAGTTCTAGGATCATCATCAGTAATATATAAAGCAAAATTTGAACAAAAAGCAGATGGAATATACCTTTTTGGCTGCCTTCTTTCTCGAACTGATCTTCTCGCACCCGGAGTTTGTGGCTCTTCATCTTCTGATTCCTCCTCAGTTGTAGAGTTTGATTCTTCCTCCTTAAGCTCAAACTCTATCTTCTCAGGTTCCTTTGGTTGGACTTCATGTTTAATAACATCTTTTACCTCTCTGAACACCACATCTTGGTTGTACACAACCTTCCTTGTTACTGGATTCCAAAGCTTATAACCCTTTAAACCATCCTTATACCTAATAAAGATTCACTTTTTAGATTTACTATCTAACTTGGTTCATTTGTCCTTTGGAACATGTACATATGCATCATATCCAAATACCTTCAGATGTGAAAGAGAGAATTTCTTACCAGTCCATACCTCTTTTGGAGTCTTATCCTCAAACATTGATGAAGGTGATCTATTGACTAGGGAACATGCTGTCTCCACCACCTCTACCCAGAATTCTTGTCCTAACCCAGCACCACTGAGCATGCTTCTTGCCTTTTCCATCAACGTCTTATTCATTCTTTCTACAACTCCATTTTGCTAAGGTGTATATGGAGTAGTATTCTGCCATGCTATACCACACTTCTTATAGAATTCTTCAAATTCCTTATTGCAAGACTCTCCACCATTATCTGTCCTCAACACCTTTATCTTCCTCTCTATTTGGTTTTCCACTAGAGCCTTAAATTCTTTAAACCTATCAAAGACTTCAGATTTCTTCTTAAGGAAATATATCCATGTATTCCTTGAGAAGTCATTTATAAATGATACATTGTACACAGAATTACCCAGTGATGGAACCTTCACAGGTCCAAACACATCACTGTGCACAATCTCTAATATTTGTTTCGCCCTCTTACCACTAGAGGGGAAACTCACCCGATTCTACTTCCCATATACACAATTTTCATAGAAATCAAAATTGAGAGAGCTATTACTCATACCTTCTACCATATCATTACTACTCTCTCCATTCTTAAGGTCAATTAACTCCATCATGGTCTTGTCATCACTCCTTGTCAATAAATAGTGTCTTGGTCACATCATCAATGGTCAAAAAGTGTCATGACATCACCTGGATCATCATCATGGGAATAGTAATTAGGGAAAAAATGTTCAAGGAGATTTTATCTTGTTTCAACATCCTCATTCATACTCCATATACCTCCTTCAACCTTCCCTCACTAATCCCCTCATTCCATCGAAAACCCCTTTTTCCTTGAAAAAATCCTTACATCCTAGCCTGTGGTGAAGTAAAATTATAAGTGCAGACACGAATGAATTCCTCTAGCCCGATAATGGGTCTAGCCACAACAGATACATTCTATGGAAGATTTCCTTAGGTTAGAATCAATCAAGAGGGCCTACCTCTTGGTCGCTTATCCTACTTGATGATGTCCTCACTTGCTCGCTATAGTAATCTCTTGTTTCCTTCCTCAAGCTCTTGGAACAAGTAAACAACAACAACATACAAAAAAAATAATAGACAAATTGCAATTCAACCTACTTAATTATTCAAGAAGCTTTAAGACACGAATATGTAATATTACAAAACATGTAGGAAATCAATCGATAGTTTCATGTAAGAGAGATTACAACCATTCATCTTGACGTTGCAGTCTTCCTCTGACAAGACCAGGTTCCCACACACTTTTGCTATCACTCCATGATGGCTTCAAACAACAATATTTTAAAGGCTCTTCCCTTTAGGTTTCACTCCAAACCAAGCACACTTCTCCCTCACACAACTAGATGGCTACAACTAGTAATAGCTTGCTTGTCTAATCAAAATAGTATACTCACACTCAGCCAACACTCTAACTAGCTTGTGCTTGGGAAGAAGGAAGGTTTATATAGGAAATATGGATGGGAGATGGATCCTCTTCTCATGGGAGAAAGACTTATCCCTTCAGGTAGTTCCATCATTATAGGGGAAAGGAGCCCAAGCTATCATCCTCGACCCCATCCGGCCAAACCATTTACTGGACTTCCATTACGAAGCTTCTAGAGCTGGAAGCTTTGGCTCTAATTTAAAAAACTTTCCATAACAAGATCGACGCGACTGGAACACAGCTCAGTCACAACGATCGATGTAGGGAATAGTGCTAATCTCTGCACATCGGTGTGGGGGAGATAACGGTCATTAGCATCAGCCATGTAAACTAGGCAAACAGAAGTTTCAGGGGAAATGGTGCAAAAGGGAAAAGATTTGTTCATGGAGAGGGACATAATGGGAGTTTCTCCATGAAGGAAAAGCATGCGGGGTTCACTGTAGAGGTCCTCCAAGATCAAGGAACGGGGAGTACATGGATAGTGACAAAATGATGTGTAATAGATGCCCCCTAAAGTGTGAAGTTCGAGCCAGAGTGACGGATGAAATGCTTTATGAATCAGTGCGGGGAACCAGTCTGTCGTTGGAAAACCTGCAAGCAAGTACATATACATATACATAAAATGAGATATCTATCAAATGATACATGAATCACGGTGTGGATTCAGCCATCCAGAGAATGATCATGTAAATGGATCTAGGTATGGGCACAACCATCCGTCAAAGAGGATCATAATGAAACTAAGGTATGGTTGCAGCCATTTAATAATGAGAAGGATCACATATGATAACTCATGGTCTGGTCGCAGCCATCCATCTAAAAGATACATGCATATCATCATAAACCATGTCACATCTCTTCCCAACCTAGACTTGTGTGATCTGAGTCCAGGGTCTTGTGCTCCAACACGACCCGATCAAAGTATGGATTCTAGCATGCGAATAGATGTGTTGACGTCAAACATGCTAGAAAGTCACTTGATTACCAGTCAATGATGTAAATTGTTAACAAGCATGAGAGAAACCACCAATAATGACAATGGCCCTCAAGGTACTATCAACACAGTCCACTGAATGTGAATACAGGAACTGAAGTCGAACACCTATGAAATCACTTGATCGAAATCCAATGATGTGAACTTGTCATTGAGTACGAAGAACTTGCCATTAAGGCATGGAAGCTCTAAGGTACTGGAAGGGAGTCTCTTGATCAACTTCCCGGATAATCATTTGATGTCAACGAAAAGAGACCATGTCGAAGGAGGGCCATAATGAATCCCACATCATCGATGCAAGACGAGAGGATGCAAAATGATTTTGGTTGATACAGAGAAATAGAGGTAAGTGTAACTGCAGAAGGACAACTTTGAACATACCAATGACACAACTGGAAGTTTGGCAACCTTTGGATCCATGGGATTGGTGGTCATAGTGATGTGGCAGAGATCAAATGGAAGGAAAAAATGAATAGCCCAAACCCAGGAAGGTCAATGATACAAAGGAGGATGTCCCAACCTGACACGAAGCAAAGAGTGTCATGTTCAAGAGTAAGCTGCCGACATGACTCGATAGATTTCCAAATTTCCCCCACCATTTCTGGCAATTACCCCAATTATTTTTTAATCGCAAGCTTGAAGGGGATAACATATGCTTGCACTATAAGTTCATCCTTCGGAAAAATACGACCTAGTAAATTTAATGATCCCTAGGAAGGAGAATCTCGTGTTCGTCATGGTGATGAATCCGATGTCGTTTAATAGTTTAATGAGTCCAACAAAGGTGTAACTCGATATCTTTTTCACATTTAGAGATTTGAAAAAGACACATAAAAGAAAACTCCACATGGTCCCTTTTCATACATTTGTGTCTCTCGAGCCTGAAAAGGTAGAAAACAATACTTGAGAGAACTGCTTGACCATTTCATTCAACGAGTACCTTTTCGTAAATAGTGCCTACCAGCCTAAAAAAGGGGTAAACTTATACTAGATGCACAACGTTTCACATCCATTAACGAGTTCGAAACGACAAAGGGCTTGGTCGTCTTTTCGCTTTTAAAGGGTCAAAAGAGCTAAAAGCGGACCCCCCATTTTTATTCTCTTTAACGAGTCAAAAAGGTAAAAAATACTTGGTGATCTTTTCATATAAGTTTAACGAGTTGAGAAAAGAGCTGAAATGTGACTCATCACCATTGCCAAACATCCATCTTATGTTGCTACACAAGTAAGGTAAAGTGTATTATCGAGTCCTTGAGGTAAAATAGGTCAAAAATATTTACAAAACCTAATATTTTCATGAAAAAATGAATAAAAGGGGGAAAACTAAATATATTTTTACCATTTACCATTTTACCTTTATAGTGAATATTTTTACCCACTTTTGCCCTAGTTTTTTTGGAGTAGATTCCAAGAGATCTGGGAGGTCAATCAACAAGCCATCAGTTCCAGGTAACAGCCAAAGCCCTGAACTCCATTTTCATGCTATTCATTTATGTTTTTAGCCATTTTTAGGATTTTGGGGGAGGTTTTCGAGAAATTTTTCGCCCTCGATCAATGCGATTTCCGGGTACGAGATGGCGTCGGTTGAGGGTGATTTGCATAACCATCCACGCCGACGCCGTGGATAGGGAAAAACCATTTTTTCTCAAGAACTGACCGTTAAAACTTGAATTTTATGTGCCAAAATTGATGATTGACTCAAATAAATGGCTTTTGCAGGAGAGAAATTGCCGAAAACGGTGGAATAGATGGAAAGAGAACACGAAAATGTGACACCCAAGCATTGAATGATCCAAATTTCCTGGAGTATTTGAGGGCTTGTGGGCTCCTCAAATTTTCCCTTAAACCAAGGATGCGGGCCCAGCCCAAGTTGCTTTGATACTTGATAAGCCTTTGGGACATCAATCGCGATATTTTTGTCATTGGGGACTAGGAGCTAGAGTTGACAACTTCAGATATTTACTTCGTCACTAGATTGTCTCACAGAGGTGGGCCAATGAACTCGTATGGGTCACGTCCGATCGGGGCAAGCATATCTTCCCTACTTGCCAAACACTGTCCTTAGGCCCTGAAATCCAAGAGTGTGAAGATAGAGTTTTCCAGTGTGCAAGATCTAACATTGAGAGTGCGTCTATTGACTATTAATAGAGTGGCAAGGTCGTAGGCAAAACATGAGACTAACAAGTTGAAGTTCCTGTGTGCTATTGACTACATAACTCCTACGATCTTCAATTGGGCAGAGGCCATGAAGATGAACATCAAGTGCTAGTTGTCCAAGTCCAAGGCAGGGAATCTGAAGCAATTTGGCTTTGGATCAGTACTTGTGACCTTCTTCCTGGAACGAGTGCCACTGTTCCAGTATCAGTTGACTGAGGTCGATCCTCCTGTGGCACGTGACCCGCGGATGGCCCACTAAGTCATCTGATGCCCAAGATCACTGGGGGTCAGCATATGTCATACCGACCAGCATTCTTCTCATGGATACAATGACAGAAGATCATCGTGGAGCACTGGCCGTACAACGGCACTAATTTCCATGGAGACCTAGATATTCCCTTACCAGATGGAGAGGACTTTGATGACGAATGTAAAAAGTCAAAACTTTTTTATTTTGATGTTTTTTAATTATTTTTGGTATATGCATGATTATAACATTTCTCTTGTTTACGCAGATGTTGGACCAGAGCGGCCAGCTAGGATGTCGCCGATAACCAGGCACATCCCCCATCCTATTGATGGTGTGGCCCCTTATCAAGAAGGGAGTAATAACAAGGATGAGATTGTGAGGAACCTCGAGGGGTTCACTCATGGTATCCCGAAGTATGCTCAGATAAGAGGCATGCCCCAGTGGTAACAGAGGCACACAGTGGGAGTCTCAGATCGGATCTGCTGACTGCTGAGTCGGGTTGCACGAGTTGTCTCATGCTAGCATGACCACCATGCTGAGTAGTTCCTAGATCCAACACTTACATACTTTTTGAGGCCTGCATGCCACAGATGTATGAGGCCTATGAACCGTTGATGTTATTATAGACACACATATTATTTTTGGGGTTCTAATGTATCAAACATTCACACACACACACACACACACACACACACACACACACACACACACACACACACACACGCACACATATATGTTGTATTTTCCCATATATTATGGTACAAATGGTTTGTCTTATCTTTTACATGTTTCGTAAATGTCTATCCAACACGTAATTAGCTAATGCATCTGTCAATGCATTCATGCGTCTAGGAATATGATGATATTTAATATAATTAAAATCTCTTTCCAATAGATGGATACAGAGATACATTCATAATATTTGAGGGTTCCTAATAGAATATTTCTCGTTGAGTTGAAGGACGACAAGTTGTGAATCCAGGTTGACAACCAATTCTCTGATGCCCAGAGCGATGGCTTCTGACAACAGTTTGATGACCGCACTATATTCAGCAATGTTGTTGGTTGTATGACCCAGGCAGATACCTTGAAGGCAAATCAACTCACCATTAGGGTCATAGATAGACCATGCCACGGATGATAAGTTCTAGGTACTACGGCAAGCACCATCGGCGAAACCAACGTGAAGAGTTGTAGACATCTGCAAAGCAAGAAAAGCATAGTAAACAAGAAAGTTGTTTGAAAACTATCACACAAAACCACGCCGTACAAAAATGAATCACACACTAATGTAGATAAGTTTCCATGTAAGATGACCTACGCATAGTACTTTTTGAGGTAAAGTCCGTTTCAAGGCTTATTGAGAGGATTTCCTTCATAATCAATAAGCTCATAGGCTCCTTTTTGCAAAACGCGTTTTACAATATAGGGCCCATGCCACATAGGATCAAATTTTCCTACCCCCAACTTATCGTTAGCTTGGTCATATAGCAGGACCAAATCACGCTCAGAGAAAGTGTGAGAGAGACTGACTGATCAAAATCGGATTTGACCCATTTCTTTTGTGCTTTGATGACCAAGGTAGCGAGACGGTGAGTCTCATCCAATCATTCTAAATATAAGAGGTGTTCCTCTCGAGGTGACATTTCGGGGAGGAGTTCAACAACTAGATTGAGTGAAGGAATCTCACATTCGATCGGAAATGTTGCTTCCAGACCATATACCAGCTAGAATGGTGTGAAACCAGTTGCATATTTGGTTGAATTTCGGTAGGCCCGCAGAGCTGAAAAAATCATGAGATGCCAATTTGATTTGTGAATCCCAATAGTACGATGAAGCATGGTGACCAAAACCTTGTTCATGGGTTCAACTTGGCCATTGGCCTGAGGGTAATATGGGGTCAAGGCATCATGGTGCAAGCCCAATGCAGATGTTAGTTCTGCCATCATGTAATCTCTGAAATAGGAGCCATGGTCTGTGATAGTGGCTTGGGGTACGCCGAATCTATAAATAACATGGTTAAAAAGGAATTGAGTCGTCATCTTACCATTTATAGAATATGTAGGCATCGCTTCGGCCCATTTGGTGAAATAATCCATAGCAACGATAATATATCCATGCCCCCCAGCCGAACGAGGGTTACATGTCATATAATCGATGCCCCATTTAGCAAAGGGACCAACAGTATTGACAGGGTGTAGGTGAGCGAGTGGGGCGCGCATCTTGTGTTGGTAAATTTGACATTTGTGACACTTGCGGATAGCAAGAATGCAGTCTTTGAAGATAGACGGCCATAAATAACCAACGTGAAGGTTTTTCTGAGTTGTGGCATAACCAGACATATGACCACCACATGCCCCGGAGTGGCAATCATTGAGAGCTCTTTCAACTTCCTCGATCATGAGGCATCGACAAAGAATAGAATCGAGACCAACATGGTATAAAGTATCACCAATAATACAGTAGGGTTAGGAATGATACTGAATCCTTCAACGCTCATCCTTGAGCAACGCAGACCGGAACGTGGAGGTTTGGAGATACACTATGATATCATTGTACCATGGATCAAGGGTGCTAATCAGGAAAAGAGTCTCACCTGGAAGTTGTTCATCTGCACCAGCAGGGAGAGATTTGGGGGGAAGGGAACAAATCAATTCATCGAAAACAAGTGACTTCTTAGATTTGGCCATAGTGAAGACCAAATCAAATTCTTGTAGGATAACGATCCATTTAGAAAACTTGCCCCCCAATAACTAACGAGTTAGGATATAGGTCATAGGGTTGCATTCAAAAATCATTGTAGTCGTACGTAAAAGGATATAATGTAGAAAGATTTGAACAACCTGAACAGTAGCCAAAGCCAACT
This sequence comes from Pinus tabuliformis, assembly GCA_031772625.1. Lineage (NCBI taxonomy): Eukaryota > Viridiplantae > Streptophyta > Pinopsida > Pinales > Pinaceae > Pinus > Pinus tabuliformis. The sequence continues at coordinate 736,453,707 of CM062805.1, read as the reverse complement.
TCTCGCTATGTGCATAACACGTTTCAATGTCGAGGAGATTCCGACTAAGGTAGTATATCACATGTTCTCTACCTTTGTCATCGACTTGGACCAAAACCATAGCAATGGTGCTACGGGCCACGACTAGGTAAAGGAAGCAACAGAGGAGCATTTATGAGGATGGCCTTAAGATCATCAAAATATTTTTGGGCCACCTCGTCCCATGCAAAGGGTGTTCCTTGTTTGAGTAACCGGGTAAATCTTGTGGCTATCCCAGCATAGTTGGGTATAAAACGATAGAGAAAGTTGGCCTTTCCTTGTAGGCTTTGGAGTTGGTGCAGTGAAGATGGAAGGGGTAAATTTACAATGGCCTCAACTTTTAATGAATCCAGGTAAATCCCTTCCTTAGAAACGATGAAGCCAAGGAGTCATCCTGATTCCACGCAGAAAACACATTTGTGTGGATTTAACTGAATGGCATAGTGTCTGCAGTGTAGAAAAATCTGCCGAAGGTGGTCTGGGTGATCTTGGCGCTTACGAGAATGGGCAGGAAGGTCATCCAAGTAAGGCTGGACAATGTTACGAATATCATGAAATGCATAGGACATTTCCCATTGAAATGTGGCTCTAGCATTTTTGAAGCCGAAAGGGAGCTTCTTGTACACGAACGTACCCCATGGGCAGATAAAGGTTGTCTTTTCTTGGTCAGATAGTGCAATATTAATTTGGTTATAACCAGAAAAACCATCCATAAACAAAAAGATCTCGCTCCAGGCACATTCATCAATGATTTGATCAATGAAGGGAGTAGGATAATTATCTTTACGATAGGCATGATTAAGATCTCGATAATCCACGCAAGTGTGGATCGTGCCTTTTTTTTTAGTCACCAAGACAAAATATTGGACACCCAGTCTATAAGGGGGATGGGATAGATGAACCCAGCTTTGAGAAGCCTTTCTACTTCACCCTTAATAGCAGCAGCCTTCCTAGGGTGCACCGGGCAAAGTCGTTGGCGAACAGGCTTCGCATGCAGATACGTTGGTATTTCATGCACCACAATGCTACGATCGATGCCCGGCATTTCTTTGTAAGACCATGAAAACACATCATGGAATTCCTGAAATAGATGAGTATATGTCTTGATCTCATTTGGAGAACAAGATACCCCAATATGAATGTGTTCAACGACACCGAGTTTGACAGAAATGTCAATCAGTATCGTTTCGGTAATATTACCCAAATTTCCTTCCAACCATACTTCATGAGTAATATTCAGTGGTGGAAATGGAGAAGAGGACTCTTCGAAAGTGGAAGACATTACCATTGGGTGAGGCAGGAATGAGGATCGATGATGAGTATCGATCCATGGTGGTTCCTCGAGAGAGATGATTTACATGATACCTTCATCAGCGAGGAAGGTCTCGGCTAAGGGATCAGATGATTCCAAAGTGCCAAGCGAGGGGGATTGATAGTACATATCGACAGAAGTCTTCATCACATGAGAATCAGAGGATGCAGAGTTCGAAGCCGAAACAATTTCCACGTAATTGAATTCGGCGGGACTAAACGGCATGACCTCGCCCCAAGCATCAACAAGATCTGGTGCAGGTATGACCCAACGATCAGATTTTACTGATACCATGTTGACAGAGACAACATGAAGAGGTGGGAGTGAAAATATTCCCATTAAGGTAGAATCTTTGAAGAGACCTACCCCCACACTCTCATAGGGATCACATGAGTGCTTAACGTACAAAACATTGCCATCCGAGGAGGAAGAATCAAAGAAAGACAGTTGATCAACGGTGACAATCTTCCCTTGATGGGGAAAATGGATCACGTGAAACCAAGAGGAGGCCGTGACATGCATGGCATGAGTCCAACTTCGACCGAGTGGAAGATTATAATTGAGATTGGCGTCAACAATCTCTACTTCAACTTGCACTATCTTGCCTCCAGGGTGATGGCAAGGTTATGTAAGACACCGAAGGGTCGCGAATCGCACCCATCAAAAGCTTCCAAAGTGTTTGGAGACTAGTTCAGTGCAGGGGAACCAATAGCCTTATAACATGCAGTTGACATGATGCAAGTGGAAGCACCTTCATCGATGACAGTGCGATGGATGGTCTTCTCGTTAATGATTACCTAAATAATAAAGGAAATCTGATGAGGGAGCCATGGAACATGGTTCTCCAAATCAAAATAGATCAAATTAGAATTGGTGGGATTGATTCCCCCAATAGCTAATAGAAAATATTTCCTCTGCGATGGATAGCTTTGGAGTACCTCGAGAGCTGACATGGCTGATGGCGCTTGAGCCAAATCTTCAACAATATTGTAGTGTTGAGCAGCTTAGGTGTTGGGATTATATGAGGATTTCCGTAGCACACCTCGATAGGGTGGCCACGTAGCGGAATCAAGGTTAGGATGCTCAATTTGCAAAGGGCCAGAACTCAGGGTAGAAGAAGAAGGTGCAACTTTTTTTTCTTTCCCAGCTGCAGGTGCTAGAGTTTTATAATCTTTCGATTAGGTAGCCACATTAATGGGTGTGCTCATCATGAACACTTGATATCCAAAGGAAGTATATTGGGGTTGGTCTACCATTTGAGTTTACTGAGATGGAAATGGCTCTTTAAGGATAGCAGGGGTCCCTTTGAGCAGGCAACTAACTTCGGATCATCATGGAAAATCCTTATTATAGTGATCCTCCTTGCAAATGAGGCAGGGATACTTAGGTTTCTGTTGCAATGATTCGCCAGCAGACGATTTGGGAGGACCCTGTTTCAGGGCTTCGACTTTAGCTTTGCCTTTGCCTTTCCCTTTCTTTTTCCCTTTCAAGGATTTTTCTGTTGCGGTAGACTGGACAGCATGGACCTCTGAGGTTTTACCAGGGCCTAGCGGATTTTGAGATGAAATATTAGGATTAGAATTCGAGACCGACTTCTATTTGGAAGAAGTTTTAGCAGGGGTCTCAGATACTGAAGCAATAATTCCATCAACAAGAGGAACAGCTGGTGACTTTGATGTTCGAGGTTTGGATGATGGTTGCGGAGCATTAGGTAACAAATCGTATAAGCTACCAGACTGAGAGTAGAGAAAATCCAAGTACTGGGCATGGGAAATGGCTTGTTCTTTAGTGACGCATCCACCCATAGCTATATCGTGAGAAATTGGGGCTACGAATGATTTGGTAAACCATTTAGTGAGTAACTGATCAACTATCTTGAACTTGATCAGGTGATGTCTATGTCTCCATTCACGGATATGATCATAGATGTGCGTCGCAGTGTCTTGCTTAAGCAATGCAAGCAAATAGGTTCCAGTTTCATAACAAACCGGTAGCTGAAAATGCATGAGGAAAGACATGGCTAACAAATTGAAGTCATGGAATTACTTTGAGGTAGCTCGATGTACCATTTCGCTGCGACACCTGTGAGGGTCCGTTGGAAAAGACGAAGACGAATGGAATCATCCATGTATGAGTTTGACGAGCACCAAAGGTGATATTTCATCACATGGGCCTGGGGATCTTCTTTAGCTTTTCCATCAAAATTTGGGCAATCACTTAGTATCTCGGATGGTACCGGAGGCCATTATGGCGAATGAAGGATCAGATCATTCATAAGGCACGATACATCTGGAAACTCAAGTGTAGCCAAGAAATGTAATTAAGTGTTAAAAGGCATGGGAGGTCGATAAGTGGGCCCATAGGGAGGAGCCCATCCTTGCTGGTAAGGATTTTGGCCCCATAGTGGGGGATTTTGGTCATATGGCATTTGAGGCTACCGCCATTGTAGATTACCTTAACTAAAGGGAGGATTCTGACCTTGAATACCTTGAAACTATCCAAGCACATGTTGCTGGTAGGCAACGTATGGGTAAAAAGGTTTTTGAGCCTGTTGACCTTGGACATATGGATATGGGACCTATTGTCTTGGAACTGTATAGGGTTGTTAAGCCTATTTCCCCTTAACAAGAGGGTTCTGGACCTGTAGTCCTTGGGCGTAAGGTTGATACACTTGTTGCCCTTGGACATAGGGGATTTGTACCTGGTGCCCTTGGCCGGCAGGATTTTGAACCTATTGACCTAGGATAAGAGGATTTTGTGCCTGCTGCTATAGGACTTGACCTTGACCTTGTCCCTGCAAGGGTTGACCTTGTGATATGTATACAAGGGGTTTTGCTTCCTATTAGGAAAAAATTTATATATGACAGAGAAATGCAAGACATATAATATGTGGAAAAACAAAAACACATAAAACCAAAGAGACAGAGACATACGTGGTTCACCTAGTTTGGGCTACATCCACCCTAAACAACCAATCCTTCCTTTCTACTATCCAGCGAAATGAAGAGACACAACCTACAACAGATCCGTTGTAATATCCTTTATTTTCTCTCACAGTCTCACCTATTTGTTTCTCGCTATGAGAATACACATATATACCATAGCCTCAATACAATACCCTCATACAAAGAGAGGGGTTTCCTTCTAGAGCAAAAAACCATAAACAAGGTCAACCATCAGATCATCTACCTAATGAACAGCCGAAATTGACTAGAAATTACTATACTTTTACAAGGAAATTTTACATCTGTTTTTAGCTTCGGGGGCGTACAATCTTCTTGGGGTATACATCTGGCTGAAACAAAGACCTCTAAATTAGGATGATAATCATGCTCCACACCCAACACTTCCCTGGTTGGTTTTGTTGTTGTAAAGGTTGACCTTGCGATTGTAAAATGTTTCCCTGGGTTTACAGAGGTTGGCCCTATGAGGGTATGGGTTGAGAGGTATGTGGAGCATATTGCATCTGTTGTTTGAAGGATTGACCTTGCGGTTGTTGCAAGTGACCTTGTAGTGGCATAATTTTCCCTTGTTGTTGCGTGGAAAACCCTTGCTGCAACAAAGGTTGCCCTTGCGGTAACAAAGGTTGCCTTGGTTGTTGTAAAGGTTGTCCTTGTTGTTGCAAGGGTACTTGAACAGTGCCCAGGAAATTACCAAACTAAATTTATCAGTAGCTAGGCTGGATGTACTGCCTAGATTGGAGGGTTTAAGGTTGATTAACCAATCCTTGAGAACCATATGGAATGTAAGGATTTTGGTATTGGACCTAAGCCCTATAGGGTTGCTGATATTGAACATTTCTCAATCCAGACAGACCACCAGGATTCTGAACCTATTGGTACTGGACATTGCTTGATCCAGTAGGTTCAGCAAGGTTATAAATAATGCTAGAAGAGGGCTGTTTTATACCAAGCATTTGAGCTTGTGAGCCACTCACACTAGTGGCACCCGACACCTTAGAGACATTTAGGTTCTGCCCCCTAGGTGGTGGCACAATTTGGCCACTCACTAATGGGATAGAAGAACTAGCAGAGACAATCTTTGAAACCGCCAGTTATGACTAACGTGTAACTGGGATTGATGATACAAAAGTATTTGGGATTGTGGGTTGCACCAGGATTGAAGTAAGAGCTGATTGGGAAGTTGTGTTCATGACAAACGAACCTAATGTAGACCTGATTCCTAACACCCAAACAAGATTATGGTAGAGTGATGAGGCACTATGTGTGCCTGAAACTAAGTGTACCAAAGACACATAGCCAGGTGGCAAGATGGTGGGAATACATTCCGAATAAGGGAAACCCTCAAGAGGAAATCGTAGTTGCAATTCTTCCCCCTCAACAGTGTGTGGAGTAGAAACTTTGGACTCATCCGGAGAAGTGACTGGAGCATCGCCTTCAAGTCCCATGTCTGAAAACAAACGACGACAAATGGTTGAATGCGTATGGGGGGATAGTTCCAAAGGAACACCTGGCTGGTCGTACGGACTATAAGGATGCTGCGGTGATATCTCAACAATGTCAAACAAAGGGTTCAAAGGATAAATAACCATTCCAAGCTGACTGTCAGTGGTCGGTGAGTTCTCTAGAGTTTGAACAGGGTTATTCAGAGATTCTAGGCCAAGATCAACAGATGACCCTCAATCGAAGGTAGCTAGAGGATGAGATGACAAAGGTTGAACACTCAAAATAATTGCGAGTTCAAAGTTTTTGTCCTCAAGTGACTCTAATAACTCAGGAAACAACTCCCCAGACAATATTTTAGATGGAGGAGAGGAATTGGGTGAGAAAAATGGTTCAGCCACGATGACCTTGTCTTAGTCGACAGAATAAATAACTTCAAGGCTTTAAAATGTCCTTTTAAGGGAACTCACGATTTGGTCAAAAAGACTAACATAATGTTTTGGATTGTGGGCAACCAATTATTAAGACGCATAAAAGACTGATGTTCTTTCATTTTTTAAGAGTCGAGAAAGAAACAAAGATGACTCTACCACTTTCGATTGGAAATGAGCTCGAATGGACAAGTGCTCGAATGATATTTTAAGTTTAATGAGTCAAAAAGATCAAATGACTACCCTGGGTGATCTAGGTAAACAAGATTACAAGGCAACTGTGAACCGCAGAATACGTCCTAGCGAACCAGGAAGTACAAGCAGGCAATCTCCCCAAATATTGTGTTCGGTGTATCATGTTCGCAAGGCGAACGACTTGGCTTCCTGAGGGTAAAAGGATTGCAGCCTAGTGGGGTCTCCTGTTATACACTCGATGGTACGGGGAGCACAAATCCATGCTAGCATTATCTGATGCCAAAGCTAACGACAACTACTAGGTTTAAAGATGTCATAACATGTCTCTAGCCTAGACCTTCTAGACATAAGCGTTAATGTCAAATGCGCATTAGGTTAATTGAATTCATTTTATAGTTGATCTTGAGTTAAATTTCAATTTTTAGGTCTTAGCAATGCTACTCGAAAAACCTAAAATGCAACTAAATGGTACAAGACCCTTTTAATTTGATGAAATGCCTACACTAGAGAGGGTAGAAACTACTCAATCAAACGTAGACAATCAAGCAACTGAAAATGAAATCATCTTTCACTACTTCACTTTTTCAAAAAATAAACTAATGAAAAATGCATTCCAATTCCTAATTTCTTGACAAGCACTTATCTATCAGTCCTTTCAAAATGAAAAAAATTCCTTTCCTTTTTTCAAACACTAATGTAATTCTAGTTTTTTAAGAGATGCAAATCATAATGATGCAACAAGCTAGAATTCCAAACTTTCTTATGAAACAATGAAACAAACTTTTCACAAACAATCTTTCAATGAAAAAAATTTCGAGACTATGAGCTCTTCAAGCAGATGAAAACATGAAAATAGAAGTTCATTCAGATCAATGAAACACTGACTTTACCAAAAACAAGACCAAAAATGTAATCTATGCCTGAAAAAGATGTTCAAGCTAGCAAACAAAACCTTTTTCAAACTTGTGCAAAAAGAGGTCAAAGTTGTAAAAGGACCAAAAAACAAATGCAAGGAGCAAACACACCCAAACTCGGACTTGATGAGTCCACAAGTCATTGAATGGGAGACTAACTAGATTCCCTAGTGTCACTGACCACTCAATGACTCAATCAATCAAATAGCAATATGACAAGCCAACAAGCAAGAAAAAACCAAATGAAAACTAGCTGCCTAATCAAGGAGAAAATAGTCAAAAGGGCTCACGGGGTCAAACACACAAGAGCTGAACACACTGGCCAAGATTGGGGTCAAGCCTTAATCTTCACTTACAGGCATCGACGTGATTTCCTAGTTGACAACAAGCGCTAGAGGCTAGTAAGCACAACCCTTCCTCCGCAATTAGCGCTGGTCGGCATGACTATCAGCAGATTAAACGCGGTGGCCAAGGAAACTAAGGAAAAATTAAAAAAAAATCAAAACAGGGACAAGATCTGCTGCTAGGAATTTTAGACTTAGGCCAGTAAGTAGGAGAAAAAAAACAGAACCAAAGGGAAAATGTGAAACTAGCAAAGTTCTCATGAAATCATGAAATCCAAAACAAACAAAAGATGGGATCTACCCAGAGGAGTTGCCAATTTGTGGTGAAGTAAAATTATAGGTGCAGATACAAATGAATTCCTCTAGCCCGATAATGGGTCTATCCATAACAGATACATTCTATGGAAGATTTCCTTAGGTTAGAATCAATCAATAGAACCTGCCTCTTGGTCACTTGCTTGATGATATCTTCGCTTACTTGCTCCATCAATCTCTCGATTCCTTCTTCAAGCTCCTAAAACAAGTAAACAACAACAACATACAAACATAATAATAGACAAATTGCAATTCAACCTACTTAATGAGTCAAGAAGCATTAAGACACGAATATGTAATATTAAAAAACATGTAGGAAATCAATCGATTGTTGCATATATTAATATCAAAGAGAGATTACAACCATTCGTCTTGACATCGCAGTCTTCCTCTGACAAGACCGGGTTCCCACATACTTCTGCTAGCACTCCATCATGGCTTCAAACAACAATAGTTTAAAGGCTCTTCCCTTTAGGCTTCACTCCAATCCAAACACACTTCTCCCTCACACAACTAGATGGATACAACTAGTAATAGCTTGCTTTTCTAATCAAAATAGTATACTCACACTCAGCCAACACTCTAACTAGCTTGTGCTTGGGAAGAAGGGAGGTTTATATAGGAAATATGGATGGGAGATGGATCCTCTTCTCATGGGAGAAGGACCTATCACTTGAGGTAGTTCCATCATTATAGGGAAAGGATCCCAAATTGTCATCCTCGACCCCATCTGGCCAAACCATTTACCAGACTTCCGTTACAGAGCTTCTAGAGCTGGAAGCTTCAACTCTAATTTTAAAAAAATTCCATAACAAGGCCGGTGTGACTGGAACACAGTTCAGTAGCATCAGTCGGCATGGGGAATAGTGCTAATCTATAAACATCGGTGCAGGGGATGCAAAGGCCATTAACGTCAGCCTTGTAAACTGGGTAAAACAGAAGTTTCAGGGGAAATGGTGCAAAAGGGAAAATATTTGTTCATGGAGAGGGACATAATGGGAGTTTCTCCATGAAGGCAAAGGATGAGGGGTTCACTGTAGACGTCCTCCATGATCAAGGAATGGGGAGTATAGGGACAGTGACAAAATGTTGTGTAACATAGCCAAAACAATTATTTTCCTTGGAAAAACTCATTTTCAAACTCTATTTGTGTTTCCATTGACCTGGTTAATATTCAAACTCTATTTGTAAACCATTTTTATTAAACTATCACATCATATTATATATAAACCCACTCCCACCGCAATAAACTGGGCTCGTAGGCCAGATGTCGGAATATCGAATAAATCGATACAAATAGTTGCTCGTCTCCCCTTCCCGATTGCAATTGCGATATTGCATATCACATGATCCCTCCTCCGCCGATATCGCAAACTTCTTTCAACATTCACCAATTGCAATATCATAATCGGGGATCACTCAAGCCACAAGTTCCTCCTCCGCTAAAGCCCCTTCCAAATTATGGTTATAATGGATGTGATATTTTATATATTGCATTTTGTTACAGTTTCGGGTCTATCCCGTTGACAAAACATTATGGAATATGGTAAAAGACCCCTATCCATGTTGCAATTGTGATAATGCAACGACCAAGATTTAATCGGCCTGGATCATCAGGCCTAGATCGATGGATAATAATCCTGCCGTTACCCTCACCCGGATGGTCAAAATTAGTTCATTTTTTCACGCTCCCGACCATGATTTCTTATTGTTTTCATATAACTTCCCATATTTTCCAAACTGAACAACCATGACCTCCATTCACAGAGAACCAAATCATCCATTTCTCCTCCGCTTATAGGCCATCAAGGACCTTTCCAACACATTTTAAGCAGCAAAAGGAAAGAGGAAAGTATTGCACATTTATCACAACAGTTTTCATAATAGAATGCAGAAAAATAGGGACATCAGTGCAGTTCATCAGCCAACAGGACTAATAGCAATGTCTATTCGAGGCTCAGTTACCACCAGAATGCCGAGAACATCGCCAGAACTCAACCGACTGATATTATTAGTAGTATTGATCTATTTTTATCATTTTTTAACAAATCTTGAATTTTGCTTCAAGATATTTATTTTTGTAAATAATTGTATAAATAATTCAGATTTCGAAGTATTGTGGGTTGGATGTTTGTGAACCATAGCATGGAGCTAGTGTACATTTTGTAGTAATATAACAGGTAATTGCAGTTATTATCTTGGGATTCTTGTGGCATGCTTTTGCGACAGTGTTTTTCTCTGATATTTCATTTTCCTACCATATCTATGCTTTCTTGTGATCATCTCATGAGTTTTAAACATAATTCATAAGTTATATGCTCTATTTTGATTATATCTTCATGCAAGTGTTCTTTCTTCTTGATGAATGAATTCATGGTTACATTCTCATTCTGGTCCTCTACCTTTTCATCTCTAGACCACCACAAAAAATTATTTCTGTCATTGATCATGCCTACCTTGCCCCATTAAATCTCTGAAATTGATAACTAGAAACCTTAGCCTAGTCCTAAATCTATGAGCTTCATCCAGTAAACCATAAAATCAAACACCATTGAGCTTAATATCTAGCCTAACATCTGAAATCCCTCTCTAGTCACTTCATTGGCTGTGAGATACTTGAGAGATCCCTCTCTGATTTGGTATGGCTAGCTGCCAAGTCTAAAGATTGGTTTGAGGTTACCTCCTTGGCTTCCTTTCTCAACCTTGGGACACTAAGGGGTGGTAACAGTGTGGACAAAGATATGCACAATAAAATCTCTTTACACAATGAAATATCTTCACACAAAACTCTTTTCATATGCAGTGTAAGCTTTGTTTATGGTTATGTTGTACTATTCAACAACCACCCCATTATGGTTAATATTAGAACTAATAAAATATGGGTTACCCTTTTTAATTTAGGATAGAATCCTTTATGTTCCAATAAAATAAGATACTATTAGGTTCATTTTTTCCAAAAAACTTGACTAAAATGATAAATCTTCCTTATCATAACCTTTATCGGAGCTTAGGCCCATCACATGTATTCATAAACATTGGATTTTGTTTTAAATCCCTTATCCGCAAAAATTTATCAGGCTTTTTCAAATATGGTAACATGTCCTCTTTAAAAATGTTGTGAATTAAAATTTCTCTGAATGAGTTTCAAACGTTTAAGCCTATAAGTATTAAAAGTGCTCATTTGCAAATTTAATAACAAAAGCCCGACCCCACAGGATTTTGACGTAAGATATCAGAGATTCCAATATTGGCATTTTTAAAATGATGCTCATGTCACTGATCTCCAAAGCTCTAATCACCGATCTTCGATATCCTCCATTCGTCGATCTCTAATGTCCCTTTTCGCTCCTATCCTCCGACTTCTGATCCGACCGATATATCACTCTGCCGATATTGTGATATGCCATTCCCATAGATTTTTTGATATCCTTAAAGTCCTCCACTCTGATATCCAGATCTGATATGTGTTTTAATGTTGATTAATAAGAATTTCTTATCTACCTATCTAATTGAAACTTTTGAATGAAACCTCCAATATCACATTGCCAAAACAAAGCTCTGATATCTAGATCTGATATAGTTACTAAAACGAATTCATTATGGTTTCACATTCGCTTCATATCGAAGCTACCCAATATCGAAATTTTTTCATGTTGTCTCATTTAAAAGTTGCGGTGAGCCTTTCTTTGATACCATATGGTTCTTGCCACTTGTCACTTCGATATGGGACCATTGTTATAATAATGAAAATTCTATTTTCATTAGTTTTGGGGGGAGGTTGTTATGTTTTGATTTCAAATCGGTTTTCGTCTAAGTTTAATAACAAAACTAATAAGCTCTGTTTAGCTAAAACAGGGATGAACACGGGGTCGATAAGGAGAAAGTAATAGTTCGATCCAAGATTTTTGAAGACTCTCTGCCATGTTCCATAACATAGTTCTAAACTGAGGAGATTGTTGTAACAAAGGCTGAAAAAGGCCAACACGTGGGCATAAAATCAATGCTTTGGCTAAAGAACTCCTCAAATTATTTCTAGATGTAAAATGGATGATTAAGTATGGCAAGAATCATCGAAAAACAAGGCTAAGAGGATATAAAAAAAATTGTCAAAGATTGACTTGGAATGCCATTAGCATTTCCTAGTTAAATTGCATAATCATTAGTTGATACTGAGATGTCCCTCTAACACCACTACTCATTTAATTTCAGCACTTAAAGAGGTGTTATTCATTGCACATATACATATATGACTCCATCATCCACCTGAATTGAAAGCCAAATGACATATATATGTGAGATTCAGAAGCGAACGGATAGTCAAGTTGTTGCAACTGCAATCGATTAATGTCTTTTAATTTATCTTTAGTATGGTTTGTTAAAAACACTTCAACATTCTATGACACTTTTCTATATTTTGTTTTGATTATGAATTATAAATCCCCTTCATTTTTATGAAGGAATGGTTCTGAATTTCTGTGAGAAAACTTCTAGTTTGCACTATTTAATCTTGGAGGAATCTTAATAGAAAGAGGAACCACTACTATTTCAATTATGATCAGAGTTAACATTTATCGGGTACTATTATCTGAATACTAATACTTTGTTTATGATTTGAATGGTTATTGTATTTGTGTTTATCATATACATTCTTGCAAGCAATTAACCTTTATCACTACTGATGTGTTTAATTTAAATCGTTTAAGTATATGAATGAACAATAATATCTAATATGTGTGATGAGTTTCAACAACTGATTTAATTAAATATTTAATTAAATTAGTTACCTTTATTTGTTTTAACTTCACAAAGTATTTTATGATCTATATTGTCATGTTTAATGTGAGATCTTTATAAGTCACATATACAAAAAAAGCTTTCTCAGGATAGATAGTTTAAGTCTATGTATTTATATTTCTTAGTTTCATGTACCTAATCAATTCCACACTTATATATCACATCTACTTTTTATATTTTATTAAGGGAAGTTGGTCGCATAAATCCATTCGGAGCCACTATTCCAAACGGAAAAGGAGCTTCCCTAAATTCCCAACCAGGTGGTTTTCCCCAATGTTGAGGCAGATATTTTTGAACCTTCAACATTTTTGGCACTAGAAGGAGGGCCTTAAAGCTATGAATGGCGTGCATATCCACTCTTAAATCAAAAGGTCATTCTAAGAGTCAGTCTCCCTCAAAATCACCACCAACTTCCAAATCACATTCTGAATCTCCTAATCCAAGATCTGAAGTTATTCAAAAAGCCACAAAAAATCCTAGCACTCTTCCAAAGTCAGTTGGCCAAAATTATTATTTAATTTACTAACTGAGTCTCCTGAAGTTCTGTCTTTGATCCAAAAATTGGAAGGAATTTCTATTTCTGGAGAAAAATTTGTCCAAAACGATATATCTTAAGGAAGTGTTTCCTCATCCTTACAATTTTCTAGTGTATTAACTAGATCCTAGAGTGAAAAACTAGGATTTAAACCTTTTGAATTCCCATTAACCACTCATCACAGAAAGAAAACTACTCCAAAACTTCATTCTTCTGATAGCAAGATTACATCACCATCTTCCCCTCTTACTCCTTCTCTTGGTCCTTCCACTTCCTCTACCTCTTTACCTTCTTCTAATCAACCTATCATCCCATCCATTCACATTCCTTAAACACAAACGTTTAGTGAAACTATAATAAGTAGAACTACAAGAAAATCTTCCACAATGGCTCACTCACCTCCATCTCCCTCATCTTCTACTACTTTGAGTACTCCCAAAATTGCCAACAGACCATGGAATGATCTTTGGGAAGTACAGATGGATCTACCATTACACGCTCTTCCTGAACACCCAGAGAGGTGACTTCCTAAATTAATCCTGATGATGGCCTCCCGACAGAGGAACATATTCATAGTTTCATGTTAGCCACCAATCTGAATGAAGTCACTAAAGAGGATTGTGTTGTCAAACTCTTTCCATACACATTTGAAGGATCTACAGGATTGTTAGGTCCTTATAATACTAGTGATTCCCCCATTACTACTGTCATTGTATCCCTTATTGTTATTATTGTGCCCCTATTGTCCCCATATTGTTATTAGTGTGCCCCAAAGAAACCCACTATTGTTATTGTTGTGCCCTTATGTTATTACTATTATGTCAGCTTGATTATATTGTGACCCCTGAAACTCCTATATATAGAAGGGAGGTTTAGTCACTTGTATCATCCAAGAATTGTTCATTTGTGTAATGTAAAGGAGGTTTCCCCCTAGAAGAGGCTGAATTCTAAGGCGTTTATCTTTCTTTTCTATCTTTTTGTGAGCTGGTTTCATAACATTTGGTATCAAAGCTTTGAATTCTAGGGTTTCACTACTCCAAAGAGGTCATCGTGACCTTTTCGCTATAAAGTTTTATTTACAACATTTTAAAAGCTATAAAAAGAAACCCACTTGAGCTGATATCGTTCTGAACTTCTGATCTGAATTTCAAAGCTTTTCCCACAATATTTTCGGAGATATGATCTGCAGAAGTTAGGGTTTTTGCAGCCTCCCGAATTACATTCGAAACAGGTGACCTAGGGAAAATCGTCATTACTTTTGTTTTGAGCATCAAATGGCAATTTCGTAAGAAGTTTCAGAAAGAAGCTTGTAGTTTTCTGTATATCCATTTCAGGTACTAAGGTTGAAACAGTGACACGTGGCACTTCATACAAGTTCTCTCTACTGAACTAGTCTATAATCAAGTCACTATGGGAGATTTGGCATAACTCTTCCTTTTAGAATCCAATCTTGATCATACTTGTGGGGTTAGAAAGAGGACTCAATGGGCTACTGCAAGATGAGATTTCAGATATTCGAGATCTACAGTTACAGAGATACAACAAATTCAATATCAAGCTCTTACAAAGTGAAAAAAAGGTGTGTAGTTGTTTTTAAATTTTGCATAAGATTGGTTTGAAAAAATAGTTTGAAGGAATTCAAACGGACTAGTGAAGAATTATTAGCATTTATTGATGCCCCGAAGAAAGAAAATGGAAACACCTAGTAAGAAACCTGAAATCTCTAGCATGACTCGTGAAGAAGAAGAAGAAATGCAACATGATATATCAAAATTACAAGACCAAGTACAAAAAATGTCACTCTCACAAAAGGTAACTGAAGCCAAGATGAATGGCATGGAAGCTAATATGAATGGCATGCAAGTTAGGATGGATGGCATGGAAGCTAATATGGATGGCATGGAAGCTAATATGAATGGAATGCAAGTTAAGATGGATGGTGTGGAAGCTAAGATAAATGACATGGACACTAAAATGAATGGCATGGACGCTAAGATGGAAGAATTGAAGATAAATTTGAATAAGTTGCTACAAGAAATGGTTACTAATGGTGAAAAGCTATTAAAGGAAACTCATGATGAGAACAAAATAAATGTTAATCATGATTTCATAGACTCTAATGTTGGATTGAAGACCCACCATGTTCCAAAAATCGATATGAGGAAGTTTGATGGCAAGGATGCCGGAACATGGATACTACAGATGGAGCAAATTTTCAATCTCCATAATGTGAAAAGCACATAAAAGATACGTATTGCAACTTTATATTTGGAACCAAATCAATTTTTATGGTATCGATGGCTTTGCTCTCATAAACAAATTGTCACTTGGGAAATTTTATGGAAGAAATGATATCACATTATAAGGATACAAAAAGCAACACCTTTTTTAGCCAATTGATAAATCTCAAGCAAAAGGGTTCAATGATGGAGAACATTTAGGACTTCCAAAAATTGAACATAAGGATAAAAGATATTCCAGAGGAGCATAGGGTTGATGTGTTCATAGGAACTTTAAAGGATAATATCCAACATGAGGTTCGCATTTGGGAACCTAATTCATTAGAGAAGGCATTCAGGTTAGCAAGAAAAATTGACAGAAAAATTATGGCAACCAGGAAGCCTACCACTCACAACTATAAAGATGGAAGTGTTGTTGCCCATATCCTTCCATAACCTACAAGGTTGACACCACAACAATTGGAAGAAAAAAGAGCAAAAGGGCTTTGTTACAGTTGTGATAGAAAATACACTAAAGGTCATAAGTGTGCTAAGAACAAATTATTCTATATAGATTGTGAATAGGAGGAAGAAAAGGAACAAGAAATGTCAAAAGAAGAGGATATACTCCAGGAACAAACCCTAGATAAAGAAGAAATGAATCTGACCATATCTTGTAATGCATTGTCTGGAATTACCACTCTTCAAACTATCAAGATAGAAGGACATATCAAGATGAAAAAGGTAATAGTGTTGATTGATTCGAGAAGTACCCATAATTTTATTCATTGTAAGATAGCCAAGGAATTGAATTGCTTCCTATATCTAGCACCAGAGTGTCAAATGATGGTTGCAAGTGGAGGAACCATAAATTGCTCTGGAAAGTGCCATAATATCAAGCTATCTACGGGAGAATATGTATTGAATATCCCAATGTTTTCCATTCCAATGGATGGTGTTGATGTTGTACTAGGAGTCAAATGGCTACAATCCTTGGGTACAATAGCTTTTAATTTTCAAGAACTTTTCATGAAATTTTGTGCGGAAGGAAAGGAAGTTGAATTAAGGGGTATTGCAGAGAAACTAGGAAATATAATCAGCTCTAATGGTATGACAAAGCTTCTAAAGAAGGAACAATGAGGCGTAATTGCACAATTATGTTCGCTAGAGGTTCCCACATTGAAATCATCTATTTCTCCAAATCTCCAAAAAGTCTTGGACAATCATTCCAAGTTATTTGAGACTCCCAAAGGCCTCCACGTATTCGTGATCATGGTCATTGGTGGGCCCTGGTATTGTAGCAATAATGCTACAACTCCCGGAACTCCCTTCTTTAATTTTATCAACCCGGTAGTTCGTAACAAACTTGGAAGCGACGGTGTTGTATGCACAAGTACTAGCTCTTGTCGCAGCTGTCACTTGGTCAGCTGGCACAAGTCCGCTAGGGGCTCAAGCCAACTTCTATGAGCTCTTAGAAGAAGCTTTTTAACTGGTGGACGAAAGCTAACTCAAAGGAAGCTAATCTACTTGCGGAAAGAAACTGAAAGCCAAAAAGAAATACAAACCCTAGCAAACCCTAGCAAACCCTAATTCTACCAACTAGTCCTACTGATGCACAAATGAGAATGCAAACTACGAGAAGAGATGCCATTACTTCTAGGAAGGTAAAATGCATGTGTCTAAGTTATCACTATCTGAAGAAAACATCTTTTTGTATTTTTGATTAAGTTATAAGAATTGTCATGCATGTGCTTTTAACTAGTTTTCCACTGTGCAGGGATGGATCAAGGGATGAAATGCTTTGGGAAAGGTTGGGATGGTACAGAGAGGGTCTAAGGGATACCTGACATTCTCTCTGAGAGTTTCACAAAGTTTGGATGACATGCAACCGTGTTTATGAACTTCTACAGGAAGTCTGCAGGGGTTTCTACAGGAAGTTCTGTAAGTCTTCTACAGGATGTTTCGAAATGGGATTTTGGAGCATGGATGGAGGGAAAAAGATGGAGGAATGATTATGGAGGTGAAATAGGGATGTGAAGAGGTCTAAGGCTCGGTGGATGAGGCTAAGGAGCGATTGGATTTGTTCAAGGGAGAGTGAAGCAATGTTGCACAAAAATTAGGGTTTTGGGAGCGAATGGCAAACGTGAAGCAAGGGTTCTAAGTAGAGGATGGAGCAGGTAGGTTGGATGGAGTATGTGCAGGTAAGGAAGGGTAATAGGTACTCTGCAAGTGGTTTTCCAAACTGAACAAACAAAGACATGCAAAAAAACAAAGATCTAGTTATGCTACCCTAATATGATCTAGCGAACAGTAATAAGAATGGACAGCAACTTTATTTGCAAGGAGACCATGTATATTAACTATGAAATGAAGCATTCACAGCTCTGAACATGTAACCAACTTCTGCAAATGAAAACCAAACACTAATGATTGCATGGTAAAGCAAAGTCAGTGTTTTTGTGGGCAGCAAAGTCATCCTAGTCATAGCTCCTGATCCCACTAAGGGAGAGGTGAAACCACAGACGTTTGTTGGCCCTTTTCTTGAAGCTTTTTCTGTTAACAACCTATCAAATAAATCTGAGCATGAAAATCTATTTTACTCATCAAAAAAACAAACTAAATAACAAAACAAGATTTAGATGAAAATTTTATTCTAAGAATGCAGCAAAGACACATAAAGATAATCAAAGGAGGTATTGGGCGCTTGAGATGGGCCCAACCCCAAGAGTTGTAGCCTCCTAAGAGAGATTTAGAGCTGGTGCAAAGCTAGATTCATCTTTATTGATCAAGAAATGAAGAGTTACATCAAAACTGTCCACAAGAAGAACTTGAACATGAGCTGAAAGCAAAGCTAGTCTATTGCATAAAAATCGAATTACAAAATGACTGCAACAAAGCTATGAAATGACTAACTACTAGCTACTATCTACTAGCTAACTAGCTAACCAAATTGACTAACTAGCTAATCCCAAAAATGACTACCAACTAGCTAACCCCAAATGAGGCCCTAAGCCTTCTTATTTATACAATTTGAGGACCCAACAGTCCTCCTAAAATTTAGGGACTTGGCTGCCCAAGACTTGTAGTTAACAGCAGTCCTACTTGACTTGCTTGGCTGCCCTTGTGCTCATTGATTTGGTGGCCTTTGAACTCCGAGCTGATGGTGGAGAATTCGAGGTAAGGGCCCATAAATGAGGGGGACACCTTCCTACAAATCCTCTAGCTTGTTCTCCCACGAATTTGGCTGCCAAGTGCTCATTAAGACCTTCAATTTTGTCTCCAAGTTGACCAAAAAGGCTACACAAAGCACCCATTAGACTTGTTGGCATAATGACTAACCAAATTCACTCTATTAACATAAAAATAATCAAAAACATGCAATAAACAAATGAGAATGGTGGACTAAGTCAATTTAGGAGGTTGAATGAGCCCAAATAATCATCCATTTTTGGGCCTCATCATCACCCCCTACTGAAAGTGTTGCTCATCCTCTGAGCAACCAATCTCTCTCCTCATCTTTGATGGCCCTGGTGGCCTCCTTGTCATGCCAAAACTTCTGAAGTGATGTCCTCTTTTCTTTCATGAAACCATGCTTCTTTGCTTCTTCCCACTGCCTGTTCCTTTTCCTAGTGAATTCTCAGCCTTGGTATGAGTGTGCAAGCATATTCGATCTGATGGCAGCAATGGTGGCGAAAGGAGATGAAACCAGTGGAGGATGGAAGAAAAGAGTGGTTGCATGTCTCCCCAAAAGTCTTCAGGCTTCAAATCCCTCTCCATAATGGATTCTAGCCTACCCAAAGGCTTCTACAGGATGTTTCTGGTAAAAATATAGAACTTCCTGTAGAAAGTTGAACCATGACTAAATTGTGTCCGAACCCTGAAAAGAATGAGTGTTCATAGAGGGGATGGATGTGCTTAGGGTGGCCAACACAGGTGCTGCCTCCTTAGCTAAAATCTCGACCGATTTCTCCTTTTGCTGCCCTTTTTCCAAACTTCCTGTAGAAAGTCCTGTAGTGGCTGTTTTCTGTCTTCCTGTAGAAACAGTCTTCACTGTTTTGGCCTGCTTAGCTGAGGGTGCCTTCTCCTTGACTGTGTTGTGGTTGCCTTGGGCGTGTTCCTACTTGTTTTGACATTTTTAGTCCTCTCTGCCCGTGTTTGAAACCATTTCTCCCTTGGTGTTTGTGCCTTCATTCCTCCCACAGTTTTGGCCTCAGCAGCTTGGCATTTCACTCATTCTTCTTGTTCCTTCTGTGGTGGTCTGTCTTGTGTTTCTTTTCCATGTCCTTCCACTGCTCCTCCTATTCTGCTTGTTTGAATTTTTATGCTTTTCCTAGCCTTAAAATACATGGATGCCTGCCTTTTTCTTTTTTCCTTTTTGTTTTGTAGATGTGCTTAGTGCAGCATGCGCAGCTGCTGCCTCCCTTGCCAACATTTCAGGGGATTTCTCTTTTTGTTGTTCTTTCCCTTCACTTCCTGTAGAAACCTCTATGCCTTCATGTTGCTCTGACTGTTTTTTCAGCAGTGCATTTTCCTCTTGTAGCTGGGATTTTTTAATGCTTCCAATGTGTCTCACCATGGCCAATTGTTCTCTTAATTCCTTTAGCTTGTCCTCCATGTGGTGTTGAGTGTTTTTTTCTAAATAAAATACTCAGGTGAGGAAGCAGGTAGAACTGAAAACAGAGGGATAGCTGAATTGTTAGCTTTTTCTAAAACCAAATAAGGAATTTCCCATGTGCTTCTCCTTACGAGATTACCTTGCAATATTTCCCTTTGTTTTAAACTGCTTTTATCCCGAAATTGACTCTCTGCTTTTTGAAAAAACAAATTTTTTTTTGACAGAACAATGGATAAATAACACAGGTTCTTTTCAGAGAGTAGGCAGATATGCAAATTCATTTCTTTTCACACAGGCTGGTTTCTATGGTTGCATATATTTTCTTTACAGTGGAATTTGAGAAAGAAGGCAACAAACTTTGAGTGCAGAGAAGGAAACAGAGAACTGTGTAGAACTCAGGGAAAATGTGCATGCATAATTTCAAACTTGACTCTTTTTCAATCCACTGATGTGTTTTTAATCATTCAAATAAGTCATGTGCAGATAGATTTCCCCAAGCCTACCTCATTTCAAGCTTGAATTTTGACAGAAATCTCAGGTTTCCATTCTGCAGAGCTGTTCTATGCGTTTCCTGTAGACGACTTCCTTCGTTTCCTGTATAACGTGATCATGCCTTTGGGTGAGCCCGATGCACTAGAGAAATTCGAAAATAGGTAGGAAACTCAGCGGAGGTCGATAGATTAAGCCGATTGTGGAAGCAGAGGATGTATACTTTGAGTGAGCATGATGCAAGTGCGAGTTGACTAACAGCTGAGCGCTCAGATTTCTGCGTGATTTTTGGAGTGAGGTGGCACATACGTGTGCTGGCTTATGCGACTGTTTTGCAATCATGAACTGCAGTGATCACTACTTGTTCTCTGCTTGAAATCTCATCGATTCAGTTGCACTGGAGTTAGACTGCCCATACTGGCCGTTTTTTGACTTTCACGTGCATGGCTGAGCCATGCATGCTGCGTGACTTGCTAGAGAACTGGACATCAAGTGAACCTTCGTAAATTCGTGGCTTAATTCCATCACTCCATTCGTTCATACAGTTCTTGAATTAGATTCATGCAATAGAGGAATAGGTTTTGTCATGTACCTGAAGCCAAACGGCTGCTTGTGAAGCTCCTTGCTGTTGCATGCTCTGATTCTTTGATTGAATGAGGCTTGGCTAATGATTTTTGGATTTATTTTCCTTGTGCAGGTGTCCTCTGGCCGGATCTGAGCTGCATACAATCGTATCCACGTTCAACTCTGCCCGTTCAAGCTGTTGCTGCTGCATGGTCACAAAACCAGAACTTCTTTTTGCCATTTCTCCCAAACGGTAGATCGGATTGATCTGAAACTCGGTGAGCATGTTCCTACCATCACTATGCATCTCCCATAGCAAAATCGTGATCAATGGATGCACGGATTTCGAGAAAAATGGAAAATTGCGGAAGATTTCAGAGCTCGATTTCTCGGAAACCGTGCATCGGAATCAGTTGAAACTGCTTGGGTAGGCTACTATCACCCATGTGCATCTCCCCATGAAACAGGTTTTGAAACGGATGCACGGTTATGGAGAAAATGCAAAAATGGCTGACGGTGATGGAGGTTGATTTCTTGGAAACCGTGCACCAGAATTGCATGAAACTGCTCAGGCATGTTTTCATCAACCTTGTACAATTCCCCATAAAACGGTTTGTCAAATGGATGCATGGTTTTCAAGTTATGGCATAAACAAATTCTGCTCTATGTGTTTTTGCTTCAAGGCACTTTGCATTTTGGTTGCATGGTATGACAAAATGAATTTTGGCTGTGATGCAGGTATGGATATGATGGAGGAGGAGTTGGAAGATTGCAGGAGGACTTCTGAACCTTTGAGGAAGCTACCATGCTTGCCAAACCACTTTTTGAGATCCATGTCTAGTTTCCCACAATTTCTACAGGAAGTTCCTGTAGAAGCACAATGAGAAGCACAAGGCGGTGGAAAAAATGATGGAGAAAGGCAAGGGATGGACACACAAGTGCTTGTAGGCCTAATCAACATATTCCCACCGTTAGATTCACTTTTGAAATTGGATTTGGTTCGTCCAAAGGTTCTACAGGATGTTTCCTGTAGAAATACAGAGCTTCCTGTAGAAGGCACAAGAAAAATTCCTTTAACCTTGATTTGAGTGCTCCTCCTGTCATGAAAAATCCTTCTTGCAACCTGCAATGTCACTGCTGCAACATGAAATTATTCAATGGAGATTAGCTTTATTTTTCTTTTCTTTTTTCTCTTTTTTTTTTGAAAAACAACTAGGGCGCCTCATGGAGGTTTTCACCCTAATTGCCTGCCCTGGGCGCCTTCAAGGGAGGTTTTCACCCAGAGATCTTATTCTCTTTTCTCTTTTTTTTTCAACCCATTGACCGCCTCATGGAGGTTTTCAATCAATGAGCCAATCTAAGGCGCCTCCGAGGAGGTTTTCACCTTAGATTTCTATTTTCCTCTTATTTTCATTTTTTTCATTTCTTTACTTTTTTCCTTTTTTTCTTTTTTTCGTTTTTCTACCCTACCCTACTTGAAAAACAAAATCATTTTCAAGTATAAGAATACTTCCAATGGAGCCATGTGCACATCGAGATTAGAGACAAGATGATGTGAAGGCTCGGAATGCATGCTTTGACAACTATCCAAATTTCAGAGACAAAATGATCTGACTTTGAAAGTACAAAACATAGCTAAGGAAGAGAGTACTGCTGCAACTTAGTGACTGTCTGGAACCATGTCTCAATATAGCTTTGATATCCTTGGTTCTTTTGCTGATCTGGATCATTCTTCATGTCACCTTCTAACATGAACTTCTCATCTTCCTCTTTTTGCTGATCTTTCTCTTGAGTACATGGAAGGTTTGATGGTAACCATGAGGGAACTCTCTCGATCTCTGATTCTGATCTCTTCTCTTCATCAAGTGCAGCCCATGGTTCTTTGATCTCCTCTTTGGAATCTTCTTTTGCTTTTGGTCCTTCAATGTTGTCAATATAATCTTTGCTTTGCAACACTCTTCCTGAGCTTTGGCGAAGATCATTGGTCTCAAGAGGAGTTGTTTGGATATGTTGTGCCTCAGATTTGCAATGGGGTTGAGATGCTCCATTGTGTGGTTTTGGAAATGGTACGGGTAGTTGGGTGGAGGTGTGAAATTGAGATGGAGATGGATGGCATTGTGGTTGGGTAGGCATTTGGGGTTGCCTTGGTGGAGGAGGAGGTGATGGTTGTGGATGAGCAGGTGGTGGAGGAAAATGAGCGGGATGAGAGTTGTACTGGGGCCTCCACTCTTGATAAGGTGCATTCCACTGAGGCTGTGGCTGAGCATAAGAGTGAAATGAATGAGCAACTGGTTGGGTATAATATGGATCTGTGAAGGAACAAGGAGGATATGACCAAGGAGGAGGTGTAGACCAGGAAGGATGAGCAGGGGGATCCCAAGAAGGCATGAAAGTGGCTTGATAAGGGTAATAATAGGTCTCGGGTATCCCTTGCAGTTCCTGCTGGTAAGATCTAGGTCCCTGTGGCCTCCTTTGGTTCATATAATAGAGTGATTCAGTGGCTCCCTTGGCTCTTTGATATGCAGCTTTGATTCTGGGCAAGGAAGGGCACTGATCTGTAGGATGGTATTCTTCACATACAAAACACACTTCTAGGGAGTGCATTGGACATTTGTTCCTAGGATGCTTTTTAACGCACCTAGGACAAAAGATGACCAAAGCCCTCTTGGCTTCTTCTTGCTTCTTTTGGATCAGCAAGGTATCCAGTTGCATGGCAAGAAACTGCCTCATATCACTCTTGAAATCTTTGATCTGATTTTGAAATTCATCTTTGGACAAGATGTTGCTCCCAACATTTCTGCTTGTAGCCATTTGCTCCAGAGGAATGTTTTCTTCTTCTTCTCCCCTAGAGGTTCTTTAAATATGCCTTGATGTCCACCCAGGGGTTCTTTAATCACAGCCATCGAAGAAGAGATAACGTTGGCTGTGTGAAGCAGTGGGGGGTTGTGCAATCATTTTTCTAACTTATCTCTACTCCTACAAGGCATGAAATGAAATCTTTTTGGTTGATTTTTTTCTTTTTTCTACTTCTACCTACAAAATTGAAATAGATTGAACTGCAACTAACTATCTTGCTAAAATGAAAATGCGGAATTGAAATGAAAGCAGGAAAGGACTAATCTATTTTGCTCAAATGAAATTGCACGAATGGAAATGCTAGTCTACGCTTGCAGAATTGAAATGCTAATCTATGCTTGCAGAAATGAAATTGCGGAATTGAAATGCTAATCTATGCTTGCAGAAATGAAATTGCGGAATTGAAATGCTAATCTATGAAAGCAAGAAATGCTAATCTACTTTTGCATAAATGAAATTGCATAATGGAAATGAAATAAACTACTTAGCAGAAGGTTGTAGTAGAAAATAGAAGAATAGCAACAATCACCAATACTCTGCCGCTTCCCCGGCAACGGCGCCAAAAAGATGGTGGGCCCCAGTATTGTAGCAATAATGCTACAACTCCCGGAACTCCCTTATTTAATTTTATCAACCCGGTAGTTCGTAACAAACTTGGAAGCGACGGTGCTGTATGCACATGTACTAGCTCTTGCCGCAGATGTCACTTGGTCAGCTGGCACAAGTCCGCTAGGGGCTCAAGCCAACTTCTATGAGCTCTTAGAAGAAGCTTTTTAACTGATGGACGAAAGCTAACTCAAAGGAAGCTAATCTAATTGTGGAAAGAAACTGAAAGCCAAAAAGAAATACAAACCCTAGCAAACCCTAATTCTACCAACTAGTCCTACTGATGCACAAATGAGAATGCAAACTACGAGAAGAGATGTCATTACTTCTAGGAAGGTAAAATGCATGTGTCTAAGTTATCACTATCTGAAGAAAACATCTTTTTGTATTTTTGATTAAGTTATAAGAATTGTCATGCATGTGCTTTTAACTAGTTTTCCACTGTGCAGGGATGGATCAAGGGATGAAATGCTTTGGGAAAGGTTGGGATGGTACAGAGAGGGTCTAAGGGATACCTGAAATTCTCTCTGAGAGTTTCACAAAGTTTGGATGACATGCAACCGTGTTTATGAACTTCTACAGGAAGTCTGCAGGGGTTTCTACAGGAAGTTCTGTAAGTCTTCTACAGGATGTTTCGAAATGGGAGTTTGGAGCATGGATGGAGGGAAAAAGATGGAGGGATGAGTATGGAGGTGAAATAGGGATGTGAAGAGGTCTAAGGCTCGGTGGATGAGGCTAAGGAGCGATTGGATTTGTTCAAGGGAGAGTGAAGCAATGTTTCACAAAAATTAGGGTTTTGGGAGCCAATGGCAAACGTGAAGCAAGGGTTCTAAGTAGAGGATGGAGCAGGTAGGTTGGATGGAGTATGTGCAGGTAAGGAAGGGTAATAGGTACTCTGCAAGTGGTTTTCCAAACTGAACAAACAAAGACATGCAAAAAAACAAAGATCTAGTTATGCTACCCTAATATGATCTAGCGAACAGTAATAAGAATGGACAGCAACTTTATTTGCAAGGAGACCATGTATATTAACTATGAAATGAAGCATTCACAGCTCTGAACATGTAACCAACTTCTGCAAATGAAAACCAAACACTAATGATTGCATGGTAAAGCAAAGTCAGTGTTTTTGTGGGCAGCAAAGTCATCCTAGTCACAGCTCCTGATCCCACTAAGGGAGAGGTGAAACCACAGACGTTTGTTGGCCCTTTTCTTGAAGCTTTTTCTGTCAACAACCTATCAAATAAATCTGAGCATGAAAATCTATTTTACTCATCAAAAAAACAAACTAAATAACAAAACAAGATTTAGATCTAAATAGCAAATTTTATTCTAAGAATGCAGCAAAGACACATAAAGATAATCAAAGGAGGTATTGGGCGCTTGAGATGGGCCCAACCCCAAGAGCTGTAGCCTCCTAAGAGAGATTTAGAGCTGGTGCAAAGCTGGATTCATCTTTATTGATCAAGAAATGAAGAGTTACATCAAAACTAACCACAAGAAGAACTTGAACATGAGCTGAAAGCAAAGCTAGTCTATTGCATAAAAATCGAATTACAAAATGACTGCAACAAAGCTATGAAATGACTAACTACTAGCTACTATCTACTGGCTAACTAGCTAACCAAATTGACTAACTAGCTAATCCCAAAAATGACTACCAACTAGCTAACCCCAAATGAGGCCCTAAGCCTTCTTATTTATACAATTTGAGGACCCAACAGTCCTCCTAAAATTTAGGGACTTGGCTGCCCAAGACTTGTAGTTAACAGCAGTCCTACATGACTTGCTTGGCTGCCCTTGTGCTCATTGATTTGGTGGCCTTTGAACTCCGAGCTGATGGTGGAGAATTCGAGGTAAGGGCCCATAAATGAGGGGGACACCTTCCTACAAATCCTCTAGCTTGTTCTCCCACGAGTTTGGCTGCCAAGTGCTCATTAAGACCTTCAATTTTGTCTCCAAGTTGACCAAAAAGGCTACACAAAGCACCCATTAGACTTGTTGGCATAATGACTAACCAAATTCACTCTATTAACATAAAAATAATCAAAAGCATGTAATAAACAAATGAGAATGGTGGACTAAGTCAAATTAGGAGGTTGAATGAGCCCAAATAATCATCCATTTTTGGGGCTCATCAGTCATGCTATTCATTTGATTCCAGGAAGTGTTCCTCCAAACATCAAGCCATACAGATGTCCCTATGCTCAAAAGAGTGAAATTGAATGTATGGTTGCAGAAATGCTAGAGGTTGGTATAATTCGACCTAGTCAAAGTTCTTTCTCTGCTCTAGTAGTACTGGTGCGCAAGAAGGATGGATCATGGTGCATGTGTCCAGATTATAGGGAGCTCAACAAGCTTAGTATTAAAGATAAATTTCCCATTCCTGACATTGATGAATTATTGGATGAATTGCATGGATCAATTTAGTTGGAGCTTCGTTCAGGATATCATCAAATCAGAATGAAGACTGAAGACATTCTGAAAATAGCATTTAGAACTCATGAGGGTCATTATGAATCTTTGGTCATGCCTTTTGGCACTACCAATGCACCTTCTACATTTCAAGGTTTGATGAATTTGATTTTCAAACCCTTCCTTAGAAAATTTGTGTTAGTAATTTTTGATGATATACTAATCTACAGCAAGTCTTGGAAGGATCATGTTGAACATGTTGACAGGGTGCTCAAACTATTGGAGGAGAAACAATTATATGCAAAAGGCTCCAAATGTTTTTTTGTAGTACAAGAGGTGGAATATCTAGGTCATATTATATCTCATGAAGGTTTTAAGGTAGACCCTAGCAAAATTAAAGCCATTAAGGAAGGGAAATCCCCACATCCATAAAGCATCTGCGAGGATTTCTCGGGTTGACGGGGTATTATCGCAATTTTGTTAAGAATTATGGGAGAATAGTAGCACCTCTAACAACATTATTGAAGAAAGATTCATTTTCATGGACTCCAGAAGTAACAAAGGCCTTCAAACATCTTAAAGAGACAATGTGCCAAGCACCAGTCTTAGCTACACCGGACTTCACAAAAACCTTTATTTTGGAATGTGATGCTTTAGGAAATGGAATTGGTGTTGTTTTAATGCAAGATGAAAGACCCATTGCTTTCAAAATTCATCCAATCAAAGGAAAGTATTTACAAAAAGCTATTTATGAGAAGTAAATGTTGGCAATACTACATGCACTTAAGAAATGGCGACCCTGCCTAATGGGAAGATATTTCAAGGTAAAAATGGATCATGATAGTCTTAAATGATTTTTAGAACAAAGATTATCCTCTGAAGAGCAAAAAAAATGGGTAACAAAGATGTTGGGTTATGACTTTGAAATCATCTACAAAAAAGGGAAGCAAAATGCTATGGCAGATGCACTCTCAAGAAAGGATGGGGATATTGAAGCATTGTTGTGTGCCATTTCTATTATCCAACCAGATTGGATAAACAAAGCAAGGGATGAATGGAAAAATGACAAAGAAGTGTGGGCACTCATTCAAAAGCTACAACAAGATCCCAGTACATTTGATACATTTAGCTCGAAAAATGATTCGTTATAGTACAAAGATCGCTTATACCTATGTAAGAATTCCCAACTCAAACAAAAGATTCTTATGGAATTTCACACTTCTCCCTTAGGAGGGCACTCAGGATTTTTAAAAACTTACCACAGGGTTAAGAAGGAAGTATTTTGGGATGGCCTTAAATCGGATATTCAAAATTTTGTGGTGGAATGTTTGGTTTGCCAACAAAATAAAGTTAAAACAATTAATACCCCAGGTCTATTACAACCTTTATCACTTCCAAGCCAATGTTGGGAGGAGGTTTCAATGGATTTTATCGCAAGGTTACCCAAGTCCGTAGGAGAGAGTGTCATCATGGTGGTAGTTGAGAGACTTACCAAGTATGCACACTTTTGTGCATTATTGCATCCATTTAAAGCCAATATATTTTCTACTGCATTTATGGAAACAATTCAAAAGCTACATGGAAACCCAAAGATTATTGTAAGCAACAGAGATCCCATTTTCACTAGAAATTTTTGGACAGAATTATTTTCTTGTCTCGGTACTCAGTTAGCTCATAGCTCATCTTATCATCCTCATTATAATGGGAAAATTGAGATAGTAAACAAATGTTTGGAAGGATATCTTTCTTGCTTTGTATCTGATAAACAGACACAGTGGGTCAAATGGTTGCCTCTAGCTGAATGGTAGTATAACACTTCCTTCCATACTACAACAAAAATGACCCCATTTATGGCACTTTATGGATATCATCCACCATCCATCACATCATATTTAAGAGAAAATTCTAAGGTTCAAGCAGTGGAACATCACATCAAGCATCAACAACAATTTCTCCAACTCTTAAAGGATAACCTCACGTTGGCGTAGAATAAAATGAAACAACAGGCAGATCAACATCGCAACGAAAGAATTTTTGATATAGGTGACTGGGTATTCCTACGGCTACAAACATATAAACAAATTTCCCTTAAGCAATCTAAGAAGGATAATAAATTATCACCAATGTATTATGGTTCGTACAAGGTGTTGCAAAAGATTGGTACTATGGCATACAAATTGGAGCTTCCTGCAGCTTCCCGAGTGCACCCAGTTTTCCATGTTTCATGTTTAAAGAAGGTTATAGGTGACAAGCTCCCAATTCAAACAATATTGCCAAAACTTGATGAGGAAGGAAAAATCATATTGGAACCAAAGCAGTCACAGAAACAAGAACTTGACAGCTATGAAATCGATCAATTTCGGAGTATCTCATCAAGTGGAAGAACTTATCTGCTGAAGATTCCACATGGGAGGATGATAATTTTATACAGAAGCATCCAAAACTACTCAAGCATTGAGGAAAACACTTTTCGGAAGCAGAGGGGCATGTTAGGTCCCTATAATACTAGCAATTCCCCCATTATTATTGTCATTGTATCCCTTATTGATATTATCATGCCCCTATTGTCCCCAGATTGTTATTAGGGTGCCCCATAGAAACCCATTATTTTTATTGTTGTGCCCTTATGTTATTACTATTATGTCGACTTGATTATATTGTAACCCCTTAGACTCCCATATATAGAAGGGAGGTTTAGTCATTTGTATCATCCAAGAGTTGATCATTTGTGTAATGTGTTAGACTCTGTCTTGTATGTCAGTGTGAGATTGATTCTTCTTCAAAACCCTATTTTGAAGAAGAAATCATTAAATGTGGTTTTTTAAAATATGTATCAAATTCTCCAGCTCTTCAAAAGGCAGCAGCTTCCTCAGCTCCTATCTCTGCAAAAGCACAAACAAAAGAAAACAAAACATCATCAGCAATCAGAGGCAAAGCAAGTTACAAGCTATTTGGAGAGGTCTCACTGGAAATCCCAAACAAACTTCATTGTCACAACTATTGAATCAAATGATTGTGTTAGCGTTGGGAATGCCCTGCATCTTATTCATCAACGGAATGTGATCGGAGGTGATTTTGTGCCTGTTAGTGGTGACTCTGTGAGTAATATGTCTTTGAGGCAAGTTCTGCAAGAACACAAGGAGAATAAAGAAGGCCTCGAGTTATTGAAGATTTCCATTGAGAAAGAAGGCTATACTGGCAAGGTTGTTATTGGCATGGATGTAGCTGCTTCCGAGTTTTACACTGAGAAGGATCATGCAGTTCATTTTACACAGGAATTTGAATCTTTATACCAATGGACCTGTAGGTGGCGGTGGCATCAGGTCTTTCACTTCCATTGCAAATAAAGTATGGACTCTGTATGAGCAAGTATCCATTGCGGCTATGGACTGTGGGCATCTGGAAATTGCAAAGGAATACATTCAAATTCTTTTGAAGAAGTTTCCAGATAGTACCAGAGTAGGCAGGCTGGAAGGAATGTGGTTTGAGGCTAAAGGATCCTGGACACGAGCAGACAAAGTTTACTCAGGCCTATTGGAAGAGCATCCATTGGAAGAGCATGGAGGGAACTTGTAGACTTATACATTTCTCTTCAAATGTGTAAGCAGGCAGCTTTTTGTTTTGAAAAGCTAATACTTGCTCAACCATCAAATCCATTCTTTCACTTATCATATGCTTGGCGGTCTTGAAAATTTTAAACCGGCAAAAAAAAAAAAAAAATATTATGCTGTGGCTATCGACTTGAGTGGGGGAAGAAATATTCGAGCTTTGTATGGTGTGTGCTTGTGTGGAGTGGCCATCAATCAAATAACGAAGGGTCGTGATAAAGATGAAAAAGAAGGCTCAGAGTTACACTTTCTTGCAGCGGCCTCTTTAGTTAAGAATTATAAACAAAGATCTCCCGACAGGGCCCCTCTAGTCATTTCTGCTCTTGAACAGATGAAGGCCTTTTCATCATAGTTGTCATTGACATCAAATGGAAGCCTACAATTTTTATAATTCATTACTTTTTTGTCTTTGCGGAAGGATAATGTTGTACTTTATCTCATATATTTTCTTCGAGACTCCTCTGCTGCAGCAACTCTCTCCTCGCCCTTTTGAGGATTTACAATCCACGTGCTCTATAAAAACCGGGACAAATCAAATCAACTCAATTCAAACACCACCTATAAATACAAAAGCTAATCAGATTCAAGAGATTCCCTCAGGATTTAGTATACGAAAGGATCGAGATTTCATTTTCCGGGGGCATTATAAAAGCTTTTATGTTTCATTCGATATCGATTGTGTAGTGAAGAGCATGGCCGAACAGGTCTTGGAAGGGAGTCAGCCAGTGGATCTCGAGAATAATCCTTCAGGCATCATTCCCACCCTCCAGAATATAGTGTCCACTGTAAACTTGGATTGCAAATTGGACTTGAAAGCCATTGCTCTTCAAGCTGGAAATGCAGAGTACAATCCCAAGCGTTTTGCAGCAGTCATAATGAGAATAAGGGAGCCCAAAACTACAACACTGATATTTGCATCAGGGAAGATGGCACAAATGTTTATATTGGATATCAAGGAAGCAAAATCCTAATGAGGGGCTGAAACAATGTACAATGTGGATCTGAATTGTTCTTCCCCCAGCTATTTTTCTAGAGTTGTTGAGGGCTAGGACTGCCTATAGGCACTTTTAATTGGATTATGCGTAATAATTGAAATTCAAAACATCAGGAAAACAGTATATTCGCATCAGATAGTTGATGGCCGCATTGATTTTTTTATATATATTTCGTTGTTTTATGATAGAACCCTTTGCAGATGAATTAAAGATATCAGTAAAGTGGCAATCGTTCCAATATGTGGGCATTCGATTCATCTAAAAGAGCATATGTGGCAGTTTGACCCATATTTTAGAAATTTCCATAGAGTGGCAAAGCGTATCTCCAGAAATTTGAGAGCACTTGCAAAGTGGCATTCAAAGGTTCGATTGCCTGTTTCTGTCTTCACGCTGGAATAATGGAAGGCTTTTCTATCTTTAAGAGCAGATGGAGGATTCTTTTCTATCTTCATGGCTTTAGTTGAAACAGTGCCCCTATTTTTGGGGTCGATTTTTTTTCCCCTATGCAGAGTTTATTTATTGTATTTAAAAAAAAATCATTGGTAAGAGTGAGGGGAAGAGAGTTCTGGGCACTGGTGGAGGAGAGAGAGCAGAGCTTCATTGTACAGCTGATTGACAGAGATTTTAATTAAAAAATGCAGCTCTGACCCCTGAGATTCCTGTGGTATGAAATTTAACATTTGTCTTTTCTTATGTCTCATATGTAGCCTGTTATGTGTTCATGTCATTTCATGATCGTTTCTATTTGAACAAATGAAGTGTTAAGGTAGAATTCATAACTTATATGCTCTGCCTTTAAATTTGTTCATATTTAATGTTTCTTCTATTTGACAAGGATTCATCTTCTATGCCCTTGTCAGCTCCTCAGCGGTCTTGCCATTCCATTTAATCTCAATTTGATGTTAAACTTTCTTACCTACCTTGCCTCAGGGGATAATCTATGTTTTTGATTACATTTCTCTATTCAAGCTGTTACTTTGCCCATGTAGCCCAGAAAAACCCCATCATTTTATTAAAAACCCCCTTTTATCAATTTACTATCCTAAAATCAGTTTCTTTTGAAGTCATCTTAGCCCCTTTTAGAAAAGTTTTTGCTGAGATAGACTGGAGAGAGCCCTCTCCTGTCCTCGTAGGGCTAGCTACGAGGCTAAGTGGTTTGATGTTGCCTTGGATTTTGCCTTCTTCAGCCTGAGGCCAGATTCGAGTGCTAACATATTGGCGACCATACTGGGGAGAAAAAACTTGTTTGTGGGTTGATGTGTTTTTTTATAAGCTACAGATGGAGCCTGAAGTTATGCCAGGTAGCCTTCGAAACGCTTTTGCTTTGCATTAGCGAAAGTAGATAAACGTTGCTTCAGTCAATCTCTGGTCTAGCTTGTAAACATGACATTTAACTTGTTAATTACCCCAGTACATGTATCAAGTTCAGATTTGATTGTTGATGGTGGACAGCAGTCAGACACATATGCAGGCTGAACCATTCACCTGGCGACTCCAACTCGATCCAGACATTCCAGTGCTTGTTGATTCACTCATGCAATGGTGGGGTATGTGTCAAACCCTGCCCTGTGTGAAGCTGTAGAAGAAATAAGAAATGAGTTAGCAGATTCTGAAATTGATGAAGATTTTTTTAGTGCCTTGCTTCATTGGTTGAAATCTACAAAGTTCCCTTGTTTCAAAACTAGATTTTGCGATTTAGTTTTTGAAAGAATTGAAAAGGAGATTCAATGTTTAGATGAGTAGATCCAGTCATATGATTTCCAAGACCCTAAAAAGTTCTTGGAAATCCTTCCTCCATTGAAATAAGAAATCATAGAATTGCCTATAGATGTTTACATTGACAGTGTGCAGCTGGAAGTATGTATTGCAGAGTTGGGGCAGCCAACAGAGTCTGGCTTCCACGATCCAATGGCAACATACATGGACACGTTTTTCAGTTTGATTGATAGATCAGGCTGTCTTGTACGTGACCAGGCTCATTACGTGCATGAAGAGCTGCCAGCAATTACATCTGTGTCCTGGCGGAAGCATTCTCGAGCGGCATCATTCTTAGGTTTACTTGAATGGTTAATCTGGAATTTCAGTATTAACTGATCTATTGTTTTTACAGCAAAGTAGGGTAGATTTTGTAAATAAATAAGCAGCCAAAGGGCAGCATTTCATTCTGAGTTTCATTTACAGTTTAGTTTGAAGTTTGTCGAGTCAGTCTTTCAATCAATTCAGTCAGTTTCCAGTTAATAAGTTGAGTCTGCGGTTGTGTCTATTTGTTGAAATAATGGACTCCATTTCCCAATGGATGGAGGCACTGTCTACTCTCCCAAAGTTCTGCGGTTCTTGGCACCTCCACGAAGCGGCAGCCGCCATCCCAAGTGTAGCCGATGTTAGACTCCGTCTTGTATGTCAGTGTGAGATTGATTCTTCTTCAAAACCCTGTTTTGAAGAAGAAATCATTAAATGTGGTTTTTTAAAATATGTATCATATTCTCCAGCTCTTCAAAAGGCAGCAGCTTCCTCAGCTCCTATCTCTGCAAAAGCACAAACAAAAGAAAATAAAACATCATCAGCAATCAGAGGCAAAGCAAGTTACAAGCTATTTGGAGAGGTCTCACTGGAAATCCCAAACAAACTTCATTGTCACAGCTTTTGAATCAAATGATTGTGTTAGCGTTGGGAATGCCCTGCGTCTTATTGATCAACGGAATGTGATCCGAGGTGATTTTGTGCCTGTTAGTGGTGACTCTGTGAGTAATATGTCTTTGAGGCAAGCTCTGCAAGAACACAAGGAGAATAAAGAAGGCCTCGAGTTATTGAAGATTGCCATTGAGAAAGCAGGCTATACTGGCAAGGTTGTTATTGGCATGGATGTAGCTGCTTCCGAGTTTTACACTGAGAAGGATCATGCAGTTCATTTTACACAGGAATTTGAATCTCTTTATACCAATGGACCTGTAGGTGGCAGTGGCATCAGGTCTTTCATTGCCATTGCAAATAAAGTATGGACTTTGTATGAGCAAGTATCCATTGCGGCTATGGACTGTGGGCATTTGGAAATTGCAAAGGAATACATTCAAATTCTTTTGAAGAAGTTCCCATACAGTACCAGAGTAGGTAGGCTGGAAGGAATGTGGTTTGAGGCTAAAGGATTCTGGACACGAGCAGACAAAGTTTACTTAGGCCTATTGGAAGAGCATCCATTGGAAGAGCATGGAGGGAACTTGTAGACTTATACATTTCTCTTCAAATGTGTAAGAAAGCAGCTTTTTGTTTTGAAAAGCTAATACTTTCTCAACCATCAAATCCATTCTTTCACTTATCATATGCTTGGCGGTCTTGAAAATTTTAAACCGGCAAAAAAAAAAAAAAAAATATTATGCTGTGGCTATCGACTTGAGTGGGGGAAGAAATACTCGAGCTCTGTATGGTGTGTGCTTGTGTGGAGCGGCCATCAATCAAATAACGAAGGGCCGTGGTAAAGATGAAAAAGAAGGCTCAAAGTTACACTTTCTTGCAGCGGCCTCTTTAGTTAAGAATTATAAACAAAGATCTCCCGACAAGGCCCCTTTAGTCATTTCTGCTCTTGAACAGATGAAGGCCTTTTCATCATAGTTGTCATTGACATCAAATGGAAGCCTGCAATTTTTATAATTCATTACTTTTTTGTCTTTGCGGAAGGATAATGTTGTACTTTATCTCATATATTTTCTTCGAGACTCCTCTGCCGCAGCAGCTCTCTCCTTGCCCTTTTGAGGATTTACAATCCACATGCTCTATAAAAACCGGGACAAATCAAATCAACTCAATTCAAACACCACCTATAAATACAAAAGCTAATCAGATTCAAGAGATTCCCTCAGGATTTAGTATACGAAAGGATCGAGATTTCATTTTCTGAGGGCATTATAAAAGCTTTTTTGTTTCATTCGATATCGATTGTATAGTGAAGAGCATGGCCGAACAGGGCTTGGAAGGGAGTCAGCCAGTGGATCTCGAGAAGCATCCTTCAGGCATCGTTCCCACCCTCCAGAATATAGTGTCCACTGTAAACTTGGATTGCAAATTGGACTTGAAAACCATTGCTCTTCAAGCTCAAAATGCAGAGTACAATCCCAAGTGTTTTGCAGCAGTCATAATGAGAATAAGGGAGCCCAAAACTACAGCACTGATATTTGCATCAGGGAAGATGGCACAAATGTTTATATTGGATATCAAGGAAGCAAAATCCTAATGAGGGGCTGAAACAATGTACAATGTGGATCTGAATTGTTCTTCCCCCAACTAATTTTCTAGAGTTGTTGAGGGCTAGGACTACCTATAGGCACTTTTAATTGGATTATGCGTAATAATTGAAATTCAAAACATCAGGAAAACGGTCTATTCGCATCAGATAGTTGATGGGCGCATTGAGTTTTTTATATATATGTCGTTGTTTTATGATAGAACCGTCTGCAGATGAATTAAAGATATCAGTAACGTGGCAATCGTTCCAATATGTGGGCATTCGATTCATCTAAAAGAGCATATGTGGTAGTTTGACCCATATTTTAGCAATTTCCCTAGAGTGGCAAAGCGTATCTCCAGAAATTTGAGAGCACTTGCAAAGTGGCATTCAAAGGTTCGATTGCCTATTTTTGTCTTCACGCTGGAATAATGGAAGGCTTTTCTATCTTTAAGAGCAGATGGAGGATTCTTTTCTATCTTCATGGCTTTAGTTGAAACAACGCCCCTGTTTTTGGGGTCGATTTGTTTTCCCCTATGCAGAGTTTATTTATTGTATTAAAAAAAATCATTAGTAAGAGTGAGGGGAAGAGAGTTCTGAGCGTTGGTGGAGGAGAGAGAGCAGAGCTTCATTGTACAGCTGATTGACAGAGATTTTAATTAAAAAATGCAACTCCGACCCCTGAGATTCCTGTGGTATGAAATTTAACATTTGTCTTTTCCTATGTCTCATATGTAGCCTATTATGTGTTCATGTCATTTCATGATCGTTTCTATTTGAACAAATGAATTGTTAAGGTAGAATTCATAATTTATATGCTCTGCCTTTAAATTTGTTCATATTTAATGTTTTCTTCAGTTTGACAAGGATTCATCTTCTATGCCCTTGTCAGCTCCTCAGCGGTCTTGCCATTCCATTTAATCTCAATTTGATGTTAAACTTTCTTACCTACCTTGCCTCAGGGGATAATCTATGTTTTTGATTACATTTCTTTGTTCAAGCTGTTACTTTGCCCATGCAGCCCAAAAAAACCCCATAATTTTACTAAAACCCCCCTTTTATCAATTTACTAACCTAAAATCAGTTTCTTTTGAAGTCATCTTAGCCCCTTTTAGAAAAGTTTTTGCTGAGATAGACTAGAGAGAGCCCTCTCCTGTCCTCGTAGGGCTAGCTATGAGGCTAAGTGGTTTGATGTTGCCTTGGTTTTTGCCTTCTTCAGCCTGAGGCCAAATTCGAGTGCTAACATATTGGCGACCATACTGGGGAGAAAAAACTTTTTTGTGGGTTGATGTGTTTGTTTTATAAGCTACAGACGGAGCCTGAAGTTATGCCAGGTAGCCTTCGAAACGCTTTTGCTTTGCATTAGCGAAAGTAGATAAACGCTGCTTCAGTCAATCTCCGGTCTAGCTTGTAAATGTGACATTTAACTTGTTAATTACCCCAGTACATGTATCAAGTTCAGATCTAATTGTTGATGGTGAACAGCAGTCAGACACACATGCAGGCTGAACCATTCACCTGGCGACTCCAACTCGATCCAGACATTCCAGTGCTTGTTGATTCACTCATGCAATGGTGGGGTATGTGTCAAACCCTGCCCTGTGTGAAGCTGTAGAAGAAATAAGAAATGAGTTAGCAGATTCTGAAATTGATGAAGATTTTTTTAGTGCCTTGCTTCATTGGTTGAAATCTACAAAGTTCCCTTGTTTCAAAACTAGATTTTGCGAGTTAGTTGTTGAAAGAATCGAAAAGGAGATTCAATGTTTAGATGAGCAGATCCAGTCATATGATTTCCAAGACCCTAAAATGTTCTTGGAAATCCTTCCTCCATTGAAACAAGAAATCATAGAATTGCCTACAGATGTTTACATTGACAGTGTGTAGCTGGAAGTATGTATTGCAGAGTTGGGGCAGCCAACAGAGTCTGGCTTCCACGATCCAATGGCAACATACGTGGACACGTTTTTCAGTTTGATTGATAGATCAGGCTGTCTTGTACGTGACCAGGCTCATTACGTGCATGAAGAGCTGCCAACAATTACATCTATGTCCTGGCGGAAGCATTCTCGAGCGGCATCATTCTTAGGTTTACTTGAATGGTTAATCTGGCATTTCAGTATTAACTGATCTATTTTTTTTACGGCAAAGTAGGGTAGATTTT
The DNA here is from genome assembly GCA_031772625.1 of Pinus tabuliformis. Lineage (NCBI taxonomy): Eukaryota > Viridiplantae > Streptophyta > Pinopsida > Pinales > Pinaceae > Pinus > Pinus tabuliformis. The sequence goes on along the minus strand of CM062805.1, from coordinate 736,415,702 downwards.
GTAAATAAATAAGCAGCCAAAGGGCAGCATTTCATTCTGAGTTTCATTTACAGTTTAGTTTGAAGTTTGCCGAGTCAGTCTTTCAATCAATTCAGTCAGTTTCCAGTTAATAAGTTGAGTCTACAGTTGTGTCGATTTGTTGAAATAATGGACTCCATTGCCCAATGGATGGAGGCACTGTCTGCTCTCCCAAAGTTCTGCGGTTCTTGGCACCTCCACGAAGCGGCAACCGCCATCCCAAGTGGAGCCGATGTTAGACTCCGTCTTGTATGTCAGTGTGAGACTGATTCTTCTTCAAAACCCTGTTTTGAAGAAGAAATCATTAAATGTGGTTTTTTAAAATATGTATCATATTCTCCAGCTCTTCAAAAGGCAGCAGCTTCCTCAGCTCCTATCTCTGCAAAAGCACAAACAAAAGAAAACAAAACATCATCAACAATCAGAGGCAAAGCAAGTTACAAGCTATTTGGAGAGGTCTCACTGGAAATCCCAAACAAACTTCATTGTCACAACTTTTGAATCAAATGATTGTGTTACCGCTGGGAATGCCCTGCGTCTTATTGATCAACGGAATGTGATCCGAGGTGATTTTGTGCCTGTTAGTGGTGACTCTGTGAGTAATATGTCTTTGAGGCAAGTTCTGCATGAACACAAGGAGAATAAAGAAGGCCTCGAGTTATTGAAGATTTCCATTGAGAAAGCAAGCTATACTGGCAAGGTTGTTATTGGCATGGATGTAGATGCTTCCGAGTTTTACACTGAGAAGGATCATGCAGTTCATTTTACACAGGAATTTGAATCTCTTTATACCAATGGACCTGTAGGTGGCGGTGGCATCAGGTCTTTCATTGCCATTGCAAATAAAGTATGGACTTTGTATGAGCAAGTATCCATTGCGGCTATGGACTGTGGGCATTTGGAAATTGCAAAGGAATACATTCAAATTATTTTGAAGAAGTTTCCAGACAGTACCAGAGTAGGTAGGCTGGAAGGAATGTGGTTTGAGGCTAAAGGATCCTAGACACGAGCAGACAAAGTTTACTCAGGCCTATTGGAAGAGTACCATTGGAAGAGCATGGAGGGAACTTGTAGACTTATACATTTCTCTTCAAATGTGTAAGCAGGCAGCTTTTTGTTTTGAAAAGCTAATACTTGCTCAACCATCAAATCCATTCTTCCACTTATCATATGCTTGGCGGTCTTGAAAATTTTAAACCGGAAAAAAAAAAAAAATATATATATATATATATATATATATATATATATATATATATGCTGTGGCTATCGACTTGAGTGGGGGAAGAAATACTCGAGCTCTGTATGGTGTGTGCTTGTGTGGAGCGGCCATCAATAAAATAACGAAGGGTCGTGGTAAAGATTAAAAAGAAGGCTCAGAGTTACACTTTCTTGCAGCGGCCTCTTTAGTTAAGAATTATAAACAAAGATCTCCCGACAAGGCCCCTTTAGTCATTTCTACTCTTGGACAGATGAAGACCTTTTCATCATAGTTGTCATTGACATCAAATGGAAGCCTGCAATTTTTATGATTCATTGCTTTTTTGTCTTTGCGGAAGGATAATGTTGTACTTTATCTCATATATTTTCTTCGAGACTCCTCTGCCGCAGCAGCTCTCTCCTCGCCCTTTTGAGGATTTACAATCCACATGCTCTATAAAAACCGAGACAAATCAAATCAACTCAATTCAAACACCACCTATAAATACAAAAGCTAATCAGATTCAAGAGATTCCCTCAGGATTTAGTATAAGAAAGGATCGAGATTTCATTTTCTGAGGGCATTATAAAAGCTTTTCTGTTTCATTCGATATCGATTGTGTAGTGAAGAGCATGGCCGAACAGGTCTTGGAAGGGAGTCAGCCAGTGGATCTCGAGAAGCATCCTTCAGGCATCGTTCCCACCCTCCAGAATATAGTGTCCACTGTAAACTTGGATTGCAAATTGGACTTGAAATCCATTGCTCTTCAAGCTCGAAATGCAGATTACAATCCTAAGCGTTTTGCAGCAGTCATAATGAGAATAAGGGAGCCCAAAACTACAGCACTGATATTTGCATCAGGGAAGATGGCACAAATGTTTATATTGGATATCAAGGAAGCAAAATCCTAATGAGGGGCTGAAACAATGTACAATGTGGATCTGAATTGTTCTTCCCCAGTTATTTTTCTAGAGTTGCTGAGGGCTAGGACTACCTATAGGCACTTTTAATTGGATTATGCGTAATAATTGAAATTCAAAACATCAGGAAAACGGTATATTCGCATCAAATAGTTGATGGCCGCATTGCTTTTTTTATATATATGTCGTTGTTTTATGATGAACCCTCTGCAGATGAATTAAATATATCAGTAACGTGGCAATCGTTCCAATATGTGGGCATTCGATTCATCTAAAAGAGCATATGTGGCAGTTTGACCCATATTTTAGCAATTTCCCTAGAGTGGCAAAGCGTATCTCCAGAAATTTGAGAGCACTTGCAAAGTGGCATTCAAAGGTTCGATTGCCTATTTCTGTCTTCACGCTGGAATAATGGAAGTCTTTTCTATCTTTAAGAGCATATGGAGGATTCTTTTCTATCTTCATGGCTTTAGTTGAAACAGCGCCCCTGTTTTTGGGGTCGATTTGTTTTCCCCTATGGAGAGTTTATTTATTGTATTTAAAAAAAAATCATTGGTAAGAGTGAGGGGAAGAGAGTTCTGAGCGCTGGTGGAGGAGAGAGAGCAGAGCTTCATTGTACAACTGATTGACAGAGATTTTAATTAAAAAATGCAACTCTGACCCCTGAGATTCCTGTGGTATGAAATTTAACATTTGTCTTTTCCTATGTCTCATATGTAGCCTGTTATGTGTTCATGTCATTTCATGATCGTTTCTATTTGAACAAATGAAGTGTTAAGGTAGAATTCATAATTTATATGCTCTGCCTTTAAATTTGTTCATATTTAATGTTTTCTTCTGTTTGACAAGGATTCATCTTCTATGCCCTTGTCAGCTCCTCAACGGTCTTGCCATTCCATTTAATCTCAATTTGATGTTAAACTTTCTTACCTACCTTGCCTCAAGGGATAATCTATGTTTTTTATTACATTTCTCTATTCAAACTGTTACTTTGCCCATGCAGCCCAGAAAAACCCCATCATTTTATTAAAAACCCCCTTTTATCAATTTACTAGCCTAAAATCAGTTTCTTTTGAAGTCATCTTAGCCCCTTTTAGAAAACTTTTTGCTGAGATAGACTTGAGAGAGCCCTCTCCTGTCCTCGTAGGGCTAGCTACGAGGCTAAGTGGTTTGATGTTGCCTTGGATTTTTCCTTCTTCATCCTGAGGCCAGATTCGAGTGCTAACATAATTTAAAGGAGGTTGCCCCCTCGAAGAGGCTGAATTCTAAGGTGTTTATATTTCTTTTCTATCTTTTTGTGAGTTGGTTTCAGAACAAGAATCCTGGTATTTTTCTTAATCTCCTAATCCAAGATCTGAAGTTGTTCAAAAATCCACAAAAAAACCTAACACACTTCCAAAGTCAGTTGGCAAAAATTATTCTCAAATACCAACGGAGTCTCCTGCAGTTATGTCTTTGATCCAAAAATTGGAAGGAAGTTCTATTTCTAGAGAAAAATTTGTCAAAAACAATATATATTCAGGAAGTGTTTCCTCATCCTTATAGTTTTCTGGTGTATTAACTAGATCCCAGAGTGAGAACCTAGGATTTAAACCTTTTGAATTCCCATTAACCACTCATCACAAAAAGAAAACTACTCCAAAACTTCATTCTTCTGCTAGCGATATTACAACACCATCTTCCCCTCTTACTCCTTCTCTTGGTCCTTCCACTTCCTCTACCTCTTTACCTTCTTCTAATCAACCTATCATCCCATCCATTCACATTCCTTAAACACAAATGTCTAGTGCAACTATAATCAGTAGCACTACAAGAATATCTTCCACAATGGCTCACTCACCTCCATCTCCCTCATCTTTCTACTACTTCTTCTCCTCTTAGTACTACCAGAATGGCCAACAGACCATGGAATAATCCTGGGGAAGTACAAATGGCTCTGCCATTACACCCTCTTCCCAAACACCCAAAGAGGTTGCTTCCTAAATTTAATCCTGATGATGGCCTCCCTGTAAAGGAACATATTCATAATTTCATGTTAGCCATCAATCTGAATGAAGTCACTGAAGAGGATTGTGTTGTCAGACTCTTTCCATACACATTTGAAGGATCTGCAGGATCCTGGTATTTTTCTCTTCCTTTTGGATCAATAACAAATTGGGATATGTTCGAAGAGAATTTTTTTTTGAAATTTGGTGATGACCAAACAACTGCCACTTTGATTAATGACTTATCAAATCTTAAGACCAATCCAAATGAAAGAATCAAAGATTTTAATTCCAGATTCAACAAATTGTTGAATAAGATCCCAGCCACTTCTAGACCAGGGACCGATGTACAGATTGAATGGTATATCTCTGCTCTTCCTTCAAACATTTCTATGTTCGTAGATAGAGCCAACAAAATAGTTATGCTTGATAACATGAAAGAAGCTCTATTTGTAGGAAAGAGAATCCTTGATCTTGAAAAGAAAACTACCCTTCATGAAAGAAAGCAAATAAAAAAAGTTACTTTTAAGGATGAATCCAAGAAGAAACCTCCCAAGGATCCTTTTGAATTCGAAGTATTATAAAAGGTTTTGAAGACAATATCTAATGAAATGGTAGAAATTAAAAAACAAGTAGTTGAAACCTCTAAAAATTCCATTCATAACTTCAAAAGGACTCAGCCATCATAATCACAACCACCTGCCGTTATATCAAATGCCAATTTTGATCAAGATGGTGAAGAGGAAGAATCAACTTTATCTTTTGAAGAATCCTAAGAAGAAGAGTTAGCATAAGCTTATGGTTTATGGGATTTCATTATGACTACTTCATAAAATGAAGAAGAAGAAGAGGCCCTACATGTAAGTACTAGAAGTAAGGGAATTTCTTATTCATATCCAGCAAATCAAAAACAAAAGTCCCCTTCTCTCCCTAATAAGGGCAAAAGTGAAATTAAAAAGTCTTCTACTCCTTCTTCAAATTCTCTTCTGACTACTTCTAAATCAACTTCTTCATCTAAGACTTTGATAATATATGACACTATGGAATATAATATTGTCGAGGACATGAAAAAGGTCAAAGCCAACATTTCTCTTTATGAGGTTAGTAAATTAAAACAAAAATAGATACTTTTATTAAAAGAATTGAATGTAGTTCCTGCATCTCCATTACCTATTATTGTCACTACAAAAACCTCAAAAGGGAAAAGCAAATATCTTAATGTCTCTCCATATAAAATTGACTCATCAGATGCCATTTTGATCAGAGATAGATCAAATTCCCATACCCCTCCCTTTTTATTGACTTTTGATATTTTTAACAAAAATTATCTATAGATTATGGTACATCATCAAATGTCATGACTTATGCGGTATGTGTTAAATTGAATATAACACCACAGAAATATGTTGTCTAGATTGTTCAATTAGACCACACAAAATTCAAAGTTTTTGGAGAAATGAATTATGTTTTAATAAGATTAGCTTCCAAATCAAAGGTTTGTCAAATAATAGATATATTAGTTCTAGACATTCATGAATTTTATGGTCTTATTCTAAGTAGAGACTAATATGAAAAACTACATTGTTACTTTGCAACCGATCGGTTATGGCATGTGGCTTTTGTACAATGGAAAACCCAATCAAATTCATGTTGATAGGGAAAAACACATGAAACATTCAGTGATTGATTTTTATGAATAAAATGAATCAGTATTTTTTACAAATAATATTCTTGGAAGTTATTCCTTTGAGTCTTTCTTTGGCAATTTTCAAGCGCAAGAATCTCCTTTTTAAGTTGACTATGTTTCATCTCAAATTGAAAATTTCTCCCAAACTGATTCTTCTAAGTGTATAAATTTTGTATAAAACCATGTAAATAAACATGATATTGTATTTTGGACCCTTCATTTTGATGGATCGAAATCCAATGAAGGAGCAGGAGCTGGTTTCATTTTGATTAATCCTTAGGGAGAAAAAACTATGCTAGCTTGTAGATTAGAGTTTAACTGTACCAATAATGTTGCAGAATATGAAGCATTGGTACACTTCTTACAAAAGGCTATTAGTCTTGATATCAAATATCTTAAAGTTTTTGGTGACTCATGAATTGTTATCAAAAAAGTTAGAAACAACATCCATTGTGTTTCTAGTCACCTTAAGCATTATCAATCTTTGACCCAAGAAATCATGTCTCATGTCACTACATTCAACATCGCTTCTATTCCAAGAATACAATATGCTAGTGCCGATATCATAGAAAATGTTTCTTCCAAACTCATTCCACCTGAAGATTTCAATCAAGATAGATTTTCTATTGAATTAATTTTTCACCCCTCCATTCCAGACAACATTACTAACTGACAAGTGCTTAATGATGACAATGACATCTTGAGTTTTCTGACATCTGAAGGGCCTTACATTGATCAAATTATCAATCAAGATGAACATCACGAACAGTTGAATAAATCTTCTGAGGAAAATTATTTACCTAAACCTTTAGTTAAACTCGAATATTTATATGATCTGAAAGATAGATTAAAAAGGGTAACTAATTGCAAGATTCAAAGTTCAACTTGGAGATTTGAATTGGTTAACTTAGGATCTGATCATAAGCCTCAGAACATCAATTTGGGCCTTGGACTTTCACCAGATGAAATATTTGCTTTCATTCATTTGTCGAAAAGATATAAGGATATATTTGCATGGATTTATGATGATCTAAAAACCTATAACACATCCATCATTTGACACAATATTCCTATGCTTTCAAATGGCAAGCCAATCTAACAAAAGCTTAGGAAAATCCATCCTAACTTGGAAACTCATATTAAAATTGAACTGAATAATATTCTTAAACCTAAAACCAATTTTCTAGTCAAACATTTCAAGTGTGTCTCAAATCTTGTGTCAAATAGAAAGAAAAATGGGGATATTCGTATTTGTATAGATTTCAGAAATTTGAACAAAGCCTGTGAAAAAAAAAAACTTTCCTTTGCCCCCAATGGAACAAATTTTACAAGTTGTTGTTGCTTCTGAACTATTGTCTTTCTTATATGTATTTTCAGGTTACAATCAAATTCTTGTACATCCAGATGATAGACTGAAAACCACATGCAAGACTAAGTGAGGAACCTACAATTATCAAAAAATTCCTTTCAGAATGATTAATGCTCAAGCTACTTTCCAAAGAGCTATGGATATCACTTTCAGAATTTTGATCAATAATACAGTTGCAATGTATCTAGATGCAATTAAAATTTATTCCAAACAAAGAGGTAATCATTTACATGATTTAAAACATATCTTTGAAAGATGTAGAAAGTTTGGAATCTCCTTAAATCCTAAAAAGTCATTTTTGCTCTTGACAAAGGAAAAATTATGGGATTTATAGTGTCTAAAGAAGGAATATGCATATATCCGGATAGAATTAAGGCGATATCTGAAATCCCCTTACCACATAACAAAAAATCCATATAATCCTTCCTTGGACAAATTAATTTTGTTAAAAGATTTGTTCCAGACTTCTCTCAAATTGTACTTCCTTTGCAGGCTATGATAAAGAAGAATTCAATTTCCAAATGGGGGTTGATCGAAAGAAAATCATTTGAGTCAGTAAAATAGGCAACCATTGATGCCCCTAATTTTTCCAAACAATTCATTCTTTATACTTTTGCTTTCGAATAATCCTACGCATTAGTGTTGACTCAACCTAATGAGTAGCAAATTGAAGCTCTGGTTTCCTTCTTTAGTTCCAATTTATAGGGAGTTGAGCTACATTATTCAAAGGTTAAAAAGAAAGCCTTTGCAATCTTCAAATCCATTAAACATTTCATGCCTTTCCTCCTAAAAACACATACAAAAGTAATTGTTCCTTTCCCTATTGTCAAACAATTACTTATCCTGAAAGAATTGGGAGAGAAAAGGGAAATTTGGGTTACTACCCTACAAGAATATGACCTAGACATCAAACTAGCTAAAATAGTAAGGGGTCAAGGTTTTTGCAGGTTAATTACTAGAGCTTATGAGAGTTCAACTGATGAAGATTCAGGTAATAATGTCCAAATCATAGAGGTATGTCCCATCGATATTTGATCTCAATACATTGGTCTTATTTTTTACTTGAAAAATGGTTATGCTCCATTAGAACTCGATTACAAGAAGAAAAGAGCTCTTAGACTTAAAGCTAATCAATATCATCTTGTAAGTGATGTCTTATTTAAAAGTAATTACGATCATGTTTTGCTAAGATGTTTAGAAAAGTATAAATATGAAAAGGTGTTGTAGGAGCTACATGATGGACCAGCTGGTGGACACTATGGTGGAGACACCACTACTCATAAAATTCTGCATGTTGGATACTTTTGGCCGAATTTATTCAAGGACACTCATACCTATGTCAGAAAATGTAAAGTCTATGGGACTGCTTCAGGAAGACAGAAGAAACCAACTTTACTTTTACATTCAGTTAACATTGAACAACCATTTTAACAATGGGGACTCGTCATAATAGGTGAGATTGTTCCTAACTCTTTCATGTAGCATAAATACATCTTGACTGCTACGAACTACTTCACCAAATGGGTGGAAGAAATACCCCTAAAGGTGGCCAATTCTAAAAACATTATTGAATGTATTGATCAATTCATCATTACCAAGTTTGGTCTTCCCCATGCCCTTGTTTTTTATAATGCATCTTATTTTTTAGGAAATTCCATTATTGAATTTTCTCTCAAAAGATGTTTTAAACTTAATTATTTCGTGAATTGTTACCCTCGAGGAAACATCTTAGCAGAATCTACTAATAAAAATATCATTAAATAATCAAAAGAACAATTGACTAAAATCAAAGAAATTGGCACAAAGCTCTAGTTTCTTCTTTATGGGATGATAGAATCACTTAGAAGGTCTTTATAGGCACTTCTCCTTTCCAACTAGTGTATGGAAAGGAATTTATTCTACCTCCTAATCTAGCTATTCCATCACTAGCCTTGGTTCAATCCATTGAACAAAAACCTTCCTCTGCTTTATAACTAAGAATGTCCCAAATTTTTAATCTAGAGGAAGAAATGGATAAAGCAAGACAAGTTCATACCCATCATCAACAATTGGTTAAATCTTCTTTTGATGCAAGTTCAGTTAAAAATATTTTTTTGAAATTGGTGATCTAGTTTTGAAATGAGACAAAGCTCATGAAGAAAAAGGTAAACACACTAAGTTTCAGAAATTATAGCTAGGCCTGTTAGTGTCAGTCTTTCCAGCCTTCCTCTAGTGATCAAATATGCTCTTACAAAGTGATTTTGAAATGTCAAGGTCAAATTTTGTCATTTCAGTGAGTCTTCAAGCAAAATTTGGTCACTAGGCATTAGGCCTAGGGTTTGCTCTCACTGTTTTCAAAGTTGCCCAAATGTCAATCTATGTCACTATTCAGCTGATTCTATCATCATTCAGAGGGATTTCATCATCATTTCAAGTTCCATTGCGTCATTTTACACCTTGTTCATGCTTCAGTTGCGCCCAGGCAAGGTCATTTCCCTCTCCTAGGGTTTTGAAAGCTAATTTCTCTTGGATGGTCAAATCACTAGCAAAACTTGTATCCTGATGTTCATACACCTTCCCCTATCCTTAAAGTACCTTATTAAATGCTTCCCATCCCTTAGATCCACCAAATTCCTCATTTTTGCACAAACCCTAGTTTCTAGCTACAACTTGGCAATTTTCTAGGTTGGGCCTGTGTTTTGCCCTTTTGGACCCCTTCCCCTCACTCAATCTCTGAAATTCCACTTTCCCCTACTTCCTAACATCCCTCCCCACTCCCAAAAATTTCCCCAAGAATTTAGAAGCCCCCTATCCCCTTCATTTCGCTTCATTTCCACAAAATTCCTTGCTTCACACATCGGGATCAGTCTCACTCAAAAGCCGTTTCAGAGCAATCAAAAATGAATTTTGGAAAACTGAGAGAGGTTTTTGTCCATAACATGCCAAAGAAGAAAAACCTCCTTCACTTTTTGCACATGTGTCATGGTTTTAGAGAAATGTCAAAATTACAATCGTCGGATCCAAGGAGGTTGGCCAAGGCACTAAAACGACGAAAAAGGCCCGATCCACTCCAAATTTTGGCCAAGGCCTCTTTGACTGAGCATGGTACTTGATTGGGGACTCCCAGCACAAATCCCAAGAAATTTTGAGCATTTTGGGTAAATTTTGGTTTTTTCAGGCAATTTAGAGGTTTTCTCCATTAACGGGTCTCACCCCCCGTGCGACCCTTCATCTTGGCAACTCCATTTTTCAAAAACTCAGCATTTCCAGATTTTTCATGAGAATTTACATATTCTCATCCATGGACAAGAGATTTTATGAAGTTTTGGGACTCCAGAAAGTCAAAAAACAAGCAAAAAATGACTTTCTGTCACATTTTTGAGACACAGAAAGCAGTCTTGGGAGATTGCAATTTTGGAGGGGCAAATGACCACCAAACTCAGAAATTCCAGTTGGGTTGGAAAGTATACTCACATACCTTTCAAACAAGCCTACTCTTGCTCAATTTGGACACCTGTAAGTGCCCCAAAAGTGGTCCCAAAGGTGCACGACCCGTCAGGCAGAGGCGCGCGACCCGTCAGGCAAATTTCTCCAAATTTCAGTGTACAGCTCAGAAAAACACAGTTTGACCCTGTTTGATTTTTTGGGGTGGATTATTATCCTCTTTGATGTAATTAATGTACTTTTATGACATTTTTACACTTATGTACCTCTTCTAGAAGATTCATTCATGAAAAAGGTGAAAATTAAATGAATGAATTGGTTTCCTAGCTTATAGAGGCAAGTTGTTTTAACTGCCTAGTTTGTAGTGCTTAGTTTAGAAGTGGTTGAAACAACTCCTAGGATAGTGAGATCGACCCATGGAGGTAGGGAAAGAGGTTAGATGATCTATATTATGTACTTTCTTGCTCATTTTCATGGTGGGACTCTTGAGGGAGAAGCTATCATTGTATTATTCACTGTATCTCTGCAATTTTTGGCTAAGGAAGACCAGGGTTTTGCAGTCCTTTTTGGGATTCTTGTGGTTACATGTATTGATGGTGTGTTTCTCTATGTACTTGTAAGTGTGTTATTTGAATCATTTCCTTTCTTTTCCTTCTGCACATTAAGCAAACGAAGTGTTAAAGTAAGAATTCATGACTGTCATGCTCTGCTTTTAAGTTTGTTTAATTTCAATGTTTTCTACTGTTTAAGGAGAATTCAAAGTTATTGTTTGCTCTCTTTAGCTCCTCACCTGTCATTCCTGACCATCCACCTCAATCAAAGGCATCAATACTGTCTCCTACCTCGCCCCAAAGAACCGCCTGTAGAAACTGTGTCCAATCCCCGCACTCAAAATTTCCATCCCCTCAATTTGCCACCAAAAACCCCAAATCAACCTTTTTGATCAGTTTACTAGCCTAAAATCAGTGTTACCCTATTGGTCATCTCATCCATTGAAGATCTCACCGAGATAGACCGGAGAGAGCCCTCTCCAGCCCCGTAGGGCTAGCTACGAGGCTAAGTGGTTTGATGTTTCCTTGAGGTTTACCTTTCTCAGCCTGAGGTGAAATTTCAAGCGCTAACATACTGGCGACCATACTAGGGAGAACAAATTATTTGTTGATTGATGTGTTGGTTTCATAAGTCTTAGACGGAGCCTGAAGTTATGCCAGGTAGCCTTCAAAACGCTTTTGCTTTGCATAAGCGGAAGTAGATAAACGTTGCTTCAGTCAATCTCCGTGAGCTTGTGGATACAACACTTCATTTTCATTTTACCCCAGCACATGTATCAAGTTCAGATCTGATTGTTGATGGTGGACAACGATCAGACACTTACAAGGCTGAAATCATTCACTGGCAACTCCTTCACTAAAAACTCCAGAGATTAAAGCTTCATGGTGACTTCACTGCAGAGAGATCAGTAGCTTTGAGATTTTCAAGATGGATCGGATTGCAAGAAGATACGCTCCCCTGAGCCGAGATCACATCCCCGATTTTCCAAATAAAATTCCGAAGGTAGATTGGTCAAGGAGTCTGCCTACATTTAAAGATGATGGTAAGAAGGATGCTGCTTTACATCTAGTTAGATTTCATATGCATATTCGCAAGTTGAAGGTGGATTTTCCTGAAGATTGCTTGATGAAGATATTCCTGGCCACTCTGGAAGGTGAAGCTCAATCCTGGTATGAAAATTTGCCGCAAGCCTGTATTTACTGTTTAAAGGATTTTCATGCCTTGTTCATTGAAAGATATCAAGCATCTTATCCATCATTAAATTTAGTTCAAGACTGTTGCAAGCATGCTTATAGTTTTATTGAAAGTCTTGAGAAGTTTTATGAGGATGATAATTTTATGGATGTTGAGATCATGGAGGCCCTGTATGAGAATCCATTTCAGCAGCACACAGAAATCTTAGAGGATACTTGTCAAGATCAGCAAGCTGAAGATTTCCATATGGTTGAAAATGAGGAAAGAGAAAATGTTGTTTCAGATCTGTCCATAGAAGAAGACAGCATGCAAGTAACGCAGGAAAGTAATGTTCCAATCTCAGAAAGTGATGATGATAAATCAGATCGGGAGATAAATTGTGATGAGGCAAAACATGTTGTTCCGGATCTCATAAAAGAGAGTTGTATTGTCACGGCTGCCTCAAATGAAGACAATGGAGTAGCAGACCTAAATGCTCTCATTTCACCAGAACTAGATCTTCATGAGGAGGTAATCCATTGCCTCTGTGAAAAACAAGACAAGATCTTCGTTCAAGTAAGTGAAAAGGTTTCACTGGATGAATCTATGGTAGCTGATAGAAATGTTAGTGTTGGGTTTCACGAAACATCTGAAATTTCTTTTCTCATGTTTGATGAATGTAATGAGAATCTGGCTGTCATATCACATGAGGATAACCTACCATATATTCAAACTACAAAAGATCAGACCATTCAGGATTCCATTTCAGATTTTTCCTCATATGTCTCATGTTTTGAAATGTTTTTACAAGAGGAGATCTGCTCATCCATTTGTTCAGAGTTTTTTGAAGCTTATGAGCATACTTTTTCTGAAGCACATGATGAAGGCAGATCAGAATGTGAAACAAAGGACACCTTGTTCTTTCAGCAAGAGGTGGTAGTGGCAAAACTTCATATTTTTCAAGATCCAATGGCAGCCCTGTTGCACTCAGCAGTGAAAGTGATTATTGTTGTGTTCAGTGATGAAGGAGATCATGGTCAGCTATGTTTTTGGATGCCCAGTTACCAGTATCTATTGTTGATCATGAGATCTGACTGGGAGAATCAGTCAAGAAGGCATCTTCTTGATTGGTTGCATTGGCATTTTGATATAGTTTGATGTATATTGTCTTGTAAGAAACACAGGTGGTTGTCATCATGATTTCAAATCTTGATGGACTGCTGCCCTTCAATAAGCTTTGTAAGTTCCTGTTTTAGTTAAGTCAGTCATGAGTCATTTGTGAGTCAATTTTCAGTCATGTTGGTTTCATAATTGTGTCTGCTTGAGTTAGGTTTCAGTCAATAAATGAGTCAAAGTCTTGTGTCTTTTGCCGAAATAATGACTCCATCGCCCAATGGTTAAAAGCACTGGTCTGCTCTCCCAGAGGTCTGAGGTTCTTGGCACCTCCAAGGAGCTACCATCCCCATTGGAGCCAATGTTAGTTTCAGTCTTTCCAGCCTTCCTCCAGTGATCAAATATGCTCTTACAAAGTGATTTTGAAATGTCAAGGTCAAATTTTGTCATTTCAGTGAGTCTTCAAGCAAAATTTGGTCACTAGGCATTAGGCCTAGGGTTTGCTGTCACTGTTTTCAAAGTTACCCAAATGTCAATCTATGTCACTATTCAGCTGAGCCTATCATCATTCAGAGGGATTTCATCATCATGTCAAATTCCATTGCGTCATTTTACACCTTGTTCATGCTTCAGTTGCGCCCAGGCAAGGTCATTTCCCTCTCCTAGGGTTTTGAAAGCTAATTTCTCTTGGATGGTCAAATCACTAGCAAAACTTGTATCATGATGTTCATACACCTTCCCCTATCCTTAAAGTACCTTATTAAATGCTTCCCATCCCTTAGATCCGCCAAATTCCTCATGTTTGCACAAACCCTAGTTTCTAGCTACAACTTGGCAATTTTCTAGGTTGGGCCTGTGTTTTGCCCTTTTGGACCCCTTCCCCTCACTCAATCTCTGAGATTCCACTTTCCCCTGGTTCCTAACATCCCTCCCCACTCCCAAAAATTTCCCCAAGAATTTAGAAGCCCCCTATCCCCTTCATTTCGCTTCATTTCCACAAAATTCCTTGCTTCACACATCGGGATCAGTCTCACTCAAAAGCCGTTTCAGAGCAATCAAAAATGAATTTTGGAAAACTGAGAGAGATTTTTGTCCATAACATGCCAAAGAAGAAAAACCTCCTTCACTTTTTGCACAGGTGTCATGGTTTTAGAGAAATGTCAAAATTACAATCGCCGGATCCAAGGAGGTTGGCCAAGGCACTAAAACGACGAAAAAGGCCCGATCCACTCCAAATTTTTGCCAAGGCCTCTTTGACTGAGAATTCTACTTGATTGGGGACTCCCAGCACAAATCCCAAGAAATTTTGAGCATTTTGGGTAAATTTTGGTTTTTTCAGGCAATTTACAGGTTTTCTCCATTAACGAGTCTCACCCCCCGCGCGACCCTTCATCTTGGCAACTCCATTTTGCAAAAACTCAGCATTTCCAAATTTTTCATGAGAAGTTACATATGCTCATCCATGGACAAGAGATTTTATGAAGTTTTGGGCCTCCAGAAAGTCAAAAAACAAGCAAAAAATGACTTTCTCCCACATTTTTGAGACACAGAAAGCAGTCTTGGGAGATTGCAATTTTGGAGGGGCAAATGACCACCAAACGCAGAAATTCCAGTTGGGTTGGAAAGTAGACTCACAGACCTTTCCAACAAGCCTACTCTTGCTCAATTTGGACACCTGGAAGTGCCCCAAAAGTGGTCCCAAAGGCGCGCGATCTGTCAGGCAAATTTCTCCAAATTTCAGTGTACAGCTCAGAAAAACGCAGTTTGACCCTGTTTGATTTTTTGGGGTGGATTATTATCCTCTTTGATGTAATTAATGTAATTTTATGAAATTTTTACACTTATGTACCTCTTCTAGAAGATTCATTCATGAAAAAGGTGAAAATTAAATGAATGAATTGGTTTCCTAGCTTATAGAGGCAAGTTGTTTTGACTGCCTAGTTTGTAGTGCTTAGTTTAGAAGTGGTTGAAACAACTCCTAGGATAGTTATCTCGACCCATGGAGGCGGGAAAGAGGTTAGATGATCTATATTATGTACTTTCTTGCTCATTTTCATGGTGGGACTCTTGAGGGAGAAGCTATCATTGTATTATTCACTGTATCTCTGCAATTTTTGGCTAAGGAAGACCAGGGTTTTGCAGTCCTTTTTGGGATTCTTGTGGTTACATGTATTGATGGTGTGTTTCTCTATGTACTTGTAAGTGTGTTATGTGAATCATTTCCTTTCTTTTCCTTCTGCACATTAAGCAAACGAAGTGTTAAAGTAAGAATTCATGATTGTCATGCTCTGCTTTTAAGTTTGTTTAATTTCAATGTTTTCTACTGTTTAAGGAGAATTCAAAGTTATTGTTTGCTCTCCTTAGCTCCTCACCTGTCATTCCTGACCATCCACCTCAATCAAAGGCATCAATACTGTCTCCTACCTCGCCCCAAAGAACCCCCTGCAGAAACTGTGTCCAATCCCCGCACCCAAAATTGCCATCCCCTCAATTTGCCACCAAAAACCCCAAATCAACCTTTTTGATCAGTTTACTAGCCTAAAATCAATGTTACCCTATTGGTCATCTCATCCATTGAAGATCTCACCGATATAGACCGGAGAGAGCCCTCTCCAGCCCCGTAGGGCTAGCTACGAGGCTAAGTGGTTTGATGTTGCCTTGAGGTTTACCTTTCTCAGCCTGAGGTGAAATTTCAAGCGCTGACAAGGCCCATTTCAGATTGTTGACAAACTAGGATCATGAACCTTCATCCTCCAAGATCTACAAGGAAAGAGGGATGCTCTTCCTGTTAATGGGCTAGTTTCAAAAAAATATTTCTCTTAAGGATACATATCCTTCTATAAATATGTAAATAACCACATGTATATACCAGTGTCTTTAATCCCAACTATGTTAGGTAATACACTTTTGACTTCACATTGGGATCTCTCATTATTTACATGAAATTTGAATGTCTAGAGAAGAAATATTAGAAAGACTAATTATAACTTTGAATTTTAGTATTGCATTTAACTCTAAAATCTTTATATCATTAAATTGTGAACGTTTCATAACTTGAAAACTTTATAAATTTTGGTTATTCTATGACTGGTCATGAAAAGGTTTTCTTTAAAAAAGTAAACGCTAATTTTAATTTTTAGCATCTTTTAGCTTCAATTATCATCCATTACTCTTAAGGAGTGAATATACCTCCCCATCCACTAATTTTAAAATTTTGAGTGTAACTCAAAAATATATAAAACTTGAAAGATAAGAGGTCTCATCATGAGTCAACTTACCATGATAATGGGAAACCAATGATACTAACATTATCGACATTGGCCACCAAACCAGGATAATGGCTTATGGTTATTTAACCATAAGACAAGAGGTCTCATCACGAGGTGCTTTGTTTAACATCATTATCACCTATGAATGGCAATGTAATAATCTGGTTACCAAACCAAGACAATGGCTTTCAAGAAAATTTTAAAACAAAATTTTAAAAGAAAACATTAAAAAACACCTAATAAATTTACTATAAGTGGATGGGATACTCATATATCTTTGGTTAAATGGTGAACCTGTTGAGGCTATAGATGTCGGCTGGCAACAGTGGCTCTACAAGTGACAAATAGGTCTATCTTAAAAGCTAATATTCTATAGTTCTTAACTTTATCTTTATAATTGATTAAATGACCAACAACGATAATAATATTTTCATCAGTAAACAGGTTATGAGATAATTCACAAGATGATGAGTTATTTTTTCAGTATAACTTTTATCAATCAAAACTTCAAAATTTTTACCTTTCTACGTCTTCTTTTTTAATTGTTTAAAGCTTCATTTATTTTAACGGAGATAATTGTTTGCTCAATATGTTGCCAATTATTGTACTACTCAACAACCCCCCCATTATGGTTAATAGCAGAACTAATCAAATATGGGGGACCCTTTTTAATTTAGGTTAAAATCCTTTAAGTTCCAATAAAATAAAATAATACTAGGTCCATTTTTTCCAGAAACCTTGACTAAAATGATAAATTTTCCTTATCATAAACTTTATTAGAGCTTAGGTCCATCACGTGTATTCACAAACATTGGCTTTTGTTTTAAATCCCTTATCAGCAAAACTTTATCGGGGTTTTTCAAGTATGGTAACATATCCTCTTTAAGAAAGTTATGAATTAAACTTACTCCGAATGAGTTTTCAAATATTTAAGCATAAAAGTAATAAAAGCGTTCATTTGCGAATTTAATAACAAAATCCCAACCCAACAGGATTTCCACGTAGTATATCATAGATTCCAATATTGGAATTTTTAAAACGATGCTCATGTCACTTATCTCCAAAGCTTCGATCATTGATCTCTGATATCCTCCATTCGATGATCTCCGATATCCCTTTTCGCTCCTATCCTCTGATTTCCGATCCCCCCGATATGTCACTCTAACAATATT
Organism: Pinus tabuliformis; assembly: GCA_031772625.1. NCBI lineage: Eukaryota > Viridiplantae > Streptophyta > Pinopsida > Pinales > Pinaceae > Pinus > Pinus tabuliformis. The sequence continues at coordinate 736,397,823 of CM062805.1, read as the reverse complement.
GTGATATGCCAAACCACAAATTTTCAGATATCCTTAAAGTCCTCCACTTTAATATCCAGATCCGATATGTGTTCTAATGTTGATTAATAATAATTTCACGTCTGCCTGTCTAATCGAAACCCATTCAATGAGACCTCTGATATCACATCATTAAAACAAATCTCCAATATCCAGATCCAATATAGTTATCAAAATGAATTCATTATGGTTTCACATCTGCTCCATATTGGAGCTACCCAATATCTTAAGTTTTTCATATTGACTCATTTTAAAAGTTGTGATGAGCTCTGATACCATATGGTTCTTGCCACTTTTCCATTCCATATGGGGTCGTTTTTATAATATTGAAAATTTTGTTTTCATTGGTTTTGCAGGAAGTTTGTTATGTTTTGATTTCAAATCAGTTTTCGTTTGAGTTTAATAACATAACGAATAAGCTTTGTTTGGCTTAAATAGGGATGAACCCAAGGTCGATAAGGATAAAGTAATAGTTCGATCCAATATTTCCAAAGACTCTCTGCCATGTGCCACAACGCAGTTCTAAACTGAAGAGATTGTTGTAACATAGACTGAAAAAGGCCAACACGTGGGCAAAAAATCAATCCTTCGGATAAAGAAAACCTCAAATTGTTTCCAGATGTAAAATTTATGACTAAAGTATGGCAAGAATCATCGAAAAATAAGGTTGAGAGGATCAAAAAAATATGTCAAAGATTGACTTGGAATGCCATTGGCATTTCGTAGTCAAACTGCATAATCAGTGGTTGATACTGAGTCTTATCTGCAACACCACTACTCATTTACTTTCATCATTTAAAGAGGTTTTATTCCTTGCACATATGCCTATATGACTCCACCATCCACCTAAAAATCCAAATGATAGATATATGCGAGATTCAGAAGCGAACGGACAATCAAGTTGTTGCAACTGCAATTGATTATTGTCTTTTACTTTATATTTAGTATGGTTTGTTAAAACCACTTCAGCATTCTACGACACTTTTTTAGAATTTTGTTTTGATTACGAACTATAAATCCACTTCATTGTTATGAAGGGTTTTAAATTTCTGTGAGAAAACTTCTATTTTGTACTACTGTATCTTGGAGGAATCTTAATAGAAATAGGAACCACTATTATTTCACTTATGAGCAGAGTTAACATTTATCGGGTACTATTATCTGAATACTAGTACTTTGTTTATGATTTAAATGGTTATTGTATTTGTGTTTATCATATACATTTCTGCAAACAATTAGGCTTTATCACTACTGATGTGTTTAATTGAATTCTTTTAAGTATATGAATGAACAATGATATCTGATATGTGTGATGTGTTTCAACAATTGATTTAATTAACTATTTAATTAAATTAGTTACCTTTATTTGTTTTAACCTCACAAATTATTTGAAGATCTATATTGTCATGTTTAATGTGAGATCTTTACAAGTCACATATACAGAAAAATATTTCCTGGGATAGATAGTTTAAGTGTATGTATTTTTGTTTCCTAGTTTCATTTGCATAATCAATTCCACACATATATATCACATCCGCTTTTTATCTTTTACTAAGGGAAATTTGTCACATAAATCCAGTCAGAGCCACTATTCCAAATGGAAAAGGAGCTTCCCTAAGTTCCTGACCAGGTGGTTTTCCCCAATGTTGAGGCAGAGATTTTCGAACCTTCAACAGGCTATATTTGCGAAATTAGGTTAAAGTTATAAAGCTCCTTCTTCACCTCTATCTTTTCAAACATATCGTACATAGCTAAATTTGTAAAAGAAATTAAATGGAAAATAGTTTAAGATTAATTTTCCCTTTGCACCCTCACTGTCCTGCATAATCCCCTTCCTCCACAGAGTGAAATCTTTGAACAACAAAATATTTGCACAAGGAAACATAATAGTACTAATTTGAAAAAATTTTGTAGTTAAATTACTTACTCTGTTCATATGATCAACATACAACAACCTTTGTTTATATTTTTCTAGTTTGGATAGTAAATCAAGATTCTGACCAAAAGTTAATAGGTCATTATCTACGAATTCCTATCTCCCTCGAGCTCACTTTTGACCAAATCGATAAAAGACTTTGTTTTATGCATTAAATTCCGTAGATCGAAAGTTTTTTGCCATGTACATTCAATAATTTGAAATCTTTCGAATATATTACTAATAATATATAGTTTCACTACATTAAGAAGATTGATGGGTTTCTCAAATTTATGAGATCCGCTAGGACTAGGAATTGCCAATGAAGGCCCACATATTTCTAGTTGAGTCTTCAACAAGGACTAGGGCTCAATGTATCTTCTAGGTCTTTTATTTAATTTGTGCTTATGCAGATAGTTTTTTCCCAATAGATTTTGTTGTGCAAAGAGCTTTCATTGTATAGAGTTTTTTTCACATTTTCCTATTACATAAAAGTACAACTTTCATTATGGGAGCACAACCTTTAATCAATTAATTAACAAAGCCTTTAGTGAGGAGTGTGGATGTCTTCACAAAAAAAAATTGAAACCTTTCTCCGCACAATGGACTTCCTCTGCACTCCCACAAATCTATTTAATTTCACAAACATAACCATAACAAAGATTACATTGCTTATGCGAAGAGTTTTGTGTCAATATATTTCATTGTTAAAGCTCTATCCACAAGCATGTGTTAATAGTTGTGCAGAAGTGCATTTTCATAGAGTTGTGAATATGCGCAGAATGAAAGATGTGTGGAGAACAAGGTATGTACAGGAGAACTGGGATCATAATATGGAGCTAAGGAAGAAGTTTTTGTTGTGTGTAATGAACATTTTGGTCAATTTGTTGTTAATGGTGATACCATATGCACATATTCTTAGCATATAACATTATAATCAAGAAAATTAACAATTTGGTCAATGATCCATCATGTTAATTAAAGAAATGTAAGTTTTTGAAACTGAAACTTTATTAGTGATTAAGAGTTTCTAGTAAACTTGTTGGTGTAAGTTGATCAATGTAAACTTTGAAACGGGAACTATAAACTCAAAACAGGAACTTTGGCCAAAAAACCCCAAAAAAACATCAAAAACAGTGCTAAAAACGAAAAGTGTTGATGCTGGAATAACACCTTTCTTTTTCTTGGGTAAATTTTCAACATGTTTTAAAAATGGCAGTCAAAACCAGTTTTTTGCGCAAAAATTATCCAAAAAACACCCTCAAAATGAAAAGTGTTAATGCTGGGAGAACATTTTTTTTTTCAAAAGTAAAATTTCAACATTTCGAAATAATGGCGTAAAATATTTTATCATGGCCCCGAAAAACATTAAATTTAAAAAAATAATGAAAATATAAAATTAAAATTAAAAAAATAGAAACAATGAAAAAAAACTAAAAAAAAAAAAAAAAACATAAATTAAAATATATACTCTTAAAAAAAAAATCAAACATAAAAATGTAAAAAAAAAACAAAAACAAAAACAAAATTAATGATAAGAATTAAAAAACTAAAAAAAAACAAATGAACAAATAAATAGTAAAAAAATTATTTTAAAAACAAATGGAAAAAATAAAAGAGAGAGTTATCTGTATAAAATACAAAAATAAAATAAAATAAAATAATATATATATTTAGAAAATTAACCAAAAAAAAAATTAAAAGCTACTAAAATTAAGATTAAAATGTTGATTATTTAAAAAACAAATATAAAAATATATATAAAAGACAAAAATAAAAAATAAAAAATAAAAAATGTTAAAAAAAAAATTATCTCACAAACCATAAAAGAATTTAGAAAAAAAAAAAAAAAAAAAAAACAAAACAAAACAAAACAAGACAAAAAAACAAAAGCAAAAAACAAAATTATATGTATATATATATATATATATATATATAGAGAGAGAGAGAGAGAGAGAGACAAAACAACAAAAAAATATTTTTTTTTTAATTAAAAAAAAAAAAAAAATTAAATCAATCTTTATTATTATTATTATTTATTCAAAAATATAAATTATTATACCTACATTTTATATTTTAAAAAAAATAATTCAAACAATTTATCTATTTTTTTTTTTTTTTTTAACACAAATCACAAAAATATTTAATTTTTTTTAAACAAATTTAATTTTTTTAATTTAAAAAAAAAAAAAAAAAAACATTATTAAAAAAAATAATAAAATAAAATAAATTTAAATTTAAAAACAAAAAAAAAAAAAAAAAAAAAAATAAACAAATAAACAAACAAACAAACAAAAAAACTTGGCGTCTGCCACGGCCAGGCCACCACGCGTAGTCGGGGGGCGGAGGCCAATATTTTTCTTTTTCTTTAAAAAAAAAATAATAAATAAATAAATAACTTTTAATTTTTTTTATAATAATTTTTTAAATTTTAAATTAAAAAATTAAATTTGTTTTAAAAAAATTAAAATATTTTTTGTGATTTACATTAACTTTTAAATTTTTTTTATAATAATTTTTTAAATTTTAAATTAAAATAATTAAATTTGTTCAAAAAAATTAAATTATTTTTTGTGATTTGTGCTTTTTAAATAAATAAAAATAAATAATAATAATAATAATAAATAAATTATAATTTTTAAAATTAAAAATTAAAAAAATTAAATTTGTTTTAAAAAAATTAAAATATTTTTTATGATTTGCGTTTAAAAAAAAAAAAAAAACCTTATAACTTATTTTTAATAAAAAAGTAATTATTAAAAAAAATGTATTTTTTTTAATATAAAATGTAGTTTTAGTAATTTGTATTTTTAAATAATGATAATAATAATAATTGTTTAAAAAAAATGATAATTTTATTTTTTTTAATAAAAAAAGATTGTTTAAAAAAATAGATTTTAATTTTTTTTTAATAAAATATGTATGTTTAATAAAAAATAATTTCATTCTTTTTAAATAAAAAATATGCATTTTTTGGTTTTTTTTAATAATTTAAATTTATTTTTGTTTTTTTAATATTAATTTTACAAGTTTTTTAATTTTTTTCGTTAATTTTCTATTTTTTTTTAACTAGTTTGTTTTTAATTTTTTTTTCCCAGTTATTGCTAATGTTTTTTTTTTTAATTTCTCTATTTTTACTTTATATATATATATATATATATTTGTTTTTTATTTTCCAAATTCTTTTATGGTTTGTGAAATAATTTTCTTTTAACATTTTTTGTTTTTTTTAATATTAATTTTACTAGTTTTTTTTTTTATTTTTCATTAATTTTCTATTTTTTTAAACTATTTTGTTTTAAACTTATTTTTTTCCTAGTTTTTGCTAATGTTTTTTTTTTAATTTCTCAATTTTCACACACACACACACACACACACACATATATATATATATAGTTTTTTTTTTCGAAATTCTTTTATGGTTTATGAGTCAAATTTTTTTTAACATTTTTTATTTTTTATTTTTGTCATTTTTATATATATTTTTATATTTGTTTTTTAGAGACAATTATTTCATGTGGATTGAAAATTTGATTAACCATATATAAATATGTAGAATATCGAAAATGCAAAATATCAGCCTTCTTCTTTAAATATGCAAATCAATAAAAACCTCACTACAAAAAAAATAAAAATAAAAACAAGAAAATATGAAGAAGAAGACCACTTCCAAAATTATTAAATTTACCAAATAATTATTTACATTTCATACATTAGAAAATTTAAAGTCAAAAAATAGGTCTTTTAAAAAAAGGGTCTGATGCAGAATAACCACTTTTTTAAATCAGCAGGAAAATCACTACCATTCTAAAATGCAATGTACATAAAAAAAAATAAAGTGCCAAAAACTATGCTCTAAAAAAACATGTTTGTTCTGCATCACCCCTTTTCAAAATTGGGTCACTTTTTTGCTATCTCTACAAAACGGGTAACGTATCAATTCCCATTTCAAAGTTTACATTGTTGACTTATTGTTGATATAAGTTAATGTATTTTATTTAAAAGGAAATATTAATGTTTCTTATTTAATTTTTATTAGAGTGTCTTTTCCTCGTCAAATTAATTACATGTTTGAAAATTAAACATTCCTTTGTATTTGAGTTCTCGCACACATATGCCATCCTTTGGACATTCAACTCTTGTCTCACATGATTAAATCTGTAAAAAAAATCAATGCAAAAGAGCTTAAAATGAATCAATACAAGATAACTACACTAGAAACTCCTATCTTTCTCTCACTATGAGAGCACTAACCAAAGAAATGCCTCGTAAAATCCATATGTATGTTATGTTTCTATCGAATTTTGACAATATCAACAGCTAATGTGAAAAAGAAAAGTGATAATACTGGAAAAAAAATGAGAAAAAAATTTGTTGATGAGAAATCTATTTGAAAAAACCACAGCACTGCAGATGAAACTTTTTGTTACACTTAAATAATACATATTCAATGCATTTTTATGCTTAGGCGAATGTTATAGTCACTATCACAAACCCCAGTTCTCTCGCACAAGCCCCTTCCTCTACACATCTTCATTGCTCACACGAAAACACTAACCGAAGAAACAGAGCCAAGACATTAAGAACATGTTAACTACAGACCTTATTACCTAAATTCAAAAGTCTTAAATGGAAAATAGTTTAAAATTAATTTTGTCTGCGTGGAATAAAGTTCTATATGTGCCCCCGTTCTCCTACACATTCCCCTTTCTCTATATAGTAAAGCTTCGCACAAGGAAATCTTCGTGCAAGAAAGATTCACATAATGAAACATAATAATAACAAGTCAACATTAATAGTTTAATATTAATTTCATCCATGTCAAAAATATTTCCCTATGCACCCCTGTTCTTCCACACATACCCTTCCACTACACAGTAAAAATATCCACACAAGGAAAGATTCACACAATAAAGCTTTGCATAATGAAGCATGATCGTCCTTCATTCCACATAGATTAACATGATAGTTTAATATCAATTTCATCCCTGCCGAATAAAGTTCCCTATGCACCCTCGTTCTCTCACGCATACCCCATCCTTTCTACAATAAAACATAATAATATTAATTAAAAATTTGTTCATAGTTAAATTAATTAAAGGTTTCTCTGTCCCCATTCTCTCGTACACACCTTATGGGTTCACTATTTGCCTCCATGTAATTTAAAATAGTGGTAGACATAGTGATATTTGCAATACAAAGATATGGATTATTTAATACTAAAATATTAGAAATAATACATATACCTAAGTGTGAAATAGATTATTTAATTTTAAGATATTAGCAATAATATGTGTACACAAGTGCGAAACATTGTGGCACACTTACGTGGAGATCTTTCACTATGCAGAGAGCTCAGCAATACAGAGATATGGATTATTTAATATAAAAATCTTAGCAATAATACATGTAGGCAAGTGCAAAAAATCATGGTACACTTACACGGAGAGCTTTCATTGTGCAGAGAACTTTGTGCTAAGAGATTTCATTATAAGAGCACAACCTTTAATGAATTAATTAGTGGTAGAGGCAGCAACTATGGATTGTGCAGAGTTTCCACTATCGCTTTCGATTTTCTGGATTGTTTGGTAGTTATTGATCAAGTCAGCATTAATGGTGAATACATGGGCTTAAAATCAAGGAAAGTTGGATCAATGGTATATTTACATTGCTGGAGTGAATTTGCAACCATAGAGTCAGTGATTAGAGCCATAAATCGTGAAGTTTATTAGAAAGTGTATCACAGGTTGAATTTTATGGAGCACAATCAAAACTATGTACAATGAAAGCTTTCTGCACAATGAAATCTAGCGGCAGAAAATACTATGCATAAGCACAAATGTCATTGTACACCTCTTAGAGACCGAGTGAATTTTTCCATAGTCTAGCTGAATCAACTTTGTTTGTGCTCAAGGCTTTACTAATCAATTGATTAAAGGTTGTAATGAAAGCTCTCCGCACAAATATATTCGCATAGTGGAAGCTTTCTTTATGGTTATCTTTATGTAGTTGGGTATATGTATGGGTCTACACAAGAATTCCATTGTGTGGGGCCTCCGTATTGTGCATAATGGAAAACCTTCTGCACATTTTATAAATGCTCACACTCATAAACAAGCTTTTTAATCACAAAATTTACAAAAAAATAATGTTTTCATGTCAACACCTATAAACAATGTCAATCCCCACCACTATGTTATTACCTGGCTTTAGGAAGAAGTGTGGACCGTATTGCGAAAATTGCCAAGTCTACCACTATTCACAATAACACCGAGGTAAGTGGTGGAACCATACAATATTATTGGTAATATTTAATAATAAAAAATTAATATCTTTGTATTTTGATATCGTTCGTCAATTGAGTAAAGGTTGTGCAAAGTACGGACAAAACTTTGTGCAATGAAAGCTCTCCGCACAATAAAATCTCTTCGTACAAAACTTTATGCATAAGTAGTTTAAGCTTTGTTTATGGTTATCTACGTGAAATTAGACATATTTGTGTGAGTGTTGAGGAATTCCATTGTGTGGAGGAAGCTTTCATTTTGTGGACCTCCACACTCTGCACTAAATAATTTGCTATTTTATTGATTAAATGTTTTGCTCCCATGTTGAAAATTGTCACAATTGTCTGAAGCACGAAAGTGGAATCCAAACTTTTATTATAGAAAACGTAAAATATCATTAGATTAGAAAATGTGAAACTTTTATGTAATAGGAAAATGTGAAATATCATTAAATTACGAATTAATGTTATAAAGTTCCTTTTGAACCTTCTTTTTCTCACACATATCGCACACAACTAAGTCTGCAAAAGTTTTAAATGGAAAATAGTTTAAGATTACTTTTGTCTCTACATTCTCGTTGTCCTGCACAATCCTCGTCCTCTGCATAGTAAAATATTTGTAGGAGATATTTACACAAGGAAACATAATATTACTATTTTTAAATTTGCTTATAGTGAAATTAATCACACGATGACAATGTGCACAGTTTCCACTATCACATTCGATTTTCTTGACTTTTTGGTAGTTGTGAATCGAGACTGAATTAATGAAAAAAATAGAGGCTTAAAATAAAGGAAAGTTAGATTGATGGTATATTTAGATTGTTGGAGTGACTTTGCAAGCATAGAGTCAGCGATTAGAACCATAATTCACAAAGTTTATTAGCAAGTTTGGCAAAGATTGAAGTTTGAGTAGGAATAAAACTTTGTACAATGAAAGCTCTTCGCACATATTTTTGCACAAAACTCTTTGCATAATGAAAGCTTTCCGTGGAAGTGAAAAGAATAATGATTTTCTTTCTCTGCCATAAAATCGATTTCTTCTCCACTAAATACATTGCAATGTAATTTTTTTCTTGAAACATGTACAAGAGTGTAGAGCTTTGTTCGAGTGCGGAGAGTGAGTGTGGAAAAGTTCAAAGCCAACATACAATGCCACACAATCAACTTCTTCACACTTCATAGCCAATATACAATATCAAGTTTCATTTATCAAATTTAATATCACATATTATACTCATTATTTGTGCAATTTAACATTAGTTTTTATAACATATTTTATTATGTAATTATTGTAATGATAACAAGTAACATACAGACTATTGGAAGCATTTAGTACTAGAGAATGTGAGAAAAGACAAGTGTGCTACATGCAAAAAAAATTTCAAGACGGTAATGTTTACGAAGATGCGAAAACTTGGAAATCACACTTAGCATTGAAGAATTAATTAATGCTTAGTAGCGTTATTAATATATATTTGGAAAATTAATATGTAATTACAGTATCCCCAAAGCACTTAATAGTATTTACGTTGATGCATTGTGTAATGATTATTGGTTTCAAAGATATCAATAAAATTGTATCTATCAATATTATAAATACTCCTTTTGATATTTATTCGATGAATTCAAGTGTACATAGTGCTTTTAAAAGAGTGGATTTGGTTAGAGATGATGTTGGTGTTGGTCTCGGGGTAGTTGGTGCTTGTGATCAGTGTTTTGTATCTACATGTGACCAATCATAAAGGTTAGTCATAGATAAAGGATATATGGAGGAAGTACAGTTTACAAGTTAGACATTAGGTTAGAGGCCAAGTGATAGTTATGAGAATTGACTCATTTTCATTTCTTTGATGGAATATTGAATATATTTCCAAGGCTATTTCACAACTAAATAGTTTGAGACTCATTTATATTATGTTGTGCCTATATGAAGGTGCAGCATGGAGATGGATGGTGCTATTTAGTCTTAGCTTTCTGGTGATGTTCATAGTGGAATGGTTTTTGGAAATGTAATGACCTTGAAATTTTTTCAAATCCTGAAAGTTTTGTTAGGCTATTAAAGTGCATAGTTTTCAATCAAATCTTTTATTGTGTAGAAAAAACTTATAGCAATTTTGGAATGCTAGTTTTTAGCTTAACACAAAAAGATAGAAACCATACAAAGTTATAAATTGTTACTTAATTCACTAATTTGAGTGAATGGAGTTAGTTTAATATTTGGATAATGCAACAAAGGCAATAAGGCATCTAAGTCATGAATTGACATCTAAGATATTAAATCACTTTGTATTCTGCGGTATAAAAGTTTTTTGATAGCAAGGCAAGTTTACATAGTAAATGTGTTGAATATGCATTTGTTCAGTGAATAAATATGTAAGAGACTTCTATTTATTTGCAGCAGAGCTTTGGTTAATCAAAATAGAATGTGGTTTAGGATATTAAATATATAGCATCCCAATGTCAATTGATAAAGCATGTGAAATGGATCAATCATGAAATGTAGTCATATCAATTGGAATATGTCAATTGGGAATTTAAGTAAAATGTATATGAATTAAAGTAATTTCTTTCACAACAATATTTTATGATTAAAGATGCTCTAAATTAGTACTAGCCATATTGATGATCATCATTGTTTAATGAATACCATTAAAATCGATAATAGGTAAATTTCATTTCAGAACATAGATTTCAATTCATTATTTAGATGAGTTATCACCTTTGATGCATTATATGTAGGCATTTTTCCTGGGAAAGAGTTTTTTCAATGTTAATTTTGTTCTAGACTCATTACTAAGTTATAAGAAATCTACTTTCTTTGTTTATTTCAAAAATATTAAGTGTTTCCAGGGTTTGCTTTATAATTTCTCTATTGTTTTTTGAATTTGTTACTGAGAGTGAACAAACGGCCCAAGGAAACTATGGCAAAAGCACATACGAATAGGTACATGTAGAGAGCGAAGATATCTTAATGCTCACCCAAGATATATTAGTGCTTAGCCAAAGTACTTTAATGCTAATGGATAAGATACTAGAACTTCAGAAAATGCCTACAAATCGAAGATGGACTAGACGTCGTAAGAACGTATTCAAAAGAGCTCTTGCACATGAATAGAGAAATCTGACCTCCATTCTAGCAGCATAATCCATATATGTGTTAATCTCTAGAAATAATGGTTAACTAGTAAAGAAATCATTACCAAATTTTGTTATTTTCTCAACCAATTTTGAAATTCAGTATATGCTAAAGGTTATGTATTATAATATTCTCGACATAGTTAAAGAAAAAAAAATGTAATGGATTATTATGGATTACATGCGTATGTATAGATGGAACATATTTTATAAGTTATATCATAATCTTTCTTATTCAATTTAAAAATTCATTTCAACTCTGTAAGATTATGATTTCTTTAGATATTTGTTTAAAATCTTGCATGAAATAGCTTTTTCAATGGAAATAATATTGGATTGGTTGGAAATGTAAACAAAGAAAATTGTTATTGTAATTTCCATTAATTGATAACAATGTCACTGGAAAATGATTAACCAAGCTACAAAGTCCTATGTAACCAACTTGCATTATGTTTGACTAGTTATAGAACTTGCAAATTTGATAAATCAATAAAACAATGTAAGAAACGAGATTGCAAGAAAGAAAACACGACATAGCATAGTACAAAACATAGAACCTGAACAAAATATTTCATTGAAATAAATTTTTGTGCAATGACATATTATCATTTGCATTAGTAGAAACAATCACCTTGTTTACTCTAATGATTTCATTGCTAATCTTCTTCTCACAAGTATAGTATATTGCTTAACAATGTGAAATCACATCTCAATCATCGAGTAAAATGAAAGAGATGTTTGAAAATAGTCCAATTCTTAAACTAGAAACTATAAGGCAATGTTAAGATGCTTAACAATGAAAGCAACGAGAACTATGTTGTTACTAGATTGCTCGGCAATCTAAACAAAGAAAACAATCATTGTATACATATAATCATGTTTTAATGGTTTATTGTAAATTTGTCATGTGTCTCGAAATCAGACAACATATCAACAACATATTATTTGTATGTACAACATGCTCATAGGAAATTTCTCATAGTGTAGGTAATACTTTTTCCAGTTCCATGCCTCTCAGAACACACTATATTTCAGTCTTGTCATTTGCATGTATGATGCAGTTTAACCAATGGAAATAAACAAAGCAAGAGTCTTTCTTGCAAGTGGTGCAATAAAGCATATTTTTATTCATATTTATATCGCTTGTAATAAGACCACTGCATTTCGCATACACATTCTCAAATGGATTTACATATGCACTGATCATTGTCAAGTATCCTTTCAAGTACTGTAAAATTGATATAGAAAAAAGAGGCTTAGTAACATGAAATCAAATGTCTTTTTATTCCTCTTTCTTTATCTATGTCTATATAAACAATATAATATAGTTTACTGAGCATATTCCACTTGGAAAAGAAAGCAGGTTTCTTACATTTTTGGATTTCTTTCCTATTTTCAATGGACATATGAACGTCGATTGTGAAATTCAGAAAACTCTTTCTTGTTTTCTAAATATATTTTTTAGCAATATCAATGGGAAAACATTTTCTTGCAATTGTCTTTGAATTGAAAGACATGTCAGAACAAGTTTATCGTGTACTTGAACCTGTTACATATGCAACATTTGTAAAACAATGCATGAAAATTGTATAACATATGGAAAATAACTTTGTAACACTGAAAAATTCAAATAAATCAAATCTTATTGTTGCCTTGTCCTGTTCTGCATTGTTGTCTTTGATTTCTAGTACATATTTCATTGTTGTGTGCGTTATTGAAATTGCAATATCATTGATTGTTCCAATTGTAAATGCATCTTCATTACGTGACAGGTTTGTAATCATCATATTGGGAAAGAATCAGTACTTTGCACAAATGAGACAAATGTTTTCTACATTGCTAAAACTATTTAGGAAAATAGTTTTTTCACAATCACTACTGTCGTATTTATGCTTTGGAATTAATTCGAAATCGCTAATGGAAACACCATCAGTTGCAATAATTTTTGTCTCGTGTTGTTCTATAAATTGTGTTGGCACAAACAATGTTATTGTCATTTTTACTTTCTTATTTGTTAAGTCTGTATGGAGCATTGCTTTTTTCTTGTTCGCTTTGTCCAAAAATGCTCGATATGTAACCAAAACAACGCCATGAAAATTCCTCCCAGTTATATTGTTAGTGATATCTTCGATCAACAATGGCATAGACTTGATTTCTTTTTGCCTAGTCATGAGAATTGAATTGAAATAAATTCAAAAAAAAACACAAAAATAGAAATATGATATATAGTTAATGAAACCTACACAGAACTACATGTTTGCTTTCGTTTCTTGTTGGTTTTTATTCCTTACATTTTGTCTGTTGCAATATTTGTTATGGTCTCCACGAGGTGAATGTTATAGTCTCCAATGAGGCAGGGAGTTGCTACGGTGTTACAATTTTACTCAAAAGGATCCTTTGGTGTGTTCTTTAAAAATTTAGAGGACCAACAGAAGTTTTTTTATCAAGGACCCTAGTTTTTGGGCTAATATGGTAATTGTTTCCAACCATGGTTTCTTGACTTTAATCATCTTACCATGATGAATTTGGAAACCCTAGTTTGGGCAACATTGTTGAACCTACCTATTCAATTTTGATATATAGATATATTAGAAGATGTGGGGAATTTACTAAGTCACTTCATCAAAAGAAATTAGCACATTTTTTGCATGTGTCGATGTGGACCTAAATAAGGAGTTGTCTAATAAAATATTTCTCAAATGGATGGGTAGGGTTTATTCACAACTTGTGGATTATGAAAACACTTATTTTCCTTGTAGAAATTGTTAGGAACCTTTTCATCTTCAAAATCCATGCTCATTTTCATAAGGGCCCTACACCCACCTGAATACTAATAAAAGAATTGTGCATGGAAAGATCCAAAGCAAACCAAAGGATCTAAGACCACTTTGGCTCGCAAGTGTTAATTTGGCAACTCAGGGACAAATTTCCTCCATTGGACAGTCTTCCTCATCAAGAAAGACCCCTCTTATCTCTTGGAATAAATTAATTTTCTTAAGGAAAAATTTATTTTAAGAAGGAAACCTACATGTGCACAAAAGTATAGGTCAACTTTAAAGAAAAATTGGGCACACTTGGAAGCATATAAATTCAAGTTAACCTCATCTGGATATCATCAGCAAGCATATTCTTCTCTCTCTTCTTTGGATTGGTTCATACATGTCTAAAATTGGTTTGCAAAATTGGTTTGTACAAGTCCAAATTTGCAGGGTCCAAGCCCACACATGTGAAAATCGGAATTTGATCTAGAGTAGCAAGGTTGGAACAGATAAATATTAGTTGCAACCACTCATTTGATAGGTTATTCCCTACGACTAGAGAGCTATAACCGCGCTGATGGTTACTAGATTTGTGTGATTGTGACGTAAGATAATTTTTTATAGTTGACCATAGACTTTAAATTTTGACCACATGCTTGGAAACATTGATTTTGATCAGATTTTCTATTGAACTCGTCTTTTGGATATTGGTTGGTTGGTTTTGTTGGATAGTCAAAGGATTGACCTTGACTCTTGATTGGTGATGTAACAACCCAGGGTTAAAAGTTCATGTAATAAATTCAATAAAGGCAAAATAAGACCAAGGTCATGGGACACGTATTCCAAGTTGAATGTTAAGAAAAACATCCTAGTGGGTGTCACTTTCGGTTTATTATGGCTAAGGAATTTGAAAAAGGCATTGAAAAAGGAAAAGAGGCATTAATTGGCATTCATTTATGAAAATAAGGGAAAATAGGAGAAAAGGGATATGAAAGGTCACATGTTTGTATAAGGAGGAAAATTGAAGGAAAATAGAGGAAATTGAAAGAAAATAGAGGAAATTGAAGAAAAAATAGGCCTCAATAATAAAAAGGCTTCTGAGGATCAGTTCATAACTTTTTCCAATTCAGTTTTGGAGCTCTCTCTATTCTCTCATACTACTGCACACACAGAGAATTCTTGGAGCACTCTAGCATCAAAGGAAGCAAGCAAAGGAAGGACAAGAAAGGAAAAGGGAAGAAAAGGACAAGAAAGGAAAGGTTGGATCAAGTAGCTTCAGCAAGAAGACTTGTACGTAACAGGTTTCATGTATGATTTCCTAGCTAGTTTATGAATTCATGGTACATGCATTTGTGTATTTGGTTATTTTGTTGTCATTTGCATAGGTTTTGTCGGGTTTGATAGTGGTTTCATCCTTGCCTTTCCATTTTCAGATAGCTAGGGTGTGATGGGGTTTTGTTATTCAATTGAACTTTGGGTTGTTGGAATATTTTAGAATCGGGTGAGATGGTCTAAGGAAAATTCCCAAGGGTTGGGGTTGGAGGTTGTTTAATCTCTGAGAAGCCCTTGACAGGTGGGTGGAGAAAGGAAAATTCCTCAAGGTAATGATGAAGAAATTATGAGGCATCCAATGTTGTTTTCAAGCTTAATGATCTCTTGACCAGATTTGGTGGGATTGTGCCAACCAGAGGGTGGAGGTGGTTTAATCTTCAAGAAGCCATGGTTGTTTATATATCAATTTGCTTATGTGATCTCTTGACTGGTTTGGTTGAGATCGCAAGAGAATGAGGGTGGATGTGGTTTAATATTTGGGAAGCGCTAGTTGTTTATGTCTTGATACCCACATTCATGCTTGGAATATGGCACGAGGGTGATTGGATGAAAGTAATATTTGGTTCATCCCAATCTATGGTTTGGTGGTACGTGGAAGTCCCTGACTTGGTTGGATTTTGCATATATTAATAAGATTTATTTTCCTATTTCAATTTATGAGTACTTGTTATTATGTGGCTTTGATGGTTGTTCTATCATGGTTATCATTCTGTTTATATGTTGGTTATAAGCATGGTTCCATAACAGGTTCTAGCTATGACTTATGATATGTTTGATTAGTTTATGATTGGTTAATGAATGTATGAGATAACAAATGTTATTGCAACTATTATGAGAAGGAATTAGACCTTCTTGGTGACTCTTAGATAAGCTTCAGACCCCTATCTTAGCACCTGGATTGAACCTCGGGCAGAAGGAAGGCAATCTCAAGGTAACCACGCTTAGCCAAGTAGCTAGCCCTACTAGGCCAGGAGAGGGCTCTCTCTGTAAGGATCTCAGCCAAGATGCTTGGATCAAGAAAATGATACTAGGCTAGGTATAGTAGCACAAGGTTTGATTTGATTTTGAAAGGTTTTGTTCGATCAGGAGGAGCCTAACAGTTAGGGCAAGGAAAGTATGTCAAATTGTAGGGTGTTCAATGGGGCAAGGTAAGCACAAGGCTCAGTACTCAAGGGTTTGATGGGTGAGGTGATTCAAGACAGTAGAAAGAGCATGTAAGAAACATGGATTCTTCCTAAACTGAAGAAAACACAAACTGTGAATATTTCCCGAAAATAGAGCATAAAAATTATGGGTTCTGCCTATCAACTTGAAAACATCCACTTAAAAGAAATGAAATGATTGATGAATTACAAAAGACATTTTAACATATGATCAAAATAGAGAAAACTGAACTGAACATCATACCACATGGATCCCAAAGCATAAGCCTCCAACTGAGTCCAACCATTACAATGACTGAGGAAAAGCATCATATAGACCCCAAACAACTCATCTTAAGCTTAGGGAGTCGAATCCATGAGAGGAGGAGATGTTTCCAACAAAATTTGAACTTCTAAAAAGAAAAAGTGACTCATCCCTAATTCAAACAAACTAAATCATTACACTTCATAAATTTGTTTTACCTAATGAATCTACCCTAGTAAGCTCTAGAAGCATCATAATTACATTCAATTGATCAATTACAAGGATAAAACCATGATTTTCCAAGGTCAAAGTGAAAACTGGGATGAAATAGTGAAACTCTAGACAAATTGTCAAACTCGCAGCACCAATGCTAGGGACGTAGCACCAATGCCAGGCACGCCCTTCAACTTCAGCTGCACTTTTGGAGGCCTTCCTGACGTCCAAATTAGGCCCACAATAGCTTGTTGGAAATATATGTCTGTCTACTTTCCAGAACATCTTGAATTTTTTCATTTTGAGTTCATTTTCCCTATCAAAAGTCAATTCTCCCAACACTTCTCAGTGTGCAGCGCCTAAGCCAAAAGAGGGTAGAAAGGTCATTTTTTGAGGGTTTTTGGCCCTTTTTGTCAACCAATTCTACTCCAAAACCTTAGAAAATACACAGGGTGCATGTACTCATCACTGTGAATCCAAAAATGCTGATCATTTCCTCATTGGATGCCCTAAGAAAGAGCACAATACCCATGGCATTGCATGTTTTCCTTCCATGACTGTGCAAAAAATCGACTGAAAAACACAACAACTTCCTTCAAACTCAGAAATGGTCCATCATGCCCAAAAATGTGTTTTTATGACTGATCAAAGATTAGAGGCATGTAGGGATGCCTCAACAAGCATGCCAAGTCTCTTCCTCTCCTCTTGCTTGGTCAATTTTTCAATTTTCTCATGAGCTCTTTTGAGCTTGCTTCTTACCACTTGATTTCTCCTTGCATAATACTTAGCCATCTTCCTTTGTAATTCAACATCTCTGTTTTCTTTTTCCAAGAGGGTCTCCAAGTGTGTGTTCACTTTCTCAAGCCAAGACTCTCTGTTTTCAACTATGTCCTTGACCAATTGCTCATTTAGAGTGAGATGCTCCTCCAATTCTACCTCTTTTTGTCTTTCAAGCTCTAAGGCCTTTTTCAATCCTCTTGTTCTTGGCCTTTTTCTTTGTCCATGTTCATCATTCAGCTCTCCATAATCTCCATAAGCCTCATAAGCTGAAATTTGGCTTTCTCAGCTTCCCTCTTTGCCTTCATGTACTTTATTTCCATCAACTCTTGCTTAACTTCTAGCCGCTTGTTCTCTTGCTCATAAAAGGAGATAACATATTGGGCTCTTTGTAAATTGACCTGAAGCTCCCTGATTTTGGCATCCTTTGCTCTCAAGGAAGCTTGAGAATATTTTTTTCCATCCTCATCACTAGTGTCCACAAGGAGAAACTCCTTTTCAATGTCATGTTCTTCACGCTGTTGTTTGACCTCTGCTTCCTCTACCATTTTCTCCTCTCCTTTAACCTGTAATTCTAATGACGAATGCAAGGCCCCTCCCACTTTCCATGGGGTAAACACCTGCCTCGTTTCCCCTTTGATAGGTGAAAGCAAATGGCTGCAAATTGTTCCTCAGTGGTATACTACTCTGACTATGCTCAGTGTGTACATCATGTCCCTCACTGTCATCTTGCTCATCATGTTCCTCATCACTGTCATCATCTCTATTGGGTGAATGAATGGCTACATGAAATGGTGATGTAGATGGTGTGGAGGTGTCTGGTGAAGAATGGCTTGTTGAGGATGAGTGATAAGTAGGTTGTGGTGGATGAGAAGAAGTAGATGGATGAGTGGAGGACGATGGAGGAATGCAGGAAGCTAGATAAGTAGGTGGTTCATTGAATATTTCATTATCTATGAAGGTCTCCCAAGTAATTCCTAGTTGATCTAAGTGATGGATGACTATCATTTTGATAAGAGAATGATGGAAAATACTATGCATTTGATGAGTTGGATCCCTTTTCTGAGCAATGTATGTCATCTTGTTAATACTCCTAAAAAGATAATATGGAAAACTCAGCATTCTTACCGTGGTAAAGTGCATGAGAATCCTGGTATGGTATGAGTATAGTCTGGAAAACCAACCCTCACATGTGAAATACCTCATGATGATCTTCATCAATGGAACATACTTGTCCAAAAGATAAGAGAAAGGGAAAATTCTTTTCTTATCATTTTTTAACCTTGTTTTAAGATATGGTTCATAAAAACTATGATGTAGATTTTGTTGCTTGAACCATTTCTCTCCTACATTTAGAATTCCAGTGGTTTGTGATATGATGGCAGTAGATATAGTGAATGTGACCCCGACTAAAGTGACCTGGTTGTTTTGCAAATTGAGGATGAACTGTTTGGTTAAATTTTGATGAAAATTCATCGTTTCAACCTTTTGGCAATAATCAAAACAACCCATGTGCCTGAAACATGATAGTGCAAGTGGTGATGCCATACGTTCTATTGTATCAGTGGGTTCAAATACGATAATTCTCCCTCCTTTCTTGTTGGCCTCCTCGGTTGTCTTTCCCATTCTTCTGAACTATTGTATTCTGCCATGCTTTATAGGTGAAAACTTGAGGGACTAATATATATGTCAAGATGAGTGAAACAGTGAGGAAGTGGAGTGAAATATAGTCAGGATGATTGGAAGGTGAAAAAGTCTAATAAGTACTATAACTCTGATTAAAGAGGTGATTTTGGAAGCATGCAAGGGTGCTTTGCTAGGGTTCCAAAATTTAGGATGCCAATTTGCTTAATTGATGGAGAAAAAGAGATACTGAGCCACTTACTTGTTATGTGCAGGTAGTTAAAGCTTGTGTGGCTTAAGAAAATGAAGGAAGTGGTGTTTTGGCGCTCCTAGGGTTTTCCAGGCTCCTCTGGCCAAATGTGTAGCCCCAAGTGCCAGCGCACAACGTTCTCAACAAACGCACCCTTCACTGCGCTGTTGAATTTTACTCTAGGTGCAAAAGAACTAATGAATTTTGAAAAATTCTTTTGAAATTTTATATAGAGGATGATTTTGATTTTTCTTTAGAAAAAACCCACTTTATAATGTTTGTTTGGAACTTTTATTTTGTTTTCAAATCTCTGTCTGATGCTTCTCTTTCTTTGTCTCTTTTGAGGTGGATGATGCTTTGATTGAGCTGATTTCTTCAATGGCTCATTTCTTGCAGCAAGGAGAAATGCTTGGGCATCTTATGGGAACAATTATTACATAAAATGACTTGAATTACATCAAAAAATAAACAAACTAAAATACTTTGTTTTCATCTCAAAAACATGTTTTTGAGATGAAAATTACATCAATGAAATAAGAACTTTGTACAATAACCATGACTTGCTACCTATCACTATTTGTTTAATTGGTTTTCCTCCTACATTTTCTGCCATTTTTTACACTGAAACTATGTTTTTGACTTTGGAAATGGACCCTAAGACCTAATGGAATGACCTTGCAAATGAACCCTAAGACCTAATGGAAACATAACTTCCTTGATTCTAAAAATAACACAACTGAAACCATAACTAAATGCAACATGGAGATGGGTCAGCAAATGTACCTCATGAGGGAAAAATTCGATTTTCTGAGAAGAAGACAATCATCAATGGACCATTTTGGCATGACCTAGTGGAATGATAAAAAATTCAGTATGAGACACCTACAATGAAAATTCAAAGAGCCAATTTGATCCCTGATGGAAGTACGCATATACTGACACTAACATTGGCCTTGTTGGGGATGGCAGCTCCTTGGAGGTGTCAAGAACACTGTAGACCAAGTGTCTACCTGATTGGGCCAATATGGTCAAACAAATGAAAGACTGGAATATTTTTTGAAATTTTTGAAAAATGACTCGATACAAACTGAAAATTGACTCAAAACTGACTTTAGACTGACTCAAAAACCAACTAAAAATAGCACAAAGCGTCTAAAACACATATTTCATTAAATTTGGAAATTTTTTATTACAGAGACATCAATAGAATTCACTTCCACTATTTAATTCCAAATTTAATGAAATATGTGTTCTAAGCTTAATAGCCTTCACTTCGGGCCCCAAGCTCAAATGACATTGTAATTCAAATCGTGTGAGGAAAGTAAACTGGTATATACAATGACAGTGAAACAATTTCAGCAAGCTGCATCAGAAATAATAGTGTTTCAAGAGCCTACCATTCATTGGTCCTCCTGAGCATTCTTGACCATCCATTTCCTTTAATAAAAAATTCATTTTGTCCTCGATAGGCTGAGATTTTATAAGGTCCTTTCCACATATTGTCAAACTTACCATGTTTCCCCTTTTCTTCATTTCGTGCATCCCATCGCAGCACTACATCTTCCAGTTGAAACTTTTCTACCTTGGTTTTGCGGTCATAAATTTTCTTTATCTTCTCTTGCAGCCAGAAAGTATTTTTAGAAACCTCTTCCCTTGTTTGTTGAAGGTGAATCATTTGAATGATCTGGTGCTGAATATCATCTTCTTCACTGTCAGCTTCTTGCAATAATCTCATGACCGGGACTACAAGGGATGTAGGAAACACTATATCAATACCATAAACCAATTTAAAAGGTGACATACCTATTGATTTCTTACTGCTCACTCTGTCAGACCACAAAGCATTAACAAGCTTTCAATTCCAATTCTTTTTATTTTCCTCCAACATCTTCTTAATAATGTTTACCAAGGATTTATTTGAAGACTCAGCTAGTCCATTGCCCTGCGGATAGTATGTCGTGGAATGACCCAATGTGATGTTGTATTTGTTGCAAAACTAAACCATTTTCTTCGTCTTAAATGTTGCTGCATTATCTGTAATAATCTTGTGAGGGAAACCAAAATGAGACAATATATTGGACTCTAAAAACTGAATTATTACCATGTCTGTAGCTTGCCTTTTCGGAATGGCTTTGATCCATTTGGTGAACTAATCGGTAGCTGTCAAAATCCATTTGTGTTGTGTTGATGATGTAGGATGAATTTCTCCTATGAAATCAAGCCCCCAATGCTGGAAAGGCTCATTGACGGCAACTGACTTCAAAGGAAGAGGAAGCAACTTCCTTTTTCCCTGAAAAACTTGACATTCGTGGCAGCTCATGGCTATTTTATATAAATCTGAAAACAAAGATGGTGAATAATATCCTACTCTCAAGATTTTATAAGCTGTTGTTTTCCAAAACAAGTGACCCCCACAATCTCCTCTATGAAAATCATTCATTACCTATTGAGCTTCATTTTCAACCAAACAATTAAGAAGAACCCCTCCCGTATCTTTCCAATAGAGAGCACTGTCTAAAATGCAGAATTTTGTAGACTTTAGTTTTAGTGATCTACCTTTACTTTTCAACATTCCAGGAGGAGGAGAAAGAGGTTGAAGAAAATATACTATATCAGAATACCAAGGTGAGTTGAGAAACGTTTCTTATTCCTGAATGAGTGTCCCACCATCTTCGTCATCTGACATTGCTGCAATAAGATTTATGTCTAGAGCATGAAGATTCAGCTCAACCATGAGTTTTTCCAAGCTTTGATCTTTGATTAGTTTCATGGGCTTAACCTTAAGATCATACTCTAACATCACTGCTATCCACTTACCTCTTCTTCCTTCAAGTTCAGTTTGCATAAGGACATATTTGACATCCATGTTAGGAACATATGCTATGGTATGCGAATGCAAAATGTAAACTCAGAAATCCTTCAATGTCTTTATAAGATCCAAAGCTTGTTTCTCAATGATGTTATAGCGAAGAGTAGCATCTATGATAGTCCGACTGAAAAATGCAATGGGTTGCTCCACCTAATTCTTCTTTTGCATCAACATCGTAGCCAAAGTGTGCTCAGATGCGAATGAAAATATAATAAAATCATGAGTATAATCAGGACTGGGAAAATCAGGGGCTATGGTCAAAGTAAGCTTTACCAAGTTGAAATATTTCATGGCATCCTTGGTCCATTTCAAAATGTTGTCCTTCTTCAACATATTAGTTAACTCACGCAAATGCTCAGCCAAATTTGGTATAAATCTGCGTAAGAAGTGCATCTTACTGTTGAAGGTTTGGATCTCCTTTTTGTTGTGTGAAAAGTCTATTTGCTGAATTACCTCCACCCTAGAAGGATCAATGTGAATACTATCTTTGGAAATTAAATGACCAAGGAGCTTACCTTCCTCCATGGAAAAAAGACTCTTCTTTGGATTTAAAGAAATCCCAAACTCCCTACATTTCTGAAAAACAATCCTCAGGTGGTGTAAATGCTCATCATCAGAACCAGAAAATATTGTCAAGTCATCTAAGTAAACCACTAAGAAAACATCCTTCTCTTTAACGAAATCTATATCCATAGCCCGCTGAAAAGTGGCCCCGACATTCTTCAACCCAAATAGCACCTTGGCATACTAAAAAGTTCCCCATGGTGTTGTGAAGGCAGTTTTGTCTTGGTCTTTTTTGTGCAGCAAAATATGATTGTAACCTGAGTAGACATCTAGTAGTGACATCCGTGATGCTCCAACTACTCTTTGCAGAATGTGGTCCATCTTAGGAAGAGGATAATTGTCTTTCAGGGATACTCTATTTAGGTTCCAGAAATCAATGCACAACCTTATCTCTCGGGTCTTTTTTCGTACTAGGACCAAATTTGAAACCCAATTAGAGAATCTAATTGGAACAATGATACCAACTTTAAACAATCTATTTACCTCTTTCTCGATAGATGGCCGCAACTTTGGGTTGCTCCTCCTTAACTTTTGTCTAAAGGGTTTTTGATCTGGCTTGATAGGTATGGTATGCTGAATGATGTTCTTGTCATACACTTTAAAATCTGAGTAATCCCAGGCAAAAACATCAGAAAATTCATAAAGAAACTTAACATACTTAGCTTTTGATTCGGGAGATAATGTTTTTGATAGGTTAACAAGCTTGGGTTGGTCCGCTGTCCCAATATTTACATCTTCCTTTGTCAGTAGGAACCAAGGTTGGTTTTCTCGCCACATCATCTTGGTCAAGCAACTCCTCTAAAGGTATAAGACCTCTATGAATAACATTATCCTTCAGTTGTAAAACATCCATTTGATTTACCTCAATTCCTTGTTCATAAGAATCACAAACATCATCGATGAAAGCATTCTTAAACTTCCCTTCATTCTACAAAAAGGAATTAATTTCATTGTCATCCCATAAAACTTGCCAATATCTCAAATTATCAGGAACAGTAGGCGTATGTTTGACATGAATTTCAAATTTATTGCTAGAATTCATTGGAATTTTCAAATTTCTCACTACTGTAGCAAGTGAATCAGCAATGATATTTTGACTTCTTGGCACCACTAAAATGTGTATTCTGGAAATATTTTCAAGATATCCAGGACTACGTTCCTATAATCTCTTACCCATGGATGCTTCGCTTGATATTCTCCTTTGACTTGTTTAATCACTAGCTCTGAATCACCATAAACAAAAATCCTTTTCGCTCCTAGCTTCTTCAAAATATTTAGACCTGTAATCAATGCCTATACTCTGCTTCATTATTAGAGTAATCGAATGATAATTTATAGGAACACACTCTAACATTACTTGGGACTTTGTCTGACTGAAAAACAGGACTTTGAATCCAAATTCCAATACTCGCACCATCTTTACCCAAAGCACCATCGAAGTCCATGCTCCAAAGGTTGTCTTCGTCTTCCAGACGCTGGAATTATTCTTTTGTTTCGATCTTACCTTCGCTGGTTGCTTTATTTTTCTGTTCTTCACTGGCTTTCTACTCCTATGGAGGCTTCTCAGAAGGAATTGCCACTTTTTTCTTTTCTTGGTTAAGAACTGCTCTAAAACCCTCAAAAATTTCTGGTACATCATCTACTTCTACGAGCTAAATATATACATCATTCAATCCACTATCAATGTACAAAAAAAAAAGACTCTAAATCTGTATGTACAACATTTATCAGATGATTTATGGGCTTCTCTTTACTAGTGATCATATTTCATCTTCATTTCCCGGTACAACTTCCTCAATTGACTAAAAATAGGGATTGTATCATAAGAGAAGTCAAGTTGTAAAGTACCTTTGAGTTTGGCTCCCCACAATCTAGACAATAGCATACCAAATCAAGGTGGTATATCAGCTACTACCATGTCCATCAAAACATTCTTGGCTGGGATTTGATGGAGCGAACTCTACCAAAATCAAATGAATACAAATCATGATATTTTCGAGTGATATTCAGGTCCATCTTTTCCATGATAGCCTTGAGCATCAAATTGTGGGAAGCTCCGGATCAAGAATAGCATTATGAAGAATATACTCATGCAATCTAAGACTCAAATAAAAGGGATGGACCTCGCTATCTTCTAGCTGAACTTCTATAGCTGGACCAAAAATAAGTTCAGGATGATCATCCTCAACATTCACCATGTTGGAAAAAGGATCAATTTTCAGTATTCTAGACACATGGTGTTTGTAATGGCTATTCTTAACAAGCTCAGTCAAAGGAATGGACACTTTCAATTTAGAAATTTCACTTTCTACTTCTTTGACACCGATGTCCCTCTTATCTATTTGCTCCTTCGTTGCACTATCCTTTTTCTGATTGTCTTTCTCTTTTGTAGTTGTAGTTGTTGATCGTTGATTTACCTTGCTAGGATTCTGATTGTCATGCTCCTTTCCTTTTTTCTGATTGTTTGAGAGATCATTCTTTGACTAAACATCCTTCCTCTTCTGAATAGAACTAATTGGTACATCTCTGCTCCTCAAAGAATATTGTTTATGTTGTGCGCTCAAAGAATTCATGTAACCATGCTAATAATCATTAGATTCGGTCTCCAAAACAACATCATTTGCTAAGATGTAGTCCTCATCCTTTAGAATGTCAGAACTTTCTACATACTCCTCATCTTTGGTAAAAAATATAGGCATACAATCTATAGTGAAGAAGTGATTTGTTTCAACTACCAGATCTTCCTCCTCTTCTTCTTCCACACCTTGAACATAATTTTGTTTTAAGGGAATTTTGATTTGTTTTTGTTGTTGAGCTGGTTGTTCCAGTGCTTTTTGATATCTTTTCTTGATTCGGAAATGGGGTTGTTGCTGCCCTCTAAAGTTTGGGTTCCGGATTTGTGGTTCAAGTCTGTTTGTGATGGAAAACCGGTCAATCATCCTTTCCATTGTTAGAATCAATATATCCATTTTTACATCTGAAGTAGATGCTTCTTCTTTCATGGTCACTCTCTTCTCTAATCTCATTCTTGCACTTTTGGGCATCAAGTCCGCTTCTACGCTCACATCATTCTTTTGCATGTCTTCTAGAGTTGTAGGATCACGTTCACACAACTGATATGCCATATCGGCATCAAATCCATCTGGAAACTTAAGCAAAGCCAATCCCTCTGGTGGTTTGATATTTGCAGGGATAGCATTGTACACTGCATTGAATCTCACACAATAGTCTTGAACACTTTCGCCAACATTTCTTTTGATGTTCTCATATTTAGACAAAACCTGAACAGGATTCTTCTTCACCTCCCACCGATCTAGGAAAGGCCTTTGAAGGGTAGGTAGATTAGTGATAGAAGCTACTGGTAGGGCTCTGAACCATTTCTGAAATTCTCCTCCAAAACTTTGTACAAACAACCTCATCATCACATCTTCGATTTCAACTTCATCGAGGTCAAAGAAATCATTCATCTTGTCTATTTTTTGTTGAGCTATAATAGTTTGAGTGTCATCGAAGAAAGGTATTTTGGTTTTATAATTAGGGGTCATGGCACCAGTATTTTGAGGAAAAACAATGGGTGCATATCGGGCAGCCATAACTGGAGGTGAGGGAGGTGGTGGATTTAAAACAAGGATTTGGATATTCGGTATAATCAAAGGGGGATTAATGATAGTTTGAGTGGTGTGAACAATCTGTGAAGAAGAAGGTGGAGGATGACAGATAGTTTGAGTGGTAGTAGATGCAATGGCAGTATTTCGAAAATCGAAAGATGGCTTATGAATCTTGTTTTGCACCCAAGTGTTTAAGTTTGAAGAGAGGTTTTGCAAATGATCAAGTGTGAATAAGTTGTGACCCTGATTTATTGTGTGAAAACAAGTCTTCAACGGGGTTATAAGGAGTTATAAAGGAATCAACAACTATCTAATCCATCCAACTTAAATATTTATTGTGAAATAAACTTTGCTCAGAATTAATATCAAACTCAATGTCTTGCAAAGTGTCTAACCTTCCCGGGAGTGAATTAACCTGAGGAATGAAATCGTCACTTGATTGTTCTCCAGCTAAACTAGATTTCTCTGCAGATTTCTTAGATTTTCACCCAATTTTATGAGGATCATTGATAATGGTTGGAGGATTCGGATCTAGATTGGATATGGTATACTTTCGGGAAGCCATTTTGTCTAATTTTGAAAACTAATGTATTGCTTTACAACTTTCCAATTCAGCCTATGATTAAATTCTAAAACTCATCAACCACAAGCTTAAGGATTCAAATTAAACATCTTACTGGCGTGATTAATTTCTGATCTTTTGTTCCCCGGTATGGTTGCCACTATGTTAGCACCTAGATTGAACCTCAAGCTGAAGGAAGGCAATACCAGGGTAACCATAAACCATGCTTACCCAAGTAGCTAACCCTACTAGGCCAGAATAGGGCTCTCTCCGTAAGGATCTCAACGAATATGACTAGATCAAGAAAATGATATTAGGATAGGTATAGTAGCACAAGGTTTGATTTGATTTTGAAAGGTTTTGCTAGATCAGGAGGAGCCAAACAGTTAGGGCAAGAAAATTAGGTCAAAATTGCAGGGTGTTCGATGGGGCAAGGTAGGCACAAGGCTCAGCACTCTAGGTTTTGATGGGTGAGGTGATTCAAGATAGGTGAGGAGATAGAAAGAGCATGTAAGCAACATGGATTCTTCCTAAACTGAAGAAAACATAGACTGTGAATATTTCCCCAAAATAGAGCTTAAAACTTATGGGTTCTTCTTATCAACTTGAAAACATCCACTTAAAAGCAATGAAATGATTGATGAATTACAAAAAACATTTTAACATATGATCACAATAGAGAAAACTGAACTGAACATCATACCACATGGATCCCAAAGAAATAGCTGCAAGTTTTCATTAATCTCTTGCTGAAAACTTATACAAAATGATGTCTACTCAAAGCATAAGCCTCCAACTAAGTCCAACCATTACAATGACTGAGGAAAAGCATCATATAGACCCCAAAACACTCATCATAAGCTCAAGGATTCGAATCCATGAGAGGAGGATCTGTTTCCAACAAAATCTGAACTACTAACAAGAAAATAGGGTGGTCAAAGTGACTCATCCCTAATTCAAACAAACTGATACATTAAACTTCATAAATTTGTTTTACCCAATGAGTCTACCCTAGTAAGCTCTAGAAGCATCATAATTGCATTCAACTAATCAATTACAAGGATAGGATCATGATTTTCCAAGGTGTAACTGAAAACTGGGACGAAACAGTGAAAATCTAGACAAATTGTCAAATGTGCAGCACTAGTGCTAGGGGCAAGGCACCAATGCCATGCATGCCCTTCAACTTCAACTGGACGTTTGGAGGCCTTCCCGATGTCCAAATTGAGCCCACAATAGCTTTTTGGAAATATCTTCCTACCTACTTTCCATAACATCTTGAATTTTTGCATTTGGAGTTCATTTTCCTTGCCAAAAGTCAATTCTCCCAACATTGCTCAGAGCGCAGCGCCCAGGCCAAAAAGAGGGCAGAAAGGTCATTTTTTTAGGGTATTTAGCCCTTTTGGTCAGCCAGTTCTGCTCCAAAAACTTAGCAAATGAGTAGGGTACATGTACTCATCATTTTGAATCCAAAAATGTTGACCATTTCCTCATCGGATTCCCCAAAAAAGAGCGCAGCGCCCATGGTGTTGCGCATTTGCCTTCCATGACTTTGCAAAAAATGCACTGAAAAACACAACAACTTCCTTCAAACTCAAAAATGGTCCATCATGCCCAAAAATGTGTTTTTATGACTGATCAAAGATTAGAGGCATGTAGGGATGCCTCAGCAAGCATGTCAAGTCTCCTCCTCTCCTCTTGCTTGGTCAATTTGTCAATTTTCTCATGAGCTCTTTTGAGCTTGCTTCTTGCCACTTGATTTCTCCTTGCATAATACTTGGAAATCTTCCTTTGTAACTCAACATCTCTATTTGCTTTGTCCAAGAGGGTCTCCAAGTGTGTGTTCACTTTCTCAAGCCAAGACTCTTTATTTTCAGCTATGTCCTTGACCAATTTCTCATTTAGAGTGAGTTGCTCCTCCAATTCTACCTCTTTTTGTCTTTCAAGCTCTAAGGCCATTTTCAATCCTCTTGTTCTTGGCCTTTTTCTTTGTCCCTGTTCATCATCCGGCTCTCCATAATCTCCATAAGCCTCATCAAGCTGAAATTTGGCTTTCTCAGCTTCCCTCTTTGCCTTCATGTACTTGATTTGCATCAACTCTTGCTTAACTTCTAGCTGCTTGTTCTCTTGCTCATAAAAGGAGATAACATATTGGGCTCTTTGTAAATTGACCTAAACCTCCCTGATTTTGGCATCCTTTGCTCTCAAGGCAGCTTGAGAAGATTTGTTTCCCTCCTCAACACTAGTGTCCACAAGGGGAAACTCCTTTTCAATGTCATGTTCTTCACGCTGTTGTTTGACCTCTGCTTACTCTACCATTTTCTCCTTTCCTTTAACCTATAATGCTAATGACAAAGGCAAGGCTCCTCCCACTTTTCGTGGGGTAAACACCTGCCTCTTTCCCCTCTAATAGGTGAAAGCAAATGACTAGAAATTGTTCCTCAATGGCATACTAGTCTAACCATGCTCAGTGTGTATGTCATGTCCCTCACTGTCATCATGCTAATCATGTTCCTCATCATTGTCATCATCTCTATTGGTTGAATGAATGGCTACATGAAATGGTGATGTAGATGGTGTAGAGGTGTCTGGTGAAGAATGACCTATCGAGGATGAGTGATAATTAGGTTGTGGTGGATGAGAAGAAGTAGATGGATGATTGCAGGATGATGGAGGAGTGCAGGGAGTTGGCTGAGTAGGTGGTTCATTGAATATTTCATTAGCTATGAAGGTCTCCCAAGTAATTCCTAGTTGATCTAAGTGATGGAGGACTATCATTTTGATAAAATGATGATGGAAAACAATATGCATTTGATGAGCTGGATCCCTTTTCTGAGAAATGTATGTCATCTTATCAATACTCCTGAAAATGTAATATGGAAAACTGAGCATTCTTACCCTAGAAAAGTGCATGAGAAGCCTGATATGGTATGAGTATAGTCTAGAAAACCTTCCCTCACATGTGAAATACCTCATGATGATCTTCATCAATGGAACATACTTTTCCAAAAGATAAGAGAAAGGGAAAATTCTTTTCTTATCATTTTTGAACCTTGTTTTAAGATATGGCTCATAAAAACTATGATGCAAATTTTTCTTCTTGAACCATTTCTCTCCTGCATATGGAATTCTAGTGGCCTATGATATGATGGCAGGAGATATAGTGAATGTGACCCTGGCTAAAGTGACCTGGTTTTTTTGCAAATTGAGGATGAACTTCTTGGTTAACTACTGATGAAAATTCACCGTCTCAACCCTTTGGTGTAGGTTTTAACCCTATACAGAAAATTACCTGCATACGAATTCTTAAACAAAGAAAATAAACAATGCGAGAGCATAACCCATAAAACACATATGCACAGAGATTTTTCCCTCGATCCCAAAACAGGGACTACCAGCTTGATTTTTCATTATGTTCCTTTCAATGTTACAATAGATATTTATACATGTCGAAGCATCCAATACCATGGACCGAAAAACCATCGCGTCCAATACCATGTGCGAAAATCATGCACAAAACCATAGGTAGGTTCGCCCAACCTAATATAGGGTCCAAAAAAAAATTTCCCGGGGCGCTGCCCCGGACCCCGTAGAGGGGGCTACCCGGCTAATCCGCAACGCTACCCCCCCCTCTAACCCCCCGTTTAACTACGTAGGTTAGTCGTGGAAAGAATATAACACAACCCAACAATCTCCCACTTGTTGTTTTCTTTCCACAGGGGGCCACAAGAGAGCTTAGTCATTTTTCCAGCCCTGAAACACCCATTGTTTCTCTACACCAAGAGAACTTCTCAGAGCTCACAGATTTTGTCAATGCATTGCAGTATTCTTCAAAGTGTCCACCTTTACCAGCAACACCTTTTTGTCTTCTATCATATCCCTCACAAAGTGATACTGAACATCAATGTGCTTTGTCTTTGAATGATAAGTAGGGTTCTTTGCCAAGAAAATTGCACTTTGGCTGTCACAGTCTATTCTTATAGCTCTCTGTACTAACCCCATACTTGAACACAATCTCTGCAACCAAACTGCTTCCTTGCTTGCATGAGTGGTTGCCATGTATTCTGCCTCTGTAGTTGATAGTGCCACTACAAATTGTTTCTTACTCATCCAACTGACTGCACCTCCAAATAGGTTAAACACATACCCACTTGTAGATCTTCTCTGATCCAGATCTCCAGCCCAGTCTGCATCAACAAAACCATGAATATCCAACACTCTATCCAATCCTGGTCTTCCTTGGTAGCACAAACCATAATGACTAGTGCCACGCAAATACCTGAAAACCCGCTTCACTGCTGTCCAGTGCTCCTTCCCAGGTTTTGACATAAACCTGCTCAATACTCCCACTACATGTGCAATGTCTGGTCTAGTACAGACCATTGCATACATCAGGCTACTGACTGCACTTGCATATGGAACACGGGACATGTCCTCTTCCTCTTCTTGTGTCTTGGGACACTGTTCAGCAGATAACCTCACACCTACAGGAATAGGAACCTTCACCGGTTTACTATCCTGCATATTAAACCTCTGCAGTATTGTCTCGACATACTTCCTATGGTTTAACCAGAGCTTCCTCTTTGCCCGATCTCTTTTAATTTCCATGCCCAAAATATAGTTTGCAGCACCAAGATCTTTCATGTCAAATTTGGAGGACAATTGGGTCTTCAAATCCTGGATAATTTCTTTGTCATTTCCAACCAGCAACATATCATCCACATACAAGACCAGATAAATAACACGGTCACCAATTAATTTAAAATACACACAATGATCTGCTTTGCTTCTGGTGAAGCCAAGTCCCCGTATAAATGTATCAAATTTCTGATACCACATCCTTGGTGACTGTTTTAACCCATACAGAGACTTCTTTAACTTGCATACCAGTTCT
Source organism: Pinus tabuliformis (assembly GCA_031772625.1). Taxonomy (NCBI): domain Eukaryota; kingdom Viridiplantae; phylum Streptophyta; class Pinopsida; order Pinales; family Pinaceae; genus Pinus; species Pinus tabuliformis. The sequence continues at coordinate 736,365,611 of CM062805.1, read as the reverse complement.
TTCTTACCCTTCACCGCAAAGCCTTCAGGTTGCTTCATGTAGATTTCCTCTTCCAAATCCCCGTGAAGAAATGTTGTCTTCACATCCATCTGTTCTACCTCAAAATCAAAAGCAGCAGCAACAGATAAAAGTAATCTAATATAAGCTACCTTGGCAACAGGAGAAAAAATATCACCAAAATCAATTCCCGACACCTGGGAATAACCTTTTGCTACCAACCGAGATTTGTATTTCTCCACCTTTCCTTCTGCATTAGTCTTCTTCTTGAACACCCATTTGCTGCCAATGGGTTTCCTTCCAGCCGGCAACTCTACCAGATCCCAAGCCTCATTTTTGTGCAAAGATGCCATTTCATCAACCATGGCCTCTTTCCAGAGTTTTCCATCCTCGGAATCCACTGCTTCCTTCACAGTTATGGGATCATCATCAGTAACAGACAAAGCAAAATTTGAACTGAAACCAGATGGGCTATACCTTTCTGGCTGCCTTCTTTCTCGACCTGATCTTCTTACAGCCGGAGTTTGTGGCTCTTCATCTTCTGATTCCTCCTCTGCTACAGAGTCTGATTCTTCCTCCTTTGGCTCAAACTCTATCTTCTCAGGTTCCTTTGGTTGGACTTCATGTTGAATAACATCTTTTACCTCTCTGAACACCACATCTCGGCTGTACACAACCTTTCGTGTGACTGGATTCCAAAGCTTATAACCCTTTAAACCATCCTTATACCCAATAAAGATGCACTTTTCAGATTTACTATCCAACTTGGTTCGTTTCTCCTTTGGAACATGTACATATGCATCACATCCAAATACCCTCAGATGTGAAAGAGAGGGTTTCTTACCAATCCATACTTCTTGTGGAGTCTTATCCTCCAACGCTGATGAGGGTGATCTGCTGATCAGGTAACGTGCAGTATCCACCGCCTCTGCCCAGAATTCTTTTCCTAACCCGGCACCACTGAGCATGCTTCTTGCCCTTTCCATCAACGTCTTGTTCATTCTTTCTGCGACTCCATTTTGTTGAGGTGTATATGGAGTAGTCTTCTGCCGTGCTATACCACACTTCTTACAAAATTCTTCAAATTCCTTGCTGCAAAATTCTCCACCATTATCTGTCCTCAGCACCTTTATCTTCTTCTCTGTCTGATTTTCCACCAGAGCCTTAAATTCTTTAAACCTGTCAAAGACTTCAGATTTCTTCTTAAGGAAATATATCCATGTATTCCTTGAGAAGTCATCTATGAATGATACATAGTACACAGACTTACCCAGTGATGGAACCTTCACAGGTCCAAACACATCACTGTGCACAAGCTCTAATATCTGTTTCGTCCTCTTACCACCAGAGGGGAAACTCACTCGATTCTGCTTCCCATACACACAATTTTCACAGAAATCACAATCCAGAGAGCTATCATTCATACCTTCTACCATACCTTTACCATGAAGTATTCGAAGGCCCTTCTCTCCAATATGTCCAAGCCTTTGATGCCACAACATGGTCTTCTCTCCAGAGACCACTAGATTTTCTACTCCATTTTCAGGAACCATAGAACTATTGCACCCATCAACAACAGTGCTACCTTGCAGCTTGTACAGAGTTCCAATCCGAACTCCCCACATCAATATCAGTGCTCCTCGAACCATCTTGCAGGTATATTTCTCGAACACCGTCTTTACACCTGCATCATCCAACTTGCTTACAGAAATCAGATTTCTAGCCAATGCAGGAATATGTAGAACACCCGGAAGTGTTCTAACCCTTCCACCTTGCAGCTTCAACTTTACTTTTCCCCGACCAATGACTCTAGCCTTCCTATCATCTCCTAAGAAGACATCACCACCATCGTATTTCTCATACTCGCAGAACCACTCTCTATGGGGAGTGAAGTGAAAGGATGCACCTGAGTCAATCAACCATGCCTCATGATCTACATGTGTACTTGAAGAAGCCAAGTTCACATCCCCACCTTTATCTGAGGTGGTTTTCGCCTCTGCAGAAGGAGCATCATCAGATCCCTTTCCTTTATCAGGAGCTTTAGATTTACAATCCCTTCTGAAGTGCCCTTCCTTTCCGCATTTCCAGCACACCACCTTTGTAGGTTTTCCTGGAGATTTAGATCTCCCTCTAGATTTAGATCTCGCACTCGATGACTTATTTTTGTTTCTGTTCTGGGACCGTCCTTGTACAGACAAGGCATCACCATTCTGGTTGTCCATATTCTTCCGTCTCATCTCCTCCGTCAGCAAGGCTGAGACTATTTCATCAAACTGCAAAGCAGTTGCATTGCTACCTATTGCAATAACCAGACTATCCCACGAATCTGGTAGAGAACACAATAGACTGATGCACTTATCTTCATCTGAAATTTTAATATCAACAGATAATAATTGACTTACCACAGTATTAAATGCATTCAGATGCTCTGTCACCGAGTCTCCATCTTTCATCCTCAGGTTATACAACTTTTTCCGCAGGAACAGTTTATTCACCAGAGACTTAGATTGGTACAAAGTCCCTAACTTGACCCACAAAGCCTTTGTCGTAGCTTCCCCTGATACATTCAGCAATACTGAATCTGAGACACACAATCGTATTGTGCTCTTTGCCTTCCGATCCAATTTCTTCCATTCTTCATCGGTCACTCCCGATGGTTTAGTACCCGGATCTACCGCGATCCACTGATCTTTATCGACCAACAGATCCTCCATCTTGAGTTTCCACAACTCAAAACTCTGACCATTGAACTTCTCAATCTCGATCTTTCCACTGCTCGCCATCTTCTTTCACCACCAGAACCGATCTCGCAGATCTCCCACTGAACAGGGTCTACCACAGGCCCGAGCGAAACCCCTCAGCAACAAAGGCGTCCCCTTGAAGCCAAAACAGCTCTGATACCAAATGTAGGTTTTAACCCTATACAGAAAATTACCTGCATACGAATTCTTAAACAAAGAAAATAAACAATGCGAGAGCATAACCCATAAAACACATATGCACAGAGATTTTTCCTTGGATCCCAAAACAGGGACTACCAGCTTGATTTTTCATTATGTTCCTTTCAATGTTACAATACATATTTATACATGCCGAAGCATCCAATACCATGGACCGAAAAACCATCGCGTCCAATACCATGTGCGAAAATCATGCACAAAACCATAGGTAGGTTCGCCCAACCTAATATAGGGTCCAAAAAAAAATTTCCCGGGGCGCTGCCCCGGACCCCATAGAGGGGGGCTACCCGCCCCCCTCTAACCCCCTGTTTAACTACGTAGGTTAGTCGTGGAAAGAATATAACACAACCCAACATTTGGCAAAACTCAAAACAACCCATGTCCTTGAAACATGATATTGCAAGTGGTGATGCCATAAGTTCTGTTGTATTAGTGGGTTCAAATCTAATAATTCTCCCTCCTTTCTTGGTTGGCCTCCTGGGCTATCTTCCCCTTCTTCTGAACTACTGTATTCTGCCATGCTTTATAGGTGAAAACTTGAGGGACTAATATATGTCAAGATGAGTAAAACAATGAGGAGGTGGAGTGAAATATAGTCAGGATGATTAGAAGGTGAAAAAGTCTAAGAAGTATTGTAACTCTGATCAAAGAGGTGATTTTGGAAGCATGCAAAGGAGCTTTGATAGGGTTTCAAAATTTAGGATGCCAATTTGCTTAATTGATGGAGAAAAAGAGATATTGGGTCACTTACTTGTTGTATGCAGGTAATTGAAGCTTTTGTGGCTTGATCAAATGAAGGAAGTGGTGTTTTGGCACTCCTAGGGTTTTCCAAGCTCCTTTGGCTAAACGCGCAGCACCAAGTTCCAGTGTGTAGCATTCTCAGCAAACGCACCCTTCACCGCATAGGCGTGCAATGCCGTTGAATTTTACTCTGGCTTGGACGGGCAAATGTGCCCTTCACTGCACAGGCATGTAGCGACTCCACCCTATGCGCAGCGCCCTCAGCAAATGTGCCCTTCTGATTTTTCAACCTTCACTCAATCTCCTCTTTGCCAAGGAGAGCTTAGGGTGCAAAAGAACTAATGAATTTTGAAAAATGCTTTTGAAATTTTATATAGAGGATGATTTTGATTTTTCTTTAGAAAAAACCCACTTTATAATGTTTGTTTGGAACTTTTATTTTGTTTTCAAATCTCTATCTAATGCTTCTCTTTCTTTGTCTCTTTTTAGGTGGATGATGCTTTGATTGAGTTGATTTCTTCAATGGCTCATTTCTTGTAGCAAGGAGAAATTCTTGGGCAGCTTATGGGAACAATTATTACATAAAATGACTTGAATTACATCAAAAAATATAAACAAACTAAAATACTTTGTTTTCATCTCAAAAACATGTTTTTGAGATGAAAATTACATCAGTGAAATAAGAACTTTGTACAATAACCATGACTTGCTACCTATCACTATTTGTTTATTGGTCTTCCTCCTACCTTTGCTGCCCTTTTTTACACTGAAACTATGCTTTTGACCTTGGAAATGGACCCTAAGACCTAATGGAAAGACCTTGGAAATGAACCCTAAGACCTAATGGAAACATAACTACCTTGACTCTAAAAATAACACAACTGAAACCATAATTGAATGCAACATGGAGATGGGTCAACAAATGTACCTCGTGAGGGAAAATTTGATTTCTGAGAAGAAGACAACCATCAGTGGACCATTTTGGCATGACCTATTGGAAAATGTATGATTGAGTTCGGGGCTTCCACACTGGGGTCGCTGAGAAAGAGCCGCCATTTCCTACTGCGGCTCCCTGCAAAGCCATAGGAAATGTATTAGATATACTACTTTCTATCTTTCATTTTCCCAGGGAAATGACATTATAGTTGTATTTTTCAGGACCTTCTCGGGTCTTTTCTCATATCAAAAAGGCCTCTCCTTCCTCCCTTTTTTTGGTGCCTCTTTATTGGCAATCCGCTACAGGATTGACTATTCTCTAGATTATATAGGTACACGTACAATCCTATTTGACAATGGTATATGTACAATCCTATTTCACAATGGGTTGTCCCCGTCACCTCGCCTAGATTTTTTGGACCTGACCCTTGACCTTGAGCTGGTTTGGTACTCACCCTACCTAGCTTGATGAAACACCCCTATACGGCTCAGCTTTACACAGCCTTTGTTATGGCCTATACGGCTCAGCATTTTAGCCTTCGTTAGGGCCTAGACGGATCAGCATGCCTTCGTTTTGACGTGCTTCATCATTATATATGTCTTTATGATGGCCTTGAAAGAAGCATGCTCATATTCAGCCTAGCCTTAGAGCTTGCTTGCCTAAAGAACAGGAAGGCCAATCCGAGGGGGACACACACTGTACCCCCCCGGCCCCCCGTACTTACACCGCACACACACACAAGTCCGTGAAATTAGACACTTTCAATCTGGCATTTGAGCGGAGGTAAATGGATCAATGGAACATTTTTCCATACAACTTGAGCTATTGCCTTAGGGGAACATGCTCCGGAGCTGAAGGGACCGCTAAAACCATACTGCTTGAGGCTTTCATGAGCTTTTCTTCTTAGACACTGGCCTTTCTCTTTGTATGCTACTTGACCTGACTAGAAGAGCTCCAGCTAGGAAGAAGCTCACCGAGGATGTGTAAGCAGGCTCGACCATAAGGGAGAGGACCGACAGGGGCTCGACTGATAAGGAGAGGAAACCTGCTACCTTCAAAGAAATGAGAATTGTGAGGTACTACAAGAGTTGAAGTCAAGCCCTCCTAGCAGCTCTTACCGAGAGGAACTGGCATTTGTTCTTAAGGAAGCTAGCCTTGTTCTATTATGCTAAATAACTCTTTCATCTTCTCAAGCGGCAAAGCCTCAATGCCAGAGTGTCGTTTAGCTTAGTCTGAGGAAGATCAGTCTATGGGACTAACTCTCTTAGTCTGAGGAAAGACCATCTCTCTCTGAGCATGAGATTCTCCAAGCCAGCTATCCCTCTGAAGCTCACTCTCTTAGGCATGAAGTGAAGGAAAGGAGCTCTCTATCTTATCAATGGAACAATCCTAATCTCTGGTCTGAAGAAGGAACACAAACACTAGGTTGATCGATCCATCAAACTCTGAGCTTGAACTAAGGAACGGTTAGAGCTCTAGGAGTTTCAGTTCAAGGCCTAAAAATCCAACCTCTAAGACAAAACACGCTTGATTGCTACTTGAAATCCACAACGAGGAATCTATCGTCGATATACTGAAACTAGTCATACAGCCCTCGTTTGATGAATAATTTGATGTTGTCTGGCCATTAACGCAATATCACCTTTTTCAAGAAAAAGTGTGTTTATCGCTAGTTTGTCGAGATCCATTATAGATTATTTCCAATATGAATTTTTTGATTAGGGAACCTCATCATTTCTCATACCATTTGAAGTAGGATCAGTTTGATCTTCTCAGTCGGCGAAGCCTCACTCCTTTAGGTAGCTCGAAGAAAGAGCTCTTTGGACTCTCTATAGCTCATCAGACTATCTCAGGAAGGGTCCGAATAGAGACAATCTTCATCTGGAAGGATAGGAGCCTCATGCTCAAGGCAAGGACCCCTGAGGTTGAGCTGCCCAAACAAACGCTTCAAGTTCCGTAAAGGACAGTACCGCATTCCGATGGGTTAGCCTCCCCCCTTGCGGGGGCCGTCTGGCTCTACCCCTGCCTGTTGGTTTGAACTTCAGGTTCTGGAAAGATTGAGAGGTGTTCTCCGAAGAGAGTTGGTGCTCTCCGAGGGGCCGGACCTTGAGGTGTCCTCCGGAGGCCGGGCACCGTACTGAGAAGCTATCTCTCTATCATCCTTCTCCCCCTCTCTGTTATTGGGGCCCCTCCCCCAATAGAGCAAGCGACGATTCAAAAATTTAGTATGAGACACCTAAAATGAAAATGCAAAGAGCAGATAAGATCCGTGATGGAAGTATGCATATACTGACACTAACACCCTATGTTAAGATATGCATTCATGACATGTAGATTACATGTTCAACATGTGTTTGATTAAATGATTTTCATGGTTAGGCCTGGTTAGGTCAAGTCCTTGGTCAATTTTTGTATGAATTTCTTTGTCCTAGTGTTATTTATCATTCTGAAATGTTTCATTGAGTTTTGGGCAGTGGTCTAGAGACAAGCCCTAAAAAGGTGGCTTAGAATCTGGGACTGCATGCTCAAAACTAGTAGTTTTGGGCCATAATCACACCCTTATAGGCTTATGCATGTGGTTGTATTCCCATAGCCACATGGAGGCATTGGAATGCATGAATATGTTGGTCTAGGTCACTCAAAAATAAATCCAACTTAGGGTTTGGGCACTGGGAGTTGTTGTTTAGTTGTTGGGGGTCCTGTAGCTCCTGAGGAAGGTCAGTAAAGTTCCATTTTGTCAAATCCACTTCCTTAAATGTACTTTGTAGGTTGGGTCATGTCATAGTAGCCCTTGGCTCATGTTTATCTTGGAAGGCCAGTTAAAGTGGGTAAATGTGGGAGGAGAGCGTTATAGGTGAATTGGAACATTGTACTCTCTTTGCTCAACATTTTATGACAAACCAATAAGAATAAGAATTTGAAAGGATTTTCCTCGTTGTGGTTTTCTCCATAGTCTTTGACTAAATCCTTGTGTCTCTAATTTCTCTTGATTTTATTCTACTCTGTATTGCATTTATTGTTCTATCTACAATTTTTATTGGTCATTGGAAGATTAAATTATGTTAAAATTTTGCTAATTAAATAAAATACTTTGGCTAAAGTAATTGTAACAACATAGAATAATGGAAAATTAACATAGTATCAAAGCTAAGGTGAAGACAAGCCCAAGGAGAGAAGAGACAAGAGCAATCATTCTTGAAAGGAGTTTAAGGAGTCTGTTTGGCTTGGACAATATGTCTACCTATTATTTCAAGGATAATGAGAAGCTAGGTGACTCATCTAGATGATAATGATGTTTTTGAATATGTGCAAGGAAAGGTACCTGAGCCTCCGTCAAATGATTCTATTATTTTCAAATTCAAGTACAACAAAGGTGAGCTCAAAGCCAAGAAAATTATCATTGATGGTTTGCAAGATCATTTACTTGTTTATGTTGGTCGCTTGAAGAAGTCTAAGGATATTCATGACAAGTTGATCGAGATGTATAAAGTCAACAACTTGAATCACATACTCTCTTTGAAAAATCAACTCAAAGGGATGAAGATGAACAAGGGTGAATCTATACAATCCTATATCATGAGAGTATCTCGCCTAAGGGATCAATTGCAATCTACTAGTGAAAATTTATCTAACAGAGATATTGTAGTGGTCACCCTTCAAGGTATTCCTCCTATTTGGGAAACCTTCATTACTACTTTAATAAACAATAATGTTATTCCAACATTTGATGAGCCCCTTGGTAAATGCACTCAAGAGGAGGCCACGATGATTTCTAGAGGAAGAATTCAAAAGCATGCAGGAGAGCCCTCTGCATTTGTTACTCAAGACAAGAAGAGGAAAGGAAGAGGAACTCCATCTGGATAAAGAAGGCCTCCCCCTAAATCAAAATACTTGAATAGAACAGGGAGTAGAATTGAATGCTTTAACTACCACAAGGGAAAATTTTAAGGATGGAAATTTATCTTGAAGTTTATAAACCTTGGCGAATCTTGTAGTCCATCATATGCAATCTATAAAATGTTTGACAATATTTTTGTAAAAATATTCAAATTTCTAATAATTTTATACAATCCCTATATAAAATTTTGGAAATTTTTAAGGTGAAATAATTTTATACTATAAAATTTAGGCGAATCGTTTTTAGAAAAAATGGAAATTAGCAAATCTTTTTTTTGGAAAAAGAATTGAAAATTAGCCCACTTTCGAATATTATCCCCTAAAAATTTTTATAACCATGGCCATTATATGCGATACTGCCCAAAAAAGAGAAATAATTCAAGAACCAATTACAACAATTGTGGCTTCAACAACAACAAGTTTAACAACAGAAGAAAAGTGATGATAGAAGAAGAGGAGATGATAGAAGAAGAAGGGATGATAAAAGAAGAAGAGATACTTCGAATGATTACGATGAAGGCCATCATCCTCAAAAGAGCTCAAGGAACTCTAGGTATGAAAATAATGCAGTTGCTAGTCAATTTGAATATATAATTGTTTCTAGTCTCTCTAGTTGTTCTCCTATTGATTCATATGATAGTTGGTAGGTAGACACTGGGGCTTCTAGTCATTTCTATGGGTATAAGGAAGTCCTCTCAAATATAGTTGAGATGGAGACAAGTTTGAAGATTATCCTTGGGAAAAACCTACATATCCAGCGAAAGGCTTTGGTTCTATCAAATTTGATTTGAACTATGGGGAATATGTTCTTCATCATGAAGTAATGTATACTCATGGACTAAGGAAGAACTTGGTATTTATTTCTACTTTAGAAAACAAGGCCATGAGGGTAGCCTTCATAAAAGGAAAATTTCTCGCCTGGCCTATGGAATCTCACATGAGAGATGCTTTCACCTTGGGATCTAGAGTTAAAGGACTCTATAGAGTATGTCTGAGGTGTTCTAGTGGAAAGAATACAAGGGGGTCATCCCCCTCTAGTGGGAACAAGACCGATGATGCTATTCAACTCATTCATTTCAACCTCTGTGTACCCATCCTTGTGCACTCTATTGGTGTACATCTCTACTACATAGTATTCACGGATGACTTCTCCAGGAAGACATGGATATACTACTTAAGGAATAAGGACGAGCCTTTTGATATGTTCAATGACTTCAAACCACTGTTAGAATATCAAACAGGGAAGAACATCAAGATCTTTAGGTCCGACAATGGTGGAGAGTGCATTTCAAATGAGTTGGTTGACTTTTTCAAGTAGGTTGGAATCAAGAAGGAAACTATTGTACCTTATAACCCAAGAAAAATGGAGTGGTCAAAAGAAAGAATGGGTCCATCATGGAAGTTTATTGAGCTATGTTGCATGATCAAAATTTGTTGAAATTCCTCTGGGGAGAAGCTACAAATATAGTGGTATATTTTCAAAACTAGATTTCTCATCAAGCATTGGAGAACAAGACTCCTGAAGAAGTATTCACAAGTGTAAAGCCTGATATTGGACGTCTTAGGATATTTGTTTACCCCATGTATTTCCATGTGCCGAAGGACAAGAGGAACAGGTTGGAAACCACTAGAAAGAATGGTACATTTATTGGATATTGTGAAAATTCTAAAGAATTTAGAATGCATATGTTTGGTCAAAGGAAGATTGAGTTTAGCAAGGAAGTAAATTTCAATGAAGATCCCTTGGAAAAGCAAGGAACCTTCCTTCACCTCCTTCTGTTGAGAAAAAAGGTGATGATGACATTATAGAAGGTCCTTCAGTGTCAAAATATGAGAAGGACATAGTTGATGACCCCATGGATCCTATGGACCCCTTGGATCCTCATCCAAGTACTCCCCCTACCAAGAAGATACCATTATGGCTTCATGATACTTTATAGGATGTTGATAGATATGTTCCTGCCAAAAGGGCCTTCAGATAAAGTAATAAGCCATGTCTATATCAAGGATACTTTGCAGCTATGAGCACTATGATCAAGGTGAAGCCTTCTACCTTTGAAGAAGTTGTGAAAGAACAAGTTTGGAAGGATGCTATGGGTGAAGAATATGAATCGATTATGAAGAATGATGTATGGGATGTTGTGCTCATACTTAAAGGAAAGTTTATCATAACTTCAAATGGCTATATAAGATCAAATGTGGAGCTAATGGAAGTATTGAGAATTACAAAGCAAGGTTCGTAGCCCAAGGTTTATCCCAGAAAGAGGGAGAAGACTATGATGATATTTTTTTTCTTATTGCCCACAACGCTGCTATTAGATCGATTATTTCCCTTGATGCTAGTCAAGGATGGACACTTCACTAGATGGATGTAAAGATGACATTTCTTCACGGCATACTACAAGAAGAAGTATATGTTGAGAAACCTTAGGGTTTTGAAGTGAAGGACAGGAAGACTAACGTTTGCACATTGAAGAAAGAATGATGTGGTTTGAAGCAAGCTCCCAGAGCCTGGTATGCTTGTATTAATAGTTACCTGGTGAAGCTTGGATTCACAAGAAGTAATTTCGATCCAAACCTCTACTACAAAGTGGTCCAAGGTATGCCATTTATTTTGGTTTTGTATGTTGATGATCTATTCTTGACAAGTAGTGAGCCCCTAATTTTCAAGTGTAAGAGTAAGTTGGCCTCTGAATTTGATATGAAGGATCTTGGTATGATGCATTACTTTTTGGGATTAGAGGTGTGGTAGATACCCCGATATATTTTCCTTTCTCAAGGAAAATATGTTGTGAAGCTATTGGAAATATTTGGAATGACTGAATGCAAGTCCCTATCCACACCAATGGATATGAATTTCAAAAATTTATGCAGAGATGTAGTTGGGCCTGATAATTTGGAGAATACTTATGAGTATCGACAATTGATTGGGGAATTCATTTTCCTTGTGAACATCTATCTGGATATATGCTATGTGGTGAACACTTTGAGTCAATTCATGACTGATCCCTTTCATGCACATTGGGTTGCTGCCAAAAACATATTGAGATATTTGCGTGGGATGATTAACCTTGGTCTGAGATATTCTGTCGGTGATGTACAACTTCATGGTTACACTGATGTTGACTGGGTTGGAAATGTTATTGGTAGCAATATGACATCTCTACTTTGATATCTTGGATGAGCAGGAAACAAAAGTTTGTAGCTTTAAGCATGACCAAGGCAGAATACAATGTTGTTAGCATGGCTAACTATGAGGAATTTTGGTTGAGGAATCTCTTTATAGAGTTGTTTGAGAAAGTTCTAGATATGACAGTGATATATTGTGACAACAAGAGTGGGATCTGATTTCCAAAATATCTTGTATTTCATGACAAGTCCAAGCATATTGAGATCTAGTATCACTACATTTGATACATGGTGCAAAGAGCACTCATGAGACTCCATCAAATTTTTAATGAAGAGCAGATAGAGGATATAATCACCAAGGATTTATCGAAAGGGTAGTTTTTGGTCTTTAGAGAGAAGCTTGGACTGATGGATGTGACCCTCCTAGGTAAGGGTCCTAGTTGATCAAGAAAACTGAGCATGCTCTTCCCTCCTATCAGGATCCTAGGGTGGGAATGTAGCAGTAAGGTATCTCAAGGTTGAGGGACACGTGGAAAATAGGATAGGGTGTGTATCCTTGCCTCTATGGTAAGTTGATCTCGCTATTATCGCTTTGACATAGTATACCCCATTTGGAATCTTACCCACAAGCTGGGCTTGTTGGGATTGGACCTCCCCATCTGACCAATAGGTTGAGGTGACTTGAGATAAGGTGTGTATCCTTACCCATGTGGTAAGTTGATCTCGCTCAAGTCTTAGATGCAAGTTTTCTGCCACTTGACTCTTAAGGGTCTCAATGGAGGATCGTCGGACAATAGGAAATATTGTGATCATCAAGTTGATCTCACTTATTTTCACTACATGATAGGATAGAGTGTGATCCTTGATTATTTCTCACCTATTGTCCTAGGTTAATAGGACAGAGTGTGATCCTTTCCCTTATGGTAATTCAATCTCGCCTATTCATAGAGGGTTGAGTTGGGCTCCCCTACGATGTGGGTTGAGTTGGAATTCCCCCATAACAATTCATTGAATAGAGAGTAGTAGCTTTAGCTCCCCTATGATGTCAAATTCTTCTTCTTTTAGATTTAAGAGTGTTTAGCCAAGATCAGTAGAGATGATTCGAGTTGAGCAGTGACAACATTTGATTTAATGATGATGAGACATTTAAGATGGGTCATATGTTGCAGTCGGAAATTTCTAACTAGCTAAGAGGGAGTGTTAATTTGGTAGCTCAAGGATAAATTCCCTCCTCTAGACAGTCTTCCTCATCAAGAAATACCCTTCCTAACCCTTGGAAGAACTTAATTTGGTTAAGGAAAAATGTACTTTTAAGAAGGAAACCCACATGTGCACAAAAGTACAGGTTGTCTTTAAAGAGAAATTGGGCACCCTTGGAAGCATATAAATACAAGTCAAGTTAACCTCATTTGGATATCATCATCAAGCATGTTCTTTAGATTGGTTTGTACATGTCTATAATTGGTTCAAGAATTGGTTTGTACTAGTTTAAAATTGTTGGGTTTGAGCTCATAAGTGCGAAAAGGGGAAATTGATCTGGAGCTGCAGGGTTGGAACAGAGAAATCTTTGCTACAACCACTCACTTGATAGGGTATTCCCTATGGATGGAGCTACAAGTACATTGATGGTTACTAGCTCCATGTGGCTATGACCTAAGATATTTTTTATATTTGAACGCAGACTTTGAATGTTGAACATAGGCTTGGAAACTTTTATTTTTATCAAATTTGTTTATTGAGTTCACCTTTTGGATATTGGTTGGTTGGTTTTGTTGGATAGGCAAAGGATTGACCTTGATTATTGATTGGTGAATTGGAACATTGTACTCTCGTTATTGAACATTTTATGACAATCTAATAAGAAGAATAATCTGAAAGGGTTTTCCCTATAGTGGGTTTTCCCCTAGTTTTGGCCAAATCCTTATGTATCTTATTGCTCTTAATTGTCTTTTATTTTCTATTACATTTATTTTTCTACCTACAATTTCTATTTATCATTGGAAGATTAAATTGTGTTGAAATATTACTAATTAAAGAAAATAATTGGGGTAAAGTGATTGTAACATCATAAAACAATGGAAAATTAACAGCAAGCAGGACAACACACAACAACAGAAGGCATCTACCGCCCATCCAACCCCATCAAACTTAGCTCATCCTCATGTTGATCCTTCTCAACCCACAACAAAGTAAGCTCATATTTCAATCGAAAAGGAAATAGACTCAACGATAATTCTGACCCCATCAATGAGTGGGCACAAATACACTAATGAATCATATCACTTGGATAATGACAAGGAAACAACAAATATGTTAGGACCTTCAGCAATGGAAACATCTCAAGAAAATGTTGTCGTTGTGTCATCTACCTTTGTTATTGATAATTGCTCAAAATGGATAGATGTTCATAAGAGAAAAGGAAAGAAGTAAAAACCCACAAACAATCTTGGGAGTTAAGATTAGGATGTTAGTAAATGTAACACTATGTATTGTGCTTATTAGATATGGAAAGAATGATGTAAATTTATATTTTGAAGTAATACAATTCGATGTACAAAAAAAAAAAAAAAGTTAAGATAAAGGATTGATATTTGTCTCAAAATTCAAACACAATTATGTCTTTTTACTTTTCAATTTAATGAAAAGAATGTTATAAAATTAAATCGAAATAAAATATATATAAAATGTTTAATTGTAAAATAAGTCGTGGTTTTTTGGGATGTGGTATGGATAAACCATGGTATTGTAATAAAGTTTATTTATAGGTTAAGAATCTTCATGGTAAAGTGAGAGTTAAGAAATTTCATTGCAGTGAGAGGCACTCTCCATTCCAATATCGGGGATTTGCTGTAATGTTTAACATTTTGACTTAGTAAAAATAAAAAATCAATCAATCAATCAAATGAATATTCATTAGAGAAGAATACCATGGGAAAAAACCATGGGTTAAGAATACCGTGGGAAAAAACCATGGGTTGGAGAAATATATATATATATATATATATATATATATATATATATATATATATATATATATTTCTCCAACCCATGGTTTTTTCCCACGGTATTCTTAACCCATGGTTTTTTCCCATGGTATTCTTCTCTAATGTGGCCTATTTAAAGGCTAATAATTAAACCAGCCTAGATCCAACCATTTTTTAATATTGAAAATGCGAGATGTATTATGAGATAAGTGTTTGATGTATGTCATTGGTTAATGCTTCTTAACCATTTAATATATATAGTTATCCTAAATTAGATAGTGTAAACTACATAACTCAAAATATAGTCTAATTTCTAATAAACTAAAATAAAACCATTTAATTATACTTGAAGAAATTGTTGATAAGAGATCAAATCTAAATAAAATTATTCATAAAAAAAATGGGGATTGAAATATGCTATGGAAATTTTAATGTACATAATAGTTTCAAATAAATGTCATTTTGTGAAAGTTTGGTCCACGCAATCAAATCCTCGCGGCAGCACGAGGAGATCTTTTAGTGTCATAGGTCACAAGTGCAATGGCTCAGAGAAGGGGAGAGAAACACACGATTATTCCTCAAATATTTGGTGAAACATCGCCACCATAATCGCATTTATTCACTTAAATTTAACAACGGAACCCGGCATGTTGAGCACGAGGATATAGAGGGCGAGTTGGTATTGTACTATAGGGAGTTGTAGACTAATTATATGCACAACAAGAATGATTCCATAGTTAGAATCACCAACCATATTCCTCAATTGATCACTCTTGAACATAATGTAGCTTTAATGCATGAAATATATTTCACTGAAGTAGAAGAGGTGGTAAAGAAATACCTAGAAACAAAGCTTTGAGCATGGATGGATTCATAATAGACTTATTCAAGTTTTGTTGGCATTTCATTGGAAAGGAGGCACACACGGTGGTTAAAGAAACACACAATTCCAAATAGGTATGGTCTGGATTGAATGCTACTTTTCTTAATTTGGTTCCTAAAACTAATCACTCTGATGAAGCTAGTAATTTTTAGCCCATTTCCCTGTGTAATGTAATTTATAAGATTATCTCATCAGTTATTATCAAAAGACTAAAGAAATTGTTGAAGAATATCATTGATTCAGAGAAATTGGATTTTTCAAAGGGTGTTCAATCTTAGATGGAGTTATTACTATGCATGAAGTGATCCAATCCTTATAAAAGAATAGGAAATCAGCATGGCGATCAAGTTGGATCTATCTAAAAATTACAATTATCTGAACAAGAGGTATTTGACTGGCATCCTAGCAGCTTTTGGTTTCTCAATGGGTTGGATTCAATCCCTAATATTTATGCCCTTTTTCTCTATTATGATTAATGATTCACCCTCCAAAACATTTAGAGTCTCAAGACAGGAGGAAATTATGATACATACAGCTTTGACAAAGGGGTCATCAATCTGGGATCTAGAAAGGGAACAAAGTACATTCATACAGAATCACTTGTTCTAGGAAGTCATCAATTGACACAAGGAAATATTCTATGATGAATCCTAGCATCATTTCTCGAAATTGGATCATTGATAGGAGATAAGGGGTATCTAGGACAGTATAAATTGGTTGGGGCAGTGGTCATGATAGATTTCTGGAAAGAAGCAGCCCTGCAATATTAGTGAAGGAATTGGAAAAGAAAGGATGATCGAAGCATTGTTGGGTCTCCACAACATTGGAATGATTTGGAAGCCATCTTGAATGATAGGAAGATCCAAGTGGCTAGGGATCAAGATCAAATATGATGGGGCTATCAATATCAGGGAAATTTCTCTATGAAATAAGTGTACAATTTGTGGCAAATCATAAGGAAATATCAAAGGAGTCATACTAGTGAAGAGTGTGGGGCATGAAGGCATGGCCCAAGGTTGAAAGCTTCCTATGGTTGATTGGTCATCGGAGACTATTAACATGGGATCTCTTGAGGTAAAAAGGTTTCAAAGGCCCATCTAAGTGCCCTATTTTTCAAGAGCATGAAGAGAGCATGGACCACCTTCTTAACACATGCTTAAACATGGTTTATTTGGAACATGATCAGAAGTCCCTTTGGTCACTTGGATAGGTCACAAAATATTCTTAGAGAAACCAACAAGGCATGGAGAACCCTCCTATTTAAAAACCCCATCGTAAATAGGTCTTGGGAGCTCACTCCAGAGCTACTGTTATGGAATGTTTGGAAGGCTTGCAACAGGGTAATATTTAAGGATGGCAAGAGTACTAGGGAGGAGGTAGGAAGAAAACCAGAATGAATACCAAAGAATTGATTATGTCAGAAAAATGGTTGTCAGAAGCCAATATTCTTAAGGATCTAGATTTATCACAAGATTTGGTGGTCAGGTCTTAGGGGCAATTAAATTGTGTCAGTATTTCTTCCCCCTTGGGGTTCATTCTGTTGAAGAAAGTGTAACTAGGTTCGGTCTTCATAATGACATGATCTTTGTATTTGATGTAATAAGAGAAAATAAATTATGTTTGTAACCTTGCTGCATGGGTTTCATGAGCAAGAAGTGTCATTAGATGAAAGACTTATTCTTGATGTCTTTAGGATTAATTTTAATGTCAAAGAATCATGTCATGAGTCCATGTAAATGTATACAAGTCTTCATCAAGTGTAGCAGCCCTCCAAGACCAAGATCAAAGCCTCAAGATCAAAAAATAGAAGTATGCAAGAGAAAATATTAAATAGAGTTCATGTCGGCTCAAAAGTAAATTAAATATATAAATATATTTAATGTCGGCTTGAAACAAGAGTGACGTCTGTTCATGGGATCATGTTGGCTCATATATGGAATGCTCACCACTATAATTAACCACGAAGGATCAGCTCCAAAAGATAGAATCTCGTACTTCTGCTTCTCTGAGATTTTGGGTAATGAAGCCACAGTTAAGGCATGGAGCTACAATCACGAAGAAGAGGAGGTGTAGCCACAGTCAACGCATGAAGCCACAGTCTTGGAAAGGGAAGTCGCAATCATGAAGAAAGAAGACGCAGTCATGAAGAGAGTAGTCGCAGGGCTTGACTGCACCTGATTTGGGTTTTAGGTGCAGTCATAACCTTGATGTTGGAGCAATGAATAAGGTCTCCGCAACAAAGTCTGGGTAAACTTAAGATCTGAAGGTAGTATCCACAGTAAACTTTGGGCATGTCACTCCCAGCATACTTAAGATCTGAAGGTGGTATCCACAGCAAAGTCAGGGCATGTCACTCTCGGCATATCTATCTCGACTAAAAGGATCAAGACAAGTTTTGGATGTGGACATAAAGATCATGATGGTATTCCTGCAATAGACAGCAGGAAATCGCATTGATGATCACAGGGATATAGAGAGATCATACATCACAGTGAGATTCGGATCTATATCTCACTGTCTCGGCATAAGGAGCAGTATCACATTCTATATGGAGAAACAATCCTAAAGCTCTAGCAAACTAGTAATGGAGGAATGATATAATAACTAGGACTACTTGATGAAAAGCATGAATGAGGATCACTGTCTCAATGATGATGAAGATATAAGGCACAGTCATCATGTTGAAGAAGACCTCATTGACATAATGTCATGGATGATCTCAGTGATATTGTAGTGATGGCTTCAATGGTGCAGCAATGAGGAGGACCTCAACAGCAACAGAAAGTAGGATTGATATCTTGGTCTTGGAGAGGCACAGTGTGTCAAGGGTCATGGTCTTGGTATTTTTCAATGGAATCTCTATAAGAATAATTTATGCATGGGTTTTCCTCTCCAAGAGGGAGAGGTTTTAGCCCTGGTAGAAAGCCAAAACATTTGTGTTCTTGTCTCTTTTGTTTATATAACAGTTTGATGAAGTTAACATATACATGCTAATAATGAAGTAAACATCGAGTTAATAAAATTCTTTAAATACTTCACAAATTGTTACCATGTATCGAAGAATCACTATAATTATGCATGCCCTAGATTCTTCAACACACTCTACCTCCTCAAGGTTTCATAAAGTTGAACTTTGACAAAGCATCTAAAGGAAATCTAGGTCCAGATGAATTTGGTGGTATCTTTCGCGATGATAGAGGCAAGCCTTTTTGTTTTTATGCATGATATTATGGATATACCAGCAATAACATGGTGGACTTTCTAGAACAGGAATGAGGTTTGGCTTGGGAAAGTGAGAAAGGATATACTAGGCTCCATATTGATGGTGACTCCCAGTTGGAAATTAAAGTGGCTCAAGAATTACATGATGGCTCTCTAGTCCAAAAGGTAGTTAAGAGTTGCAACTCAATCTTCTAGTACATTGTATCCAAGCTCTATTTTTATCTTTTCCATACATTATTAGAGCTCACTCCCTATGAACAGGGAATAAGGTTGCTAATCTACTAGAAAACTAGGGGAGTCAAGATGTGAATCTCTCCATCTCTCAGGATTGTCTCCTGACTTTCTCTTCTAAATGGTTGGAGAACCTCGATGGGGGTGAACAAGCGAGGTGGAATTAATAAAGGGGGAGAGTAGTTGATACTCCCATAGGATGTTCTTACAACTCATAATTAATGATCACACCAAGGGGAGCAAGTGGCGATAGACGCCTACAAAATTTGAGAGCCAAGGACGAGGGCTCATCTCTAGCACATGGTTTTTCTTGTTATGGGAGATTCACAAAATGGTGAAATGGAAGTTGAGTATGCATAGGCTGTCAACCTATCCATGCCTTCTCACCTTAGTGTAGCAAGAATTATTGTGCATGCAAGGTGGAGGGGTGGTTGTTCTGTTGAGTTCAAGGTGTTGATTTGCAAGGTTTGGGACCCTAATGAGTGGTGGATTAGTGAACACCCTAGAGGTTGGTTGGATGTGGTATGGAGCGAGACTTTGTAGTTTCATCTTGTTGTGGATGCCCAAAGGGTGGAGCAGCTTCTCTATGTAGGCCTTGTAAGCAATAGAGATTTCTATCCTTTCCCTTGGAATTTCACAATAATTGGAACTCCTGGTGTGGTAGATGTTAGTTTCTTCTGGGTTTTTTTCTTATATGTGCATTGGGGAATTTATAGGAGTGTTTTTAGTTTCTTTTGGATTAAGTTGAAAATTTGTGTCATCTGGTCTCCTTGAGGTTAAATGTGGGTGTTTGAAGTATTGGTTTCTTTTCTTCTACCCAAAATTACTAGTTCTTTGGTGGCGTGGGGGACTGCATTTTGATGGTGTCTCTAGTTTCTGGGGGGTGCTTATCTAGTAGCATGGGGATATGATTTTGGTGGATTGGGGGATTATACTTCTTATAAGTCATGTGGAAAGAAATCCTTGGTAAGCCAAGATTCTTGGCATGCTGAATTGAATGAGTCTCAATGGTTGGAACCCTTTAGAGGCATGTTTAGATAGAGGGGGTGTGTCCGACATGGTGGAGTTCCCCGTGGAGAATTGGTGGATCGTGGTGGTTGGGCCAGTGTAGAGAAATTTGAAGGGGGTTTTGAAGTGGTATCCGAAGGAAAATTTGCATAGGAAAACTTGCCAGCACCTAGCCTTGCAGATGCACTACATTATTTTGGGTCCATTAACAAATAGTTGCAGAGTGTCACTGCACTCCTGGGGGAGTAGGGGCAGCAGTAGCGTGATGACCTGAACGAGGTGATAGGTTTCATGAATGACTTACAACATAATCAATGGGATATGTTGGACAAAATGGCTTCACTTAGAAGGAGTCAAAGACGCATTCATGAGAGGTTGGATCTAATTGAAGGCAGGATTGACCACATGGAGTTCCATGCTCATAGGGTCCCTAGACCCCCAAACCCTTTTAACGTCGAGAAAGTTCTAGCTATGATCCAAATTTATGAAGGAATGAAATTATAAACATAACACAAAGATAAAACAAAAAACAAAACTTCAATTAATTAATAGAAAGTATTGAAAATTGTTTACATGCATAATGGAATCAAAATAGCTCGGGCGATCGTAGCTTATCTTTGAGAAGAGATGTATGGCTACATGCCTTTTGAAATGTGTTAAAATGAGGCTCAAAGCCTTTTTATCATAAAGAAGAAGTGTGTAACACTAACCCTAGGAGATGAAGCACCAACAATTTTGGGCCCAGTTGGGGTAAGTTGGATTGCTAACTTCCTGGGGTTGTAAATTTACCATACAATCTATGTTTGGCTATCACAATACCTCGCTTTAAAGATATCCACGAGGAGATGAGAGAAAAAATATCTAAAATCGATTCTAACACTTTTTCGGTTTTTTCACTTTCCTAGAAAAGGTCATTTAGGACCTCAAAATGGCTCCAGAAGTTTAGGACCCGAAAAAATGTCAAAAATAGAAAGTGTGCTAGAATTAAAGAAATTGAAAGGAAACATTGTTGGGGTCCAAGTGGAATAGGCGGGGGGCCACTAATATCCACCTAGATCAGGCTCCCTTTGTAATCCTTGATGTCGATTGGCTATGTATATATTCTCTCTATACTTTGGAGACTACATACTTTTTGTGTATGGACACAATATAGTTTTTAGCACTTTTCTACCAACTTTGGTATATCTCTCTTGGCCAATAAATATGGTCGGAGTGACACTGAGAGAGAAGTGAATATAATGAAAATCCTATGTAATGTTTTGATGATTTAATAGAAGTGGTTTGATCAACAACAACAAAAATAACATGTTGTGAAATATTAATCTATTAATGTTTTATAATAATAAAGTTAAAACAAATATATATATATATATATATATATATATATATATGATTTATCTTTAAATTTGATAAATTGGAAAAATAAAATGAACTAATATAATGATAATGATGATATGATTTTTACCAAAACAAGAATATTATATTTATAAAAATATGTGTTGTGGACCCAACGATTACAAGAAAAGAGGGGCTACTTGAGTGATTTTACTCACACACATGACTTTTTGGAATTTCCAGTGGATAAAAAAATGATTTCTTTGATATCTAAACCATTATGCCTAGTTATGTAACACCAAAAGACTTGAAATTTTTGACAAATTTTACAACACATACTAAGTGACATCTCCTAGCCCTTTACACAAGATGATACAAAAAAAAAATTAGATAAAGAATTATCAAAAGACATTCCAAGTAAATCAAAGAAGATTAGAGATTTCTAGGAGTTGGATTTTCTTTATTTGTGGCCTTTCCTACCTCTTGTCAAAGGAGAGGAGGGATGTGAGTGTTTCTTTAACACTTTTGAAAAGGATGGAGAGGAGGAGGTATTATCACCTTCAACCTTTTGTGCAGGTTAAATATCACATTCCTTCTTTTTCTCCTTTTTTGCGAGTATGGCTTCTCTTTTCGTGATTGAATCATTGTCATGATTTTTTTAGCGGTTGTTTAAAATGCCACTTCTAATGACCTTTGATATCCTATATATTTATCCTTATCTACATGTGCACTTAAACATCTCTATTAGTATGGTGGCCTACCTTTTTATGGGGTTTTTTAGAATTACCTTTTCACCCTCTAATTTTTCGTATGTAGATCCATAAACTGAAGATAGTTGATGGTTCGTGATATTTATATGGGAATGAAATACTATATACTCTTTTGATGAAACTTCGTCCTCCATGTCTAAATTTTATTGAGTCAGAACATCCTCAAGGGGAGGCATGTCATTTTGACGCTAATAACTCATGCATCAGGAGTTGACCAATTGGATATCTTGGTGCAGTGCATCGACTATTTCCCCTTCATCATTTTCCTGATTGAGGGCATCATATTTTTTCCCTGCCAAATATTTGTTCTTACTAGAGGAAAAGCAGGGCCTTTTAGGTTCCAATCTAGTTCTTTCATGTGTCCTTGATGATTCATTTTTCTAAGGAGCACTATTTCTTCTTTTTGGTTGCTACCATTGTTCTCCTTCCTCAATATTTTTTTGGATTTTTCTTCTTTTGGTCATCCTTGAGAAAAAAGGCCCATATTCATGATGGTTCTGAAAATTAAATGGTATTTTATCATAATCCGCCTCCTGATAATAAATCCAATTATCTAGCTAGAGATTTATTTCCATTAGGAGTCTCTTATCAATACCCACTCTACAAAAATCCTGACACAAGATTTCATACATTCTCATGTTTTTTTTTTCCAACCAATAAAGCATCCCTTAGCATTTCCAGTGTTCCTAAATATTTCCTTGTTTCAATAGCAAAGGGGAAAACATGGAACTTTAACCCGACTAAAGACAAACAGATGGAACATTCATTTATGGGTTGTAACTGGACTCCATCGATTTAGATACAAACCCTTGAG
This sequence comes from Pinus tabuliformis, assembly GCA_031772625.1. Classification (NCBI taxonomy): domain Eukaryota; kingdom Viridiplantae; phylum Streptophyta; class Pinopsida; order Pinales; family Pinaceae; genus Pinus; species Pinus tabuliformis. Next base: position 736,342,703 of record CM062805.1, on the reverse strand, counting down.
CCCCCATAAAATATGCCCCACTTTAAAAAATTGGATCTTTATATGCTTTCTTTTCAAAGAGGAAAGACAAAATCCCCTCCCTCAAAAGGAAATAGAAAGTTATCATTCAATCATGGGCCTTTAATTTTAATCCACTTAGAGATTCCAAGAGTGCGGTGAGGGCCATAGTCCTATAAATTGTTCGATTAGACCTATCTATGCTAGCCTAATAGCCATTCTGCATAATTGTTTGGCATGAACAACAATTTTTGGGATATCATTTGATTTATTCACAAATTTTACTAGCTTGGAGCATTAGAACCTCGAACCAATCACAACAAATACGAAGCATCGATATCCAAATTTGGTGGAGGGAATAGCCTTCTAAAACCGAAAACTATCAGCAAGATGGCTAGGGTTTCTTATATCCTTTCCATGATTAAGATATTAAATTTTATGTTGTAGATAGGAGATATTGATTTATTCATTTGTTGGTTTTGTGATAAAATTTAGAAGTATTTTTAATTAGTTAAAAAATTAAATCATTTATTTTAAGTTTATATATATATATATGCTCATTGCACTTAACAAATTAAATTTCAAATAGCATCACTTTTTTATATCATATCTCAAAAGTTTCATGAATTTAGCTATAAATTCCCTTGAAATATGGAGCACAATAAAGAAAATATTCTTATTTCACATTACAACATAAAATAAAATATATTTATATTACACAATAAAGTGATAAAGATATTATATAATATCTAAATGTCAAATTTAGATATAATAATTTCTTAATTCCCTGGATGGTATCTCTCGAGGTGCGAGCAAGGAAGGAGGGGTCTTCTACCCACTACCACCCTCTGAGAATTATGGGAGACAACATGGTGCTAGATGCCCACTCATATCACCTAGACCATCATGAACTAATGCACATTCATTCTCCCCATTCGTACATCCCATTAACATGTTTTTACACACACTCAAATTTACCATGCAATGAATGTGTTGTTGGTTATGGAATTTTTCATTGATCGTGTTGGGATTCCCAATGCACCCAGAGTTGGTTTTATATATCAATTGGGTATGAGGAGGTTAGGTTCATTTGTTTTCGATGTCGATATTAGCAATTTTTATGTCCATTTGGGTATTGTTTTGTTTTTCAAGGGAACTTCAAACGTTTTGGTCTAAGCTTTACAGTTTGAAGTACCAAACCCTCCTAGCCTAGTCCCTTCTCTAATTCTGCTTCTCTTATATTTTTCTAAGTGTGAGAATATCTTCCTAATTAGGGTTTCTTATCTCATTTTACGATGGTGTTATTTGCATGAGAATAAGGTCATCCTCCTAGTAGGGGCCACCAATAGCGCTCTATGGGAAATTCCAAAGAATTAGGGACTCTAGCACCAAGCTCTTTATGTTTTCTCTAATCAACCTCTTTCCTCAAACATAGTTGTGGGATGCAACACACAACACGTATATAGTCCACGTTCATGGTGTTTTTCTATTAGCTTTGTTGGATTGTCTTTCTACTCCTCTTCTCCATTGGTTCAATACCAATAAGTATTGGTATGGTGATTCGCCTTCTAAATCCCCTCTCTCTTAATCAACAATTTCTCGCTCCCTATCCCACACTTATATAGTATGTATTTGTTATCTCCATCATGCCTCACCAATGAGCTTGTTCGACAAGGGGTGCTAGAGGTCATTGAGCCTATAAAAATTCCCAAGCTCAATCTTGACACTATGCATCTTCTGATAGGTTTAAGGATCACAAACCCCTAGGAATTCAATGGGTAATTTTTTTATTTGGAACAAGAAGTCACAGAACGAAGGGAAAACGTTTCAGACACTAAAGTCATGGCTTCAGTCTCCAACTAGATCCATGACACGAGGACTCATTGAGCCTACAAAATTCAGTATTTGCACATCGATGACCTTTATTGGCATGCCATGAGTCTATTAAGAAAGGTTATGTTTGATCAAAATGAAAGTTAATATGAACTCCTCCTTCACATGAAGGAATTACATCTATTATATCAGCTCATGTATAAGCACATGAAGAGTATCAAGGTGTCGTACTGTTCAACAAACCCCATTTTAATATATTATAAATTTCCTATGAAATTTATTAAAATAGGGACCCTTCAATTTTAGAAAAGTCTTTGATTATCCAAAAAACCAAATTAAATAGCCCCCGAGACACAAACTATACTTAGGCTTAAGTATTAAACATTATGGGTTATTTAATAATAAAAAAATTGAAATAAAACAAAGTTTTTATCCCGGAAGGTTGAAATTTTTATAAAACTCTAAATACACTGCATCGCATATAAGAAATAAACATAAGGCAAGATCGGACCCAGATGGGTTATTAATTGTTTCCAAAAATAACCCCGCATCCATTGTAATCGCATGCTCCTATATAAGTCCATGCCTCCTACCTTGACCAATTGTGATATGCGATATCACTTCGGACCCGACCAAAGACGTAAATCCTCCAAGTTAAAAATATCACATCTAGGACATCGCAAAGACATAAAAAACTTAGGTTTGACCCTACTCCGAACTACCGATTACGATATGTGATAAGGCCCGGACCCGACCAGAAAATACATGCAAATACATATTAATCCCACATCTATGGGCTATCGTGAATAACAAAACTTAAGTCCATACCTACTCCCTTTGATGATTGCAATATGCGATAAGGCCCGGACCCGTCAAGATTATACACTGCAATTTATATTAATATCGCATCCAGGGCCTATACGGAAATCGCAAAAAATTCTAAAAATTCATGCCTCATCCCAATGTCGACTGCGATAGGACATCAGTAGTGATGTTAGATCCACATCATCACCACGTCACTTGTTAGTTTTCATGTCATTTTCCATGTCATAGTGACATCACTATGATGACATCCCTGACGTCACCTCGGGACCCCGCAATTGCAAGTTTCATAGGGACACAACTTATAATAATTCCTTCACCCCTGCTGATTTGTGATATGTGATATAATGGACCCGACATGATTATAAAATCTATTCCATAAACTCCCACGTCTGAAACTATCGCAGTTTTCAAAGACTCATGCCTATTGTGATAGCAATTAAACTGGACCTAATAGAATTATATGTTACAATTCATTTAAATCCCCGCATCCGCGACTATCATGAATAAAAAAAGAACATCGTTTCTCTGACTCCTACCCATTCCGATTGCTATTGCAATTTTATTTGAGAAGGGCCCTTTTTGGATTTTATATGAAATACTCCTGGTCTAAACCAATTGCGATTGTTCTGAAGTTTTTCCCCTGATTCAATTCCGATTGCAATTGTTTTAGGATCTACCCCAAAACTATGATTTCTGATTGTGATAATCCATAAAGCTCCACCTCCTCACTCTGCATTCCTCTCCATAATGTTAGTGTCAGATTTATTTCGCTTTATGTTTTCCTGATTTCCTGCAAAAGTAATTTGTTTCAAATAAAATCCGTTCATCGTCTCATTTATGTTTGTCTTATTGATTCTTGTTTGCCATGTTCAGGTTCATGTAGAGAAAGACAGTTGTACTGATAGGTGATAGATCAGTTCAAACAGACAGACAAACATCCAGAGAATGCGATGGAACAAACGAAGCTCATGAAGACGGAAAATCACTTTCAGAAACTTCTACCAAAAAATTATTTTCCTTTAAGAGTTGTTGAAGGGATCTATTTAAATGCCCTCAACACTCTACATAATAGATTCAGTTGGTTTATGTTATTTAAGCTTACTTGTTGTATAAAATAAGGGTCTGGAATTTTATGAAGAAAGGCTTATGAAAGCTCGCATAATTATACTTTCACACTTTTCTCAATAGAACGACTTGAACATTGTTTTAGGAATTTTCATTAATAATTTTGAGAAGTTGCACTACTATACTCCTGAAATCATCTTTGTGAGAAAGACTAAACTGCTACTATTTCTTTTATAAGTTGAGCAACGTGCATTTCATATTTCTATCTTTGTGCCTATGTTTTGTTCATAAATAAATAGTGAATTTATCTTTTCAGATTGCTTATTACATGGTATTTCTACTTTACTCTACAATTCAAGAATTCTTGAAGGCACTATTGTATAAAAGATTTAAAGTTGTAGGTTAGAGGAGAAAACTCAGATCTGAAGGATTATTGAGGAATTTTTTTTTGCACTCTAAATTATGTTTTGATGGGCAGAGTTCGTACTATTACAGCTCTAGTTTTAAAATCATAAGTTCAAGCATTGTAAAATATTGTTGGATACTATAGCCATAGAAATGCATTTAATAAATTGGCATTTTTAATACTATTGTTTTAAATAATAGTTTCATTTTATAATGGAAAGAATGTGTCATTTTATTCATATTTGTCCACTATTGTCGGTAAGAGTAATTTGTCTCAATCATATGTTATTGTTTATCTCTACTCTTATGTGTTGAATTCTGATTTCTGAGTAACTATTTACTCAAAAATCTATTTTTTAATCTCAATTTAATAAATAATGATATGTTATGAACTATTTCCTCATATTCTTGTTTAATTATTCAAATTATTGATTTAACAATCAATATCATTTTGTGAACTACTTCCCAAATGTTATTGGTTGATTATTTCGATTAAGAGGTCTTTGAATAGAATATGCTTTGGAATTAATAATTCCAGTAAATTGAACTATTTTGTTAGCTTGATATTCATTATAATCCAAACATATTTAAATCCCAAATCATTTAAATATCTTTATCTCGGTTGGGTTAGATCTATATCTGCCCAATTGAGATAGGATTAGGATTTAGTTCCTTTTTTCTTGCATTTTAGAATTAGTTTGCATTTAGATTAATTCGACATTTCTAGAAGTCCTCTTTCAAGGCAAAACTTTAGATTGGTTTGGTTTTTCCACAAAAACAACTTAAGGATCATTCTTCTTGCCTGGTCAACTCGAAGAATTGATCTGATGGCCCTAGCTATTAGCAATTATAGATATATTTAAAGCTGATAGTGGTTGGGAGAAGGTAAATGGACCTAATTGAACCAATTGGAACCACTATCCCAAATGGAAAAGGAGTTGTTTTAAGGTCCGGACCGGGTGGTTATCCCCAATGTTGTGGCAGAGATTTTCAAGGCCTCAACATTTTTGGCGCTAGAAGGAGGGCCTTGAATTAGTTATTTGTTTAAATTTTGTTATATCATTTTTTTAAATTAATCATGGCTCCCATATGCATTCCTACACTTGGTCATGTGTTTAGTTTGAGTCCTTGTCAAAGTTAAAGTTCGACGGTGACACTAATATTTATCCATCAAATCATATTTCTGATTTTTTTAATAGATGTAAATCTTTTAATATAATCGTTGATAATAAGATTTGCAGGCTTTTCACTCTCACATTCAGAGGACGGATCCGCAAATGGTTCTTGGTGCTTCCCGAGAAGTCGATTCATTCATGGAAACATTTTTGCTATGTATTTCTCAAAGCACATCAAATTACAGTTACAATAGTTTGTGTTTAGAATTAGATAATCTTTACATGTATGATAATGAATCTTTAGATGATTTTTATAATAGATTTTGGTCATTTGGTTATAGATTTCATTTACATGATTTTTCTTCAACTAAGTTTCAATTGAATGTTTCACTTCTCTTGTTTCTTCCTATTTTGAAGATAATGAATCAATTAATGAAAAAAAAGACACATTTAACTCATTAACTAGTCTTGAATCACCAAACGATTTTATGGAATTCGAACCTGAAATTGTAATTAAATCACAACATTCTTCTTTAAAAAGTTTTAATTCTCATTTTCTGATTTTTAAAACAAATATTTCCAATATAAATACATAATCTGAAAATGTTATTGAAACAATTTTTTATGATGCATGTGATCAGCCAATAGTTCCAATAAAATTCAATCTACAACAAGACTTGGATAATGAACATATTAATTTATCTTCTTTCAAAGAAAATTCAGAACATGTTTCTCTAATTAAAAGAACTTCCTTAAACCTAGATTATAATACGGAAAGTTTTATAAACGATTCATTTCAGTCGCCATTATATTCTGGAACACATTGTTTTCTTTATCCCAATGATGATCACCTTAATTTTTCAAGTGATAATCTTTCTAATCTTTGTTCTGAAAAAAATTGCAGCTATTACTCATTTGGATGATAATTCTTTAATTATAAAAACCTCTTCTTTTGTATTTTCTGATTTTGTTAGTTCAGATCATCCATTTAATTTTCATAAGAAGAAAGTAATTTACGAAAATTATCATGACAATGAGGATAAAGAATCACATCTTGTACAAAGTGCACCAATTTCGAAAATTGATCTATCTTGTAAAGATTCATACACTTTAATTTTGTCTCATCTTATTGAACACAAACTTAATTTTGAGAATTTTGATGAGTTAATGTTGCGATTTTATAACGTATTTCATTCTGATTTCCTTTTAGAAATTTGCAATTATAATTTTTTTAGGGAATGTCCTTTTAGTGGCAATTCATTGATTGAAATCCATGATAGGTTCCAGAATTGTCTTGTAAAATTATTTTGTAATTTTAGCTTTCATAACAATTTAATTGTTTGTCCATCCTTTTATTTTCTTTTCTTTTCTTTTTGCAAGCATGTTAAATCTTTCAATATTGAATATCATCGAGATTTATTAAGTGAAAATTAGGAATTGGTTTCCCATAATCTTGAATATCAAAAATTATTTCATTTCCAATTTAATTCGACATTCAAAAATTCATTCCAATCATTTCATTATCAGACAAATTTAAATCTTGAGAGTGCTCTTCCTTCACAACATGCTTTGCCATCATCTCCTTTGGAAAGTTTTCATTATCCAACAAATATTCGTCCATTCTTTCATGATCCCATTGATATTTTTTAGAGCATGCTTTCCAAAAAAGATGGTTTACTAATAGGTTAATTGTAAATAAATTTGTCTTTGTACATAATTTTACATTAGATGTAAATAATAAATTTTGTTTCATTTTGATTATTTTCATTATCTGGTTACTAACATTTGACTTGTACATACAGGTAGATAATAAAACGAGAGAATGGTTACATTGGAAGTATGATTATACATAGTCATGTTTCCTTCATTACGTTAAAATTAGGAGTAGATTAGTTTAGATTAGATTCAATAAATAATGATTTCGAGTTAGGTGCCTTACATTGGAGAAAGTCATATCTTTCAGTAAGATTAAATAAAATTCTTCAATGGTAAGTCTTATATACTCATTTTCATTCATTTCTTTACTTTTTATATTTAGTTTTTTTTTTTATTTTTTGTTGATATGTATCTCTATTTTGCAGCTCTTCACAAGCATTTTCACACCTTCACCAGATCAAATTGCGAGCTCAAAGAAGCAGTAATGATTTTCATCGAATCAACAAAAATGGGACACTTTTAAACCTTAATCTTTTTTCTTCAAAAGCATTACTCTGATTAAAAAATGGTTAAAACGCTTTTTACAAGTTCTGCTTTTGAAAAAGATAAATAAATAGCAAATTTCATCATTCAAACTAAATTATCACTAAATTCTTTTAGCTTTGCAAATTCGATTTATCTAGATTTCGACATAAGAAGGAATGTTTTCATCATTAGCTTTTTCTTCTTTTGTTAAGAAATTTTCATAAACAATTTTGTAAAGTTTTCATTTTAGATTTGGTTTTGAGTGATTTTATCATCATACTTGTTAATGGTTATATCTTGAGAATTCAGTTATCATATCACATTTACTTTTTCTTTTAGATAATAATGTTAAATGATATACTCTTGGCCTTTCATCAACATCTCTTGAAAACCATTTTATAATCCTTCAATTTGAAAGTAGGAATTTTTCAGGAAGTGGTTATGAAAATTGAAAATTAGATAAAAGTTATTAACTCTGAAATTTTTTCCATTAAGTTGTAAAATCTTTAAAAACCTCAAAAATCATATCCTTTTACTCTAGCTTCAGTCAAAAAAAGTTACCCTTAGAAAGTAAAGACCGTATTATGACTAAAACACTTTCAACTTGGATTTGTCATCCAAAACTCTTAAGGAGTCAACAATCCTCCCCATCCATTAAAAAGGAAATTTTTAGAGTGTAATTCTAAAATATATATATATATATATATATATATATAAATAAGAGGTCTCATCACGAGCCTGCTTACCAAGTTCATAGGGAACCAATTAAACTGACATTACCACATTGAACACCAAATCAAGGTAATGGCTTACGATTTTTAATTGTAAGACAAGGGGTCTCATTACGAGCCAACTTGTTCAATTTGATTGTTACTGGTGAATAGCATTGTCATTATCTGGCCACCAAACCAGGAAAATGGCTTTTTAGCATCAAAAAAGAAAAAAGAAAAAGGAAAATAAAATTTACCTCCAATTATTGCACTATTAAATGGATGGGACACTCAATTGTTGTTGGTTAAAAGGTAACACTATCGAGGTTATGAACACCTACTGGAAACAGTGGCTCTACCTGTGACGAACAAGTACATCTTAAAGCTAAGTCGTAAAAAGCCCCCTACTTTATTTTCACAATTGATTAATGACTAATCCAAGTAAATAGGAATTTTTCATTCACAAAAGGTTTTAAAAAAAATGCAATTTAATGAGTTTTATAGCCAGAGTAATTTTATTTATCTAGATATTTAAAAAAAATAGTTTTCACTTCTTAAATTATTTTTACTGAATTTTTGGAAAATTTCATTATTATCAGAGATAATTGGTTCTTCCAGTGAATCACCAATTGTTGTACTATTCAACAAACCTCATTTTAATATATTATAAATTTCCAATGTAATTTATTAAATTAGGGACCTTTCAATTTTAGAAAAGTCTTTGATTATCCAAGAAACCAAATTAAAAAGCCCCCGAGACACAAACTATACTTAGGCTTAAGTATTGAACATTATCGGTTATTTAATTAAAAAAACAAAATAAAATGATTTTTTTTATCCTGGAAGGTTGAAATCTTTATAAAACTCTAAATACCCTGCATCACACATAAAAAATAAACATAAGGCAAGACCGGACCTGAATGGGTTATTAATTGTTTCCAAAAAGAACCCCGCTTCCATCGCAATCACATGATCTTCTATAAGTCCATGCCTCCTACCTTAACCGATTGCAATATGTGATATCACTCAAAACCCAACCATAGATTTAAATCCACCAAGTTAAAATATTGCATCTGGGACATCGCAAAGACCCAAAAAACTTAAGTGCGACCCCACTCCGAACTGTCGATTGCGATATGCAATAAGGCCCGGGACCCGACGGGAAAATACATGCAAATATATATTAATCCTACATTCGCGAGCTATCGTGAATAACAAAACTTAAGTCCATATCCCGCTCCCTTTGTCGATTGAGATATGTGATAAGGCCCGAACCTACCACAATTATACACTGCGATTTATATTAATATCGCATCCAGGCCCTATACTGCAATCGCAAAAAATTCTAAAAAGTCATGCATCATCCCAACGTTGATTGCAATATGACGTTAGCAGTGACTTCAGATCCACATCATTACCACGTCACTTGTCATTTGTCACGTCACTTTCCACATCACCATTCCACGTCATAGTGACATCACTATGATGACATCCCTGACATCACCCTGTGACCTTGCAATCGCAAGTTTCATAGGGACACAGCTTATAATAAATCCTTCACCCCTGTCAATTTGTGATATTCGATATAACCAAACCCGACGAGATTATAAAATCTATTCCATAAATCCTCGTGTCTGAAACTATTGCATTTTCCAAAGACTCTTACCTATTATTATAGTGATTAGACTGGACCCGATAGAATTATATCTTGTAATTCATTTAAATCCTCGCATCCGCGACTAATGCGAATAACGAAAGAACATCATTTCTCTTACTCATTCCCATTCTGATTGCGATTGCGATATTATTTGAGAAGGCACCCTTTTGGATTTTATATGCAATACTCCCGGTCTAAACCAATTGCGATTGTTCTGAAGATTTTCCCGTGATTCAATTCCGATTGCGACTGTTTTATAATCTGCCCCAAAACTCTGATTTCCAATTATGATAAACTGTAAAGCTCCACCTCCTCACTCTGCATTCCTCTCCATGATGTCAATGTCATATTTAGTGCAGTCTATGTTTTCCTGATTTCTTGCAAAAGTGATTTATTTCAAATAAAATTCGTTCATCATCCCATTTATGTTTATCTTATCGATTCTTGTATGCCATGTTCAAGTTCATGACAGAGAAAAATAGTTGTACTGATAAGTGGCATATCAGTTCAAACAGGTATACAAACATCCAGATAATTTGATGGAACAAATAAAGCTCATGAAGATAGAAAATCACTTTCAGAAACTTCTACCAAAAAATTGTTTTCATTTAAGCATTGTTGAAGGGATCTATTTAAATGCCCTCAATGCTCTACATAATAGATTCAGTTGTTTTCTGTTATTTAAACTTACTTGTATCAAATAAGGGTCTAGAATTTTATGAAGAAAGGCCTATTGTACTTTCACACTTTTCATAATATAATGACTCGAACATTATTTTAGGAAATTTCATAAAGAATTTTTAGAAGTTGCACTACTATACTCCTGAAATCATCTTTGTGAGAAAGACTAAACTGTTGCTATTTCTTTTATGAGCTGAGCAACGTGCATCTGGTATTCCTATCTTTGTGCCTCTGTTTGTTCATAAATAAATAGTGAATTTATCTTTTCATATTTCTTATTACATGGTATTTCTACTCTTCTCTGCAATTCAGGGATTCTTGAAGGCACTATTGTATAAAAGATTTAGAGTTTTAGGCTAGAGGAGAAAACTCAGATCTGAAGGATTTATTGATGAATTTTCTTTTGCACTCTGAATTATGTTTTGATGGGCAAAGTTCGTACTATTATAACTCTAGTTTTAAAAGCATAAGTTCAAGAATTGTAAAAGACTATTGGATACGAGACCCAGAGAAATGCATTTAATAAACTGGTATTTTTAATACTATTGTTCTAAATACTAGTTTCATTTTATAATGGCAGGAATGTGTCATTTTATTCATATTTTTCACTATTGTCGGTATGAGTAATTTGACTCAATCATATGTTATTATTTATCTCTGCTCTTATGTGTTGAATAGGGTGAAAGTGTTAAGCACTTATTCATGGGATGATGTCATTTCTTTATTCAAGTATGGAATATTTATAGACTTGTTTTGAGACACTCAATTTTTTTGGGAAGGGAAGGCTCTGGAAGATGCATGGCTTTTATGGCATTCTAATCCCTATTGTCGGCCTTCAAAGCTCTATCTCTCATTATATGTTGGGGGTATGGTTGGCTAGAAATACAATGATATTTCAGGATAAGATATTTGTCCCCAATCATATTGCAAATGGGATTCTTGCTATCCATAGCCACTACCCACAAAATAAAGGAGATGCTAAGCAACCAGAGTGATTATCCATGAATGTATTAACACATCAAAGTCATGGGCTTACTTTGATGGGGTCTCTTTTAACAATGGATAGAATTGTGGTGAAGGATTTATACTATACCTTTCTACAAAGCACAATTTCAATGTCAAAACTTGTTTGGACTTCAAGACCAATAATCAAGCAAAACTTCTGGCATGCAACTTTTTGGTTTTGTTTGCACTTGAAAAGGTATGCACTCACATTCATATTTTTGGTATTCTATGCTTTCTATTAATTGGATTAACAAAATTATCTCATGCGCGAACATCATACTTCCTATTATTGATGATATTATGAGAATCTCTAATAATTTGTCTTTTTCATGCTCGCATGTGTACAAGGAAAGGAACCAGATGGCTTGCTTCTTATCAAAAGGGAGTCTCCATATGGAGAAGACTATCTAGAATGTAACAGAACAAATAAATGATAAGTTTTTTGAGGTCTTCCCCAACCCTTCAAACATAGTTTCAAATCTACAACAACAGTTTAAGGGCAATCTCCACAAAATTTCCTCGTATTTTTGTGTGTTTCTTTTTTTCATGCTATAGCACAAATAAAGAACATACAGTTTCTTACAGGTCCATTCTTTGGACAGATTATGTAATTTTCACATATGACAAAATTTTGGTTGGAAAAAACATGTATACCACTAAGGCAGTGCTAGCTTTTATTATCATGTTAAGATGTGCACGTGGTTAGTTTATGCACATGACGTGATTCTCTTTTTGGCATATGGTCAGCCTCTTATATGCTCAAAACAATTATTTGCATAGTGTTTGTATTGATATTTTTCTCTTGTACATGAAAGGTTCTCCCACAATCCAATATGGGGGTGATGTGTAAGTATGTCCATCCTCAAAAAATAAAAACTATAAAAGTAATTTTCTCCAAACAAATTAATGTCATCCTAAACAAAAATGATGTGTTAAAGTGTTCTTTTATCACATACCTTGAATTTGAATGTATCATAAATTTACCTTCAACAAAAAATTACCACCTTAAAATTCCAAATTAGGTAAAATTTTAAACATCTTTACTCTTCACTAAAGTCAATACCCTTTTTGTCCATGGGGTCTTGGATAGATAGTGATCGGGTGCTCTGTTAACGCACTCCTTGATGTGAAGTCACCAGTTCAATTCCCTGCCCTTTTCGGGGTGATATACTAGACATGATGAAGATGTAGTCTTGCCAAACTTACAAAAACAAAGTCAATACCCTTTCTTAAACCAAAGGAAAAAGGTTAATTCAACGCAGAATTAAAAATCATTTAGGTTTTGTATAAATATGGATTTTAAACCTTTTAATATTTCTTTGTAAGAATAATCATTAAAAGTAAAAACCATCTCTTATGGATATATTAAAACTTTTAAAGGCATTAAATATTTCCAAGTCAAAGTTGTAATAAAAATTGTAATATTTGAAAATATTAATTTGATGTAGTTTTATTATAACTTTTGTTATCATGTCATGTAAAAACATCATTAAATCTATTACTATTATTATTAAATCTCATATTAATATTAAAATTTGATATATATATATATATATATATATATATATATATATATACTCTAAATATATATGGGAGTAAAGAACAAAGACATATGGTGACAGAGGTGGAGACATGGAGGGAATGACAAGGGAGAGATGGAGATAAAGTGGGGGGAGAGGAGAGGAGTGAAGAGAGAGAAGGAGAGGAGACAGAGGGTGAGAGAGAGATGGAGGGAAGAGAGAGGAGGAGAGAGGGAGGGAGATAGTGATAGAGTTGGAGGGAAGAGAGAGAGAGAGAGAGAGATGATGGGGGGATGGGGAGATATGAGAGAAAGGGAGAGAGAAGGAGGACGAGAGAGAGGAGGATAGAGGAAGAGAGGGAGTGGAGGAGAGAGGTACACAGAGAGAGAGCGAGACAGAGAGAGATGGAGTTGGAGGAAAAGATAGGGAGGAAAGAATATATGCATAGGAAGAGGAGGAAGATGTAGATAGATATGGAGAGAGAGAGTGTGTGTGTATATTTTTGATTTGATATAGAGAGATAAGGAGAGATAAAGGGAGATAGAGATATAGATGGAAGGCAAAGGGAAGGAAGAAGAGAGAGATAGAGGGAGGGAGGGAGAGATAAATAGATATGGAGAGAGAGAGCATGTGTGTTTGGGTGGGGTCAAATAGAGAGACAAAGAAGGAGAGATGGAGGAATATATAGATATAGATGGAGGGGGGAGAGAAAGTGAAGAAAATTGTGTGCACTAGATGCATTGAATTTAGTGTAAATGTTGATTTCTAATCATATTTGATTGTTTGCACTAGATGCATTGATTTCTATGTAGATGTTGATTTCTAATTATATTTTAAGATTTGCACTAGATGCATTGATTTTAATGTATATGCTTATTTCTAATCATATTTGATTGTTTGCATTAAATGCATTGATTTTAGTGAAGATGTTAATTTCTAATCCTATTTGATTGCTTGCATTAAATGCATTAATATCAATGTAGATGTTAATTTCTAATCGTATTTGATTACTTGCACTAAATGCATTGATTTCAATGTAGATATTGATTTCTAATTATATTTTATTGTAGCACTAAATGCATTGATTTCAGTGTAGATATTGATTTCTAATTATATTTTATTGTAGCACTAAATGCATTGATTTTAGTGTAGATATTGATTTCTAATCCTATTTGATTGCTTCCATTAGATGTATTGATTTCAATTAAAAAAAATACATAGAGAGAAAAAGGTAGAGAGAGAGGGAAGTGACAAGGGAGATAGCAAGAGAGGGAGCGAGGAGAGAAGGAGGGAAGAGAGATAAAATGGGAGAGAGAGGGATATATAGATATATATAAAGAAAAAGTGTGTATGTTTGCAGGATGATATAAAGAGACAAAAGGAGATAGAGATATAAATGGAAGGGGGATAGAGAGAGAGAGAAAAAAGAGAGAGGGGGAGAGATAGATAGATATGGAGAGAGAGAGATCATGTGTGTCTAGGGAGTCAAATAGAGAGACAAAGAAGGAGAGATGGAAGGAGATATAGATATAGGTGGAGGGGAAGAAAAGGTGAAGAAGATTGTACTTGATTTATAATTCTCTACTCAAAAGAAATTTACACTTTAAGAGATTTAGTCCCTCTCAGTGTTGGATAGATCTAAGGTCAAGATGTATCTAAGCTCAGCTTAAATTGTTTGAAAAATTATAAAAAAAATTGTATCTATAAACAATTATTTCCCTATCGTTTTTTAGGGAAAAAAAAATATTTCAAAGAACCAACCATTATTGAAAATATAGGAATATATAGATTTTAATTATGTAAAGGATATAGATAAGAAAAAATCTACAAATAAATACGTGTTTACACTAATAAGTGTCGAGTATTGCTAGGTAATAAATGTCAAGTAATAGTTATATACAAATATTAAAAAACTTGTAAATTAATTGCTACTTGTTTCCACCCTACATAATTGCAAAATAATAACAACACTGCGTAAACCCCCCTACTTAAATTTATGGTTTTGTTATACTTATTATCGAACACGTTAATTTAATATAATGTGATAGTTTTATTTAACTTAATATTCAAATTTGTTTGGAACCTTTATACTCTTAAACATTCCTATTGCATATACAAATGGTTTCTAATGTATCACAACAATTTAAAGATTATTAAATAATACATTAGGTATGATTTTAATTGTGAAGTTGTTAGTTCGATGATTACCCCAAACCATGTAGATAAAACTTTCAATGAGTTTTAAACATCTAAACCTCCTCGCATCACGGTTAAAAAATATACATTAAATTTGTACCAAACTTTACACATTAAAATTGTAGAATCAAGGGAAGTAAGCGAGCTTGGGAAATAAGTAGAATGGTTGTTTTGGTTTTTGTATGAATGAAGGCAAAGCGATCTTGTTACATGATGGCAGTGACGAAATTGTAACAAAGAATATATGTGATCTTTTGAGGGTCGCATCTTTACATTTTAATAATGGTTTTCACCTACCTTTAGTTTAATAAGAAATCGAAAGGATATTATAACTAGGATTGGGATTTCACAACAACAAAAAATGGATGGTTAGAAGTATAGATGGTTGACGATGGAAGGATGATAATGTTGAAATCAGTGTTATAAAACATTTCAGTGTATTGGATGTGCCTTTATTTATTGCTGAGAGAGATCATCCATAAGATAGAAGTTATTATGAATCACTTCTTATGCGTTGGAGCGCAGTTACGAGACAAAATTCAAATGTTGCGAGGGTCATCACTTACAAGGTCAATGGAGCAAGGAGGTCGGGCATTCATTTATACATCCACATTTAATAAGGCTTTGATTATTAAAAACATGTAGAGGACAGTGTTTGGGAATGGTGTGTGGTCTCGTATCATTAAGGAAAAATATATGTTCAATCAAACTTTCTTGTCATGGATTAGCAGTGGTGCCAAGAAGAAATATGTTATATCACTCATTGGATGTTGGGGTTTATTCATTGGGAGGTTGGATATGGATCCAATATCAAAATTGGATTAGGTGTCATCATGGGGATGGTTGGGAATCATTCCTTATCTTTTCAATTGTTGAATTTCATACACATAAATGACATTATCCACTTGCATCAAAAATATCAACCAAGGACTAAAAACATTAATCATCGGAGTTGGAGAAGGGTCAAAGATTTAGGCATACCAGAGACATGTCATGAGGAATGGGGGTCTTACATAGCACAACTTTGCTCTGCTAGCATCACTTTTGGAGATAAGCAAGATTGTATGATATGGGGGGAGAAATGAAAAAGAACCATCCAATGGTCCAAGACATTATTTTAAGTTACCAAGGCCTAGGAGGATTATTAATTGTAATAAGTGTCTACAAGATATATGGAGTTAGAATCTCCCCAATAAATAAAAATATTTTTGCTAGCTAACCAATTATGATGGTATTTTAACATGGAACAACTTACAAAAGCATGGGTTCATTGGCCCTGGTATTTTCCCTCAATGCATGAGTGGGGCGGAAGATACGGATCATTTGTTAATCAAATGTTCATATGCAAGGTTGATTTGGGATGGGGTTATGGAGGAAATGAAGCTTCATTTTGCTGGCACTATTCAACCCTTAAGGAAATGCGACTTTGGTGCAATTATAGTTACTGAGCCTATTAACTTATTCCACTTCTCATGGGAGGATATTAGGGGATCTAACAACAAAGATGAGATTAGAGTGTTATGGGGAGTCCTTATCATAGCAAAATGGCTAAGGCTAGATAAAATACAAGTGTATGGAGATTCAAAAAGAGTCATTGATTGGGTAAACAAGCAATACTAATTTCAATCCCCCATACTTGCAAACTGGATGACAAGGATCTCGAACCTGATAAGGACTTTTAATCATATACATTTCCAGCGTATATACAAAAAACAGAATTGGACAGCAGACCTCCTATCTCAAGGAGGTATTTCAAAGAAAACAAGTAAAAATTTTCCTTAGTTTTCAAGCAAGGTATCATGATAAACGCATAGAGCATCAACTACTCTTAGGAGACATTTTAGCACATACCTGATTATGATGAAAATTTTGTTTGTAAAGACACTTTTTGTGGATGTTTTGTTTCTAAAGACACTTTTTGTAGAACAAGAAAGAATAGATATTGTTTTAATACAAAGATAGTGTTTTTTTTAATACAAAGATAGTGTTTTTTTAATATAAAGATAGTGTTTTTTTTAATACAAAGATAGTGTTTTTTTTCTTTGTGAATAAAAAGTGGAAGGGTTGTTTTGTTGTTGGGCACTGAACTGACGATTTCTCACTCATCTCCGTCGTATACAATCTAGCAAAAAAAATGAAAATCGATCATCATACACAACCCACCCTGCTAAGAAATTTAGGAAAACTTGCACTTCTAAAAATACAATAACTCAACAACATACCTTGTATCCACCATTCTCAGTCTCTACAACGGTAATTAACTGGTCACCATCCTGGCTGATTTTGCCCCGCTTTCCTTCCAAATAATCACTCAATAACTCACGAAGCTCGGATAGCTCTTCCATTCCTAAGACACTTAAATCCATATAAGCGTACCCACTTTTGACATCAACGGAGCAAAATTCAGTGTGTGTATTCATAAATTCTACTAGTGTCTTGGGGATATCCTGGGGTAATTGCCCAAACAAATCCTCTATCTTCTGCTCTAGGGAAGCTCGGCATTTATCATCATATTTCTGTTTGTTAACTTTCATCGTATTTGGTTTTGGCCGACCCTTCTCAATTACTGTTGCATTGTTAAAGCACATGGATTTCTCTTCCACTGCACCTGAACTTTTAACTTCTTTCACCATTTTTACTGCAATGGACTTCCATTCAGAAAAGAAGATATCATACAGCTCTTCAGCCATCTTGTAAACTTCATGATCAGGAGGATTGAACGTCATTGCATTGTCAAATGTCAATTTAACATCATTGCCAAATTCCAGTGGAGTAGAATATTCATTCTTTCTTAACTTGGACCTTACTGTTCCCAAATCCATGGGCTTCTTGATAATCTCAAAATACTTGTCAATGCCAAGCCAAACCTCTGAACTCACTGGCTTGTTGAAAGGCCAACTGCTGGGGTGGTTCATTAGAGTTTGTAATAGACAAGCGCACATTATTCTTATGGAGGGACTAAATGTTTTGATACCTTCTAACTTCTCATTTACTTTCTTCAACTCCTCATCTCGATTTTTCACTTCTTTTTTATTATTTTCCCCCGACTTTGCTCTGTCGCGAGTGGTGTCATAATTATAATATTGTTGGTCGGGGGAATCTAAGCGGAATCTTTTGTGAAAATCTTTACCTCCTGTCTCCCTCCCTCGCTTTCGGCTTCCGCTACCTTTTGGCATTCCTCTAATTTGATAGTGGTGGCTCACTAAATTGTTCTACCGATTGCTTTCGCCTTGCCAATTACGTGGATCGGATCAAAGTTTCCGCTATTTGTAACATGGGAAAAACGTATGGACGTGACTGTTGAAATCTCGGAATGCTAATTTACATACTAACATACGGTTGAAATAAATGAAATACTAATTTACATGTAACATAAAGCTAAATTTCACTCATTATAACTATACTTTATTTCAATTATACAGTGATTTAAAAAATAATCATTATAACTATACTTTATTTCAATTATATAGTAATTTAAAAAATTGGAGTTTATTTCTTTTAAGTTTTCATTATTTTATAAGATAAATTATAACTTTTTATTATTTAAATTATATTTGTGTATTTATAAATTAATTGATATATATATATTTTAGAATAGAGTTAAAAAAAAATAATTATTAATAATTTTAAAAATGGATTATAAATTTTAATTTTCATGAAATATTTTTAAAAATAGTTACAATAAAAGATTGAGATTTATTTCAAAGTTTAAAAATAGTTATGTATTTTCACATTTTAATTTAATGGAAAAGAAATATTATAAAATTAAATTAAAATAAATACATATAAAATATTTTAATTATAAAACAAGTTATGGTTTTTTAAGCATGTTGTATAGATAAGCCATGATATTGCCACATCGTATTGTAATAAATTTTATTTATAGGTTAAGAATCTACATAACAAAGTGGGAGTTAAGAATTTACATAGTTAAAAATATTGATGCATGTTATTCAAATAATAATATTAAGAAAATCTATATTTATAAATAATACTAATCTACTTAACAATTTAAATTTCAATTAGCATTACTTTTGTATATCATATCTCAAAATTTCCATGAATTTAGCTATAAAATCCCTTCAAATTTTGACAATAAAGAAAAAATTCCTCTTTCACATTATAACATAAAATAAAATATATTTATATTGCATAATAAAGTGATAAAAATAAAACAAAGCCAGCCAAGTGAGCCTTCACCACTCACCTCCCTTGCCTATTACAATGAAGTCTTCCTAAGCCTTTTAAAGGCTTAATTACATGCAATCTATGGGCACTAAACCATGGATAACCAAAACCCCCAGCCCAAATCTACCATTGTTGACCAAGCAAAATTGACTCTTTCGCCGAGTCAAGTTTTACCTAACACACTCCCCAGTCAATCAACTAATCATCGCCCTGATGAGGTTGTAAAATATCTAGGCATAGATCAACATCAAGGATCCTTAATGCGAGCTTCATCTAACAAGAGACCTCCAAGGAGTTTCCTTCTAAAAGAAATCATAGATCCAAAGTTTAAGGTGCATTCCAATTGAATTAAAGAGTACTTTCATTACATGAGAGATCATGCTTTGATCAGAAAATTTCTAGTCATTTGGCCCTTAGAAAAATGTGTCTCTTATTGGATCCAACACAAGTAAAATCCAAACGGGGTCAAATTGGAGTTGGTGGAAAAAGGATTTTCACCATTATCTTTGGAAATGTGGAAGTCACAAGAGTGTTTTCAAAAATGGACCATACTTCTTCAACTCTACAAGTTTATATCTTAGTTTTGGATGAAAATATTTTTTCTGGAAAAAGAGGATTGGTTGCCCCAATTTAGATCTGCATGTGCTCCTCCCCAAAGGATTTTGGGATAAAGAAATATTAGCAGGATTTGGAAATGTTTAGGGATGTTTTGTCAGAGTCTCGAAAACCACTAAGCAAGAAGGATACATATTTTATTCTTGCATATGTGTATATATGAATATCTCATAGCCCCTTGATCCGAACTTAAACAAGAATGCAACAAATTACAGATATAATCAGAAACACAGAGATGCAGCAGAAAAACACTTCATTTCCTTAATAGAAAAATATTGAACTATGCTTACAAACATAATGGAAATAAAATAGCTCAGGCGATGGTAGTTTATCTCTTAGAAGAGATGTGGCGGCTACATGCCTCTGAATTTTGTTACAATGAGGCTCAAGGGCTTATTTATTATTGTAAAACATGAGAAAACCTTAAACAACCAAAACCCTAACCCTAGGAGATGTAACACCAAGAGTTTGTGGGCCCCATTGGGGTTAGTTGGGTAGCCAACTTCCCGAGGTCATAACTTGGTCATATTATCTTTTTTTTGCGTGCACGATACCTTGTTGGAAACGTCTCGCCAAGTAATATAGGTTTTGCCATATGTGCCTATTGCAGACCCCAAAAAAATGTCGTTTAGGGGGTCAAAACTACTCCAGAAGTTTGAGACCTGAAAAACTGCTAAAATTAAATGTAGAAATGAACAAGGAAACAGATGAAACTAACTCGGTGGTCTAGGTGGAATAGGCGAGTGGCCACCAATATCCACCTGGATCATTCCTTACCCCGGTCCCCATTGCATGCAGAGCCTCCATGAGGTGAGGAAATTTCTGTTGAACCTAGTCCCCCTGGTGAACCACTTGCCCTCGTGAAGGAGTTAGCCTTCTTTGAAAACTCAATATAACGGTATCCTCTATTAATGAGTGTTCTTGATCGGTGTGTACATGATTTGATCAGTTGTGACATGTTCCATGCAGTTAGCGTTGAGCTTTGTTGGTGCGAGTTGTTCTGCAATGTCAGATGTGTCCAACAATGGTGGAAATTCATTAGGGGAATTTTGAGGTCTAAAATGGGCCTCCTAAGGAAATTATAAAATAATAGTGAAAATAATAAAATAAGATTAAACTACATCATCAAATTTTAGAGGGAAAAAAGAAAAACCTATTTTTTAAACTCGTATTTTCAACTTATCTCCCTATGAGTTTACTCAAATTTTGAGAGGGAACACTCGTTGGATGCAAAATTTGATTCCTCATCCAAGGAGTACCCATGTTGCATATTTTCGATGGACTCTTCTACACGAAAAATGATAAATATATGAAAAACATGATTGCAATCACGTTTTTTCATGTATTTCTCATTTTTCGTGTAGCAGGGTCCATCGAAAATATGAAACATGGGTACTCTTTGGATGAGGAATTATATTTTTCATCCAACAAGTACTCCCACTTGAAATTTGAGTAAAACATTAGGGAGATAAGTTGAAAATACGAGTTACAAAAGTAGTTTTATTATTTTATTATTTTTTAATCTTTTTACCTTTATACTCGAAAAATGGTGAATCATCCCCAATGGTTGACATCATCATCTTGAATCCTATTGGTTCTTATAAAGTTTATTTTGGTTGTACATTTTTCTTAAGAGGCCCATTTTAGACCTCAAAAGTCCTCTAATGATGGCCGAAGGTGATATACCTTGAACACTCGGTGCAGACCAAGCAACAGCGGGATGTTGAGCTCAAAGGCATTGTCACTGATAGCCTTGGTGATGGTGTATGGCCCATATAGGAGTGGGAAAAGCTTTCGGTGGGGTCCAGTAAGGCACTCCGTCTGCAAATGTAGCCAAACTTTGTCGTCCACTTGGAACTTGTGCGGCACTCGATGCTAATCATGGTGCTGTTGTAGTTAGCATTGGCTCTATCCAATATATCATGGACCTGTTGGTGGATGTGTTGAATGCACTCAATGAAGTTGTTAGCCCTTTCAGCTTCACACTGAACGTGAGCCGAATCTACATGAGTGGTTGCAAATGGTATGGCCACACCAATGGGGCATAATGGCTAAAATCCTAGCCTTACCTGAAAGGGGCTGTGACCTGTTGAGTTGTGGAGAGCTCTGTTGTACCTGTGTTGGACATAGGGGAGACTTTCATCCCACGTGCATGGATGCTTCGATTTGTACATGCATAGAATGTGTACAATCATCATGTTGACAACCTCTGTTTGGCCATCAGTTTGGGGATGGAAAGTCGTGGACTTAGTAAGTTTTTTATCCAGCATCGACTAGAGACTTGACCAAAATGCACTCAGGAATCTGTTGTCCTAATCTAAGACAATGGGCTATGGGATCCCAAAGTGTACCCACACTAGCTTAAAGAAGATCTTAGCAGTGGCCTGTGTTGTGATACTCTTCTTGCAGGCCACCGTGATGGCCATCTTAGAGAATCTGTCGATGACCACGAAAACAAAATTTTTGATGTGCTTAGTAGAAGGAAGGCCCGACATGTAATCCATGGAGATGATTCCCAAGGCCAGCTAGGAGTAGGTAGCGGAGTATACAGGCCTTTCTTCTTTATGGTTGGTTTGAAAATGGCACGGGCGATGCGGGACTAATGTACTTCCCAACATCTTGATGAAGTTTCGGCCAATAAAAATACTTCTACAATACCGCCATTGTTTTCTCTACTTTGAAATGTCCAACGACCTGACTGTAGTGTGCCTCCCAAATCATTTTGGCACGCTCACTTGAAGGAACATAGATGTGTCCCAGGTGGCATAACAATGCATCCTGAAGGTGAAAAATTGGAACTCTCTTCCCTTCCAAGAGTGTCTGGTATATGCTGCCAAATTCTGGATCGCTCTTGTAAAGATGCATCCACCCTGATGTCTTGTGCCCACATGAGTCAAGCACAATGATCAGTGCCATGATCGTCGTCGGCTGAGGCAATCAGCGACGTTATTGGTGTTTCCATTCTTATACTTAATGTTCAAATGGAACTGTTGTAGATAGGTAGACCATTTTTTATGGAGATCGTTCTACAACTTCCCTTCTGTATGTATGAACTGTAGAGGTCGGTGGTCTATGTGGATGACCGTTTCCTTCCCCATAATGTAATCCTTCCATTGACAGTAGGCATGCACAATGGAATACATTTATTTGTCGTAAGTGGGGTACTTTTGGATTGTGTCTGAAAGTGTCTCATTGTGGTAAGCAGTAGATGTCCATGTTGAGTAAGAACCGCACCAATAGCATAGTTGGAGGCATCTGTCTCAATCTCAAATGGTTGTTGCAAGTCTACTAATGTGAGAACTGGTGCAGAACAGAGGCGATTCTTCAACTCAGAGAATGATTTTTGTTGGGTTTCTGACCAAAAAAAAAAAAAATTTGCTCCACCCTTGGTGACTTGACTTAAAGGCCAAGTGATATGAGAGAACCCCAACACGAACCTACGGTAGAAATTGGCAAGACCCAAAATGTTGCAAAGCTCTGTTAAAGTGGTTGGCATTGGCCAACCCCGAATGACTTGTATCTTGGATGGGTCGACATGTACACCTTTCTCATCAATTATGTATCCTAGCTATTGAATACAGGTTAGGATAAAGGTGCATTTCTCCAAGTTATCACATAGCTTGTGTTGTTGCAAGGTTTGAAGGACCTGTCAAATATGGTGGATGTGCTCTTCCCAACTCTGGATGAAGATCAAGATGTCATCTAAATACACCACCATGAATTCATTGGTGAAGGGTCACAAGATGTCGTCCTTAAATCTCATGAAGGTTATGGGGGTGTTCTTCAATTCGAATGGCATGACCAACCATTCAAAAAGGCCCTCCTTAAATTTGAAGGCAGTCTTCCATTGGAGGGTTCAATAGGTACCTGGTGATAATCTGGCTTCAAGTTAATCTTGCTGAAATATTTGGCCCCTTTGAGCTGGTCCAGAAGGTCATCAATCTGTGAGATTAGGTACCTATTTCGGACAGTGATCTTGTTTGGTGCCTGATAGTCAATACAGAGCCTCCAAGTCCCATCCTTCTTCTGTACCAATACAATCAAGCTCCCACAAGGTGATGAGCTTGGCCTAATGTGCTCTTTATGCAACAATTCTTGAATGTGCCTCTTGATCTCATCATTCTCCATAACATAGCATCGATATATCAGTTCATTGGGCAGTGGTACACCCGGGGTTAGATCAATGGAGTGCTTGACCTGACAACGTAGAGGTACCCTTGTGGGTGACACGAAAATATCCTTGTACTCCTCCACGACCTTGTCCATCTGTTGTTGTTGTGTAGAGCTTTGCCTGGAATCCGTGGCCACAACCTTCTTCTTGCCCTAGGGGCAAATCATAAGGAAAATAAATTTCCTGATTTGGGAAATGATCTCATTCCATTGCTTTACAGTAATAAAAGAGATGGTGGTAGCCAGGGCTACCTCCAGTATCCTGTACAACTTATTAGCCAAAGTAATAATCACAGAACAAGATCTAAACTCATATACAACATGTCACTTCCACAAGTATGGTTTTCCTAACAATACATCACAAACTTCAACAGGAGCAATGTCACACAGTACCTCATCTGTGAAGGGATTGATGCTGCAGGGAAGGTGGCACTCTTGGCTGACGCGAAGATCTCGTCCTTGGTGAAGCCACCCGATGGTGTACGGTTGTGGATGTCTTGTAGTCTTTAGCCCTAAACGCTTCATGACCTCTACTGAAATGAGGTTCTTTTGGCTCCTGCTATCGATAATGAACTGCAACGAAAACCCTTCACCCACATCTATGAGTGGAAGAGGCGTTCCCCCTCCTCTGGATCTTCAGGCTCAATCTTTTGGATCTTGGTGGTTGCCACAGTGACATTGGGCTCTGCATCAATGATCTGCTTCCCTTTATCAATTCCCTTATCAAGTTCTGATTCAAAGTCAAAACCTGCATCTGATTCATAATCCTTCAGCTCAGCCACTAGTGACTAATCGGCCTGACACTCACTTTATTGTGAGTGGAGCTCTTATGGAACTCACACCATTTTCCTGTGTCCTTCTTCATCTTCATGGTGTTTTTCTTTGCTTGCGGCTTTGGTGGGCTGTCCTGGGTAGCCCTGCCTTAGCTTGGTCCTTTGTTTTGTGGTTTGGGGGCGCCTTTTCCTTACTTTGGATTTGCAGATCCAAAGTCTCGCTTCTTTTGTTTAAACTTCTGCTTAATCTTAATGGTGTACCGATACGTCGTGTTGAGCGAGGAAATTTCCAGGAACTCCATCTCGTCCTGGATGTACTTATGTAGATAGTCACAATACTTGAGCACCAAATTCCACTCAGTATCCTTGATACCCAGCTTCCTGCGAAGGGTATGGAAAATATTTGTGAACTCTGGCACATCTTGGTCCCTTCTGTGTCGTAGTGTGGTCCACTTTATGTATTTTTCTTCATAGCTCCTGACAGGGTAATATTGTTCCTTAATGGCATCTCAGAAAGAAATCCAAGTGAGTGCAGATGTAAATAGCAAGGGTTCAATCTCCTTTTGTTCACAATATGTTTCCCACCAATCCTTGATGTGTGGGGTGGCTTTGAGAAGTGAAAAAGTAATATTTTCCCAATTAGAAAAGTCATGAACTGAAAAATATCCTTCCAACAAATTTAACCATTTATCTACGACGTCTGCATCTATCACGCCTTCTAATATGGGAATATTGACGTTAACTTGTACCTTAAAGGAGTGGCGCCTCCAGAGTGGATGTTGGATGAAGATGCATTGCATGTGGGTAGTTGTCAAAAGATCTAGGCAAAGTTATCCATCATCGCATCCCTCTTTCGCTCGAGGGCTTCCTCAAGCAAAATCTTGAAAGGATCTCCTAGCCCCTCGTCTTTATTTTCTTCTGCCATGGGAGGTCGTCAGGTTTTGTGAGGTTAATCTTGCAATGGTTCAACTAGATCAAGCCCTAACTCCTTGTACCCTAACCTCGTTGGGGACATGCAAAGAAAAATGGAGAAAGTGCAGATCGCTCTGATACCACTAATCCGAACTTAAACAGGAATGCAACAACTTACAGATATAATCATAAACATAGAGATGCATCCCCCTAATAATACTAGTGATTACCCCATTAATATTGTAGTTGCATCCCTTATTAATATTGTTGTGCCCCTATTATCCCCATATTGTTATTATTATGCCCCATAGAATCCCTCTATTGTTATTTTTGTGGCTTTATATTATTATTGTTAGGTCGGCTGGGTTATATTGTGACTCCTTAGACTCCTATATATAGAAAGGAGGTTTTTTCATTTGAATCATCCAAGAATTGTTAATTTATGTAATGTAAAGGAGGTTGCCCCCTCGAAGAGGCTGAATTCTAAGGCATTGATCTATCTTTTCTATCTTTTCTTGAGCTGGTTTCATAACATTTGGTTTCAGAGCTTTGGATTCTAGGGTTTCGCTGCTCCAAACAGGTCATTGTGGCATTTTCGCTATAGCTTTTTTCTGCGGTGTTTCAGAAGCTAAAAAAAAACCCATTTGAGAAGAAATCACGCTGAACCTTATATCCAAATTTCAGAGATGTTCGCATTATATTTGCGAAGATATGATCTGAGGAAGTTGGTATTCTTGCAGACTCCTGAATTTCATTCCAAACAGGTGACCTGGGGAAAATCGTCATAACTTTCTCTCTGAGCATTTGATTGAAATTTCATAAGAAGGTACAGAAAGAGGACATACTTTAGTTTCTTGTATATATTTTTCAAATCCAAAGGTAGAAACGGTGACTCGTGGCACATCGTACAAGTTTGCTCTACTGAACTAGTCTATAATCAGGTCACTGTGGGAGATTTTGGATAACTCTTCCTTGGAGAATCCAATTTGGATCAGATTGGTGGCATTGGAAAGAGGACACAGAGGGATACTACAGGTCGCAATTTCAAAACTGGATGATCTGAAAGTACAGAGATACATCAGAGGCAATATCGAGCTCCTACAAAGTGAAAAAAGGTGTGTAGATTCTTTTAAATTTTTGCTTAAGATTGGTTTGAAAATTTATTTTGAAGGAATTCAAAGGGCATAGTAGAGCATTATTATCGGTAACGGATGCCTCGAGGAAAGAAAATAAAAACACCTAGTAAGCAACCTGAAAGCCCTGCATGACTCATGAAGAAGAGGAAGAAGTGATACATGATATATCAAAATTACAAGAACAAGTGCAAGGAATGTCACACTCAAAAAAGCTAACAGAAGCTAAGATAAATGGCGTGGAATCTAAGATAAAGGGCATGGAAGCTAAGATGGATGATTTGAAGAGATACATGGCAGATTTGAAGACAGATTTGAAGATAGACATGGCAGATTTGAAGACAGATTTGACAACTTTTCTACAAGAAATACTTACTAATGGTGAAAATGTTGTAAAGGGAACTCATGATGCGAACAAAAGAAATTTTAATCATGATTTCATAGAATCTAATGTGGGATCGAAGACCCACCATATTCCAAAAATCGATATGAGGAAGTTTGATGGCAAGGATCCCGCAACATGGATATTACAGATGTAGCAATTTTTCGATCTCAATAATGTGCAAAACACAGAAAAGGTACGTATTGCAACTTTATATTTGGAACCAAATCAGTTTGTATGGTATCAATGGCTTTGCTCTCATAAACAAATTATCACTTGGGCAATTTTTATGGAAGAATTGACAGCACATTATGAGGATACAAAAAGCAACACCTTTTTTAGCCAATTGATAAGTCTTAAACAAAAGGGTTCAATAATGGAGCACATTGAGGAGTTCCAAAAATTGAACATAAGGGTAAAAAATATTCCAGAGGAGCATAGGATTGATGTGTTCATAGGGTCATTAAAGGATAATATCCAACATGATGTTCGCCTTTGGGAACCTGATTCATTAGAGAAGGCATTCAGGTTAGCAAGAAAAATGGAAAGCAAAATTATGGCAACCAGGAAGCATACCACTCACAACTATAAAGATGGAAGTGTTGTTGCCCCTATTCTTCCATAACCTATAAGGTTGACACCACAACAATTGGAAGAAAAAAGAGCAAAAGGGTTTTGTTACAGTTGTGATAGCAAATACACTAAAGGTCATAAGTGTGCTGAGAAGAAATTATTCTACATAGATTGCGAAGAGGAAGAAGAAAAGGAGCAAGAAAGGTCAAAAGAAGAGGATATACTCCAGGAACAAAGCCTAGACAAAGAAGAAATGAATCCGACCATATCTTTTAATGCATTGGCTGGAATTACCACTCCTTAAACCATCAAGATAGAAGGACAAATCAAGAAGAAAAATGTAATAGTGTTTATTGATTCAGGAAGTACCCACAATTTTATTGATTGTAAGGTAGCAAAAGAATTGAATTGCTTCTTATATCCAGCACCAGAGTGTCAAGTGATGGTTGCAAATGGAGGAACAATAAATTTCTCTAGAAAGTGCCATAATATCAAGCTATCAATGGGATAATATGTATTGACTAGCTCAATGCTTTCCATTCCAATGGGAGGTGCTAATGTTGTACTAGGAGTCCAATGGCTACAATCCTTGGGTACAATAGATTTTAATTTTCAAGAACTTTTCATGAAATTTTCTATGGAAGGAAAGGAAGTTGAACTAAGGGGTATTGCAAGGAAACCAGGAAAGATAATCAGCTCTAACGGTATGACAAAGCTTCTAAAAAAGGAACAAAGGGGTGTAATTGCACAATTATGTTCGCTAGATGTTTCCACATTGGAATCATCTATTTCTCGAGATCTCCAAAAAGTCTTGAACAATCATTCCAAGGTATTTGAGACTCCCAAACATCTCCCACCTATTCGTGATCATGATCATGCTATTCATATGATTCCAGGAAGTGTTCCTCCAAACATCAGGCCGTACAGATATCCCTATGCCCAAAAGAGTGAAATTGAACGTATGGTTGCAGAAATGCTAGAGGCTGGTATAATTCAACCGAGTCAAAGTTCTTTCTCTACTCCAGTAGTATTAGTGCACAAGAAGGATGGATCATGGCGCATGTGTCCGGATTATAGGGAGCTCAACAAGCTCAGTATTAAAGATAAGTTTCCCATTCCTGCCATTGATGAATTACTGGTTGAATTGCATGGATCAATTTACTTCACCAAGTTGGATCTTCATTCAGGATATCATCAAATCAGAATGAAGATTGAAGACATTCTGAAAACAACATGTAGAACTCATGAGGGTCATTATGAATTTTTGGTCATGCCTTTTGGCCTTACCAATGCACCTTCAACATTTCAAGGTTTGATGAATTCCATTTTCAAACCATTCCTTAGAAAATTTGTGCTAGTATTTTTTGATGATATACTAATCTACAACAAGTCTTGGAAGGATCATGTTGAACATGTTGACAGGATGCTACAACTATTGGAGGAGAAACAATTATATGCAAAAAGATCCAAATGTTTCTTTGGAGTACAAGAGGTGGAATATCTGGGTCATATTGTATCTCATGAAGGATTTAAGGTAGACCCTAGAAAAATTAAAGCCATTAAGGAATGGAAAATCCCCACATCCATAAAGCATCTACGAGGATTTCTCAGGTTGACAGGGTATTATTGCAAGTTTGTTAAGAATTATGGGAGAATAGCAGAACCTCTAACAACATTATTGAAGAAAGATGCATTTTCATGGACTGCAAAAGCAACAAAGGCCTTCGAACATCTTAAAGATGCAATGTGCCAAGCACTGGTCTTAGCTACACTAGAATTCACAAAAACCATCATTGTCGAATGTGATGCTTCAGGAAATGGAATTGATGCTTCTTTAATGCAAGATGAAAGACCCATTTCTTTTGAAAGTCGTCCAATCAAGGGAAAGTTTTTACACAAAGCTATTTATGAGAAGGAAATGTTGGCAATACTCCATGCACTTAAAAAATGGCGACCCTACCTAATGAAAAGACACTTCAAGGTAAAAACAGATCATGATAGCCTTAAATACTTTTTAGAACAAATATTATCCTCTGAAGAGCAACAAAAGTGGGTCACAAAGATGTTGGGTTATGACTTTGAAATCATCTACAATAAAGGGAAGCAAAATGTGGTGGCAGATGCACTCTCAAGAAAGGATGAAGACGTGGAAGCATTGTTGTGCGCCATTTCTATTATCCAACCAGATTGGATAAACGAAGCAAGGGAGGAATGGAAGAATGACGAAGAAGTGTGGGCACTTATTCGAAAGTTACAACAAGATTCCAGTACATCTGATACATTTAGCTGGAAAAATGATTCTTTATGGTACAAAGATCGCTTATACCTTTGTAAGAATTCCCAACTAAAACAAAATATTCTTATGGAATTTCACACTTCTCCCTTAGGAGGGCACTCGGGATTTTTAAAAACTTACCACAGGGTTAAGAAGGAATTTTTTTGGGATGGCCTTAAATCGGATATTCAAAAGTTTGTGGCGGAATGTTTGGTTTGCCAACAAAATAAAGTTGAAACAATTAAGACCCCGGGTCTATTACAACCTTTATCCATTCCAAGCCAACGTTGGGAGGAGGTTTCAATGGATTTTATCACAGGTTTACTCAAGTCTGAGGGAAAGAGTGTCATCATGGTGGTATTTGACAGACTTACCAAGTATGCACACTTTTGTGCATTATCACATCCATTTAAAGCCAGTATAGTATCTACTGCATTTATGGAAACAATTCAAAAGCTACATGGAAACCCAAAGATTATTGTAAGCGACAGAGATCCCATTTTCACTGGAAATTTTTGGACAGAATTATTTTCTTATCTTGGTACTCAGTTAGCTCATAGCTCATCTTATCATCCTCAATCTGATGGGAAAACTGAGATAGTAAACAAATGTTTGGAAGGATATCTTCGTTGCTTTGTATCTGATAAACAAACACAATGGGTCAAATGGTTGCCTCTCGCTGAATGGTGGTATAACACTTCCTTCCATACAACAACAAAAATGACCCCATTTATGGCACTTTATGAATATCAGCCACTATCCATCACATCATATTTAAGAGAAAATTCTAAGGTTCAAGCAATGGAACATCACATCGAACATCAACAACAAGTCCTCCAACTCTTAAAGGGTAACCTCATGTTGGCATAGAATAGAATGAAACAATAGGCAAATCAACATCGTAGCGAAAGAATTTTTGATGTAGGTGATTGGGTATTCCTACGGCTACAACCATATAAGCAAATGTCCCTCAAGCAAGCTAAGAAGGATAATAAATTATCACCAAAGTATTATGGTCCGTACAAGGTGTTGCAAAAGATTGGTACTATGGCATACAAATTGGAGCTTCCTGTAGCTTCTCGATTGCACCCAGTTTTCCATGTTTCATGTTTAAATAAGGTTATAGGCAACAAGCTCCCAGTTCAAACAATATTGCCAGAACTTGACGAGGAAGGAAAAATTATATTAGAACTGGAAGCAGCCACAGAAATGAGAACTCGACAGCTACGAAATCGATCAATTTCGGAGTATCTTATCAAGTGGAATAACTTATCCGCTGAAGATTCCACATGGGAGGATGAGAATTTTATACAGAAGCATCTAGAACTACTCAAGCGTTGAGGACAACACTTTTTTGAAGGAGAGGGGCATGTTGGGTCCCTATAATACTAATGATTACCACTTTAATATTGTAGTTGTATCCCTTATTAATATTGTTGTGCCCCTTTTATCCCCATATTGTTATTATTATGCCCCATAGAATCCCTCTATTGTTATTTTTGTGGCTTTATATTATTATTGTTAGGTCGGCTGGGTTATATTGTGACTCCTTAGACTCCTATATATAGAAAGGAGGTTTTGTCATTTGAATCATCCAAGAATTTTTCATTTACGTAATGTAAAGGAGGTTTCCCCCTCGGAGAGGCTGAATTCTAAGGCGTTGATCTATCTTTTCTATCTTTTCTTGAGATGGTTTCATAACATTGATTTTGCAATGGTTCAACTAGATCAAGCCCTAACTCCTTGTACCTTGACCTTGTTGGGGACATGCAAAGAAAAATAGAGAAAGTGCAGATCGCTCTGATACCACTAATCCGAACTTAAACAGGAATGCAACAGCTTACAGATATAATCATAAACACAGAGATGCAGCAGAAAAACACTTCATTTCCTTAATAGAAAAATATTGAACTATGCTTATAAATAGAATGGAAATAAGTTAGCTAGGGTGATGGTAGCTTATCTGTGAGAAGAGATGTGGCAGCTACATGCCTCTGAACTGTGTTACAATGAGGCTCAAGGGCCTATTTATTATTGGAAAACATGACAAAACCCTAACCCCAAGAGATGTAACACTAAGAGTTTGTGGGCCCCATTGGGGTTAGTTGGGCAACCAACTTCCTGGGGTCGTAACTTGGTCATATTATCTCTGTTTGGTGCATACGATACCTTGTTCGAAAGGTCTCGCCGAGTACTACAAGTTTTGATATAGGCTTGTGCCTATGACTATGAGCCTGCTGCGGACCCCAGAAAAATGTCGTTTACAGGGTCAAAACTGCTTCGGAAGTTCGAGACCCAAAAAACCGCTAAAAATAGTAAATGCTGAAATGAACAAGGAAACATATGAAACTGATTAGGGGGTCTAGGTGGAATAGGCAGCTCGCCACCAATATTCACCTGGATCACCCCTTCACGAGTTGATTGATATATACTATCAAGGAAAACTCTAGAAGCAAACCTTTGACTATGAACACATTATGTTCCATTGTCATAGATTCCATCAATATGGGCATCTCTGCAAAAATTGCCCCATGCTAGTTCTTGAGACCACTTTAAATCAAGACCAAGCTATATATTGATATGGATTCTTTAAACT
Source organism: Pinus tabuliformis (assembly GCA_031772625.1). Lineage (NCBI taxonomy): Eukaryota > Viridiplantae > Streptophyta > Pinopsida > Pinales > Pinaceae > Pinus > Pinus tabuliformis. Next base: position 736,309,896 of record CM062805.1, on the reverse strand, counting down.
GATTAATCGTTGTCATGGACCCAAGCCTGTACCCCCACAAACACACTTTGGAAAAACCCTTTTTACCAACAACAACTTTGAATTGCTTGTAAATCTGGAATCCATAACCCCTCCTACAAATCTCTCACCCTAGAGATATACATGCCAGATACAAACAATGCCAAAGAATCCTCTGAGGTCCCTAATATTACCTCCTCACAATCCTCAAATAAAGACACTTAAGAACCCTCTGAGAAAGATTCTAAGTTTCCGCACAATAATGAGGGAACCAATGAAATGGATTTGGATACTCTCAATTTCCCAAGAATTGCTAAGGAATAGAAAGATAAATACCCAAAGTCTTTCATGGAGAATCAAGTCAAAATATAAGTAGAGCCATTCTGAAATCAAGACAACAAGCCCAATGTTGTCTTATGGGGGCCTGACCCAGATTTGGAGTTATTTAGCCAAACAAATCCCTACACTACTGGCCCTTTCAGCATTACCTCGCAGAGCGCGGATTGAAGTCTCACCTGAAGCAGTATGGGGGGATGTCGAAACCAAGTTTCTGCACCCTTGAGATGTCTGTGATGTCGGTTTAATCCAACTAGGCCTACCTTCATGCAGGTTGCTTCACACACTGTTTTAACCTTCAATATCTTCGCGATCTGTTATAGTCGACCTTCGTGCAACCCTAACTAGGGGTTGAGATGCTTTCGCGTTGCTAAGGCAGCAAACTGCTATATCTCCTAAACTATGCCAAGTGTCTTACTTATCTTCTTAACATATCTTAGTTAACTTTGCATAAACAAATATTCTATCTTGTGTTCACTTAATCAACACAATTATACACATTCGTGCATCATATAAGCATTAGAAGCGAAATTCATACCCAATATAACAGATGCATAAAACAGGAAATAAATATGCAGAATTGATAGAAACTTCTCTTTATTAATACTTCAACCGATTACATACTAGACTTGCCCTTCACACTCAGTCGTAGGGGTCCATGCACTCAGCTGCGACTACTAGGCCTCTATGCACTTAGCTGCAGAGCCTTCTCCTACTCTACGACCCAAAACTAGACTTTACACCTCAGATCTATCTCGCATACATCATCTTTATTCTTTGACTATGCTTTCAAACTACTTAGAGCCTCACTCTATTTATACAATCCCATAGTCCGCAGACCATGGGTAGATCTCTACAGCTGACATTACAATAACAAAATTAAGGGCGGACAACCCTATGACTCTTTAACAAACTATGCGCTTTGTGCCCACAAAATTCAGAGTCTTTACATTGGACCTACAATCTTCGACCAAAATCTGGGCTGTAAGCCCCAAAACTTCCCTTGGGGAATCCTGCACCCAACAGGCCCCCAACACCAACATCGTGACTCGTCCTCGAGTCACTCTATCAGTGCAAAGATCTTTGCCCGAAGACCTCCCAACTCTAACTAGAGCACTACAATTTCGGCAGCGCACTAAGCGGCTGCCTGCTGGACTTCCTCTACACGCTATTTAGTGACTGCTGAAGTTGAACTGCTACCCTGAATATTTTCTTGAGTTGCTTGTATCTGCGCGAGCTTTGCTTCAATGGAGGTTGTAATGGTATAAACCTCATCGATCCACAGTTGTATGCGCGCCTTGAAAACTACTTCCTTATGTCGAGCAGCATCCACCTGCTCCTTAAGCGCCTTATCCTGCTGCATCCTTGCAAGCCTCTGCATAAGGGCAACTGTCTGCATAGTCCCTTTTACCTCATTGTACTTTTGCTGTAGCTCGCATGCCTATGTCTCCAGGCACTCTATGTTCGAATCCTCTTGCAAGGTGGTGAGGACCTCAAAGGATTGCTCAAACAGCTTTGTGCAATCTGTCACTACATTGTTAACCGCTACCATTATTGTTGTGATCACGGTGGCGCGATGTTCCTTAACTTCCGGCGGAGTTGAAGGTTGCTCCTTCAACTATAATTCTACTATCTGAAGGTTCAACTCCAACTGAACCCTGGCCATTTCTTCTCTTACGTCGCACACCCCTGCTGCTAACTTTCATACGCATGCCTCCACTAGTTCCTCTGCTTGGATGGCCAACTCTGGGACCATTTGGCAGGCTTCCTCCACCACCTGCACTATCTGTCTATTTTGCGCCACTACCTCGTCGCACTGCAGGCTCAACTACTCAATGTTGATGCATTTCTCGCTCATTACCTGTAGTGCACGGCTCTCCCTAGTGCGTAGTTCTATAGTGACTCCATCCTGAAAAATATAGAGCATCTCTTGAGGGAGCGTAGCCATGTTTAACTCAATCCCTTTCAACTTGCTAACCATAGGCCCGTCGGCCTCATTCTCTGTAATGAGTGCTCCATCTGGCAGCACTATTGTGTTGGTCATCCGGGCGCGCAACATTTCCTCGGTCGCGAAAGTGCCTACTATGAGGCTGGTTGACATTGTGCCAGCCTGCGGAGTGTGCACCTACAACTCCTGTATCTGTGTCCGAAGAGCCCCCAATACCATTTGGTGTTGCTCTTCAAACTGCTATAGGGCCTCTGTGGTGACATCCCTCACCGTTTCGCCGATATCATGTAGATCACCTTTAGTAAGGGTGATAGGGTCGAACAAAGTCTTTTTGGCCTTCATCTTCTTTCGCAACCCTTACTACTCTTTTGGGCTCAGACATTTCAGCTGGGTGGACATTGTCTACGGGTCTGCACCACCTTGTTCTGTATCGGTCTTGGGCTCGAGCGAAGGTGACTTCTATCCTTCGCGCTCTTCTTTTGTTGTCTTCTACTGCTCCTCTGCCAACTTCGTAGCGTCATGCACCACTTGGGCCTTAGTCGCTGCTTCTTCCTTCCTGAGTTTTTCCGCCAGCTGGGCCATCCACTATTTCACCTCTTCCTTCTTCCGCTGCCCGATAGACTTCTCTGCTTCCACCGTGGAGCTAGTTGAAGCGCGCCACTCCGGCAACCATGACTCAAGGACCACAAAGATGACATCATTGGTCGCCAAATAGGGTAACTCGCACCACATCTTTGTGGGGTCCTTTCATGCCCTTATGAAAGCATGGTGGAAGTCTGATTTTAACTCTGTGGAGCTCTGTAGACTGTTGTAGACTGTGGGCAATAACCATGGCTTGTGATTGATCCCCATCCTGATGTTCATCTCCATGAGCACCCAAAATATTTTTCTTTCCCGTATCCTTTGTGCATCCCTGATTGCCCACAGCAAAGCATACTTCACTTCCTCTGGAAGGTCCTGCGCGATAGTCAGGAACTAGCTATCTTCAGGCAACTCCCATGCCACCAGTACTATGGAAAATAGGAGCCATGCATAATGAAATGTTTTTCCTTGCTCCTGTGCCTCACAACAGTTCTTAAGGAACTTTGCGCATCGATAGTTTGCCTAGTTGAACTCGACCCCTTATGTGCATTGCACTGCTAGTGCAACCACCAACGTGGGCACCTCATCCACGCAGCACTTCTAAATCACCTTTCCTACCAATATCTACATCATGACCTTGACTGCAGGGTTGTTGATGCTGGAAATGGCGTACCCTTGCTTCTTCTTCTCCAGTTTAAACTTCTTTTTCATGGCCTCCGCTATGGAGAAATCGTCACTCTTCCCTTCTAAAATGCTCGTTGGGTCCTTCCCTATGCAAGGGAGCTGTGTAATATTATGAATCAAATGATCTGTGATGGGGATGGGCTCCTCCAGCCACAAGCATCCATCATGCACCAAGCAGAGTAGCTACCTAATGACAAAAATGGTCACTGGGTGCAATGATAATGTGGCACCCAGAGCAGGTTTAGCAATCTTGCCTTCTCTACACCTCTTAGCCATTTGTGCATCTCCAACTCTATGGTTCCAGCCAGCGTGTCTTTCTTCTGGCACATTAGCTACGCGGTCGTTAAATGTGGGAATTTCTCGTGGTCCGCGAGGTCCCAATCTTCAAATTTCAGCACAGGCACCCGTCCTAAGTGCGCTCCTTCAAAAATAATGTCATCAGGGAGTAGTGGAGTTTGCAAAGAACTCTTGATCTCATCTATATCTTTGGGTGTCTTTGCTTTACCCTTTCACGGAGGAACATATGCAGGTAACCTAGTGGGAGGGTCTGCACCCTGGGGTTCAACTTCCATCTCTACATCCTCCTCCTCAACCAGGATTTCTTCAAACTCTTCCTCCTCATCGGCCTCCAAATTGATAGCCTTCCCCTTTTATTCCATGGTGAGCTTAGTCCTCAGCAGATTTCTAGGTCATACGCACACCGGTACCATGGCCTGCTTGTCTTTCTTGGGTATCGGCGTGTATGGTGATGTAGGGATCTCAGTGACTATCCTGGCACTCTCTGGGGATTCCACTTCCGTAATTGCATGCATGGCTTCCTCGACGGTCATTGCTCCAGTATCCATGGCTTCTTCGGGTGCTACCATAGTGCGATTCCACAGTTCTCTCAGTGTCTCTGGCAATTGCTCAAGCAACGAATTCGCTTTCAGAATATCGAACAAATCTTGGTTCATGAATATCTGAGCGTGCAATAACTCAGTTCTCAAATTTCCAAGTGTTGTTTGCTGGAAAGCCCTTTGTAATTTATAGCGCCTTTTGAATTTGAATTCTACCGTCTCCCCCACATTCGATCCATTAATGCTAGATTGACTGCAGATTTTCAAGAATCTAACCCATAAATTTCGCCTTAAATGCCTGCCGCCCACTCCATTTGGTCTCAAACCAAGCATCACATCATGAATAGTGACTTTAACGGTCACTTTCTGGCCAACCTGTGCCCCAGCGCAGCTACCCTTGCGATGTCGCAGACCCTGTGACACTTCGCTACTGCACACAGTCTTGACATCGCGCAGTCCCCAGGCAGAGTAGTTTATAGTCCTGCGCCTCCTTTCAGCTACCTGGAGTGCTAAGACTGTGCTTCGGTCAGCTAGTCAGGTGGTCAGGCCACCTATGTATGGCTTCAAATGACTGCCATTCACTTTTCCTAGGAAGGGCTCTCCATTTAACTTGACCAACTGTACCGCACCTCCATCTATAATCTCCTTAATAACATACGGCCCTAACCAATGCATTCTGAATTTCCCCAGGAATTTATCAAACTTACTATCATACAACACCAGATCGTTTACCTTGAATGTGCACAGCTTAATATGTCGATCGTGCCAAGCCTTTTCGCGCTGCTTTTGGACCTGCTGGTGGAATCCAACCAAAAATAATTCTTCTTCGAGCTCTTCCAGCTACACGGGCCTCTCCTCCAAGGCTCCACGATCCGTCATACCTATGAGCACTACTATGTGCAGACTAGGTACTATATATTCCATAAGAATTATGGCTTCTACTCCATAGACAAGTTGAAAAGGTGTATGTCCCGTCAGTTTCTTTCACGTCATCCGATAAGCCCATAACACTGCAAGTATGTGTAGTTCCCAATCACTTCGTTGCGCGTTGCATACCTTAGTCAGCGCATTTTCCAGTACTTTGTTGAATGCTTCTATGCGTAGAATATTTTGCGTGATTTCTCTTCCTACATAATATCTTCCTAACTTTAAGATCCATTTGCAGGGTCGCCCCCCAACACACGCTTATTGACCATGTATTTTAGTGCTGAGTTCGTGTGCATCTACGCAGATTGTGGCTCTTCTCCATATGCCTACATCCACTTGGCCAAATGTGTGTGCAGATCATCGTATTCATTATACTTATCTGTCAGTCGCACCTTAGGCTTCCCAAATCATGTGCACATCATTCTCCTACATTTTCGCCAATCATCAAAGCTTCCTTTGTGCGTACCCCACCATCTCGCAGGTGTAGCGCGCAGTACCCAGTCCAAGGCTTGGAAGTGTTGTTTTTCTGGCACCTCCCTTTCAAATGCATCCAAGAAAGTATCTACCTCATTCAGTCCATCATAACTAGGCAGATCTCTTACATATGTCGATACGCAGCATAGCGACCTCGTCATCGTATTGCAATTCTGTGTAGTTACCTCATGTAACCGATTCTACCATCGTTCGATCTCTTCATCAGAATCCAAGGTACAGGAGCTCTCGCTCTCCCATGCAATCTGCCCATCTACATTGGGATTCACCCAGTCCTAGTCTCGCGCTGTTATCTTATAGATGCAGTCCGAATCATCATCACTTTCATAGTCATGCACCGGCTCCATATAGCGCAATCCTTCAGCTGGGTCTAAGGGTACAATTATGCGTAGTGACTTCTTCTCAAAAATCATCTTCTACTTCTTCAGATATATTACCCCATTCATACCAGTGGCCCAGTCAATTCCTAAGAGCGCGGGGTAGGGATTGATGTCATCAACAATCTCTATCACTTCGAAATCTACCAGCTCCCTCGCTCCCTCAATATCCACAATTATTCCCTGCAACCGCCCCATGGGTATTATTTTCTACTAGTTCACCATTCTTAGCTGAATTAGAGACCACTACAGCGCAGGTCTTCCCATTCGCTCCCATGTCTGCTTCAGTGGAACATTCGCATCCGATCCCAAATCCAGGATGACTTGATCCATCTCATATTCTTTAATCTGCGTGGTTAGCCTCATTTCTCATCCCATTCTTGTCTTATGCTTCCCAATCTTCCGACTATGTGCAGTTCTCCTGGTGTGGTCCCATCGCATCTGTTGATGAGTTCCTATAACCCTTTCACAGCCTTACTATCATACAAGTTTCCAAGAACGTTGTGAGCATAGATGAGTCCATTTCCAACTCCGGTTTATCTTTGCTTCTTGAAGTGGAGGCATCAGCAAAGCTCTTCTTAGCTTCCATGAAGGTTTCCAAAGTGTGCTCCAAATCAAACTCTGCTTTCTTCGTCGGATCTTTGCGAACCCAAGTATTATCTTCTGGTTGTTTTCCTTTGTCATCTCCTGTCTTGATTCCACATCGGAGCACAATGTTCACATTCAGATCTTCCTCGCACGGCTCAGACCTCATCATTTGTAGGTTCTGAGTCGGGGAGGCGGTAGCGCTCCTTTATTGCATATCCTAGCTATCAGCGTAGGACAATCTTCTGTCTCATGATCAAACAGCGTGCAATAAAAACATGATTGGCGCATTGGATTTGTGCAATCGTGGGCATAATGTCTTGGCACTTCGTAATTGTAGCAAAGCAATTGTCTGCAACCTCTTCCAGGTCTTCCTCTGCCTCAACCTCATCTGCGCCCTTGAAATAATTTTCTCTCCACTCCTGTATTCTGGTCAAGGGGCCGTGTTTCAGCCTGAACTCTGTAGATGGGAGTTCTATCCATCATTAACTCATAGCTTCTACAAGTGCGCTTGTTATGTCCCACCAACCTACAAAAGTTGCAGAACAACTATTGTGAATTTTCCGTACACTTCTGTAACAAGTGACAATTGTTCATGGCATGTTTTCCAGCTATTTGAAAGATCACGCACCACAAAGCTAGCGTCGCACTAGGTCCTTCTTGAGCTTTCGGCCTTAAAGGCATCAGTCCTCCTCCTGCAAGATAATTTGTAAAAACTGGGTAGTGGTCTTTATCATGACCCTGGCTCTTACATTTTATGCACCACACTTCTTCACGCACTTCTGGTCGAACCATCCTATCCTATTTCAGACTATACATCTCAAGGCACAGATTCTTCAGCTGCGCATGGATTTTCTAAACTCCTAGGTTAGGATCCTGCATTGGGGTCTCATGTAGCCTCATAGAAATCTCTAAGGGCTCTGCCTGAGTCGTTATCTTCTACTGTGATAGCGCACTCCTTAAATGTGGCAGTAGCAAAGCTACAAACCGCTCGTGATGTTTTCCATCTATCAAATTCATATTAGTTTCACGAATCGTACATTTCAACCTCTGATCTAGCTCCCAAGGTGTCTTGCCTGGTAGCATTGTGATCTCTTTAAGTCCCATGATCGACTGCGCTTCAGACTTAGGCCTGCTAAATTCTCTATTTAGCACTGCTTGGATATCTGCAACTCTCGCATTCGGGTTATCATTGGAGTACTTAATATACCAAGTTAGCGCGTGATCCTGTAGGGCGCTAACCAACAGCGCGCAATCCTACAGGGTGCTAACTAGCGTCGCCTTCTTTATATGGTCATCTGTAACACCTTGCGCTTCCCATACAGCCCTTACAACGTACCAGAATTGGTTCGAATCCTCATTTCCCAAACCTTTGAACACAAGCAACTTCATTGTGCTTGCCATATTGAATCACAGTGGGGGTGGAGTTGGTACGGGTGAAGATGGAGGTGATGGCACTGAAGCTGGTTGTGGTGTGGGTGGAGGTGGTACTCACGGAATTCTTTGACTTATCAGATGGATGGCACTTCGCAGTGAGACCTTCGCGAGCTCTTCCTCGTCCCCTCATGGAGGTGAAATCAAGGGGCTATTTTCTGGACCCTTATTTCCTTCATTCCAATAAACCTTTCCGCTTTGCATAGCCCCGAACATCAAAGTAACTGCATAACCTGCTTTTCACACAATAGAATTTTAATCCAAGTATTCAAAGACTTTACGTACTTACCTCGTGGTCCTTTAAGAAAGCGTTGCTCTGCCTCACTGTAGCTAACTGAGGTGTCAACCACGAACTCAGTAACGAATCCTCTTATAATACGATCAAGCCAATGATCGACGGCGTGTGCGATCTTATCCTTCGATGCTTCCAATCTTCGCACCAACTCTGGGGTCCACATAATAAGACCGTTAGGTTTCCACCTTCCTTGGATATCTGCTAGCTTCGCGATCCACTCATATAGCTCAGTAGGGAAGAACGCAAAAATATTTCGTGGATCTCTTTGTATAGGTAGTTGTCTAGCCACTCTTCTTTTGATAGTCACGGGTTTTTGTTCTCCTGCGCTGCAAACTCATGAATTATTTTGTCCAACCAACCTTCAATTTCTTTCTTAGTTGGATTTCAATGATACGACATCAGACATATCTATGCAGATTCCGGTCTCTACAACGGAACCATTTGTTGGCTTATGGGGGCCTGACCCAGGTTCGAAGTTATTTAGCCAAACAAATCCCTACACTACTGGCCCTTTTGGCATCAGCCTGCGAAGCACGGACTGAAGTCTCACCCGAAGTAGTATGGGGGGATGCTGGAACCAAGTTTCTGCACCCTTGAGATGTCTATGATGTTGGTTTAGTCCAAGTAGGCCTGCCTTCGCACAAGTTTCTTCATGCACTGTTCTAACCTTCAGTATCTTCACGATCTGTTATAGTCGGCCTTCATGCAGCCCTAACTAGGGGCTGAGATGCTTTCGCGCTACTAAGGTAGCGAACTGCTATATCTCTTAAACTGCGCCAAGTGTCTTACTTATCTTCTTAATAGATCTTAGTTAACTTCACGTAAATAGATATTCTATCTTGTGTTCACTTAATCAACACAATTATACACATTCGCACATCATATAAGCATTAGAAGCGAAATTCATACCCAATATAACAGATGCATAATATAGGAAATAAATAAGCAGAATTGATAGAAACTTCTCTTCATTAATACTTCAACCGATTAGATACTCGACTCACCCTATGTACTCAACTGCAGGGATCCGTGCACTCAACTTCAGACTACTAGGCCTCTACGCACTCAGTTGCAGAGCCTTCTCCTACTCTACGACCCAAAACTAGACTTTACCCCTCAAATCTATCTTGCATACATCATATTTATTCTTCGACTATGCTTTCAAACTACTTAGAGCCTCGCTCTATTTATACAATCCCATGGTTCGCGAACCATGGGTAGATCTCTATAGCTGACATTATAATAAAAAAATTAAGGGCAAACAACCCTATGACTCTTTAACAAACTACGCGCTCCGCGCCCACGAAATGTGGCGTCTTTACATTGGAATTACGATCTTTGACCAAAATTCGGGCTCTAAGCCTTAAAAATTCCCTTGGGGGATCCTGCACCCAACACCCAAAAAGGTTCAATACAATAAACCAGTGTCAATCCTTTTGAGAGTTCGCATCCAACCTATGAAGAAGACTACCAAGTCGCATAAGGATTAGAAGAAAAAATTTCATATGAGAAATCAACAAATTTTGGAAGAACTGGGTTACAGTCTTGTCAACTAAGGTAGAATAAAGTTGACCACGAAAGTTTATCCCTCCACAAACTAATCTCCCCCATGAAGACAATCTCCCGCAATATTAGCAGCCTAAATCACAAGGGAAAGCAAAGGATTCTTAAAGACAAGTGGCTCACGAAACATACAACCTTCTTAATGATTCAGGAAACTAAAACTTCCTATGAAGTGTTATGCAATATGACAGACAAATGGGGTTGAGGATTCCAATCAGTAGCTCTTGATGCACAAGCTCAATCAGAGATCTTCCCATCATCTAGAACTCTCAATAGATATCCATCCTTAACATGTTTTCTTCTTTAAGAATTCTTACTATACAATTTTAGCTCATAGGATCATCAGAAACTTGTTTTTGTTCAATTGCATATAGGTTTCAGTACCGAGAGACAAGCCACATTTTCTTAACTCCGCCAAGTATCTTATTCTATTCATCTCCTTAACATATTGGATCCTAGGAGGGGATTTCAATTTAATAAAATCTTTAGAAGAAATAAAGGGTAGTTTTAGAAATATAGAAGTGGAATCCAGTGTCTTCCAAGATGTCATGGATTCTTCTCACTTGGTCTAACTTAGCACCATCAATGACACTTATACTTGGAACAATCATAGAGTTGTCTCCTAGCAAATATCTTCAAAGATGGATGTGTATCGTGTCCCTCCCTAGAAATGGGCCCTTTTTCCTAGATCATTTATGGTTCCAACATCATGAATTCCAATCCATCATCAAGGATTAGTCAGATGAATTAGCCAAATTGGAAGGATCAAAAATTCTATGCCTTCAAAGGAAGTTGAAGCACATTAAATATCAGCTTAAAACTAGAATAGTAAAAAAATTGAGAACGTCACTCAAGACAAATAGAACCTAGAAGCCAAAATGAAGTGCATCCAATAGGAATCCATTCACCAAGGAATATTAGAGGAACTTATAAATAAGGAATTGCATATTCTCACTCTGTTTGAAGAAAGAAGGAATCAAGAAGAAATACTTTGGCAACAAAAATCTATAATTCTATGGCTGAAAGAAGGAAACTAAAACACTAATTTCTTCCATAATTCGATGCTTAAACATCATCACCACAACCGTATTTCTTCCATAAAAAACCAAACATGTTTCAAGGTTCAGGATCACAAGGATATGACTAACATGTTGGTACAATATTATAAAGACATACTATCTGACCCCAAGTCAAACTGCTTGAAGGCTATACATAAAAGAGTCCATCACATTCCATCTCTAGTTACCAAATAGCAAAACGAGGCTCTCTTAAGAGAGATCTTTATCAATGAAGTGAAAGAGGTAGAAAAATCTATGCCCCAGAACAAGGCCCCTAGACCAAACGGCTTCACTACTAACTTTTTTCAAGCTTGTTGGTCAACAATTGAACATGATATGTGGTAAGTAGTGGAGGAATCAATAGATTGAAAACCATCTTGAAAGTTATTGGTGTTACCTTCTTCACTTTAGTTCCCAAAAAGGAAAATTTTGTTGACCCTAATGGCTTCTATCATATTGTTATGTATAATGTAATCTACAAAGTGATCACCAAAATAATAGCCAAATCGCCTCAAACCCATCCTCTTAGCTCATTTCTACAAAAAAAACTAGTTATGTGGAGGGGCATCAAATTCTGGAGAGTATAATGGTTACACATGAAACCATTCTCTCTTTAAAATTCTCCAAGAAAACTGACATTCTTTTAAAACTTAATATTTCTAAAGTTTGATAAACTAGATTAGAGTTATCTCTTTAACATTCTCAGAGCATTTGGCTTTGACCCTGACTAGATCTATTGGATAGGGAGCCTTATCTCTTCAAACTTCTTCTCTATTTTTCTAAATGAATAACCTACTATCCCCTTCTTGTCCTCTCGTGGTATCCAGTTAGGAGATTTGATGTCACATTTTATCTTTATTATAGTAGTGAAGGGTCTTGGTAGGGCATTCAAAGTAGCAATTGAGGAGAACAAATCAAAGGATTATGTCTATTTAGTGACGATCTCCCTCTATCACACCAAAAATTGTTGGATGATACCTTGGGTATGGACATTCCAACTATTCAAGAAGCCAAATGATTTTCTCAAATTATGGAGGACTTCTCTCTGGCCTCAGGTATGGAAATAAATAGAGATAAATCTCATATTTTTCTTTAATACACCTTTGGTTGTGCATAAATATATTGCAAATACATTTGGTTTCCAAATCAACAAACAGCTAACAAAATACTTAGGAGCACCACTAGTGGATAGTTCCTTCAAACTCAATTTATGGGAGGATCTCATGAACAAATTGAATAACAAGTTATCCAACTAGATATTTAGATCACTAAATTTGGTAGGAAGACTAATCCTCCTCAATTTAGTTCTGTAGGCTTTGCCCATATATTTATGTTATGCTCTGATAGCTTTGTCCTCCATCCTTAACTCAATCAAGAGCTTGAAGTGGTATTCCCTGTGGGGAGGAGCTAAATTGGAAAAAAATGGGTGCTTGTAGCTTGGGATAAAATCTGCAAAACCAAACTAAATCGAGGCCTATGGTTAAGAGATCTTTCAAATTTAGCTACAATTATGGGAGCCAAGACCTAGTGGTGTTGGATCCAAGGATCTCAATAACTTTGGAAATGTATCTAGATTAGAAAATATTGAAATGTGCATTCCTATTGGGCGGCTCATAAGAATTACCTTCTCCCAAAAAGGTTCCTTCATTTGGAACTGTTGTAGCGGCTACAACCACCCTCTAAAATTTTTCCTTAGCTTTGTTTTGGAGCCTCCCTACCAACCTTTCACAACAACTTGTCTTGCTTCGTCAAGTTCACAAGCTTCAGTGTTTTTCTTGCAAAAAGGTAGTCTGTCGATCATGGCATGATGCACTTCCCTCATAGGCTGATCACTTGGACTTAGTCCAGTTGTAGCCTGAGAAGCTCCCCCAAGAAATTGCACAATTCTAGAGGGCAACAAGCCTTCCCTCCAAAAATTACGCAATCCTGATTGGCAGCCTGTTGGGCTCCAGAATTGCGTAATTCTAGCAGTCAACACTCACAATGAAAATTGTGCAATTTTCCCTAGCAGGGCTTCTCAGCCCAGAATTTGCACAAATCTGGGCAGCAATCAATTGCTCTGCCTAGAAATTATGCAAATCTCTTGGGCATCTAGTCCAGCTCCCAGCTAGAAATGCGCATTTTCTCCTAGCAGTCGAACAGCCTCATGCATGTGCAGCTGAGTTGACCGGTTCCCTCTAGGACCAAGAAAAACTGACTTGCATGCATGGGCTGCTTCTCCCAAGGCAGAATGCAAAGGCATCCCTTGTTTGTAGGACCTATTTTTGGCAATTGGAGGTTGCATGCAAGGATCATTTCAGAAACCTCCCACCAAGTGTCGCTTTCCCTATATTTGTGGCATGTGCGTCACAACCTCGATGTTATCAAAACTCATCAACTGGATGCAGCATATCTCATGCCTCACATCAACCTTGCATTTCTAACATCCCACATCACATCTAGGATCTATCGGCACATCCAGCTCAGTTGTTTTGGTATAAGCCCGCTTCCCATGTCTTGTGTTACATTTCTGGCATTTTTTGTGTTTTTCTTTGTATGAACATTGTCTGCTTGATTTCAGTGAGCACCTGCTGTCATTTTGATACATATTAGCTTGTTCTAGCACCATTTCAGTTTTCGCTGCTATCTCATTGATGTCGTATGCATGAAACTGTTTTGCACGAATGGTCACCGCTTCGGTGACTTGCCTCACCCACATGCATGTTGTTCTATTTCCTTAATTTTTCATTCACCGTTTGCATGCATGATCATTCACTTATTCTTACACTTAGTATCACCATGCATTCACACTCAAACTCGCATTCGGTTGCCCGTCAGCGAGTCTGGGCAACATCGGCCCGGACTCTGCCTTCACTGAGATAGCATTGCGCCATCTAGGAAAGGAAGACTCTGTCTTCCTCTCCAAAAATGTGCATTTCTGCCTAGGCACTATCCTCCAGGACAGTTTTGCACATTTCTAAGGGACAGTGACTGTTGGCCTAGAAAATTGCGCAATGCAGTCATTGAGCATGCAACCATTGCCAGTTGAGATTTTGTATTGTGTAATTCCAACAGTCAGCAGGTAGACTAGATTGTGCATTGCGCAGTTCCAACAGTCATCCAGCCTTACAGCAGCCTAGACTGTGCCTTGAGTAGTCTTGGTAGTCAGTCTCCCAACCTCCTAACGGAAATTGCGCAACCTTCATGATCAGCCACCCAGGTATGTTGCAAGTTAGCTCTCAAGTTCATTTTGGTTTTCGACTAACACATTGCTTTCCATGAGTGTTGTTGTGTCTCCAAGTATCACATGTTTTCATCTACCTCCCAGCGATACAGGTACAATGGTTTCCAGGAGAGAAGAGTTGAAGAAATTGTTCAGAGCACACTTGGAGATACAGTCGATCAAGTGTCTATGAGCTTTCCTACTCACGAAGACATCAAGTTGTTCGTAGACAAGGACATCAAGATATGACAGCAGCAGCATCACAGTGAGTAGCATCATGAACAGCAGCTGAAGGCATCATACTGAATGAAATGAATGCAAGAGGAAGGTTGTTGACAACACAGAGGTGGAACAAAGTTGTGAGCTCAAGCAGATCCACTGATGATGAAAGCAACTTTGGAGACTCAGGCTATGAGGTGACGGTGCAACATGAAGATCACGTGAAGACAGAGAATGGAACAAAGAAGGAGTTGCATGTGCTGAAGTAGCAACTCAAGGAATAACATGAGTTTCACAAACAAGCGAATGAGTTGCAACAGGACTAGGAACAGCAGTGGGTGCAACATGCACTTACGGAAGAAACTACACCCATACAAGTTATAGATCTATCCCAGTAGCTAGCACGGAGCAGACATGGTGAGCAATGTTGTTGATCGCATGCAAGTGATTTTGTAGCATGCATGTCATTGTGCACATGCATGCGATCCAACCCATTCAGCACACTCGCCAAGGCAAAGACAAGAAGCAAGTCCAACTGGAGTTGAACATGTACTTCAGCAAGTTGATGCACATGACCACCATCACACACTTGAAGATTATCACAGACACTATGCATCAATGTGTTTTCGATTCAGCCGCACCGAAGAAGACCATGTGCATGCTAGCAGACGAGTTGGATGAAGGAGCCACAACAATGCACCGGATGCAATGGAGGCAAGAGTTTGCTTCAGCAAGATGTCACCATGGAGCACATGCACACCATCATGGATTACCAAGCTTGCAATCAGCTCACCACCTTCACCATCACAAGCATGTCAAAGAGTTGGTCTCACCACAATGGACTGAGTGTTAGTGATGTCTTGCATGGCTTTCTCTAGCCATTTTGTCTCACATGAGTACATGTGCATTGTAATGTAACTTCATGTCAAGTGTAAGTCAAGTGTCGATAGTTGGATGTAACACTCACAGAGTAGATGAAGAGTCATGAGGGTAGTTGAACTGTCACAAAGGGGAATGTCAAGGATCACGCCCCTTTTCTATAAATAGTCCCTCATAACTCATTGTATAGGCTTTTGGTCAGCCAAGCTTCCAATAAGACTATCTTGGAGAGATCTTGGACAGTATTATAACACACCTTGGCTTTTCCACTGCACGCAGCTAGTACATCTCTTTAGAGGAGCAAGTGGATGTGGCTCTAACATTCCATTGTTGGAGCTAGTGGTTGGACATGGATGTATTGTATGACTAGAACTTACACTTCTCTATATAATAAGAGCCAACACGTTTCATGCATATGTTGTATTGTATTCGAGCTATCTTGTTTACTCTAAATGGCATACGTATTTTCTTTCTTACGCATGCATGTATGGACTATTCTGTATGAGTATGTATGTATCTTTCTGAAATGTGTTGTTGGTTTAACCATGACTTTGGATTTCCATCTAACTTTCTTTCCAGCTTGTGATGCATCTTCGCTCGTGTGTTCCCTTCCCATCCAAGTACTATTACAGGTTTCCAAGGGGCGCACTCATCTCAACCCTCATGTGTTATAACCTCTCATGCACCTTCTTTGACTCACTGCAGTTTTCATACCCTTGCTACCAACAGAGTTATCTCACTTGCCTCTATGCGAAATCGCGGTCAAGGCATTAATATACGACCCATTGCTGGGACTCCTACACCAAACGGCCTGATGTCTAATTGGGACTTCTTACCAGGGAGATCCCCTGACATGTTGGCGGGTCCAACACCATCAAAATTTCTGGTGCTATAAGGAGGGCCAGATAACAAGCAGTGTCTTCTCATCTAGTTTTGAACCTTTTCATATTTTTCATGGATCCTTGCACTCTTCTCCCTCCGCAATGTTTTTCAAATCATGAAGATGTCACCATCACGAGGGAGTTTTTTGATCTCTTGTCTACTTACATGTATGATGGTGAAGGCGAAGTTCCCTAGCCTGAGTACTTACATGACTTTCTTTCCACGCTTCATGAGGAAGATGAGTGTTCTGACGAACAGGCCAGCTTGTTGCTTGCATACACACTTCGCAAATCTCCACGTCGATGGTTGTTCAACCTACCACTGACAGTGTGCACTCACCTGAGCACTTATGTGATCTCATTGAAGACACTTTCTATCATTTTGATCCTGACTATCTTGACCAAAAGTTTCTACAGAAATGGAAGCCTCTGCATGAATTGATCATGGATTTTCGGCAGCGCTTCAGTGACTTGCAGTTTCAAGCTCCGAAGAGCTAGATGAAATTTTCCTACCTTTGGGACCGATTCGATTATTGCCTTAAGAAATTTTCTCGTCCCAAGAAGAATCTTGAAATCAAGCCTCACTCAACATTCTTCACTAATGGAGCTGCACAATCTCATGTGGATGTGGCCACTGTCTCAACTGACTTTCCACCATCCCCTCATTCAACAGCTCCACCACTTCCGAGTGATGTTGAGGAGCATGCTCACTCTCTTGTTCAGCTTTCACATCCTCCCAGCATCACTTAAATCAATTTTTGCAAAATGTTAGTTGTGAGTCCCTCGAGTTCCCATATGCATTATGTTCCACAACCTCCGTCTTTGCACTTGGTTGTTCCTCCGGATGATATTCTCATGTGTTCTTCCATTCTGTACTCTTCACTTCTTGTGAACAAGGAACAAGCCATTGACGGAGTTGGTGTTGCACGACCAACATGTGTTGTCATTCATGAAAGGTATGAGTGGGAGCTTGAGCATCAACTCTCGGCAAAGGATGACTCCCTTCCATCTGAGCCACTCCATTCTTTCCTAACATCTTTGGTGAACCTCCCATCCATGATTTTGCATGTGTGTCTTCATCCATGGATGCACCCATTTTTTATCACTCGCGGGACTCACCGGATGTTGGTCCATCATTTGACAATGGAGAGGATAAGTTATTCATTGAAAATCCACTTGATCTTTCATCTGTCTTTTCCAAAAACACAGAGGATGAGTTTGTCCACTTTTCATCTACCCCTTTGTTTGATTCATCTGATCATGAGGATGTCGATGAACTCATTGATTTTTCTGATGGTGGTTGTCGTGATACATTTACTCCCATATTTGATCACGATAATGAATCTATCATGGTTGATCTTTCAAAGCCACCAGTTTATGATGATCTATCTAATGATGAAGTTGAAACACCCAAGACTGTTGAGGCACTTCAACCCGAGCTGATGGTTATGTCAGGTCCTCGCTCTCTTGGGGTTAGTCTCACTTCCGATCATGAAATTGTTCAATCACCCAAGGCTCCTCATCACTCATATGTATGCATTAAAGATAAATCTCACACACAAATCATACTTCCTCCACTCGAACTACATGATCCCATCGCTCATGCATTGGAGGAATCTTACATTGCAAGCACTCGTTCGCGATGCAAGTTATCTTTGTTTATTTTGCTTGCTTGCATGTCACAATCAAGAGTGTGCTTATGCTTCAAAGTTGCACGCAGTGTCACACAACATTATGATAAGTCTACGGAATGCTTGTCATGCACTTGTACTCACTTATGTCCTATGGGCACTTTGAAACATGAAGTTTGGTTGTCTTCATTGTTATACCTTTCTTGCTTGCTGGTTCACACAACTGCGTTGATCGCAGACCAAGCCTTCACCAACATGGGTCAACCAATGCATTGGTGGCTGCATTGGAAATATCACTTCACGTGATCAAGCCCATGCACCATTAGTGTAGGAGTAGGAATAGTGTTTGCTTTCAGTTGTTTGCTTGCATGCTTGTTTTCTTGTGTGCTTGTTTTCTTGTGTGCTTGTTTTCTTACATGCTTTGTTTGTGTGTTTATTTATTTGTTTTCCTGCTTCTTTTCTTACTCGCTTTGCTTTCACTTTTGCTTTTGCTCTTGATTTTCTTTGTTGTTTGTTTGTTAGTTCTCTTGTTTCATTCATAGGTTAGTTTCGCATGAAACCATGTATGACTCTTGAAGCAGGCTAGGTAAAATAAAAGAGGGCTTGTACAACTATCACTTTTTGATTATCTATCATCTTGCCTCTGTATGAAGAACTTGTTACCTTTAGTCCATGATACGTTGAAGGAAAATACATATTGTTCGAAGTGAACCTTGGTGAAAACATAACGCTTGTGTGCTAACTAGTATCACCTACTCTAGTAGGTCGTTTTTGGTTTAACCCTTGTCAGCTCAATCAAGTAGAGTAAGGTGAGGGAGAAAACCTTAACAGGCACATAAGAGATATAATAAATTACTTCTCTACCAGAACAACCTCTTCTACTCTCAATAAGTCGGGATCCCTCTTCCGCCTCTGAAATGAATAAGTGTTATGCACAATTGAAAAATATGAAAAGTGAAAAAAATTCAAAATGAAAATGAATAAGGTGAAAGAAGAGAAAGGCTTCTTGTGCAGGAAGGTGATGCAAGTAACTTTGTGGGGGTACTTGCTAGGCTCGCTGGCAGCGGAGCCATGCTTGTGTTCCTATGTGACTCCGGGATACTGTCCAAGCCTGCTGGCAACAGAGCAACACCAGAGATGAAACTAAGACTCTGACGACTATACTAATTGTGCACCAATATACCCCTCAACCCTAATCGAAACAATTATGTTGCCTTGGCTTGGAATGTGTGTCAATCGACCAAGATCTTGGTATATGCTACATCTTACAATCAAGCTAGTGTGAAACCAAGATGAGCTGAGAACTGAACAATGCTTTTGGAAGTGTTAGGCTTGCTTTTCACAAACAAGGTCCATTCAGAGAGTTGGAGTTCTACTAGTGTGTCACCAAATGTTGTAGCGGCTGCAACCACCCTCCAAAATTTTTCCTTAGCTTCGTTTTGGAGTTTCCCTACCAACTTTTCGCAGTAGCTTGTCTTGCTTCGTCAAGTTCACAAGATTCAATTTTTTTTCTTACATAAAGGCAACCTATCGATCACAGCTTAATGCACTTCCCTCACAGGTTGATCACCCAGACTTGGTCTAGTTGTAGGTTGAGCAGCTCCCCTAAGAAATTGTGCAATTTTGAAGGGAAACCAGCCTTCCCTCCAGAAATTGCGCAATCCTGATTGGAAACCTGTTAGGCTCCAAAATTACGCAATTCTGGTAATCAACACTCATAGTGAAAATTGTTCAATTTTCCCCAACAGGGCTGCTCAGCCCAGAATTTGCGCAAATCTCGATAGCATTCAGCTACTCTACCCAGAAATTGCACAAATCTCCTAGGCATCTAGCCCAGCTCCCAGCCAGAAATGCACATTTTCTCCCAGCAGTGGAACAACCTCGTGCATGTGTAGCTGAGTTGACTAGTTCCCTCCAAGACCGAGCAAAACTATCTTGCATGTATGGGCTGCTTCTCCCAATGCAACATGCAAAGGCATCCCTTATTTCAGGGACCTATTTTTGGCAGTTGGAGGTTACATGCAAGGATCATTTCAGAAACCTCCCACCAAGTGTCGCTTTCCCTATATTTGTGGCATGCGCATCACAACCTCAATGTTATCAAAACTCATCAACCAGACGTTGCATATCTCATGCCTCACATCAACCTTGTAGCTCTATCATCCCACATCACATCTAGGAGTTGTTGGCACATTCAGCTCAGTTGTTTTGGGGTAAGCCCACTTCCCATGTCTTGTGTTGCATTTTTCGTGTTTTTTGTGTTTCGCTTCGTATGAATGTTCTTTACTTGATTTCAATGAGTGCTTGTTGTCATTTTGATACATATTAGCTTGTTCTAGCACCGTTTCAGTTTTCGCTGCTATCTCACTGATGTCGCATGCATGAAACTGTTTTACATGAACAGTCACTGATTCGGCGACTTGCCTCACCCATATGCATGTTGTTCCGCTTTCTAAACCTTTCATTCACCATTTGCATGCATGATCATTCACTTATGCTTACATTTAGTATCGCCATGCATTCGCACTCACATTCGCGTTCAGTTTCTCTTCGGCAAGTCTGGGAAACCTCGGCCCGGACTCTGCCTTCACTGAGACAACATTGCGCAATCCGGGGAAGGAAGACTTTGTCTTCCTCTCCAAAAATGCCCATTTCTACCCAGATATTGTCCTCCAAGACTATTTTGCGCATTTCTAAGGGACAGTGACTGTTGGCCCAGAAAATTGTGCAATACAGTCACTGAGCTTGCAGCCATTTCCAGCTGAGATTTTGCGTTGTGCAATTCCAACATTCAGAAGCCAGAATGGACTATGCATTATGCAGTTCCAACAGTCATTCAAACTTACAGCAGCCCAGACTGTGCCTTGCGCAGTCTTGGCAGTCAATCTCCCAACCTCCCGGTGGAAATTGCACAACCTTCATGATCAGTCACCCAGGTATGTTGCAAGTCAGCTCTCAAGTTCATTTTGTTTTTCGACTGACAGATTTCTTGCCATGAGTGTTTTCGTGTCTCCAGGTATCGCAAGTGTTCATCTACCTCCCATCAATACAGGTACAATGGTTTCTAGGAGAGCAGAGTTGAAGACACCATTCAGAGCACACTTCTAGATGCAAGTGTCTATGAGCTTGCCTACTCATGATGACATCAAATTGTTCGTAGACAAGGACATCAAGATATGACAGCAGCAGCATCACAGTGAGCAGCGTCATGAATAATAGCTGAAGGTAGCATACTGAATGCAATGAATGTAAGAGGACGGTTATTGACAATACAGAGGCAGAACAAATTTGTGAGCTCAAACAGATCCATTGATGATGAAAGCAACTTTGGAGACTCAGGCTATGAGGTGACGGTGTGACATGAAGATCGCGCGAAGACAGATAGTGGAACAAAGAAGGAGTTGCATGTTCTAAATAAGAAACTCAAGGAAGAACATGAGCTACACAGACAAGCAAATGAGTTGAAGCAAGAACAAGAACAACAGGGGACGCAACATTCACTCACAGATGAAATTGTGCCTGTACAGGTTATATATCTATCCCAGTAGATGGAACAGAGCATACATGTTGAGTAGTGTTTTTGATCTCATGCAAGGGATTCAGCAGCATGCATGTCATTCTATTCATGCATGTGATCCAACCCATTCAACACACTCACCAAGGCGAAGACAAGAAGCAATTCCAACTGGAGTTGAACATGTACTTCGGCAAGTTGATGCACATGACCACCAGCACACACTTGAAGATCAGCATGGACACTATGCATCAATGTGTTTCCGGTTCAGCCGCACCCAAGAAGACCATTTGCATGCTAACAGACGAGTTGGATGAAGGAGTCACACCAATGCACCGGATGCAATGGAGACAAGAATTCGCTTCAGCAAGATGTCACCATAGAGCGCATGCACACCATCATGGATGACCAATCTTGGCAATCAACTCACCACCTTCACCATCACAAGCATGTCAAAGAGTTGGTCTCACCACAATGGACTGAGTGTCAGTGATGTCTTGCATGGCTTGCTCTATCCATTCTGTCTCACATGAGTACATGTTCATTGTAATGTAATGTCATGTCAAGTGTAAGTCAAGTGTCGATAGTTGGATGTAACAGTCACTGAGTAGATGAAGAGTCATGAGGGTATTTGAACTGTCACAAAGGAGAATGTCAAGGGTCACCCCACCCTTTTTTATAAATAGTCCCTCATAACTCATTGTATAGGCTTTTGGTCAGCCAAGCTTCTGATAAGACTATCTTGGAGAGAGCTTGGATAGTATTGCAACGCGCCATGGATTCTCCACTGCACGAAGCTAGTACATCTCTTTGGAGGAGCAAGTGGATGTGGCTGTAACATTCCACTATTGGAGCTAGTGGTTGGACATGGATCTATTGTATGACTAGAACTTACACTTCTTTATATAATAAGAGCCAGCATGTTTCATGCATATGTTGTATTGTATTCCAGCTATCTTGTTTACTCTAAATGGAATATGTATTTTCTTTCTTACGCATGCATGTATGGACTATTCTGTATGAGTATGTATGAATCTTTCTCTAATGTGTTCTTGGTTTAACCATCACTATGGATTGCCAACTAACTTGATTTCCATCTTGTGATGCATCTTCGTTCATGTGTTCCCTTCCCATTCAAGTACTATTACAGGTTGCCAAGGGGTGCACTCATATCAACCCTCATGTGCTAGACCCTCTCATTCACCTTCCTTGACTCACCACAGCTGTCACACCCTTGCCACCAACATAGATGTCTCACTTGCCTCTATGTGAAATCGTGGTCAAGGCATTACCATACGACCCACTGTTGGGCCATCTACACCAAACAGTATGAGGTCTAATTGGGACTTCTTATCATGGAGATACCCTGACATGTTGGTGGGTCCAGCACTGTCAATAGGAAGCTAGCAAAAAAAGGAAAGGAATTGATACAACAACAATGCTTCTAGGAAATCTAAGATGGAAAAAAATCATGTTTTGGGAGGACTCATGGAAACATATCCCAAAATTCCAAGACCAAAATAACATTAGGGATTTGTGCCTCCACATGAATTCCCAAGGCCTTCACAAATTCAAATACTATTGGGATGTCTCTAACTCAAATCAAACATGGAAACAACGTTTAATTCCAAGGGAATGGAACCCAAAGCCTAGGGAGGAGACTTAGTCAAACTTTTGGCATAAGATTTAGCAAAGTGGTTTAGGTTATATAAATTAACACCATGTTGGATCAATATGAATCATCCATATTCCTTTCAAACCTAGAAACCATCATTGTGTATTTGATAACACGCATGTATAATGTTATTCTTATGCAACTCATTATTTCGCACATTGTAGTACTTTGAAACCTTCTGCTCTTATGACCTAAGTTTAATAACACTACGCATATGTGGGAAAAATCATAGTGCCTTGGCATTTAATTTTATGCCCCTTCTGGCTCACCCATAAAAAAATGAGTGTCAGGTTTCAGATATCGGATTTTATAGGATTCAACCTAATATTATCCCTGAAAATTCAGATCCAACACCTTGGAATTAAATTTGAAGTCCCATATGACTTCCTCACGAGAGCACCAATGTCATATCTTCAGGTCACGGAGATTTCACACGGTGCAATTTAATGTGGTTCCTAAAATCCTTATATCTAAGATCTAAAAGGAGGGTCGTGCAAGGAATTCTCAAGATGAGGGGTCACACGAAATGTTTTCAATGTTTCAAGATTTGAAATACAATGGATGGCGAGGCTCACAACATCCGAAATCTAATGCCAAGGTGGAGCATAATCTAAGAACTTATTAAGGCCCAAGATCTGAAGGCCAGGGGATGAAAATCATTACAACAATTGATGTCAACCCTAGAGTACTCACAAATGACAAACTTTATCAAATCTATTCAGGACAAGAAAATGTCATGGTTTTCTTTTTGGGGTATATAAGGATTCAAAACCCATGATGAGTTAAGACCCAAGAGCCTGAGAGATGAGAACTTCTATGAAAATTAACTTGAATGAAAACTCATCTTTGAGTAAGAATTAAATTGGTATTGCAATCCGAGAGACAGGAAATCATAGCCATGGGAACAATCTGTCACAATTTCCACAACAAAGGCTCTTTATCTATCTTTGTTATGGAAGATTGGTTTTAATTATACGGTACATTAGATCTGGTAAGGAACCTGAGATATATCATGTTGGTATACAATAAATAGTTGGATTTCACACAAAAATCACAAAACAAAACCCAATTCATGGATTTGGATAGGAGATAAAATATTTGATTTGCAATTTCTAATTCTTTGCAATATTGGCAAAGCAGATTAGTTCTCCCAACAACCTACACTCACTCCTTTCTCCAAAATAAAATCTAACCCCTTACTCTGATATTTTTGGACTTTATACATATCAAAATTCAGTACACCCATTTCCCCTAATCAAAACCAAATCCTAATTACACTAATTTAGCTAATTACAATACTAGTTTAATCAAATTTAATCTATTACATGGAAAACAATAGATAATGATGTTGAACCCTCCAAACAAACTCAATATTTCTAGAATTAATATAATAATTGGAAAATAATTAAATGAGAGAAAATGACCATGAGGAATCCAACTTCCTCTCATAAATTCTAAGACCCTTTTGAGGTCAACCTAGGGTTTGTTTCAATGATAATCCCCCTGCATCAGATTCTTGGGGAAATAAGGATTTGTTCAAATTCCAAAACCCATGATTTCTTTGAATTTTTTGTCATATTTAGCTATATCAGTTTCATTCATCCATGAAGAATTCTCTTACAATTGATTCTTCCACTTAACCAAATACTACAAATACTCCTTGTCTCTTGTCCTTTTCACTACTTTTTGGTCTAGCATTGCCTCAATCTCTTTTTGTACTGCTTTCAATAGTTGTTTTTCCCATTTGATAGTCTTAACTTCATCATATTTAAGAGCATTTGTTGAAGTTTCCTCTCCATTCCTATAGGAGCGTAAATATGCTATATTAAAAATTGTACAAATTCTAATACCACTTGAGAGTTCTATTTCATATGCATTTGATGGAAATTTTCTCACAATTTTACACAACCCTATTTTCTTTTATTTCAATATATTGTATTCCCCTCTAGGAAATCTTTATTTTCTCAAGTGAACAGTAACTGACTCAACCACTTCAAAATCCACTTACTTATTCTTTGAGTCTGACCTTTTTTTATATTTGTTGTTGTTGATTTCCAATTGTTGTTTTATCTTTTTATTCAATTCCTACATTGTTATTGCAAAATTTTCTCCATTGGAACTTCTAAGTTATTGTTTTCCCAAATTCCTCAACTCATATACTCCACTAGGATCCATCATATGTAAAATATTAAATGGATTGAAGCCTAGATCTTGTTGGTTGAATCGTTGTAAACAAACTCTTCTTGTGCTAAAACTTAATCCCACTACTTTGGATGCTCATTTACCATACTTGTTAAAATATTTCCTAAGCTTCTATTAACAAATTCTATATTTACATTCATTTGAGGGTGATATGTTGAACTGAACTCAAATTTGTATTAAGTTTCTTCCACAGATTTCTCCAAAAATTCCCAAAAAACCCGGTGTCTCTATCAAAAACTATACTATTAAGCAATCTATGCAATATTACAATCTCTTTGAAAAATAAATTTTCTAACTAGGTGTTACACTAAAAAATGTCACCATGACTACTTACAGTTAGTATGGCTCAATCAACAGTCATGCTACCCTCTTAGGCAAGTCTTATGCCTCTGCTATCCATCTCAAACTCAAAGAAGGGAGAAAGTCTTGTAAAAAATGTGTTTATCTCTGGGGACGCAGGTTCTCTCAAGCCTTACCTGCGGGGACGCTCACAATGTTCACAAAGACTGCGTCCTTGGACGCTCTGTATGTTAAGGGACAGGTGCGTCCTTCTGTAAAAGGCAAAATGCGCAAGTTTCATCTTAAAAAAGTTACTTGTGGTTACTTCTAGAACTTTCTAGAGGTCGGTTTGATGAAATGGATGCGCCTCCAGTTGGTTCATGTATCCCTATTAAGGAGGAACTTATCCCATCAATAAGGGAGCTATCCCACCCAAAGAGGGGGATTATCCCATTGATGGTGGACCTGAATAACCTCTTTACAACACTATAAATAAAGGCATTGAGCCAGAGGGAGGAGAGGTTGAAGCTATACATTTTCTTTGGGTAAATGCTGCAGGAATTAGGACTCCCATTTAGAACCTTGTGAGGAGAGATTGTCTTTGCTTGATTCTACTTGGAAGTGGGTGAGCTTTGTCAAAGTAGAGGAAAACCCTTGATGGACCCTGGGAGGAACTTGCACAACACCAAGGCCAGGTTGTAAGAGTTTCTTTGTTTCGTTATTAATACAAACTGGTTCATTTTTCTCAATAGCTTGTGTTAATGAGTTATTTCATGTGTTCCTTGGTCTGCATGTTGAATATATGTTTTATTATATGAGATGCAAGTGCTTGGTAATTGTTTGATTGTTTGTGGTTGCAGGAATTGATGTGAAGGAGGAGCTCATCCGGATCGGCAAAGACGGACTACAACAACAGCGTTTTGGAATAAGGTAAGCCTAAACACTTGTAGTTTTCATGTTTTAAAAGGTGTATTTAGAGAAAGATCGCTCCATTTTGTCTTGTTTGTCGCTAGAGAGTTTAGACTCCTAGGGAGGTCAGTTGTGTTCGCACAAACGACTTTTTCCGCCATGACACTAGGTTGCATCACTAGCTTTGTAGCACGATATAAAATGAGCCATTTTGGAAAGTTTGTCTACAACCACAAAAATTGAATAAAAAAAAAAAATGAGTCTTAGGCAAACCCAAAACAAAATCCATAATTACAACATCACAATGGTTTGCCCAGAATCGATAAAGGCTAATACAACCCTATATTTTGAATAGCTCCCTTTGCATGTTGACAAATCCTACATCTTCCCATAAATCTTTGTACATCAGCGCACATACGTGGCCAATAATAAAAATTATTGAGCTAAGCATAAGTCTTATGTTTCCCGAAATGTCCGGCTAATTGTTGAAATATGGCAACAAGAATATTCCAATTTAATTTGTCCTTGAATTAAATTGTGAATTAAAAATCGAATTTAGTCTTAACAGCTACTTGGAAATAATTAATTATTTTAAATTAATTAGTTGGAGAAATTCAAGTTAGAAGTCTTTCTGAAGTTATGCAAGAGTTATCCCTTAAATTAAGGAGATAAGATTGAGTTATATTTGAGTTGTAATTAGTTAACTCAGTTTACTGAGTTAAGTCCAATTAAATTAGTTCCAAACTATTTGAGGAACTAATAGTGAGTTAATAGTCATTTGATGCATTAATGCACTCAACTAGTGCTACTCCAGTTAACTGAAGATTCCTTCATCAAAAACTCATGCATGTCTATTATGAGAAATACCTAGTTGAGATTAATGTTCAAGGATAGTGTACTATCAATTGCATGTGTTTTCTCATGGAGAAAACTCATGCATGCAGTCAAGGATTCATCCTTGAGGATTGCGTAGTTTTGAAGGATTGATTTTCCCCTGTTAATAGGCTAATCATCCACAAGGAACAACGCAAGGAAATAGGAGCTTGGAGGGTAGAGAGGAATGCTAGAGAGAAGCCAAGATTGTCTGTGAGCATCTGTGAGGATTGTACTGAGAGCTGGCTAGCTGTGACAGCTAAGGCTTTGTATAATTCCTATGTATTTCCACCATGTATGATAATACAACAGTGTGGGGATTTTAGCTGAGGCTTTCCACAAAGAATTTTCATGTGTATTGTGCCATTGATTCTTCTTCCTCTGGTTATATTGTTCAGCTCAATCTTTAAGCTTCCACAAATTGATAGTAGAAGTAGGTTATAATATTCTTCTTTGATTTATATTGCATTATCGGGTTAACCTATCACAGATTTTCTACTCTAATCCACCATTGTGTTATTCTTTCAATGGTTTTTCTCTCATGGAACTTCTTTGAATACACAATTGATTTCCTTTGCACAACAATTCATCATGTAGAAAAAATTTTATCCACATATTTGTATTCTTACCGATTGGACTCCTGCAAGCTTCAAAAACCTACTTGAAATCTGGATCTTCTTTACACATTTCCTTCAACTAATCAAAACCAAATGACTACACCTGATATTCCTGCAAAACCAAATTCCTTCTACTCAAAGCATCTGCAATTTTGTTAGTTGATCCACTTATATGCTTTAAAATGAAAGTAAAATTGTGTAGGAATTCTACCCATTTGGCGTGTCTCTAGTTGAACTTATGTTGGTGAGTTATAAACTGTGAGGCATGACTATCAGTGTATAAAACAAATTCTTTTGGCATTAGATAATGCCTCCACATTTTTAAAGTCTAACTGTGGCGTAGAATTCTTTGTCGTATGATGAATACTTTTGCTTGACTTCACTCAGTTTCTCATTGAAATATGTGATAGGCCTATCATCTTGACTTAAAATAGCACCCCACTTGCATCACAGTTTACTTGAAACAATTTGGAAAATTTTGGCAAGGTTAAAACTGGTTTTTTAGTTATCCTTTCTTTGAGTAGCTAAAATCCTCTTTATATAGTACTTGTCCATTGAAATGGTTGTTATTCCTTCTTTATAGTCTCCATCTACTAATATTTATTATCAATTTCCTATAAAACCTCACAACCCCATGGAAACTCCTTACCTTAAATATATTTTTCGGAGAAGGCCATTCAAGGATAACTCTAGCCTTTTCTAGATCCATCTTCAACACTTTTTGGGATATGAAAAAACCCAAGTACACCAACTCTATCTTTAGAAAAGAACATTTCTTCAAATTTAATATAAGATTTTCTTGTTACAGTTTCCTCAAAACAATTCCCAGGTTCCTTAGGTGCTCCTTCTTAGATTGACTATACACCAAAATATCATCCAAGTACATAATGACAAATTTACCAATAAACTCTTTAATAACTTCATTGATTATAAATTTCATAATTGTATTGGCATACAATTAGTTAACTCAAAAGGCATAACTAACCATTCATATAATCCATCATTAGTTTTGAAGGTAGTTTTCCATTCTTCTCCCTTTTATCCTAATTCGATAATAACCACTATTCAAATCAAAATTTGAAAAATAATTAAAATAACCCGAACAATCCATGAGATCATCCATACATGGCAATGGGAATATATATCTTATGGTGATTTTGTTGATAGCTCTAGAGTATATAAACATTCTCTAGCTTCCATCCTTCTTAAAACTTAACACTGTAGCTACAGCACACGGACTTAGGCTCTCTTTCACAAGTCCTTTATCCAACAATTCTTGCACTTGATTTCTAACTTATTCATTCTCCTTTGGGGTCATCCAGTAGGTATATTTCTTTGGTACATTTACTCCAAGAATTACTCCAATATGATGACTAATGTTTCTAACAAGAAGTAATTTGCTTGGTAAATCATCAACCATAATATCAATGAATTCCTTTAACATATCATTAATCTCTTCAAGAAAACCATCCATACTTGTGTTAGTAATGAAAACTCCTTTACCAATCAAATAAAAAATTACCTCAATATTCTTTACTTCTCACAGCAACTCATTTCCATTGATCAGCAACACCTTCGAATTTATCTCCTCTTCTGCTTCTTCATCCTTCAAAACTTATAGTGTATGCTTATGGCCATCCTTCTTAAGAATATAAGTGTTCCTTCTCCCATTATGAATATATTTCTTGTCATATTTTCATGGTCTGCCCAATAAAATATGACGTACATCAATTGCCATTACTTCATATAGTGATATATCATTATAGCCATTGATTTGAAAATCCACCATACATAGTTCATTTACTAAGTTTTGATGTCCTTTCTGTAACCAGGATACCTTGTAGGGTGTTGGATGCATCAGTATATTTAAACCTATTTTCTCCAACATATTTATGAATACTAAATTATATGTACAACTTTTGTCTATTATCATCTTGCAACATTTACCTTTATATTTACAAACTGTCCTAAACAAACTTTTCCTCTGTGTGGGATGTTTAATTTCCTTTTCCTTGTTTAACAACATTAATAGAGATTCAACTACCTCTGGGGTTTATTCTTTTGAAGGAGAATATCGCTCTCTTCATCTTCCTGTGTTCTACGAGCACTACTTCGAGTTTCATGATTTTTCTCAGGATAATCTCTTGCTACGTGTCCAAATTTGTTGAATCTAAAACATCTAATCTAGAAATATATTTCTTTACCTCTACCTCTAGAATTATATCTTACGCCCTTGGACTCACTTCCTCTATATACATGATTCGGTTGTTTGATATGCTCCCTTCCTCTCATCAAACCTAAAATCTTCTTATGTTACCTTGTTATCCTCTACCTCTTATCTAACTTCTTCCTCTTCCTCTCTAACTCTCTTGCCAAGTTTTCCTCTCCTTTAAGAGCATCTTGGTATGCCTCCTCAATTGTTTTTAGAGGTAGAATACTTATCTCATCTTGGATGTCATATCTCAAGCCATTTATATACCTAGATACTTTCTTCTCACCCTCATCCACATGTCCTAGTATGATATTGATCCTATAAAAATCCTCTATATATTATTTAACTACCATGGTTTTCTCTCTCATATTTTGTGTATATATGAAAAGGTTCAACCGATAATCTTTTGGCATAAATTTTCCTTTGATTTTGCTACCATTTTTTTCCAACTCCTAATTTTTTCTTTACCTTTCTTTTTCCTATTTGTTTGCACCTCATCCCATCATAATGTTGTGTTCCCTTTCAATCCCATTGCAACATACTTTAGTTTCTTATCATCATCGAAATCCTCATAGTCGAAATACTTGTCTAAAGGATTGATCCAATCTATCCATTGTTCCACATTCAAGTTGCCATGATGCAGGAGCATCAAGACCCTCTTTTCATTTGTAAATATGTGATAAAGGGGGTGTGACAATTTTAATATTTTATTAATTAATTTGTTATTAAAATAGGAGAAGGTGAGGATTTTGTAAATATCCTTTTATTAATTAAGAGGATATGAGAGAATTGGTTAACGATATGAAGGGATAAGATTCTAGATAATAGGGTTGTTGAGATATTCTAGTGGTGTGGAGATCTTAAGGGGATTGAGCATTTAATTAGTTCAGTGTGTAAATAGGAATGGGTTTTTTGAGAGAGAGGGGAGAGTGTGTAACAGTGTTCTTTCCTTGGAGCAGTTTTCCAAGGCGAGGCTCTGTTTTGTTTTCCTGAACGTTATGAATGCAATTATGTTGTGTGTAAATCGAATGACAATTTGTATAGATCTATGTGTTGGAAATGCATTGGGTTGATTGAAGCGCCGAGCATATTGTGTAAAGTAGAATGCTGGAAACATTTCACATTCGATTTTGATACAATAGGATTTGGGGTTTAAAGTCGATCTAAGATTTTATTACTTTCTGTGGTGTTATGGAGTGAAACTTGAGTTTAATAAGAGTCGATTTGAATGAATTCTGGATTAATACGAAGTCAAAGTACTGTACGCAAGTCTGGTTGCGTTTATTGGTTTATTACATCTCATTTGCGGTAATGATTGTTGATATGATAATTACGAAGTTCAAAAGCAGAAATGTTGAGAATTCATACCAGAGCGAACTGGAAATTCTGTTAATTCTCTGTTAAAGGTGTAAGCTGATTAAAATCCTGTTGTATTGATTGGCTTTCGTATTGAGTACATTAACATTTGGGTGAAAAGAAAGGAATGTATGAGTGGCAGCGTATCGATCAGCTATTCAATTTGGCGAGGTGTCGATCTGTAATAAGATGGTAGTAATATCAAATTGAGCTTATATGGACAGCAACAAATCCTGAAGGCGTTCTGAAAGGCGTAGAGGTGGAATGAAAAACGTGAAGTGAAAACCACGTTTAATGACATTGTTTGTTTGAAACAAAGGGTGATCGGAATAAAGGAGAACGTGTCATTGGAACGTTCTGTTGTAAACCAGTGAAGCAGTTTATCAAAGGTAATGTAGAATCTGGCCACATCGTTTTGCATTTGAAGGCTACCATTTATTGTGTGATATAGCGCAAGCCAATTTCGTTTGAAAAAGGCGCCATCTCTGTGATCAGCAGATTATACACAGTGTTGAAAAGAGATGAAAAAGGTAAGCAAATGAACAGGTTTTGAGTTAAATATTTGGGTTGATTATTTTGAACAGAATGGGTGTGGGAATTAGAATGTAATTGGCAATTACACTGTGGCCTTCGATTAAAGGAGTGTCGATTGTGAGTTGCAGTTTGAATTTTAAGTTCTAAATAAAAAAAACTTCCGCATGATAGAGACAGTTGGTGACTTTGTAATTTTGAAGCTAAGATGCAAGAGAATTTGCATGGTAGGTGAGGTTCTTTCCGTTGCAGGTTGACCCTGAACCAATATCACATACTTCCGCAAATTGAAGTGTAATGCAAATTGCAAGCAAAAGGGAAATTTTATAGGTACAGTTTTGATGTATGCGTGTGTGCATTGAACAGCTTGAGATTCTGGGCATCGCAGGGGTTTTCCCTGTGTCAAATTTTGGTATCAGAGCTTGGCTCTGTTAAAAAGAATGTTTGCTTTTTTTTTTCTAAATGAAGACAGAAGGTTTGTTGAACTAGAATGTATTTCTGAATGTATGACTGCATGGAGCGCCCAAGAAATTAGAAACACAATTGAGAATTCATTCCAGAATTCCAAGCAGTGAGAAGGGATTGAAGACAGAATTTTGCAGAGGAATAAAATTGCTGGTAGAAGCCTCGTGCATATCACTGTCCAAACATTTAAAGAAATCAAAGGCGCAGATCATGAAGAAATGGTTAAACCTCGACTTGTGAGCAGGTAGAGTCAATGGGTGGATTGCAGAGGTGTTGTTGAGGTAATCACTTTTGTTAGCATATCCAGATTTATTATTGATTCCTTGCGCTGTTGTGATATGTTAGAAAGTGCAGATCTAATAAATATTCGCTATGGCATTATTTAGTCAGAGCTTTATATTGGAATCCGAATTTGTTCTGAGTTGAATGTAAATATGAGCGCACTTGTTTGATTGGTCTTTGAATCTGATATTGAAGGCGCATATACAAGATTTGAGTTTGAGTTTGAAGGCGCATATGTGGTGTGGAAGTGTGTAAATCTGAATTGGAAATGCAGGTTTTGAATTTTGGGATGATATATGTAATTCCACGTGAATGATGGCATTGATATGGTTTAAAGAGGCATTTGAACATTGTTTAAATGAATGCAGGTTGTATGGGCCAGATTGCCCATAGGGAAAGTAAGTAAATTACATGAGCATAGATCGATTTGCCATATGAGTGACCATATTGTGTTATTTGGCATTTGAATTCTGGGTTTGTAGAACAGAAAGAATCCACAGTGATGTTGGGGAATGGAAATTCACTTGGATCGTGCAGGTATTGTGTTGTTGAATTTTGATTTGAGTTTTACTGACAAGAAATGAAATGAGAATTGATGATTACAGCAAAGAAGAAACACAGCAAGGAAGGAATTGTTGCTGAAAGCATAAAGATTTGCTGGACAGAACTGCAGGAATGATGAGATTGAAGTACAGGTAAACGAAAAGACAAGATCAGACTGAGATCTTGAAGGTAAGGTGATCTGGGTTTATTTGAATTTGAAGATTGTAGTCTTTGCATTAAAGCAGAAGTATTTTTGCAACTCCCAAAAGGAAAATCCATAGAAGACATGTTTAAAATTGCTAACAGAAAACTAGTGAAAGCATAGGTGTGGCAGAACTTTGAGGAAATCCAATAGAGATTGGATAAGGAAGACAGTTGTGAACAAGCAGATGAGTTGAAGCCAGGAAGAGCAAAGAAAAGTGCTCAAAGGAGGTTATGGAGATAGAGAACCAATTGCTTGCCAAAAGACCAAGTGAGGAGGGCTTGGTGAGGTAAGTGGCGGCAGGACAGGACTTGCTGCTGAAAAGGCTTAGTGCAACTCATAGTAGAGTGAGTGGGGACTCATAGAAATGGAAAGTGACAGTTGTAACAGAGGTTCTGAAATAAACCACAGTAGAGGACAAAAGGAGAAGGGTGCCAAAGCAGTTGGCATACAGAGAAAGTTAAGCAAAGAGGAATATGAGAGGGAGAAGGCTGAGATAGCAGTTCAGCTTGAGGTATTAATGGAGATGTTGCAAAGAAATGAGGAAGACCAGAAGCATGGTTATGTCATGAGAAAGAAGTTGAGATGGCAGAGACTACAAGAGAAGTGGAATCATCAGGTGAATTTGCAGTTGATAAAGGAACTAAGGGAACTTGAACAGGTTATAGATGCCAGGCAGAGGATAGAGAAGCTCGAAACAGTTGAGCTACAGTAAAAGGAAGATGCTGAAGAAGATGTTGAAGTTTCGATATGTTACCCAGAGAGTGGACCATTACTTTTTGAAAGTGATGAAGAGCTAGAGAAGTTGAATCATGTGAATGATTCAAAGCAGCCAAAAGATTTGATGACTGAAGCATCAAACAAACCGTAAGGTCTTGTGATTTTAAAACTAATGATTTGTGTGTGATTGCAGGTTTGGAAGAAGAAGAAGAACATCTATTGAAGGATGTTAAGGAAGATTTAGCAGAAGAAAGACCATGTGAAGATCGTGTAAACTTTCCAAAGTCTACTCCAAGTAAAATCATTGAGTTATATAGAGAATTGGACTTCCAAAGGAGGAAATTGGAAGAACAGAGGATGAATGTCCATGATAGATTGCTGATGAAGGATGACAAAGGAGTTGTCATAAATGATAATCAAGATGAAATTGTAGGTGACGAGAAAAGGAATGTTGCAGAGGGAAAGGAAGTTTGGGAGGCCGCAACATTCATATTAACAGCTAGAGCAACATGTGAGGCGACATTTATAGTAGCAGCAGCAGGAAGGGTGATCAAAACAAGTGAAGAACAAGCAAAAATGAGAGTTCAGCAATCAAGGGATGGAAACAATCAGCAGACAGAGGACATACTGGACAAAGAAATTGAGTTGATAAGGAAGTTAATGACATAAACATCCCAGAGAAAGACAGTCGAAAGAAAGAAAAGGAGCTACAACAAAAGAAAGACAACAAAAGATTGCAAAAGCACAGCCAGTGGAGCGATGCAGCATAAAGTGTGGAAACCTGGAGAAGAATATCAGAAAGAAGCAGCGACAAGTAGAAAATTACAACACAATATATGGGATCCAGGCATACACAAATCCGAACACATGATCAGGTGATCATGTTTAAATTCAACGTTGGGAGTCTGATGCAGGAGCATCAAGACCCTCTTTTCATTTGTAAATATGTGATAAAGGGGGTGTGACAATTTTAATATTTTATTAATTAATTTGTTATTAAAATAGGAGAAGGTGAGGATTTTGTAAATATCCTTTTATTAATTAAGAGGATATGAGAGAATTGGTTAACGATATGAAGGGATAAGATTCTAGATAATAGGGTTGTTGGGATATTCTAGTGGTGTGGAGATCTTAAGGGGATTGAGCATTTAATTAGTTCAGTGTGTAAATAGGAATGGGTTTTTTGAGAGAGAGGGGAGAGTGTGTAACAGTGTTCTTTCCTTGGAGCAGTTTGCCAAGGCGAGGCTCTGTTTTGTTTTCCTGAACGTTATGAATGCAATTATGTTGTGTGTAAATCGAATGACAATTTGTATAGATCTATGTGTTGGAAATGCATTGGGTTGATTGAAGCGCCAAGCATATTGTGTAAAAAAGAATGCTGGAAACATTTCACATTCGATTTTGATATAGTAGGATTTGGGGTTTAAAGTCGATCTAAGATTTTATTACTTTCTGTGGTGTTATGGAGTGAAACTTGAGTTTAATAAGAGTCGATTTGAATGAATTTTGGATTAATACGAAGTCAAAGTACTGTACGCAAGTCTGGTTGCGTTTATTGGTTTATTACATCTCATTTGCGGTAATGATTGTTGATATGATAATTACGAAGTTCAAAAGCAGAAATGTTGAGAATTCATACCAGAGTGAACTGGAAATTCTGTTAATTCTCTGTTAAAGGTGTAAGCTGATTAAAATCCTGTTGTATTGATTGGCTTTCGTATTGAGTACATTAACATTTGGGTGAAAAGAAAGGAATGTATGAGTGGCAGCGTATCGATCAGCTATTCAATTTGGCGAGGTGTCGATCTGTAATAAGATGGTAGTAATATCAAATTGAGCTTATATGGACAGCAACAAATCCTGAAGGCATTCTGAAAGGCGTAGAGGTGGAATGAAAAACGTGAAGTGAAAACCACGTTTAATGACATTGTTTGTTTGAAACAAAGGGTGATCGGAATAAAGGAGAATGTGTCATTGGAACGTTCTGTTGTAAACCAGTGAAGCAGTTTATCAAAGGTAATGTAGAATCTGGCCACATCGTTTTGCATTTGAAGGCTACCATTTATTGTGTGATATAGCGCAAGCCAATTTCGTTTGAAAAAGGCGCCATCTCTGTGATCAGCAGATTATACACAGTGTTGAAAAGAGATGAAAAAGGTAAGCAAATGAACAGGTTTTGAGTTAAATATTTGGGTTGATTATTTTGAACAGAATGGGTGTGGGAATTAGAATGTAATTAGCAATTACACTGTGGCCTTCGATTAAAGGAGTGTCGATTGTGAGTTGCAGTTTGAATTTTAAGTTCTAAATAAAAAAACTTCCGCATGATAGAGACAGTTGGTGACTTTGTAATTTTGAAGCTGAGATGCAAGAGAATTTGCATGGTAGGTGAGGTTCTTTCCGTTGCAGGTTGACCCTGAACCAATATCACATACTTCCGCAAATTGAAGTGTAATGCAAATTGCAAGCAAAAGGGAAAATTTATAGGTACAGTTTTGATGTATGCGTGTGTGCATTGAACAGCTTGAGATTCTGGGCATCGCAGGGGTTTTCCCTGCGTCAAATTTTGGTATCAGAGCTTGGCTGTGTTAAAAAGAATGTTTTTTTTTTTTTTTCTAAATGAAGACAGAAGTTTTGTTGAACTAGAATGTATTTCTGAATGTATGATTGCATGGAGCGCCCAAGAAATTAGAAACACAATTGAGAATTCATTCGAGAATTCCGAGCAGTGAGAAGGGATTGAAGACAGAATTTTGCAGAGGAATAAAATTGCTGGTAGAAGCCTCGTGCATATCACTGTCCAAACATTTAAAGAAATCAAAGGCGCAGATCATGAAGAAATGGTTAAACCTCGACTTGTGAGCAGGTAGAGTCAATGGGTGGATTGCAGAGGTGTTGTTGAGGTAATCACTTTTGTTAGCATATCCAGATTTATTATTGATTCCTTGCGCTGTTGTGATATGTTAGAAAGTGCAGATCTAATAAATATTCGCTATGGCATTATTTAGTCAGAGCTTTATATTGGAATCCAAATTTGTTCTGAGTTGAATGTAAATATGGGCGCACTTGTTTGATTGGTCTTTGAATCTGATATTGAAGGCGCATATACAAGATTTGAGTTTGAGTTTGAAGGCGCATATGTGGTGTGGAAGTGTGTAAATCTGAATTGGAAATGCAGGTTTTGAATTTTGGGATGATATATGTAATTCCACGTGAATGATGGCATTGATATGGTTTAAAGAGGCATTTGAACATTGTTTAAATGAATGCAGGTTGTATGGGCCAGATTGCCCATAGGGAAAGTAAGTAAATTACATGAGCATAGATCGGTTTGCCATATGAGTGACCATATTGTGTTATTTGGCATTTGAATTTTGGGTTTGTAGAACAGAAAGAATCCACAGTGATGTTGGGGAATGGAAATTCACTTGGATCGTGCAGGTATTGTGTTGTTGAATTTTGATTTGAGTTTTACTGACAAGAAATGAAATGAGAATTGATGATTACAGCAAAGAAGAAACACAGCAAGGAAGGAATTGTTGCTGAAAGCATAAAGATTTGCTGGACAGAACTGCAGGAATGATGAGATTGAAGTACAGGTAAACGAAAAGACAAGATCAGACTGAGATCTTGAAGGTAAGGTGATCTGGGTTTATTTGAATTTGAAGATTGTAGTCTTTGCATTAAAGCAGAAGTATTTTTGCAACTCCCAAAAGGAGAATCCATAGAAGACATGTTTAAAATTGCTAACAGAAAACTGGTGAAAGCATAGGTGTGGCAGAACCTTGAGGAAATCCAATAGAGATTGGATAAGGAAGACAGTTGTGAACAAGCAGATGAGTTGAAGCCAGGAAGAGCAAAGAAAAGTGCTCAAAGGAGGTTATGGAGATAGAGAACCAATTGCTTGCCAAAAGACCAAGTGAGGAGGGCTTGGTGAGGTAAGTGGCGGCAGGACAGGACTTGCTGCTGAAAAGGCTTAGTGCAACTCATAGTAGAGTGAGTGGGGACTCATAGAAATGGAAAGTGACAGTTGTAACAGAGGTTCTGAAATAAACCACAGTAGAGGACAAAAGGAGAAGGGTGCCAAAGCAGTTGGCATACAGAGAAAGTTAAGCAAAGAGGAATATGAGAGGGAGAAGGTTGAGATAGCAGTTCAGCTTGAGGTATTAATGGAGATGTTGCAAAGAAATGAGGAAGACCAGAAGCATGGTTATGTCATGAGAAAGAAGTTGAGATGGCAGAGACTACAAGAGAAGTGGAATCATCAGGTGAATTTGCAGTTGATAAAGGAACTAAGGGAACTTGAACAGGTTATAGATGTCAGGCAGAGGATAGAGAAGCTCGAAACAGTTGAGCTACAGTAAAAGGAAGATGCTGAAGAAGATGTTGAAGTTTCGATATGTTACACAGAGAGTGGACCATTACTTTTTGAAAGTGATGAAGAGCTAGAGAAGTTGAATCATGTGAATGATTCAAAGCAGCCCAAAGATTTGATGACTGAAGCATCAAACAAGACCGTAAGGTCTTGTGATTTTAAAACTAATGATTTGTGTGTGATTGCAGGTTTGGAAGAAGAAGAAGAACATCTATTGAAGGATGTTAAGGAAGATTTAGCAGAAGAAAGACCATGTGAAGATCGTGTAAACTTTCCAAAGTCTACTCCAAGTAAAATCATTGAGTTATATAGAGAATTGGACTTCCAAAGGAGGAAATTGGAAGAACAGAGGATGAATGTCCATGATAGATTGCTGATGAAGGATGACAAAGCAGTTGTCATAAATGATAATCAAGATGAAATTGCAGGTGACGAGCAAAGGAATGTTGTAGAGGGAAAGGAAGTTTGGGAGGCCGCAACATTCATATTAACAGCTAGAGCAACATGTGAGGCAACATTTATAGTAGCAGCAGCAGGAAGGGTGATCAAAACAAGTGAAGAACAAGCAAAAATGAGAGTTCAGCAATCAAGGGATGGAAACAATCAGCAGACAGAGGACATACTGGCCAAAGAAATTGAGTTGATAAGGAAGTTAATGACATAAACATCCCAGAGAAAGACAGCCGAAAGAAAGAAAAGGAGCTACAACAAAAGAAAGACAACAAAAGATTGCAAAAGCACAGCCAGTGGAGCGATGCAGCATAAAGTGTGGAAACCTGGAGAAGAATATCAGAAAGAAGCAGCGACAAGTAGAAAATTACAACACAAGATATGGGATCCAGGCATACACAAATCCGAACACATGATCAGGTGATCATGTTTAAATTCAATGTTGGGAGTCTGATGCAGGAGCATCAAGACCCTCTTTTCATTTGTAAATATGTGATAAAGGGGGTGTGACAATTTTAATATTTTATTAATTAATTTGTTATTAAAATAGGAGAAGGTGAGGATTTTGTAAATATCCTTTTATTAATTAAGAGGATATGAGAGAATTGGTTAACGATATGAAGGGATAAGATTCTAGATAATAGGGTTGTTGAGATATTCTAGTGGTGTGGAGATCTTAAGGGGATTGAGCATTTAATTAGTTCAGTGTGTAAATAGGAATGGGTTTTTTGAGAGAGAGGGGAGAGTGTGTAACAGTGTTCTTTCCTTGGAGCAGTTTGCCAAGGCGAGGCTCTGTTTTGTTTTCCTGAACATTATGAATGCAATTATGTTGTGTGTAAATCGAATGACAATTTGTATAGATCTATGTGTTGGAAATGCATTGGGTTGATTGAAGCGCCAAGCATATTATGTAAAGTAGAATGCTGGAAACATTTCACATTCGATTTTGATATAGTAGGATTTGGGGTTTAAAGTCGATCTAAGATTTTATTACTTTCTGTGGTGTTATGGAGTGAAACTTGAGTTTAATAAGAGTCGATTTGAATGAATTCTGGATTAATACGAAGTCAAAGTACTGTACGCAACTCTGGTTGCGTTTATTGGTTTATTACATCTCATTTGTGGTAATGATTGTTGATATGGTAATTACGAAGTTCAAAAGCAGAAATGTTGAGAATTCATACCAGAGCGAACTGGAAATTCTGTTAATTCTCTGTTAAAGGTGTAAGCTGATTAAAATCCTGTTGTATTGATTGGCTTTCGTATTGAGTACATTAACATTTGGGTGAAAAGAAAGGAATGTATGAGTGGCAGCGTATCGATCAGCTATTCAATTTGGCGAGGTGTCGATCTATAATAAGATGGTAGTAATATCAAATTGAGCTTATATGGACAGCAACAAATCCTGAAGGCGTTCTGAAAGGCGTAGAGGTGGAATGAAAAACGTGAAGTGAAAACCACGTTTAATGACAGTGTTTGTTTGAAACAAAGGGTGATCGGAATAAAGGAGAACGTGTCATTGGAACGTTCTGTTGTAAACCAGTGAAGTAGTTTATCAAAGGTAATGTAGAATCTGGCCACATCGTTTTGCATTTGAAGGCTACCATTTATTGTGTGATATAGCGCAAGCCAATTTCGTTTGAAAAAGGCGCCATCTCTGTGATCAGCAGATTATACACAGTGTTGAAAAGAGATGAAAAAGGTAAGCAAATGAACAGGTTTTGAGTTAAATATTTGGGTTGATTATTTTGAACAGAATGGGTGTGGGAATTAGAATGTAATTGGCAATTACACTGTGGCCTTCGATTAAAGGAGTGTCGATTGTGAGTTGCAGTTTGAATTTTAAGTTCTAAATAAAAAAACTTCCGCATGATAGAGACAGTTGGTGACTTTGTAATTTTGAAGCTGAGATGTAAGAGAATTTGCATGGTAGGTGAGGTTCTTTCCGTTGCAGGTTGACCCTGAACCAATATCACATACTTCCGCAAATTGAAGTGTAATGCAAATTGCAAGCAAAAGGGAAATTTTATAGGTACAGTTTTGATGTATGCGTGTGTGCATTGAACAGCTTGAGATTCTGGGCATCGTAGGGGTTTTCCCTGCGTCATGGCATCATACACTAGCACCTCCATCTTTGGTCTAGCACAAACCCTCGTAAACGTCTTCACTATCCTTTCATATGTTACCTCACTTGCTTGTACTTCATCTTCAGCACTTTCTTCTCCTTTTCCATTGACATCTCTAGTATCAACGCTCCTCTTCTAAGAAATCTCCATTCTCTCCATCGTATCTCAAAGGTATCTAACTTCCTCCATCGGGACTGCATTTTCCATGGGTCTCCCTCAACCTATTTTTACTCCTCTATTCTGTATACCTGTCATATTTCTAATTTTACGTAGAGCCCTTCCAACTCTAATACCACAAATTGTGCAAGCTATATAACTTAATACCACACCGAATCAATATTGATCAACCATTTTCATTTCAAACCTAGTGTGGTGAAGTAAAATTATAAGTGCGGACACAAACGAATTCCTCTAGCCCGATAATGGGTCTAGCCACAACAGTTACATTCTATGGAATATTTCCTTAGGTTGGAATCAATCAATAGGGCCTACGTCTTGGTCGCTTATCCTACTTGATGATTTCCTCGCTTGCTCGCTCCAGCAATCTCTCGCTTCCTTCTTCAAGCTCCTGAAACAAGTAAACAACAACAGCACACAAACATAATAATAGAAAAATTGCAATTCAACCTACTTAATGAGTCAAGAAGCATCAAGACATGAATATGTAATATTACAAAACATGTAGGAAATCAATCGATAGTTGCATATATTAATATCAAGGAGATATTACAACCATTTGTCTTGACATCGTAGTCTTCCTTCGACAAGACCAGGTTCCCACACACTTTTGCTAGCACTTCATGATGGCTTCAAACAATAATAGTTTAAAGACTCTTCCCTTTAGGCTTCAATCCAAACAAAACACACTTCTCCCTCACACGAATAGATGGCTACAACTAGTAATAGCTTGCTTGTCTAATAGCATACTCACACTCAGCCAACACTCTAACTATATCACTGCAACTAGTTTGTGCTTGGGAAGAATGGAGGTTTATATAGGAATAATGGATGGGAGATGGATCCTCTTCTCATGGGAGAAGGAATTATCCCTTGAGGTATTTCCATCATTATGGGGGAAAGGAGCCCAAACTATCATCCTTGACCCCATCCGGCCAAACCATTTGCCAGACTTCCATTACGGAGCTTCTAGAGATGGAAGCTTTAGCTCTAAT
This sequence comes from Pinus tabuliformis, assembly GCA_031772625.1. Lineage (NCBI taxonomy): Eukaryota > Viridiplantae > Streptophyta > Pinopsida > Pinales > Pinaceae > Pinus > Pinus tabuliformis. The sequence goes on along the minus strand of CM062805.1, from coordinate 736,267,467 downwards.
TTAAAAAACTTTCCATAACAGGACCAGTGCAACTAGAACACAGCTCTATTGCACCAATCCGCGTAGGGAATGGTGCTAATCTCTGCACTTCGGCGTGGGGAATACAAAGGCCATTAGCGTCGGTCTTGTAAATTGGGAAAAACAGAAGTTTCAGGGGAAATGGTGCAAAAGGGAAATGATCTTTTCATGAAGAGGGACATAATGGGAGTTTCTCCATGATGAAAAAGCATGCAGGGTTCACTCTAGAGGTCCTCCAAGATCAAGGAACAGGGAGTACAGGGGAAGTGACAAAATGTTGTGTAACAGATGCCCCGTAAAGTGTGAATGCCAAACCGGAGTGAGGGATGAAATACTATATAAATCGGTGTGGGGAACTGGTCTGTTGTCGGAAAACCTGCAAGCAAGTACATATACATATACATAAACTAATATATTTGTCAAAAGATACATGAATTGTGGCATGGACGCAGCCATCCAGAGAATGATCATGTAAATGGATCCAGGTATGGGTGCAACCATCCGTCAAAGAGGATCATAATGAAACCAAGGTATGATTGCATCCAACCATCTGAAAGAGACATGCATATCATCATAACCATGTCACACCACTTCGCAACCTAGACTTTTGTGATCTGAGTCTAAGGTCTTGCGCTCCAACACAACCTGATCAAAGTACAGATCTTAGCATGCGAATAGATGTTCTGACATCGAACATGCTAGAAAGTCACTTGATTACCAGTCAATGATGTAAATTGTTAACAAGCGTGAGAGAAACCACCAATAATGAAAATGGCCCTCAAGGCACTATCAAAACAATTCACGGAATGTGAATAGAGGAACTGAAGTCAAACATCCGCAAAATCACCCGATCGAAAGCTAATGATGTGAACTTGTCGTCGAGTGCAAAGAATTTGCCATTGAGGCATGCAAGCTCTAAGGTACTGGAAGGGAGTCTCTCGATCAACTTCCCAGATAATGAGCTGGTGTCGACGGAAAGTGGCTGTGTCGAAGGAGGGCCATAATGAATCCCACATCATTGACGCGAGACGAGAGGATGCAAAAATGATTTTGGATGATACAGAGAATCAGAGGTAAGTGTAACTGTAGAAGGACAACTCTTGAACATATTGGTAACACAACTGGAAGTTTGGAAACTTTTGGATCCATGGGATCGGTGGTCATGACGACATAGCAGAGATCAGATGGAAGGAAAAAACGAACAACCCAAACCCGGGAAGGTCAATGATGTAAAGGAGGATGTCCCAACCCGACACGAAGCAAAGAGTGTCATGTTCAAGAGTGAGCTGCCAACACAACTCGATCGACTTCCAAATTTTCCCCCACCATTTCTGGTGAGTACCCCAATTATTTTTTATCGCAAGCTTGAATGGGATAGCATATGCTTGCACTGTAAGTTTGTCCTTTGGATGAATCCAAACTAGTAAGTTTAATGAGCCACAGGAAGGAGAAGATCATGTTCATCATGGTGATGAATCTGATGTCGTTTAGTAGTTTAACGAGTCCGACAAAGGTACAACTCAATACCTTTTTCATGTTTAGAGAGTTTGGAAAGGGCACGTAAAATAAAACTCCACATGGTCCCTTTTCATACATTTTTGGCTCTCGAGCCCAAAAAGGTAGAAAACAATACTTGAGAGAACCGCTTGACCATTTCAGTCAAAGAGTACCTTTTTCGTAAATAGTGCCTCCCAGACTGAAAAAGGGGTAAACTTATATTGGGTGCATGACGTTTCGCATCCGTTAATGAGTTCGAAACGACAAGAGCTCGGCCATATTTTTGTTTTTAAAGGGTTGGAAAAGAGCTGAAAGAATACCCCCCATTTTTATTCTCTTTAACGAATCAAAAAGGGAAAAATACTTGGCGATATTTTCATATGAGTTTAACGAGTCAAGAAAAGAGCTGAAATATGACTCATCGCCATCGTCAAACATTCATCACCTGTCGCTACACAAGCAAGGCAAAGTGTATTATCGAGTCCTTGAGGAAAAATAGGTTAAAAATATTCACAACACCTAATATTTTCATGAAAAAATGAATAAATAGGGGTAAAGTAAATACATTTTTACCATTTACCTTTTTACCGTTGCAATGAATACTTTTACCCTCTTTTGCCATAGTTTTTCCAGAGCGAATTCTGGGAGATCCGAGAGGCCAATCAACGAGCCGTCAGTTCCAGGTAATAGACAAAGCCATGAGCTCCATTTTTATGCTATTCATTTATGCTTTTAACCACTTTTTGGATGTTTAGGGAGTTTTTTTGAGAAAAAATTTCACCCTCAGTCTGCACGATTTCTGGGTACGGGATCGCTCTAACCGAGGGTCATTTGCATGGCCATCCACGCTGACTGGTGCGACTATTTTTAAAACAGGTGCGTCGGTGCCGTGGATAGGTCAAAAAAAAAAATCTCAATAACTGACCGTTAAAATTTGATTTTTATGTACCAAAATTGATGATTGACTCAAATAAATGGCTTTTGCAAGAGAGAAAACACAAAAAATGGTGGATTGGAAGGAAAGAGAACAAAAATATGTGGACACCCAGGCAATGAATGATCCAAATTTCCTGGAGGCTTTAAGGGCTTGTGAGATCTTTAAATTTTTCCTTACACCAGGGATGCAGGCCCAGGCCGAATTGCTTCGGTATTTGATAAGAATTTAGGACATAAATCATGAGATTTTTTTCATTGGGGACTAGGAGCTGGAGCTGAAAACTTCAGACATTTACTTCATCACTGGGCTATCTCGCAAAGGTGAATTAGTGAATTTGTATGGATCACGTCCAGTCGGGCCAAGCATATCTTCCCTGCTTGCCGTGCATTGTCCTGAGGCCTTGAAATCCAAAAGTGGGAAGATTAAGATTTCCAATGTATGGGATTTGACAATGAGGGTGCTTCTATTGACCATCAACAGAGTGGTGGGGTCCCAGGCGGAACATGAGACTAATAAGTCGAAGTTCCTTTACGCTATAGACTTCACAACTCCCATGATCTTCAACTGGGCAGAGACCATGGAGATGAATATCAAGCGCCAGTTGTCCAAGGAAAATGCGGGAAATCTAAAGCAATTTCACTTCAGATCAGTATTTGTGACCTTCTTCTTGGAACGAGTGCCACTATTCTAGTATCAGTTGACTAAGGTTGATCCTCTTGCGCCACGTGATCCGCGGATGGACCGTTGGAGTCGTTTGATGCCCAGGATCACTAGGGGTCAGCAGATGTCTTACAGACCAGCATTCTTCTCATGGTTACGAAAACATAAAATCATCGTGGAGGACTGGCCATATAGTGGCACTGATTTCTGTGGAGACCCAGATATGCCCTTTCCAGATGGGGAGGACTTCGATGACGAGGGTAAAAAACCAAACAAATTCCGTTTTTGATGTTTTTTAATTATTTTTAGTATATGCATGCTTATAAAATTTCTCTTATGTATGCAAATGTTGGAACAGAGCATCCAATCAGGATGTCCCCAATAGCCAGCTGTTATCCTCGTCCTATTGATGTTTTCACCCCTTATCAGGAAGGGAACGATAACGAGGAGGAGACTGCGAGGAACCTTGAGGGGTTGAATCATGATAACCCTGAGTATGCTCGGATAGGAGACATGCCTCAGCGGTACTAGAGGCACACAGTGGGCGTATCAGATCAGATCCGCTGATTATTGAGTCACGTAGTGTGATCTATTTCGTGTTATCATGACCACCATGCTGAGTAGTTCCTAGGTCTAGTACTTAAATATTTTTGAGGCTTGTGTGCCACGGATGTACGAGGCTTGCGAGCCAAAGATGTTATTGGAGACATACATATTATTTTTTGTGGTTTTGATGTATCAAACATTTTCACATATGTATATATGTTATATTTTCCTGTCTATTCTGATACAAATGTTTTGTCTTACCAACACATAATTAGCTAATGCATCTATTAATGTATTCATACGTCTAGGAATATGATGATATGTGATGTAATCAAAATGTCTTTCCAACAGACGGATACAGAGATACATTTGTAATATTTGAGGGTTCCTAATGGAATATTCCCCGTTGAGTTGAAGGAAGACAACTTGTGAATCTAGGTTGACAACCAATTCTCTGATGCCCAAAGCAATGGCTTCTTATAACAGTTCGATGATCTCACTGTATTCAGCAATGTTGTTGGTTGTACGACCTAGGCAGATACCTTGAAGATCAATCAACTCACTGTTAGGGTAGTAGATAGCCCATGCCGTGGATTATAGGTTCTGGGTACTTCGGTAAGCACCATCAGCGAAACCGACATGAGGAGCTACAAACATCTGCAAAGCACAAAAATTATAGTAAACATGAAAGTTGTTCAAAAACTTCCACACAAAACCACATTGTACAAAAATGAATCACACACTAATGTACATCAGTAACCATGCAATATGACCTAATCATATTACTTTTTGAGGTAAAGCTCGTTTCGGGGCTTATCAAGAGGATTTCCTTCATAATCAATAAGTTCATAGGCTCCTTTCTGCAAAACTTGTTTTACAATATAGGGCATGTGCGAGATAGGTTTGAACTTGCCTTCCCCTAGCTTATCATTAGCTTGGTCATATAATAGGACCAAACCACCCTCAAAGAAAGTGCGAGGGAGACTGATTGGTCGAAATGGGATTTGACCTATTTCTTTTGTGCTTCGCCCAGTCGTTCCAAATATAAGAGGCGTTTCTCTTGAGTTGATGTTTCAGGGAGGAGTTCAACAGCTAACTTAAGTGAAGGAATCTCACATTTGATCGAAATGTTGCTTCCAATCCATAAACCAACTAGAATGGTGTGAAACCAGTGGCGTCTTTGGTTGAAGTTCGGTAGGCCCACAGAGTTTAAAAAAGCATGAGATGCCAATTTGATTTGTGCATTCACGTCTTCAACTTGGCCGTTGGAGGGTAATATGGGGTCGAGCCATCATGGTGCAAGCCCAATGCAGATGTCAGTTCTGCCATCATGTAATCTCTAAAGTGGGAGCCATGATCTGTGGCAATGGCTTGGGGTACGTCGAACCTGGAAATAACTTGGTTAAAAAGGAATTGAGATGTCATCTTACCATCTGCCGAATATGTAGGCATCGCTTCGGCCCATTTGGTGAAGTAATCCACATCAACGATAATGTAGCCATGTCCCCCAGCCGAACGAGGGTTACATGTCATATAATCGATGCCCCATTTGGCAAAGGGACCAACGATAATGACGGGGTGTAGGTGAGCGAGTGGGGCACGCATCTTGCATTGGTATATTTTGCATTTGTGGCACTTGTGAACAACAAAAATGCAGTCTTTGAAGATGGACGGCCAGAAATAACCAGCACGAAGGATTTTTAGAGCTGTAGCATAACCAAACATATGACCACCACATGCCCTGGAGTGGCAATCATTGAGAACTCTTTCAGCTTCCTCAATCGTGAGGCATTAGCGAAGAATAGAGTCGACACCGACACGGTATAAAGTATCACCAATAATGCAGTGGGGTTGAGAATGATGTTGAATCCTTCGACAATCATCTTTGGTTAACACAGACTGAAACATGGAGGTTGAGATACAGGATGATATCACTATACCATGGATCAAGGGTGCTAATCATGAAAAGGGTCTCATCTGGGAGTTGTTCAATGACATCGAGTTTGATAGAAATGTCAATTGGCATCGTTTGGGTAATATTACTTAGATTTCCTTCCTACCATACTTCATGAGTAACAGTTAGTGGTGGAATGGAGAAGAGGACTCTTCGAAAGAGGTATACATGACTTTCGTGCGAGGTAGGAACTAGGAGCGATGATGGGTATCAATCCATGGTGGTTCCTCGAGAGACATGATTTCCATGATACCTTCATCAGTGATGAAGGTCTTGGCTAAGGGATCGGATGATTCCAAAGTGCCAAGCCAGGGGGATTGAGAATACATATTGAGAGAGGTCTTCGACATATGTGAATCACAGGATGCAAATTTCACAGCCGAAACAATTTCCACGTAATTGACTTCGGCAGGACTAAGTGGCATAACATCGCCCCAAACATCGATTAGATCTGGCACAGGTATGACCCAGGGATCAGATTTGACCGAGATCATGTTGACAGAGGCAACATGAGGAGATGGGAGTGGAAACATCCCCATTAAGGCAGAATCTTTGAAGAGACCTGCCCCCACACTCTCAAAGGGAGCACCAGAGTGCTTGACATATAGAACATTGCCATAAGATGAGGAAGAGGCAAATAAAGACAGCTGATCAATGATGACAATTCTCCCTTAATGGGGAAAACGAATCACACGAAACAAAGAGGAGGCCACGGCATGCATGGCATGATTCCAACTTCAGTCGAGTAGGATATTATAATTGAGATTGGCGTCAACAATCTCTACTTTGACGTGCATTGTCTTGCCTTACAGGGTGATGGAAAGGTTGGGTAAAACACTAAAGGGTTGCAAATCGTGCCTGTTAGTTTCAGTGTTTAACACTGCCATCAGTGATCAAAATCTACTCTTTTGCATTTCATAGTAGGAGTCCCATACTGATGAGTTTGCATTCCATTAGGTCATGGATTCACTGATGGTAGGGTTTACTTCAATTTTCCCTCATGATCTGTACTTGCTGATTCTCTTCCATATATTTCAGTCATGGCTCATGTTCCCTTTGCAATTCATTTCATTAGGTCTTAGGGTTTGGTATCATTAGGTTTTAGGTTCCCACCATGGTCAAATCCAATAATTACATGTCAATAATTATCAACAAGGACATGAGGAGGCCAATAATGATAAGAAAAGCCATAATTTATCATTTTGAAAGCCTAATGTGGTTCTCACCTCAAAACTTGTTTTCAGGTGAAAACAAGGTATTTTGTTTTTATCTCCATTAATGATGTAATTTTATTTTTCATATGTAATATTGGTTCCCAGCTGCTCCTACACATCTTGTGATGTTTCCAAGCACCTGCCACTGCAAAAAATCAGGGTATCATGAGCACAAATCCACCTGCAAAAGCAAAAGAGAAACAAACACTAAAACCCTAAATTCCTCTCCCACTGAGCTAGGGTTGGCTATGGGAGCAGAGATATCTGAGAAGAGGAAGAATAAGGGATATCAGAAGGTATGAGGCCATTTAATATCATCAAACATCATTTCTCCATCATTTGTCAAGAAGTCATTCCAAGGAACAAGCCATTCACCACACATAAGGGCCGATTTTTCTTCAAACTATGTTCTAGACCAAACAGAGATTAATTTGACAAAAGTGAGAGAGGTTTTTGTCCATCATAGACCCAAATAAACCTCCTTCATTTTATACACAGGTGTCATGGTTTTAGAGAAATTTTAAAAATACAACCGCTACAAGAGAGTTGTTGCACTTCTGGAGTGACCTTGGGAAAATCAATTTTTCTCCTAGATGGAATGCCTAAATGACTTGCTTGATGAGTCAAATGATAACTAGACACGGAGATATTTCCAATGAGATATCATTAGTTCAATTTGGAGTTTAGGAAGACGTTCAAACATTGACTGAAACAGCACTCTACATTTTGGCAGCCTCATTCTGCACATTTTGACCAATCTTGGGAGATTGGACTTTTGACAGGGCAAATGAACTCCAAATTGAAAAGTTCAAGATGTTATAGAAATTAGACTCAACAAGATTTCAAAAGTGCTACCCCACACCTAATTTTTACATTAGAAAGGCAGTCAAAAGTCGTCCTGAAGTGGCATTGCACTTAGGGAGTTTTTTGCCAGTGTATTTTTGAACAGGCACTGCGCTTCGGCCAGCCAACCAAAAAATGCTCCCAAACTTCAATTTTATGTCAAATATCCTCTAGTTCCACACTTGGCAAGTAAATATTATTCCTCCTTGCAATTTAGTTTGCATATGTAAAGATTTTCATAAGTTTCCACTCTCTATATAAAACCCTAACTTTCTTTATAAAACCCTAGTTCTTTGGTTTTCCCCACCACTCACCTTATAACTAAACCCTTATCCCCACCACTATTATCACATTCTACCACTCATTTATCACTCCCTTGACTCCCTCCTTCTTATGTTTTTCCCATAGCTTCACTCACACCCATTCCTCCAAGCCATTGCACATACCATTCATCCCATACATTGTCAAAACTATGCAAACTAAGAGATTTAACTAAAACATGGAAAGAGGAAGTGATTTTGAGTATGATGAAGATACAACCAGTGATAGTTCTGTGGAGAGACATAGGCAGAGAAAGCCTCACAAGGGAGGAAAAACCATAAGAGAAGAGCCCACCAGTTTAAGAGAATTGCAAGCTTGCACACTTGTAGTCTCTTGTTTCAGACACTAGCTGGAGTAACTTTCACAATATCACCATCTATTATTTCAGAGGGCCAACAGAGATAACCAAATGATGAGGCACATGGCCTATCACTATAGGACACAGAACAAAATTTGCAACATGAGAATGAAAAGGATGAAAGCTAGGTTGAGGAGAGCCTTAGAGGGCAAGAAAGAGCAAGATAGACTCAAAATGTTGGCTGAAGCCTCTTTGACCAACCAAATCACTTGATAGTGGTGCTCCATGCCAAATTTGGGCAAATTTTGAGAAGTTTTTGTATTTTTGAAATTTTGAAATTCACAACACAGAAAATTTGTCTGGTGGCGTTGTGCTTTTTCCTGGGGCATCAGATGGAGAAAAGGTTAGAATTTTTGGATTTATAATTATTATTACATGCACCTTGGAAGGTTTCAGAAGGTTTAGAGCAAATCTGGTCCACCAAAAGGTCCAAAAACTACCAACAAATGACCTTTCTGCCTCTTTTTGGACACACAAAAGTAGTCTTTGGAGATTCAAGTTTTGAGGGGGAAAATGGCCTCCAAATTCAAAACTTCTAAGTGTTCCAGAAACTAGACTTGAAGCCCTTTCCAATGAGCTATCATGGGCTCAATTTGGCTAAGGGGAAGGCCTCCAAAATCAGGTGGAAAGTGGTGTTGCGCTTAGAGCCATTTTACTCAGGAAGCCAAAATTCGCCTGTTTTGAATAAGAATTTTCTTTCTCTCTCATCATTGATGATTTCACTAATTTAATTTATGACATGGCATGTAAATGTAATGTTAAAACAATGTTAGAGGGTAAATTCATTAGTTATATGTGGTTTTGAGGCAAATGATTCAGTTTCCCGTCTTTTAGAGGCAAGTTGTTTGACTGCCTATATTCCAGTTCTTTGTTGGGAAATGGTTGAAAGAGCCCCTCTTCTCATGGATTCGACCCTTGAAGGTCAAGGTGAATAGTTTAGATGTCTATATTATGTGTTTTCTTTCTCATTTGCAAAGTTTGGACTCACTTGGATGCTCTGAGCTTGATTGTACACCATTGTAAGCAGTTTGGCAAGGAAATTAATAGGAATTGCAGCTATTTTTATGGGATCGTTGTGGTATGGTGTTTTAGCATAGTTGCTTCTTTTGTTATCAGTTGTTTACATATTTTATGTATGCCATCATCTATTTCACTGCTTCTAATTGAATGATATCAAGATAGATAGGTAGAATCCATTGTTTGTAGTGCTCTACCTTGGGAAATCATTCAGCATTCTATGTTTTCTACTGTTTGAGAAGGATCCATGATTGCCACATGCCCTCCTTAGTTCCTCACCAGTCTTAGACACCTCAGCTCACTTAATTTAAAATGCTAAATCCTATACCTACCTTTCCCCATAGAACACCCTACATTTTGACCTAATTTCCCATACCTAAACTGCCCAGCTCCATCTGATCTAGCAAACACCAAAAAATTCAATCAAAACCTTTCAAGCTACTATACCTGGCAAAAAATATTGTTCCTGATCCAGTCATCTTGACTAAGATCCATAAGGAGAGAGCCCTCTCTCGGCCTGGTAGGGCTAGCTACCAGGTTAAGCATGGTTTGTGGTTACCCTAGGATTTCCTCCCTTCAGCGTGAGGTCAATCTAGGTGATAACATAGTGGCAACCATATTGGGGATGTAGTTTTATGTTTCTCAGCAAAATGTATCAAGTTCAGATCTGATTGTTGATGGTGGACAATGATCAGACACCGAAAGGCTGAAATCATTCACCTGGCGACTCCAAATCAATTTCGAGATCAGATCCAAGGACTCCACTGGAGGATGAACCCGACTAGCAAAAACATGAAAGGAAAATATGGAAAGCTCAAGTATTCAAGTTGGAATTTCATTTAAGACATTATGTTCTTTGCTATAAATTATTTCTTCTCTTTTCCCGAGAATGTAAAGAAGGCTTTACAAAGTATATTGTATTTGAGAAAAGATACTAGACCCACATTTGATTCCTTCCCTTTGAAGATTGTGAATACAAAACATTCGCATGCCTTTGATCTTGATCAAGACCCTTTTTTTGAATTTTATGATGATTTTCTTCAAAGTGATGAGCCTCAAGAGACCAAGACTTATTCTACACCTTCTGTAAATATTCCTATACCTTGTAAAATTCCAGATAGATACAAGCCTCTGATTTTACCTCTTATATACCATGCTTTCCCTAAAAATCATTACCTATATCTACCAAGATTTGATGGTGATTGTGACATACTACTAAGAGACATGTACTGAATTTTGAGTCTTTTCTTGACCTTTTTGAAGTTGATGAATAAGATGTCAGTATTAGGCTTTTTGCTCTTTCTTTGCAAGGAAAATTCAAGAGTAGGTTCAAAACCCTGCCTGATGCAATTATCTCAGATTTCCAGTAGTTCGTCAAAGTTTTCCTTGACAAGTGGGTGGTCAGACAAAACCCTTTCTTAATTCTAGAAGAGTATAACACGTTGAAAAGACAGCCAGGGGAGACAGTACAACAATTTTCTACTAGATTTAACCAAGTTTATTATTCGATGCCTGTTAATATAAGACCTCCTCCTAGATCCGCTCTCTTACACTACCCGGAAGCCTTTGATCCAGAAATGGAGTTTCAGCTGAGGGAACAAAACATTGCAACACTTGAAGAGACGCAGAACAGCGCAGTAGATGCAGAGGCTAATCCACTGATCAGAAGGGCAAAGTTGAAGGAAGAAAAGATGAAGAATATAGATCCAGAGGAATCGACATCTTTAGAGGTAAAGCTAGACATTTTGGTAAGTACAGTGGAAGAGATGATGCAAAGGATCACCACAAGGAATGAGTATGATGTTCAAGACCATGGCTCGTTGATTGAAGAAGAACAAGTGGATGATCCAAAACATTTTCTTTCTTATCCCAGTTGTCATAGATCTGATAATGATTGTTTTATAGATCATCTTGGAGAAGAGAGATATGTTGATATGATATGTATGCTTGATGATGTGTTTTATACTGATGATTTGCCTCAGTTTGATCAGTATGATGATGATTATGTTATCCAAATAGAAGCTAGTCTTGTAGACAAATCAACAGTTGGTTTGTGGAAGGAGGAAGTTCACTTTCAACAGCTCAAATACAGTGATCAACCGATGCATACCAGCTATGGAAGTGAGGAGGAAAGTGTAGCACATGTTGAAGTAAGTGAAGGATATTTGCCTTTTTGTTTTTCTTCGTTTCAGTTCATCAGAGAGAACTTTCATGCAATGAGAAATCAACTGTCGACAAGTTTTGATCTGGACCATCTTGAGGGCAATGAAATCCTTGTTCAAGACTTCTCATATCTAGATTTGCAGCCCCTGAATTCCATTGATTGTCAAGTTGTAGATGAAGACTTGAAAGCTAGAACATATGATCAAATGATGCAAGATGATTCTGTACCATTATGTTTTGAATCATTTCAATTTTTGAAAGGAATTTTGCATAATATATCTTCAAATGAGCAGCCTATCGAAAATCATGCAATCTCATTAGAACCAATAAAGAATGGGTTCCAACAGTCTTTTCAAGTTTTTCACAATCCAATAGTTGATGTGTTGGATGATATTTGTAGTCAAAGTCCTTCTCCATTAGCTAACTACGAGCTTAAAAAAAATATCGATACAAACTAGATCAGCAGCCGATTTCTTTGTCATTTTTAGCAGGAGTCTCGTCACAAAGCTTAGATGAAAGTTTGCATTCATGGTATGAGGAGATGCAAAGTAATCAATTGGATGAGCTAAGTCCCAATGCACATGAATTTCAAGATCCTTATGCAGTGTTTTTGGAATCAGATAGAGATTCCATATTATTCAATTTGGGAAAATTTGGATCTTTTTACAAGTTTTCATGGGAGTTGCCTTTCAGTAGTTCTCTCTTGTAGTTCATAAGCAAGCGCTTGCGGAGAATTCAAATAGTAGCTAGAATACTTACTTGGTTGCATTGGTTGTTTCATTTCACTTGATCAGGTGATGAATGGAACAATTAGAGTAGGTTTTATTGAATAAGCTCCATTTTCAGCATCTTTTCCAGTTTGTCAGTTGTGTTTTAGTATCGAGTCAGTTTTTAGTTGAGTAAAAGTCAGTTTGTGTCGTCAAGTCGTCAGTTTTCAATCATGCATTTCAGTTTGAGTTTTTGACTCCATGCCCAATGGATAAGGCTACTTGGTCTACGGTTTTCTTGGCACCTCCAAGGAGCTACCATCCCCATTGGAGCCAATGTTAGTCTCAGTGTTTCACACTGCCATCAGTGATCAAAATCTGCTCTTTTTCATTTCATAGTAGGAGTCCCATACTGATGAGTTTGCATTCCATTAGGTCATGGATTCGTTGATGGTAGGGTTTACTTCAATTTTCCCTCAAGATTTGTACCTGTTGATCCTCTTCCATATATTTCAGTCATGGCTCATGTTCCCTTTGCAATTCATTTCATTAGGTCTTAGGGTTTGGTCTCATTAGGTTTTAGGGTCTCACCATGGTCAAATCCAATAATTGCATGCCAATAACGATCAGCAAGGACATGAGGAGGCCAATAATGATGTAATTTTATGTTTTCATATGTAATATTGGTTCCTAGCTGCTCCTAAAAATTATGTGATGTTGCCAAGCACCTGCCACTACAAAAAATCAGGTTATCATGAGCACAAATCCACCTGCAAAAGAAAAAGAGAAACAAGCACTAAAACCCTAAATTCCTCTCCCACTGAGCTAGGGTTGGCTACGGGAGCAAAGATATCTGAGAAGAGGAGGCATAATGGATATCAGAAGGTATGAGGCCATTTCATATCATCAAACATCAGGTCTCCATCATTTGTCAAGAAGTCGTTCCAAGGAACAAGCCATTCACCACACATAAGGGTTGATTTTTCTTCAAACTATGTTATAGACCCAACGGAGATGAATTTGAGAAAAGTTAGAGAGTTTTTTGTCCATCATAGACCTAAGAAGAAAAACCTCCTTCATTTTGTACACAGGTGTGATGGTTTTAGAGCAATGTCAAAAATACAGCCGCTACAAGTGAGTTGTTGCACTTCTAGAGTTACCTTGGGAAAATCAATTTTTCTCCTAGATAGAATAACTAAATGACTTTCTTGATGAGTCAAATGATAACTAGACACATAGATATTTCCAATGAGTTACCATGAGCTCAATTTGGAGTTCAGGAAGACCTCCAAACATTGACTGAAACAACACTCTACATTTTGGTAGCCTCATTCTGCACATTTTTACCAGTCTTGGGAGATTGGATTTTTGACACGGAAAATGAACTCCAAATTGAAAAATTCAAGATGTTCTAGAAATTTTACTTGACAAGCTTTCAAATGCGCTATCCCATGCCCAATTTGGACATCGACAAGGTAGTCAAAAGTCATCCTGAAGTGGCGTTCTACTTAGGGCAAGGCGCTGCGCTTAGGGAGTTTTTTGCCAGTGTATTTTTGAACGGGCACTACGTTTAGGGAACAGCACTGCGCTCCTGGGTAGTGGCGCTACACTTCGGCTAGCCAACCAAAAAACGCTCCCAAACTTCAAATTTATGTCAAATCTCCTCCAATTCCACACTTGGCAAGTAAATACTATTCCTCTCGTTGCAATTTAGTTTGCATATGTAAAGATTTTCATAAGTTTCCACTCTCTATATAAAACCCTAACTTTCACTATAAAACCCTAGTTCTTTGGTTTTCCCCACCACTCACCTTATAACTAATCCCTTATCCCCACCATTGTTATCACATTCTACCACTCATTTATCACTCCCTTAACCCCTCCTTCTTATGTTTTGCTCATAGCATCACTCACACCTATTTCTTCAAGCCATTGCACATACCATTCATCCCATACATTGTCAAAATTGTGCAAAATAAGAGAGTAAACTAAAAAATGGACAGAGGAAGTGATTTTGAGTATGATGAAGAGACAACCATTGATAGTTCTGTGGAGAGACATAGGCAGAGAAAGCCTCACAAGGGAGGAAAAATCATAAGAGAAGAGCCCACCAGTTTAAGAGAATTGCAAGCTTTCCCACTTGCAGTCTCTTGTTTCAAACACTGGTTGGAGTAACTTTCACAATATCACCATGTATTATTTCAGAGGGCCAACAAAGATAACCAAATGATGAGGCACATGGCCTATCACTACAGGACACGGAACAAAATTTGCAACATGAGAATGAAGAGGATGAAAGCTAGGTTGAGGAGAGCCTTAGAGGGCAAGAAAGAGCAAGATAGACTTAAAAATGTTGGCTGAAGCCTCTTTGGCCAACCAAAGCACTTGATGGTGGTGCTCCATGCCAAATTTGGGCAAATTTTGAGAAGTTTTTGTATTTTTGAAATTTTGAAATTCACAACACAGAAAATTTATCCAGAAGTGTAGCGCCATCGGTGCTGCACTTTTTCCTGGGGCATCAAATGGAGAAAAGGTTGGAATTTTTAGATTCAGAGTGATGAGGACATGCACCCTGGAAAGTTTCAGAAGTTTTAGAGAAAATCTGGTCCACCAAAAGGTCTAAAAACTACCAAAAATGACCTTTCTGCCTCTTTTTGGACACACAGAAGCAGTCTTGGGAGATTCAAGTTTTTTGGGGCAAATGACCTCCAAATTCAAAAATTCTAAGTGTTCCAGAAACTAAACTTGAAGACCTTCCCAATGCGCTATCATGGGCTCAATTTGGTTAAAGGGAAGGCCTCCAAAATTAGACGGAAAGTGGCATTGCGCTTAGGACCAGTGGAGTTGCGCTTAGAGCCATTTTACTCAGGAAGCCAAAATTCGCCTGTTTTGAATATGAATTTGATTTCTCTCCCCTCATTGATGATTTCACTGATGTAATTGATGACATGGCATGTAAATGTAATGGTAAAACAGTGTTAGAGGGTAGATTCATTAGTTAGAGGTGGTTTTGAGGCAAATGAATCAATTTCTCCTCTTTTAGAGGTAAGTTGTTTGACTGCCTATATTCCAGTTCTTTGTTGGGAAATGGTTGAAATAGCCCCTCTTCTCATGGATTCGACCCTTGAAGGTTAGGTTGAGTAGTTTAGATGTCTATATTATGTGTTTTCTTTCTCATTTGCAAAGGTTGGACTCACTTGGATGCTCTGAGCTTGATTGTACACCATTATAAGCAGTTTGGCAAGGAAATTAATAGGAATTGCAGCTATTTTTATGGGATCGCTGTGGTATGGTGTTTTAGCATATTTTCTTCTTTTGTTATCAATTGTTTACATATTTTATGTATTCCATCATCTATTTCACTGCTTCTAATTGAATGATATCAAGATAGATAGGTAGAATCCATTGTTTGTAGTGGTCTACCTTGGTAAATCATTCAGTATTCTATGTTTTTTGTTGTTTGAGAAGGAACCATGATTGCCACATGCCCTCCTCAGCTCCTCACCGGTCTTAGACACCTCACCTCACTTAATTTCAAGTTCTAAATCCTATACCTACCTTACCCCATAGAATTCCCTGCATTCTGACCTAATTTCCCAGACCTAAACTTCCCAGCTCCATCTGATCCAGAAAACACCAAAAAATTCAATCAAAACCTTTTGAGCTACTATACCTAGCATAAAATATTTTTCCTGATTCAGTCATCTTGACTGAGATCCATAAGGAGAGAGCCCTCTCCCGGCCTGGTAGGGCTAGCTACCAGGTTAAGCATGGTTTGTGGTTACCTTAGAATTGTATCCCTTCAGCCTGAGGTCAATCTAGGTGATAACAATGCCCATCGAAAGCTTCCAATGTGTTCGGAGATTGGTTCAGTGCAGGGGAACCAATAGCCTTCCAGCACGTAGTTGACATGATGCAGGTAGAAGAACCTTCATGTATCACAGTGCGGTGGATGGTGTCACGCGGAAAGAGTCGTCAGTGCGGACACAACCGACCTTCCTAGAAGCCTAAGACTTTCTAATGACAAACAAGACAAATAAGAGCAATCCTTCCCTAAATATGCTTTTACAATATGAGAAATCAAGTGTTTAGATCCTACCTATAATCCAACGCTGTTGTAGTAGTCCAGCTTCGTTGATCCGGATGAGCTCCTCCTTCCCTTCGAAACCTGCATTCACTAACAATCAAACGATTAAATAGCACCTGAATATCACATAAAATAAAACATATTTAACATATAGACCAAGGAGTATATGAAACAACTCATAAATAACAAATTGTTGAGAAGAATGGACTAATTTGTATTAAAAGGTAACAAAAGGAACCATTACAACCTGAGCCTTGGTGTTGTGCAAGCTCCTCCCAGGGTCCACAAGAGTTCTCCCTTACTCTGATCAACTCACCCACCTCCCAATGGAAACAAGTAAAGATGGTAATCTCTCCTCACAAGCTTCTACAAGGAAGTCCTAATTCCAGCAGCATCTACCCTTAGGAATGTTCAGCTTTCAACCTCCCCTCCCTCTGGCCCAATACCTGTATTTATAGTGCTCTAGAGGAAGTTATTCAGGTCCACCATCAATGGGATAAGCCCCTCTTTGGATGGGATAGCTCCCCTCTTGATGGGATAAGTTCCTCTTAGGTAGGGATACATGAACCATCTGGAGGCGCTTCATACACGTCAAACAAGCTTCTAGAAGACTCTAGAAATGACCACAAGTAACTTTTTTGGAGTGAAACTTGTGCCTTTTGACCTTTACAGGAGTACGCACCCAGCCCTTTACATACAGAGCGTACAAGTACGCGGGTATTGTGAACTTGGAGTGCGTACACGCAGGTAAGGCTAAGAGAAACTGCGTACCAGAGATAATTGACTTTTAATGACTTTTCTCTCTTTCTTGAAGTTTGACATGAAGAGCAGAGGCATGAGACTTGCCAAGGAGGATAGTATGACAGTGGATGGAGCCATACTAACTGCAAATAGTCATGGTGACATTTTTTAGTGTAACAGATTGCCCCCTAAAGTGCGAAGCCTGTAGTAGATTAGGGTTTTTATGATCTAGGAAGGGTGAAGTACTTTATCATTTCAAGGAGTATCTTGCGGAGGACCCAGTCAGAACCTGCAAATATTCAACACAAAATACATATATAAGATGATATCATCGCTGAGGTAGGCATTCCCATACTCAGATTGAAAACTTTAACTAACAATCTAACTACTGCTCTGATACAAGAATGATTTTGCAGTACATCACAATCATAGACTTTTGTAGACACAGTATGGACACAGCCATCTGTTTATGATTATTCTACTGTATAATGAATACAAAACTCCTCGCAGCCTGGATGGTGGAAACTAGATCCAGGGTCTTCGTTTCTACTTCCCGAATTGGTACGATTCTATCCATGCGAATAAATGAGTTGATGTCGAGCATGGTAGAAACCACTTGATTACCAGTCAATGATGTAAACCGTTAACAAGTGTGAGAGAGACCACCAGTGATGTCAATGGTTCTCAAAGTACCCAGTACAATCCATGAAATGTGAATGAATGGGTTGATCTCGAACACGTCACGGAACCCTTCGATCGAAAGTCAATGATGTAAACTGTCGTCAAAGGCGAGAAACCTGCCATTGATGCATGCAGACTTCAAGGTACTGACGATTTCTAAGTCATCTTTCTAGATAATGTGCTGATGTCGATAGAAAGCGACCCGTTGCAGGCAAGCCCACAACACGAAATCATTGTTCAAGTTGAAGAAATGTTGTTGTAAGGACTGACTCAGGGATGGTCAAATGGATGACAAGTATTTTGCATATGAATGGTTTATTTGCAGAGACCTCTTGAACACATAACGACATGACAGATGGCTTGGTGACGATTGACCCAAAGTTAATACCCGGAAACGGTTGAAGACTTTCAAAGTGGTTTGGTCAACTTTAAGGCAAAGGATTTCCCAACCCAGGTGAATGAAAAGTGTCGTGTTCAAGAGCGGTGATAAGGTTCTTCTGTAACAAAGGATGACAAATAGGTTCATTCTTCTCTCTTTTCCCCCACCATTTCTGGCAAGTACCTCTTTATTTTTTACAAGCTTGAGGAGGATAACATATGCTTGATTATAAGCTCATCCTTCGGATGAGTCCAACTTAGTTTAGATTCGGACCCTAAGAAGGAGTGGTCCGTTCCTGTTTGTAATTGAACAGGTCCTTTACTGTGAAATTTTAACGAGTCCAGTATAGGAGAAACTCGGCGTTTTTCATTTTTAAAGAGTCTGAAAAAACTAAAGAAGACTCCAAGGTGAACTTTTTCGTAAATTTGTGTCTCCCAAGCCCGAAAAAGTATAAAATAATACCTGAGAGAACCGCTTGATCTTGCGACCAAGGAGTACTTTCATGATTAATGCCTTTGACCTAAAAAGTAAAAAGCGATCAGAGGCATGTCGTTTTATTTCCAGTATCGAATTTGAAACGACAAAAATCCGGCAATCTTTTCGTGTTTTTACGGTCAGAAAAGGGTTGTAAGAGGACCGTCTTTTAATTCCGTTTTAACGAGTGTAAAAGAAACGCTCGGCAATCTTTTCATGTTTTAGGAGTCAGAAAAGGGCTTAAAAGATGACTCTGATGTCTTGGTTCGTGAAAAATGATGATTTTACCCTAAAGTCCTTTTGTCCTGCACAAAAACAACACATTACTCATACCTGTTTAAGATGGGCAAAAATACATTGAAAAATATCTTTTCATGGTAAAAAACAAACAAACTTAGCATTCATTCATCCAAAAAACCTATAAAAAGACTTTTTACCATGTCATTTTTACCATTTTACTGTTGAGGTTGAGAAAAGGGCTTTTGACAAGAAACTTCCCGTGGACTTTGCGGAGAATCCGACCATCAGAATCGAGCGCCGTCTCTTTCAGGTATTTCACAACATCCTCCTCTTCAATTTCATCCGTTTAGAATTTCATTTCAAGTTTTAGTTTGATTTTTTGGAGGGATTAGGGTTTTAAAATCCGCCTTTCGGGGGTACCCCGACTTTTTCGTATATAGGAAAAAGGTCGGAGTACGCAGCCCACCTTCAAGACAGCTGCGTACCGCCGCTCTGTTTTCTGAACGCGGGGTGCGTACTCCGCGCAAAGTGGATTTTGAAACCCCAAACACAAAAATCAACCATCAAAATTTTATTTTATGAATTCTAATTAATGTTTTTTGGTGTGTAGATTGCCCACCATGCTAGATTGGCGTGAAAGAGAACACGAAGATGTCGTTTTGGCCGCAATAGGTCATCAACCTTCCATTGATGCTTTAAAGGCATGCGGTCTCTACAAGTACTGGGCCATACCTGGCATGAGGGCCCAGGTGCCATTCTTAGAGTGGCTGGTTGAAAGGTGGAACATTCAGGATCAATGTTTTTACATCGGAGAACACCAGCTCGAGATAGAGTCCTCCGACATATACTTTCTCACTGGCTTGCCTAACAGGGGCGAGCAACTCTCTCTATTCGGGACTAGGCTGGGTGGCCAATCCCTTGCTAGTCTCCGGCTAGAGTGGTGCAACAATCAAAACCAGGATAAGGGGATAGAAATCAAATACATATCCCGACCTGAACTTATGGTAATTGCCTTTACAGTTACCAGAATTTGCGGTGCTGCCGCTTTGCACATAGCCACTGGTTCCCAAATGCAGATGGCTATAGATTGCTTCCAAGGCACCATTTTCAACTGGTGCGATGCTGTGTTGGCCAATATGAAGGGCCAACTAACCAGGGCAAAGAACGGACAACTGAAGACTTTTGGATATGGGCCTTTAGTTGTGAGCTTTGCCCTAGAGAGAGTTCCAATGCTGATCCCCCAGCATCTTACAGTTCCAGTTGGGGCTCCTCGGGAGCCTAAGTTGACGAGATGGGTTGCGGTAATGGCCCGGCATCCTGATGAGGGAGCAGCAGTTGTTCGATTTCCTGATGGTTACTTTCACTGGCTGGAGGGCCAGGTCTTTGCGATTCAGGATTTTCCTTATGCCGGAATGGATTTTCGCAATGATCCGGACATGGTTCTTCCACAGGGAGAACAATGGGACGACAGAGGTATTTCATTTTTCACAAGTTTTTTTTTTTTTAAATTATCTATTTTTTTGTTTTTTATATATCGTCTCAAAACTGACAGCACAAATTTTCAAAATGCAGATGTAGGTCCACGGCGTCCAGCCAATCTCCGGGCTTTTGAGAGAAGAGTACCAGCTGTACCAGCACCGGCCCCACAGGATGCGGCCGCAGAGACCTTAGCCGAGCTGGAACAGGATCTAGAGCGTCTGACAGCGGGTATACTAGAGACCACTATAGATGACATTCCTATCCGACTTCAGCGCTACGTGGTCGCAGTCCCAGGACCTTCCAGGAGGTTCCTGTGTAGGGTAGCGCGGGCAGTGGTCTCGTATAGAGAGCACCACCAGTGATTGGCTAGTCACTTTTGTAGACACATGCGACATTTTTGGTTTTTTGTACTTATCATTTTTGCCGATCATAAGGTGTTTTTCAACCTATGATCGAAGACGATGTATATTTTTGACACACTCCTATCTATATATATCATTACTACCGGCTTATTTTGTTAAACATGTGTGATGAAATGTTTATAAATTTACATTTATGATTGTTGCAAATGTCTATTTAACATTCGAGATGCCATTGCATCTGCTAATGTATTTAAAGACCTTGGAATATGCTGATATTCAATGTAATCAAATTCACGTTCCAAGAGACGCACCCTCAAAAACAATCTTAATAACACTGGATTTCTAATGGCGTAGACTCTATTAAGCTGTAATACAACGAGTTCAGAATCTAACCTCACTATCAAACTCTGAATCCCAAATGAAATAGATTCAGATAATAGTTCAATCACTGCACTGTATTCTGCAATGTTGTTTGTTGTTTGACCGAGGCTCACCCCATGCATAGAAACTAACTCGTCAGAGGGCGAATAGATAACCCAAGCTGCGGAAGAGATATTCCGTGTACTACGCCAAGCACCATCAGCAAATCCAATGTACGTTTGGAGAGGCGTCGACATCTGCAATATCAAGAGTAAAACCAAGATAAGCCAGAACAACGACAAAAACACACTCTCTAAACTAAGCACACAGTCTAAACTAAGCAAACATACCAGCTAGAAAGAAAAATTAACCTAACTAGAACTAACTAAATCTCCATACCCACCATTTAAGCATAATACCTCTTTAGGTAAAGTCCATTTCTGGGCTTACCCAAAGAGTCCCCATCAAAATCTACCAGCTCATAGGCCCCTTTTGCTAGCTTTCGCTTGACAATGTAGGGCCCATGCCACATGGGAAAGAATTTTCCAGCACCTAATTTATTGTTAGCTTGATCATATAATAGCACTAGGTCTCCTTCTGAAAAATTACGAGGGGTCACGTTACAATCATACTGAGCTTTCATCCTTTTTGCGTGAGTCTCGATTGCCAAAGCAGCGTCACGTCGAGTCTCATCTAATTTAGCTAAGTATAACAGACGCTTCTCCTCTTCGGAAGTAGCTGGAAGTAATCCGATAGCCATTTGAAGTGATGGGATTTCGCATTCAATGGGCAACACTACTTCAAAACCATAAACTAGCTGGAAAGGAGTGAACCCTGTTGATGTTTTTACTGAGGTTCGGTACGCCCAAAGTGCTGAAAATAACATGTTATGCCAATTCGACCGATGAATACCAATGATTCGTCGGATCATGATAACTAGAACTTTGTTGATGGATTCAACCAAACCGTTTGCTTGAGGATAATAAGGAGTAGAACTATCATGACGTAAACCAAGCTGGCTTGTAAGTTCTGTCATCATAATGTTTCGAAAATGGCGCCCATGGTCAGTGATTATCGCTTGTGGGACACCAAACCTAGTAATAATATGATTGAATACGAAAATTGCTGTTGTCTTGCCGCTTGCCTCGAATGTAGGCATCGCCTCGGCCCACTTAGTAAAATAATCAACCGCAAGGATGATATACGCATGCCCCCCGGCCGAGTGAGGGTTACATGTAATAAAATCGATACCCCATTTAGCAAAAGGACCAACGGCAATTATAGGGTGGAGAGGAGCAGGTGGTGCGCGCATCTTGCGATAAAACACTTGACAGTTGTGGCATTTCCGGACCGCAGTGATACAATCTTTAAACATGGACGGCCAGAAATAGCCAGCACGCAACACCTTCTGAGCTGTGGCATACCCAGACATATGACCGCCACATGCTCCGGAATGACAGTCATTCAAAACCCTTTCTGCCTCTTCATGAGTTAAGCAACGACGAAAAACCAAGTCCGCCCCACGACGATAAAGAGTATCTCCAATAATTCTGTATTGTTGGGACTAGAATCGAATTTTCCGGCGTTCCGACTTTGAAGCTTCGGGCCGAAAGGATTGGGTTTGGAGATAGACGATTATATCCCCATACCACGGATCTAAAGTGCTGATAAGAAACAGAGATTCGTCCGCAATGGGTTGCTCTGCCACAGTTTCCATGTCAGCACACGGGAAGTCACACATCAATTCCGCAAAAACTAAGGATTTCTTAGACTTGGACTTCTCGAACTCCAAATCGAACTCTTGCAGGATAACGATCCATTTGGAGTACTTGCCCCCTAGCAATTGTTTTGTCAAAATATAGATCATAGGGTTGCAATCCGAAATCACTGTAGTTTTACGGAGAAGAATGTAATGACGAAAACACTGGATAGCCTGAACAGCTGCCAGGGCTAATTTCTCCACATGCGAATATTTTAGCTCAGTGGGATTTAACGTCCTACTAAGATAATATATCACATGTTCCGTTCCGAATTCATCTTCCTGAACTAAGACCATTCCAATGGTGGAGTGGGAGGCGGCGAGATACAAAAAGTAGTCCTGGTTGTAGTTGGGAGGATGCAGCAACGGTGCATGGGTCAACGCGTGCTTAAGTGCATCAAAAGATTTCTGAGCTATCTCATCCCAAGAAAATTGAGCGTTTTGTTTCAACAACCGGGTGAAACCCTTTATAACCTCAGCGTAGTTAGGAATGAATCGACGTAAAAAGTTTGCTTTCCCCTGCAAACTTTGGAGTTGGCGCAAACTCGAAGGAGGAGGCAATTTGATGATAGCTTCGACCTCCGAGGGATCGATGCGGATACTGGCTTTTGAAACGACAAATCCTAGCAATCGTCCCACTTCTATGCAGAAGACACATTTGTGTGGGTTCAACCGAATTCGATAATGCCGACATCTCATAAAAATAGCGCGTAAGTGGACAAGGTGATCAGCTCGATGTAAAGAATGAGCAGGCAAATCATCGAGATACGGTTGCACAATGTGCTTGATGTCGTGAAACGCGTAAGACATTGCCCGTTGGAAAGTGGCTCCGGCATTCTTAAGTCCAAAAGGTAATTTGCAGTAAGCAAATGTCCCCCAAGGACAAATGAAAGCCGTTTTTGGTTGATCGGCAGGTAGAATATTGATTTGGTTGTAACCGGAAAAACCGTCCATAAAGGAAAATATTTCACTGCCGGCACAATCATCAATTATTTGATCGATATAGGGCATAGGATAGCTGTCTTTTGGACAAGCACGATTTATATCCCTATAGTCGATACATATTCTTATTGTTCCTTGTTTCTTGTTAACCGGAACAATATTCGATACCCAATCTGTTAACGGGATCGGATAAATGAAACCTGCTTTCAACAGCTTCTCGACTTCTGCTTTAATCGCAGCCGCTTTCCTAGGGTGTATCTGACGCAGACGTTGCCGAACGGGTTTAGCGTCCGGTTAGGTCTTGATTTCATGAACAACAATGGAGGGATCAATTCCTGACATTTCCTCATAGGACCAGGCAAACACGTCGCGGAATTCTTGAAATAGGACCTTGTATGTTTGAATTTTGTTATCTGTACACGAGGCACCTATATGAATGTTTTCAATAACTCCGGTTTTGACTGAAATGTCAATGGCAATAGTTTGGGAAATGTTTCCCAAATTCAACTCTGAATCAGGATGTTTCATGGGATTCTGAGCGTCCTTGACATATTCAGCTGTAAAAATTGATGAAAAATCATTTTCAAAGTCATCACCCTCAGGTAAAAACGAAGATCTATGATGAAGATCTTCCCATGGTAGATCGTCTACGCTTAGGATTTCGCGAAGTTGTTCGTCAGATGACATGACTTCAGGAAATGTTATCCGTTCTGAGGTTGATGTGAAAAGTGATTCCTCACGGACCACATTCATTTGGTCAAATTGGGTTGAACTGGAGTCGGAAAAAGACTGCACGGCCTCATAAGCAATTTCATATGGACTCAAAGGCATTGCATTACCGAATGAGTCTATCTCAGATTCAGATGGGACAATCCAAGGATCATCGTAAATAATAATGTCTGAAGTAATCATATGAATGGATGCGAATGAAGGGTCTGCATTGATCGAAGGAAAAGGAAAAGTTCCCAGTAAACCGGAATCTTTAACTAATCCTACACCAACATCCTTGTAAGGGATAGTCGTTTTACCGACATGCTGGATACTCTCTGAAGAGGCTAGGTCGGATGAAAATTAAGCCAGCTGGTCTATCGTCACGATCTTACCATTATGTGGAAACTTTATAACTCTGAAGACCGATGATACGACCGCTGTCATAGCGTAAGACCAACTGCGACCCAAAAGAAGGTTGTAGTCTAGAGGGGCATCAACCACCTCCACATCCAGACTAACGGTTTTTCCTTCAACCCCTATAGGTAAATCCTGTAGAATGCCAAACGGATGGAACCCATGGCCATCAAAGGCCTTAAGAATCGTCGGGGATTGGTTCAGTGAAGGAGAACCAAGCGATCTCCAACACTGAATCGACATAATACACGTAGAAGCTCCTTCATCAATTACAGTCCGATGAATAGGCCTGTTTTTTACTATCACTGGAATCTGGAAAGCCATCTGATGAGGGAGACGCGGTGTACTATTTTCTAGATCAAAGATTATCAGGTTCGGCTCCTGAATATCAACAACTCCTATAGCCGACAAGAGTAATTTTCGTTGTGCTGGGCATGATTGCAGCACTTCCAAAGCCGACATTGCTGAGGGTGAAACAGCTAAATCCTCAACAATGTTATAATTCTGAGCTGCTCTCGCATGTGGATTGAAAGCAGAATTTCGAAGTATACCCTTGGCGGGCGGTTTAATTACCAAGTCCGGGTTAGGTTTCTCGATCTATAGTGGATCGGAACCGGGAGCTGAGGTTGATGGATTAGAATGAGAAGATTATGCTTCTTTGCCATCAACAGGATTCTTACTACCATAATCTTGCGATCGAGTCACAATCCGTACATGAGACATCATCAATATGGGTTCTTCACTGGCACTCGAGGAAGAACCTATCATTTTACTCTCCTGCTTCGGAAATGGATCTTTCAAAACAGCAGGAGTTGGGGAACCTTTAACGATTTTCACAACCTCTGCCCGATGAGGGCAATCTCTTGTGAAATGATCTTCTTCACAAATTAAACAAGGATAGCGAGGTTTGCGCTTTTCGTCGTTAGATTCCGACTTCTCTTTTTTCTCCTTTGGAGCCTTGTCTGCTTTATCCTTCTTCTTGCATTTCTTCTTACCACCGTTTTTTGATTTGGCCGTAGATGACTCTACAGCGTGAATGTCGGCGGTCATTTCAGGAGAAGACTCTCATGTCGGGGAGTCTGGTAAGGTTATTATTGGAGAAGAATTCTTTGAGGATTTCTTCTTACTTTTAGTATTCACCGTACCAATCATGCCATCAGCAGCATGAGACCCCGAAGGAGCAGCAGCGATTTGATTCGACTTAGGAAGATCTGGGATCTTCTCGTGCAACGTACCCGACTGAGTGTAAACTAAGTCAAGGTACTGGGCTTGAGCAATGACTTGCTCCTCAGTAACTACTCCGGCCTTAGCTACATCTTCAGTAATCTTCGGTAATAATGATTTTACAAACCATTCAGCTAAGATTTGGTCCGGGATAAAAACTTTCACTAAATGTCTTCGACGTCTCCATTCGTGAATATGATCGGAAATATAAGTGGAGGTCGACTGTTTTAATGAAGTTAATAGCTCCGTGCCATTATCGTATCTGACCGGCAACTGAAAATGAGTTAGGAACGAGGTGGCTAAATGGTTAAAATTGTAAAAAGAGGCCCGTGGTAACTCAATGTACCACTTGGCCGCGAGACCAATGAGCGTACGCTGGAAAAGACATAAGCGGATCGAATCATCCGAGATAGAATTTGAAGCACACCAGAGGTGGTAAGTCATCACGTGATTGGACAGATCCTCTCCAGACTTACCTTCGAACTTGGGTATATCACTGGGCAACTTATTTGGCATTGGCGGCCAGAACGGAAGATATTGAATTGGATCGTTCGTTAGGCGCGTCAAGTCTGGTAAATCCAAAGTTGCAATAAACGGTAACTGCCGGTTAGGATCTCTAAAACTCTGGGTCACAAGACCAGTCCCAGGAGGAGGATATCCAGGATAACTTGGAACAGGAATCGCATTCGGGATATTATATCCTCCTGGAAAACCAGGATTAACCAGACCGTACTGGGGTTGCTGAGGTTGTTGATAAGTGTACCCAGGATACGGTTGATACAGGTAAACCGGTTGTTGGACAGCAGGACCGAGTTGGTACTGTCCCTGGTACTGTTGGTAGGTAAATTGAGGTTGACTTGTTACAACAGTACTTAAACCAGGCTGCCCTACAGGCATCTGGACCGTGGTTTGAATCGTAGATCCGGACAACGGTAAAGATGTCTGAGGAGTGGTTGCAGAGATAGTAGAAACCGGAGCTGTCGATACTCCAGAAGTAAGTGCGGTAGATGTTGCGGTAGTTGCAGCAGTCGTTTGAGATGGAGTACTAGGTGCAATTGGCGGCTGAGTAACTACCGAAGTTACAGAAGTTTGGACATTTGACTGGACAGGTTGCGGTTGCTGGGGTGAACCAGAAACTACGGGTTGTCCAGTTTGAGGTAACAACTGTATACTTCACTGCAACACCTGTTGACCGTGTGATGGATCCCACACTATCATTCCGGGGTATTGACCCGTAACAGGTTGAGGATACTGAGATCCATAACCGGATTGAGGATAGGACTGATAACTGAAAGGAACAGTTCCCATACCTTGAACATATGACTGACCTTGAGGTGGTTGATAACCTTAACTCGAGTATTGACCTTGAGGTTGATAACCTTGGGGTAAATACTGATACTCGGGTTGACCTTGACCTTGAGGTTGATACCCTTGAGGTAAATATTGATACTGAGGTTGACCCTGGGGTACATATTGAGGCTGGGGTTGACCTTGAGGCATGTATTGTACTATGGGTACATACTGGCCTTGAGGTTGCCCCCCAGACACAATTTGTGTACCTTGAGGTTGCCCCCCAGGCGTTAATTGAGGCTGCCCCCCAGGCGGTAATTGACCACCTTGAGGTTGAGAGACGGGAACTGAACCTGACATCATATAAATGTCCCCTACACCCAACGGTTTATTACCATTGTTTCCAGCTAATAACCCATGATCAATGGGTTGAGGAGATGCCCCCGCAAAGGTACCAGAAAGTGACTGATACCCGGTGGGAACAGAAGGACCGCCATGTAAGAAAGATTCAGGAGATTGAGTGAACACGGACGACTGACCAGACATATTTACAGGAGTATAAATACCTCCAGGTGGAAAAGGAGTACGAGGTGGAGAAAAACCTACCCCTGAGTTGTCTAAATAATTGGTTAACGAAAGGTACCAAGTAGTACTTCTAGGAGGACTGTAAAAGATAGATTCACGCTCCCTTAGATCAATAGTGGGTTGATCTTCAAGGATAGATACGCCTAATTCTTCCTCTGGAGCAAGTTCTTCAATAGCTATCAAACCAGTAGGAAGATTTTCGGTGATGACTCTTTCTACCCTAGGTGAATCTGGTACACTAGAAGTTGGAGTAACAGGTTCAGATATTTCAGGTTCTTCGCCTATATCACTAGTAGATGAAAAACTACCAGCAAGCTCAGAAACTTCAACTGCTTCAGGATTATAACCTGTTTCTAGACTTTGGTAATCTTGATGGACTACCAACGAAGACTCTCCTTCTTCTGGTGAACCTACTCTACTGCCACTAGGAGGAGTTACAAGGACCTTTAAACCTTCGTAATGACTTGGGACGTCTTGAGGAGGTTCACCCCGAAGTCTACGGGATTTCCTCAACAATTCGGCCACAGAAACAACCTCAGGAGACTTGCCCCGAAGTCTACGAGACTGTCTCGGTAATCCCGCCACGGTTAAAAACTTTTAACTACTGCACACGGAAACAAAGTAAAATCTCAAAGCAAACCACCTAAAGTCTCTAAAGAACCAAACAAATTTAAATCATACGCCTAAAGAATCTAGGGCATCAAACCAAGCACAAACAATAGCCTTCCAGACCGAAAACGCTAGTTGGAGATGAAACCCAACATCGTCGGATTCAGTACAGAAGTGGCGGGTGGAACAGTTACCCCGGCAACCTGCTTAATGAATAGACCGGCACAAGTTCCTCCACTTTAACCGTCTCGAGTGAAGTGAACCCCCTGGAAAATCCAAGTGAGTCTAGCTGACGTCTGCTCCAGGTACAGTGGGATCTTCCCTCCACCGTCACCTCGGTAGAATCCTAAAGATAATGGTCACTAAGGTTACCAACCGCAACAAATGCACCTGGGGGAACAGTCTACACTCCGACAGCACGCAAGGGCAGAGTATCAAGCTCAATCCCCTTGCCGGCTCCTTGACAATAATCCAAGGTTTACCGACAAGTGACCCCTGGCTCCTCGACAATGATTAATCCGAGGTTTACCGTTTGTAATACGTGCGTGTCTGGCGTCGTTCCCAACGAGGGAGGATTGATCCCCTCACTGGTTCGGACACAAGCTCGTGCTTCTCCTTTAAGAGGAGCTTTCCCAGAGTACAAATGAAACAATTGGATTTATTCTATCACAAGATAAGCTACTTGTTTGGTTTTGTTGTCTTGGAGAGTTAATTACTCTCCTACTCCAAGACACTAGCCTGATCTAAATTGGTGTTTCAGAGCCCTAGTAAATAAAAGTAACTAAGTTGATTTTACTTTAAGCGTTAATTTTATGGTTTTTCTTAAAGACAAAAAGGTAGTGGAGATGAAACTGGTGGTGTGTAGACTCGACTCGCAACCACTACAAAGATGCACCTAAGATGATTTACGCTACTTTTCTTTTTCAATGAATCTCCTAACTAAGAGAATTGGAAAATGCAAATTTTATAGAAAACAACTTTCTTAGTAAAGACAATCAAAGAAACAATTCTCTTTATCTTTTCAGAACACACAACTCATGACCACTAATTACTCTACGAAATTTCCTTTTTCTCCCAAAAGTCTACAAATGCTACCAAAGCAAACTTTTTTCCAAAAGAATTTTTTGTGTTTTTCCTAGATTAATAAAGCATATAAAACTATCTTATCAAGTCAAATTTAACAAATCTAATACAATCAAATCAAATTCACTCAAAAGCAAATTAAAAGTAAATTTACCTAAAAGAAAAAAATAACGAGGACAAAAGCCTACAAGGATAATTCCTGGATGTTTTACTCAGTCTATATGCAACTAAGGATCAGTTCATGCAGAATCATAAACTAACCAAAAAACAAAATCGAAATCTTTTTGTTCTTTTTTCTCAAGAATGGAATTCAAGGTTTTAACAAACAAACTTTTCGAGATTTGCAAAGAGAAGACACAAAGGTAGGTCTCTCATAAGGGTGACTTCTACGACAGGCCCGACTCTTAAGAGGACTGACCAAAACCAAGGAGATCCAAAGTTTGACAACCTCTAACACCAAAGTCACTACAGGACCAGTTAAAAATCGAACCCTAAGGCAAAATCCCTATGAATTCCACCAAAACCCTCGACACTAACAGGACAAGTTCAGGTGAAGATCTCTGACAGTAAACTAATGGATCTGGGCAGTAAAAACAAAGTAAAAACAAAATCTAAAGAGCAAAAGAGGAAAAATGGAATTTTCTCAAATTTGACAGGGGTACGCAGGTGATCTGTTGGCACAGGCGCGAGTACGCCCTGTGCACAAAGACGCAGTGCGTACAAGTACGCACTATGTCAAACTCAGAGACTGCGTACTTCTGGCAAAACTAAGAAAAATAAAAATCTAAATGGACTCTAAGCTAACCCACCCAAATACACAGTTAGACAGTCAAAAATCAGAAAACAAGCGATTTTTCTCAGACCAAAATATCAAATCAAAAAGAACTCAAACACATTCATGGATTCCCCAGCGGAGTCGCCATTTTGTCACGCGGAAAGAGTCGTTAGTGCAGACACAACCGACCTTCCTAGAAGCCTAAGACTTTCTAATGACAAACAAGACAAATAAGAGCAATCCTTCCCTAAATATGCTTTTACAATATGAGAAATCAAGTGTTTAGATCCTACCTATAATCCAACGCTGTTGTAGTAGTCCAGCTTCGTTGATCCGGATGAGCTCCTCCTTCCCTTCGAAACCTGCATTCACTAACAATCAAACGATTAAATAGCACCTGAATATCACATAAAATAAAACATATTTAACATATAGACCAAGGAGTATATGAAACAACTCATAAATAACAAATTGTTGAGAAGAATGGACTAATTTGTATTAAAAGGTAACAAAAGGAACCATTACAACCTGAGCCTTGGTGTTGTGCAAGCTCCTCCCAGGGTCCACAAGAGTTCTCCCTTACTATGATCAGCTCACCCACCTCCCAATGGAAACAAGTAAAGATGGTAATCTCTCCTCACAAGCTTCTACAAGGAAGTCCTAATTCCAGCAGCATCTACCCTTAGGAATGTTCAGCTTTCAACCTCCCCTCCCTCTGGCCCAATGTCTGTATTTATAGTGCTCTAGAGGAAGTTATTCAAGTCCACCATCAATGGGATAAGCCCCTCTTTGGATGGGATAGCTCCCCTCTTGATGGGATAAGTTCCTCTTAGGTAGGGATACATGAACCATCTGGAGGCGCTTCATACACGTCAAACAAGCTTCTAGAAGACTCTAGAAATGACCACAAGTAACTTTTTTGGAGTGAAACTTGCGCCTTTTGACCTTTACAGGAGTACGCACCCACCCCTTTACATACAGAGCGTACAAGTACGCGGGTATTGTGAACTTGGAGTGCGTACACGCAGGTAAGGCTAAGAGAAACTGCGTACCAGAGATAATTGACTTTTAATGACTTTTCTCTCTTTCTTGAAGTTTGACATGAAGAGCAGAGGCATGAGACTTGCCAAGGAGGATAGTATGACAGTGGATGGAGCCATACTAACTGCAAATAGTCATGGTGACATTTTTTAGTGTAACAGATGGTCTTTTCATTAATGATTACCTAAATAAGAAAGTCGATCTAATGAGGGAGTCTCAGAACATGGTTATCTATATCGAAACAGATCAAATTAGAATTGATGGGATTGAAGCCCCCAATAGCTGACAGCAAAGATTTCTGCTGTGATGGGCAGCTTTGGAGTACCTCGAGAGCCAACATAGCTGACGGTGCCTGATCTAAATCTTCAACAATATTGTAATGCTGAGCGGCTTGGGCATTGGTATTGTATGAGGATTTCCTTAGCACACCTTGAGAGGGTGGCCGTGGAGTGGAATCAAGGTTAGGGTGTTCGATTTTCAGAGGGCCAGAACTCGAGGTATAAGAATCTGATGGAACTTATTTTTCTTTCCCTGCTATGGGAGCTGGAGTTTGATAATCCTTCGATCAGGTAGCCACATTAATGGGCATGCTCATCATAAACACTTGAGATCTAGAGGAAGCAGATTGGGGTTGGTCTACCATTTAAGTCTGTTGAGATGGAAAGGGCTCTTTGAGTACAACAGGGATCCCCTTGAGCAATTGACTAACTTCCGATCGTCATGGACAATCCTTAGTATAGTGATCCTCCTCGCAAATGAGGCAAGGATACTTAGGTTTCCATTGCGATGATTCACCAGAAGACAATTTGGGAGGACCCTGTTTCGGGGCATCGACTTTAACCTTGCCTTTGCCTTTCTTTTTTCTGTTCGAGGATTTTTTTGCTGTGGTAGACTGGACAGTGTGGACGTCTGAGGTTTTACCAGGACCTGGAGGGTTCTAAGATGAACTGTTGGGAGCAGTATTCGAGACTGACTTCTGTTTGGAAGAAGTTTTGGCAGGGGCCTACGATACTGAACCAATAATTCCATCAATGGGAGGGACAATGGGTGACTTCGATGTTGCGGGATTGGATGATGGTCGCGGAGCATTGGGTAATAATTCATATAAGGTTCCAAACTAAGAGTAAACTAGGTCCAAGTACTGGGCGTGAGCGATGGCTTGCTCTTCAATGACGCATTTACCCATATCTATATCGTGAGCAATTGGGGCTACGAACAATTTGGTAAACCATTCGGTGAGCAACTGATCAGCTATTTCGAACTTGATCGGTAGACGTCTACATCTCCATTCATGGATGTGATTAGAGATGTGTGTCACAGTTTTCTAGTCAATTTAACGTCTTAAATTGCTCTACATAAATTATCAATCCGGGTATCGTAAACTGATGAAGTGTGGTGCACCATATGTGCTTAGTTAACCTTTTTCTTACTTCGTTGTTTTATAGTTTATGTTGTTTTTGGGGTTTTGTTCTTGTTGGTTTCCTAAAGTGTTTAATGCAAATGGAAATCCTATTATAAGGTCTTAAGAATACTTTTAAAGGTCAAGTATGGATAGAGATTTCAAAACAAGATTTATGTCCCTAACGGTAACTTCCAAAACTTAGCACTTCAAAAGATCTCAAAACATGCTATTGATCAAATCAATACTTGAACAAAAGTGTAAATATGCAGCTACTTAAATCAAATAAATGTTGAAATATTGATAATGAAATCACTATCTCTGCTTCTTATCTAAATACAGAAATAAAAGTTAAGCTATTGCACTCAAACAAATCAAAAACTTCAAACTAATAAAAGTAAAATCAAATCACATCATTCATAGTCCGATAGCTCGCCAGGTAGTCTAAGCTATGGCTTTAGGAGATAACGTCAATGATATGAGCAGTTTGATATCTAATTGCAGAAAAGTAAAACTAAAATAAAATCACATCATTCATAGTCCAATACCTCGCCAGGTAGTCTAAGCTATGGCTTTCGGAGATAATGTCAATGATATGAGAAAGTTGATATCTAATTGCAGAAAAGTAAAACTAAAATCAAATCACATCATTCATAGTCTGATACCTCGCCAGGTAGTCTAAGCTATGGCTTTCGGAGATAACGTCAATGATATGAGCAAGTTGATATCTAATCGCAGAAAAGTAAAACTAAAATCAAATCACATCATTCATAGTCCGATACCTCGCCAGGTAGTCTAAGCTATGGCTTTCGGAGATAACTTCAATGATATGAGCAAGTTGATATCTAATCGCAGAAAAGTAAAACTAAAATCAAATCACATCATTCATAGTCCGATACCTTGCTAGGTAGTCTAAGCTATGGCTTTCGGAGATAACGTCAATGATATGATCAAGTTGATATCTAATTGCAAAAAAGTAAAACTAAAATCAAATCTCATCATTCATAGTCCGCTACCTCACCAGGTAGTCTAAGCTATGGCTTTCGGAGATAACGTCAATGATATGAGGAAGTTGATATCTAAGCTAACTAACAAAGCAAATAAATAAGACTGAAATCAAAGCATAACTGAAATTAAAAAGCTAAAAAAACAAAGTCAGCAGTAAAACTCATGTCACTATTTCATGCAAAAACATGTAAAGAAAAACTAATCTACAATCAACCAGTTGAACACACTTACATGAATTAAAATAGCATGAATGAAAAATCTAATCTATCAAACTTGAAAGCAATCAAATGACATAATGAAATCAAAGCAAAATTACAAAATAAAATCTACTCTACCTTACATTCTAATGTGCTCCATAACATCTACTTCACATCTCCTTCCATGTTGAGAACATCAAATATTTATTCAAATTCTTCAAAATTACAAAGTACAACAAAGTTCTCCAAAACTTTCCAAAGCCATCTCACAAGCTAACAAGCTAAGACTAACAAATAAAGGAGAGAGATATCCTATTTATACAAAAAGATGAGAAGCCATCTCATTAACGAGAGTCCATGAATCTCTCCCTCTACCTCTAGAGTCCTAATCAAAATAGGAACTAATAAGACACATGTCTTCTTAGAGTTTCAATACAATCAGGAGATGTGACATATATCCTCATGATCCCATGATTCTCTCCACTCAAATTCGAATTTGGACTTAGAGTGCCACATAAGGGTCTTCTAGAAGCCTCCTTTTGACCTACACATGTCAACAATCTCAACCCACTTGTTAGGTATAAGCATATGCACATTATTTTCTAATTTTTAACCACAAATTCACTTAAAAGGCTTAGAATTGATAAATTTTGGAAAAACATAAATGTGGCCCAATGATAATGAAAGTTGGATGAATGTGGTGACATAGTAGTGAAATGGAGGTGATATAATGGACATAATAGTGAAAGTGTAATGGAAATGAATGACATTTTCAAGACCCAACAACAGTGTCTTGCTCAAGCGATGTGAGTAGATAGGTTCCTGTTTCATAATGAACCGACAGTTGAAAATACGTGAGGAAGGCCGCTAACGAATTGAAGTCATGAAAAGTAC
This sequence comes from Pinus tabuliformis, assembly GCA_031772625.1. Taxonomy (NCBI): domain Eukaryota; kingdom Viridiplantae; phylum Streptophyta; class Pinopsida; order Pinales; family Pinaceae; genus Pinus; species Pinus tabuliformis. Next base: position 736,232,498 of record CM062805.1, on the reverse strand, counting down.
TTCGAGGTAGCTTGATGTACCATTTTGTTGTGGCACCCGTAAGGGTTCGTTGGAAAAGATGAAGACGAATGGAATCATCCACGTATGAATTTGATGAGCACCAGAGGTGATATGTCATCACATGGGCTTGAGGATCTTTCTTAGCTTTCCCATTAAACTTGGGGCAATCACTTGGTATCTTGGACAGCACCGGAGGCCAGTACAGTGAATGAAGAATCGGATCATTCGTGAGACTTGATAGATCTGGAAACTCAATTGTAGCCAAAAAGGGTAATTGAGTGTTAAAAGGCATGGGAGGTGGATAAGCGGACCCATAAGGAGGAGACCATCCCTGTTGGTAAGGATTTTGATCCCACAGTGGGGGATTTTGGCCATATGGCATCTAAGGCTACCCCCGTTGTGGGTTACCTTGACCAAAGGGAGGATTCAAACTAGGAATACCTTGAAACTATCCATGCACAGGTTGTTGATAGGTAACATAGGGGTTAAAAGGTTGTTGAGCCTATTGACCTTGGACATGTGGGTATGGGACCTGTTGTCCTAGAACATAGGGTTGTTGGGTCTGTTGTCCCTGAACAAGAGGGTTCTAGACTTGCAGTCCTTGGGCATAACGTTGATACACTTGTTGCCCTTGGATGTAGGGTTTTTGTACCTAGTGCTCTTGTCTGGTAGGATTCTGAACCTGTTGGCCTTGGACAAGAGGATGCATTTGCTGCTGTAGGATTTGACCTTGAACATGTCTCTGTAAGGGTTGCCCTTGTTGATAGGTATACAAGGGTTGATGCTACCTAGGTTGGTTTTTCTAGCCTTGTGGCTGCAAAATTTGTCCCTGGGTTTGCAGAGATTGGCCCTGCGAGGGTATGCGTTGAGAGGTATGTAGAGTATATTGCATCTGTTGTTGCACATTTTGCTACAACTGTTGGAAGGACTGAACTTGCAGTTGTTGTAGGTGACCTTGTTACGGGATAATTTTTTCTTGTTGTTGCGTGGATAGCCCTTGCTACAACAAAGGTTGCCCTTGTTGTTGCAAAAGTTGTCCTTGTTGTTGCAAGGTTACTTGAACAGTGCCCGCGAAATTACCAAACTGAATCTGGCCGCAGCCAGGTTGGATGTACTTCCAAGACGGCATGGTGTAAGGTTGATTAACCAATCCTTGAGAACTGTATGGAACGTAAGGATTTTGGTATTGAACCTGAGCCCCATAAGGTTGTTGATACTGAACATTGTTCGATCCAGGTGGACCACCAAGATTCTGAACCTGTTGGTACTAGATATTTCTTGATCCAGTAGGATCAGCAGGGTTGTAAATATACCATAAGAGGGCTCGTTTATACCAAGCATGTGAGCTTGTGAGCCGCTCACATTAGTGGCACCTAACACCTAGAGACATTCAGATTCTGCTCCCTAGGCAGTGGCACAATCTAGCCACTAACTAACGGGACAGAAGAACTAGTAGAGACAATTTTTGAAACTGTCGGTTGTGATTGACACGTAACTGGGATTGATGGTAAAAGAGTGTTCAGGATGGTGGGTTGCACCGGGACTGAAGTAACAACTGGTTAGGAGGTCGTGTTCATGACGAACAAACCTGACGTAGGTTTGACACCTGATTCCCAAATAGAGTTATGGTAGAGTGATGAGGCACTTGGCGTGCCCGAAACTAAGTGCCCTAAAGACACATAGGCAGGTGGAAAGCTGGCAGAAATACCTTCTGAATAAGGGAAACCCTCGGGATGGAACTGCAACTACAATTCTTCTCCCTCAACAGTGTGTGGAGTTGAGACTTCGGACTCATCCGGAGAAGTGATTGGAGCATCGCCCTCGGGTTCCATGTCTGGAAACAAATGACGACGGATAGCCGAACGTGTACTAGGGGATAGTTCCAAAGGAACACCCAGTTGATCATACGAACTGTAAGGGCGTTGTGGTGATATCTCAACAACGTCAAACAGAGGGTTCGGAGGATAGATAACCAGTCCAAGCTGACCGTCAGTGGTCAGCGAGTTCTCTGGAGTTCGAACGGGATTATCCGGAGATTCCGGGTCAAGACCAGCAGATGACCCTGAATCGAAAGTAGGTGGAGGACGAGATGATAATGGTTGAACACTCAAAACAATTGCGAGTTCAACATTTTGGTCCTCAAATGGCTCTAATAACTCAGGAAGTGGATCCTCAGACAATCTTTCAGATGGAGGAGAGGAAGAGGAAACCGGTGAACTAGATGGTTCAACCATGATGACCTTGTCTTAGCTGACAAAACAAATAACTTCAAGGCTTTAAAAATTTCCTTTTAAGGGAACTCACGATTTGGTCAAAAAATCTAACAGGATGTTTTGGATCGTGGGCAATCAATTATTTAAGATGCATAAAAGACTGATGTTATTTCATTTTCAAAGAGTCGAGAAAGAAACAAAGATGACTCTATCACTTTCGATTGGAAACGAGATCAAAAGGATAAGTGCTCAAATGATATTTTAAGTTTAATGAGTCAAAAAGATCAAATGACTACTCTGGATGATCTAGGTAAACAGGATTACCAAGCAACCGTGAACTGCAGAATACCTCCTGGTGGACCAAGAAGTACGAGCAGGAAATCTCTCTGAATGTTGTGTTCGGTGTATCACGTTCGCAAGGCGACTGACTTGGCTTCATAAAGATAAAAGGATTGCATCCTAGTGGGGTCTCTCGTTATATACACGATGGTACGGGGAGCACAAATCCATGATAGCACTATCTAATGCGAAAGCTAATGACAGCTGCTAGGTTTACAGACACCGAAACACGTCTCTAGCCTAGACCTTCTAGATGTGATCGTTAATGTCAAATGTACCTTAAGTAAATTAAATTCATTTTATAGTTGATCTTGAGTTAAGTTTCAATTTTCAAGTCTTAGCGATGCTACTCGAAAAACCTAAAATGCAACTAAATGGGACAAGACCCTTTCAATTCGATGAAATGCTTACACTAGAGAGGGTAGAGACTACTCAATCAAATGAAAACAATCAAGAAACTGAAAACGAAATGATTTTCCACTACTTCACTTTTTGAAAAAAAAAAAACTAATGAAAAATGCATTCCAATTCCTAACTTCCTGACAAGCACTTATCTATTAGTCCTTTCGAAATGAAAAAATTTCTCTTCCTTTTCAAATGTTGATGCAATTCTAGTTTCTAAGGAATTTGAATCATAATGATACAACAAGCTATAATTTCATATTTTCTCATAAAACAACGAAACAAACTTTCACATACAATCTTTCAATGAGACAATTTTTGAGACTATGAGCTCTTCAAGCAGATGAAAACATGAAAAGAGAAGTTCATTCAGATCGATTAAGCACCGAATTTGCCAAACACAAGACTAACAATGTAATCTATGTAGGAAAAAGACATTCAAACTAGTAAATAAAACTTTTCAAACTTGTGCAAAAAGAGGTTAAAGTCATACAAGGGACCAAAAACAAATGCAAAGAGCAAATACACCCACAACCGGACTCGATGAGTCCACAAGCTGTTGAATGGACGACTAGATAGATGTCCTAGTGTTGCTAGCCACTCAATGACTCGATCAATCAAATGTCAAGATGAAAAGCCTACAAGCAAGCAAAACCAAACAAAGAGTAGCTTTCTAATCAGGGAGAAAAACAATCAAAAGGCTCACAGGGTCAAAAACACAAGAGCAAAACACACTGGCTAAGATTGAGGTCTAGCCCTAATCTTCACTTACAAGAATCGGTGCGACTGCCTAACTGACAACAAGCGCCAAAGGCGGGTCAGTGCAACTATTCCTCTACAATTTGCATTGATTGGTGTGACTGTCAGCTGATTAAACGTGTTGTCTGAGGAAACTAAGAAAAAATTAAAAAAAATCAAAACAAGGACTAGATCTGCTACTATGATTTTTAGACTTAAGCCAATAAGCAGGAGAAAAGCAACAGAACAAAAGGGAAAATAGGAAAATAGCAAAGTTGTCACGAAATCATGAAATCCAAAACAAACAAAAAGATTGGTTCCCCAATGGAGTCGCCAATTTGTGGTGAAGTAAAATTATAAGTGCGGACGCAAACGAAATCCTCTAGCCCGATAATGGGTCTAGCCACAATAGTTACATTCTATGGAAGATTTCCTTAGGTTGGAATCAATCAAGAGGGCCTACCTCTTGGCCGCTTATCCTGCTTGATGATGTCCTCGCTTGCTCGCTCCAGCAATCTCTCACTTCCTTCTTCAAGCTCCTGAAACAAGTAAACAACAACAGCACACAAACATAATAATAGACAAATTGCAATTCAACCTACTTAATGATTCAAGAAGCATCAAGACATGAATATGTAATATTACAAAACATGTAGGAAATCAATCAATAGTTGCATATATTAATATCAAAGAGAGATTACAACCATTCATCTTGACGTCGTAGTCTTCCTCTGACAAGACCAGGTTCCCACACACTTTTGCTAGCAATTCATGATGGCTTCAAACAACAATAGTTTTAAGACTCTTCCCTTTAGGCTTCACTCCAAACCAAACACACTTCTCCCTCACACAAATAGATGTCTACAACTAGTAATAGCTTGCTTGTCTAATAACATACTCACACTCAGCCAACACTCTACCTATATCACTGCAACTAGTTTGTGCTTGGGAAGAAGGGAGATTTGTATAGGAAAGATGGATGGGAGATGGATCCTCTTCTCATGGGAGAAGGACTTATCCCTTGAGGTAGTTCCATCATTATAGGGGAAAGGAGCCCAAACTGTCATCCTCGACCCCATTTGGCCAAACCATTTACCAGACTTCCATTACGGAGCTTCTAAAGATGGAAGCTTTAGCTATAATTTAAAAAACTTTCCATAACAGGACCGGTGCGACTAGAACACAGCTCAGTCGCATCGATTGGCAGAGGGAATAGTGCTAATCTCTACACATTGACGCGGGGGATACAAAGGCCATTAGTGTCGGTCCTATAAATTGGGAAAAACAGAAGTTTCAAGGGAAATGGTGCAAAAGGGAAATGATCTGCTCATGAAGAGGGACTTAATGGGAGTTTCTCCATGATGACAAAGCATGTGGGGTTCATTGTAGAGGTCCTCCAGGATCAAGGAACGGGGAGTACAGGGACAATGATAAAACGTTGTGTAACACCTAGAAACCATAATTGTGTATTTGATAGAATGCCCATATAGCATTACTCTTACACACCTTGGAATTATGCACATTGTAATACTTCGCAACCTTCTACTCTTGTCACCTTAGTTTAATAACAATGTGCATCTATGGGAAAAATCATAGTGCCTCGGCGTTGAGGTTACGACCCTTTTAAATTGCTCATAAAACCATAAGTGTTAGCTTTTGAGTTTTTAGTTTTACAGGATTCAACCCAATACTATCCCCAAAAGTTTGATGTAACATCTTGGCATTAAAGTTTAAGCCCCATATTATTTCCTCATTAGGTTACAAGTGTCAAGTATCTGGGTCTCAAGGATTTCATAGAGTGCACTTTAATGTAGTTCAAGAAAGCCCGATATCTAGAATCCATAAGGAGGGTTGGCCAAGGGATCCAAAAGATGATGGTCACTCGAAATGTTTTCAGGGTTTCAGGACTCAAAATACAATGGGTGGCGAGACTCACAACTTAGAAATCCTATGCTGACATGAGACCCGATCTGAAAACTTATTAAGACCTAAGATCCAAAGTTCGAGGGATGAGAATCACTACAACAATTGACATCAACCCTAGAGTACTAAAAAATGATGGATTTTATAAAATATTTTCAGGATGTAAAAATGTTTGGGTTTGCATTCGGGGTATACAAGGATTTAGAACCCATGACGAACTAAGACTCAAGAGCCTAAGAGATGGTAACTTCTATGATAATTAGCATGAAAGACTCAAATCCTATATGAGTAAGAATTAAGGTGGTATTGTGGTCTGGGAGACAGGAAATTATAGGCAGGTGAACAATATGTCACAGTTTCCACAGTAGAGGCCCTTTATCTATCTTTGTTGTAGTGTATTGGTTTTAATTATACAATGCACTGGAACTAGTAGGGAACTCGAGATTCATCATCTTGGTATATAATAAATACTTGGAATTCACACATAAATCATAGAACGAAACTCAACTCTAGGTAAGAGATATAAGATCGTATTTTCAATTCTAATTCTTTGTAACAATTCTCCCAACCACCCCTCTTTCTCACATACACTCACTCCATGCTCCAAAATAAAATCAAACCCCTTACTATGTGATATTCGAGGGCTTCATACATATCATAAATTAGTACACCCATTTCCTCCAAATCATCCAAAATCAAAACCAAATTCCTAATTACCCTAATTTAGCTAACTGTTATACTAATTTAATCAAATTTGATCTATTATGTGGAAAATGATGGTAATGTTGTTGAACCCTCCAAACAAACTCAATATTTCTAGAATTAATATAAAATTAGAAAATAATTAATATGAGAAAAAATGACCATGAGGAAACCAACTTCCTCTCATAAATTCTAAGACCCTTTTGAGGTCAACCTAGGATTTGTTTTGGTGACAATTCTCCTACATGCCAAAGACTCATCCCAATATCCAACTTAGTCAATAAATTGCAATGGGGTTATAGATCAAGTGATTTATTTTCCATCTTTGAGGCCTATAGTCTAGAAGTGGGTTTCAAAGAAATACCAAAAGATTCCATCTGGAGTTATATCTGGCAGAGAAATATATGGCCAAAAGTTTCCACCTTCCTATGGCTCCTGGTTCAAGGGAAAACGTTAAGAACATTTAGAAACACAAGCATATAGGCCACTCCTACTGTTATTTGTGCCTTCAATAAGTTGAAAATGTGGAGCAACTCTTCAATAGTTGGCCCTATTCCACTCAGTTATGGAGTGTTCTAGAAGCCAGAATATAGAGATCAGAGAGTGATATATCCAATATCCCTTACATCATTAACAATTGGAGGGATTAAAATTTTAATATATTATTTTAAATTGTATCTAGACTCTCCTTATAATATTACTCCTCTAAGTCATTTAGAAAGAAAGGAATAGTCACTTATTCAAGAACCTCTCCCTCCCTCATGACTCTCTTTGGGTTTTAGTTCGAAAGAATGTAAAGGAATCAATTGTCAAACAATCCTAGTCATATCAAGACTAATAAGCCTCGGGAGAGGAGGCTTTGCTTCTTCAAAGTTGGTGCCCTACTCTAGAAGTCATGTTTCCCCCTCCCTTCACCTTGTTACAATGATTATTCCCTCCTTTGCCTATTTTTCTAAAGCTAAATTGTGTTATCACTTAAAAGGTAACTCAATAACACTTAAAAGGTAACTCAAGCAAAGTGGGCTATGGATGTATCTTCGGGGATCACTTAGGATCCCCTATCTATCTTTATTAGATATTTATGGGATATAATAGTAACACAGCATAATTTAAATCCTTGGAAGAGGGACTATCAATTTCCTAGGCTCAAGGCTACACCAAAATCATGGTGGAGGTTTATTATCAACTATAGACATGATCTAAAAGATCCTACATGGCACCCAAATTAGCAAAATATCTCATAGTTGGAGACTTCAAAGCCTACTCATACAAGTCACATTACTCCTTACTTCCATTATGGTGATCATTCCTACTCACATCAGAAGAACTCAAAAAAACATTGTAGATAAGTTAGCCAATCAGGGATGGGTCTTGTTAGCTTTGTTGATCTCCTCCACGTGGGAATCCTTTAAAGGCTCTCCCCTTAAGCAAGAATATTAAACCATAGCCAAGCAGTGTTTAAACTCTCTAGATGGACATTTTCCTCTCTCTTGATCAGATGCAACATCAAATGATATCTTTGGATCATAGACTATATTGCTTGTAATGACATAGGGGTATTCCTCATGAACCAAGTTTCTCTCCGGGAAATAACAAGGACCCCATTCTTGTTGAAGCTACAAATTCAGAATAATCTCGTTGGCCTTTCTCTTTCTATCTTATTCCTTCATGCTCTGTGTTTGTATGCCTCAGTATGTAATTGGCCTATATGGATCAATTTTTAGTTTTTGGTTTTTAGCTTATATATCAACAAGCATAAATATATCTATTGCTATTTTGAAAAGGTTGATATTATGCCTCTGGTATGGTTTTCCTCGTAACAGACCAACCCAGAACTCCATGACTTAATATCTACTCCATGTTTTTAGGCAATGCAAAATATTTAACCCCCCTAAAAAAATAAAGGTTTTAAATTCTTTGGAAGCGTACTAAAAGCTATTCATTTTCCAAAATTTTAGATTAGTGGTTAGTTATAGTTGGCAAGAAGAAATCTTTTGTTGGAAGGAAGTTAATATTTGTGTCTTATATCAATTGGCATATAATTTGCGTAATCATATTTGATATACTTGTTGCAAGTCTACATTATATTTTATAATACAAATTATTACTCCAATTAAAATATATATATATAAGATAAAATTAACTATCTTAAAAATTTATTTACTTATATTATAAAACTAATTTAAATTGTAAATAGCATTCCCTTTATAGAGCCAATTAAAGAAAATATTCCTATTTCACATTATAATATAAAATAAATTAAAATATCTAAATGTTGAATATATATATATATATATAAATTAAATTTTATTATAAAATATTTCATATTTGTTTTAAAGAGATGTTGGATGATTAGGATGTAAAATTATTATTTTTTAATATAATATTTATTATAAATTTTCATTGTTAAATTGTTTTTTTTATTATTATTATTTAAATTAAAATTAAGTTTAAAAATTTTACATGACATCATGTATAAAATTTTACATAGTCAAATTTTAAATAAAATAAACAATTCCCTATTAAAATACAAAAACTAAATATATTTAATTTAAAATATACCTAATACTTACTAATATTATAAAAGTATCTAATATATTAATAATTTAAAGAGAACATTATTCAAAGGAAAAAACATGGTGGTTTGTGGACTTTTTGAAATAAATATAAATATATATAAACCTCTAACTTTTTCATTAAAAAAAATGAGATAGTTAGCTATAAAAAAAAAATAGCTAATTATTACTTCCTCTTATTCATCGTGTGAAAATCTCGTATCCTTGAAAAACATCTATGATTTGTCTCATATCTTTCTTATCTACCCATCATCTATATAATGTGTTTCCGTCTTACATGTGTTTTGGTACACATTGATAACCTTACTAATTTCCTTCTGGATTATCTGAAATATGAAAGTTGAGACACATGGGTTGAATGCACTCCCCGCATGACTCCCAACAAGTATTTTTATTTATTCTATTTCTTATTTATTTATTTTCAAATTTCAATTATTATTCGTGCACTTATTCATTTAATTGAATGAATAAATAGAAGAAATGGTACATGAAATAGAGTAAATATTATATATTCACTAATTATTAAAAAGCGCGTGCAATCTCATAAGTTACATATATTACACTTGCCTACTTCATCGTTTGACCAAATGTAAGGAAGAAATTTTAACTAAAGCCCCTCAATGCTCACTTTGGTACCTCATTTTCTCACCTAGATTTCTTCTCTTAATTTGAATTTATGAACGGAACAAAACAATATACAAATCTATAACCAAAACGCATAGATACATTGAAACTCACTTTTATTAATAAATAGTAAATGTTGAAATTGTATACATATAGAATGAAAACAATCTAGCTCGAATGGTGGTACTTATCTCTGAGAAGAGATGTGATGGCTATGCACCTTTGTTGAATTGTGTTACAATGAGGCTCAAATGCATTCTTAAGAAGAAGTAATGAGAAACCCTAAAGATCCAAAAACATAACCCTAGGAGATGAAGCACCAAATGATTTTGGGCCCCAATGAGGTAAGTTGGAACGTCGACTTCCTAGGGTCGTAACTTTGGCATACGATCACTACTTAACACAGATGATAGTCTGTTGGAAAGGTTTATTTGGGAAGTACATTTTTTTAATTTCAACAATATTTCCTTACATATTTTCCCCCAAAAAGGTCATTTAGGGCATCAAAACATCTCCATAAGTTCAGGACCTAAAAACTGCCAAAATAGAAAAATTGTGTTGTGAGACAGTGGAATAGGTGAGTGGCCACCGATATCCTTCTATATCACCTCTACCTATAGGTGAATAAGTCTAAGCCATGGTTCCGTGACATTCCTTTTTTTTGTGCTCCTAGGCTTATTTTACATAGAAAAACAACGGTTCAACCCCAAGGCATTAATATGGTTACCATTTATATCTAGGTGGGTTTTAGTTTAAAATAAATGGTTCAACCCCAAGGTGTGGTATGATTTCAATTTACATCTAGGTTATTTTGTGGGATGTTGAGTATGGTCACTTCTCTGACCAATTGGTCTACATCCTTAATAAGCTAGAGGTAGAGTCCATAGTCGACACCTATGGCATTGCACTCACCCCCTGTGTCATTGCAATTGGTTAGCTAGTCGATTATTTGTGTCATTTCAGTTGGAATCTATGGTAACACTTGTTATTTTTTAAATTATAATACTTTGTAAAATTACATCAAGAAGCACAGGTTTGTCTTAACACTTATCAAATGCACAAATAATCGTGTTTTTTTAAAAGGAGAGAGGGAATATTTTATTACACTATATTGCTCACAAATTAGCTAGGTAACTACCTATTAAAAAATGCCCTAATGATAATATAATGGCCATACCTATATTCATTCGTTTTGGCTTTTGTCATTTTCACAAATTGAGTTATAAACAGGAGGGTTTGTTTAGGGTTGTTGTTTTTGTTATTCTCTAAAATTCATATTGGTTGGTTACATGCAACTATCCTTAATGTGATTACATTTATGTTTTTTCCCTCCCCCCCCCAACCCTTGAAGTTGGGTCACTTATGAGAACATTTGTTCCCCTCCAAATTTGGGTCACATTTTTTCTCGTACCCCTTGTTGGAAACTTGACTAAAATGAGGAGGGGGGTGAATCAATTCAGTGCATTCATGGACATCAAATTTCAGTTTACTTTTCTTTTCAACATTTATCTGAACTATTAGATGAGAAACATTCCTCCATATAAAAATCATACTTTAACTACAATATAAAAATCAAGACACATAAGCAACACATGTGGACACCAGATATAAGTGGAAACACATAAAGGGAGAAAACCATGAATTTATTTTTGTTGTGATGCAAAGGCAAGTTCCTACTTCCTCTATTACATCATCTTTTGGAGGCTCCAACTTTGCTATTTTGCAAGCTACAACTTTCTAGGAAGATATAACCTACTCCCTCTTTTACATTAATTTTTTGCAGGCTACAACATACAAGAGGCTTTTACCTCTATTTGTTTTGCAATCTACAACTTGATTGGAAGCTCCCACTTCCACTTATACAGGATCCAATCTGTTCTTTTTCAAGCTACAACCTGAAAGGAGATTACAACCCCTGATACATAAAAAATATGTAGTGTGGTGGTTTACCTGGTCTATAATTATGCATACCTCCATCTCTTTGTCTCAACCTTCCCTTCCTCAAATCAGTTATTCTTCCCCTTTCTCTTTGTGAGAGGTAACTCACGAACAAGGTCTCAGGACATCTCTTTCAACTCATAATCTCACCAACAATTTATGCCTTCCAAAAGCACATATTTTATAAATATAGTTTGTTGGTTGTTAGTATTTCATGTTGAAATATGAAGTGAAAAGTTTTCCACTTTGCATTCCAGGGTTGTCTTTTTGTTTCCCAATCTCTTTCAACTTTTGAATATTAAAACACATCAAATGAATTTGAAAATATTCAAATAACAGGCATTGACATAAACCAACTTTAATGATTACAACATCCAAACCATTAACTTGAATCCTATTGCCTCACAACATTAACTTGCAACTTGCATCCTCTTGCCTTAACTTGAATCCTATTGCATCACAACATTTTTGTGTACCTCTAAAACATACCTCTGTCAACTAACCTCTACAACATAACCAACTCAACATCACAACATTTGAGCATGCATTAACATAACAACATACCTCTGACAAACTTTACATGATCAACAACTTTTCATAGGGACAACAATACAAACATACCTTCAACAACACACTATATGCAAGCACATACCTCTGTAAAGCAACATACTCAACAAACATTTGCAACATACCTTTCTACTCAATACATCAACAAATATAACATCACAAGCATAAAAATCATGCCATCAAATTCAACTGTGGGATACCAATGCATACGTTAACTGGCACCCTTTTCCATCAACGAAAACTATGCCAAAAATACCCCTCTTTTTGCATTGATGGAAACACATTGGTCCTCCCCCATTTGTCTTAAGAAGCAATCCTCCTTATTGCTACTAACCTCTACTTACCTCCCACTTTAGCATCAATGGAAAGGGGGTTAGTTTGTAATGAAACTCATCAAAACACTAGCAGACCTTCTTGCCTTCTTGAAATTTTCTTCAGACTTGTAGTTTCTTAAAAAAAAATCCACCATCATGGGAAATGCCCTATTATTTTTGGGACTTTTGGGAGACATAAATCTGATAGGGCTTGGAATATTTTGCAAATTCATTGCTTTTATTTCTTTTGAGGAAACTAATAGAATCTGATGGCAACCAAACATCACCAAATAGATGCACCAGTGTTTATACAAGCATCCAAACAATAAGATAGTATCCTGTCATATTAAGACTCACGGGAACATAGACTTGTTTAACCTTCATGATAGCAGAGCAACCTCTGTGGCATAAATTGATCTGATTCTTGTCTTTTCACAAATAAAAAAAATCCTAGATAATAAGGTGATGTTTCTTCTTCATGTAGCGACAATATTCCAACTTCTTCATCCATATTCAAAGTCTTTACAGAATTTTGAATGTGTCTTTATTTGAAATATTTCAACACTCAAACAAAGATCTACATTTCAAACCATCATCTATCGACAATGATAAACTAATCCTTGCTATCCATATTACTATTGTTTTGTTTTGTAATAGTATTTGGCAACCCAAAGAGCAAGTTTTGTATTATAAGGCTTCCTCTTTTAATAAGGTAGTAATCAGACCAATAGCAGGATAAAGATTCATTTTGTATGCCTCCAAAACAAGAGTCATAAATTCAAAACTACAATTATTATTTACTTCCATGCAAAACTAATGCAAGCACATTACAGTTAAGGAACTTGGACGGCACACCACGCGAAGGGTTTGTTAATGGGAGCAAGTTGAAACTTTATAGAGACAGTCAGGATCCTAAGTATTCTATGTAGATGAGATGGAAGGGAAGTACACTAGTTGTATATAAATAAGGTGGATTGAATTTGGATGGTAGGAAAATTAGAATAGTAGAATTTAAGGTTAGGAGTTACCTTTTTCATTTTTATTTCTAAAGAGCTTGAACATTGTGCACTAGGGGAGCCACTGCGTTGGACTATACAGTGGGCAGTGTTGGGTCCACCTTACCTGGGGTTGGTGATTGATAGAGACAATGCATATTAGATGAGTGGTGCAATAATCACAATAGAAGGGAGTTTAGGTCCCGTCAATACAGTTGTACACCCAAAAGTCCGATGGAAATAGGTCACCATGATTTTAACTGGTACAAAATAAAGCACATAATTAGTGGGCACACCTCGAGAAAATAAATCATAATCATGAGGAAAATGGATACCTGGTATTCTCGCTCCCAGAGACAGCCTTGGATTGCTTACAAGACTAGTGCTTAGGCACATCTAGATTTTGAGTGTCTCAAATGATTCTCTGTAAAATGGAGACCTCACATATATTCTATATGTATATATAAAATGGAATGGGTTGGTTCATTCATCTAAAGGAGTAAGACATGAATTTCTGGTACTTCTTCACATGTACAAATCACATAAATATATGCATAAAATAGTGGAGGCCGAGTAGTTCAAGGACTTACAGTTTAATAAGATTTTATAGAGCAATGAGAGAGGACAAGAAGAAAGAGAAACTCATCACATAGAGCTTAAAGCATCAAGAATTCTACCTTTAACTCATAGAGCTTGAAGCATTAAGGATTTCTACACTTATTTGAGTTATGGGTAGAAATAATGGATAAAAGTGGGACTGAATGTTATGATTCATGTAGCGCAAGTTTAAAGATATAATTTCAATAATCCATACATGCACATGCATTAATAAGTCAATACAAATGAATCTGTGAGGAAGTATGAAATATTTCTAACAGCTATGATTGCATGAATTCAGAGAAGAAACATGAACATAATGAGTTTTAACATAGGGAAAACATATTGTAATACTTGAAGGGGGAATCACCACCATTTCCTTGATATTCTAAAAGATCTGTATTATAAAGTCATACAGTTTGAAAATAACATGTAGTGTTTTTTTTAGGATTTTTGAACCTTTTTGAAGTGTTGCTTCCCCCTATTTATCTGGAGAGGGGGAGCATTGAACATTCATTACATAAAAATATCTTCGGCCGAGTCTCAGCTGTCAGGTTGACTAGATGTCTCAGCAAGGGATGGCTCTGTGGCCCAAAAATAATTACAAAATATTAATTTCCTCATTAAAGGGCGGCACATTACAAGATAAAAAAATCAGTCAATCAGATGAACAATGTTAACAAAATACCTTCATGCCCATCCCTGTGATCGCTTCTGCTTCAGGTTCTAGTTTTTTCGCAGTATGGCCTCCTATGTTGCTCAACCGACTCCCATCATTTCTGCCTTTACTGCTTGAACCATTTGTCCTTCAAAGCTGGGGGTGAACACTATCAATTTCATGCTACAATACTGAAGCAGAGGACCCTTGAGCGATACTCCGTCTCCCCTCTATATGGGGTCACCATGCTAGATCATCAAGTTTTCATAAGATTACAAGTCCTTGTTTATTTTTGTTAGCGACGACCCTGGTTATGTGTCATAGAGGGCCTTTCTGGATCAGCCCATGTCGGGTTTGAATGCTCCATCTTCCTTATTAAATGCCACAACTATCGACCCACCCTACCTTTAAATTTTTTCAATACCTGGTCGCGGGGTTCTCATATCGATATTTTTTACTGAAAATCCTTTACAGGATGGGGCCTTTAGATCCACTCCAGCCCCTTTTGCTTCATGTGACTAGGGCTATGACCAAGTGCTTAGTCCCTGGGTTCTAGGGGCTTTAGACTCTTGTCCAAGGGCATTTTTCCTTTGTTACTTGGAATCCCTCCTAGCAATAATTTATAGCACTTTGCCTTTGGAGTTTCCCCTTGATACTTGTGATCGCCGATCTGTGGGATCGGGCCCACCCAGGATATCGCAATCGCACTGCGGGAGAGAGTATTGACGACGAGTGGTTTTCGGAGGGAGGCATGAGCGGTAAGTGCTAAGTGAGGAGGGGTGTGAAATGATATGAGAGGGACATGTAGCGAAGGGGCCCGACGGGGAAACCACTTTTCGGACTCCACCCTCGCTAATAAAGGGAAACATGGCGGGGGGGGGGAAGGCATGGGAGCCCTTGATCTGGGAAAATTCAATCTGGGTCATCCAAATATGGAGTGTGTTGAATGATAATGTGGCCTTTGAAAGGGATGAACCTGACAACCCTTTAACTCCATTGTATAAAATATCGCGTCCGGGGAGTTCCCGCATATCGCAATCGCAAGCCGAAAAGGACTTTGTTGGAGGAGGAAGCTTTGCTTTGTACGATCGCCAATTGCGGGATTGATGACATCATTAGTATCACATGGAACTTCCTGAGTGGTGACACGTGTCACTCGGATATGCCCCCACAGGACTCTTGAAAATGCCAGATCATCGTGCCATGTGTCCTCTATATTGTCATGTCATCTTCGTACTACCACGTCATGCTGACATCAGCTACCCCATGGATTCTCAAGACCACTAGGATTCTGCCAGGTGGCCCCCCTAAAGGAGAGAGAAAAGGGCCCATCCACCCTTGGTTTTTACTTGAATTCCTTTGTTAAATAAAATCGTCCCCTCCTAGAGTTTTTAAAACTAAAGCCCAATTTTTCGCAATTTTCATGACCAAGTGCTTGTGTGCACCCCTCTACACCTGCGATCGCCGATATGTGATATCGGCGCTCTACACTACCGCTACGCTATGTGCCATGGGCCCCCAACCACTGACTTGCAATTTACGATATCTGCAATCAGCCAATCGCAGGTTTCGATGCCTTCCACTGCTTATGTTCCAGAAAAGCCCCAACTGCGATTTGTGATGAGCCTGACCCTTAGCCATTTTTATTTGTTTTCTGGATTTGAAAGGGTATCTTCAATCTGCTCCAAATTTTCATCCAAGAGTCTATTTTTGGACTTCCACCTACCGTTGGAAAGCTTGTTCCGAGAACTATGTAATGGAGAGGTTCCAATTTGGCTTTGAGTGCTCTTGTGGCATGGAAGATGGCTTCAAACTTCACTTCTCTTCGGTAGCTTTGATCAACTGAAGACTCATAATGCAGTGAGTGACAACATTGGCTCCAACTAGTGATAGTGCCTTGCTGGAAAGGTGTCAAGAACCTGTAGACCAGTAGCCTTCCTTCCATTGGGCATGGAGTCATTTCTAAACAAACGATAATTCTGTGAAAATGGACTTTTCAACATAAACTGAAAATTTCATCTAACAGTTACAATATACACATCGGTATTTACAATGAGTGCAAGACAGGTACCTCTAGTTTTTGAAATAGAGTTTGAGGAACTGACCATTTACCAACAGTTCCAGAAATTCATTGTCCATCTTTTCAAGAATGTACGTGTTATTTCCTATTTCTTCTACAATCTTGAAAGGGTTGAATCACAGCAGATAGAATTTTTCATGTTTTCCTTTGTCTTCTCGTCAGACGTCCCAGCGGAGAACTAAATCTTCTAGTTGAAGAGGTCGATCCTTGGCCTTCTTGTCAAACAGGGATTTCATATTTTGTTGATAATTTGACGATTTGGCCCCCACCTTTTCTATGTTTTCATGAAGCTCGACCAGCTAATTTTCCTTCGTGTCAAGGCACTTAGCTCTTCCTCAACTTCTTGTAGTAACTTCACCACCGACATCGCTAATTGGATCGGGAATACCATAGCCTTACCATACACTAGCTCAAAAGGTGATTTCCCCGTGGATCGTTTAGGAGTTACCCGGTTGGCCCATAAGGAAAACTTTAGTTGGGAGTTCTAGTTCCTCTGATTCTCGATGATGGTCTTCTTCAGCACCCTCACCACAATTTTGTTTGAGGACTCAACCAAGCCATTACCTTGAGGATGGTAGGTAGTGGAGTGCCCGATGATGATATTGAATTTCTGGCAAAAGCTGATGAACTTGGAAGATTTGAAGACCTGAGCATTATCAGTGATAATTTTGAAGGGACAACCAAAGTGAGATAGTATGTTCTCCTCCATAAATTTTATTACCACTGGGTCTATAGAATTTCTGGTTGGGATGGCCTCTACCCACTTGGTGAAATAATTTGTGGCCATCAATATCCACTTGGGTTGGCCACTGGACGGTGGGTTTACTTCTCCTATGAAATCTAGTCCCCACTATCTAAAAGGTTCTTCCACATGTACTGGAATCAGGGGGAGAGGAGAAAACTTTTGCCTCTCAGCAAATACTTGGCACTTCTGGCATGACCTGACCTGGGAATGAACATTCCCAAACAGTGTAGGCTAGTAGAATCTTGCCTTGAGGATTTTATGTGTTGTGGTCTTCCAACTGTAGTGACCTCCACAAACTCCTCCGTGAAAATCCTCAATCACTTTATGGGTTTCTCCCTCCACTAAACATAACAGCAATACCCCAACCTGGTCCTTCTAGAAGAGTAGGCCATTGGATATGATATATTTTTGCGCTTGCAATATCATAGTTAGATATTTGGATGTATCCAGCCCTAGAGGGCACCTCGAGAATAAGAGATAATGAACGATGTTCTTATACCAGAGTGATCCCTCATATTTAGCATAAATCTTCTACTCGATGTTTTAATCCTGTTTTGAGGATCCTCCGGCCTGCCTTCCTCTGTTATCAAGTTTATCCCTAAAGCTTGGAAATTTGATTTGGATAAGACCTTGGCCAACCCTTGCCCTTTTATGAGCTTAGTGGGCTTTATGTCTAGCTCATATTCTTGTATCTTTGCTATCCACCTACCCCTTTTTCCTTCATTGTCTCCTTGCACCAGGATGTCCTTGACTGTTGTCGTTGGGACAAATGTTGTGATTTCCAATTGTAGCACATATATATGAAATGCCTTCAAAGCCTTGACTAATGCATAGGCTTGTTTCTCCAAGATGTTATATTTCAGCTCAGCGTCCCTCAGGACTTGGCTAAAGAAGGCAATGGGTTGTTCATAACCATATTTATTTTTCAGTAGAAGAATTGTGGCAATAGTATGTTGGGTAGCAAAAGATAAGATATAGAAGGGCGCTAAATAGTTGGGTTTGACTAGTACCGAGGCTTCAGCCAAAGCTTCTTTAATTATAATGAAAGAATCTCAGGGGGGTAGGGCTCCACTTGACTTCATTTTCCTTCTTAAGCATGTCCGTAATACCCTTGACTATTTCTACATAGTTGGGTATGAACCTCCTCAAGAAATTTATTCTCCCTAAAAAGCCTTGGACCTCTTTCTTATTCATGGGCAAAAGAATATGGTTGATGGCTTCGACTCGTTTAGGATCAATCTTCACACCTTCATGTGCCACTATGTGTCCTGGTAGCTTCCCCTCACTCAAGGTGAACTGAGATTCCTTAGGATTCAAAGAAAGACCATATCCCCTGCATTTCTCAAAGGTGAGCTTTAAGTGAAGGATGTTCTATTCATCAATCTTATAAAAGACTTTGATATTGTCTAAATAAACCACCACGAATTTGTCTTGCTCCCCTACGAAATATATGTCCATAGCTCTTTGAAATGTGGCCCCTACATTATTAAGACCGAAAGGCAAGTGAGCATATATGAATGTTCCCCATGGGGTGGTGAAAGCAATCTTCTTCTGATCATCAAGGTGGACTGCCACTTGGTTGCAACCAGAGAAACCATCCATCATGGACATTTTGACTATGCTGACCACCTTCTGCAATATATGATCCATCTTAGGCATCGAGTAGTTTTCTTTCAGCGACGCCCGATTTAGATTCCAAAAATCTACACATAGCCTTATTTCTCCTTTCTTTTTTCGGACAGGGACTAAGTTTGCCACCCACTCAGAGTACCTTAAAGGCACTATGATCTTTGCCTGTAGACACTTACTCACTTCTTTTTAATAGAGGTGAGTAAGAGTGGATTTATTTGTCGAGTTTCTGCTTGCATGGCTTTATTCCACTCTTCAAAGGAATCTTATGCTGAATGATGTTAGTATCAAATGCTTTCAAATCCTCATAAGACCAAGCAAAAACATCCTTATGGATTTTGAATAGATTTAAATACCTTTTTCTGTATTTCAAGGGGATTCCTTTTGATAGCCTGATCATATGGGGTTCCTCCTATGATTCGATATTGTAGTCTTCTACTTGATCATCTATCTCTGGAGCCATTGTTTTGGAGGCTATGTCATCCTTATTAAAAATCCTTTCCAGTGGGACTAGTCCATGAGGGATGGTATTCCCTTTCAGTTGCAAAATTTTGCACCCAACCATTGTGTCTTTCCACGAAGTGGCTTCTTGATCTGCTTCTTCTTCTTTTGGATCGATGGTGGAGTCGGCGAACTCCCCAACAACTTCTATGAATCTTTTCACTTGCTCGTCATCCTCGAATACCTGCTAGTGCTTGACATTATCAGGTATAGAGGGTATGTATCTGACTTCTACCTCATATCTGAGGAGAGGATTTTGTGGGGGCCTGAAATTGCTTGCTGCTACATCAAGGGAATCAGACATTTTGTTTCCTTCCCTGGGCATAAATTGGATATTAAAGGCTAGGAATAAATTATCAATTAGATCCCACACTTCATTCTGGTAAGTCCTCAGTCTGGGGTGTTTAGCCTGGCATTGATTTCTGATCTTCCTTATGACTAGCTCAAAGTCTCCATACACCATTAGGCATTCAATATTCATATTCTATGTCATTTGTAACCCAAGGAGAAATGCTTCATACTTCGCCACATTTTTGGTTGCCTCAAACTCTAGCTTGAATGAGAGGGGTATCAGGCTTCCCTCCAGAGATACCAACAATACTCCAGCTCCATTTCCCTCTTTTGATTTTGCTCCGTCAAAGTATAATTTCCATACTTCATTTTCATTTGCGCGCTTGTGTTCTAACTGCCTTGTTAGGTGTATTGATGTTTCCTCTAAGATGGTTTCATCTTCTTCTATGAATAGGCAGGAGAGGTCCCTTTCTTTCCCATGCACTGGGGAGTTTTCTAAGCCTTTAGCTAGGTTCATAGTTTTCACAAACCTAGACTCTTTGTACAATCTCTGTGATGCAGGAAAGTGTTCCCTCTGCGGACAGAGGCAACCCCTCTAGCCCTAGAGTGGATCTAGTCACAAACAAGGACAAATCAACAATAGCTTTCCTTAAATAGTTCAAGTTGGAGGCCTACCTCAACCGGCGGTCGATGAAGTTCCGTTGTGATGCTCCAGCTTCCGCTTCCTTCTCCTAATGAGTAATCAACCTAAAACAATGCAAAGGAAATAAAACAAAGCACGTAACCAGAACAACATTGATCTATTTACCCACAAATTCAAGAAGTCATGAGCTATCTAGTACATTACATACAAGACATAGGAAAACATCATTGATTGCATTAATTATGAAATAGAGTAAGCTTACAACCAAAGTCTTGACGTCACAAGCCTTCTCAGAAGGATCCAGCCAACATGTTCCTCAAGCATTCACTCTTGAAGATGGATCTCCCAATACACAAGTCTCTCTCACTTACAAGTTTTACACAAGATCAAAGGCACTTCACAACCTTCCTCAAGCTATCAACAATCCCACACTTGTCACACTCACACCAGCTATCTAACAAGCTCACAAGTACTAACAGCACTATCAGCAACCACTCCAAAGACTAAGAATTCCAAAACTAGCAGCACATAGCAATGGTGGGAGTTTAAATAGGAGAAGGAGTCTCCATGAAAGGTGGGAGGATGAGCTTATCTCCAAGGAAGGTAGCACAAATGACGGAAAAACCATGCCAGAGAAAGGAGGGTGACATAAACAAGGCCAACAATCAGGTCTGGAGTCATCTGGAAGGCCCACTGTTAGAACAAATTCGCCCAATCTGGATCATCGCAGGCACATAACTGGTCTGCCACACTGACATCGCTATTGAATAACGTAGCTAGTCATGTCATCGCGGGAAACTACAAGCGACAGTTGCGCTGGCACATGAAATCCGACCATCGCGGGAATCACGTGTACTTCCGCGATGGCAGCGCTTCTGGACTGTTTTGGAGCGCCCTTCAGCACGTTTATTTGGCCAACAGATGCGATGAGGCAGAAACCTTTGGAAAAGTGGGTCATTTGGCAACATCAGAGAGCATGAGCATGAATGACTTTGGACTCATGACACAGTAAGGAGACTAAGATGAAGGCAGTGACAAATTACTGTGTAACAGATGCCCCCTAAAGTATGAAGCCCGAGAGAGAGGGAGGGGTGAAATGCTTTACGAAACCAAATGAACTGGAACACCATCTGGAAGAACTTGCGCGCAAGTACAACTGATATCTCTGATAATGAAGTACACGTAGTCTAGGCATGGGCGCAGCCATCCAAAAGACATACGAAATAGGTCTGTGGTATGGACGCAGCCATCCAGCTAATGAGACCATGATGATGATAAGGGTATGGTCGCAACCATCCATGAAGACTCAGGCATGGTCGCAGCCATCCATCAATGAGTCATGTAATCATAAAACCAATCCACGTAGCCCGAACATGTGTAATCTGAGTTCGGGGTCTTGAACCCATCCGATCATAGTACAAATCCTAACATGCAAATGGACGTGCTGAGGTCGAGCATGATAGAACATCGCTTGATTACCGATCAATGATGAAAACCGTTAACAAGCGCGAGAGAAACCACCAATAATGCCAATGGCTCTCAAGGTACTGTCTAGCACAATCCACGAAGTGTGAAAAAGGAGCTGGAGTCGAACACTCATGGAATCACCCAATCGACGACCAATGATGAAAGTCGACCGTCAGGTGCAAAGAACTTGCCATTGAGGCATGCAAGCTCTAAGGTACCAAAGGGGATCTCTAGATCAATCTCTTGGATAATGAGCTGAAGTCGACAGGAGACGACCCGTCGCAGGAGGGCCATAATATTTCCCCCATCAATGACATGAGATAAGGAACAAGAGGTAGTTGGCGAAATAGAGTATTATAGGAGAAGATGAGGGTGTAAACTGCAGAAGGATTATACTCTTGAACATGTCGGCGACATGACTCTGGAGGGTGGCAGCATTCAGGCACCAAGGGATCAGAGGCTCGATGGAGACGGCATGAATCGAATGGAATGAGGCTAGAATGATAACCCAAACCCGCGGAAGGCCAAATGACGATGTATGGATGTCCCAACCCGACAAGAAGCAAAAGTGTCGATGTTCAAGAGTGACTAGCTGCCATAGACAATCAATGATAAACCTGTTGTTGAGTCCAACCTAGTAATAGTTTAACGAGCCCTAGGAAGGAGAAGCTCGAGTCTCGCCATGATGACGAGTCCAATGTCGTCAGGGTTGAACGAGTCCGACATAGGTAAAACTCGGAGTCTTTTTCATGTTTAGAGAGTTTGAAAAAGACACGGAAAAGAAAACTCTAGGGGGGTCCTTTTTTGTAGAGTTGTGTCTCTTGAGCCCGAAAAAGTATAAAACGATACTCGAAAGAACCGCCTGACCATTACGATCGAGGAGTACTTTTCGTATGTAGTGACTTTGACCCGAAAAAGTAGAAAAGTAGTCGGAAGCACTTCGTTTCGCAACCAATAACGAGCCTGAAACGACAAAAACCCGGCAATCTTTTTGTATTTAAACGGCCGAAAAAAGAGCTTAAAAGCGACCACCTCTCATTTCTTTTAACGAGTCAAGAGGAAAACTCGGCGATCTTTTTATTTTTCAAGTCGAAAAAGAGCTTAAAGACGACTTCATGGATCAAGTGTTTATGAGACCGTCATAACTCCACTACCTGAAGCTCTGCACAAAAACACGTCACATGTAAACCCGTTCAAGATAATATGAACAATATAGAGAAAAACATAGTTAAAAAGCATATTTTGACTATCCATATGGTAAAACAATGAGAAAAAACCCGCATTTATGAAATGTAATTTTTAAATTTTCCAAAATCACTATAAAAGAGGATTAACCCATTCATTTTTACCATAGCACTGTTCAATTCACCGTGGAGCAACTTGGAGCACTGAAGTTGGAAAGCAAAATTCGGCCTCATCTGTGCATCATTTGTCCCAAAACTCGTTCCAGGTAGACACATGTTGCCCTGCGCTTCATTTTAATACTCTTTTCATGCGTTTTGAACATTCCAAGTGTTAGTTTAGGCGGATTTTCAAACTGGGTTCCACCGCTCGGTCATCGCAGGTTTACCCTATCGGGTCCGCGATGGCCGAAAAATTTTACACAAGGCGCGCCCCGATCATCGCAGAAAAGTGGTGTACTTCTGTGATGATCATGAAAAACTTGAACTAGCGACCTCACGCCATCGCTTATGTTTTTAAAACAGACGCGATGACGCTGCGAACTTATGATTTTATGCAAATTCCGCGTCGAAATTTCTAAAAGAAGTTCTAATCCAATTTTTCTCGTCCTGCAGGCTATAATGGCATTCGTCTGGCAAGAACGTGTGCATGATAACAACAATATAGAAGCTTTTGCTGATGTGGGGTGCCGAAACGCATTACGGGCATGCGGATTGCTCAAATTCTTCCTAACTCCACACCTGCAGTCACAACCTGACTTGCTAGAGCTACTGATCAGGGCCTGGAATCCCACAGATGGGAAATTTATCATCCGAGGTCGGGATATCGAGTTTGACTCTACAGACATATATTTTTTGACCGGGCTGTCCCGTCGAGGTGAGAGGCCCATTCTGGAGGGGCAGCGACCCGAGGGTGATTCCTTAGATATGTTGATGGCTCAGGTGTGCCCACGGGCACGCAAGACAAGGAGCGGGAAGGTGGCAATCCCAACAGTGGACGACATAATCCTTCGTGCTATGCTTTTCATGGTGACACAGGCAGCGGGCTCCCAAGCCCAACATGAGGCTTCGAAGACCCAGCTCCGGCTGGCTCTCGAGTGTCTCAATCCCACCATGTTTAACTGGGCAGAGACGGTGACGGCGAACATAAAGAGGCAACTCACCAACTGTCGTCGCGGAGAGACGAAGCAGTTTGGTTATGGATCCATCTTAGTCCCGCTTATGTTGGAGCGGGTGTTGGCACTGTAGTTACAAGACATGGATTTGGACTTACCCAGGCCACGTGAGACGAGGGCCACGCGATGGGCTCACGACATGCCGTGGGGAGGCGGTGGATGACCAGTGGCGTGGGGGACATTTTTCCGAGAGTGGTTGGAGCGACAGACGATCTTTGTGGAGGATTGGCCATATGCCGGCATGGACTTCCGCGGAGATCCTGACATGCAGCTGCCCGCTGGAGAGCAGTGGGATGACGGTGGTAAGACACTTGATCACATTTTTTTATTTTTATTTTTATGATGTTTTTTAATTTTTCATGTACATTTCCTAATGACGAACACTATGGTATGCAGATGTAGGACCAGTGAGACCCCTCGGATTGGCTCCAAAGGCGCAGAGGAACGTGCAGGGCATTGGAGCACTAGCCCTGACTCCTCTAGAAGATGATATGATGGAGACAGTGATCCAGAACCTTGAGGGCCTGCTAGCAGGGATTCCAGATTATATGGGGATCGAGGAGGTCCCCAGAGCGTCCCAGATCCACACAGTAGGAGTGGAACCTAGGATGCACCGCCTGTTAAGGCGGGTGACATGAGCGGCGGTGTACTATAGGGAGCACCACCCACCGCAGTAGACACCTAGGTTTTTATTTCCTGCTAGTGATTTTTGAGAGACATGTGTCTCAGATATACGGAGAACACAAACTCTATTTGGACATGCACACTTATTTTTGAGTGCCTCGGTGCGCCACACGATATATATATATATATATATATATATATATAGATACATATTCCTATGGTCTATTATTGTGCTTTACATGATTTCTTGTATAATGTTTTGATTACATGTTACGCAAATTTCTGTCCAATACATGATTAGCCAATGCATCAGTTAACGTGTTTAATTGTCGTGGAATATGCTGATATGTAATGAAATCAAAATTCCTCTCTAACAATTTAACACGTAAATACAACCTTAAAATGTGATGGTCTCTGATGGAATATTTCCCATTGAGCTGGTGGACAACAAGTTGAGAGTCCAGGTTCACAACCAATGCACGAATACCGAGATTAATCGCCTCGGCCAGTAACTCAATCACAGCAGTGTATTTAGCGACATTGTTTGTGGTACAACCTAAACACACACCTTGAAGGTCTATCAACTCACCATGAGGATCTTAGATCACCCACGCCGCAGAGGACAAGTTGCGGGTACTGCAGCAGGCACCATCGGCGAAACCAACGTAAGGTGCACCAGACATCTGCACAAGAAGCAAAAGACATAATAAGCGGCAATCATGCCTTCACACCAAGCCAAAAACATGAAAACACACACTCAACACACTTGCTAAAAACACACGTATGTACAAACCAAAGTGCATGGGATTCACGCATAGTACTTTTTCAAGTACAGCCCGTTTCGGGGCTTATCGAGAGGATTCCCTTCATAATCAATTAGCTCGTAGGCCCCTTTCTGCAAAACTCTCTTTACAATATAAGGCCCAAGCCACATGGGCTCAAGTTTGCCTACCCCCAGCTTATCATTCGCTTGATCATAGAGCAGGACTAAATCTCCCTCAATGAAAGAACGAGGATGGACAGTATGATCGAAGTGAGTTTTCACTCTCTTCTTCTATGCTTCGATAGCTAGAGAGGCTAGCCGACGGGTCTCGTCTAGCCGTTCTAGGTAAAGAAGGCGTTCTTCTACCAGAGTAGTGTTGGGAAGTAGTTCGACGGCCAACTTCAAAGAAGGGATCTCGCACTTGATTGGAAGGGTAGCCTCCAGTTCATAAACTAATTGAAATGGAGTGAAACCAGTGGCATCCTTCACAGAGGTTCGGTAGGCCCACAAGGCAGAGAACAACATCAAGTGCCAGTTAGACTTGTGCATGCCAACAGTACGTTGAAGCATCGTAACTAGAACCTTGTTGACGGCTTCTACTTGGCCATTGGCCTGAGGATAGTATGGAGTCGAACTATCATGCCGTAAGCCTAGCTGGGTTGTTAGCTCGGTCATCATGTGATTACGGAAATGCTTCCCGTGATCAGTGACGATAGCCTGGGGGACTCCGAACCGTGAAATAACATGATTAAACAAAAATTGTGCCACTGTGTGACCGTCTTCAGATAATGTGGGCATCGCCTCAGCCCATTTTGTGAAGTAATCAACGGCAACGATAATATACCCATGCCCCCCGGTCAAGCGAGGATTACAGGTTGTATAATCAATGCCCCATTTTGCAAAAGGTCCGACGGTAACAACAGGGTGCAATGGAGCGGGAGGCGCATGCATCTTCCGCTGGTAGATCTAGCACTCGTGATAGGAGCGGACGGCAAGAATGCAATCCTTAAAGATGGAGGGCCAGAAATAACCGGCACGGAGGATCTTTTGAGCAGTAGCATATCCGGACATGTGACCACCACAAGCACCAGAATGGCAGTCATTCAAAACTCGTTCAGCTTCCTCGAATGTTAAGCATCGACGGAGAATGGAGTCGGCACCGAGACAGTACAGGGTGTCCCCAATGATACGATAGGGCTAAGACTGATGACGAATCCATCGCTGAGCATCCTTAGACACATTGGGATGAAAAGAGGACGTCTGTAGATATACAATGATATCCCCATACCAGGGATCGAGGATGTTAATTAGGAATAAAGTTTCGTCCGGGATATGGTCCTCTGACCGAGAGGGCGCGGTAGGAGATGGCAAAGAGCAAAGTAACTCAGCAAAGACAAGGGATTTCTTAGACTTGGCGGTGGTGAATTCCAAGTCAAACTCTTGGAGGATAATGATCCACTTCGAGTACTTGCCCCCCAACAACTGACGTGACAGAATGTACGTCATCAGGTTGCAATCAGAAACCACGGTCGTAGTACGTAACAAGATATAATGGTGGAAACGTTGGACGGCACAAACGGCGGCCAATGTCAACTTCTCGACGTAAGCATATCGAGTTTCCGTATCTAGAAGATTGCGGCTGAGATAATATATGACATGCTCAGTGTCATCATCGTCATCTTGAACAAGAACCATGCGAATAGTGGTATCGACAACGGCAAAATACAGAGTATAGTCGCGATGATAATTCGGAGGACGCAACAATGGAGAAGAAATAAGGAGACCCTTGAGACGCTCAAAGGACTCTTCAGCAGCGGCATCCCAATGAAACGGGGTATCTTGCTTCAATAACCGCGTGAAACCTTTAGCCACTTCAGCATAGTTCGGAATGAATCATCTTAAAAAATTCGCTTTGCCCTGCAAGCTCTGCAATTGCTGCAAAGAGGCAAGGGGAGGAAGATTCAGAATAGCCTCGACTTTAAGGGGATCCAATCGGATGCCCTCTCGGGAGATGATAAACCCGAGCAGACTACCTGACTCAACGCAGAAGACACACTTATGAGGATTAAGCTTGATGCGGTAGTGTCGAGAGTGGAGAAATATTTCGCGAAGATGAGCAGGATGGTCCTAGCGTTTTGTTGAATGAGCCGGTAGATCATCTAGGTAGGGTTGTACAATGTGGCGAATGTCATGGAAGGCATAGGACATTGCACGTTGGAAGGTAGCACCAGCGCTCTTCAAACCGAAAGGGAGCTTTTTGTAGGCGAAAGTGCCCCACGGACAGATAAAGGTAGTCATGTGCTAATCTACGGGCGCAATATTGATCTGGTGATACCCAGAAAAACCATCCATAAATGAAAACATTTCGCTCCCAGCACACTCATCAATGAGCTGATCAATGAAGGGTGTGGGGAAGTTATCTTTGGGACAGGTCCGGTTAATATCACGATAATCAACACAAACTCGAATGATACCCTGTTTTTTAGTCACAGGGACGATATTGGAGACCCAATCTGTGAGTGGGATGGGGTAAATAAAACCAGCCTTGAGAAGTTTTTCAACTTCCGCTTTAATGGCTGCAGCCTTTCGGGGGTGCACGGGGCGTAGACGCTGGCGAACAGGCTTAGCACCTGGATACATAGGTATCTCATGCACCACTATGCTAGGATCAATGCCGGGAATTTCTTCGTAGGACCAAGCAAAGACATCACGAAATTCGCGAAAAAGATCAGTATAGAGCTGAATTTCCTCCGGAGTACAAGTGACTCCGACATGGACATGCTCAACAATCCCTGGTTTCACAGAGATGTCGATGGGCTGGGTCTGCGTGATGTTTCCCATATTTCCTTCAGCGGACACTTGATGAACTTGAATGGGTGTCTGAAGGGGTTGGGATGGGAGACAAGGAGTAAACCGCTCGAGACAGGTAAGCATTTCCCGGTGGGCAGGGAGGAACGAGGAACGATGGTGATGATCAGACTGATGAGCCCCAAAAATGGATAATTATTTGGGCTCATTCAACCTCCTAATTTGACTTAATCCACCATTCTCATTAGTTTATTGCATGTTTTTTATTATATTTATGCTAATAGAGTGAATTTGGTTAGTCATTATGCCAACAAGTCTAATGGGTGCTTTGTGTAGCCTTTTTGGTCAACTTGGAGACAAAATTGAAGGTTTTAATGAGCACTTGGCAGCCAAATTCGTGGGAGAACAAGGGAGAGGATTTGTAGGAAGGTGTCCCCTTCATTTATGGGCCCTTACCTCGAATTCTCCACCATCAGCTCAGAGTTCAAAGGCCACCAAATCAATTAGCACAAGGGCAGCCAAGCAAGTCAAGTAGGACTGTTGTTAACTACAAGTCTTGGGCAGCCAAGTCCCTAAAGTTTAGGAGGACTGTTGGGGTCCTCAATTTGTATAAATAAGAAGGCTTAGGGCCTCATTTTGGTTAGCTAGTGGTTAGTCATTTTTGCAGCTAGTAGTTAGTCATTTCATAGTCTTGTTGTAGTCATTTTGTAATTCGATTTTTAGGCAATAGATTAGTTTTGCTGTCAGCTCATCTTCAAGTTCTCCTTGTGGACAGTTTTGATGTAACTCTTCATTTCTTGATCAATAAAGATGAATCCAGCTTTGCACCAGCTCTAAATCTCTCTTAGGAGGCTGTAGCTCTTGGGGTTGGGCCCATCTCAAGCGCCCAATACCTCCTTTGATTATCTTTATGTGTTTTTGCTGCATTCTTAGAACAAAATCTGCTATTTTGTTTTGTTATTTAGTTTGTTTTTTTGATGAGTAAAATAGCTTTTCATGCTCAGATTTAGTTGATAGGTTGTTAACAGAAAAAGCTTCAAGAAAAGGGCCAACAAACATCTGTGGTTTCACCTCTCCCTCAGTGGGATCAGGAGCTGTGACTAGGATGACTTTGCTGCCCACAAAAACATTGACTTTGCTTTGCCATGCAATCATTAGTGTTTGGTTTTCATTTGCAGAAGTTGATTACATGTTCAGATCTTTGAATGCTTCATTTCATAGTTAATATACATGGTTTCCTTGCAAATAAAGCTGTTGTCCATTCTTGTTACTGTTAGCTAGGTCATATTAGGGTAGCATAACTAGATTTTTGTTTTCTTGCATGTCTTTGTTTGGTCAGTTTGAAAAACCACTTGCAGAGTACCTGTTATCCTTCTCTATCTACCCATAATCCATCTGATAATCTGCTCCAACCCTTAGTCCATGATTTGTACCCTTCATTTGCCACACTTTCCCCACCTTGCCCTAATTACTACATTCTTGTGCATCATCGCTTCCTCCATCCTTGAACAAATCCAATCGCTCCTTAGCTTCATCCACCAAGTCCTAGGCCTCTTCACACCCCTATTTCACCTCCATACTCATTCCTCCATCTTTTTCCCTCCATCCATGCTCCAAAATCCCATTTCGAAACATCCTGTAGAAGAATTACAGAACATCCTGTAGAACCCCTGCAGACTTCCTGTAGAAGCTCATAAACACGGTTTCTTGGCAGCCAAACTTTGTGAGACTCTCTGGAAGGGTGTTAGGGACCCTTTAGACCCTCTCTGAACCTTCCCAACCTTTCCCAAGCGCTTCTCCTCCTTGATCCACCTCTGTACAGTGAAAAGCTAGTTAAAAGCACATGCATGATAATTCCAATAACTTAATCAAAAATACAAAAAGATGTTTTCTTCAGATAGTGATAACTTAGACACATGCATTTTACCTTCCTAGAAGTAATGGCATCTCTTTCAGTAGTTTTCATGCTCTCCTTTGCGTCAGTAGGACTAGCTGGTAGAATTAGGGTTTGCTAGGGTTTGCATTTCTTTTTGGCTTTCAGTTGCTTTTCGCAATTAGATTAGCTTCCTTCGAGTTAGCTTTCATCCATCAATTAAAAAGCTTCTTCTAAGAGCTCATAGAAGTTGGCTTAAGCCCCTAGCGGACTTGTGCCAGCTGACCAAGTGACAGCTGCGGCAAGAGCTAGTACTTGTGCATACAGCACCGTCGCTTCCAAGTTTGTTACGAACTACCAGGTTGATAAAATTAAATAAGGGAGTTCCAGGAGTTGTAGCATCATTGCTACAATACTGGGGCCCACCATCTTTTTGGCGCCGTTGCCGGGGAAGCGTCAGAGTATTAGTAATTGTTGCTTTTCTTCTATTTTCCTACTCTCGCCTTCTGCCAAGTAGTTTATTTCATTTCCATTCTGCAAAAGTAGCATAGACATTTCCTGCTTTCATAGATTAGCATTTCAATTGCGCAATTTCAATTTTGCAAGCATAGATTAGCATTTCAATTCTGCAAGCGTAGCTTAGCATTTCATTCCTGCAAATTCATTTGAGCAAAATAGATTAGTCCTTTCATGCTTTCGTTTCAATTCCGCATTTTCATTTTAGCAAGATAGTTAGTTGCAGTTCAATCTATTTCCGTTTTGCAGGTAGAAGTAGAAAAAAGCAAAAATCAACCAAAAAGATTTCATTTCATGCCTTGTAGGAGTAGAGATAAGTTAGAAAAATGATTGCACAACACCCCCACTGCTTCACACAGCCAACCTTCTCTCTCTTCTTCGATGGTTGTGATTAAAGAACCCTTAGGTGGACAAAAAGACATATTTAAAGAACCTCTAGGGGAGAAGAAGAAGAAAACATTCCTTTGGAGCAAATGGCTACAAGCAGAAATGTTGAGAGCAGTCCCTTGTCCAAAGACGAATTTGAAGATCAGATAGAAGATTTCAAGAGTGATATGAGGCAGTTTCTTGCCATGCAATTGGATACCCTGTGGATCCAAAAGAAGCAAGAGGAAGCCAAGAGGGCTTTGGTCATATTTTGTCCCAGGTGCACTAGAAAGCATCCTAGGAACGAATGTCCAATGCACCCCCTAGAAGTGTGTTTCATCTGTGAAGAATACCATCCTACAGATCAGTGCCCTTCCTTGCCCGGAATTAAAGTTGCATATCAGAGAACCAAAGAAGCCACTGAATCACTCCGTTCTCTGAACCAAAGGAGGCCACATGGACCTAGATCTTACCAGCAGGAACTGCAAGGGACATCGGAGACCTATTATGACCCTTATCAAACCACCTTCATGCCTTCTTGGGGTCCCCCTGCTCATCCTTCCTGGTTCACACCTCCTCCTTGTTCCTTCACAAATCCATATTATGCCCACCCAACTGCTCATTTGTTTCACTCTTATGCTTAGCCACAACCTCAGTGGAATGCACATCATCAGGGGTGGAGGCCCCAGTACAACTCTCATCACGCTCATTTTCCTCCACCACCTACTCATCCACAACCATCGCCTCCTCCTCCACCAAGGCAACCCCAAATGCCTACCCAACCACAATGCCATCCATCTCCATCTCAATTTCACACCTCCGCTCAACTACCCGTACCATTTCCAAAGCCATACAATGGAGTAGCTCAACCCAATTGCAAAGCTGAGGCACAACATGTGCAAATGATTCCTCGTGAGCTCAATGATCTCCACCAAAGCTCAGGAAGGGTGTTGCAAAGCAGAGATTATATTGACAACATTGAAGGACCAAAGGCAAAAGAATATTCAAAAGAGGAGATCAAAGAACCATGGGCTGCACTTGATGAAGAGAAGGCATCAAAATCAGAGCTCGAGAGAGGTCAATCATGGTTACCATCAAACCCTCCATGTAGTCAAGAGAAAGATCAGCAAAAAGAGGAAGATGAGAAAGTCATGTTAGAAGGTGACATGAAGAATGATCGAGATCAGAAAAAGGACCAAGGATATCAAAGCTATATTGAGACATGGTTCCAGATAGTCACTAAGTTGCAGCAGTACTCTCCTCCTCAGCTATGTTTTGTACTTTCAAAGTCAGATCATTTTGTCTCTGAAATTTGGATAGTTTTCAAAGCATGCATTCCGAGCCTTCACATCATCTCGTCTCTAATCTCGATGTGCACATGGCTCCATTGGAAGTATTCTTATACTTGAAAATGATTTTGTTTTTCAAGTAGGGTAGGGTAGAAAAAAAAAAGGAAAAAAAAAGAGAAAAAATGAAAAAAAGAAGAAAATAAAAATCTAAGGTGAAAACCTCCTCGGAGGCGCCTTAGATTGGCTCATTGATTAAAAACCTCCATGAGGCGGTCAATGGATTGGAAAGAAGAGAAAATAAAAAAGGCAATAAGATCTTTGGGTGAAAACCTCCCTTGGAGGCGCCCAAAGCAGGCAATTAGGGTGAAAACCTCCATGAGGCGCCCTAGTTGTTTTTCAAAAAAAAACAAAAGAGAAAAAGAAAAATAAAAATAAAACTAATTCCATTGGCTAATTGCAGGTTGCAAGTAGGACGTTTCATGACAGGAGGAGCACTCAAATCAAGGTTAAAGGAATTTTTCTTGTGCCTTCTACAGGAAGCTTTGTATTTCTACAGGAAACATCCTATAGAACCTTTGGACGAACCAAATTCAAGTCTAAAATGGAATCTGATGGTGGGAATCTGTTGATTAGGCCTACAAGCACTTGTGTGTCCATCCCTTGCCTTTCTCCATCATTTTTTCCACCTCATTGTGCTTCTCATTGTGCTTCTACAGGGACTTCATGTAGAAATTGTGGGAAACTAGACATGGATTTCAAAAAGTGGTTTGGCGAACATGGTAGCTTCCTCAAGGGTTCAGAAGTCCTCATGCAATCTTCCAACTCCTCCTCCATCATCTCCATACCTGCATCACAGCCCAAATTCATTTTTCATACCATGCAACAAAAATGCAAAATGCCTTGAAGCAAAAATACCTAGAACAAAATTTGTTTTTGCCATAACTTGAAAACCATGCATCCATTTGAAAAACTGTTTTATGGGGAATTGTACAAGGGAGATGGCAACATGCCTGAGCAGTTTCAGCCAATTCCGGTGCACGGTTTCCAAGAAATCAGCCTCCATCACCATCAGCCATTTTTGCATTTTCTCCATATTCGTGCATCCGTTTCAAAACATGTTTCATGGGGATATGAATATGGGTGATAGTAGCCTACCCAAGCAGTTTCAGCCGATTCCGATGCACGGTTTCTGAGAAATTGATCGCTGAAATCTTCAGCCATTTTCCATTTTTCTCAAAATCCATGCATCCATTGATCACGATTTTGCTATGGGAGATGCATAATGATGATAGGAACATGCTCAGCAAGTTTCAGATCAATCCGGTTTACCGTTTGGGAGCAATGGCGAAAACAAGTTCTGGTTCTGTGACAATGCAGCAGCAGCAGCTTGAACGTGCAGATTTGAACGTGGAAACAATTGCCTGGAGCTTAGATCTGGCCAGAGGACACCTGCACAAGGAAAAACAATCAAAAATCATCAGCCAAGCCCTCATGCAACCAAAGGATCCAAGCATGCAGCAGCAGAATACGAGCATGCAGCAGCAAAAAGCTTCACAGCAGCCATTTGACTTCAGGTACGTGACTAAACCTTGTTCCTCTATTGCATGAATCTAATCTAAGCATTGCATGAACGAATGAGATGGGTGGATTCAGCCAGGAAGCTAGCCAGATTCGATTGCACTCATCAAGGCAAAAATCACGCAGCATGCATGGATCAGTCATTCACGTGAAATTTAAAAAACACAGACAGTTGTGGATATTCTAAACTCCAGTGCAACTAATGGAAGTGAATACAAGCAGAGAACAAATAGTTAACCACTACAGTTCATGATAGCACAACAGTTTTCATGGGCCAGCACACGTCTTTGCCACCTCACTCCACCAAAAATCACGCAGAAATTAATGAGCGCTCAGCTGAAATTCATAGACTGTTATTCAACTTGCACTTGCAACCTGTTCAACTAAAGATGCATCCTCTGCTCCCACAATCGGTTAACCTATCATCCTTCGCTGATTGTTTTGGCTTGTTCAAAATTCTCCTGCATACCAAGATCGTGCAAAGGCGCAGAGACATCCTATAGAATCCGGCTAGCATTCTACAGGAAGACGTTTTACAGGAAAGTACAGCAGAGTCTTTAAGAGCAGAGAAGCCCAAGATTTTCTTCATCCAGTTTGAAGCTTGAAGAAAGCCTATTGTTTAGTTGAAGTCAAGGTTGTTGCAAAACAACTACAGCCCAGGAACAAATGGATTGCTTCTCCGCGGCAGAGTTTGGACAGACTAAACAGGGATAGAGCGCAAAGTCTTGAGCACAAGAAGCACTTGAATGAAATCAAGGAAAAGAGCTCGAGATTACGAAGTTTTTCCAGATAGAACATTATTTTCTGACTTGAAATGTTCTGCTTCTTCATTGGTGAGTCTTCACCAGGGAATTGATTATGGGACAGAACTGTATATTTTGAAGTGATTCAGTTGATACATACCATTCAAAGTTATCCAAAACAGTAGAGGGAAAAATGACCAGTGAAGTTCTTAGTTATAGATAGGCTTGCATTGAAGGATATTGATGAAAGTTTATCCTTCTTGGAGAAAGCCCCCTGCTTCATTGAACGATATGGAAATCAAAGAGTAAGAATACCTTTGGTAGGTTCTTTCATCTCTTAGGAGTTGTATGAGATTTTCTTCAAAATAATTTGAATTTATCCTAGACCAATATGGAACATGGGGAGAATTAATTGTTGAGGAAAGATGCCATCTCTGCAATATGATCATGAATTCAAAACAGAGCAGTAGAATGTTGATAACAGAAATGAATTCAGCAGTGTCTATAACTAAAATTGTTGACATAAAGTTCTTATTTTCCTTGAAATACATGCAGAGCCATAAATGAAACAATTGACTGCCAATTTTGTTGTCAAAGTTTTGCTAGATGACCAGGAAGAAAGTAATTAATTTCTGCTGAGTTTTTCTAGTAATTATACTTTTACGAGAAATAACCCATGAATAAAGCAGGAATATATTTTCCAAAAGGGTCAGATGACGCAAAGATTTTGTATCATATACTTCAATAGATGACAAAGATTATTCTTTCAAACATAGATATGGGACAGCTCATAAAACAGGAAAAGCAGCAGGCAGTGGGAAGAACCAAAGCAAAGAAGCATGGTTTCATGACAGAGAAGAGGACATCACTTCAGAATCTTGGCATGACAAGGAGGCCACCAGGGCCATCAAAGATGAGGAGAGAGATTGGTTTCTCAGAGGATGAGCAACACTTTCAGTAGAGGGGTGATGATGAGCCCCAAAAATGGATAATTATTTGGGCTCATTCAACCTCCTAATTTGACTTAATCCACCATTCTCATTAGTTTATTGCATGTTTTTGATTATATTTATGCTAATAGAGTGAATTTGGTTAGTCATTATGCCAACAAGTCTAATGGGTGCTTTGTGTAGCCTTTTTGGTCAACTTGGAGACAAAATTGAAGGTTTTAATGAGCACTTGGCAGCCAAATTCGTGGGAGAACAAGGGAGAGGATTTGTAGGAAGGTGTCCCCTTCATTTATGGGCCCTTACCTCGAATTCTCCACCATCAGCTCGGAGTTCAAAGGCCACCAAATCAATTAGCACAAGGGCAGCCAAGCAAGTCAAGTAGGACTGTTGTTAACTACAAGTCTTGGGCAGCCAAGTCCCTAAAGTTTAGGAGGACTGTTGGGGTCCTCAATTTGTATAAATAAGAAGGCTTAGGGCCTCATTTTGGTTAGCTAGTGGTTAGTCATTTTTGCTAGCTAGTGGTTAGTCATTTTTGCAGCTGGTAGTTAGTCATTTCATAGTCTTGTTGTAGTCATTTTGTAATTCGATTTTTAGGCAATAGATTAGTTTTGCTGTCAGCTCATCTTCAAGTTCTCCTTGTGGACAGTTTTGATGTAACTCTTCATTTCTTGATCAATAAAGATGAATCCAGCTTTGCACCAACTCTAAATCTCTCTTAGGAGGCTGTAGCTCTTGGGGTTGGGCCCATCTCAAGCGCCCAATACCTCCTTTGATTATCTTTATGTGTTTTTGCTGCATTCTTAGAACAAAATCTGCTATTTTGTTTTGTTATTTAGTTTGTTTTTTTGATGAGTAAAATAGCTTTTCATGCTCAGATTTAGTTGATAGGTTGTTAATAGAAAAAGCTTCAAGAAAAGGGCCAACAAACATCTGTGGTTTCACCTCTCCCTCAGTGGGATCAGGAGCTGTGACTAGGATGACTTTGCTGCCCACAAAAACACTGACTTTGCTTTGCCATGCAATCATTAGTGTTTGGTTTTCATTTGCAGAAGTTGATTACATGTTCAGATCTTTGAATGCTTCATTTCATAGTTAATATACATGGTTTCCTTGCAAATAAAGTTGTTGTCCATTCTTGTTACTGTTAGCTAGGTCATATTAGGGTAGCATAACTAGATTTTTGTTTTCTTGCATGTCTTTGTTTGGTCAGTTTGAAAAACCACTTGCAGAGTACCTGTTATCCTTCTCTATCTACCCATAATCCATCTGATAATCTGCTCCAACCCTTAGTCCATGATTCGTGCCCTTCATTTGCCATACTTTCCCCACCTTTCCCTAATTACTACATTCTTGTGCATCATCGCTTCCTCCATCCTTGAACAAATCCAATCGCTCCTTAACCTCATCCACCAAGTCCTAGGCCTCTTCACACCCCTATTTCACCTCCATACTCATTCCTCCATCTTTTTCCGTCCATCCATGCTCCAAAATCCCATTTCGAAACATCCTGTAGAAGAATTACAGAACATCCTGTAGAACCCCTGCAGACTTCCTGTAGAAGCTCATAAACACGGTTTCTTGGCAGCCAAACTTTGTGAGACTCTCTGGAAGGGTGTTAGGGACCCTTTAGACCCTCTCTGAACCTTCCCAACCTTTCCCAAGCGCTTCTCCTCCTTGATCCACCTCTGCACAGTGAAAAGCTAGTTAAAAGCACATGCATGATAATTCCAATAACTTAATCAAAAATACAAAAAGATGTTTTCTTCAGATAGTGATAACTTAGACACATGCATTTTACCTTCCTAGAAGTAATGGCATCTCTTTCAGTAGTTTGCATGCTCTCCTTTGCGTCAGTAGGACTAGCTGGTAGAATTAGGGTTTGCTAGGGTTTGCGTTTCTTTTTGGCTTTCAGTTTCTTTTCGCAATTAGATTAGCTTCCTTCGAGTTAGCTTTCATCCATCAATTAAAAAGCTTCTTCCAAGAGCTCATAGAAGTTGGCTTAAGCCCCTAGCGGACTTGTGCCAGCTGACCAAGTGACAGCTGCGGCAAGAGCTAGTACTTGTGCATACAGCACCGTCGCTTCCAAGTTTGTTACGAACTACCGGGTTGATAAAATTAAAGAAGGGAGTTCCAGGAGTTGTAGCATCATTGCTACAATACTGGGGCCCACCACAGACCAAGGGGGTTCCTCGAGAGACATGGTCTCGATAATGGCTTCATCAGAAGGAAATGTTTCCTTTAACAGATTCGAAGAAGCGTCATCTCCAAGCCAAGGGGAATGAGCGTACGAGTCGGGAGCCCTGCTTGAAGGAGTAGGTTCAGAAGGGGGAGTCGATGCAGAAACAATTTCAACGTAGTTGAGCTCGGCAGGACTCAATGGCATCTCATCGCCCCAAGATTCTACCTGATCAGCGGGGGGAAGAACCCATGGATCAGAGCGAACGGAAATCATATTTATAGGAGCGACGTTAGGAGGTGGGAGTGAAAAAACACCCATCAGGGTAGGATCTTTAAAAAGTCCAGCTCCCACACTCTCATATGGGATGGAGGTATGCTCCACAAAGGGCACGTTGCCTTCAGAAGAGGAAGCGAAGAAGGATAGCTGGTCTACGGTGACGATCTTCCCCTGATGAGGGAAACGAATGACACGGAATAGAGATGAAGCCACGGCTCGCATAACATATGTCCAGCTACGTCCGAGAAGGAGGTTGTAGGTAAGATTAACATCAACAACTTCAACTTCCACTTTGACCATCTTCCCTTCCAAAGAAATGGGCAAACGTTGGAGTATACCATAAGGATAATACTCTCTCCCATCAAAGGCTTCCAAGGTCGTAGGAGACTGGCTCAGAGTTGGAGAACCAATAGCCTTCCAACAAGCAACGGACATGATGCAAGTTGAAGCGCCTTCATTAATGACTGTACGATGAATCATTTTGGGATTGATAATGACATGTATGAGGAAGGAAATTTTGTGAGGCAGTCTCGGTACATGGCTTTCCAGGTCAAAAGTAGTCAGATCTGAGTCAGCCGGGTCTATGCCACCGATGGCCGATAGCAAGGACTTCCTCTGAGAGGGGCAGCTCTGGAGTACTTCTAAGGCAGACATAGCCGACGGAGCCTGGGCTAAGTCCTCAACAATGTTGTAGTGCTGGGTAGCATGAGCATTAGGGTTGTAAGAATATTTCTGAAGTACACCTTTCGGAGGGGGTCGGACGGGCGTCTCAGTGCTAGGTCTCTCGATATTGAGCAGGCCAGAACTGGACGAAGGAGCGCTAGAGGGGACCTCAGGCTCTTTCCCGGCAGGTGACAGATACTCTTTTGCCCAAGTACTGATGTGGATGGGAATCGTCCCAGCCATAAATACTTGAGAACCAAAGAGAGAAGAGGATTGAGATGGATCAGCCACCATTTACATTTGTTGTGATGGAAAAGGTTCTTTGAGCATAGCAGGAGTCCCGGGAGCACCTTTCAACAAACGACTAACTTCGGACCGCCTTGGGCAGTCTTTGGTATAGTGATCCTCGTCA
This sequence comes from Pinus tabuliformis, assembly GCA_031772625.1. Lineage (NCBI taxonomy): Eukaryota > Viridiplantae > Streptophyta > Pinopsida > Pinales > Pinaceae > Pinus > Pinus tabuliformis. Next base: position 736,193,160 of record CM062805.1, on the reverse strand, counting down.
CAGATAAGACAAGGGTACTTGGGCTTGCGTTTGGCACCTTCCTTGGGTGGAGGTTTGGGGGAATCCTGCTTAGGTTGATCCGCTTTATTCTTCCCTTTTCCCTTCTTCTTTTCTTTCGAGGCTTTGTCCGCCGTCGTGGACTGGACAACATTAACCTCGGAAGTACTACCAGAATTAGATACAGCCTAAGAAGTATTTTCATTCGAAGCATTCGACTTCTGCTTCCCAGGGTTTGCAGAAGTTTTCTTTGAGGGCGGATTAACAGAACCGATGATACTGTCAACAGATGGTGTTGGCGGGGCTTTGGAAGTTCCTGGTCTCGGGGCATCATGCAAATAATCATATAACGTACCGGACTGGGAGTAAACCAAGTCAAGGTACTGAGCACGCGGAACAGCTTTCTCTTCAGTTACACATGCCCCCATATCAATGTCCCGTGCTATTGGACCGACGAATGAAGTCGTGAACCAATCGGTAAGGAGCTGATCGGGAATCCAAAACTTAATTAAACGATGACGCCATCTCCATTCATGGATATGATCAGAGATATGCATAGTTGTTGTCTGTTTTAAGGATGTCAGGAGGTGTGTGCCCATTTCATATCGAATCGGCAATTGAAAATGAGTTAAAAATGCCATAGCCAACGAGTTAAAATCCTGAAAAGATCCACGAGATAACTCAATATACCATTTAGCAGCAGAGCCAGTGAGAGTCCTTTGAAAAAGGCGGAGCCGGATTAAATCATCAAGCCACGAATTCGATGAACACCATAAATGATAATTCATGACGTGAGCTTGGGGATCTTCTCCAGCTTTACCATCGAATTTGGGACAATCAACGGGAATCTTAGTTGGAACCGGGGGCCAATACGGATTATGAAGAATAGGATCATTTGTCAGTTTGGACACATCCAGTAATTCCAACGTCGCTAAAAAGGGTAATTGAGGGTTAAAGGACATCTGGGGCTGTGGGTAGGAAGGAGTACCAGAGTTCCAGCCAGCTGGCGGTTGCCCCCACTGATTTTGTCCAGACGGATTTGGCCCAGGAGGGTTTTGTCCGTAGGGATTTTGTCCATAGGGGTTATAAGAGGGCTGACCCTGGATTTTCCCCCCAGCATTCCATTGATTACCAACTTGGCCTGCAAGAGAAACATAAGGTTGCTGGTAATTCTGATAAGGATTCACCTGCAGTTGTTGATAATTTTGATACGGGGAAAATTGAGTTTTCCCTTGGGATTGCTGGAAACCATAAGGCGGCTGGGCTCCAAACTGAGCCTGAGAGATAGGCTGCGTTTGATAGGCCGGTTGGGGTTGAGGTCCAACCTGCATTTGAAGACCGGATTGGGTCTAGGGCCCAGCCTGGGGCTGAAAACCGGGTTGAGCTTGAGAAGCAACAATCATTTGAGTGCCCGGTTGAGCAGGCCCAGAAGGATGTCCTGAGAATTGAGGCTGAGCCATCTAGCCAGAAGGTTGACCCAGTTGAGATTGAGATTGACCCATCTGCCCAGAAGGTTGAGCTTGCTGGGTGTTGGGTTGTCCTTGCACAACTGAGGGTTGTCCTGATAGACCGGATGGCTGAGTGGGCTAGACAGTGGTTTGACCCGATTAGATTTGGGGCTGACCAACTTGTCCAGATGTTTGACCATACTAGACAGTGGGTTGGCCTTGCTGAACGTAAGGTTGACCAACTTGCCCAGAAGGATAGCCTTGTTGGACACCAGGTTGACCTTTTTGCATGTAAGGTTGTCCCGGATTACCAGAAGGTTGCGCAAAATAGGTAAAAGACGGACCACTAGAGGCTGAAGGTTGTGTTAGCACTTGAAATTTCACCTCAGGCTGAAAAGGCAAATCTCAAAGCTACATCAAACCATTCAGCCTCGTAGCTAGCCCTACGGGGCAGGAGAAGGCTCTCTCCGGTCAATCTCGGTAGATCTTCAATGGGATGAGATGAACAACAAGGTAACACTGATATTAGGCTAGTAAACTGATTTGAAGGTTGATTTGGGGGTTTTTGGGGTTTTTGGTGGCAAATTGAGGAACTGCAATTTAGGGTGCGGGGATTGGACACAGTTTCTACAGGGGGGTCTTTGGGGCAAGGTAGGAACCTGTATTGATGTCTTTAGCTAAAAGGGATGATTAAGAAGAAAGATGAGAGGGCTAAAGAGAGCAAACAATGGATTTGAATTCTCTTTAGACAGTAGAAAACATAGAAATTAAACAAATTTAAAAGCAGAGCATGGCTAGCATGAATTCTAACTTTATCACTTCATTTGTTTAATATGCAGCAGTATAGAAAGGAAATGAATCACATAACAAAGCTTACAATGACATGGAGAAACACACCATCAACACATGAGTCCACAAGAATCCCAAAGATGACTGCAAAACCCTGGTCTTCCTTAGCCAAAAATTGCAGAGATACAGTGAAAATATACAATGATAGCTGCTCCCTCAAGAGTCCAACCTTCCAGCCTAAGTGGAATTTTTCAATTTGGAGTTGATTTGACCTGTCAAAACTCAAATCTCCCAAGACTGGTCAAAAAGTGCCAAATGAGGCTGCCTGAAAGAAGAGTACTGTTGCAGTCAACTTTTGAATGCCTTCCTCAACCCCAAATTGAGCTCATGATAGCTCATTGGAAATCTCTTTGTGTCTAGTTATCATTTTACCCATCAAGAAAATCATTTGGCCAACCCAGCTAGGAGAAAACTTGATTTTCCCAAGGTCACTTCAGAGGTGTCTTTGATTCTCCTGAGGCAACGGTATTCTTGACATTTCTCTCAAAAAATGACACCTGTGAAAAAAGTGAAGGAGGTTTTTCTTCTTTGGCATGTTATGAGAAAAAACCTCTCTCAGTTTTCCAAAATTCATCTTTGATTGCTCTGGAACATCATTTGAGTGCGACTTGTCCCGATGTGTGAAGCAAGGAATTTTGTCGAAATGGAGCGAGATGAAGGGGATAGGGGGCTTCTAAATTCTTGGGGAAATTTGTGGGAGTGGGGAGGGATGTTAGGAAGCAGGGGAAAGTGGAATCTCAGTGATTGAGTGAGGGGAAGGGGTCCAAAAGGGCAAAACACAGGCCCAACCTAGAAAATTGCCAGGTTGTAGCTAGAAACTAGGGTTTGTGGAAAAATGAGGAATTTGGCGGATCTAAGGGATGGGAAGTGTTTTATAAGGTACTTTAAGGATAGGGGAAGGTGTATGAACATCAGGATATGAGTTTTGCTGATTTTTTAGCCGCCCAAGAGAAATTGCCTTCAAAACCCTAGGAGAGGGAAATGAGCTTGCCTAGGTGCAACTGAAGCATGAATAAGTTGTAAAAGACTCATTAGACACTGACATGATAATGACAACCCTTTGAATGATGATAGGCTCAGCTGAATGATGACATGGACTGACATTTGGGCAAACCCTAGACCTAATGCCTAGTGACCAAATTTTGCTTGAAGACTCACTGAAATGACAAAATTTGACCTTGACACTCTGAGACCACTTTGTAAGAGCATATTTGATCACTGTAGGAAGGCTGGAAAGACTGACACTAACATTGGCTCCAATGGGGATGGTAGCTCCTTGGAGGTGCCAAGAACCTTAGACCTCTAGGAGAGCAGACCAGTGCCTTATCCATTGGGCAACGGAGTCAAAAACTCAAGCTGAAATGCATGACTGAAAACCGACTCAAACTAACTTAACTACAAGACTGAAAATGGACTAACAAAGGACTCATGACTCATCTAAAAACTGACTCAATACTTAAACACAATCGACCAACTGAAAATGATGCTCAAAGTGGAGCTTATTCATCACAACCTACTCTAACAGTTTCATTCATCACCTGATCAAGTGAAATGAAACAACCAATGCAACCAAGTAAGTATCTCATCTGCTGTTTGAAATCTCTGCAAGTGCTCACTTATGAACAACAAAAGAGAACTACTGAAAGGCAACTCCCATGACAACTTAGAAACAGATCCGTTGAATGATATAAATTCTCTATCCACCTCCAAAAACACTGCATAAGGATCTTGAAATTCAAGCACACTGGGACTTAGCTCATCGAATGGATTACTTCTCTTTTCCTCATACCATGAATGCAAACTTTGATCTGAGCCTTGTGATGAGACCTCTGCTGAAAATGACAAAGAAACCGGCTGCCGGATCAAATTCATATCAGCACATGTTTCAAGCTGACATGTGGTCAATGGAGAAAGACTTTGACTGCAAACCTCATCCAAAACATCAGCTATTGGATCATGAAAAACTTGAAAAGACTGCTGCAATCCCATTTCTATTGGTTCCAATGTGATTACATGATTGCCTACATGCTGCTCATTCTTCACTGAAGATGGACTATGCAAATTTCCCTTCAAATATTGAAATGATTCAAAACAGAAACGTAGGGAACCTTCTTGTATCATTTGATCAAATATGTCAGCTTCATGCTTTCATCTGCAACTTGACAACCAATGGCATTTGGGGGCTGCAAATCTGAATATGTAAAGTCTGGAGCAAGGTTTTTATTGCCTTCAAGATGGTCTAGATCAAGACTTGTTGACAGCTGATTTCTAATTTCATGGAAGTTGTCTCTAATGAACTGACATGAATCAAAACAAAAAGGCAAATATCCGCCACTTACTTCAAACTGTGCTGCACTTTCCTCGTCACTGTCATAGCTGATATGTGATGGCTGAACATTGTATTCAAGCTGCTGAAAATGAACTTCCTCCTCCCACAAACTAGCTGCTGATTTGTCTGCAAGATTAGCTTCTGTTTGGAGAACATAATCATCATCATACTGATCAAAACGAGGCAAATCATCAGTATAAAACATATCATCAAGCATGCAGGTCATATCAATAGATCTCTCTTCTCCAAGGTGATCTACAAAACAATCATTATCAGATCTATGACAACTAGGGTAAGAAACAAAATGTTTTGGATCAGCAACTTGTTCTTCTTCAATCAGCGAGCCATGATCTTGAACATCATAAGCATTTCTTGTGTTGATCTTGTCCATCATCTTTTCCATGGCACTTACAAAAATGTCAAGCTTCACCTCTAAAGATGCCGATTTTTCTGGATCTATGTTTTTCATTTCTTCTTCCTTCAACCTTGCCCTTCGGATCAGCAGATGAGCCTCTACACTTACTGCACTGTTTTGCATCTCGTGAAGTGTTGCAATATTCTTTTCTCTCAGCTGAAACTCCATCTCCGGATCAAAGGCGCCCGGATAGTGTAAGAGAGCAAATCTAGGAGTAGGCCTTATATCAACTGGCATCGAATAATAAACTTGATTAAATCTGGCCGAAAACTGTTGTACTGTCTCACCTGGCAATCTTTTCAGCTGGTTATACTCTTCTACAATCAGGAAAAGGTTCTGCCCGATCATCCACCTATCGAGAAAAACTTTGACGAACTGCTGGAAATCTGAGATGCTTGCATCAGGCAGGGTTTTGAACCAACTCTTCACTTTGGCTTGCAAAGAAAGAGCAAAAAGCCTTATACTAACATCTTCTTCATCAACTTCAAAAAGATCTAGAAAATTCTCAAAATTCTGCACATGTTGCTCAGCGTTGACATTCTTACATTCACCATCAAACATCGGCAAGTATAGATCATAGCTTTTGGGGAAAGCATGGAGAACAGAAGGTAAAACAAGAGGTTTATACCGATCTGGAATTTTACAAGGTATAGGAGTATGTACAGCAGGTATAGGTTCATCACAAAATTCGGAAAAAGGATCTTGATCAAGCTCAAAAGCATGCAAATCTTTGGTATTCACTATCTTCAAAGGGAAAGAATCAATGGCAGGCCGAGGATCTTTTCTCAAGCATAATATACTTTGCAAAGCCTTCTTGACATTCTTGGGAAAAGAGAAGAAATAATTTATGACAAAGAACAAAATGTCTTGGATGAAATTCCAACTTGAATACCTGATCTGTTCATGTTGTCCTTTCATGTTTTTGCTGGTCGGGATCATCCTCCAATGGAGTCTTTGGATTTGATCTCGAAACTGATTTAGAGTCGCCAAGTGAATGATTTCAGCCTTTCAAGTGTCTGATTGTTGTTCACCATCAACAATCAGATCTGAACTTGATACATGTACTGGGGTAAAGTGTCAATGAAGCGCTACGTTCACAAGCTCACGGAGATTGACTGAAGCAGCGTTCATCTACTAACGCTGATGTAAAACAAGAGCGTTTTCGAAGGCTACCTGGCGTAACTTCAGGCTCCGTCTAAGACTTATGAAATAACACGTCAATGAGCAAACGATCAGTTGTTCTCCCCAGTATGGTCGCCAGTATGTTAGCACTTGAAATTTCACCTCAGGCTGAAAAGGCAAATCTCAAAGCTACATCAAACCATTCAGCCTCGTAGCTAGCCCTACGGGGCAGGAGAAGGCTCTCTCTGGTCAATCTCGGTAGATCTTCAATGGGATGAGATGACCAACAAGGTAACACTGATATTAGGCTAGTAAACTGATTTGAAGGTTGATTTGGGGGTTTTTGGTGGCAAATTGAGGAACTGCAATTTAGGGTGCGGGGATTGGACACAGTTTCTGCAGGGGGGTCTTTGGGGCAAGGTAGGAACCTGTATTGATGTCTTTAGCTAAAAGGGATGATTAAGAAGAAAGATGAGAGGGCTAAAGAGAGCAAACAATGGATTTGAATTCTCTTTAGACAGCAGAAAACATAGAAATTAAACAAATTTAAAAGCAGAGCATGGCTAGCATGAATTCTAACTTTATCACTTCATTTGTTTAATATGCAGCAGTATAGAAAGGAAATGAATCACATAACAAAGCTTACAATGACATGGAGAAACACACCATCAACACATGAGTCCACAAGAATCCCAAAGATGACTGCAAAACCCTGGTCTTCCTTAGCCAAAAATTGCAGAGATACAGTGAAAATATACAATGATAGCTGCTCCCTCAAGAGTCCAACCTTCCAACCTAAGTGGAATTTTTCAATTTGGAGTTGATTTGACCTGTCAAAACTCAAATCTCCCAAGACTGGTCAAAAAGTGCCAAATGAGGCTGCCTGAAAGAAGAGTACTGTTGCAGTCAACTTTTGAATGCCTTCCTCAACCCCAAATTGAGCTCATGATAGCTCATTGGAAAGCTATTTGTGTCTGGTTATCATTTTACCCATCAAGAAAATCACTTGGCCAACCCAGCTAGGAGAGAACTTGATTTTCCCAAGGTCACTTCAGAGGTCTCTTTGATTCTCCTGAGGCAACGGTATTCTTGACATTTATCTCAAACAATGACACCTGTGCAAAAAGTGAAGGAGGGTTTTCTTCTTTGTCATGTTATGAGAAAAAACCTCTCTCATTTTTCCAAAATTCATCTTTTATTGCTCTGGAACATCATTTGAGTGCGACTTGTCCCGATGTGTGAAGCAAGGAATTTTGTCGAAATGGAGCGAGATGAAGGGGATAGGGGGCTTCTAAATTCTTGGGGAAATTTGTGGGAGTGGGGAGGGATGTTAGGAAGTAGGGTAAGTGGAATCTCAATGATTGAGTGAGGGGAAGGGGTCCAAAAGGGAAAAACACAGGCCCAACCTAGAAAATTGCCAGGTTGTAGCTAGAAACTAGGGTTTGTGGAAAAATGAGGAATTTGGCGGATCTAAGGGATGGGAAGTGTTTTATAAGGTACTTTAAGGATAGGGGAAGGTGTATGAACATCAGGATATGAGTTTTGCTGATTATTTAGCCGCCCAAGAGAAATTGCCTTCAAAACCCTAGGAGAGGGAAATGAGCTTGCCTAGGTGCAACTGAAGCATGAATAAGTTGTAAAAAGACTCATTAGACACTGACATGATAATGAAAACCCTATGAATGATGATAGGCTCAGTTGAATGATGACATGGACTGACATTTGGGCAAACGCTAGACCTAATGCCTAGTGACCAAATTTTGCTTGAAGACTCACTGAAATGACAAAATTTGACCTTGACACTCTGAGACCACTTTGTAAGAGCATATTTGATCACTGTAGGAAGGCTGGAAAGACTGACACTAACAGGTTTTCCCTGAAATAGCAATGTTATTTTTGGCATTTCTATATTTATCATTTCTTGTTGCTATTTTCAACACTCCCTCTCAACAAGAAAGGGATTATCTGTCACCTCGATCTTGTCTCTGTGGAACTCAAATTTGCATTTTGACAATGCCTTAGTCAAAATATCTGCGTCCTGCTCCTTGGTCAAAACATACTGCAACAACATGATCCTCTTCACCAAACAGTCTCGAAGATGATGATACCGGATATCGATGTACTTGGGCCTGTCATGAAATACTGGAATCTCAAAGAGTTTAATACAACTCTGATTATCGCAATATATCATAGTTGGATCCATCCTCTGATCAAACAATCCAACTAGAATTTTCCGCATCCAAATGGCCTCACATGCTGCCTAACTGGCAACCATGTATTCAGCCTCTGCTGAGCTAAGTGCAACTGACCTCTGTTTCCTATTGTACCAAGAAACTGCAGCTGAACCAAGGTTGAAAATTCCTCCTGAAGTGCTCTTCTAATCTAATGGACTCCCTGCGCAATCTGCATCTGTGAAGCCCTGAAGCTTCACTCCCTCTGTCTGTCTGTACCATAATCCATACTGAGATGTGCCTTTGAGGTATCTCAGCACATGTTTCGCTGCCTTCCAAAACAACTTGGTAGGCTGAACCATAGCTTGACTCAGCTAGTTCACCGCAAAGCAAAAATTTGGTCATGTGTTCACTAAATACATCAATGAACCCACAAGCTGATGATACACAATAGCAGCTACTACCTCACCTGAAGTAGCATCCTCCTTCCTCCAGTTACCTGCTAGAGGAGTCTACATGAGCTTGCACTTCTCCATGTGGAATCTCCCGAGTATCTCATTGGCATACTTGCCTTGAGACACAAATACTTCCCCATCCTTCTGCCACACTCGCATGCCTAGAAAGTAGTGCATGATACCCACGTCTTTCATCTTGAACTCTCTTGCAAGGTCCTCCTTGCAAGACTTGATCAACTGACCATCACCTGTTAATATTAAATCATCAACATAAAGAACAATGATCAATGGCTTACCTTCTACCATGATGTGGTATAGGTTCGCATCTGCTTCACTCTTTGTGAAGCCCAACATGGTGAAATAATTGTCGATCTTGGTGTACCAAGCACGAGGTGATTACTTCAGCCCGTACAAAGCTCTCTTGAGTCGACACACATGCGACTCACGATCGAAGGTCTCAAATCCTTTCGGTTGCTCTATGTACACCTCTTCCTCAATCTTGCCATTGAGGAATGCAGTCTTCACATCCATTTGATGGATATTCCAACCCATCTGTGTTGATAGTGCCAACATCGATCTGGTAGATGAATATATTGCGACTGGAGAAAAAGTCTCATCATAGTTAATCCCCTCCACCCGTGAGAAACCACGGGCAACAAATCTTGCCTTATGTTTCTCCACACTACCATCAGCTGCTTGCTTTACCTTGTAAAGCCATCTGGAACTAACCATTGACTTGTTCTCCAGTCTTGGAACAACATCCCAAACACTGTTCTGAACTATGGAGTCATACTCCTCCACCATAGCATCAACCCAAACTGGCTGTTGCACTGCTTCCTCAAAGGAAGATGGTTCGGTCTCTACACACTCCCCAACAAGTTCCATGTAACCAGTGTACCGCTTAGGTGACCTCCTCTATCTGCACTGAGAAGATGGCTCTCCCACATTCTCTCTCACATCCATCAACAATCTGTCAGCTTCCCTTGAGCGTTTCCGCCCATCTCTAGAAGAATGCATAAGTGGATGTCTCCACTCCTGGATCCTCTGCATGTGGCTACTATGCATCAGTCTGAGGCTCCTCCTCCTTAGGAACCAAAAGTTACTCCTCTACATGCAAATTAAGCTCCCTCTCAAGGGATACTCGCATGGCCTTCTACTCGTCGAACTTCAAATCTCTGTGAACCATTGTCCTCTGACTAGTAGGCAAGAACACCCGATAGTTGTGGGGTGTATCAGTGTACCCAAAATGTATCCCCAACTCTACTGTTGGCTCTAGCTTCTTCGGGGCATCTTTGGTCACATGGAAAAATACCAGTGAGTCAAAGATCCTGAAGTGACTCACATCTGGTCTCTTCCTGAAGAAAGCCTCCTCTAGTGTCTTCATCCCAGTATGCAATGCAGGCTTATATTCTGCAAGTATATCGTTGTATTTCATGCTACAACCCATAAATGAAGTGGTAGGCCTTGGTCATGCAGCATCGCCCGAGCTACTCCCACAATCGTTATGTTCTTCCTTTTGGCCACCCATTCTGCTGTGGGTTATGGGGTGTCGTCAACTCCCGTTTAATTCCTTCTGCTGCACAGAAGTCCTTAAACTATTGAGAGACATACTCTCCACCATTGTTGTTTCGCAAGGCCCTTATCTTCTTTCCTGATTATTTCTCAACCAAGGCTTTGAACTCACAAATTGAGAAGGTTTGATCCTTCTTCTGCATGAAATAGATCCAACATCTACGAGAAAAATCATCAATGAAAATAACATAGTACCTTTGTTTAGCGGTGGAGGCTGTCGAGAATGGTCCACACACATCTGTATGAACTCGCTCTAAGATTGCTCCAGCTCGACTGTCTCGATCTTGAAAGGAAGATTTTGCATACTTATCCAAGGTACAACCTTTGAATGTATCCACTTGCTCAAGTTTACCCTTGGGAAGTCCGGTAGAAATCTGTTGCATCATCTTTAAGGCCCCATGGTGCAAGTGGCCTAATCTTCTATGTCATATCTTGCCAATATCTTGGCTTTGCACCAACTCTGCTTTGGAACTCAATGTAGCACAGTCATCTACCTCCAGCTTGTAGAGATTCTTTACTCGAACCCCAATTCTCTTGGTCTGTCAATTGTCAATGTGCCTCAGGAATGCCTTTCCTTTAATAAAGACTACATCATAACCTTTGTCTTCCAACATTGCAAGGGATAACAGGTTCTTCTTCAGTCCAGGCATATACTTTACATCATTCAAGGTGAGAGGAGCTCCATGCTCCCTCTGAAACACAATCGTGCCTTGACCTGAAACATGGTACTTTCCATCATTGCCCATCTCTATGCACTTTTGGAGGTACTTCTCCTCCAAGGTACTGAATAAAATCTTGTCGTCGGTCATGTGGAATGAGGCTCCACTGTCCAGGCACCAAACACAACCCACCATTGATGAAACCATGCATGTGATGAGGGTGAAATCCAATTCGAACTGTGAGGCCAATGCCTCACCATCTGATCCTTTTGAGGATCCCTTCTCAGATTTCTTCTGTGAACAATTTGTTGCACAATGGACCACCTCATGAAAATTAAAGCATCGCACTTTAGATTTGTCAATCTTCTTCCCACCATGGGAAGAACTTGATTTGGAATGGGAGACCTTCCCTTTCCCTTTCCTTGCCTTACTCACTAAGGCTGTATTTTCTTCATCATCATTCTTTGATGAAGAACCATCTTTGGTGCTTCTCCTAATCTCCTCTTGCATCAGATTCGACCACAGTCGTTCCCAATCTGGCAGTTTCTCTCTTCCATTTACTAAGCCTTGGTAGCTATGCCATCTCTTAGGAAGACCAAGGAGAGAAAGACTCACCATGTCATCATCAGATGTCGTGATTCCTACACTTCCAAGCTCATCCCTGCAGGTGGTGAGCTTGTTCAGATATGTAGAGATCGTTTCACCCTTCTCACACTCGATTTTCCGAAGCTTGTCTTTCAGCGCCAGCTTCCACTGATCGCTACTATTCTGAAATAGATCCTTCAATGTTTTCCACATTGAAAATGGTGTCTCTTTCCCATGGAGACTCGAGACAATGTGATCTCAAACTCCCTCCAAAAAAATCCTCCTTGCTCTAGCCACACATTTCTTCCATTCTGCCAATTCTTAGGCATTAGCTATTGTTGGCTTGGGGACTTCTTGATCAATGAAGTCCTTCAAACCATTTTCCTCTAATACTACTTCCATGCAATCCTTCTAGGCTATATAATTCGAGCTGCCATCCAGGGCATACTCGAGTCTCAAACGATTGAATGCCATTAGTGAAATTTGAGATGTGATAAGAATTCGATTTCTATAATCAAGAACTTCAACCTTCAAACTTATCCCTTCTTTGTATACTGCTCTCAACTTTGATCACCTTTGCTCTGATACCATGTAGAAATTATCACTGTAGATCACCTGATAATGCAATATACTAAAGCAAAATACTTGATCTACTTTTACAAACAAACTTGCGGAAGCTTAATCGATTTTGAGCAAGATCAAATAGAACACATATAACAGATGAAGTAGAAACAATCACACATGAACACAGAAGAATACTCTGGGGAAAGCCTCAGCTAAAAACCCCGCTATCTGTAATATCATACAAGTGGAAATATCTCAGGATTACACAAAGCTTTAGCTCACAAGCTATCCAACTCTCAGTACAATCCCTCACAGCTGCTCATAGACAGAATAGAAAACGCATATGCCTTACTTCAGTCCTCCAAGCCTCCTATTTCCTTGCGCAGTTTTTCTTGGGTCCTCAAGCTGCCACCTGTGTGTAATTACCTCACACACTGCTCACCAAACTTAGAAATAATTGCGCAATCCTCAAGGAAAGAATTCCTTTTGCATGCAAGAGATTTCCTCATGGGAATATTCCTGCAACTGATAGTACATTGTCCCATCCTTTGATCTCAATTGGGTCTCGGTATGAACTGACATGCATGAGTTATTTATGAGAGAATATTCAGTTATCTGAAGTACACTAGTTGCATGCATGCATGCATTGACTAACTGAACTCACAATCAGTTCCAAAAATTGTTTGACTTAACTCAGTTAACCGAGCTAACTAATTACAACTCAAAGTATAACTCATCCTGGTCTCCTTAATTAAGGGATAACTTCCTCAATCAAAGGGATAGATGTTACATGTCTTCACATAGACTTCATGTTTTATTTTCTCTAACTAATTAACTCAAGATGAATTAATTAATTATTTTACAAACAGCTGTTGAGCTCAAATTCAAATTTTAATTTAGGGACTAATTAAAATTGGAATGCATCCCGAAATGCTATTTATAGCAATGTTATTTTTAGCATTTCTATATTTATCATTTCTTGTTGCTATTTTCAACAAATTCAAGGAAGACTTCTAAGACATTTGATCAAGACAACTCACCAAGTGATAGGCCAACCACCCAAACAACAATGCTTCTCTCTATAACTCGGTTTGTTTCTCTTCTCTAGCTAAATATGAACACAGATAGTTTTCTTCCCATAGGTGTGAGAATTCCAAACAAAGAATTGATGCACAAGCCAAATGAGTAGACCTTTCTTTCCTCGCTATCCTTCACCTCTTTCTTGCTCTGAGTTTGCCTCAAACTTCTTGAAGAGACTGAACTACTTGTGTGACTCAAATGAGGTCCAATATCTCTCCTTTATATAGTCTTTTAGTGGGGTCCAAGTGCCTCTTATCGGGTTGACTTAATGTGTTGGCCGATCACACTCAAGGAAAACATTTTTTCCTTAAGAACACTATGTTATGCGGGATCAACAAATAACTAGAATAAAACCAACAAAACAATATGTTTTAGTATATGGTTTTTCTCACCTACTATAATTTTCATCCCTTGACAAGGGAGTTTAGTTTTGAATTACACATCCTCCTTATAGAGCTAACTAACATACTGACTCAAACTTCACTATGATTTAATAGAATTTCAATAGTATTTCTATATAATGCTATTTCCACATCCAAAAGAAATCCCATGGAGGTCTCATCTATCTGTAAAATATATAAGTCTAGCAATATAACCCTTCACAAAAAATTATATTTATAATTTCCTAAAATTAGTCATTATCAACCACCTATGTGGCATCCTTTCCTTTTTTTCAATATAATTTTTAATAAAGTACTACTCAACATCCCTATGTGTCACCTTTTGGATATTTCAAAATAAATGTTCTTTCTAATTACCAAATTAAATAATAATATATTAATTTTCACTTCAAAAGGAAGTAATTTTTAAGTGAGTTAAGATCAACAATTCCACTTACACTTGTACTAGTTTAAGAATATTTTGGAAGGATTAGTAATGGGGAGTAATGATTACACACCACTAATGCATGTCCTATATCATAATTAAAAAATAAGGACTCCATCCCATTACTCTCGTTATTCCCAAGGTGGAGGTATTCAACTCACATATTTTACAAAGTGGGATTGTTTCACTTGTTGTCTCATTACATTACTTGTCAACGTTGTCACTATCAATGTCACATTAAAACTAGTTAAGTCAAAGCAAGAAACTCATCATAGTACTGTTCTTGGTTAGGAATTAATGTTAGGTCTATTAATTCATATTTGAATAGCTCAATACTCTATATTACAACATAGTGCAAAGGTGTTCTTGCTTCATCCACTATAGTTGTCACATTAACACAAGACCATGTCAATGTACCACTGTCCAAGACGTTGTCATGGGTGCATATATATACTCAGAAACTACTTTTACAACTCCTAAGGTCACTATGGTAAGTTAGAAGCTGTCTTCAATTCATTGTTTCTTTTTCAAGTTTAATATATCAATGTCATTGTACAATAAGTCAAACTGTCAAGTCAATATTAATCTATCACTATCATAAAGTGTCAAATTTAAACATATTTTCATAGCATGCTCACTATATCGACCAAGGTGTTGTTTTTAACCTTGTTATATTACAATAATGAGCATAGGTATAAGCCAAAACTAAGGTCTTAACAAGATGTAGGATATAGTAGGTTTGTTGAGATTAGAATACTAGTCAATAGACTGCATCAACAATTAGGAGTCAAGGTCATGTAATTGTTTTATTAATATGTCAAGTCCTATGAGTCAAACTAACATGTCATGTCACTATTTTCACTAGGACAATACATCACTTGTTAAGTTTGTATACATCACATAAAAAATAATGTTCAAAATCAATGATTGGGTTATTGTATTTGGTTCTTGAAGTTATTCAACTTATAAAAAATGCGATTGAGGCATGAATTTTTTCCATAAATTGACAACTATTGGTGCATATTATATTTTTTTCAACACACAAAAAGTATATATTTATTCTATTATATTTGTTTGTATGTATTTTCTAACTATGATATGTTTTCTCTATTTCAAAAAAATTAAATGCATGGCACAATAAATTGTTGGCTTATACTATGGCACAAGACTATCCACTCTGCTATAGGAAGATATACACAAATCTCAACATTAGGTTCAATACACTCATTGGGATGATGGATACTGTTACAACTCCAGTTTTTATTTAATTTTACATCTGCAGGAGAGAGACAAACACAAGCATGCACCCATGGTCCATATATCAAAGACCTGATCTAAAGTGGAAACCCATAGTGGGGAAAACCCTTGGCCAATCTAGTTGACAGCAGTCACTGGAGGCCTTTATGATTGATACAATATGACGGTTAAATAGGCCTACTTCACATGAATATCATGTGCCACAATAAACCACTTATAGTAAACTGACCCTTGATTGAAGTAAGGTTAATCTAAGAATCCAACCTTTAAGATTATCTGATAATTTGGGATTGTTATAATAACCCCCTTACTTGTATCACCTAAAGTCAAGTCTCAACCTTAATAAATGAATCCTTGAATCAAGGTCTTCACATGCAATATTTTCACTTCAATCCACCTATCCTCTATGTGCTTCTATTAACGCTTGCTTCAACCACTGGAATTTCATCCCCTTTGTGTGGTAATTTCTACAGAAAATACTTTCTCTTTTTCAATCTGTAGGATGGACCCCACAACAATAGAAACTACAAATTTACTGCCTCTTTCATTCACCATTCCAACCTACTGGGAAATTTTCATACTTTCTACACTAAATTTTAATCTAATGAATTCCATACACTTTCTCCATGGCTCTCATTCATAGACCATTCTAATGAGAGAGTCTAGGCCTACTTGGGATTTGATACCCTATTAAATTCACAAGAGAAAATATTAGAAATAACAAGCATGCATAAAATCCAACATTTATGTTGGAAACCCTTTAATCAAGAAAATTGACTTCCAATAGATATATTTATTATCCTTGACTAATATGTCCATTCAATGCACTTTACCAAGGAGACAATAAGCCACACACATTAAAATGGAGACAAGAAACCACTTAAATAGCTGACCACATGTTAAGACTATGTGCCACTGTAAACTACCTATTGTAAACCCACCCTTGACCATGTCAAGATAACTAAATAGTTTTGATCTCAATGAGAAAAAATGAAGGGAAATTAATCTGATGTATAGGTTCTTATTGTTGTCCTTAGGCATCTAGATAATATATAAAATTAAATGATGAGGAGAAGAAAGTTAGTGTTGGCTTGTATGGGTTTGACCCAGGTTCAGAGGTGAATTAGCCAAGAAAATCCCAGTATTGCTGGCCCTTTCGGCAACAGTCCACGGAGCGTGGACTGAGGTCTCACCTGAAGTAGTATTGGAGGGTGCTAGAAGCAGGTTTTCGCACCCTGGGGATGTCTGATGAGCTTCTGGCGATCCACGGTTTGACCCTACATGCACGTCGCTACATGCACCTACTAGTCCCCCACAACCTGTGATGCTGCCTCCACGCAACCTTACTCAAGGCGTGATCTGTATTATACAAAAGTTCCTTAATATCTAACCTGTTATTACCTGATTACTTAACTTATTTATGTAAGATTAGTGATAATTAAAAGTATATCCAACAATCATATAAGTGTGCGCGATAAACAAAACAATATAAATGTGAAGAAGGCAATATACAAGCAGATGCATAGGAATTGGAATCAAATTCTCTTTATTCTTCTTCATTCAATATTAAAGACTCGACAATGCCCTACGCACTCAGCTACAGGGGTACGCGCACTCAGCTACAGACTCTACTAGGCCTCTGTGCACTCAGCTACAGAGCCTCTTCCTACTGCTACAACCCAATACACTTAGACTGATACTCTATGCTCTATATTCACTACTCATCTATCTCTCCAATTCGTTCCTTGGCTATCTTTACAACTTAGAGCCTCGCTCTACTTATACAATCCCATGGTCTGTGGACCATGGGTAGGTCGACATGATATTACATTATTTTACAATACTTAGGGCGGACAACCCTATGACTCAAACTATACTTCGCGCTCCGTGCCCGCAATTCGTGGAGTCTTACAATAAATTTGACCAAAACTTGGGCTTTGAGCCCCAAAACATGCTATGGGGGGATTCCATGCCCAACAGGCCCCCAACACAATCATCGTGTCTCATCCCCAAGTCACTATGTTGGTGCAGTGATCTTGGTGCGGAGCCCCTCCAACTGGTCCCGTACTGCTCGGAGGTCCACATCGCACTGTTCTATGGTTTGTTGGACCTGCTGCATGCGCTCTTCTGATGCTTCTTTATGAGTATCAAATCCCTGCCTTAGCGCGTAGAGCCCCTGCATCTATGCAAGCTTCCCCTTAATATTTGTCGTAATGGTGAAGGCCTCATAAATCCATGGCTGGATGTGTGCTTTGAGAAGTGCCTCCTTCTGTCTTGTGGCATTCACCTGTCTTTCAGTGCCCTTGCTTGCTACATCTTTGTGAGACGTTGAGTGAGGACAATTGTCTGCGTAGTTCCCCTTACATTATCGTACTTCTCCTGAAGCTCGTGCACCTTTGTTTCTAGGCGCTGTATGTTGTGTTCCTCCTGCAAGGATGTGAGGACTCCAAAGGCTTGGTCCAACATACCAATACAGTCCTGCACTGCCCATCCAATTTCTTCCAATCCTATTTGGATAGCTCTAACATGCTACTCTCTAAGTTCCAGAGGAGTGGAAGGTTGTGCCTTTAGCCACAGCTTGGCAATCTGGAGATTCAATTCCAGCTGCACTCGCATTGTTTCCTCGCGCGCGTTTCGAACTCCACTTGCCAAACAATCGATCCACATTTCTTTTGGTAGGTTTTCGGTGATGGAAAACTCTGGGACTTACCAGCACACTTCATCAACTATCTGCACTATCTGCTGGTTTTGTGACATTAGTTCGTCACGTTGCAGGATGAGCTATTCGATGTTGATCTTTTGCTCACTCATCACCTGAATCGCGCGGCCCTCCCTGGCACGGAGCTCTACTGTTATGCCATCTTGTAGTTGGTACAGTGTGTCTCATAGAAGGGAAGCCAAATTAAGTCCAAGTCCCTTAATCCTGCCAACAACGACTCTGTCGATCTCATTCTCTACTGTTAGCGCCCCTTCCGGTAGCACTATGGTGTTGGCCATCTTTGCGCATAGCAGCTTCTCCGCTACTGATGTGCATGTTGCATCGTAGGTGGCTATGGTTCCTTCCTGTGGGGGTCGCACCTATAGTTCCTGCAGCTGTGTCCTTAGGGCCCCCAACACAGTCTGTTGCTCCGACATGGCTTCTTGGAGTGCTTCCTTGACTTCATGTTTGATTTTCTACAACTAATTAAATCAAGATGAATTAATTAATTATTTTACAAACAGCTGCTAAGATCAAATTCGAATTTTAATTCTCAATTTTAGTTTAGGGACTAACTAAAATTGGAATGTATCCCGAAATGCTATTTATAGCAGTGCTAATTTTAGCACTTCTATTTTAGCATTTCTTGTTGCTAGTTTCAACACTCTCTCTCAACAAGAAAGGGATTATCAGTAACCCTAATCCTGCCTCTGTGGAACTTGAACTTGCATTTTGACAATGCCTTAGTCAAAATATCTGCATCCTGCTCGTCGGTCAAAACATACAGCAACAATATGATCCTCTTGGCCACACAGTCTCGAAGATGGTGATAACGGATATCAATGTGCTTGGACCTGTCATGAAAAACTAGATTCTTAGAGAGTTTGATACAACTATGATTATCGCAGTAGATCACAATTGGATCCATCCTCTGACCAAACAATCCCACTAGAATCTTCCACATCCAAATGGCCTTGCATGCTGCTTGACTGGCAGCCATGTATTCAACCTCTGCTGAGCTAAGTGCAAATGACCTCCATTTCTTGTTGTACCAGGAAACAGACGTTGAACCAAGGTTGAAGATTCCTCCAGAAGTGCTCTTCCAGTCTGATGGACTCCCTGCCTAATCTGCATCTGTGAAGCCCTAAAGCTTCACTCCCTCTATCTGTCTATACCACAATCCATACTGGTATGTGCCTCTGAGGTATCTCAGCACATGCTTCGCTGCCTTCCAAAACAGTTTGGTATGTTGAACCATAGCTTGACTCAGTTGATTCACCGCAAAGCATAAGTCTGGTCGTGTGTTCACTAGATACATAAGTGAACCCACAGATGTTGATAGATAGTAGCAGCTGCTACCTCACCTGAATTAGCATCCTCCTTCCTCTAGTTCCCAGCTAGAGGAGTTTGCATGGGCTTGCACTTCTCCATGTGGAAGAACCTGAGTATCTCATTAGCATACTTGCCTTGAGACACAAATACTTCCCCATATTTCTGCCACACTTCCATGCCTAGAGAGTAGTGCATAAGACCCATGTCTTTCATCTTGAACTCTCTTGCAAGGTCCTCCTTGCAAGACTTGATCAACTGATCATCACCTATCCAAATCAGATCATCCACATAAAGAACAATGATCAATGGCTTACCTTCTACCATGATGTGGTAAAGGTTCGCATCTGCGTCACTCTTGGTGAGGCTTAACTCAGTGAAATAGCTTCCGATCCTAGTGTACCAAGAATGAGGTGCTTGCTTCAGCCCATACAAAGCCCTCTTGAGTCGACACACATGCGACTCACGATCAAAGGTCTCAAAACCTTCTGGCTGCTCAATGTACACCTCTTCCTCAATCTTCCCATTGAGGAACGTTGTCTTCACATCCATCTGATGGATCTTCCAACCCATCTGAGCTGATAGTGCCAACATCGATCTGATATATGAGTACCTTGCTACAAGAGCTAAGGTCTCATCATAGTTGATCTCCTTGGCCTGTGAGAATCCTTTGGAAACAAACCTTGCCTTATGTTTCTCAACACTTCCATCAGCTACCTGCTTTACCTTGTAAAGCCATCTGGAACTAACCACTGACTTGTCCTAAGGTCTTGGGAAAACATCCCACACACTATTCCAAATGATAGAGTCATACTCCTCTACCATTGCATCAACCTAGACTGGTTTCTGCACTACCTCCTCAAATGAAGAAGGTTTGGACTCTACACACTCCCCAACCAGGGCCATGTAACTAGTGTACCGCTCGGGTGACTTCCTCTGTCTTTGCTGAGAATATGGTTGTCCCACATTCTCTCGCGCATCCATCATCAACCTATCAGCTTCCCTTGAGCGTTTTTGCCCATCTCTAGAAGACTCAGTATGAGTGGATGTCTCCACTCCTGGATCCTCTGCATGTGGCTACTCTGCATCAATCTGAGGCTCCTCCTCCTTAGGAACGGAAAGTTCCTCCTCTGCATGAAACTTGAGCTCCCTCTCAAGTGATACTCACATGGATTTTTGCTCGTCGAACTTCAGATCTCTGCGTACCACTGTCCTCTAACTGGTAGGCAAGAACACCCGATAGTTGTGGGGTGTATCAGTGTACCCCATAGGTATCCCCAACTCAGCAGTTAGATCTAGCTTTTTCCAGGCATCTTTGGTCACATGGCAATAAACCGATGATCCAAAGATCCTGAAGTGACTCACATCTGGTCACTTCCCGGAAAAGGCCTCAATAGGTGTCTTCATTCCCAGTATACGGTGTGGGCTTTTGTATTGCATGCCTCAGCCCATAAATGAAGTGGTAGGATTTGGTCATGCAACATCACTCAAGCTGCTCCCACAATCGATATGTTCTTCCTTTCAGCCACCCCATTCTGCTGTGGGTTATGGGGTGTCGTCAACTCCCATTTAATTCCTTCTGTAGCGCAAAATTCTTTAAACTATTGGGAGACATAGTCTCCACCATTGTCGCTACGCAAGGCTTTTATTTTCCTTCGAGATTCTTTCTCTACCAAGGCTTTAAACTCACAAAACCTCAAGAAGGTCTAATCCTTCTTTTGCATAAAGTAGATCCAACATCTACGAGAAAAATCATCAATAAAAATAACATAGTACCTTTGTTTAGCAGTGGAGGCTGTAGAGAATGGTCCATAAACATCTGAGTGAACTCGCTCCAGGATTGATCCAACTCTACTGTCTCGATCCTCAAAGGAAGATCTCACATACTTACCGTAGGTAAAACCTTTGCATGTATCAGTATGCTCCAGTTTTCCCTTGGGAAGTCCAGTAGAAATCTGTTGTATGATCTTCAAGGACCCATGGTGCAAGTGGCCCAATATTCTATGCCATAGCTCACCAACGTCTTGGCTTTACACCACCTCTGCTTTGGAACTCAATGTAGCATAGTCGTCTACCTCCAACTTGTAGAGATTCTTAACTTGAACCCCAATCCTCTTTGTCTGTACAGTACTGATATGCCTCAGGAATACCTTTCCTTTACTAGAGACTACATCATAACCTTTATCTTCTAGCATAGCGATAGACACAAGATTCTTCTTCAGACCCGGTACATACTTTACATCAGTCAGGGTGAGAGGAGCTCCATGCTCCCTCTGAAACACAATCGTACCTTCACATGAAACACGGTACTTTCCATCATCGCCCATCTCGATCCGCATCTAGAGATCCTTCTCCTCCAGGGTACTGAAAATATTCTTGTCGCCAGACATGTGGAAAGAGGCTTCACTTTCCAAGTACTGCACACATCCCACCATGGATGAAACCATGCATGTGATGAGAGAGAAATCCAACTCGAACTGTGAGGCCAATGCCTCACCGTCTAATTCCTTCAAGGATCCCTTCTTGGATTTCTTTTGTGGACAATTCATAGCATAATGGCCCACCTCATGACAATGAAAGCATCACACCTTCGATTTTTCAAACTTTTTCCCACCATGGGAAGAACTGGATTTGGGATGGGATGCCTTCCCTTTCCCTTTCGTTGCCTTAATCGCTAAGGCTAGATTTTCTTCATCATCTTGTTTTGATGAAGATCCATCTCTGGTGCTTCTAATTATCTCCTCCTGCATCAGATCTGACCAAATTCGTTCCCAATCTAGCAGTTTCTCTCTTCCATTAATCGAGTCTTGGTAGCTATGCTAGCTCTTAGGAAGACCGAGGAGAGCAAGACTCACCATGTCATCATCGACTGTCATGATCCCTACACTTCCAAGCTCATCCCTTCAGGTGGTGAGCTTGTTCAGATACGTAGAGATCGTGTCACCCTTTTCACACTTGATTTTTCGAAGCTTATCTTTCAGCGCCATCTTCCTCTGATTGTTGTTGTTTTGATATAGATCTTTCAATGTTTTCCACATCAAAAACAGTGTCTCCTTCCCATGGAGGCTCGAGACAATGTGGTCTCGAACTCCCTCCAGGAGGATTCTCCTCGCTCTAGCCACACATTTCTTCCATTCTGCCAATTTTGTAGCATTAGCTACTGTCGGCTTGGGGAATTCTTGATCAATGAAGTCCTTGAGACCGTTGTCCTCTAATACTGCTTCCATGCGATCCTTCCAGGCTATATAATTTGAGCTGCCATCAAGGGCATACTCGAGTCTTAAACCGCTGAACGCCATTGGTGAAATTGAGATGTGATAAGAATTCAAATTCTATAATCAGGAACTTGAAACTTCGAACTTCTCCCTTCTTTGTATATTGTTCTTCACTTTGATCAATTTTTCTTTGATACCATGTAAAAATTCCCATTGTAGATCAACAGATTATGCAATATACTAAAGCAAAATGCCAGATCTACTTCTAAAAAAAACTTGCGGAAGCTTAATCAATTATGAGCAAGATCAAATAGAACACATATAACTGAGAATGAGAAATCAATCACACATGAACACAGAAGAATACTCTGGGGAAAGCCTCAGCTAAAAACCTCGATCTCTGTATTATCATACAAGTGGAAATATGTTCAGATTACACAAAGCATCAACTCACAAGCTATCTTTCTCTCAGTACAGTCAAACAATACAGCTCACAGATTGAATAGACACAAGATATGCCTTCCATCAGCCCTCCAAGCCTCCTATTTCCTTGTGCATTTTTTCCCGGGTCCTCCAGCTGCAACCTGTGTGATTCTCACCTCATGCACAACACTGACCTCTGAAATAACTGCGCAATCCTGAAGGAGTGAATTCCTTTTGCATGGATGAGCTTCCTTTATAGGAAAATTCCTCCAACTAATAGTACAATGTCCTTGTCTTTAATCTCAACTGGGTCTTTCTCTGAACTGACATGCATGAGTTATTTATGAGAGAATATTCAGTTATTTGGAGAACACTAGTTGCATGCATGCATGCAATAACTGACTGAACTCACAATTAGTTCAACAAACTATTTGAACTAATCTAATTAGACTTAAATCAGTTAATTGAGCTAACTAATTACAACTCGAAGTACAAATCATCCTGATCTCCTTTAATCAAGGGATAACTTCCTCAACCGATGGAGAAACTGTTGCACGTCTTTACATAGAATTCATGTTTGATTTTCTACAACTAATTAACTCAAGATGAATCAATTAATTATTTTATAAACAATTGCTAAGATCAAATTCGAATTTTAATTCTCAATTTTAGTTTAGGGACTAACTAAAATTGGAATGTATCCCGAAATTCTATTTATAGCAGTGCTAATTTTTGCACTTCTATTTTTAGCATTTCTTGTTGCTATTTTCAACACAAGGAAAGGTTGGATCAAGTAGATTTAGTGGGAATACTTGTAGGTAACAGGTTACATGTATTATTTTCTATCTGATATTGGCATGCATGGTATGTGCATGTGGATATTTGGTTCTTTTGTTGTCATTGGCATGGGTTTTGCCAGGTTTCGAGAGTGGATTTTGGCCTTTCCTTCCCATTTCTGGATAGCCATGGTATTATGGGATTCATTCTTGGTTGAGCTTTGTATTTTTGGAAGGTTTTAGATCTGGGTGAGGTGGTCTCAGGAAAATCCCAAGGGTTGGGGGTGGAGATGGTTTTCTCCCGGAAGCCCTCAATAGGTGGGTGGAGACAAGAAAATTCCTCAACGGTTGGTGAAGGAATTATGAGGCATCCAAGCTTGGTTTGGTTTTATGAACTCGGAATTGGTTTAGGTGAAATCATGGTATGGTGAGGGCAGGGGTGGTTTAACATTTGGATTCCCTTCGTTTTTTATGGATTGGTTTATCCCATGAGATCCTGCGTTCATGCTTGGAATATGGCATGGGGGTGATTGGTTGAAATAAAGATTTAGTTCATCCCAATCTATGGTCAGGTGGCATGTGGAAGTCCTGGACCTGGTTGATTTTTCTTATGTTTAATAAGAGATAAGTTTCTCTTGTCTTTGATGAGTAATTATACTTGTTGTTGTGTGGCTTTAATGGTTGTTCTATCATTGTTAATTATTTGGTTATGTGTTGGTTATAAGCATTGTTTAATGACATATCTTAGTCATGGCTCTCATCATGTTTCTACTTGTAACTAAATGAATCATGAATGCATGACCTAATTTTTTTTATGACAACCATTGTGAGAGGGCATTAGTCCTTCTTGTTAAACCTCAGATAAGTTTCAAATTCCTATGTTCAGATATGCATTCATGACCTGTAGTTTGCATGTTCATCATGTGTTTGATGGAATGCGAGTCCTAGTTAGGAAGGGTCTAGTCAAGTCTTGATTCAAGTTTTTGGTTTGGAAGCTTTGTTCTTATATTATTTATCTTTTTGGAAGTCTCATTGAATTCTGGGTAGAGGCCTGAGTTCTAGCCTTGAAAAGGTGGCTAGGTATACGAGGTTGTAGGCATAGAATTGACTGGAAAAGTCCACATTTGTTGGCTTTCATGGGCTTGACCCAGGTTCAAAAGGTGATTTAGCCAAACAAATCCTGGTACTGCTGGCCCTTTTGGCAACAGTCCACGGAGCACGGACTGAGGTCTCACCCGAAGTAGTATGGGAGGGTGCTAGAACTAGGTTTTTGCACCCTAGAGATGTCTGATGGTTTTTCGTTGGTCCGCGGTTTGACCCTGCGCACACGACGCTATGCGCACCTATCTGTACCTCGCAGCCTGTAATGCTGCCTTCACACGGCTTTGTTCGAGGCATGATCCATGTTTTTACCTAAGTTCCTTACTATTAACCTTAGATTATAAAACCAGATACACAGCATTTAGAATCAAACTTCTCTTTATTATTCTTCTTCTTGGGTTACAGACTCAACTTCGCCCTACGCACTCAGCTGCAAGGGTTTGTGCACTCAGCTGCAGACTCTACTAGGCCTCTACGCACTCAGCTGCAGAGCCTCTTCCTACTACTACAACCCAAGACACTTAGACACCTCTATCCGCTACCTTCTAGACTTCATCCATGCTCATCTATCTCTTCATTTCTTTACAACTTAGAGCCTCGCTCTATTTATACAATCCCATGGTCTGCGGACCATGGGTAGGCCGACATGACATTACATTACATTACAACATTTAAGGCAGACAACCCTATGACTCAATATACATTTCGCGCTCTGCACCCGCAATTCGCGGAGTCTTACAACATATTTGACCAAAACTTGAGCTTTGAGCCCCAAAACATGTTGTGGGGGGATTCCATGCCCAACAGGCCCCCAACACAAACATCGTGACTCACCCTCGAGTCACTCTGTCGGTGCAGCGATCTTGGCGTAGAGTCCCTCCAACTGGTCCTGAACTACTCGAAGGTCAGCATCACACTACTTTGCGGTTTGCTAGACCTGTTGCATGTGCTCTTCTGAAGCCTTTTTGTTAGGATAAAATACCTACCTTAGCGCATACATCCCCTGCATATGTGTGAGCTTGCATTCGATATTTGTTGTGATGATGAAGGCCTCGTCAATCCATGGCTGGACGCATGCTTTGAAAACTGCCTCTTTCTGTCGCACAACATCCACCTACTCCTTCAGTGCCTTAGTTTGCTACATCTTCGCAAGCTGCTGAGTGAGGACTACTATCTACGTAGTTCCTCGGACACTGTTGTACTGTGCTTGAAGTTCGCACGCCTATGTTTCCAGGCATTATATGTTGGGGTCCTCCTACAAAGATGTGAGGACCGCAAATGCTTGTTCCAACATACTGGTACAGTCTTGTACTGCACGTCCAATTTCTTCCAACCATGTTTGTATAGCTAACGCGCTGTTCTCTAACTTTCGAGGGAGTGGAAGGTTGTGCCTTTAACTTTAGCTCAGCTATTTGAAGGTTCAGCTCCAGTTGAACCTTTGTCATTTCTGCTTTGGCTTCACGGACGTTGGTCGCCAACCTGTGGATCCGCTCTACTGTTGGTATATCTGCTCAGATGGCTAGCTCTGGGACACCTTTGCAAGCATCGTCTACCACCTGTTCCAACTACTGAGTCTGTGATACCAGTTCATCACGTTGCAGGTTAGTTGTCCGATGTTTATCTTTTGCTCACTCAGAACCTATATCGCACGGCCCTCCTTGGCGTGGAGTTCTGCTGTTATTCCATCCTGCAGTTGGTACAATGTTTCTCATGGAAGGGCAGCCAAATTGAGGCCAAGTCCTTTGATCCTGCCAACCGCAGCTCTGTTGATCTCATTTGTTGTTGCTAGCGCTCCTTCCGGTAACACTATGGTATTGGCCATCCTTGCGCGTAGCATCTATTCTACTGCTGATGTACCTGCTGCGACGTAGGTGGACAAGGTTCCTTCCGGCGGGGGCCATACCTGTAGTTCCTACAGCTGCACCCTTAGGGCCCCCAACACAGTCTGTTGCTCCATCATAACTTCTAGGAGCACTTCCTTGGTGACATCACGAACCATCTCGCCGATGTCATAGAGGTCTCCTTCAATTAATGTGATCGGGTCGATGGCCAACTTTGAGGCCTTGACCTTTTTCCATGGACCCGATCTTTCTGGGACACGCGAATATTTGAGTTGGGTCAAAGTGGTTCCTGGATCTGTGCCCTCTGCTACAAGGTCTGTGTCCTTTGCCTCCTATCTTGTAGACACTTCCTGGCCCTCCTCTTCCTATGTTGTTTTGGCATCTGCTGTCTGTGCTGCTGCTGCTTCAGTGGCCTTCTTTTGCTCCGTGGCTGCCTATGCCTCTTCACAGGCTGCCCTGACTTCGGCTGCCGCTTTTTCATTGTGCCATTTCTCAGCTAGTTGGGTGATGCACAACTTGGAATCCTCCTTCCTTTTCTGCGTTACTATCTTCTCTAACTCCACCACATCTGGGGCCCGCCACTCGGGAGGCCATGACTCTAACACTATAAAGATCGTGTCGTCAGTGGCTATGAATGGGAGCTTTGTCCACTACTGCACTAGATCCTTTCGCACCCTAATGTAAATATTGTGCATGTCCACCTTGAAGTCTGCAAAACTCTGTATATTGTTGTGCACTGTGGGGGATAGGCGCAGCCTCCTATTAATCCGCATCTGGATGCTTGCCTCCATGAGCACCTAGAAGATCTTTGTATCGCGAATCCACTTCGCGTCCTTGGTAGCCCAAAGCAACGCGTACTTCGTGGCCTTTGGTAAGTCATGCTCAATGCTTGGGAACTGACTGTCCTCTGACAGTTCTCCTGCTATCAACAAGATGGACAAGAGAAACCACATGTAGTGGAAGGTCTTACCCTGCTCCTAGGCCTCCTTGCAATTGAGCAAAAATTATTTGTAGAGGAACTTGGCCCAGTTGAACTGGACCCCCTCTGCGCATTGTTCAGCCAACGCAACTACCGATGTTGATACTTCATCATCGTGGCATTTCCTCATTACCTTACCGGCCAGGAGTTGGGTGGCTACACGCACCCCTTTATCCTTGATACCACTGATGGCGTAACCCATATTTTTCTTCTCGAGCTTATATTTTTTCTTCATGGCTTCTACGAGAACCAAATCGCTGCTTTTTCCTGCTATCGTCACGGGGTCCTTCCCCTTATAGGGAAGCCGAGAAATTCTGTGGATGAGATCCGCCATGATGGGAATAGGCTCCTTTAGCCATAAGTAACCATCATGCATCAAGAAAAGCAACTGCCTGATGACGAAAATGGAAATGGGCGCATGGTGAAAGTGTGGTATCCACAGCAGAAGAAGCTACCCGACCTTTTCCCCACCACGTAGCCATTTCCGTAGTTGTAATGTGATCAGCAGCCCCTCTGAATTCTGTTTCATTAGGCTCTCTGTCTCTAAGTGTGGGAACTTCTCGTTGTCCGCGAGGTCCGAGTCTTCAAATTTTAGGGTAGGCACACATCCTAGGAGCGGACCCTCAAAGGTAATTCCATCAGGGAGGAGCGGAGTCTGGAGTGCACTCTTTGTTGCATCCAAATCCTTTGGTACCTTAGCTTTCCCCTTTCGCGGAGGGATATAATTAGGTAATTTTCCTGCAGAGTGCATTGGTTGGATGTCCACCTCCACGTCTTCTTCCTCTTCTACCTTAGCAATCAGAGCCTCTAAGTCCTCCTCTTCATCTGACTCAATGGTGACAACCTTGCCCTTTTCCTCCATTGATAGCTTACCGAACTGTGGATTCCTCAGGGACATGCGGACTGGTCCTGGTTGTCTGCTTATCTTTTTTCGGTCTCGGCGTCTGAGGTGATTTCGGGATTTCTAGCACAACCCCAGTATCTTCGGGAACATTGTGTACCGTATGGGCCAGTGCGACCTCGTCAGTGATTCCTTCTTCAAGGCCCAAACTTGCCCTGGTATCTGTCATCTTGTCTGTACTGTATGCAGTCTTTCGTGAACTTAGGGGCTCTAATATCGCTCGGCGCTCAACGCTCTGTGCTCTATTCAACCGCTCAAGCCTCAAGTGAACAAGTGTTGTCTCGTGGCTAGCCCCTGGAGTTTTATAGCGTTTTTTGAATTCAAATTCGACCATTCCCCCCAATTCAGGGCCATCAATGCTTTCTTGGCGACAGATTTTCGAAAATCTTTCCCATAACTGTTGTCTTAAATGTCCGTCGACTGCTCCATTTGGCCTGAAACCAGACATCCCGTCATGAACAGTGATAGCAACGGTCACTTCCCAGCCTATCCATGCAGCAGCGCAGCCCTCCGTGTGTGGGAGCGAACCTTGTGACATGCTAACTCTGCGCGCACCTCCTTTATCGCGCAACTCCCAAGCAGATTATTTTATAGTCCCGCGTTCCCTTTCAACTGCCTGGAGCGCTGAGACTATTCTTCCTACGGTTAGTTAGGTGGTTGCACCACCCGTGGGGGGCTCCATTTTTCCCCTCAGCATAGTCCGTGGAAAACTCTCAATTTCCCTCGCGACAATCGGCAGTGCATGCTCTATCGTATGTAGTGCTCTCCCCTGGTTACTGCGCTTGGTGAGATGCGGTCGTAGCCATGGCAGCAGAGTCATAAATTCTCGGCGATAGTCTTCTAATTCATTGGTATGATCATCCACACCTTGCCTTGCAATCCTTGCTTTATCAATGAGACATGCTTGCTTGATCTCGTTTTCCAGCCTCTTGACCTTTGCATCCATCAAAATTCTTTTCTTCCTCAGTCGTACCCGATCTTTTTCGAGTTCACAAAGTCTAAGGTTCCCTCGTCGAATGGCTTCCTGAATCCTTATGTGTTTGACCCTGTGTAGCTGTGTGATTTCTTCGTCCTGGTCTTCACGCACTGTCACACCTGTGGGCATATTACACGTGGATTCCTCTTTGCATTCTCTTCAGAAATTACGGTCCCTACTCTGTTCCGCACCCTTGGAATTGTTTCCGTGGTCAGGGTTTTGCACATGGTCCTATAGGCCCATCGAACTGCTGGTACGCGCAGGTCCCAGTCAGTGCGTCTCACCTGGTGAACCCTGTTCAACACTTCACACACCCTATCGAATGCTTCTCCGTAGATAGTCCTTAGCGTGCTTTGCCTTTCCTATTGCTGCGTTTTGTTCCGATTCTCTATTTAGGGAGTGGTGTGTGCTTGTGCGGGCTACATGGCATATGTCTGTACCCATCGGGAAAGGTGGGCGCGTAAGTTGTTATGCCCCTGGTAACCGGCTCTCATCCTTGGTTGGGGTTTTCCAAATCGTAGGCACATCATCTTCTTGCATCCGCACCAGTCCTCAAAACTCCCCTGATGTGTACCCCACCATCCTGCGGGTGTTGCGCACAGTGCCCATTTCAGAGCATTGAACCGTTGATGTTCTAGTACTGTGCTTTCAAATTTGTTCAAGAATCCATCCACTGCTGTCAACCCATCATATGTAGGCATATCCCTTGCCTCTGTTGTCACGCAGTGCAATGATCTAACCATCATGTTGCAATTAAGCATTGTTACTTTGTGCAGTCGATTCTACTATTGCTCTACTTCTTCGTCTGAATCTGAAGTGTAGGAGCTTTCGCGCTCCCATGAAATCCTTCCATCTACAGTCGGATTCACCCAATCCTGTTCTCACGTAGTTATCTTGTAGATTCAATTGAGATCGTCATCACTATCATCGTCGTGCACCGGTTTAGTGTATCGCACTCTTTCGGCTAGATCTAATGGTACTACTACGAGTAGTGAATTTTTCTCAAAAATCATTTTGTGCTTCTTCAGATTTATGACTCCATTCATATCGGTGGCCCAGTCTATTCCTAGTAGCGCAGGATAGGGATTGCTATCATCGACAATCTCTATCACTTCAAAATCCACCTGCGCACTCGCACCTTCAATATCCACCATTACCCCTTGCAATCTTCCCATGGGCAAGATCTTCTATTGGTTCACCATTCGCAACTGAATAGGAGATCGGTGTAGCATGGGTCTACCCATGCATTCCCATGTTTGTTTTGGAAGTAAATTCGCGTCTGATCCGAGATCCAGGATTACCTGATCCATTTCATACTCATCAATTTGTGCAATCAACCTCATTTCCCTTCCTGTGCACAATGCATGCTTTCCAAGTTTCTGGACCATGCACAGTTCTCCTAACCCCACACCCCTAATGATAAGTTCCTGTAGTCCTTTTACTGCATTTTTGTCACGTGACAGTTTCATGCATGTCTCCAGAAAGGTAGTGAGCATTGAAGGATCCATCCCTAGTTCTAGATGATCCTTACTACCTGAAGTGGAGGCCTCTGTGAAGCTCTTCTTAGCTTCCATGAATGTCTCCTTCACGCGTTCTAAATCAAATTCGAGTTCCTTTGTAGGAGCCTTGCGAACCCACGCACTTTCTTCCAACTACTTACCTTTATCATCGCTAGTGGTCATACCGCTCCTGAGCATCAGGTTTACATTCAAGTCTTCTTCGCGTAGCTCAGACCTCATCATCTGCAAATTTTGAGTCGAAGGAGGCTAGAGTACCCCTTTTTCATGCAGTCTCACTATCAATGTAGGGCAGTCTTCTGCTTCATGATCAAATTAAGTACAATGATGTCCTTGTCAGTTTTGTACAATCGCGGGCATAGTGCCCTGGCCCTCCGTAATTGTAACAAATTATTTTTCCATGACCCCTTCTTGGTCCCATTCCACCTCGACCTCAACCGCGCCCCTGAAATCCAACGCGCGCCATTCCTGCATTTGTGTCGAGGGCTTGCGTTTCAGTATGCACCCTGTAGGCAGGAGTTCGATCCATCATCAGTTCGTAGCTTTTGCAGGTGTGTTCATCATGGCCTACAGTCCTACAGAAATTACAAAACACTTGTTGGTTCATCTGTGTATACTTCTACAATAGATGACAATTATCTGTAGTGTGTTTTCCTCCCATCTGACAGATCATGCACCATAGTGCAGGTGCCATGCTTGGTCCTGCTTGTGCCTCAGGTCTTAACGACATCGGCCTTCCTCCCACCAAGTAATTCACAAACACTGGACAGTGGTCCTTGTCATGCCCCTGGCCTTTGCATTTTATGCACCATACCTCCTCACGCGCCTCTGGCCGAGGTGTCCTGTCCTGTTTCAAACTCTACATCTCTAGACATAGATTTTGCAGTTGCGTGTGGATTTGTTGTACTCCCAGACCAAGGTCTTGTATAGGGGTCTCATGCAATCTCATTGCCATCTCTAAAGCTTCGGCCTGGGTGGAAAGTTTTTATTGTGACAACGCCATCCTTAAATATGGTGTTAGTGATGCTACAAACCATGCGCGGTGGCATCCATCCATCAAAGTCATATTGCCTTCACGAATCATACCCTTTAGTCTTTGGTCCAGATCCCAAGGGGTCTTGCCTGGGAGCATCGTGATCTCCTTAAACCCGATAATTGACTGTGTCTCTGATTTTGGCCTACTAAATTCCCTGTTCAGTGCGGTCTGGATTTATACGATTCCTGCATTTGGATGGTCATTAGAATGCTTGATGTAACATGTTAGTGCGCGATCTTGCAATGTGTTTACCAGCGTAGCCTTCTTGATATTGTCATTCACGACACCTTGTGCTTCCCATACTGCCCTTACCACAAACCAGAATTGGGCCGGATCTTCATTCCCTACTCCTCTAAATACTGGTAGTTTAATCGCACTTCCCATATTGTACTGCGGTGGTGGTGGAGGTGGGGTGGGTGGAGATGGAGGTGTGGAGGGTGAGATGGGTGGCAGTGTAGGTGGAGGTGGTAAATGTGAAATTCGTTGCCTTATCAAACTGACCATGCTTCTTAGAAAAACCTTCGAGAGCTCTTCCTCGCTTTCCCATGAGGGTGAAATTAAGGGACTGGTTTCTAATTCTTCACTACCTCTGCTTCTGTAGATCTTCCCACTTCGCGTAGTCCCAAACATTAATTTATTCGCATAACCCGCTTTTCACATAGTAGCATCTTAGTCCAAGTGTTCAAATATTTAATATACTTACCTCGTGGTCCTTTGAGGAAGCATTGATCTGCTTCACTGTAGCTGATGGTCATATCTACCACGAACTTAGTGATAAATCCTCCTATAATTCGGTCGAGCCAATGGCCCACAACTCACGCAAACTTATCTCCTGACGCTTCTAATCTGTGCACTAACTCCAAAGTCCACATGATTGGTTTGTCAAGCTTACACCTTCCCTGGTTGTCTGCTAGATTCACGATCCATTCATACAGCTCAGAAGGAAAGGATACAAAGAAAATTTCGTGGATACCCGTATATAAGTAGTGCTCCAACCATTGTTCCTTAGATACTCGTAGATTCCTATTTTCCTGCACCACAAACTCGTGAATCTTCTTGTCCAACCACCCTTCAATTTCTTTCTTTGTTGGATTCTAGTGACACAAAATCAAACATCCCTTATGCAGATCCTGATCCCGGCGACGAAACCATTTGTTGGCTTGTATGGGCCTGACCCGGGTTCAGAGGTGATTTAGCCAAACAAATCCTGGTACTACTGGCCCTTTCGGCAATAGTTTGTAGAGCGCGGAGTGAGGTCTCACCCGAAGTAGTATGGGAGGGTGATCGAACTAGGTTTCCGCACCCTAGAGATGTCTGATGGTTTTTCGTTGGTCCGCGGTTTGACCCTGTGCGCACATCGCTACGCGCACCTATCTATACCTCGCAGCCTGCAATGATGCCTTCGCACTGCTTTGTTCGAGGCACGATCCGTGTTATTACCCAAGTTCCTTACTATTAACCTAAGATTATAAAACTAGATACATAGTATTTAGAATCAAACTTCTCTTTATTATTCTTCTTCCTGGGTTACAGACTCAACTTCGCCCTGCGCACTCAGCTGCAGGGGTCCGCGCACTCAGCTGCAGACTCCACTAGGCCTCTGCGCACTCAGCTGCAGAGCCTTTTCCTACTACTATATCCCAGGAAACTTAGACTTCTTCTCTATCCACTACCTTCTAGACTTCATCCATGCTCATCTATCTCTTCCTTTCTTTACAACTTAGAGCCTCGCTCTATTTATACAATCCCATGGTCTGCAGCAGCACTTAGGGTGGACAACCCTATGACTCAATATGCATTTCGTGCTCCGCACCCGCAATTCACGAAGTCTCACAACATATTTGACCAAAACTTGGGCTTTGAGCCCCAAAACATGTTGTGGGGGGATTACATGCCCAACAACATTCATTGGGAATCATACTTATGAGTGTGGCTGGAAGGTTACACTCTCATGGAGGCCTTGAAAAGGGAGCGACTGAGGCTCTAGATTAGTGAAAATGTGATTTAACTCAGGGGTTAGACACTTGGAGGGGTTGGATAGCTCCTGGAGATCCTGTAGCACCTAAGGGAGGTCAATAAAATCTTAAGTTGTCGAATCCATTTCCTTAAGGTCATATAGGAGGTTGAGTCTTATCACAATGACCCTTATCTCATTTTTACCCTAGGAAAACTAGTGAAAGTGGGTAAATGTGGGAGGAGTGGGTTACAAGGTGGTATCAAAGCAGGTTGTGTTCTCTTTAGGTAAGATCTGATGTTGTCATGGTTATGGTTATCATGCATGGGGTCATGGTATACGTTTGGTAAGGTTATGCATGATGTTATTATATTGATATGATTATGATTATATATGTATCTGGATAATGTGGACTGATTTTGCATATGAGATAAGGCTCCCCTGAATGTCACTAAGGTATGGTTTTGATTTTGGTATCTATTTGGTTTATCTAACATGGTCTACTTGTAGGAAGAAGAGAATCAAAGATGCCAAGAAAAATGGTAGACTACAGTTCCTGTGACTCTCCCTATAGATCAATTGGACAATAAGGAGGTGAATATTCTCCTGGAATAGAAGATACATTGAGGAGTTTAAGGGCATAGATAAGAAGTTGCAAAGAAAACAATTATAGGTTGGTTCAAGCTCAGGAAAGACTTGTAAGGGCTCAGGAAAGGCAACTAGAAGTAAATGCAATAATTCTGCAGAGCTTGTAAAAATTGCAGAAACAAGGACAATTGAGGATCATTCAAGAGTAGGGAGAGAATACTAATGGAGACTATGGTAGGAAGTCTCGGTCCATATACAAGTTGGATAGAGGGTACACAGTTAGAGGTGGAATATCAGTAGATACACCTGATAGGAGAACTGATATGTATGGGCAACATTAAATTTCCCCATCTATGAGACATTATCATCATTATCACCACCATCATCCTTATAGGAGTGATTACTTTCCAGAGGAGTTCAAGAAACTCAAGCCTCCTACATTTGATGGAGAGAGGAAGAAGTTAGAAGATGCAGAGGCATGGTTGCTTGGAATGAAGAAATTCTTCAGATTTCATGGCTATTTAGAGAACATGAAAGCCAAGATAGCCACCTTCAGTCTCAAAGAGAAAGCAAATATTTGGTGGGAAGATGTGAAGAATTTTAAGGGAATTCAAGAAGAAGAGTTGGTTTGGGATGAGTTTGAGGGACTCTTCAAGAAGAAGTACTTATCTAAGAGATATTATGATGACAGAGCTAAGGATTTTTATGAGTTGTAGATGGGTTCCATGATAGATGATGAGTATACCAGCAAGTTCTTGGAGTTGTTGAGGTATGTACCTTAGCTCAAGGATGAGAAGGCTAAGATTCAAAGGTTCACCAATGGGTTTCCAACAACATACAAAGATCGTATTGAGTTTAATGAGCCTAGATTGTTGGAAGAGGCCATCCAAAAGTTGAAGCATTGTTATGAGCAGTCAAAGCATAAAGCTGAGCCTAAGCGTGATTTGAAGGGAAATGAACAATTTAAAGGGAAATTAACACCAAAGTAGGGAAGACCTCATGATGCAGGTGAGAAATAAAATGTTGCTCCTTATAAGAAGTTCAATGCAGTGGATAAGGGACATGGGTCACACCCTGGAGAGCAGCAGAATAGAGGTGTGGCAAGGGACCATTGCAATGTTTGATATGTGGCAAAGATCATCAAAAGAAGGATTGTCCATTGTACCAAGGTAGAAGGCCTTATATCTATAGCGCTCAGGAGGCACAGATAGTTGGGGATGTTGGTCATAGCATTCCTCGGATTTATGTAGTCATGAACAAGCAGATAGATCATCAAGCATCCATTATTGAGATGGAAGGTAAGCTATGTGGTTGAGTTGTTTCTATTTTGATTGATCCTGGATCTAATTATAGTTATGTTACTCTTGACCTCGTGGATAAGTTTGGCTTGAGAAAAGAAGTGACGGCAAAATCTTAGTTGGTGTAGTTGGCTACAGGAACTAAGAAGAGAGTTCATCATTGAATGAGATCTTGTGCACTTGAGAATGGTATGCCTACAACATCACATCTGATGTAATGCCATTGTGATCATATAGTATGCTTTTGGGTATGGATTGGTTGTCTCTTCATAAGACTAAGGTGGATTGTTATGAGAAGGCTATTGAGTGCCTAAATGATAATGGGGAAAAGAGAATCTTACAAGGAAATAAGAAGCCTACATCAATGAGGATGGTCACTGCTATGCAAGGAAATCACAATTATAGAAAAGGGTGTGCGACATGTGCAGTTCATATTTCTAGTGAAAAGGGTAAGGATGTTGAGGATGCAAAGATATTCAAGAGGTATCTAGTTTTGCAGCAGTTTCATGATGTATTCCCAAGAGAGATTCCAGAGTTGCCTCCTCACTGGGAAGTGGAATTTTCCATTGAGTTGGTACCTAGAGCAACACTAGCATCAAAGGCACCTTATAGGATGAATACACCAGAGTTAGTAGAGTTGAAGTTGCAACTAAAGGAAATGCTTGATAATGGATATATTAGGCCAAGTGTATCACCTTGGGGCGCACTAGTATTGTTTGTGAAGAAGAACAATGGTACTCTCATATTGTACACTGATTATAGACAACTAAACAAGGTGATGATAAAGAATAGGTACCCATTGTCAAGGATTGATGACTTGTTTGATCAATTGAAGGGAGCAGCCATGTTCTCAAAGATTGACTTGAGATCAGGATACCATCAAGTACGCATTAAAGAAGAGGACATCTACAAGACTGCTTTCAGGACCAGGTATGGGAATTATGATTTTGTTGTAGTTCCATTTGGTTTGACTAATGCTCCAACTACTTTTATGTGGTTGATGAATAGTGTATTGCATCCTTATCTTGACAAGTTTGTTATTGTATTCATTGATGATATATTGATATATTCTAAGAATGAGGAAGAGCATGCCAAACATTTAGCAGTGGTGTTAATACTTATAATAAAGCATTAGTTGTATGCTAAGATTAGTAAATGCAACTTCTTTCAGATAAAGGTACATTACTTGGGATATGTTGTTTCCAAGGAAGGCATAGTAATAGATCTAGAAAAGATAAGGGATATCGTGGAGTGAAAGCTCCTAGAAATGTGGATGAAGTCAGATCATTCATGGGGTTGGCAAGTTACTACAAGAAGTTCATTAGTAACTTCAAACATTGCATATCCTATTACATCATTGAAGAGAAAGGGTAAGAAATGTGAATGGACAGGGGAATGTGCAACTAGTTTTGAGTAGTTGAAGCAGTTGTTGACAAACACTCCAGTTCTTAAGATTGCAGATCCAGACAAAGAGTTCATGGTGTGTATAGATGCTTGAAAAAGAAGACTTGGTGGAGTTTTGATGCAGGAGGGATAGGTGTTGTGCTCTGAGTCCAAGAAACTGAATGAGCACGAGAAGAACTATGTGACTCATGATCTTGAGTTGCCATCTATTAATAATGCCTTGAAGATGTGGAGGCATTATCTTCTTGGTAGGAGGTTTGTATTGATGAGTGATCACAATGGGTTGAGATATTTTTTTGACCAACCAAATATGAATGTCAATCAAGCTAGATGGTTGGCTACGCTTAGTGAGTTTGGATTCAAAATCAGATACATTAAGGGAAAGGAGAACAGGGTTGAATATGCTCTCGGTAGGAGAGTGTAGATGAAATATGTGGAAGCTATGAGTTCATATGGGATATATTTATAGGATTGTATCTTACAGGTAGGACATCAAGATGACAAGTTAAGGGAGCTTAGGCATAGGTTACAACTGGGTACAAGTGATCAAGAAGTGGACTATCATCTCATGACAGATGGCTTGGTGAGATTTAGAGACAGGATCTATGTGTCGAATGATAGTGAGCTCAGGAAGCTTATCATGAGGGATTTTCATGCCAAACCATATTCAGGTCACCCAGGATACCAGAAGATGTTGAAAGCAATGAATAAATTATATTATTCACCGAATCTAAAGAAGGAAGTGGTAGATTTTGTGGCTAGATGCTTGGACTGTTGGCAGGTGAAAACAAAGTGTAATCATCCAGGTGGGTTACTTCAACCTATTCTAATTCCAGAGTGGAAATGGGAGGTCATTTTCATGGATTACATTACAAGTCTTTCGAGGACATCAAACCAACATTATTTTGTCATGGTTGTGGTCGATATATTGAGAAAGGCAACTCACTTCATTCTAGTGAAAAATACTTGTTCAACCAGTGAGGTAGTGTAGGTATTAATCAGGGAGATCGTGAGATTACAAGGCATTCCGAAGAAGATTGTGTCTGAAATGGATGCTAAGATCACTTCCAATTTTTGGAAGGTGTTGTTTACAGGTTTGGGGATATAGTTGGCCTCCAGTACAACTTATCATCCACAGACAGATAGACAAACAGAGAGGATCAATAAGATACCTGAGGATATACTAGGGATGTATGTCATGAATCAACAATGAAGGTGGGAGGAGTATCTTCCACTAGTTGAGTTTGCTTACAACAATGTCTATCAAGAGTCACTGAGGATGAATCTGTTTAAGGAAATCTATGGTTGAAGTTGTAATACTCCCATCAGCTGGAGTGATCCAGTGAATAGGGTACTTATTGGACTGGACATGTTGGCAGAAATGGAACAGGAAATTCAAGTTATAAAGAAGAATCTAAAGGCAGCACATAATAGATAAAATATTTATGCAGACCAGCATAGGGCATTTAAGGAGTTTCAGGTTAGGGAGCATGTGTACTTTCACATCAAGCCCAAGAGGATATTCTTGAGGATTTGATCATGTGCCAAGTTGGCACCACAGTATTGCGAGCCTTTTGAGATCCTTGAGAGAATTGGACTAGTGGCCTACAAACTTGCACTACCTCCAATAGTGAAAGTCCACAATGGTTTCCATATTTCATTGCTTAAAATATATGTAAAGGATGTTGATCATGTGATTGATTAGTCTGTATTGAAGGTGGAACTAGAAGGATAATTCCAGCTAAAACCTCATGCCCCAGAATTGAGCAATCAAACAGGTTAAAGTGCAGTGGAAGCACTTTGGGCCCGATGAAGCTACATGGGAGATGGCTGATCAAATGCGGGCCATGTATCCTTCATTGTTTTTCGGTAGAGGCAAATTAGTTTTTGGTATTGTACATATTTATGTATGTTTTCTATTGTAAATATCGCAATGAGTTGTGTTATAAAGCTCCAATAAATGGTATGGTTGTCATGTTGTCATGATTTTCAATATGGTTTTGCTTTTGAGCAGCTTGTTCATTGTAAATACTACATCAAGCTAAGTTATAAAGCTCCATAAGTAGTATGTTTTCTTTTTAGCGGTTTTGTTGGTTGTAGGTTTCATAAAACACCGAGGATAGTGTCCCTAAGGGGGAGGGTTCTGTAATAGCCCCAGGTTAAAAATCCATGTAATAAAGTTAATAAAGGAAAAATAAGACCAAGGTCATGAGACACATATTCCAAGCTGAATGTTGAGAAAAATATCTTAGTGGGTATCACTTGTTGTTTATTATGGCTAAGGGAAATTGGAAAAGGTAATGGAAAAGGCTTTGAAAAGGAAAAAAAGTATTTTTGGCATTTTATTTATGGAAATAAAGGAAATTAGGAGAAAAGGAAGGTGAAAGGTCACAGGTTTCATGTGAGGAGGGACTTGAAGGAAAATAGAGGGAAAATGAAAAAATTAGAGTCATCAATAATAAAAAGACACCAAATCATTCATTCACGACATTTTGTCAGTTCATTTTGGAATTTTTTCAGAGAGGAGAAGTGCACCAAGAGAAGAAAGCAAACAAGGAAAATAAAGGAAGGATGAGGAAAGCAAAGGACGTACAAGTAAAGCAAGGATCAAGCAAGGAAAGGTTGGATCAAGCGGCTATAGCAGAAATACTTATAGGTAACAGGTTGCATGTATGATTTCATAGCTAGTCTTGGCATTCATGGTATGTGCATGTGGATGTTTGGTTCTTTTGTTATCATTAGCATGGTTTTTGCTGAGTTTTGACAGTGGATTTTATCCTTTCCTTTCCATTTCCGGATAGCCATGGTGTGATGGGATTCATTCTTGGTTGAGCTTTGGATTTTTGGAAGGTTTTGGAATCAAGTGAGGTGGTCTCAGGAAAATCCCCAAGGGTTGGGGGTAGAAATGGTTTTCTCCTGGAATCCCTCAAAAGGTGGGTAGAGACATGCAAATTCCTTAAGGGATGGTGAAGGAATTTTGAGGCATCCAAGCTCAGTTTGGTTTTCTGATCTTAGAACTGGTTTAGGTGATATCACAGTATGGTGAGGGTGGAGGTGGTTTAACCATTGGACTCCCTTGGTTATTTATGGATTGGTTTATCCCATGAGATCCCACATTCATGCTTGGAATATGGCACAAGGGTAATTGGCTAAAAGAAAGATTTGGTTCAGCCCAATATATGGTCGGGTGGCATGTGGAAGTCCCAGACCTAGTTGGTTTTGCTTATGGTTAATAAGAGTTAAGTTTCTCTTGTCTTTGATGAGTAATTATGCTTGTTTTTGTGTGGATTTAATGGTTGTTCTATCATTGTTAATTATTTGGTTATATGTTGGTTATAAGCATGGTTTAATCACAAATCTTAGTCATGGTTCTCATCATGTTTCTACTTGTAACTAAATGAATAATGAATGCATGATCTAATTGGTGTTATGATAGTTATTGTGAGACATAATTAGTCCTCATTATTAAACCTCAGATAAGTTTTAGATTCCTATCTTCAAATATGAATTCATGACCTGTAGGTTTCATGTTCATCATGTGTTTGACAGAATTCC
This sequence comes from Pinus tabuliformis, assembly GCA_031772625.1. Lineage (NCBI taxonomy): Eukaryota > Viridiplantae > Streptophyta > Pinopsida > Pinales > Pinaceae > Pinus > Pinus tabuliformis. Next base: position 736,152,241 of record CM062805.1, on the reverse strand, counting down.
ATTCCTGGTTGGGAAGGGTCTAGTCATGTCCTGATTCAAGTTTTTGGTTTGGATTCTTTGTTTTTATATTATTTATCATTTATGGAAGTGTCATTGAATTCTGGACAGGGGATTGAGTTCTAGCCTTGAAAAAGTGGTTGAGAATCCAGGGTTATAAGCATAGAACTGACTGGAGAAGCCCACAATCGATAGGAAGTAGGCTTACAGTCACATGGAGGACTTGGCAAGGGAGAAATTGAGGCTCTAGATTCATAAATAGTTGAGTTAACTCAAGGGTTGGACACCTAGAGGGGTTGGATAGCTCCTAGAGGTCATGTAGCACATGAGGGAGGTTAGTAAAGTCTTAAGTTGTCATCTCCATTTCCTTAAGGTCATATAGAAAGTTGAGTCTTATCATAGTGACCCTCAACTCATGTTTACCTCGGGCAAACCGGTGAAAGTGGGTAAATGTGGGAGGAGCGGGTTACATAATATTTGTTCCAAGAAGTATTTAATACTATTATGATCTGCTTTACCTTGAAGTTTCTTCCCAGTAGGTAAGGGCACCATTTCTTCAGAGCATGTATTATTTCCAACATTTCCTTCTCATAAAAAGGTTTGTGTAAATACTTTCCCTTGATTGGATGAATTTTAAAAACAATGGGTCTTCCTTCTTGCATTAAAACATCACCAATACCATTTCCTAAGGCATCACATTCCACAATAAAGGTTTTTGTGAAGTCTAGTGTAGCTAATACTAGAGCTTGGAACATTTCCTCTTTAAGATGTTTAAAGGCCGTAATTTCTTCTGGAGTCCAAAAAAATGCATATTTCTTCACTAATGTTGTTAGTGGTGTTGTTATTTCCCATAATACTTAACAAACTTGTGACAATATCCAGTCAAAAGAAATCTTCGAAGATGCCTTAAGTTTGTGGGGATTTTCCATTCCTTTATGGCTTTAATTTTGTTAGGTTCTACCTTAACACCCTCGTGAGATACAATATGACACAAATATTCCACTTCTTGTACCCCAAAGAAACATTTGGAGGGTTTTTCATACAAATGTTTCTCCTCTAATAATTTAAGTACCTTATCAACATGTTGAACATGATATTTCCAAGACTTGTTGTAGATTATTATATCATAAAAAAAATACTAGCACAAATTGTCTAAGGAAGGGTTTGAAAATGGAATTCGTCAAACCTTTAAATGTGGAAGGTGCATTAGCAAATCCAAAAGGCATGACCAAACATTTATAATAGCATTGATGAGTTCTAAATGTTGTTTTTAGAATGTCTTATATCTTCATACTAATTTGATGATAGATCAAACTTGGTGAAGTAAATTTCTTCATGTAGTTCATCCAACAATTCATCAATGATAAGAATGGGAAATGTATCTTTAATAGTGAGCTTATTGAGCTCTCTATAATCTAGAAACATATGCCATGATCCATCCTTCTTGTGCACCACTGGAGAAGAGTAAGAACTTTGGCTAGGTTGAATTATACCTCCCTCTAACATTTATGCAACTGTACGCTCAATTTCACTCTTATGGGCATAGGGATATCTGCAAGGTTTGATATTTGGAGGAACACTTCCTGGAATCAAGCGAATAGCATGATCATGATCATGAATAGGTGGGGGGGCTTGGGAATCTCAAATACCTTGGAATGATTATCGAGGACTCTTTGGAGATCTAGAGAAATGGATGACTTAGATGTTTGAACATTTAGTGAGCATAATTGTGCAATTACCCCTTGTTGTTCCTTTTTCAAAAGCTTTGTCATTCCATTATACCTAATTATATTCTCAGGTTTCCTTGAGATACCCCTTAATTCAATTTCCTTTCCTTCATAAAAAAATATCAAGAAAAGTTCTTGAAAATTAAAAGATATCATCCCCAAATATTGTAACCATTGGACTCCTAATACAACATCACCACCAACCATTGGAATGGAAAGTATTGCGATATTCAATAAATATTCCTCCATGGCTAGATTGATATTATGGCACTTCCCTAAGCAATTTATAGTTCCTCCAGTTGCAATCATCACTTGACACTCTGGTGTTGGATACAGAAAGCAATTCAAATCCTTGGCTATCTTACAATGAATAAAATTATGGCTACTACCTAAATCAATCAACATTATTACCTTTTTCTTCTTGATATATCCTTCTATCTTGAGAGTTTGAATGGTAAATCCTGCCAATGCATTACAAGATATGGTCAGATTCATTTCTTATTTTTCAACCCTCGGGGTTGGTTCCTAGTGTATATCTTCTTCTTTTGATGTTTCTTGTTCCTTTTCTTCCTCCTTTTCACAACCTATGTAAAACAATTTATTCTCAACACACTTATGACCTTTAGTGTATTTGCTATCACAACTATAACAAAGCCCTTTTTCTCTTTTTTCCTCCAATTGTTGTGGTGTCAACCTTGTAGGTTGTGGGAGGCTAGGAGCGACAACACTTCCATCTTTATAGTTGTGAGTGGTAGACCTCCTTGTTGCCATAATTTTGCTTTCAACTTTTCTTGCCACCCTAAATGCATTCTCCAATGACTTAGGTTCCCAAAGGTGAACCTCATGTTGGATGTTATCCTTTAAAGTTTCTATGAAGACATCAATCATATGCTCCTCTATAATATCAATTACCTTGATATTCAATCTTTGGAAGTCGCTAAGGTGCTCCCCAATTGAACCCTTTTGTTTGAGATTTATCAATTGACTAAATAAGGTATTTCTTTTTGTATCCTCATAATGTGCTATCAATTCCTTCGTATGAAAAGTGATTTAAAATAACAAAGACATCAATACACACAAACTAATTGGGTTTTAAATATAAATATGTAATGTGTACCTTATGTGTGTTGCACATTGTGTAGATCAAAGAACTGCTCCATCTATAGTATCCATGTTACTGGATCCTTGACATCAAACTTCCTCATATCGATCTTTGGAATATGGTTGGTCTTCAACCCATAGTTAGAGTCTCTAAAATCATGATTCACATTCCTTTTGTTCCCATCATGAGTTTCATGGCATACCTTGTCACCACTAGGAAGTCTTTCTTGTAGCAACTTTGTCAAACCTTCCATGTCTGCTTTTAAGCCTTCCATGTCCTCTTTTATGTTTTCTTTTTAAACCATTCACCATTTCTTTTAGTTCATCTTTGGTTTCTCTTTGTTGCACTTGGTCTTGTAATTAATTGGGACCTAACAATTAATTTTTGGTTTTTTTTGCCTCATTTTGCAAACAGAAGCCAAAGGTTAGAGAGTAGGCGAGCAGGAGAATGAATTCGCTAAGATTAAGGAGGGAAAATATGATGATATTTTTTTGCAATCTCAAAAAACATTGCACTTTGGACTAACTTTCCTCAATAGGCCACACACTTGTAGGTATGGGCATCAAATTCAACCTTTTTTTGTTTCTTTTAGCTTTTCCTTGGGTTTTTAGACACTCATTTATTTTCCATGATTTTACTAGGGGAAGGGAGCGTATTTTTTTCCAATTATTGTTTCATTGAATGGAGAGGGTTTCTTTATTACAAAAATGTTGATTTCTACTTTTTAAAATTATTCTTGTGCCATAGGTTCAATCTTATATTGAAGAATAAACATGTGAAGACATTTGGACCCTATATGGAAATATGGTGAACCCAATGGAGGGTTCGATAGACAAAATTAAGTTGCAAGTTGTGTGGGAAGCATATGACAGGGGGGCTATCCCAATTGAAATACCATCTTAGACAAATTTTGGGACATGACATAGGGATTTTCCCATATGCATATCCAGAAATCATCTATATTGCCACCAAATAATTATAAGATAAAGAATCTTCCAAAAGTAATAAGGAAGCTATGAAAATTAAAATTGAAAGGGGAGGAGTGGGGGAAAGTGAGAGTGGTTCAATTCCACATCTACCTCATCATTTTTTGTTCCTAGAACCACACTTGGTGCACAACTGTCTATCAGGTCAACACTTAAAAGAAAGAAAGAAGGAAGAAGCTAACAAGCTAGCAGGTAGGTGTTTTCTATGGAGTGGAATTGATCCGAACTTAAACAAGAATGCAAAAAAATATAGATATAACCATAAATACAGAGATGCAGCAGAAATAACAGTTCAATAATATCAGAATATTGAAATATGCTTACAATGAAAATGGAAATAAGCTATCTCGGGTGATGGTAGCTTATCTCTGAGAAGAGATGTGTCAGCTACATGCCTCTAAACTATGTTACAATGAGGCTCAAGGGCTTATTTATTATTGAACAACAAGAGAAAACTCTAAACAACCAACCCTAACCCATGGAGATGTAACACCAAGAGTTTGTGGGCCCTATTGGGTTAGTTGGGCAGCCAACTTCCCTGGATCGTAACTTGGTCATTTTATCTCTGTTTGGCGCGTACGATACCTTGTTGGAAAGGGATCTCCAAGTACTAAAGGATTTGTGACATTCCCTACCTATGGTTATGGGCTTGTAGTGGACCTCAAAAAAATGTCGTTTAGGGGGTCAAAATTGCTTCAGAAGTTCAGGACCCAAAAAACTGCTAAAAATAGTAAATGCTGAAATAAACAAGGAAACAGATGAAACCGACTAGAGGTCTAGGTGGAATAGGTGGTTGGCTACCAATATCCACCTAGATCATTCCTCCCCCATTAGGAAGCAATGGTCCCCATTGCGTGCAAAGCCTCCATGAGGTGAGGAATTTTTTGTTGAACCTGGTCCTTGGTGAAGGAGTTGGTCTGCTTTGACAACTCGATATAGATGGATCCTTTGTTGGTGATTAGTCTTGACCTGTGTGTCCATGAACTGATCACTTGTGGCATGTTCCATGCAGTCTAGGCTGAGCTCTATTGGTTTGAGTTGTTATGCAATGTTGGATGTGTCCAACAATGGTGGAAAATATGGCCGAAGGGAGTCTACATTGAACACTTGGTGCAAACCAAGGAATGGTGGGATGCTAAGCTTAAAGGCATTGTCACCAACAACCTTGGTGATGGTGTATGGCTCATATCAAAGGGGGAAAAGCTTGCAGTGGGGTCCAATGAGGCGCTCCTTTTGCAAATGTAGCCAAACTTTGTCGCCCACTTGGAACTTGTGCGACACTCGATGGTGACCATGGCATTGTTTGTACTTAGCATTAGATTTGTCCAATATATCATTGACCTGCTGGCGAATGTGTTGAATGCACCTAATGAATTTGTTAGCCCTGTCAGCTTTGGACTGGACATGAGCCGAATCTGCCTGAGTGGCTGAAAATGGTATGGCCACTTCAATGGGACATAATGGCTGAAATCCTAACCCTACTTGAAAGGGTTTGTGTCCCTTTGAGATGTGGAGAGCTCTGTTGTAGCTGTGCTGGACATAGGGGATACTTTCATCCCATGTGCATGGATGCTTCAAATTTTACATGCGTAGAATGTGTACGATCATCAAGTTGACAACCTCTATTTGGCCATCAGTTTGGGGTTGGAAAGTCGTGGACTTAGTAAGTTTTGTATCCAACATCAACTAGAGACTGGACCAAAATGCACTCAGGAATTTGTTGTCGCGATCTGAGACAATGGACTGTGGAATCCCAAAGTGTACCCACACTCTCTCAAATAATATCCTAGCAGTGGTCTTTGTTGTGATACTCTTCTTGCAGATCGTCATGATGGCCATCTTAGAGAATCTATCGACGACCACGAAAATGCAGTTGTTGTCATGCTTAGTAGCAAGAAGGCTCGACATGTAATCCATGGAGATAGATTCCCAAGGTCGACTAGGAGTAGGTATAGGAGTATATAGGCCTTGCTTCTTAATGGCTGGTTTGGAAATGGTGCAGGTGGTGCAAGATCTAATGTACTTCCCAACATCCTGACGAAGTTTCAGCCAATAAAAATACTTCTACAATACCACCACTATTTTCTCTACTCTGAAATGTCCAGCAACCTGACTATAGTGTGCCTCCCAAATCATCTTGGCATGCTCACTTGAAGGAACACAAATGTGTCTCAGGTGGCATCACAGTGCATCCTAAAGGTGAAAATTTGGAACTTGCTTCTCTTCCAAGAGTTTCTGGTATGTGATGCCAAATTCTGGATCGCTCTGGTAAAGATGCGGCCACCCCGAAGTCTCATGCCCACAGGAGTCGAGCATAGTGATCAAAGCCATGACTGGTGGTCGGCTAAGGTAGTCTGCAACATTATTGGTGCTTCCCTTCTTATACTTAATGTTCAAATCGAACTATTGAAGGTAAGTGGACCATTTCTAATGGCGACCGTTCTACAACTTCCTTTGTGTCTGTATGAACTGTAGGGGTCAGTGGTCTATGCGAATGATTGTTTCCTTCCCCATAATGTAATGCTTCCATTGACAGTAGACTTGCATAATGGAATACATTTATTTTTTGTAAGTGGAATACTTTCGGAGTATGTCTGAAAGTGTCTTACTGTGGTAAGCCATTGGATGCCCCTACTAAGTAAGAACTGAACCAATATCATAGTTGAAGGCATCTATCGCAATCTCAAATGGTTGTTGCAGGTCTGGTAATGTGAGCACTGGTGCAGAGCAGAGGCGATGCTTCAACTAGGAAAATGCCTTATGTTTGGTTTTAGACCAAAAAAACTTTGCTTTCACTCCACCCTTAGTGAATTGACTTAAAGGACAAGTGATATGAGAGAACCCTAACACGAACTTGTGGTAGAAATTGGAAAGACCCGGAAAGTTGTGGAGCTTTGTTAGAGTGGTTGGGGGTGGCCAATCCAAAATGACTTGTATCTTGGCTGGGTCCACATGCACACCTTGATCATCAATGATGTACCCCATACATTGAACCTGGGTCATGCCAAAAGTGCATTTCTCCAAATTGGCACACAACTTGTGTTGTTGCAGGGTTTGAAGGACCTATCGAATATGGTGGAGGTGCTCTTCCCAACTTTGACTGAAGGTCAAGATGTCATCTAAATACACCACCATGAATGCATTGGTGAAGGGTTGCAAGATGTCGTCCATCAATATCATGAAGGTTGTGGGGGGATTCATCAACCCGAAAGGAATGACTAACCATTCGAAAAGGCCCTCCTTGGATTTGAAGGCAGTCTTCCACACATCAGAGGGTTCAATAGGAACCTAGTGATTATCGGACTTCAATTCAATATTGCTTAAATATTTGGCCCCATTGAGTTGGTCCATAAGGTCATCAATCTGTGGGAGTGGGTACGCATTCCATACAATGATGTTGTTTAGTGCCTAATAGTAAATAAAGAGTCTGTAGGTCCCATCCTTCTTCTGTACCAATACAATCAGGCTCCCACAAGATGATGAGCTTGGCCTGATGTGCCCTTTCTGTAACAACTCCTAACTCTTCCTCTTGATCTCATCGTTCTCCAAAATAGAGCGTCGATAGAGTGATCCATTGGGTAGTGGCGTGCCTAGGGTCTGATCAATGGAGTGCTTGACTTGACAGTGTAGAGGTACCCCTGTAGGTTAGGCGAAAATGTCCCTGTACTCCTCCACAACCTTGTCCATCTGTTGTTGTTGTCCGAAGGAGCCCTGTCTGGAAGCCATGGACACAACCTTCTTCTTTCCCTGAGAGCGAATCATAAGGAAAACAAATTTCCTAGTCTGGGAGATGATCTTACTGCATTTCTTTCAAGTGATCAAAGAGATGGCGGTAGATGGGGCTACCTCTGGTATCCTGTACAACTTATTGCCCAAAGTAATAATCACAGAGTGAGGTCTAAACTCATATACAAAATGTTTCTTCCACAAGTATGGTTGTCCTAATAATACATCACAAACTTCAAGAGGAGCAACATCACACAGTAACTCATCAATGAAGGGCTTGATGTTGTAGGGAAGGCGACACTGTTGGCTGACGTGGAGATCTCGTCCTTGGTGAAGCCACCCGATGGTGTATGGCTACAGGTGTGTTGTCATCGGTAGGCATAGCTGCTTCATGACCTCTACTGAAATGAGGTTCTTCTGGCTCCTGATGTCGACAATGAATTGCAGTGGAGAACCCTTCACCCACATCTATGAGTGGAAGAGGCGTTCCCCCTCCTCTGGATCTTCAGGCTCGTTCTTTTGGATCTTGGTGGTGACCACGGTGGCATTGGGCTCCGTGTCAATGATCTGCTTCCCTTTGTCATTCCCCTTGTCGGGTTCTGACTCAGAGTTGGAATATGCATCTGAATCGGAAGCCTTCAGCTCGGCCACTAGTGACTGCTTGGTCCAATACTCACTTGTGTTATGAGTGGAGCTCTTATGGAACTTACACCATTTTCCCATGTCCTTCTTTGTCTTCGTGGTGCTATTCTTTTCTTGCGGCTTTGACGGGTTGTCCTGGGTCACCCCGCCTTAGCTTTGGCCTTTGCTTTATGGTTTGGGGGTGCCTTTTCCTTGCTTCATATTATAGATCCAAAGTCTCGCTTCTTATGTTTAAACTTTTGATCAATCTTGATAGTGTATCAGTATGCCATGCCGAGTGAGGACATGTCCAAGAACTCCATCTCATACTGGATGTATTTATGTAGACAATTGTGATACTTGAGTACCAAATGCCACTCAAAAGCCTTGATACCCAACTTTGTGCGGAGGGTATGGAAAACATTTGTGAACTCCGACACATCTTGATCCCTTGCCTACCATAGCATGGTCCACTTTATGTATTTAACTTCATAACTCCTGACAGGGTAATATTATTCCTTGATGGCATCTCGGAAAGAATCCAAAGTGGGTGTGGCTGAAAACAATGAGGATTCTCTCTTGTCCTTTTGTTCACAATAGGTTTCCCACCAATCCTTGACGTGTAGGGCGGATTTGAGAAGTGTAAAAGTAATCTTTTCCTTATTGGAAAAGTCGTGAACTGAAAAATATCCTTTCAACAGATTCAACCATTTATCTACGACGTCTACATCTATTTGGCCATCAAATATGGGAATATCAAAGTTAACTTGTACCTTAAAAGGAGTGGAGCCTCCAAAGTGGCTATTGGATGAAGATGCGTCGCCTGGGGGTAGCCCTCGAAGGATTTGAGAAAAGTTATCCATCATCGTGTTCCTTTGTCGCTCGAGGACTTCCTTGAGCAATATTTCTTTTCTTCCACCATAGGAGGCCGTCAGGATTTGTAAGGCTGGTCTTGCGAAGGTTCAACTAGATCGAGCCCTAACTCCTTATACCCTGACCTCATTGGGGACGTGCAAAAAAAACAGAGAAAGAGAAGACTGCTTTGATACCACTGATCTGAACTTAAATAGGAATGCAACAAAATACAAATATAACCATAAATGTAGAGATGCAAAGGAAATAAAACTTCATTTCATTAATATTAGAATACTTAAATATGCTTACAAACAGAATGGAAATAAACTAGCTCAGGCGATGGTAGATTATCTCTGAGAAGAGATGTGTTAGCTACATGCATCTGAACTATGTTACAATGAGGCTCAAGGGCCTATTTATTATTGAATAATAAGAGAAAAACCTAAACAACCAAAACCCTAACCCCAAGAGATGTAACACCAAGAGTTTATGGGCCCTGTTGGGGTTAGTTAGTAGCCAACTTCTCGGGGTCGTAACTTGGTCATATTATCTTTGTTTGGCACGTAAAATACCTTGTTGTAAAGGTCTCTCCAAGTACTACAGGATTCGTAGCATGCATGGTCTTGTAGCGGACCTCAAAAAAATGTCATTTAGGGGGGTCAAAACTGCTTTGGAAGTTCATGACCCGAAAAACTGCTAAAAATAGTAAATGCTGAAATAAATAAGGAAACAGATGAAACCGACTAGAGGTCTAGGTGGAATAGGTGGGTGGCCACCAATATCCACCTAGATCAGGCATTCCCTTCAATATTGCCAAGAACAATCCATTTTACTAAGTTATTTTTGATGCTACTAGTATTGTTGGCCTGGGGTATAAATCCCCTTCCTATGATTACTTGAAAGGACCTATTCTTCAAAATGAAAAGGTCAATTACAATATAACCCACCCACTCCCACATTTACCCACTTTCACTGGCTTGCCAAGGTAAACATGCAAGGAAGAGCTACTATGACATGACTCAACCTCCTAATTACAATTAAGGAGGAGGAATAGACAAATTAGAACCTTACTGACCTTCCTTGGGAGTTACAGGACACCAGGAGCCAAACAACCACTCCTAGTGCCCAAATCATGAGTTGGAATGCCTTTTTGCCGACCTAGGCTCCCAACCACATGCATGACAAGGCCTCCATGCAGTTGAGGGCATCCAAGCACATGTATAAGCCTACTGGGTAGCGGTTGTGACCTAAATTCCTCACTTCAAAGGGTGCAATCCCAGATTCTGAGCCTAAATCCCAGGTCAGCCTTTATACCAATGCCCATAACTCAATGAGACTTTCTAGAATAATAATTAACATCAAGACAAAGCCATTCATACAAAATTTGATCAAAGACTTAACCTAACCAGGCCTAAGCATGACAGTCATTCCAACAAACATATTGAGAACATGTAATCTAGAGGTCATGAATGCTTATCTGAACATAGGGGTCTGATAGTTATTTTAGAAGCATTAAGAAGGTCTAATTCCCTCTCATAATAGCTACAATAACATTTGTTAGCTCGTGCATTCATTAACTAATCAAAACATATTAAGAAACATAGCTAGAACCTATTATGAAACCATGCTTATTGCCAACATATAACTAGAATAATAACCATGATAAGACAACCATCAAAGCCACATAATAACAAGTATAATTACTCATGAGGTACAATAGGAAAATATCTCTTATTAACATATGCAAAATCCAACCAAGTCAAGGACTTCCACCTACTACCCGACTATAGATTGAGTTGAACCAAATCTTTATTTCAGCTAATCACCCCTTGTGCCATATTCAAAGCATGAATGTGGGACTCAAGCAAAAACAACTAGGGCTTCCCAGAGATTAAACCACCTCCGCCCTCGGGATTTACCGCAATCCCACCAAAATCGTTCAAGGGGTTACTAGGCCCAAAACAAGAACATAAATAATTAGGGATATCTGAAGATTAAACCACCTCCACCCTCAGACATTACCGCAATCCCGCAAAAACCGATCAAGGGATCACTAGGCCCAAAACAAACTTGGATGCCTCAGAGTTTCTTCACCAATACCTTGAGGAAATTGCTCGTCTCCACCCTCAGGCTTTACCGCAATCTCGCCAAAATCCGTCAACGGATTGCTAGGCTCTTGGGAATTTTCCTGAGACCACCTCACCCAATTTCAAAACCATCTAGAAATCCAAAGCTCAACCGAATGAAAGAACCTCATCACACCATGGCTATCTAGAAATGTCAAGGCAAGGTTGATACCACTGTCACACCTGGAAAAACCCATGCCCATGAAAACAAAGAACCAAATACATGCATGCATGTACCATGCATGCACAAACCATCTAAGAAATCACACATGCAACTTGTTACCTGCAAGTATTCCTACTAAAGCTGCTTGATCCAACTCTTCTTGTTTTCTTGTCCTTCCTTGGATTTGCTTTCTCCAATGCTAGAGTGCTCCAAGAATGCTCTATGTGTGCAAGAGTATGAGATAATAGAGAGAGCTCCAAATTGAATTGACTAAAAGTTGTGAACTGATCCTTAGAAGCCTTTTTATTATTCAGGCTTTATTTTATTCAATTTCCTTTATTTTCCTTCAATTTTCCTCACATGAAAACCTATGACCTTTCACTTCCCTATTCTCTTGTTTTCCTTTATTTTTCATAAATAAAATAACAATTAATGCCTCTTTACCTTTTCAAAGCCTTTGGCAATGCCTTTGCCAATTTCCTTAGCCATAATAAACCGAAATGAACACCCACTAGGATGTTTTTCCCAACATTCAGCTTGGAATACATGTCCCATGACCTTGGTTTTATTTTTCCTTTATTGCCTTTATTACATGAACTTTTAACCCAGGGCTATTACATGGATTGCTAGCTTAGAGGAATTCAGGGCATCATGGGAACACATGACATGCACTGTGATGTCAAATAATTGGATTGAACAAAAGGGTAGAACCCATATTAACTTAGTAACTTTTTGGATACTTGTCCTATGGGGACAATGTTTATGAAATTTGTTGATGCATCTGCACATATCAAAGATGCATGATTATTATATGAATTGCTGGACATGTTCATTCAGGAGATAGGTCCAAAAAATGTTGTCCAAGTCATAACGGACAATACTGGAAATTATTTTGTTGTTGGAAAATTGCTTATGGAGAGATATCCTAACTTGTTTTGGACACCTTGTGTTCCTCATTTTATTGACTTTATGTTAAGGGGATATAGGAAAAATTCCTTATGTCAGGGATATTATTGAATCATCGAAAAACATAATTTTTCTTATATATAACCATGCATCTGTGCTTCATTTGATGAGAAGATACACCAATAACAAGGACTTGGTGCGTCTTCCTATTACATGGTTTTCCACTAGCTTGATATCTCTTCAATCTCTCTTGAATTCTATGTGGGACGTGAAGATAATTGTCAGGCCAGGGTAACTCTAGAATGGGCAGAAGAAAACTGATTGATTTAATTCATTAGCTAACTATCATTTATATACATAAATGGGACGGATCAGTTCATCTTCTTGATGACTGTTCGCGTTCCAGTTCACCCATCCGTTGAGGATTAGGTGTCAACATTCCCCCCCTTAATCTGAAGGGATGTTGGTGAGTCCAAGCATCGTTCTGAATCTTTCAAGCTTTTCTCTTCCAAGCGCTTTGGTGAAGATGTCTGCAATTTGCTCGTTTGTGGAACAATGACGGAGATGGATTGTTTTGGCCTCAACATGATGTCGGATCAGATGATATTTAGTATTGATGTGCTTAGTACGATCATGGAACTTTGGGTTCTTGGCCAACTTTATTGCAGAGGTGTTATCAATCATGAGTGGAGTTGATTGTATTTGTTTTACCTGCAAATCTTCAAGAATTTTCCTGAGCCACACAATTTCTTTCGTTGCTTCAACTGCTGCCACATATTCTGCTTCTGTTGTGGAATCTGCTGGTACTGATTGTTTGCGTGATCTCCAGTAGACAGCTCCTGATCCAAGACTCATAGCATATCCTGAAGTAGATACCCTAGTTTCTTTGTCTCCATCGAAGTCTGAATCAGAGTATCCAATCAAGTTGAAGTCGTCCACCTGTGTATACTTGATTCCAAGGTCTTGAGTTCCCTTCAAGTACCTTAGAACTCTTTTTGCAGCAGACCAATGTCCCTCACAAGGCTTTTGCATAAACCTGGAGAGGATTCCAACAGCAAATGAAATGTCTGGTCTAGTAGTAGTGAGGTAGATGAGACTTCCTACAAGCTGTCTATACTTTGTTGCATCCTCAAATTCCTTTCCTTCAATAGATGTGAGCTTCAAGTTTTGTTCCATTGGAGTAGAAAGAGGATTGCACTCTGTCATGCCAAATCTGTTTAACAAATCTCCAATGTATTTCTTTTGAGAAAGAAATATGGATTTTGGATGTTGGGTTACTTCAATGCCAAGATAGTAATGAACATAACCCAAATCGGTCATTTCAAAACTTTTTCCTAATTCTTTCTTTATGGATGCAATATAGCTTTCATTGTTCCCTGTCATTAAAAGATCATCTACATATACCACAAGATATACAACTGTTTTGCCAACTTTCTTGACAAATAAAGTTGCATCATCAAGATCAAAATGTTTGAAGTTGAGTTTCAGAAGATGCTCAGTTAGTTTTTCATACCAGGCTCGTGGTGCTTGTTTGAGGCCATACAAGGACTTCACAAGTTTGCATACTTTGTGTTCATGTCCTTTCACAGCAAATCCTTCAGGCTGGGACATAAAAACATTCTCTTTTAGATCTCCATTCAAGAATGCAGTTTTTACATCCATTTGATGGACTTTCCAACCGTTCTGAGCAGCTAGTGCAAAGAGTGTCCGGATGGTGGCCCATTTTGCTGTGGGGGCAAAAGTTTCCTCATAATCGACCCCTTCCTTCTGTGCAAAACCTTTTGCCACAAGCCTAGCTTTGTGCTTGTCAAGTGAGCCATCAGCTTTGTACTTGTTCTTGTAGACCCACTTGCAGCCAATTGGTTTGGTTCCAAATGGAGGATCAACCAGCTTCCAAGTGCCATTCTTTATGAGGGCATCATACTCCTTCTGCATCGCTTCTTTCCATTCATCATGAGAAGCAGCTTCTTTGAAGGAAGTTGGTTCAAAATCTGTAGACAAGTTCAATTCACAATCATAAGTAACATCCATATCAACAGGTGAATTAGAGTTATCTACATCACCTCCATCTTGTCGGTTTGTATTTCTGGTTCCTGTTTTTCCAATTTCATCAGGATGAACACTTTCAAGTGTCTTTGTCAGCCACTTTGGGGGACCTTTCTGAGATGATCCAGGCTGCTCTGTTGATTGAGTTGGGACTGAATCATGATTGAGTCTCCCAATTCTATCAATTACATCACTTAAAGCATCATCCGTTGTTGGAGTGTCATGCAGGGGAGATTGTTCTTCAGAAGAAGATTCCACATGTTGATCTAGTATAGGAATCCCCCCTTCAAGATGTGGAATCTGATTATCAAACTCTTGAAATGATTTCGGTTTTGTGAATCTATCCAAGCGATCAAGTTGCCGCTCAACAACACTGTCAGATTTGGATGATTCAAGAAAAATGACATCTCTAGATAAAACAAACTTTTTATTTACTTCATCATAGAGGCGGTATGCTTTAAATGTGTTTGAATACCCCAGGAAGATACACTTACGACTTCTAGCACCAAGTTTGTTTCTATGTACCTTTGGTATTAAAGCATAACAGGTGGAACCAAAAATCCTCAGATGTTTTACCGAAGGAACATGTCCATACCACAATTCATAAGGAGTCTTGTTTCTTATAGCACTAGATCGACATCTATTCTTTATATATGCAGCACATAGAACAACATCAGCCCAAAACATTGTCTTTACATTTTTGAAGAAAAGCATGGATCGTACCATATTCAAGATTGTTCTATTCATTCTTTCTGCTACACCATTCTGTTGAGGATTATAAGATACAGTTGTTTGATGTTTGATCCCATGTTGGCGAAGATAGTTTTCAAATTCATTTGATGTGTATTCTTTTCCATTATCAGTGCGAATAGACCCAATATGAGATTGTGCATCATTTTCAATCCACTTATGAAAATTCTTGAATGTTTGAAAAGCATCAAATTTGTTCTTCAATAAATAAACCCAACACATTCTGGTGTAATCATCAATAAATGTCATGATATATTTATTTCCATTTGCAGAAGGAACATGCATTGGACCACATAAATCTGAATGAATGAGTTCAAGCTTCCTATGTGCTCTTGAATGTGAATCATGAAAAGACTGTTTGCTATGCTTTCCTAGAATGCAAGCATCACATTGCTTATGTTTTCTAGGAATTGTAGGCAAACCAGCAACACCATTTTTCTTTAATAAGCGGAGACTATCATAGTTTAAATGTCCAAATCTAGCATGCCATAATAAACTTGATGGAAGTGTACCTTCTTCATGATGAGAAATATATGAGAAATGTTGTGCATGAGCAGAAGTTCCTTGTAGTTTAAGAAGTCTTTCTTCTTCTATACCCCTCATGACAAGTGAGTGGTCAGATGCCTTTCTTACCTCAAGCTTTCCATCAAACATATGAATGGAGTGACCTTGCTGGCGGATGTGGACCAGGGACAACAAGTTTCTCTTGAGCTGTGGGAGATATAGAACATGATCCAGAAGAAAGTCTGGAAGACCAGGCAGTTTAAGCCTGATTGTGCCAAACCCTGATGGCTTGATTTTTGACTGATCTGCAAAGTATACTGCTCCATCAACATTGTCAGTGAAATCTTCAAAAAAATCTTTCCTATGAGTCATATGACAGGTTGCTCCTGAATCAAGCAACCAGTCATTTTTCGAAGAAGCAAGTGAAGCATTAAACAAATCTTCATTTACTCCAATGTTACATTGTGCCTCAATATAGTGAGCAGATTCAGGTGCTTTACCTTTGTCTGTGTCATCAGTTTTACCTTTCTGCTGGTTTCTTCTCTGCTCAATTTTGTCCCATGGTAGCTTGCATGTAGAAGCATCATGTGATCCATTTCGTTTGCAGCGAATGCAATGCAGATCTGCCTTTTCTGCTTGAGAATGTCTGCCCCCCCTGCCTCTGAAGTATCTTCCTCTTCCTCTTCGTCCACCTCTTCCTCTTGTAGAATCTTGAGCACGATGCTTTTCTTTATGAGCAAGGCAAACAGTCTCTTCAGAAGATTCAGGGACTGTCTTCTTTCCAAAGGCTTTCTCTCTTTCAGCAAAATTTTTCACAAGAGACTCAAAGGTTATGTCTTTAAGATTTCCATTTGCTTGTAAAGACTCAAGATAATTAGAGTAGGTAGGATAGAGTGCTTTGAGAAAGGCAATAAGAGAGATATCCAGCTCAACCTTAGTGGATTTAATATCATGCATTATAGACTTTATTTCAGATGCAAGAGCAAGAGGATCATTATTTTTCAGTTCAAGAGTGAAGAGTTTAATCATGAGCTGAACAACTTCAAGTGCAGAATGTGAATCATAGAGTTCTTTCAGCTTTTGTAAAGCTTCAAAAGCAGTGGAATAGGATGAAATATGACGACTTACTTCTTCATTTACAGATGCTGCGATCAATGCATAGGCTTTTCTGTTCTTGTTTTCCCAAATGACAAGTTCTTTATCTGATGTAGGCTGCACAGGGTCTTTGTCTTCTTCTCCGACACACACTCCTTTCCACAACTCATTGTAGATGAGGGTGTGTTTTACCATCCGAGACCATTCAGAATAGTTCTCCTTGCTAGTGAGAACTATTCCGACCATAGAAATGATTGAATGCATTCTGTAAAAAAATGTCTCTGCTGAAAAAAAAACTTCTGTTGATAAAAAAAACTTCTGCTGATATACAGTGAAGTGGTATTCAAAAAAGGCAACAGATTTCAAATACTTTTATATCCTGTTTCTTCAAATCCCTCTGAGGATACTGTATCCACTATATTTCATATCTACAAACTCAGTTTGAAGACCATAATATATATATATATATATATATATATATATACTGGCTAATATAACCACAGCGCACAAATATATATATATATATATATAATATATATATATATATATATATATATATATACAGGATTCAACAGTGAATTTTTTTTTTTTTTTTTCTGCTAAACTCGATACCTCAATGATTACCCAAGAGCACGGGCTTTATCTTTCTTGAACTGCCAGGAGCACGGTTCATCAGCAAAGAGGAGCACGGTTTATCAGCGAAAAGGAGCACGGTTTATCTCTTAGGCGAAGCCAGATGTTATTTGTCAGTTACTATACCATATCCTCCTTAAAATATTCAAACAGCTTCCAAAACTCATTCAATAACTTATTCAAGCAGCGCATTCAAAAAAACTTATTGAAACAGCGCATTCAAAAACTTATTGAAACAGCGCATTCAAAAACTTATTGAAACAGTGCATTCAAAAAACTTATTCAAGCAGCTTCGTGTTCAAGAATGCATGGAAAACGACCCTCTGGATCCTTTCCGCTCCAAGTATAAGCACCAGTGTGGCATAGATGATATTGCATACTATAATATCCAATGTTTATACAGCTGACAGCTTGAGAAATCATTAAAACTGTAAATAAACGCTTGAGATGTCATTAAAACTATAAAATATCCAAACAATAGTATTCTTGGTCCTGTCTTGAAGAAATCTGGGGTTTTAAAGATAACACTCTAAGAAGTTATTAAAACTATAAAATAGTCGCAATATCTAATCACCGAATATTACCCACAACCTTCTTCTCACTACCCAACACAGTCTTCTTAAAATGCACCAAAGCTTACTTGCGCTACTCAAAACAATAAGTAAAATCCTTTATGTTGTAGTTGAAAACAGTGCTATGTCTCTCTTGAGCGCTCGAACAAGCCCCGAAACAAGCTAAAAGTTGCTCAAAATCTGGCATGAAATTACCTAAGAGACATGTCGATGCCAGTAGTCGTATCATACTGTTGATATGAATGGCGGTGTTTCCAAACCATTTCGTCCTAAGAACAACGAGCTACAAGTCGGCGTCGGAGCGTAGAGCCAACGACAGAGGCGGTCTGAGGTGGAGCCAAACAAACGTTCAGAGGTAATCAATGCGCAGAGAGACAGACGTTTAGGCAGGCAGAGGCGTTATGGCCAGGGAAACGTTTCAGGCAGAGGAGTTACAAAGAATCTGGGACCTGCGCTCTGATACCATGTCAGGCCAGGGTAACTCCAGAATGGGCAGAAGAAAACTGATTGATTTAATTCATTAGCTAACTATCATTTATATACATAAATGGGACGGATCAGTTCATCTTCTTGATGACTGTTCGCGTTCCAGTTCACCCATCTGTTGAGGATTAGGTGTCAACAATAATGTTTCTTTCAGAGGAGTGGTGTGCTTTATCTTTTAGCTGCAAACCAGAGGGAGATGCCATATGCAAGCTAGTTTCATATCAAGAGAGATTTTGGGTAGGAGTGCAATAGGTGCGTTCCATTAATGAACCTTTGGTAAAGGTTATTCGATTAGTTGATGGAGAAAATCCTACAATGGGCTACCCTTATGCGGCCATGGATGGGGCCAAAAATCCATTCGTAGTTATTATGAGGATAAGGGGATGAGTGGTTTGAGAAACAATAATTGATATTGAGAGTGATTGATGAACGATGGAATAATACACTCCACCATCTCATTCATGTTGCAAGGATCTACCTCAACCCCACATTTTCTTACTCCTCTTATTTTAGATTTGATGTTGAGGTAATGGATGAATTCTTTACTTGTGTTCATAAGATGGTGTCATCTCAAGAAGAATGTGCATAAATTTCTAAAGGAATGGAGATATACAGGATGGCAGGTAGCACATTTGGCTTTGACATGGTTATCCATGATAGGAAGACCAAAATGCTAATTAAGCTTTAGTTTGTATCAAATTTCATTGTCTCTTCATACTTTGCTTCAACTTTCAAATTTCAATTTTTTTCTTATGTTTCTCTTATTTGCTACAAATGTGTTGTGGACAAGCTATGGTGGCAGAGCACCCAATATCCACAATCTTTCCATTCGAGTGCTCCACCAAACATGTAGCTCCTCCATATGCGAGTGCAACTAGAGTGTATTTGAAAAAACACACACCAAGAAGCGCAACGGGTTAAAAATTTTCAATTTTTTTTTTGATTCATTAAAAATTGTATTTTGTTATTTTTAGACTTATTAATTTATAATTTATGACCCTCATATAAGTTGGATTCCTAATGCCTTAACGACATGGTTTATGTCTACTACAATCTTCAATTTTGGGTGAGGCAACTTCAAAGAACACCTAACATGGAGGCCATCTCATTGGATGGGAAAGACACCATTGATGCATGGAGGGTTGAGGCTGAGAGGCTTGTCATGGAATCAGGCCTTGATTGCTTAGAGGATGGGGCATTGGAGGAGGTAGAAACTGTAGGGGAGAGAGAGGTAGAGGAGGAGGAGGAGGAGGAACAATATGAGAAGGAGGTGACACCACCTACCATGGTCACTAGTAGAGGACATAGTCTATCTCGTCCTACTTCTTCTAGAGGACATTAGAGTCCAATGCTAGCCCATATTTTTTCTCACAAAAGGGGCATAGGAAATCATTAGGAAGAACTTAGTGATTTATATATCTAATTTCATTGTATAGGACTCATTATATGAGATATATTTATTATATATTTTGTTGATATTTTGAAGCTGAATCAGAACTCGGGATTCAAGACAAGATTCATTGTGTGTAGTTTTCTTCCGAAGTTCTCGCATCCATAATTGTTTGAATCGACGTTTTGAGCCATCCACCGTGGCTCATCATCATGATAGATTAGTAATTGTGTAAGACAGATCTCATTGGACTGAATAAATAGGGTTAAGAGATGCAAAGGGAATGGAAGCCGACCTTATCATATTTGTTTTGTAATATTTGGATTTAATTTAATTATATAATAATAATAAAAATAAAATGATTTAAATTGAAATATTTAATTATATAATTGAAATATTTAATTATATAATAAGATTTTTTATTATTTCCAATTTATTGAGAAATAATCAATATTAATGTTAATATTAGTAATGAAAACTAATTTAATTATTTGTTTAGTATTAGTAATCTAAGATTCTTTGTTTTTAGTTAAAATGTAAATTAATATTTTTAATATTTAATTATCTAATAAAACTTTTAATTATTTCCAATCTATTGAGAATAAAAATAAAAATAAAAATAAAGTGACCTAGATTGAAATATTTAATTATGTAATAAGATTTTTAATTATTTCCAATTTATTGAGAATAAAAATAATAAAAATAAAAATAAAAATAATACTAAAATAAAATTTTATTTATTTTTATTTATAATTAATTATTTTATATTTGTTTTTATTTTATTTTATAATTAATTTTATTTTGGTTTTGTTCTTGCTTTAGAGTAAATTAATTAGCTTGATTTTAATAATAATCTTAATGTTAATTAGTACTAATTTTTAATATTAGCGCTGTTCCTAGAAATTTTTATAATTTTAGTGATTTTTATTTTATTTATGATCTATTGGTTTATATGTTTAAATACTATGAATGAGGAAATATTAATGTTAATATTAGTAATGAAAACTAATTTAATTATTTGTTTAGAATTTATTTGCATTTATTTGAGATTCCTATTAATTTTCTATTAATTTTCCTTAAATGAAATTCTTATAAAATTCTTCTAATCTAAGTTAATATGACTTGGTATTATAATTCTAAAAAATATTAATATTAATCAATATTAATGTTAATATCAGTAATCTAAGATTCTTTGTTTTCAATTTAAGATGTAAATTAATGTTTTTAATTTTAAGAATTGGAAATTAGGGTAAGTGTTTAATATGAGTGTGAAGTGTAGAGAGAGAGAAGGTTGGGGAGGGAGGTCAAGCATAATGGAGGAAGGGTTGAGTTGGGAGAGGGTGTTCTAGGATGTTAAAGTAGGAATCCAATTGTCACTTATTTTCCATCCTTCGTCTTGATTGAGGTTGTTAGGGTTTTTACCTATTTCTATGGCTTCTCTCAGTTTTCTATGGTGATAATGATCAATTTTGGCTACTACCTTAGAGTTTCCAATGCAAACGTGATGTTTGGTTTTATTGGAATGTTTAGCCAGAGCTGAGGTTTTTGAGCAGTTATGTTTTATATCGGCGGCATGTTCTTGAATTCTAGTATGGATAGATCGACCAGTTTCTCCAATGTATGTTTTTCCGCAAGAACACGGAACCATGTAAACTCCTTTGTGGCATTTGGGATCAATGGGATCTTTGACCGATTTTAGGCATCTGCTGATGGTGTTCATGGGTCTGAAAGTGGTTCTAATTTTGTTCTTTTTTAAAATGTGCGCAATTTTATCTGTTGTGCCTAATATGTAAGGGAGGTGCACCTTGCCTAAATGATCATCTAGTGGTTGTTTGTTTTTAGGATTCTCTGCATTCTTAAAGGCTTTGATCACTTGGTGTTTATTGTATCCATTCTCTGTGAATACATTCATAAGATGGTTCTTCTCATCTTCAAAGTGATTTTCATCCGAAATACGAACAGCCCTGGTTGCTAGAGTGTTGAGAACACTGATTTTTTGGGATGGATGGTGGTGATTTATGTGATTTCAATGAATTTTATATGATAGGTAGATGCAATTTTGTTTTTCAAGCAAAGGGATTTAGAAAAATTGAAATACCTAAAGACAATGATGCTCAAATTTAAAGCCTAGTTCCATGAAAATGTGATATCGATCAATTGCATAGAAAATGACCACAAGTCACACTACTTGGATAAATATAAGTACCATTGAGGGAAAAGCACCTAATCCACACAATGATTGAGAATTTCAACATGCTAGAAATTGTTTAGATATTATAGAAGACCTAAGCATTAAGGGAGAAGTAGATGCAACATAGAAACTATTACACCACAAACCTTTCCCACATATATCGGCAACAATGGCAATGACCAGAGTACCCCAAACCTTTCCCACATGCTTGCAAACTATCCGACTCTGAATCAATTTGGAAAGCCCCAAATGACTACAACGTTGATGTAATTACCACTGGAATTCCCAAATCAATTTGTAAGACTCAAAAGCATACTAACAGAGTGCCCTAAACCATCCTCAAATGTGTACAAATCATCCAACTCAAAATCAATTCACAAAGCTCCAAATGCATACAACACATATATGCAATTACCACCACAATGCTTTGGATATCAATTTACAATACCCAAATGCATATCAACATCTAAAAAATAACAACTAACATAAATACAAATGAGAGTAGTTGGGCATTTGTTTATGTGAGAACCTTCTTCATAAACCCCTTCTATTGTGAGGCTATATAAGAGATAGAATGGGAAATCAACATGACCTTTGGATTAATCCCTTTCTCCATTCAAATGCTTTGATTCAACAACCAAACTGTGAGGATATGCTTCCTTAAATGGGTAGCGAATGAGGCCTTCCCTCCCCATCACATGTAATGTCTGTGAACCCATCTTCAATGATGAAAAAGTGCCGTCACAAATTTGGGAATTAATCATCAATGCAAGGTTTCTTCAACTAATCACATACAAGCAACCCCATATGATTGAATAAAGAAAATAATGATTTTTACCACCATCACATTCACAATTACAATATTTGAACAACCACATTAACAACATCTCACCATCGTTTTAATTTTTCTTATCTTTTTGTTTGTTTGTTTGTGTTTTATTTATTTATTTTTATTTTTTAAGTTGAATGTCTAACAAAAATAACTTTTTTCAATTCTCTTGAGCTTCTTAGACCAATTCCATAGCAAACAAAATATTTTATATCAAAAACTAATAATGTATTTTACTAGAAAAATTCCAAACTTACATAGACAATCATGTAGTTCCATATAGGCATAAGTCAATAAGCTTAACCAATCACTATACAATCCCCATACCAAGTCTAATAATCAACATATGCCCTTACAAATCTTTAAGCAATTTTTTCTTTTAGTTATTCATATGTTCAAGTAGGAAAGGAATAATAAGCTTAAACACATGCTATATCATTCAGAACTAATAAGTTCTAATTTAAAAATCATTAAATGCTAGTTTAAGTGAAGTCAATATATCAATAATCAAATTTGAAGGGGTAGTCTTAATTTCAAATTGAAGAGTATCTATTAATTCAACCCTTTAATGATGAAAGTTGCAAAAGTAGTTACACTTCAATTGACAAGAGTAAACTAATTAGACACTTTATAGCAAAGGGTGCTAACAAATATGACCCTTACAATTTTTTACTATGTTACAAATTAACCAACCAATACGTACACACATTTGAATTGCAATAAAAACTAATAATAAAAATACATTGTAATATAACTGCAACCTTCTTTTGAGAAATTCTAAAGTGTCAAAAATCACAACATGAAACATCTAACACAATAACAATTTTTGTGGATAGAGAGGATTTGTATTGTGTATTCATACGATGGGCAATGAATGCATGTTCGATTCATGTTTTGGATATCATAAAGCATGCTTAATGATGGAGGTCATTGCCCTTTAAACTCCTAATTAGAACATTTGGTATGTTAGTTATAGATCGCACTTGGAAAGAATAAATTGTAGAAGACATTGAGGCCTTTGCCAAAAGGAGAGAATTCTACTGAAGCACAACAAGAGCATGGGAGATAGCTTACTTGCTTTATGTCCCTCTAGAAAAATGCATATCTAACATGATTGTATCCATCATTGATTATTTAGGCTAAGATGCCCATGATTTAGAGTTTTATGAGATCCATACAAATAAGAGTTAAAAGAAATTGTTAATCAAGACCACCAAGTGTATTATTTTTATAAGGACATTATTTGTTCTCTTATCTCTCAAACCATTATATGTTAGAGTGGATGCTATAGTGTAATCCCTAATGCATAGATTTGGTGGTAACGACAATTATATTACCATCTCCATGGCTCGTTTAAGAATCTAAGCCATCTATAAAAAATGTTACCCCAAGCATTTAAGAGTACAAAGGGTGTGTCTCATGGATCTTGGGCATGGAATAAGAGAGGTCCAAGGGCATTCTTAAAATATTTGACTGAGCAAAGCATCATCGAACATATTTGATTTGACCAATCAAAGCATGTGATAGATAAAGATGCATAAGGTCTAGAAAAAGAGAATCATGAACATGGAGAACAAAGAAGTGAAGATTTGATGATGCAAAAAAACTAAATGATCAAAATCACAATTTTAGGTTTTGTTATGTTGATCATATCCATTTTGTAATTGTTAATATCTAAACTTAATTAAGAACAATATCTTAGAAAGTTTCACTCTATATGCTAAATTTTCTTTATCCTAAATATAATCATGATCTATTCTTTTTAAGAAATAATGAAAACTTATGTTAAATTCTAGAAATAAACACATTAAATATGATAATAAATAACATATCCATGAATTTTTTAACTTATATAATACAATACATGAAATGAGATTTGAAAAATTTAAGATGTATAATATTTCATTCAGTGAAATTTGAAATGATATAAATATCTAGATATAAGTCTTTCAGATTAATCACAAATCCTAATGAAAGACTTATATCTACATTATGGATCACAAAAGTTTTAGATATAAATATCCATAAATAATAAAATTATATAATTTATTTCTAAAATTTAAAAAGCAAATAATAAATATTAAATTTAACCATAATTTAGACATGATAAAGTTATAATCCTACTAAATTTTTAGTCATCTCTGAAAGATCACCATCTTTCTTTTCAGTCATATCTCTACAATGATCCCAAAAAAATGGATAAAAAAATAAAATTTTATTGTACTTCATAAATCTACAGTGCATTGAAATTTTATTTATTTATTTTTTCAATAACTAGTGATGAGTAATACTTCGTTTATTTAATAAAATTTGTTGTCTTTCATCTATCCAGAGAATTAAAAAAATTTGGGGTGATTTTTAACACCTTTTAAAGCGAGGTTTGTAATCACTGCAGCGCACAAACTTATTTTTATGGGTATGATATTTTAATTTTGTTCTCGTCAGCATAGAGATTCGGCAAATTTACCATAAAATATGGAAATTTACAGAAGGACGTGGTCATGGATGGCCACTCTGTCTGCTAAAACTCCTTCCCAACAGTCCTTGATATTCTGAAAAGTCTGCATTGCCATGAAAAAATAAGAGTTTGAGTGCCTGGCCTTCATGCGGGGCTGGAATGGCACGAACCACAGCACACCACCGTATATCAATGAATTTGATGTATTTCCGTACAAGCTGTTTCAATAACGATGGCGCTACTGCCATTGGAGGTAATATATTGACAGGCATGGATGAAGGACGGATTCCAGCAGACTCTGATAGCTATGCCAAACTCTTGCAGAGCTGTGTCGCCATGAATGCCTTGGCAGAAGGTAAGCAACTCCATGCCCATATCACGAAAACTGGGTTTCTTGCAGACGTCCTTCTTGGAAACCACCTTATCAATCTGTATGCCAAATGCAGAAACATCCACCTTGCGCGCCATATGTTTGACAAAATGCCCAGACGAGACTTCATATCATGGACTGCCATTATTACAGGGTATGCGCAGAATGGGCAGGGTGAAGAGGCCTTGAAACTCTTTGTTGAAATGCACAGGGAAGGTTTTAAGCCAAATCAGTTCACATTTCCAAGTGTTCTTAAGGCGTGCTCCAGTCTTCTGGCCATCGAGCAGGGCAAGCAGGTTCATTACCATGCTATAAGATCTGGCTTTGAGGCCGATATTTATGTGGGCAATGCTCTTGTAGATATGTATGCAAAATGTGCTCATGTGGATGATGCACGCCAATTGTTTGATGGAATGTCGGAACGAAATGTAGTGTCATGGAATGCCATGTTTGCTGGATATACACAGAATGAGCATAGCGAGGAAGCTATTGAACTTTTCAAACAGATGCATAGAGAATGCATTGAACCAGATCAATTCACTTTCTCAAGTATACTTAGTGCCTGCGCAGACTTGGAAGCGTTGGATATGGGTATGCTGATCCACAATGGCTTAATCAAAACTGGATTGGATTTCGATATCTTTGCCATGAATGCTCTGATTGACATGTATGCAAAGTGCGGAATGATAGAATGTGCACGCCATTTGTTTGACAAAATGTCAAAACGAGACATGGTCTCGTGGAATGCAACCATAGCAGCAAGCGTACAATATGGGGCAGACAGGGAAGCACTCCACCTGTTTCAAAAAATGGGACCTGCTGGAGTGAAGCCAAACCAGTTCACGATATCTAGCATTCTCAAGGCATGTGCCAGTGCAGCAGCTTTGGAGGAGGGAAAACAGGTTCACTCATATATTGTGAAAGCTGGATTTGAGTTTGATGTCTATATAAGTGGTGGTCTTGTTGATATGTATTCCAAGTGTGAATGTATTGAGAGTGCAAGCAACCTGTTTGATAGAATGCTGATTCGGGATTTGGTTTCATGGAATGCTATGATTGCAGGATATGCACAGGGTGGGCATGCTCTGGCGGCTGTAAAATTGTTTGATCAAATTCTACAGCTGGGCATGATGCCTAATCAATCTACTTTCTCAAATCTTCTCAGAGCATGCGCAGGCTTAGCAACTCTTGAGCAGTGCGAGCTGGTTCATGCCCACATTATCAAATGTGGAATTGGGTTGGATATTTTTATGGGGAATGCCTTAGTTGATGCCTATTCTAAATGCAAAAGCGTAGAGAATGCCCGTCAAATATTTGATCATATGTCTGAGATAGATGTGGTGACATGCACTTCCATGATCGCAGGATATACTCAGAGTGGACATGGTGAAAAAGCATTAGATCTGTCTTGGAACATGCATTGTAAAGGCATGGAGTTGGACCAGTTTGCTTTCTCTAGCGCTATTAATGCATGTGCAGGGTTATCAGCACTTGAACAAGGAAAGCAGTTTCATGCCCATGTGTTTAAAGTTGGCTATGAGTCAGATGTCTTTGCAGGGAATGCCCTTATTAACATGTATGCCAAATGTGGAAGCATAGAAGATGCATGTCGAACATTTGACAGAATTCCAGAGCGGGACGTGGTTTCTTGGACCGCAGTTATTGCAGGGTGTGCCCACCATGGGCGTGGTTGTGAAGCCCTCCATCTATTTGAACAAATGCTGCAAGTAGGCGTCAAGCCAAACAACATTACCCTCATTAGTGTTTTGTCTGCATGCAACCATGCAGGGCTTGTGGATGAAGCTTGCTTATACTTTGATTCCATGATTCGAGATCATGGTATTGAACCAGGACTAGAGCACTATGCTTGCATGGTTGACATTCTTGGCCGCACTGGACGAGTAGATGAGGCGGAGAGACTTGTTAATGAAATGCCGTTTGAACCTAATGCATCAGTTTGGGGATCTTTGCTTGCTGCTTCTCGAACTCATGGTAATACAGAAATAGGTAGACGGGCAGCAGAACACCTTTTTGATTTGGAACCCGAAGGATCTGGAACACATGTGCTGCTGGCAAATATGTATGCATCAGCTGGCAAGTGGGAGGATGTAGCAAAGGTGAGGAGAATGATGAAAGAAGGTGGGATTAAGAAGGAGCCAGGATGCAGCTGGATTGAGGTTAAGAACACAGTGCATACATTTGTAGTAGATGACAGATCACACCCACAAGTAGAGGAAATATATGCAACATTGGAAGGACTAATGGGGCAGATAGAGAAGGTAGGATATGTGCCTAGGACTGAATTTGTGCTTCATGACATTCAGCAGAATGAGAAGGAAAATCTTCTTTATTACCACAGTGAGAAGCTGGCTCTTGCTTTTGGACTTATCAGCACTTTTCCTGGTTCACCCATACGAATTATGAAGAATATTCGTGTGTGTGGTGATTGCCATTCTGCTATCAAGTTCATATCCAAAATTGTGGACCGAGAAGTTATATTAAGGGATACAAACCGGTTTCATCATTTCCTGAATGGATTGTGTTCATGTGGGGATTACTGGTGATACCAACTAAGTCAATCAACAAACATATCATTGACATTTTTGGGCGTGCTGACCTTTATTGGGTTGTGTTCCATGTGGAGATTACTGGTGATACCAACTAAATCAACCAACACACAGATCATTGACATTAGTGGGCATGTTGACCATCATTGTGGGCTGTGCTCATGTGGAGATTACTTGTGATACAAACTAAATGAATCAATGAACATATCGTCGACATTATTGGGCATGCTAACCATTATTTCGATCTCTATGCCCCCTATCATTTTGATGAGAAAAGGCCAAAGTATTGATGCTTGAAACGAACATGATAATTTATATAAACCTGTAGAGAGAAAAGGCATGCGTATAAATAACAAAATAACAGGACATCTGGGATGCAACCATATGTTGATAAACATTGGTCAAGTAATTAACATCAAGAGAGTCCTAGAATTTTAAGCAGCATACCTTATTATTCGGAGTTTTGTAATTAGAAACTTTCTTGCACCATGCAATTGCTATTGGTTCCATCCATAGGTTATGGCAGTTTGAGAGAGCACATTCAAGGATGGAGATATGGGAGCTTGATAGATCACATGCAAATTCAGAAAGCGGAAAACTATTTTCAAGTTGGCATTACTATGAGCAAATCAGTATTAAAGAGTTTTGTAATTAGAAACTTTCTTGCACCAAGCAATTGCTATTGGTTCCATCCATAGGTTATGGCAGTTTGAGAGAGCACATTCAAGGATGGAGAAATGGGAGCTTGATAGATCACATGCAAATTCAGAAAGCAGAAAACTATTTTCAAGTTGGCATTACTATGAGCAAATCAGTATTAAAGTTGTTTTGTTAGATAATTTTGACTTTGAAGTTGCCAATCTAGTTGAAATAGTGATCAAGAGAGTCCTACACTTTTAGGCAGCATACCTTATTATTTGGAATTGTGATTAGAAACTCTCTTGTACTGTGCAATTGCTATTGTTTTCAAACATAGGTTATGGATGTTATTGAAATAAGGCAAGTTATTTAACATCAAGAGAATCCTAAGTTTTAGGCAGCATACCTTATTATTTGGAGTTTTGTGCTTATAATATTTATTGAAATAGGACAAGTTATTTAATAGCAAGAGGCTCCTAAAATTTAGGCAGTATACCTTATTATTTTGGAGTTTTATGCTTTGAAAAGCTCTTGCACCGTGCAATTGCTGTTGATTTCAGCCATAGTTTATGGCAGTCTGGGAGAGCACATTCAAGGATGGAATCTAAGCCAGCGCATTCAGCAGATTTCAATGATGAAATTAGAAATTTGCCAAATTCAAAGACTTGCCAAACAAAACTCGTTCAAATTTGTCAGGGTTTTTCTAGTCTGTGTTTTTAAAGATATTCTTCAGCATCTCTGCATTTGCATATGTCCTCCCACGATGCTTCAAATGGGTTCTCTGAAAACGAATCCAAAATACACACAGCTTGCCAGAAGGTCATGTAATTGCCTCTGCACATTAATGGTATCGACTGTCAGCTTGCCTCGCAGAAAGGATTGTGATTGTGTTTGCTCAACATCCGGTTCTTAGGACCCTAAGCATCTCTTTCCATACATCTCTCATCACCGACCTCTCTTGTAGCCAATTCGAACGACATATATGTAATATGACGTAAAGCATAAACATAGTTTAACATTATCTATAATTATATGTACATAACTTTATAATGCCTAACTCCTAATATATTTATAAAAGATATGAAATTTAGTTATAACTGTTATTAATTTTATTTTTATATTTATAAATTTATAGTGTATATAATTATTTTTTTATTTTTATTTTTACTGTTTTATGAAAGTTATATATTTGCCAGCAGTGGTTTGGTCTAGAGGCCAGCGAACAGTGTGCTAAGTCGTTCCTGCGAATAGTGTGCTAAGTCGTTCGTGTCGCTATGCAGGTCACGGGTTCAAGTCTCGTCTTACCAGGTCACAGGTTCAAGTCTCGTCCCTTGCGGGCTGGATGGTTCCTCCTAGCTATTATAGTGGCAGCCAATGGAATTCAATCCCATGTAATGCAAGATACCACTTGCATTCAATCCCATGTAATGCAAGATACCATCCCGTTACAGATTCAGCTAGATATAAAAAAAAGAAAAGAAAAAAGAAAGTTATATATTTATTTGAAAAAAGAAAGTTATATATTTATTTATATATTCAGTAGAAAGAAGATGTGTAATTTTATTGAACATAAGAGAAAAAGAAAATTACGTTCAACCCCGAGCCACGAGCCACAAAACAAACCCTATGTACAACAAACCCGAGCCACAAAACAGAGAAATGCAAAAGAGACAGGGCGAGCACAAAACAAACCCTAGGTACAACCACCCCGAGCCACAAAACAAAGAAATGCAAAAAAAAAACAGGGCACTTAAGCTCGCGGAAAAAACCCCAAAAGAAGCAACATTATAAGCCCAACGACAGGTTGCCAACATTACAAGCTGGTCAAATGACCACTGCAGAAAAACCACACATCCACAAGCAACCATCTGAACAGAATAGGTCAATAAACCCCTGCAAAGAAACCAACAAAAGAGGGCAGAAAACAACCCTCCGTCTGCCGGCCGAAATACAGGGTACAGGCCACCCCAAACACGAGCGCAGAAACGGCCTGCGTAAGAAAAACAGGGCAGGAAAACCCCACAAATAACCCGCGGCAACTCCCAGGTGGACTACAACAACCAAGCGTGGCACCCACACCAGCGAAGAAAGGCCACCAGGCAGCAAGAAACAAGGCCGCAAGGCCCTGAACGAACCACGGCATCCCCAATGCCAGCGAAGGGGTCATCAAACGACGGCAGACAGGGAATAGGCAAAAACACAAGGAACAAAACCCCTACGAAAACCACCAGGCACCAAGCTCCGCAGATTGGCACACACGAATGGCTGCATCACTTGCAAAGAGAAACGCTGCAGCAGAAAACGAAAGGGAGGAGGCACGAGCCAGGGTCAAGCGCGGCTAGGGTTCAACCTCCTTGACCACTGCACCCTCAACTCCCCTTCCCCTGATCTTCTCACACACACATATGTTGAATTTATCATATAATTTTTTTTATTGTCGAATTTTTCTCGAACTGCAAGATCGGAGAATTCAAACTCAAACTTGAATCAGGTGACTTAGGATGGAGTAAACTCAAACTTGAATCAGGTGACTTAGGATGGAGTAATGGGAGCTTGATAGATCACATGAAAATTTGGAAAACGAAAAAAATTACTCCGAAGTTGGCAATATTATAAACAGATCAGTAGTGATGTTTTCTTAGCTAATTTTGACCTTTGAATAGACAATCTAGTTGAAATTGCGATCTCCCTTCGAATTTCCTTTGTTTATACCTTTCTCTGATATTCTATATACTTCCCATTCTATTTATATAATCTCCCTTCGAATTTCCTTTGTTTATACCTTTCTCTGATATTCTATATACTTCCCATTCTATTTATATATATAAGCCGCTACTAGAATTGAAGAGTTATGGTAAGGTACTCCCAATTACTGTTCTTGATATTTTTGTCTGCACAATTAATATTCCTGTGGTTCTCCCTCGTGCAGGAGCCTAGTTTTGATTTTCTGCAAGGCCATTTGAAGTTTGAACCCTTGAGTGTATGATGATAATATAAACTCAATTATCCAATTAATGTACATAACCAAAATAGCATTATGCAATTCATCTTTAAATCAAATATATATTAAAAAAAAATTAATGGTTTGTAGAGTCCAAAAAAAATCATGCTAATAGTATATATCATCAAAACCATTACTTATATTGGGATCTTTGTTATTAATATCACTCTCTAAATATTAAAATAAGATAGAAAACACTTAACATGTTAAATTAAGATTCTGTTTCACCAATGAGTTCATTTTTACTAAGGTCATGACAAAGGAGTTCAATAATCAATGCCACCGAGTGATGAGTTCATTTTTACTAGGGCCATGACAGAGGAGTTCCATGACAGAGGAGTTCAATAATCAATGGCACCAACATGAGGTACATAGAGAGCTTGGCCCTTATAATTAAATGCTAGTTCCATATCCTTATACATGGCTGACTCCAATGGAAACATTGCAATCCCAATCTTGAAATTCTGGAACTCTCAAATTTACTGGATTTTGAAGGGGATCTAAAATTCTACTTTTTCCATATGAAATTCAATTAGATCGAAACTGCCTTCAAAAATCCTGAGTCAATTAATGATAATGTTAAAAATTTAAGTGAAAATATAAAAGTGAAAGATAAAAAAGAATATCACTTTTATCATTACCATTAATTACATAACATTAATAAAACCTCCACAAATCAGCTTCCCAACACTGATAATAGCTTCTAACATTGCTTAATGGTCCAAAACCTGTTGAGAACTCCAATCCTGTTACTTAATTGTGTGAAAAGGCGATGAATTGTTTTTAAAATATTTTTCACTTAAACATGTGTCCAAATTTCGAGATACTAGTAAGGCTCTTGTCCGTCACCAGTCAAATTCGTGTCACACATTTGTCGTGTCCAACACGTGAAATACGTGACAAGGGGGCGCGAGAGTGCCATGTTACTTAGATGATTACTAAATTCAGCTTGTTAGCTTTAAGTTTCTGTAACTGGATTTTTGAATAGGCATCTAGTATGTTCAAGTTATAAGGCTGTCTATCCTTTTCGGGTGACTATTTTAGGAACCTAGCCATATTTGGATGAGAATATAGTCACCCAGCCACATTTCTTGTCACTTGATTACTCAAACTGATTTGGATGAGAAAATAGTAACCTAGCCATATTTCTTGTCACTTAATTACTCAAACTGATTTGGATGAGAGAGAAATAGCGTCTGAAGACAGAATGGTACCTCAAGAAGGTCAAGCCCTCGTGACAATTATTTGGTCAACCGCATAAGTGATGACTAGCTCCTCACAATAAGTCAATTCTGAAGTCATAAATAGAGTTCTTTCGGCTACAATAATTAGTGAGACTAAAAGAATAACTCTGGGCAACCTTGGTCACTGTTTTCGGTGAATTTTTTTTCGACAAAAGGTATTTTTGTTGAATTTCAAGCGATGAAAAAACAGAGTGGTGTTTGGTGAGTTTCAAGCGATGAAAAAACAGAGTGGTGAATCTAGTCGACCAGGCAGCTTTTCTAATAAAATTTAAAAAATGTTAAAGATGAGTACTTAAAAAATATTTTATTAGAAAATATTATGTTGTATGAGTTTTTGGAATGTGGTAATGTTAGGAGGTTGGGTACGTGTATTGGAAATGGCTAGAGATTTTACCGAAATTTATAGAAAACAATTTCCTCAAAATTTGAAATCTCTAGAAATTTCACTGAAATTTATAGAAAACAATTTTTTCAAAATTTACAAAACACGGCTAATAACAAACAGTAGTATTATATAATAAAAAAATTAAAAATATAAAAATATAAAATATTTTTATATAATTTGTATAATAATCAAAATTAATATTGAATCAAAATATTCAAATATTAAAATCAATTTAAATATATAAATAATAAATATATAATCTCTCTTACATATAAATATATTCTCTGAGTGTCTTTCTTTGGGTCTTTCCCTTTTATATATATAAAATGTCAAGTTTATTATCAGTTCTCTGACAAATGACCGGTCTTTGAAACAATCTAGCTTAAAAATACAAAGGAACAGTTTCACATATGTTTTTCTAGTTATTCTTAAGAGAAAAACAAAGCAACTCTAATGTTTAAGCATTGGCTGCCACATACAATATGTACACACAATCCTCCGTGATATATATACATAAACATCGAAAAAAATACTCATCAGCATGACATTCCAGAGATCGCATTTACGTTGAGGTGCCACACGCTTTCTTAACCCATCAAGAGTTTGCCCCAGTTTCTCAATTAAGGATATCGGTGTTAAGGATGCCTTTGGTTTTCTTCCTGCGAAGGTTTCAACATAAACTCATTTTTTGTGGGTAGTTCAGCATTATCTCCAAGCTTTGTATTCCCCAACTCCAGGGAATGCCCCAACTCTAAAAAAAACAGTGTTCAAAGCTCCCGGAACTTTCCCTAGTTCTCGCTGAAAAAATAACATTCCCATACAATTTTAAAACTCCGGGGAGCGCAAAAACCTTTGAAACGAATTTCCACCTCTTGGAAACAGTTCTGATGTAACAGAATAAAAAAATATAAAAACTAAAAGATATATATACCAACATGATTTCATATGTATATTTGCAGTTTTGACATTTAATTTGACATGTTTTTAGTCCACTTTGAGTTAGGAAAGACTTTTTTTTTTTTGGGCTTGATTATATGAATTTATAAAGAATTTCACTCAGTTTTCTTTGCTAAAAGAATTTTATATTTCTCTTTCCATTCTTTTTCGATTTTCAATGTCCCGGATTTTGAACATGGACATGAACAAGATGACTTAGCTGGCCAAACATTGTTCAATGAATAAAGCCAGTAATTTACCATCCAGAGGATCTCCCAATGTTGGGTGTTCAGAAATACCAATCATCCAAATTCCTATAATTTACTGACTTTGGGTAAACATTCTCCTCGTGCTTTTCATTTCTCTGTTGTGACGGGTAAATAGTTTGCCCGAAATATCAGAATCTTTAATCCAAGAGCATAATGAACAACTATACCAGCTGTGAAAATTGACATAACAGTATGCACTGACCATTTTCAGCATCAGGTAAAGCTTGAAAGGATGACATCAAAATTGAATCCATAAACTATGAAATGTGAAGGTTTTTGAATAAGGAACTGGAACCGTAATGGTTTTCAAGAATGGAGAGAAAGGCACAGTAAGCGGAGTCCTGCCCAGGGCTACATTAATGGCAACTTTTGAGAACTATCTAGACCGCCAGTGAAAGAGTAAACAATTCTGATATAAATTGCCAGATTTGGTTCAACTTTCAAGACTGTCTTTTGGGATAGTGTTGATGTCCCCACTGGAAAAATGACATTTAAAAATGTCCACTATCAAGGAAAACAGATTACTTTTAAGCTGTTGTGCACGTTAAGATGTGAACTGTTTTTGTGAGATGGCTGTTGTTCATATGTAGATCTTGATTGAAATAATAATCTGAGCCATAGGTGAAGTCATTGTGTTGTGTTTGGAAATAACTCCAGTGGTAAACACTGGAACTATTTTTGTTGCAGATTGTCGACTCTTTGGCAGTTGATCTCGAGTGTTTGCCACTGATGTAAGTGTGGCTTGAGGTGGAGAGGCAAATATAGGAGGCATTGATGATCTAGCAGCCAGCCAATGATTATTGAGAAAGTTTTGCCTGATGCTACAGAGCACCTTCTTGTCTTATCACATGGACCAGATGCCCTGGAAATGGTGATTCGTGTCCAGGAGGCATCTTACGGTAGATAGGTGACTGAGTCGTGTTCTCTCTGAAAATGAAGCCACAGTCGATAACTTACCACATGAATGGTGCTGATTGTATATTTGAGCTTGAAGCAGACTTGTAAATTTGTAATTAACCATCTGCTTGCAGCTCTGATAAATCATAAAACTGTTTGCGAGGCTTAGATACACAAAAAGAGATAGAAGTGCTGCCTTGACAAGTTTGTGCCACAATATTTCAATGCGAACCAACAATGCTTGGGAGGCCAGTGTTGGTTTTAATTTGTGGGTTTTCCTAATTACTTTAAACCCTAACCAAGATCTACTCCTTTGTAAGAAATTAAAAATTAATGCACAGCGGAACTTACTTTCCATCTTCAAAGGCTCCTGGTCTTGACTTGAGTTGTTGGCTCTTGAATCCTTTCAAGAACTTGCAATCCTTTTCTCTGGCTATCCTAAATGACAGAGTATCTAGTCTTCAATGGAGCAGACAATTTTTTTTTGAGTGATTGCAAGCTTTGGAGACTCTGCCCTTTTATAGCAGTGCAAAACCCCAATCCTAGGGCAGCCTAAAATTTAGCTGAAACAAGTCTGTCAAAAAATCTGAAATTTCGGATTTCATCAGATTTTGAAATCGGGAACTTTCCAGAAAAACTGAAATAGATTCTGATTTCCTTATTCAGCTCAAATTTATTACTGCTATTATTTTAATCAACTATAATCGGTCCATTAACAATTATAATTGTTCAACATTATTCTATATGTATTTGTATCCAAATCCTTATTTAAATACGTATAATGCCATGACTTAATTAATCACATTATTTGGCATATTTTAATCATTACATAAATGTAATCTTGCTGACAGTATTTGATATCATAATCATAATGCACGTATGTCCAACTTAATTATTGTAATTAGACGTCTCTAAATCCAACAATCTCCCACATGGACAAGTGCAACCTTTTGATTATATATCCTTAACTTTATTGCATGCAACTTTTCCGTCTTCACTTATCGTATTTCTTAAACAATTCCGTCCATCAATTATGCTAACAAAGGACTTAAGCGGCATTTGTCGCATTTATTCGCAACTAAACTGACATAAATCACGATGCCAACATAACTGAATGACATGAATCTGATTTGGACATATAGTTTAGAAATTACACGCAAGTGTGATTAGACGTGCCTATTTCTAATTGAGTCACCTTTACTTTACTGTATGAGGCCAAAAATTTAAACTTTAAAGAAAAAAATAATGAAACTTAAACTGAATGCAACTTGTATATATCATCAAAATTGTTTACAATTGCATTACATAGAACATCAAAAAACAGAACTTAAAACATATTCAGACTCCCACATTTTCTAATTATCCTAAACAGATATTACACCCATACAAGCAACATGTTGGTGAAACTTCTTGGGTGGTAATCCTTTAGTAAGAGGATCCGCAATCATGGAGTCTGTACCTATGTGTTTTATACATAATTCATTATTCTGCACTCTCTCTTTTACAACCAAAAACTTAATGTCAATGTACTTCGACTTTGACGAACTTCGGTTGTTCGTTGCGTATAACACTGTTGAATTGTTGTCACATAATAATTTGAGTGGTTTCTGAATAGAATCCACAATTTTCAAACTTGTGACGAAGTTCTTCAGCCATACGCCATGATTAGATGCTTCAAAACATGCAACAAATTCAGCTGCCATAGTGGAGGAGGCTACCAATGACTGTTTAGCGCTCTTCCACGACACAGCACCACCTGCCATCATAAAGATGTATCCTGATGTTGACTTCATGCTGTCGACACATCCTCCAAAATCAGAATCGGTATATCCAATGACCTCGAGCTGTTCCGATCTCCGATACGTGAGCATATAGTCCCTTCTTCTCTTTAGGTATCTCAATACTCGCTTGGCTGCCTTCCAGTGTTCCATACCTGGGTTACTCAAATATCTCCCTAGCATTCCGGTAATGAACGCAATATCCGGACGCGTGCATACTTGTGCATACATGATGCTACCCACGGCTGAGGCATAGGGAATATCTTTCATGAGGTTTTTATCTAAGTCAGTTTGGGGACATTGTTTCAGACTAAACTTATCCCCTTTTGATATAGGGGTATCTCCTGGTTTGCTGTTTTGCATGCCAAATCTTGTTAGAATCTTATCGATATAGTTCCTCTGGGATAACCTCAGAATACCTTGAGATCTATCTCTAAGTATTTCAATCCCTAGAACAAATGATGCATCACCAAGATCTTTCATTTCAAAGTTCTTAAATAAAAAATTCTTAGTTTGATGCAACATGTTCTTATCATTACTGGCAAGCAATATGTCATCTACATATAAAACCAAGAAAATAAATTTACTCCCACAGAACTTAAGGTATATACATTCATCTACTATGTTAGACTCAAAACCAAATGAGCTAATAACTTGGTGAAACTTATAATACCATTGTCGAGATGCTTGTTTTAGCCCATAGATAGATTTCTTAAGTCTGCAAACCATAGACCCTGCATCACCTGATACAAAGTTTTCTGGCTGCTTCATATAGATCGTTTCATCAATGTCACCATTGAGAAACGCCGTCTTTACATCCATCTGATGAAGTTCTAAATCATAATGTGCTACAAGCGCCAATATAATCCTTAAAGAGTCTTTCGATGAAACTGGAGAGAAAGTCTCTTTATAATCAATGCCTTCTTTCTGTGTGAAACCTTTCGCAACAAGACGTGCCTTGTATTTTTCAACATTGCCTTTAGAATCCCGCTTAGTCTTAAATATCCATTTGCAACCAACGGGTTTCTTGTCTTTAGGCAACGGAACGATATCCCAAACGTCATTGTCATACATAGATTTCATCTCTTCATTCATGGCATTAATCCACATTTGAGAGTTAGAGCTTTCCACAGCTTGTTTGATATTAACAGGATCATTTTCAAACATGCCAATGTCAAACTCATGTTCTTGAAGATATGCATAATCCTTTGATTGTGTAGATCTTTTCTCTCTAGTAGATCTCCTAATTGGCACAGGCTCTAGATTTTCTTGAGGTTCATTTACAACTTGATCTTCAACAGGAGGAAGAACATCATTACCAACTTCTGACTCTCCCACAGGCCCTAGGCCATCAAAATTTGTCATGTCAATGTGAGGGTTTGGGTTGGGTTCAGGTCCATTTGTGTTCTCTATTCCATGTTGAGTTTCTAACTGAGTTGTTTGGGATGATGAAGTTTGCACATTGTCAAAAAATGTATTTCTACACGTAATCGGAATTTGAACAAAACTAGGACTTTGGTCCATAGTCTCATTCGCATTCGTCTCTTCTTCTTCAAAAATACTATCTTTTGTCATATCTCCCCCCACAAACTCATTATCCTCAAAAAATTTTGCACTTCCTGACTCGAAAACTGTATGTTCTGTTGGATTATAGAATTTGAACCCCCTAGATCGTTCAGAATAGCCTATAAAGTAACAACTAACGGTTCTTTCGTCCAGTTTCTTTTTGCTTGGCTTATAAGGCCTAGCTTCACATGGACATCCCCAAACTCTCAAATGATTCAAGCTAGGCTTGCGCCCAACCCATAACTCGTAAGGGGTCTTGTTAGCTGCTTTAGTAGGCACTCTATTAAGTATGTATGCTGCAGTCTTTAAGGCTTCTCCCCACAAATTCTCAGGTAGAGTTGTACGAGCAATCATACTTCTCACCATGTCTTTAAGGGTGCGATTTCGTCGCTCAGCAACACCATTCATTGCAGGCGAACCTGGCAACGTATACTGAGGCACAATTCCGCATTCCTCTAAGTATTTTGCAAAGGGACCTTGACGCTGTTCTCCTGATCCATCATAACGACCGTAGTATTCACCACCACAATCAGAACGAATGGACTTTATACGTTTGTTAAGTTGTAACTCAACTTCCGTTTTGAACTTTATGAACACGTCTAATGCTTCCGCCTTTTCTTTTATTAAGTAAATATGACCATATCTTGAATAATCATCTATGAATGTGATAAAGTAACGGTCACCATTTCTTGTAGCCTTTGGAAAAGGACCACAGATATCCGTATGAATCAATTCTAAGACATCATTACACCTTTTTGCATCATACTTACGTTTATTAGTTTGTTTTCCCTTTATACAATTTACACAATCACTTAAGTTTGTAAAATCTAAAGGTTGGAGAATTTCATTAGACACAAGACGTTCTATCCTTTTCATAGAGATATGTCCTAATCGCTTGTGCCATAATGTTGCAGATTTCTCGCAAGTTAATTTACGTTTTCTATTATCTATATGCAGTGCCTCTGAATGTGAAGTGTCTATATCTAGAAAATAAAGATTATCATAGGAAGACAGGATACCAGAAGCAAGAAGCTTAGAATCTTGACACAAACTGAAATTTCCATTACCAAATGAACATACATAACCATTTTTGTCCAAATAAGATACAGAAATTAGGTTCCTTCTGAAAGATGGAACCACTAAAGCATCAAAACTTAAATAAAATCCTGTCTTACATAATAATCTAAATTTTCCTATGCTTTCCACTTCTACTTTGTTGCCATTTCCTACGTAAACGTAGCGCTCTGCCTCACTTGGCTTGCGATGGCTTAGGCAACCCTGCATCGACATATTGATGTTAGTCGTTGCACCTGAATCTATCCACCAAGTATATCTAGAAACAGAACTTAAATTAACTTTAGAACAAACTAAAGCAAGAGACATACCTTTCTTTGCCAACCATGCATGATAGTTGGTGCAGAATTTCTTTGTATGTCCTGGCGCTTTGCAGAAAAAACAGTTCTTTTCTTCTGCTTTCGCAGAAGTATCTTCCTTCTTGCTTTTCTGCGCGGCATTGTTTGCAGCTACCTTGGTAGGTCCCTTTTCCTTGGCAGTAAACTTGCGCTTCTTGCCTTTACCCTTAGGATTAGATGTTACTACATGAGCACTTTCTCCCTTAGTCATTTTCTGTCTCTCTTCCTCCTGCACCAACCGAGCCTCAAACTCAGGTAATGTCCACGTCTCTTTTTGACAATTATAAGTCATCTTGAATTGACTAAAGTTAGACGGGAGAGACAGAAAAATGAACTCAATGAGAACCTCATCAGAGATGTCATAATTATGCCCTTTCAAGGCACGTTGCAGTCTTGTCATCTCAATAACATGCTCTCTAACCCCTTCTTTTCCCTTGTATTTTATTGTTGCCAACTTCACAAAGAGTGTACTAACATCAGTCTTTTTACTCTTTGTGAATTTTTCTTCAAGGGCCTTAAGGTATTCAATAGCGCCTGTCTCTGTATCAGGTATGATGCCTCGAAAAGTCTCATGGATCGTTTGCTTCATCACCATTATACACATGCGATCTGAATGCTCCCATCTAGCAATATCAGCCTTCTCTTGAGGAGTTACCTCACTCTCTTTATTAGGCTTGGGGCGATCAAATCTCAGTGCTGTGTCCAATTGCATGATCCCTAAGACTAATTTCAGCTTTTCCTCCCACTGTTTGAAATTGTTCCCCATGAGGGGCTTAATTTGACTTAGACTTAACATTATGTTTGGATCTGAAAAATTCAAGAACAAGGAAATAATTTAGATACGATGCGTCACGATTTAATCATAATTCTAAAATCTATCTAAAGGCATGTGTAAAACTATTTGCTCAATTAAAACTTTAGCCAAAACACCATTCAGTAATGAAACACCTTTGGGTGCAATCATTACCTTCAGGCACTTTGGTGTAGTGAATGAAGTACAAACATGTCAATCTACCTTTGGGTCAGACTAACATATCCATGAACTAACGACCAGGCCAGTCAACGGGGGGAGGAGGATCACATACGGATCGCTTATGTTCCAAGCTCCCGATGCTTTTCTAGACATCGCTAGTCCATGTGTGTTGCAACTTATTTTTATACACTACCCTTATGCACCAAACAACTTAGCAGGCGCCAACCCTCCTTTGGGAAAGCTAACACCCACGTCCATTGCCAGCACGATATTTCAACTTGTCATGAGTCATCCTTGCAATCGTCTTACAGAGAGCGGTTCGTTTGCGAACATTAATGCTTGACTCATGCGAAAACAACACATGTATACTAAACGTCTTTAGTTAGATTCCAAAATTATGTCTAAAAACTAATCTAGGACGTACCTATAGAATCTATTCGTCCTACATAGAATACAGTATCTTATAATACTTTTAAATTTAATATGTCAACTATATTCATCAAAATAATTATTAGGTTTTAGTAAAACTTTAGCAGTTTCTACAATGATTACCTTTCAGAAATGCTTCAATAATTTATTTAGAGAATACTAAATAATTTTATGGTTGCCATGATTAGCATCATTGTGATAAAATCCGAATTTAGTATTATATCAATAATTTAACGTTAATCTACAATCCCAAGGAAAAATAACATTTGGCTCGGCAATATCATTGATAGTTTCTTTCAAGATTACTCCAAATTTGCTGGAAATATAAGAGAAGGTATTCAACAGATGCAACACATCAATTAACATGTAACTCCACAGGCTCCTCGAACAACCATAAAGAAGATGCAAAGACATCACAACCTCCAAAATGCAGTTTACTCAAAGCATCATTTGGCAGCCAGGAAATCCCCTCGTAAAACATCTCCCGCATAGAACCCAAGGAGCCCACATTTTGTTATCGCAATATATGTTTGTATTACTCGGACATTGCTTATGAGTTGAAATGCAGGAGAAATTTCTCCTGGGAATAAACGTGGCAATTCCTGGCATCTACGCTTTGTTCTAAATTTATGTCGACCACAAGAATGTCCAACATGTTTCCTTTCTGAGGTATCACACAGACCAAGCGTACCCTATTGGATTGACTGTAAAATTCAAAAAAAAACACGTTACAAGATCACTGTTAATAATTTTGAAGATCTTTAGTGTTCACCCAAGAATTTTCACCTTCAACTTAATTTAGGGCTTAGGGGCTTCATAAATTTCATAAGAATAGAAAAAATGATTTATCGACGGCTTGAAAAAGTATCTCCAGCGCTGGAAATTTAATTTAGTTGTGTCTCTCAGTGAAAGCAACTTGCAACTTCCTTACGAATCATGCCTTCTTTCTCAGAAATGATCTTCAAAAAAAAAAAACAGTGCCACTATACACTCCAATTTATTACAGCCTTATAACAAGTTTTTAATCCAAGACCCACAAGTAATTCAAACTGCTCTGGGACTCGAAATAAAAGCCAAAAAAAATAATCTGCTGAGGCTAACTCTGTATCAGTCTGTGGTAGCAGAAACCCATAAAATACCAAATCCTTTTCAAAACATTAGACTGTTATACAAAACCAAAAAAAAAATCAGTTTGGCTTCATTCGTAACGATTATTTCAGGATTTGATAATGTAAATAAAATCAAGATTAACTCAGAAAATATGACGGGAGAGACAGTTCTTACATAAGGGTAGCTCTGATACCAATTGTTGGTTTTAATTTGTGGGTTTTCCTAATTACTTTAAACCCTAACCAAGATCTACTCCTTTGTAAGAAATTAAAAATTAATGCACAGCGGAACTTAATTTCCATCTTCAAAGGCTCCTGGTCTTGACTTGAGTTGTTGGCTCTTGAATCCTTCCAAGAACTTGCAATCCTTTTCTCTGGCTATCCTAAATGACAGAGTATCTAGTCTTCAATGGAGCA
This sequence comes from Pinus tabuliformis, assembly GCA_031772625.1. Lineage (NCBI taxonomy): Eukaryota > Viridiplantae > Streptophyta > Pinopsida > Pinales > Pinaceae > Pinus > Pinus tabuliformis. The sequence goes on along the minus strand of CM062805.1, from coordinate 736,109,086 downwards.
GACAATTTTTTTTTGAGTGATTGCAAGCCTTGGAGACTCAGCCCTTTTATAGCAGTGCAAAACCCCAATCCTAGGGCAGCCTAAAATTTAGCTGAAACAAGTCTGTCAAGAAATCTGAAATTTCGGATTTCATCAGATTTTGAAATCGGGAACTTTCCAGAAAAACTGAAATAGATTCTGATTTCCTTATTCAGCTCAAATTTATTACTGCTATTATTTTAATCAACTATAATCGGTCCATTAACAATTATAATTGTTCAACATTATTCTATATGTATTTGTATTCAAATCCTTATTTAAATACGTATAATGCCATGACTTAATTAATCACATTATTTGGCATATTTTAATCATTACATAAATGTAATCTTGCTGACAGTGTTTGGTATCATAATCATAATCATAATGCACGTATGTCCAACTTAATTATTGTAATTAGACGTCTCTAAATCCAACCGCCAGAGGCATCTTTTGTTGGATATGCCTTCAAGTTCAGATTTAACATATATAATTGCAATTTTCTGTCTTCTTTACATCCATTACTATAATTTCCCTCTTCGGCATCTGTCTTGATATCTTCAACACCACCAGAAATTACTCCGTGTCTTCTTCAGGTATTGTTGATCTTTCATCCACTGAGAGTTTGTGAGATTCGCCAGAAACAATTGGGTTATGAAGAACTGTTTGGGACCGTCCAAGACCTCTTGTACTACCACCCATAGTCTGATGAACTGCATGCCCTTGTGAAGCCCTGAATGACATAACAGCTAGAAGTCGAAGAGAAGTATCAAATCCCTTATTCATTGCAGGCAATGGCTGAGAATAATACGGATCAGCCATTTTAAGACTCATTTGCAAAGAGGATGAAGCTACATGATTTTGTTGGTCAATATCCTGCTGTTATTGATTGGGATTGCAAGTGTGTCTGTGCTTGCTAATGCATTTTCCCTGCCTGCTTGCCTATTACGGATCCCATCATTTTAAAGCTGGAGGCTGTACTGGAAATGTTGTCGTGCCTGCAACAAGTATTGCTCAAGGAAAAGTCATTCTTAACACCTGTAACAAAGAAGAATTTGACCTAAACATTTCTAGGTATCATAGATTTCATTTCATCCATAGAATTTAAATCTACTTTTACATTTCTTTTTACTAAGATTCCTCAGATGACTGGAATGTTGGCGTGCCTGCAACAAGTATTTGCTTAAAGAAAAGTCCTTCTCCAGATGACGTGATCAAGCCCCAGAAGTACCAAGAGCCCGCTGATGTTGCTCTGCAGATATTGAAGAAGCCAACCTGGAAGCACCCTGGGAATCCCTCTGCTGTTGGCTGACTCTTACCTCTAACATCAAACTAGATCACTTTGAGATTGCTGCGGAGGAGTTGAAGGTTGCACTAAGTGGGTGCCAATAAAATGGTTACTGTAATATTGAACAACCTGTAAGATAACAAATCCTAAACCTCTAAAATCAAATCGCAAACTTGATTTCAGTTAGAAAGCCTACACATAGAGGTCCACCATATTGATATTGTTCCAGAATGGCTACTGGAAATTTGACATAACCAACCCGTTGGGGAGTCAGATGCCCGTTGAATAGTCCAAGTTGACTATGAGAGATCAGATACAGAAAAATGATGTGTTGATGATAAAATGCAGGAGCTGGGTCTGAACAACAGCAGCATTAGTAACGCTCCTAGCTGAGAGCCAGTATGGCTTCACTTACCCCACTACTTCCTTCTGCTGCTTTACTACCAGCAGCTGAAGTTGATATTGAATTGGTAGCAGGGAACACAAAAGCAGGTTCTCCCCAGATAAATCAGGAAAGTAGTAGTTAAATTTATTAAGTTGAATACTCCATAAGCAAAAACATGACACGAACTTGAAGCTCCCCAGCAAACCTGGGAAAATGATCTGGGTCATTGATGTTATGTGCGTGTTGCAAAAGAGGCTTGTAAGGATTCAGTGAGCCCTTTGCCACTGCTAACGTCCAATATCATCTTCCATCAGCAGAATCCACATCGTTACGTCCAAGAAACATTTTACCTACAGATACCCCCGATCAAACCGACGAGAGCCATTGAAATTTGAAATATTGAAATTATAAGTTGGATAATGATTTCATATTAGTATAGTTTACAATATAGATGGTTAGTATTTTGAATTTCCAATAATATGTTATTTCTTGACCAGGATTGCATGCATGAAAAACTAGTAGTCGCTATGTATCCTATTTATAAATTAAACTTACATCTTGGATACCCAAGGGTTCTCATTGATGCTCCGTGAAGTTTTCAGGACGCTGGGATGCAGGAACAGCGAAATGCACCCACTGAATGTGTAAAACCATTTTCTATATTATAGGGGAAGTTAGGGTGTATAGGACCACACCCAAATTTAAATTAGAATATGTGAAACTTGAAACATAAATGAGGAATTATATGTAATATCATATTAAATTTTTGTTTGTTTTTCGCGTTATGTGAGTTTTGAAATGATTGGTATGCTTAACCTCTGATTTGTAGTTGCAACTCAAGGACATCTAAGCTATCAAAATCACTTGGAGATTGCCCCTGGTTTGGGTCATACCAGTCCTTAGCATCGCTAGATTTTTACCCACAGAGTTTCTAATTGGTGACCTTTACACTACGGAGTGCCTTAACAAAAAACCCTATTCTACCCCCTATGGGCAATATAAAATAATAATCAATAAATTAGATTATGATGCATAAATTATATATGGACTATCATTAATGTATTTTCCATTATATCTAGAAAATTGAAAAATTAAAAGATGGGATCTTCTCTCTTAATTTAGAGGCAGAAATTATATTTTCTCCAATACATTTTTGACTAAAATCATGATAAATTAGTTTAACAATCAACACCACCAACATCAAGTACATAGAGACTTTGATGCTTTTCATTAAATGTCAATCTCTAACACTCTTAATGCATGTGCAAGTTTATCAGCACTTGAGCAAGGTAAGTATTTTCATGCCCATGTGTTTAAAGATGGTTACAAGTCAAATGTCTTTGTAGGGAATGCCCTTATTAACATGTATGCATGTCAAACATTTTACAGAATTCCAGAGCAGGTCGTGGTTTCTTGGACTGCAGTTATTGCAGGGTGTGCCACCATGGGCGTGGTCGTGAAGCCCTTCATCTCTTTGAACGAATTCTGCAAGTAGGCATCAAACCAAACAACATCACCCTCATTATTGTTTTGTCTACATGCAACCATGCAGGTCTTGTGGATGAAGCTTGCTTATATTGAGTCCATGATTCAGAATCATGGTATTGAACTAGAGCACTGTGCTTGGATGGTTGACATTCTTGGTCGCACTGGACAAGTAGATGAGGAAGAGAGGCTTGTTAATGAAATGTTGTTTGAATCTAATGCATCAGTTTGGGGATCTTTGCTTGTTGCTTGTTGAACTCATGGTGATAAAGAACTAGGAAGACCGTCAACAAAACACCTTTTTGATTTGGGACCTAAAGGATCTAGAGCACACGTCTTGATAGAAAATATGTATGCATCAACTAGTAGCAAATGTGAGGAGAATGATGAAAGAAGGTGGGATTAAAAAGGAGGAGACAAGATGCAGCGAGACTGAGCTCAAGAACACAACGCATACCTTTCTAGTGGATGACTAATCACACCCACAAGTAGAGGAAATATATGAAACATTGGAAGGACTAATAGGGAAGATAGAGAAGGTAGGATATGTGCCTAGGACTGAATTTGTGCTTCATGACATTCAAAAGAATGAGAAGGAAAATCTTCTTTATTACCACTGTGAGAAGCTGACTCTTGCTTTTGGACTTATCAGCGCTTGTCCTGGTTGACCCATATGAATTATGAAGAATATTTGTGTGTGGTGATTGCAATTCTGCTATCTAGTTCATATCCAAAATTATGGACCGAGAAATTATATTAAGGGATACCAACTGATTTCATCATTTCATGAATGGATTGTGTTCATGTGGGGATCACTGATGATACCAAGTTGTTGAAAATGCAGCGAGTGAAGGTCTTTTGGCTTGTGCCTTCGCCAATGAAGACCTCAGTTTGTCTTTCTCTAGCATGAGTGCAAGCTCATGAGGTAGACTTCAGTTACGATGAGTTTATTTCCAGTTTACTGGAATGGTCATCAAGATAACATGCGTAGAGTTGGAGCTTCAATTACGTGGAGTCTTCTTCTGTTTGATAATGGAACAAGGTGGTAGTTACAAGTTTAGTTAGAATGAGTTAGTCTCCAGCCTTGATTGGAGAGATAACAAGTTAAAACTCCAAGTGTTGATTGCAAAGAGAAAGAGTTAGTCTCTTAGTTAACTTGCAATCAGAACTCGGGCTTCTAAGGCTTCTAAATTGAGTTAGGCCTTCTCGCATGCTCAAATTGGGTCTATAAAGAGGACGAAGGCACATGTTCATACACAAGTTTGTGAGATCATTATTTGTGTGTGTGTGCATAGATTTGAGGAGATTGCACCTTAGAAATAAGAGACCACAAGTTCGCAATGAAATAGGGGATTTGCGCTAGGAAAAAGGAGTTCCCTTGTGCGCAAGGAAATAGGAGGAAGTGCGTAAGTAAATAGGGGCTCTAGTGTACAAGGAAATAGGAGCATGGATCAGGGGATTCATAGGGCAAGTCAATGCTAGTTCAATAAGAGAATGCGTTTGTTCTGAGAGAGACAGATTGCTTTGCAATAGGTCCAATTACTCAAGAACAATCAATAAAATGCCACAACAAAGAAAATAGGTTTTCCCTTTTGGGTTTCCTAGGTAAAACAAGCATGTCAATTTTGTGTGCATGTGTTTTTATCTTTGTTGTTTTTCTGATGCTTATAAATTGCTAAGAAACTCAGTATCTTGGTGAAAGTGAATTTGTTTTCAATTTTAGTTGCCTTGTTTTCTGTACTTCATCTAAGTAGTTGTAGATTTTCAAGGAAATTTAACATTATCATAGCAGAGATCAACATAAAGACCAACACCAAATTGATAAGTTAGTAAAGAGCACAAATTAAGTAGAAGGTTTGCGCTAGAGTTTTGAAGATCAATTTTTCGATAACAGGATGGCGTTCCAAGGATTGAGGGTGAATCACTGTTTCGAGGGAGCCTCGAACTTCTACTCATGGAAGGAGTGGATCTCAGTGGTGTTGGAAGATAATGAGGTGCTTGATTTGTGAAGGATCAAATAATTTGACCTCAAGATGCCCAACAATTTATCCAAATAAGAAGAATGCATCAAGGCTAGGAGAATCATTCTTGAGGGGGTCAAAGACCATATTATCCCTCATCTCAATGGGAAGAAGATAAAATATGAGATGTGGAAAGCCATCTTAGTTCTGCATTAGGGTTCCAATGATGCTAGGAAGCTTGTTTTGAAGGAGAAGCTAAGAAATATCTGGATGGGAAAAGGAGAGCCCACCATTATGTATATTTCCAAGTTCATCCAGGTTCAGGATGAGCTAGCTGAAGTGGGCGAGACTCTAGCAAACATTGACCTTGTGAGTCTTGCGCTTTTGGGACTTCATAGGTCTTGGGAGATTTTCCAGGATGCAGTCAGTGGTAGAGAAAATCTACTAGGATGGGAGTGGCTATGGTGTGATTGCATTCAAGAAGAAATCTAGAGAGGGACGAGAGTTGGTAGAACAATGAAGACAAAGAACAAGAACTTTGCCCTGGCAGACAAAGGTAGCAAAGCCAAGGGAAAAAAGGTCTAAGGAAAGGCCGAGTCCAGTGAGAAGGGCGATAAGAAGAAGAAAGATCTAAGCAAGATCAAGTGTTTCCATTTCCATGAGTTTGGGCACTATGCCACAAAGTGTCCTAATCGAAAGAATGGGTCTAGTAAAGATCATGTGTCTTCATTAGCTAAGGGAGATGGGTTTTCTTCTTAGTTTGAGAAAGATTGATCATTGATAGCTTGCATGGCAAGCTCAGTAGGCAAAAATGTATGGTATATTGATTCTAGAGCATCCTTCCATATGACTGGGAACAAGGAGCATTTCAACCAGCTGAAGGAGGACATGCTTTTCATATTGAGCTAGGATATGATGACAAGTACTTGACTAGGGGAGTTGATATTGTCAGTTTTGACAGGGAGTCAGGTAACTCTCTTCATCTCAAGGATGTCCTCTATGTTCCAGGCCTGAAGAAGAACCTTGTTTCAGTAGCTACCCTTGAGGACAAGGGTTATGATGCCACCTTCAACAGAGGTAAGGATTACCTCAAGCACATAGCTTCTGGATGTATGAAGCAGATTGGTGTGAGGATGAAGAATTTGTACAGGTTGGAAGTTGAGACATGCACAACCTTGAACAATAAGGTAGGAAGTGTGTAGAGCAGAGATTTGGGGGAGATGTGGTAGAAACACATGGGGCACTTGCATCATGGGGTGTTGGAGATCCTTCAGCAGATAACCATGAATACCACAAGACATATTTGACCATCATGATGTATGCAAGGACTGCACACTTGGAAAGTATGCCAAGTCATCTTTTAAGGGACGAGAGAGCATAGCCAAAGGGATTTTGGAGTTGGTACATTCAGACATATGTGGGCCCTTCTCTTCTCCGTCTCTTATGAGACACAAGTACTACATCACCTTTATAGATGATTATTCTCGGAAATCATGGATCTCCTTTATGAAGGAGGAGGAGGTATTCTCCAAGTTCATGGAATATAAGGCCTTGATAGAAAACCATACCGAGAAGAAGATCAAAGCATTGAGGAGTGGCAATTGTAGGGAATATGTGTCCAATGCTTTCAGGGATGTGTGTGCCAAGGAGGGCTAGGAGAGAGATGACAACATCCCATAACCCTCAACAAAATGGGGTGGTTGAGAGGAAGTATCACAACATAGTTGGAACGGCCAAGGCCATGTTGCATGACCAAGGACTACCCATGTTCTTGTGGGTAGAGGGATGCAACTGTTGAAGAATGTAACTAGTGTTGGTTTTCATAATTGTATTTAAGTCATTATGTAATGTATTTGTCAAAAGAAAGAAAAATAAGTTTTATTATAAAAGAAATTGACTTATCAAATTATGGGTTTCATGCTTGGGTCAATGGTTCTTAGGTCAAAGCCTCCATTGTAGGCTTTTAGGGTTTATGTCAAGTGTCCTTGTCCATGTCATAATGTAAAAGACCCTTCTTGGGCTTTGTCTATCAAGAAATAAATTTATTTTAATGTAAAATAGGTATTTTAGGTCTCCTCCACCAAGTTGGCCTCAAGAAGGAAAAGTCGGCCTCATCAAGGGAATTCAACCTCACATAAACACTATATAAAGGCAACAATTCGACTCATTTGGAGCACACTCACTCAACAAGTTTGATCTGCAATTGTTGGAGGCAGAAAAAGATAACAAAGTTGTTGGAGAAGGATTGAAGAAGTTGGAAGACCAAAATTGAGTTCTTGGGCAATCTATCTCTCACACGTGCGAAGTTTCTGGATTGTAGTTGGGCTGAAATTCTAAAGTTGTCGGGGTCGAAGTTCTGGATTGTAGCTAGGTTGAAATTCAGAAATTGTCGGGGGTCGAAATTATGGGTTGTTGTTGGGTTGTAGCTGCTAGATAAGAAGAGGCTATTGAAGTTTGTTGAATCATATTGGAAGGTCGACTTGGTGGAGGAGGAAGGTCTTTTGGATCTAATGTCTTGGTCTATCTCAATTTCATTTACTAGTGGAAGAGTTTGACTGAGTTTTCCCCTATATAGGGGTTTTAGCCCTGGCTGAATGCATACATCTGGTGTCATTGATATTCGTATTTTGTTTTGATGATTGCTTGATGAAACAAAGATAAAAGAAGAACATAAGAAAGTTAATAAGAAAACAAAGATATCACAAGTAATTATCAACATAAGAAAATATTTCTTCCTTTCTGATTTTCTAACATGGTATCAGAGCTAAGGTGAAGAAGAAGGAAAAACGCAGACTGAAGATCTATTGAAAAGAGAGATATAAGAAAAAGGGTTTCAAGGAAGGTCACAAGGAGTAGAAGATATTAATATGAAAAACTCAATGAAGTCAGAAAGCAAACTAGAAAGAGCCTCCAACTATAGGGCATGGAAGAAGAGAATGGATCTTATTCTCGCAAGACAAAAAGTGTTGGATTTTGTTCAAAGAAAAGTCAAGGAACCAACAAATGAAGCAGGAAAAGAAAAATACAAAGAAACCAATATCTTGTCCATGAACTTAATTGTAGATGGAGTGAAGGACAATCTCATCCCTTACATATCTAATATAAAATCTGTGAAAATTCAGAATCTCGAATCTTATTGTAGAAACTGGAAATTATTCTCCTAATTGCTATTTTAAATTAACAATTTATTTACTGTTTCCTACAACAAATATTGAATAACTCACACTGCAACCTACACAAATAAAACTGCGAAAGAAACAAACACTGGAAGAAATGTAGCACACACACATGAATTTACACAGTTATTTTTGGACTAATGTCCCTAGAAAATCCCAACTTGGGAAACCCGGTGCAACAGTGAGGGTTTATTTTATTATGCAGCAGTGAAATTTGAGTACATCTATGGATGCCCAATTGGCAATCCAAACAACAAGAAAATATTAGTAAAATACTGAAGGGAATTACCCTTCTCCCACATTCAATCTCCAATCTCTGGCCGGACTTTCCCTATCAAAACTCGACCTCCTGGATCACTGCGTCAGCGTCTGCGTTGCTCTGCGTAGCTGACTAGACGACTTGCTCTGGACTGGGCTCAGATGAAGTCATTCTGCCTCTGGAAGCTGAGAAAATCATATCCGGCCCTTTGGGACTCCTTCCCGATCTCTGGAACTAAGAACAATTTTTTCTTCTCAATAAATTGATCTCCCTAACTGAAGCACTGTGCAGGCCCTTAGCACTGAATATCTAGGATAATTCAACTCACTTGCTTCTGCCTCCTCGGATTTGGAAAATATATCCTCCGACTCACTGTCTATGCCCCTCAATCACTGCTTCGATCTCACTATCCCTCTCTCCGGCAACTGACAGCTACTACTCTGGAAATCAATCTGCTCATGAAATTGAACTGCTGGAGTGTGTTTCTCCAAGCCCAACTTCTTCTTATAATCCTTTGTTGAGACATCAATGACCAAGATTATATCTTAATCGATAACTAGGATTAACTCGAAGTCGATCTGTGTGAGTTTCTAGAACATTCACACCTTGAATTAATTAATTCTGATTAATTAGTCATATTCCCTAAGTTTAGACTTAGGAAATATTTAAAAACTGACTAATAATCTAATTAAGTCATTTCTAGGTGAAATTGCCAGAAACTATTTCTGGGTTTTAGTCATGTATTCTAGCCTCTCCATAAAATTTCGTGGCTATAACACATCCGTTGCTGCAAAAACTAACACTCCATCTTAGCGAAGAATGTGTTCTAGTGCTATATTGCACATCTTGTGCTAGCACCCTATCTATGTACCAAATCTTGTCACGCTGTTGATGTCTGGTTGTTGCTACCGACCAACTACTGTGCAACTCTGATATCTGTTGCATCTGTGCAGTTTCTGACCCTGCTGCCAATACTGCATCTGCACTGCAACTCCCTCTCCATCTGTTGCGGCTACAACTGCAACATCTGCAACTGAAAAACATCCTAAATATAGAATCAAATGTGATTGACATGAGGCATCTGTCACTCGAGTCCTGACTACTACTAGCTCCTGCTCTGTCTACTGAAGACTCTGCATTTCTACTGACTTTGCACTGTGCCCACTGCATTGCTGCCAACTCTGCACTACGTTCCTCAGCATTTGATTGCTACTAGTCTCTGCATCTGACTGCGTCTACTGCCACCGATCCATCCTACTACTGAATACTGTGGGCCCTTGTAGCAAGGCACTGATCCAAGAGGTGAACCTCCTCAAGGATCCTGCCCAACTGTAGTTCTAGGACTCTGATCTACTCATACTGCTACTACTACCTCTGCACTGCTACTGCAACTACTGCAATAATGAGTATGATCTCTCAGATCTTGAAGCACTAGCTTCCATAGGGTTGCTCCCTCTGAAGCTAGACTCCCTCTGAGTCTCGATCCCCCAATGGTAAATCTCTCTGCTCCCTCTTGGCAACTCGCACTGTCCCCCTGCACTGGAAACTAGACTGCAATTTTATGTGCTGGGAATCTTCTAGCTAGAACTGCACCTGCATACTGTAACTAGGCAATCTGTACTACTTGTGTCACTGCATCTAGCTTTGCAACTGTCTCTTGGGTACTAACTGCAACTAGATCTGCAATTTCCATCTAAATGATTGACAGCGCCTGCTGACACTGAATCTTCAACTATGATACTGTAGGCTCCTGTAGCTAGGTGATGGTCCTACTCCAACAATCTAGAACTGATATCACTGATCTCCTTGTTGCCACTGCGCTGGACCCTTCCCATATAGCACACTGAAGTCTCATACTCCTCCTCCACTTGGATCTGGTGCCCCACTATCTCCTATAGAGCCTAGTCCTTGGCTGGGACCCTTCCTTTATTTGCAACTCGCACTAGAAAACTCACACTTCCTCTGGCACCTTTCTCTGACAATTGGAAGTCGATATGCTGCCCATATTTTCATTTTAGTTGTCTCACACGACCTCCTTTGGCAATCTCGTATGGTCATCCCTGCAGAGCTACAAAATCTGAAAACTTAAAATTGGAGAAAATAAACCTCGAAAATCTCCCTCTTTCCCTCTGCTCGGCTGCTGGAACTACTATTCACACTCCTCTCTGGAGTGAGAAGATCTGCTCACAACTACTGCCAAAGTTCCCCGAGGAAAATTCCCCCCCCCAATGTGTGCTCTTCTTCCACCCGACGCTAGCTCTGCGCTAGAAAACTGCTGCAAAAACTCCAGTGTCCAGCTAGAGATCTGCTCTGCCAAAATACTGTGCTTCTCCCTCTGCCTTTGGAATCCCTTGATACGGAGAGATCGAATTTTTTTGTCCTTCTCTCAAAAAAATCGAATCTCCTCAAGAAATTCAACCTCTTGGCAAAGTGACTGCACTGCCCTCTGGGGTTTCGATTTGCTGCCCACACTGAACAACAAAACTCCTTTCTTTGCTACTGAGCTCTCCATCTGATCATTTGTTCTCTGATACCATGTGAAAATTCAGAATCCCAAATCTTATTGCAAAAATTGGAAATTATTCTCCTAATTGTTATTTTAAATTAACAATTTATTTACTGTTTCCTAGAACAAATACTAAATAACTCGCACTGCAACCTACAAAAATAAAACTATGGAAGAAACAAACGTTGGAAAAAATGCTAGCACATGCACATGAATTTACACAACTATTTTTGGATTAATGTCCCTTGGAAAACCCAACTTGGGAAACCCGGTGTAGCAGTGAGGGTTTATTTTATTATGCAACAGTGAAATCTGGGTACATATATGCATTCCCAACTGACAATCCAAACAACAAGAAAATATGAGTAAAATATTGAAGGGAATTACCCTTCTCCCACAGGAAATCTCTAGCTTAACTTTCCCTATCAAAACTCGACCTCCCGGAGCATTGCATCAGCCTCTACGCTACTCTGTGTAGCTGGCTAGACGGCTTGCTCTAGACTGGGCTTAGATGAAGTCATTCTGCCTTTGGCGCTGAGAAAATCGTCTCTCTGACCCTTTGGGACTCCTTCCCGACGTTTGAAATTGAGAACGATTTTTTCTCCTCACCAAATCAATCTGTCTGATTGAAGCACTACGTAGTCCCCCAACGATGCCTCTCTGGGATAATTCGACTCACTTGTTGCTGCCTCCTCGGATCTAGAAAATATTTCCTCCAACTCACTGTCCCTGCCCCTCATCACTGCTTCGATCTCATTGATTCTCTCTCCGACGTCTAACTGCTTCTACTTTGAAAATCGATCTGCTCATGAAATCGAATTGTTGAAGTGTGTTTCTCCAAGCCCCATCAACTTCTTCTTATAATCCTATGTTGAGACTTCAACGACCAAGATTATATTTTAATTGATGGCTAGAATTAACTTGAAGTCGACCCATGTGTGTTTCTAGAACTTTCACACCTTGACTTAATTAATTCTGATTAATTAGTCATATTCCCTAAATTTAGACTTAGGAAATATTTAAAAATTGACTAATAATCTAATTAAATTATTTCTAGGCAGAATTTCCATAAACGATTTTTGAATTTTAGAGATCTCATGTATTCTAGCCTCTCCACAAAATTTCGTGGCTAGAACACATCTGATGTTAAAAAAACTAATAGAATTTGCTAAAGCATTGTATGAGGCTCTCTCCAATTATTCACAATCAAGAATATTGTCAAATAGCAAGCCTCAAGAGATGATATTGTATCATCATACTTCGTAAGGATATCAAGAATAAGAGATGAACTCCAAGAAACAGATGAATTTGCACTAGAAAATGAGCTCATAATTGCTGTTCTTGTAGGACTACCAAAATATTGGAGTACTTTTGCATCAGGAATTAACAATTGGAAGGATACTCCAACATTCGAACAAATGTGGAATGCATCCAGTCAAGAAGAAGCCCAAATATCATTAGTAAACAAGAAGAAGGAGGATGAAGAAGAAAACACCTCTAATGCCTATTCCACTCATCACAAGAAGAAGGGAACCTTCAAGAAGTTCAAAGGACCAAAGAAGAAAGTTCACCTATCCAAGGTTGAATGCTACAACTGTCATAAGATGGGTCACTACAAAATTCATTGTCCTAGAGATCCAAGGAATATGAAGATAGAAAGAGAACATGTGAATATTGTTGATGAAGCTCCACCTAAGAGAATCAAGACTGAAGAATATGAAATCAAAGATCTATTTGCCAAAGAATCTTTTGGAATAGTATCCCTCACAGATCCTTCTATCTTAAGTTTTGCATTATTTTCCTTTATGTTTTGATGTCTAGAGTTTGTAGGTCTAACGTGTCTTGTTAGAACATTTTTGAATTATTTTGATAAGTTGTAGGTATCCCTCAAGATTGGATTAAGAGGGAGCCTTCACCATTTTACCAAAAGATAAGTATCTTGTTCCTTGTTTCCTCTTTTATGTTTGATTTCCTCCTCACATCAAGATTTGTTTGTTTTGAACACTAATAACCTTTTATTTATATTTTCCTTGGTAGGAAAGATTGTAGAATACACAAAGGGGAGACTTCAAAGGATAGACTTGAAGCATGGAAGAAGTTCTATTGCAAAGGAAAGCCTTTCAATAATTGATGTCCAACAAGGTTTGTTAGAGAACAACTCAAGGTATGTCTTAAACTACAAATTTTTTCATAGGGTTCTCTTCATATAAAAATGTATGTCCATTCTCTTTTGAAATTTTATTTACATTACTGACATCATTATATCTAGGATTTTGAATCTTAAAGATTCTTGTTAGGGTGATTAATCATTAGATTGAATCTACCCTAATTCTATTATCTTTAATCATTCTTGTGAAACCCTAACTCTTACGATTCACTATAAAACCTTAGCCTCTTGTTTCTAAGGGTACGTTGATGCTAATATTGAAACCCTTGCCTACTTAAGGGTTTTTGATAAAGTCTAGAACATATAGTGAAATCCTATTCTTTTAAAATTTTAGGGTTTTGATAGTGTCCTGGTAAAAATCTAGTCCTTTAGGCTGGTTTGCTATTAATGTCTAGGTTATATAATGAAACCCTAGATTTTTTAGGGTTTTGTGATTTAGGGTTGTGAAAAAAAACAATGTAATAAGTATAGTAAGTTCCCATGAATGAAACCCTAGGTGTATATTCGTATGTATGATCGAAACTCTAATCTAGTCAAAATTGTTGTATATCTAACTTTGATATATTGATGTTTGTATCTTGGGTTTACTTAGTAGATATTGTTGTGAAATGGTAAGGCATGATCATGAAATCCTAGATATGTATATGTGAGTATGCTAACTTAATCAATGAGACTCATGTTTTAGTTTGTGAAATCTAGGGTTTATAACAAAACCCTCAGTAGAGTTTGATATTTTAAGATATGATGATATTGTTTTTGATATGATTTAGCTTTGATGATAAAATCTAGGGGTTTGCAACAAACCCTAGTAGAGTCTGAGATGCAATTCTAAAAGCATATTGTTGAAACCTTAGATGTATACTACTATGATTGGATTGTTATTGATTTATTGATATCTAAGGCTTATTTCTCAAAGATGGTGTCCAGTGTTTATGACAAAAACCTAATAAGAAGTTGAAGTCTAGTATGTAAAATATATGTCTCTTGCTGATTATGAACCTAACTAGGTTTAGGTATTTGATGTCTAAAGTTTGAATGTTTTAATGCTTCCATTGTAATGACATGATAAATATATTATAACTGTCTTCATGCTTCTGCATATTTGTATTTGGTTGTACTTGTTGAATATTTGCAGGTACATAATATTCAAGATATTCATAAGTTGAAGATGATAATGATGAGCATGATGAAGGAAGCTATAAGAATGATGATGATAAAGATGACCTTGATGCCATAAGAAAGAAATGAAGCCTTGAAAGAATGAAGTTTCTACGATGTTATGAAATTGTTGGATTGAGAGGAGAGATGAAGCGGGCTTATGGAAAGATGTTTGGGAGGACATCTAGCCGGCCTATGTGTTGATGTCTAGATCCCAAAGTAGGGAGGGTGGCATTGGTCATGGAGCTTTGACCTTGGATACACACCCAAATCCTTGGGTTGGTGGTAGAGCTTAAAAACCTTATGGTGCCTATAGTAGCTAAATCTTGAGTCCACCTTAGTCCTACCCGATTAGAGTACCCTGTTCTGGTATCTAATCGGTAGCACTGTGTGCGTTGTGACTCTTCATAGAGTATATCAATTGAAATCTTCCATGTACCTTTGAATATATGTAATTATGAATACCTCCCTAGTTAAGAGGGAGTATTGAAGAATGTAACTAGTGTCAGTCTTCATTATTGTATTTTAAGTCATGATGTAATTATTTGTCAAAAGAAAGAAAAAAAAAACTTTATTATAAAAGAAATTGACTTATTAAAGCATGGGTTTCATGCTTGGGTCAATGGTTCTTAGGTAAAAGGCTCCATTGTAGGCTTCTAGGGTTTATGTAAAGTGTCCTTGTCCATGTCGTAATGTAAAAGACCATTCTTGGGCTTCATCTATCAAGAAAGAAATTTATTCTAATGTAAAATAGGTATTTTAGGTCTCCTCCACCAATTTAGACTCAAGAAGAACAAGTAGGTCTCATCAAGGGAATTCGACCTCACACAAACATTATATAATGGCAACAATTCGATTCGTTTATAGCACACTCACTAAACAAGTTCGATCTACAGTTGTTGGGGGCAAAAAAATATAGCAAAGTTGTTGGAGAAGGATTGAAGAAGCTGGAAGACCAAAATCGAGTTCTTGGGCAATCTATCTCTCACACGTTCAAAGTTTCTAGATTGTAGATAAGTTGAAATTCTAAAGTTGTTGAGGTCGAAGTTCTGGATTGTAGTTGGGCCGAAATTCAGAAGTTGTTGGGGGTCGAAATTCTAGGTTGTTGTTGGGTTATAGATGCTATACAAGAAGAGACTACTGAAGTTTGTTGAATCATATTGGAAGGCTGAATTGGTGGAGTAAGGTATTTTGGGTCTAAGGACTTGGTCTATCTAAATTTAATTTAGTAGTAGAAGAGTTTGATTGGGTTTTCCCTTATAAAGGGGTTTTATCCCTGGCTGAGTGCCTCCATCTAGTGTCTTTGATCTTCATATTTTGTTTTGATGATTGCTTGATGAAACAAAGATAAAAGAAGAACATATGAAAGTCAATAAGAACATAAAGATATTACAAATAATTATCAACATAATAAAATCTTTCTGCCTTTCTTATTTTCTAACAGAAACACGGCAATATTTCTGCAGAACAGGAGTCCACAAAGAGTGCTTGGATGTGTTTTACTAAAGGAGGCTTTCACAGACAAGAAGCTTGATGTTTTTCACTTTCACGTCCTTGGCATGAAATTTTACTATCGTATGTCTAAAGAGAGTACGAAGAAGTCGGAGACCATGACTGAAAAAAGGAATTTTAGTGGGTTATAGTGAAACATCTCAGACGGTGTATATACGATCACTCAAGAAGACAATAAGTAGGCAGGACATGAGGTTTGAGGAGGATAGAGCTCTGAGGGAGTCCTTGGAGTGAGATCATGTTGGAGTACCTGAGGAGGAGCTACTTGCTCCCAAGAAGGATCCTTAGCCAATATCACAGATTGAGTCTCAGCCAGGTGGCAAGAGGGATGTACAAACGGATGACCAACAAGATGATGAGGAGGAAACACCGGGAGGATTGGAGGAAACCATTTAGTCAATGAATCCTAGTATAGGGAGGAAAAGAGCTAAGTGGGTCAAGAGGTTAATTCAAGAGGCCCAAGAGAAAGTTGACACTCCTAGCTCTATGTTTAGGCAGAGCACGCAACGAAGAGGTATACTAGATATATGGCACTAATGATTGAGTTGTTGGACATAGAGCCTTCTTTTTATGAGGCAACCCTTCAATAGGTTTGGAGGGATGCCATGGTGGAGGAATATTCCTCCATCGTGAAGAATGATTTTTGGGAGATTATGCCACGGCCAAAGGACAAATTAATAGTAGGTTCATGTTGGTGTACAAGGTGAAGCATGGAGCAGATGGGAGTGTGGAGAAGTATAAGGCTAGGTTTGTGGCCAAGGGATTCTCACAGGTTGAGAGGATCGACTATGAGGAGACATTCACTTCGGTGGTGCAATATTCATCCATCAGGACAATTCTGGCATTTGCAGTTCAGATGGGGTGGAAGATCCACCAAATGGATGTGAAGATAACATTCCATAATGGGTTTCTTGAGGAGGATATTTATATGGAGAAACTAGAGGGGTTTGAGGCTTTCAATAGAGACATGTATGTGTGTAGGCTGAAGAGCTCTTTATGGGATCAAGCAGGCTCCAAGAGCATGGTACACTCATATTGACTGCTACCTTCGAGGATTGGGCTTCGCTAAGAATGAGGTGAATGCCATCCTATACTACATCACAGTTGGAGGGATTCCCCTCATTCTAGTGCTATATGTTGATGATCTTATATTGACTAGAGTAGACAACTTAATCTAGGATTGTAAGAAAAACCTTGCAAGGGAGTTTGAGATGAAGGATATAGGGCTTATGCACTATTTCCTTGAGCTGGAGGTGTTGGAAAATGTAACTAGGTTTGATCTTCATAATTTTTATCATTATGTATTTCATGTAAAAGGCAAAAGATGAAAAATAAATATTATTTTTCAAGCATGGGTTTCATGCTCAAATCAATTCGTTAATTGGGTTAAGAATGTTCTTCATGCTTCTAGGGTTTTCTAAGTCAAAAGAATATTTGTCATGAGTCAAATGATTGTACTAGAGTCAAGTCCCATTTGGAATTTGAAAAGAAAGTGGAAAAAGTAAAAAACGTCAAATTTCCCCCCACGACACCAAGTCGGCCCTGCTTGGACAAATTAGCCTTGGAAGGGACCCATTCTACCTTCTAGATGTGTATAAATAGAGGACAATTTGACCTCATTCAGAGACAAGAAAACAAGTTCAATTTTTGTGCCAAGAAGAGAGAGAAATACCAACAAAGAAGTCTAGAAAGAAGAGCGAAGGTTTATGGAAGATGAGAGAGAGAGAGAGAGAGAGAGAGAGAAGGTCTAAAGATTAATTTTCTTCCCTAAATCTCTCACACATGAGAATTTGCAAGGTAATTGTAGGGGCCGAAGTTGCAGGGCTGAAATTTTATTGCAGCGGTCGAAAATTCAAATATTTGACCAAATTTGGAAGGATTTGAATTGAGTTGACTTTGACTTGTTGGAAAATCTTGCAAGGAGGGTTGACTTGGGTCTTGTGGGAGGTCTTAGTATTGGTGTTTGGCTCTTGGATTTCTCACTTTTACTTGATTTTATAAGAGGAGAAGAATTTTACTAGGTTTTCCCCTTAGAGGGGTTTTTCCATGTCTTGGAGTCTACATCTTATGTTCATTGTCTTTTGTGATCTTCAAGGTTTATGGTTTTGGTAATTGCTTGATGAAAATAACATAATAAAAGTAATAAGAAGTCAACATAACTTCACAAGCAATTATAAAGTAAAGAGAAATCACCCTAATTGTTTCCCTCTTGATCTCTCAACATGTTATCAGAGCTAAGGTGAGAAGGTAGCTTGAAGATCACTCCTTTTAGCAAAGGGGAAGACACTCATACAAGTTATTTTTGGAGGAAATTACTTACATAAGCTATAAGGAAGGACACAAGGAAGGGCACAAGGAAGAAGACTCACAATTCATTATTCATCTTGAAGGAAGGCTACTACATCAAGCTATCATCTCTCTCTCTCTATCTATCATTTAAGGCTCTTGATTATACATCATCATCATGAAGAATGACATCAATATCTCTTGGAAACTCTTTGATATTGAAACACATGTTTGAAGAAGCATCAAAATTCTTGGAGCATCATCTACACTCTTGGAATCATCAAAGTATTTGGAGGCTTCAAGAAGGAATCCTATTTAAAGCATCTTACTATTTTGACAAGTGTGTGTTATATTATTCTCTATATCTCCATATTCAAATCAAATGACTTCATTTTGTAAGGAAGGAAATAAGCTTGATGGGTCAACAAACTTTCAAGCATGGAAGAAAGAAAAATGAAGTCATGGACTACGTTCTAGGAAACGTTGCAAAACCAAACAAGGATAAGACTCAAGAACGTGCCAAGTACACTAAAGGAGAAGTTAGGGATCAAATTATTCTCATAGAAAAATGAAGTCATGGACTACGTTCTAGGAAACGTTGCAAAACCAAACAAGGATAAGACTCAAGAACGTGCCAAGTACACTAAAGGAGAAGTTAGGGATCAAATTATTCTCATAGAAAAATGAAGTCATGGACTACGTTCTAGGAAACGTTGCAAAACCAAACAAGGATAAGACTCAAGAACGTGCCAAGTACACTAAAGCAGAAGTTAGGGATCAAATTATTCTCATTGAATCCATCAAGGATCAGCTTATTCCATTTATTGCAAGTCTGGGCACATCTAAAGCAATCTATGACAAGTTGGTAAAACTATATTATGTGAGTATGACAAGTTAGAAAATATCATTAAGGAATAGAATTTACTAAACAATGTTATCAAAGGATGAATACTTGGCCTCACATCTTATAACGGTCTCTTAGTTGAAGGATCAATTACAAGGGCTTGGATAAGTTGTTTCTGATTCCAAATTAACAACTTGTATATGGCAATGCATTGCCTTCATAATGGAGTAGTTTTGTGACAAACATCTATAGAAAGGACACTCCGAACTTCGATGAGTTGTGGTATTTGTGTATTCTATAACACACAAGATTGAAGGTAAGGATAGAAGGTTTTGAACATCTAGCACTCCACAGTTCATGAAAGCTATTTGGCATCATGTTAAAGTAGCAATCTTTCAGCAGGAAAGGATCATAAGGATCCTCGACAATGATAGAACCATTATTATGAGAAGATTTTTTAATACATGGAAGAATCATTGTGACATGACAAGACTATATTTATACTAGAATATTATAGAAGCAAGCATCTAAGAATCTTGCAGGTATGAAGATAGTCGAGGTGCAACATGAAGGTACAATTGGAGCACTTCTCATCTTAGACATCATCTTTAAGAAAAAAAATGCAATTTCGTTGAAAATGAAGTTGACTAAATGGTTGTATGAAGGAATAGGTATGCATATATTTAGAGCTCTTCATTATAAAGTAGATTTATGTCTTTAGAGAGTACTATAGGAAGAGATGGGTGTCGTAACATACTTAGCATGAGCATGGTATGTCTTGGATAAAACTAGATAAGATAGAACTCTTCCATTTGTTTACTTGATACATAGAAGCATGATAGATGAACATGATGATATTGATGAAATTCAACATCCGATATGGTCTCTTGAAGAATGAAAGACAAATAACTTCATAGGAAATTGTAAATATTTTGATAGATATGATATTGAAGCTCAATGATTGCTTGTTCCATGAACACATTGATTGATGTTTGAAAGGTGAAGAGCATGAAGAAGGATTCTAGTATGAATATAAACCATGCAAAGGGGTGTTGATCTTAGAAGGAGCATGTAGCAGAATCTGACATCTTGTCTAGAGGCTATCATGACCTAGTAACTCTGATATTGATTTGTTTGATTTTTCTACCTAAAAGAACATGTTGCAAAAATATAGATTGGAAAAATAGCAATTTGATATACAACTATTTGGTTTAACTCAATTCAAAAAGAAAATCCATTGAGTGGAAAACACTACAACTTACACAAATATGTGGTAGAAATTTGTACACCATAAAGAGAGAAAAGGTAGCAAGTCATGAGATAACTTGTTGGTTATAAATAACTTCACTTTCCTAAATAAATAGAGGGAGCTATGATTAGCTCTACATTGTTTGTTTTGACAAGATTATTTTGATGATGAAGATACTATAAATGATGGTTGATGGAAAGTGATATAAAAGGTTGATGGAAAGAACCCTATCATGAGGAAAAATCAAGAAAGAGTTTGGCTCCATAATGCCCAAAAAGGTTGAATCTCAGGTATGATATGATGGTGCGAAATAGAAGCCCTTGCAACTACTACTATGATCTCCACAAAGGAACAAGTAGCTGATGAATGTGACAAAATTAAGTTTATGGTTGTGTGTCCCTAGTTGAGAGGGAGATAGGATCTACTTGTTTGAAAGGGGATAAGGATTACCTCCCTGATTGAGAGGGAATGATATGGAACACCATATTCTCCATGTGCCATGCACTAGACCATGACTAGCAATTGTAAGTCTAGTAAAGGCATTGGGAAGGAAAATGGAGGATTGATAAGTATTTGGGACTAGTACTCCTTGAGGATCGGGAATCCAAGGTAGCAAGTAGTCCCATGGACCGATACTCTTTTGAGGATCTGACGGGGTATCCAGGACAAGAGTAGTCAAAGAGGAATGATATTCTTTGAGGATTGGGAATCCAAGATAAGAATAATCCTGGAAGGACATACCTGGTGAACATCCGGATGGGGTATGTGCCTTGATGAAGTTATGGTGTTGGTGTCCGTGTGAATTCCTCCCAACATTGTGCTCTAACCTTGTGGAGAGTTAGATCTTGATGGTCAAGGCCTTGTTATATTGTAATTTGAAAATATTGGTCATGATGTTGATGTTTGAAAATGGATTATCAATTTGACTCTTCTTATGAGAATATTTCAATTTGAGAGTATCCTTGTACTGGTTGTGGAATTATGAATAGCTCCCTAGTTAACAAGGATTGTTGGAAAATGTAACTAGGTTTGGTCTTCATAATTTGTATCATTATGTATTTCATGTAAAAAGCAAAAGGAGAAATTTTTTTTTTTCAAGCATGGGTTTCATACTCAAATCAATTTGTTAATTAGGTCAAGAATTTTCTTCATGCTTCAATGGTTTTCTGAGTCAAAATAATACTTGTATGAGTCAAATTATTGTACTAGAGTCAAGTCCCATTTGGACTTTGAAAAGACAGTGGAAAAATATTTATCTTTGAGTAAAAAATGTCCATTTTGTCCCCGCAAGACCAAGTCAACCCTTCCTAGTGGACAAGTTGGCTTTGGAAGGGACCCATTTGAACTCCTGGATGTGTATAAATAAAGGAAAGTTTGACCTCATTTGGAGATAAGCAATCAAGTTCTATTTCTATGCCAAGAAGAGAGAGAAATACTAGCAAACAAGTCTAGAAAAAAGAGTGAAGGTCTAAGGAAGACAAGAGGGAGAGAGAGAGAAAAGGTCTAAGGATTATTTTTCTTCCCTAAATTTCTCACATGTGCGAAGTTGCAATGTAATTGCAGAGGTCAAAGTTGCATACCTAGTTGCAGGGGTCGAAAATTAGAGATTTGATCAGATTTGGAAGGCTTTGACTTGAGTTGACTATGACTTGTTGGAAAATATTAGAAGGAGGGCTAACTTGGGTCTTGTGGGAGGTCTTGGTCTTGGTGTTTGGGTCTTGGATTTCTCACTTTGACTTGATTATATAAGAAGAGAATATTTTTATTGGGTTTTCCCTTAGAGGGGTTTTTCCCTGGCTTGGAGCCTACATCTTATGTTCATCGTCTTTTATGATCTTCATGGTTTATGGTTTTGGTAAATTTTTGATGAAAAGGACATAATAAAAGTAACAATAAGGCAACATAACTCCACAAACAATTATCAAGCAAAGAGAAATCACCCTAATTACTTCCCTCTTGATTTCTCAACAAGAGGTATGGTAGGGTGATGGGGAAATCTTCTTGGGACAAGGGAAGTACACCTTAGATATTCTCAAGAGGTTTCATATGCAGGATTGTAGGCCTATGACCTTGATGGTCCTTAAGCCTTTTATAAAAAGGCTTCAAATATGCTCTTGTTCCTCATTTCATTCCCTTCGAGGATATTATTTTCTCTGTTGAATCCATTTCCCACCACCTTCCCCCCCCACCCCCCATGTGGAAAAAGAGCTTTGATAAGAATGTGGACGCATTCTTCGGAGCTCCAAGCTCCTCAAACCTAGCCTTTCTAGAGAAGAATTCATGGTCCTTTGCAAGCTCAATTCGAACCCCAACATTCTCATTTTAAAAGCTGATAAAGTCAATGCTTCCTTTGTCATGAATTCCTCAAACTATCATTGTAAGATGCTTGATCTCCTTTCATCCCTTTCTTATAAACCTTTATCTAAGAACCCCATCAAATTGGTAACTAATAAGGTTACCAAAGCCATTAAATATTCATCCCTTGACCCTTCCATCCAAATTTTTCTTATTCCCCTTAACCCCATTACCCCTAGGATCTATGGTCAACCTACAATCCACAAAAAATATATTCCTCTTATGCCTATAGTTCGTTCCATTGGTGGGCCCACTCATGCCCTTTCCATATTCTAGCCAAGAAGCTTATGCCTTTTTTTGGCCTTTTTGACTCCTACATTAAAGATTCCTCATATTTCATTAAAAAAACTTAGCATGTCAAGCTTGATGAAAACAACATCATGGTTAACTTGGATGTTGTTTCCTTATTTATCAAAATCCCTGTCCTTGAAGCTATTGATCTGATTTTCAAGTTGGTCGACCCTGAAACCCTTAACCTTATTAAAATTTTCCTTACCACTACCTTTTTTCTCTTATGATGATATTTGCTACAAGAAAACCGAGAGCACAACCATGGGTTCCTCCCTTTCTCCTATATTAGCCAACGTTTTCATGGAGCACTTCAAATCCTTAGCCCTTGAGTCATACCACTAAAGCCTAAATTTTGGAAGCAGTTTGTAGATGACACTTTTGTTATTTGGTCCCATGGATTACATGAAATCCAAGTCCTTCTCTCCCATCTCAATCACATTTCTCCTCACATCTAATTCACTATGGAGATAGAAGAGAACCATCCTCTCCCCTTCCTTATGTCCTTGTCTCTCGACTCCCTAATGGCTCTCTTACTCACTAGGTCTATCAAAAAAAGATCCATACTGATAGGTACCTGCATTCTAACTCCCACCATCATCCTACTAAAAAGTTTGTGGTGCTCAAAAATCTTGTTACTCAAGCCATCCAGATCTCGTCCACCCAATCCTTTCCCAAAGAAAAAAGTCATCTCACCAAAGCCCTCCAAGCCAATGGCTACTTCCTATCCTATATCAACAAATAATTTCATTTTTTTCTTCACCCCCAACCTAGAAGCCAATCCAGTCATCCTCTCATTGTGAAAGTTACCCATCCCTACATTCAAGGGGTGATCGATCATATTTCCAAAATTCTTTCTAAAAAAAAAATCAAGACCTCATTCAAGCCCCAAAAAACCCTTAGCCAACTCTTCAAATCGACCAAAAACAAAAATGATCCTATGCTTGGCCCATGAGTCTATGAAATCCCTTATTCTTGCGGGATGTCCTACATTGGACAAATTGGTAGATCCTTCAAATCCAGGCTTAAAGAGCATAAGGACGACACCTACCATAACTACATTGCTAAATCTGCCATCACTGATCATTCCCACAACACTAAACATCTTATTTGTTTTGATAAAACCAAAATCTTATCCTCTGCCCCTTATCATTCCAACTAGGTCATTAGGGAAGCCCTATAAATTGAAAAGAAACATAATAACTTTAATTGGGATGATGGATACCAATTAAGTCAATCCTAAAAACCCACTATCCATTTCTTATCCTCTAAACTAAATTCCTCCCATAATAGTCCCAACACTTCTTAAACCCCTCCCCATCCCTTTCCCCTTCCCCCTATCATCCTTACTCTATCCTTTCTTTCTCTGATTTCCCCTTTCTACTATGCCCCCTTTCCTTTTAATTTCCCTTGTTTTCCAATTCATTCCTAAATTACAGGTTCTTGTAACCCTATTTAGCTTTTTCTATTTTTCTTATTTAAAGTTCCTTTTATTTCTTATCCTTACCCTTCCTTTTATCATTTTTATTTTCTTTATCACTCCTTTTCTAATCCAATACCCTAATATAATTTATATCTATAATTTAATAATTTTTTGATTAATTAATTGATTTATTTTGCCCTGGTCCACATTAAATTTAAATTTCTTATCACAATTATATTCCTTAAATCTATTTTGTTATTACCTTAAATCTATTTTATTATACATATCATTATTATCCTTTCTAATTATTATTAATATTTTTTATTTTGACGAATTTTATTTTATTTATTTATATTTTAATATTTTCTTATTTTGACCAATTATATTTTATTTGTTTAATATTTTCTAATTACCACCATATTAAATCTAATTTTATTTATAATTATTAATTCTTCAATCCTATACAAAATTGATTCCAATTAATTAATGACCTTTTCTTTAACTAATTTTACTTTGACCAACATTTCTAATCTCATTTTTCTTAGGGATGAAATTCCGTGTGATAATTCCTATTTTATCCCTTTAATCCAATCTTATCCTATATTTATTAATTTTAGTCAAATCTAAATAAATTAAATTATTGTTATTTTCCTTTTCTTTATTCAAATTTAACCAAATTTATTTTTAAATATTTAATCCTTTTCCATTCTCAATAACTAATTAAATTATATTAACATTCAATTCCTTTATTCAAATTTAACCATTTAAAAAAAATATTTAATCCATTTCCATTTTCAATTACTAATTAAATTATATTAACATTCAATTCCTTGTTTAACCTTCTTTAATAGTTAGAATTTATCTCCATCTTCTATTTATTCTTGGTTCGACACTCTTCACACCATCAGTCTAACTTCATGTCCCTGAAGATGGGTGAAGTGTTCACCCGAAACGTTAGGCATTCCAGTGTGAATAACACAATATTCTAGAAGCTCTTATCAACATCAAGTTCATGACTATGAAAATATACATGTAGAGATGCTAGATTGTACATGTAGCTCATCGAGTTGTTGATGTACTTGGTCAACACACGACTATATATTTGTTTTGCAGTGAACTGGATGAGTCAGTTCATGATGGAATGGACCAGAGTTCACTGGGTTGCTGCGAAACATGTTTTGAGGTATCTCAAAGGCACAATAGATTATGGATTATGGTATAGATAGGTTGATGGAGTGAGGATGGAGGGCTTCATAGATGCAGATTGGGTAGGGAGATACACAAATAGGAAAAGTACTTCAGGTTGCGTCTTCAACATTGGGTCAACAGTTGTTTCCTAGTTTAGCAAGAAGCAGAGATCAGTTGCACTTAGTTCAACAGAGGCCGACTACATGGCTGCCAATTTGGTAACATGTGAGACTATGTGAATGAGGAAGTTTCTTTTAGGACTTTTAAGATAGGGGATGGAGCTTACAGTGTAGCACTGTGACAATCAAAGTTTCATTAAGTTCTATGAGAACCCAATGTTCCATGTTTGTTCCAAGCATATTGAGATTAGGTATCATCATCTCAGGGATTGTGTACAGAAAGGGATAGTGAAGCTACCATACCTTCCAACATAAAAGAAAAAAATACATATCTTGACCAAGGCATTGGCAAGAGTCGATTTCATCTATTGTAGAGATAAGTTGGGAGTTGTACAGAATCCCTTCCTCGATAAGAGGGAGTGTTGAAAATGTAGTGAGTGAAGGTGTTCTAGCTTATGCCTTAGCCAGTGAAGACCTCAATTTGTCTTTCTCTAGCATGAGTGTGAGCTCTTGAGATAGAATTTAGTTATAATGAGTTTATTTCCAGTTTATTGGAATGATCATCAAGATAGCATGCATAGGGTTGGAGCTTTAGTTACGTCGAGTCTTATTCAATTTGACTACAAAACAAGGTGGAAATTACAAGTTAAGTTAGAACGAGTTAGTCTTCAGTCTTGATTGGAGAGAGCATGAATTAAGACTCCAAGTGTTGATTGGATAGAAAGAGTTAGTCTCTCAGTTAACTTGCAATCAAAGCTTGAGCTTCTAAATTGAGCTAGGCCTTCTCACATGCTTGAATTGGGTCTATAAAGAGGAGGATGAAGGCACATGTTCATACACAAGTTTGTGAGATCATTCTTTGTGTGTGTGTGTGCGTAGATTTTAGGAGCTTGTGCCTTAAGAAATAGGAGGCCACAAATGTGCAAGGAAATAGGGGATTTGTGTTAGGAAATAGGAGTTCCCTTGTGTGCTAGGAAATAGGAAAAAGTGGGCAAGAAAATAGGAGCAAGGATTAGGGGATTTACAAGGAAAGTCAAGGCTAGTTCAACATGAGTAAAAGGTGTTCTCAGAGGTACAAATTGCTTTGTAATAGATCCAATTTCTCAAGACAATCAATAAAATACCACAACAAAGAAGAATGTTTTCCCTTTTGGGTTTCTTGGGTAAAACAAGCTTGTCAATTTTGTGTGCATGTGTTTTTATCTCTGGTATTTTTATGCTACTTATAAATTGTTAAGAAAATCTATATCTTATTGAAAGTAAATTTGGTTTCAGTTTTAGTCGCCTTGTTTTAGATAATTCATCTAAGTAGTTGTAAAGTTTCAAGTAAATTTAACATAAGTCAATCAACAAACATATCATTGACAATTTTGGGCATGCTTACCTTTATTGGGTTGTGTTCATGTGGGGATTACTAGTGATACCAACTAAATCAACCAACATACATAATCATTGACATTAGTGGGAATGTTGACCGTCATTGGGTTGTGTTCACGTGGGGATTACTTGTGAGACCAACTAAATGAATCAGTGAATATATCATTGACATTATTGGACATTTTTACCATTATTTCGATCTCTATGCCCCCTATAATTTTGATGAGAAAAGGCCAAAGTATTGATGATTGAAATAAACATGATATTTTATAGAAACCTATAAAGAGAAAAGGCATGCATATAAATAACAAAATGACAGGACATTTGGTATGCAACCATATGTTGATAAACATTGGTCATGAAGTTATTTAACATCAAGAGAGTCCTTGAATTTTAGGCAACATAACTTATTATTTAGATTTTTGTGCTTAGAAAATTTCTTGCACCATGCAATTGCTATTGATTCCATTAATAGGTTATGGCAATTTGAGAGAGCACATTCAAGGATGGATAAATGGGAGCTTGATATATCACAAGCAAATTCAAAAAAGTTGAAAACTATTTTTCAGTTGGCAATATTATGAGCAGATCAATACTAAAGATGTTTTGTTAGATAATTTTGACTTTGAAGTAGCCAATCTAGTTGAAATAGTGATCAATAGAGTCCTATTATAGTGGCCGCAACACCCTCCAGAATTTTGGCCTGCGTCCAATTTCGGAGCCTCCCTTGGGTTTTTACTTGATGTTTGCAAGCACTCGGGCTCACCTTGTGAGCTCGTGTTGAGTCTTTGCACCCTCCTCACATGACCATTCAATGGAAATCCTTTTGCATGTTGGTCATAATGTCACACTTGTAGAAATGTTCTGGTCATACACAAGGTCCCACTTCATGTGTACAAGTTGTATTCGCTATGTAAACACCCGTCGCACTCACTCACGAAGTTGTATGCACTATCACGCAAGCATCATCGCGGTCATTCAACGATCTATCACAAGTGTCACACTTGTCACTCACACCGTCTGTCAGTGACACGAAGTATAGGTTTGAGGCATCTTGTCATCGAGTGATGTTGAGTGTGTGTTCACAAGATAACGCATGCACAGGTTCACTCACTCACACACTTAATCATTTTGCTGAAGTTTTGATGACCAAATCACCCTCCAACAATCGGACCATCACTGAGTTGAATTGCGCAGTGTCAACACTCAGTGAACATGTACTACTGCCCAGAATTGTGCAGAGATTGAGGCTGTCTCCCAGGCAACATACACTGCACAATCTTGGAATTGACCGAACCGACTGTCACCAAGAACAACGCAGAAGTTTCTCAACAAGCCATCTCAATATGCGCTACTCGCAAGCGAATCAACCAACCCTCCAGCTGGTCAACTAGAGAGTTTGACCGGGAAATGACACTGAGACTCACTCCCCCAAAAATTTGCGCAAAAGCTGCAGACCTTTCCCACTCCGCTGATTGAAGAAATTGTGTTGACATGCCAGACAGACACCTTGTGTATGTCCCTGTCTCCCTCAAAAAATTGTGCAGTTTTTCCATCCAGTCACCCAGACAATTGACCTGGTGCTCACCTGGAAAAATGCACAGTTTTCATGAGCAATCACCAAGGTGCCCAGCATCCCGCTCAGCTCAAAAACTGTGATGGGATGTCCAACAGTGGAGCATCTCGCTCAGCTCAAAAACTGCGATTGGATGTCCAGTAGTGGAGCATCCCGCTCATCTCAAAAACTGCGATGGGATGTCCAACAACCCAACATCCCACTCAACTCAAAAAATGTGATGGGATGTCTAGTAGCCAAACATCCCGCTCAACTCAAAAACTGTGATGGGATGTCCAGTAGGCCAGCCTCCCAGCATTTGCGTAGTTTTCAACAGCAACACTCCTACAACCCGTTGCTAGCCCCCTGGAGGAATTGCACAATTTTTGCTGCCAAGCACCTTTGCTTCCTGCACTGCTTCCTCCAAAAAATTGCGCACATTTTCCCGCCAACCGAGCCAGATCCCACGAACAGTCACTACTAATCCAGATTGTCCATCTCAATCTTCCAGTGACTTCTGCAC
This sequence comes from Pinus tabuliformis, assembly GCA_031772625.1. Classification (NCBI taxonomy): domain Eukaryota; kingdom Viridiplantae; phylum Streptophyta; class Pinopsida; order Pinales; family Pinaceae; genus Pinus; species Pinus tabuliformis. Next base: position 736,079,964 of record CM062805.1, on the reverse strand, counting down.
AATTTTCATCGCAGTGCCCGAAGCTCACATCCCAGCTTGAAATCTGCCTTGCACCGTTTCGTAGCCTTGTCCTCTCTCCCGGTCACCTACATCCGAAAGCGAACGACAATGCATCTTGGTAGAATAGGAGGTTTATGGATTTGATGTTGTCCCTTCATGAGTGATTGCAGCTACAGATCCATGGATAAGACATGACACGACGACGAACAGGATGAACAAGGAGAGCACATGCAAGGAGATTTCTTCGCAAACGGATGAACCGACGATGTATGCGAGGATATTTTCTCACGAATGGACAATGCATGCGAGGAGATTTTCTCGTGAATGAACGATATATGTGAGGGGATTTTCTCGCGAACAAACGAGGCATGTGAGGATATTTTTTCGCAAACAAGCAATGCATGCGAGGAGATTTTTTCGCGAACAGACGAACATACGAGGATATTTTTCACGAATTGACGAACATGTGAAGCATGCCAAAGCACAAGAAAATGAGTGACGTGCACTTGCAACATCAAGCGAACACCAATACCATCAAAGACTCCGCACACCTTTCCATGAGGTGAAGCTATGATACACCGAGAGGACATCCATCACTCAACAACACTGCATCTCGACATGGACACCACTAGCAGCATGAACATACCAACACTGTCATGTCAAGTCGTGTCATGAGTCATGTCGGCCACATCACTATTGTGGGCCATACTGTTGTAAATCAATGTAATGTAATGTGGAAGCTAAGAGACCCACATGTAATAGGAAGAGTCATGTAATCTAAAAGGTTATGAAAGTCAAACAGTCATGAGAGAATTCAAACAGTCACAAGGGATAGTTTTACCCTTGGCTATAAATACCCCTCATTTGTACATGCAAAGGAATTTTCACCTTGGCTCCTCCCACATAGCCTTGAGAGTCTGTAGTCTTTTCTTTGAGGAGCGAGCAGTGGCTCCAACGCCCCTTTCATAGGGTTAGTGATGTATGGTGTACCAATGTGTCTTGGAACTTTCGCTTAATTTAGAAGCCTGATAACAGGCCAACATGTTTTCACACATGTATTGTAACTGTTTGTGAGACTAATCTTGAACACTTGTAATGCATGTTGCTTTAACCTGTGTTAAACAATTGAACTCTTTCGGTTGCTCTAATACATATATTTATGAAAATGTGTTGTATGAGTTGTTAACATTGTCCTGCCTGCATGGTTTTCCTCACCGGACATCAGACATAAACTTTCCTATAAACTTGTTATAACGACCATCATACTCGCGTGGACTGCGTCACTGGGTGTTGTATGTGCTATCTTCCCTTGTGTGTTGTGACTGCCACATATGTGTGGATTGCTCCTCTGGAAGTTGTGCATGTCCTATTGTGTTGTGTGTCTCTGATAGAGTTGGGACTTTCCCCTTTCGACTGGAGACTCATTTCCACCCTCTCTCTTCGTGATGAAAGGACCTTGACAAAAGTAACATTATCACTCACCAAGCACACGAACCTCATTGTTCAAAGACAAAGCATACCACTCTCACGTGCCAAAAAATAAGAGCTAAGACATATCTTTAAGATAATGGCAACCTAGCCATCATACCAGATGGAACTCCTACACCAAACAATGTGAGGTCTAGTTGGGACTTCATACTGGGGAGATCCCCCAAATGTTGGCGGGTCCAGCATCGTCAACATTCTGGCGCTAGAAGGAGGGCTAGATGACAAGAAGAGTCCTCACAATCTGTGTTGGATCTTTGCACATTTGTCATGGAGTTTGTTATAGTTCACCCTCCGAAACGTCTGTCCAACGAACATATCTTTCACGTCGAGAGGGAGTTCTGGGATGACTTGTCACAAATCACGTGAGATGGTGAAGGAAAAGTGGCTTGGCCTGAGCACTTAGATTAATTCCATGTGCTCATGGAGAACATGGAAGGTTTTAATGAAACAAAGGTTTGTTCGTTGCTCGCACACACTTCATGACCACCTATTACGACGGTGCAACATACTACCTCATAACTCTGTGCACTCATTCAAGCAGTTTAGTGATCTAATTGAATATGTTTTTCACCATTTTGATCTTGAAGCACTTGATAAAAAATTGTTAAAACAACAAAGGCCCTGCATGAATCACCTATGGATTTTTCACAGCGCTTCTATCTATTCATGTTTGAAGCTATGAAAAGTCAGATGAAATTCCAATATCTCATGGACAAATTTGAATATTGCCTTACCAAATCACTTTGTCCTAAGATGAGTTTGAAGTTCAAACCCCGCTCAACATACTTTGGTGATGAAGCTACACAATCACAAGCAAACATAGTCACTGTCACAAGTGACTGTCTACCTTCCCCTCATCAAACTACTCCACCACCGCAGAGTGATGTGGGAGAACATGTACACACGTCTGTTTAAATGTCACATCCCCCCACCCTCACTACTCTCAATATCTACGTAGATTTGGTTGGGAAGACCATGGGTTGTCATACACATTGTTACCTCAACCCCCATCTCCGCGTTCTGTTGATCCTCCGAATTGCACTGTCTTGTGTTCTTCCGTTCCGGAGTCTACACCTATTTTCAACAAGGATCAAGCCATCGACGAAGTTGATGTTGCACAACCAACTTACGTTGTCACTCACGAAGAGTATGACCAAGCATCTGAGCGTGAACCCGTAGTGAAGGATGACCTCCTTCTATCTACGCCTCCTCCGCTTTTTCCTAACATTGTTGGTGATTCTATTATCCCTAGTTGTCTTTGTGTTAATCCATCCACGGATGCATATGCGTCCGATCTTTCACAGAACATACCTGATGTCAGTCCATCATTTGAGTACGGAGAGGAAAAATCATTCATTAAAAATCCACTCAATATTTCATTTAAATTTTCTGGAAATGAAAAGGGTGAACATTTTTATTCTCATCCACCCCTCTGTATGATTCATCAAATCATGAAGATGTTGCCAAACATCCTGAATTTTTTGATTTTGGTTGTTGTGATCTCTGTACTTCTTCATCTAATCACGACGTTGATTCACTTGTTGTTAATCTATCTAAGCCACTGGTCTCTGATGATTTATCTATTGACGAAGTGGAAACCCTGCAGGCTATCAAGGCACTTCAGCCTGAGCTGATTATTATGTCAGGCCCTCATGGTCCTGAGGTTAGTTCCACTTCTGATTAGAAAATTTGCGAAACACCCGAGACTCCTCATCAATCATTTGTATGCACTGAAGAATAATCCAACACACATATTTCGCTTCCTCCACCAGAATCACATGATCCCATCGCCTGTGCAATGGATGAATCATTCGCAACAAGCACATTTGCAAGGCGTGAATTGTCTCTTTTTCTCATGTTTGCTTGTATACTACAGTCAAGAGAGTGCATATGTTTATCATCTATACGCAGTGTGTCACAACAACATGGCAAGTTCACAGAGGGTTTGTCTTGCATTTTCACTCTTTTGTTTTCTATGGACACCTTTAAACTCATAGTGTGCTGGTCTTCATTGTTATATCTTTTATGTTTGCTGGTTTGCTTAATTGTGTTTCTAGCGAACCATGCCTTCACCAACATGGGCCAGCTGATGCGTCGGTGGCTGCATTGGAAATATCACTTCACGTAAGTAGGCCCATATGCTGTTAGCATAGGAGTATGAGTAGTGTTTGTTTTCATGCTTGTCCTTGTTTTTTGGTTTGCTTGTTTGTTTGCTTGCTGACTTGGTTTGGTTTGTTTGCTTGCTCGCTTTGCTTGCTTGTTGTTTTGTTTGCTTTGCTTACTATTTTTGTTTCGTTTTGTATTGTTTGCTTAGTATCATGCTATTTTTAGTTTTGTAAATAAGTGATGTCCTCTTCTGAGTTTTGGCTTTTGAATGAGTATGTGGCTGAGATTCAAAGAGCCTTGTGCCACTACAACACTTGGCCAGTCCTGTGCCTGTCTTCTCTGTGCTTGGTTATAACCTTTGGTGGATGAAGTCTTAAAAAAAAATACGAGTCGTCTACAAGGGAAGCTTAAGTCCAACCATGAACCTATGTCCACACTGGGAAACCCCATGCCTGTATTCAACCTTCTACTCTATGTGTTCAAGCTCATCCAACTAGTAGAAACAGAGAAGGGGAAATCTAAACAAGCAAAACTATGTCAGAGGTATTACATGATTCTCTGAAGGAACAACCTTTTCTTCTCTCAATAAGCTGGGATCCCTCTTCCGCTCCAAAAATAAATAAGTGCCTATGCACAGTCCTCTTAAAAAAAAATACAAAGGTGAAAGAAGAGAAAGGCTTCCTGCGCAGAGAGGTGAAGCATGCAACTCCATCGGTGTAATGACCAAGCTCGATGGAAGTGGAGCAATGCATGTGCTCCTACGTGACTCCTCTAGGGTACTGTTCAGGCCTGCTGGCAGCGGAGCAACACCAAAGATGAAAACTTATACTTTGAAAATTTTTAACTCGCGAGCCAAACTACCCTTCTCGATTTCAAAACACTGTGATCAAACTGAAACTTGTTGTGTCTGACCGAGTTGGCGAAAGGTGAACCATGTCTATCCATGGGGTAAATGGGGAGGCCGAATTAACCCACACAACAATTCAATACTCCCTGAAATACCAAGGCCTTGTGTTGTCAATGGACCAAAAGAGAGAAGCTGGAGTTTAACTAGTGTGTCACCAAGTGTTGTAGCGACTGTAACACCCTCCAGAATTTTGGCCTGCATCCAATTTCAGAGCCTCCCTTGGGTTTTTACTTGATGTTTGCAAGTACTCGGGCTCATCCTGTGAGTTCGTATTGAGTCTTTTCACCCTCCTCGTGTTAGGCCCCTATACTACTAGTGTAACCCCTTATTGTTATTAGTACAACCCACTTATTATATTGATGTACCCATGTAGTGCCCATATTGTTACTATTGTGCCCCATAGAAGCCCACTATTGTTATTATTGTGCCCCTACATTATTATTGTTATGTCGGCTCTGATTATGTTATGACCCCTTAGACTCCTATATATAGAAAGGAGGTCTTTCCATTTGTATCATCCAAGAATTGTTCATTTATGTAATGTAAAGGAGGTTGTCCCCTCGAAGAGGCTGAATTTTAAGGCGTTGATCTATCTTTTCTATCTTTTTCTTGAGCTGGTTTCATAACATTTGGTATCAGAGCTTTGGATTCTAGGGTTTCGCTGCGCTAAACAAGTCATCGTGGCATTTTCGCTATAAATTTTTTTCTGCGACGTTTCAGAAGTTGCAAAAAAAAACCCATTTGAGAAGAAATCACACTGAACCTCGGGTCCGAATTTCAGAGCTTTTCGCGCTATATTTGAAGAGATATGATCTCAGGAAGTTGGTATTTTTACAGACTCCTGAATTTCATTCCAAACAAGTGACCTGGGGAAAATCGTCATAACTTTCTCTCTGAGCATCGGATTGAAATTTTGTAAGAATTTACAGAAAGAGGATGGATTGTAGTTTCTTGTATACATTTTTCAGAGCCAAAGGTCGAAACAGTGACACGTGGCACTTCATACAAGTATGATCTTTTGGAAAGGTCTATAATCAGGTCATCTTGGGAGATTGTGCATAACTCTTTCTTGGAGAATCCAAATTGGATCAGACTGGTGGCATTGGAAAGAGGACACAGAGGTCTACCACAGGTTGAAATTTTAGAATTTAAAGATCCGAAAGTACAAAGTTACAGTCATTTCAAGATCAAGCTCCTAAAATCAAGAAGAAGCAAGATGAGGAAGTTTGATGGCAAGGATCCGGTAAATTGGATACTTCAGATGGAGCAATATTTTGATCTACATAGTGTACCACTGTTACAAAAGGTATGTATTGCATCTTCATATTTAGAACCAGATCAATTTTTATGGTATGAAGGGCTTTGTTCTCGTAAACAACTTGTTACGTGGTCAGTTTTCACGGAGGAAATGATAGCACATTATGAGGATACAAAGAGCAACACCTTCTTTAGAGTAACAACACAACAATTGGAAAGAGTAAAAGGGATTTGTGACATAGTGGAAAGCAAAATTATGGAAACCAGGAAGCATACCCCTCACAACTATAAATATGGAAGTGTTGTTTCTCCTAGCCTTCCACAACCTACAAGGGTTACACCACAACAATTGGAAGAAAAAAGAGAAAAAGGGCTTTGTTACAATTGTTAGCAAATGCACTAAATGTCATAAGTGTGCTGAGAAGAAATTATTTTACATAGAATATAAAGAGGAGGAAGAAAAGGATCAAGAAACATCAAAAGAAGAAGATCTACACCAAGACCCTACCCCAGAGAAAGAAGAAATGAATCAGACCATATCTTGTAAAGCATTGGCAAGAACTACCACTCCTCAAACTCTCGAGATAGAAGGACATATCAAGAAGAAAAAGGTGCAAGAAGTGAAAGCTCACATCGAGAAATAAGAAATGAATCCAACCATATCTTGTAATTCATTGGTCGAAATTACCACTCCTCAAACTATCAAGATAGAAGGACATATCAAGAAGAAAAATGTTCAAGAAGTGAAAGATCACATCGAGCATCAAGAAATGAATTCAACCATATCTTGTAAAGGATTGGAAGAAATTACCACTCCTCAAACTCTAGAGATAGAAGGACATATCAAGAAGAAAAAGGTTCAAGCAGTGAAAGATCACATCGAGCATCAACAACAAGTTCTCCAACTTTTAAAGGATAACGCCAATTCGGTGCAAAATCAAATGAAACAACAGGTAGATCAACGTCGTAGTGAAAAATGTTTTGATGTAGGTGATTGGGTATTTTTACTACTACATCTCAAGCAAGCTATTTATGAGAAGGAAATGTTGGCAATACTACATGCACTTAAAAAATGGCGACCTTACCGAATGGGAAGACTCTTCAAGGAGGAGGATGTGGAAGCATTGTTTTGTGCTATTTCTATTATCCAACCAGATTGGATAAACGAAGCAAGGGATGAATGGAAGAAGGACAAAGAAGTATGGCCACTTATTCAAAAGTTACAAAAGATCCCAATTCAAACAATATTGCCAGAAATTGAAGAGGAAGGAAAAATCATATTGGAACCTGGAGCAGTCACAGAAAAAAGAACTCGACAACTACGAAATCGATCAATTTCAGAGTATCTCATCAAGTGGAAGAACTTACCTGCTGAAGATTCCACATGGGAGGACAAGATTTTATACAGAAGCATCAAGAACTACTCAAGCGTTGAGGACAACGCTTTTTGAAGAAGAGGGGCATGTTAGGCCCCTATACTACTAGTGTAAACCCTTACTGTTATTAGTACAACCCACTTATTATATTGATGTACCCATGTAGTGCCCATATTGTTACTATTGTGCCCCATAGAAGCCCATTATTGTTATTATTGTGCCCTTACATTATTATTGTTATGTCGGCTCTGATTATGTTATGACCCCTTAGACTCCTATATATAGAAAGGAGGTCTTTTCATTTGTATCATCCAAGAATTGTTCATTTATGTAATGTAAAGGAGGTTGCCCCCTCGAAGAGACTGAATTTTAAGGCATTGATCTATCTTTTCTATCTTTTTCTTGAGTTGGTTTCATAACACATACTATGTTCTTTTATTTATTGTTATTACTGCATAAACATTAATAATAATTGAAGATCAACTAATGCTCTGGAAATATTTAAAAGTGCTAATTGCTAAGGAATACTGATTCATCCCCCCTCTGTATTTCCAACAGATTGAAATTATTTTGGCACTCTAGTGTCCAGCTGAAAGCTCTTCCTTTCTTCTGTAAAGAGGTTATGGAGTAAGCTACTCCTGGAAACCCGTCTATAAAGCGATGGTAATATATTGCTAACCCCATAAAGGATTTTATATCTGCAACATTCTTAAGAATAGGCCACTTCATAATTATCTTAATCTTTTATGGATCTATGGCTATATGTTCTTGAGTGTTACGTGCCTCACATATTTTATTTGATCTTTATAAAATTCAAATTTACTATTATTGGTGTATAATGAGTGTTCTCCTAATGTCTACAAGACTATTTTCAAGTGTATTTTATGTTCTTCCATATTCTTTCAGTAGATCAAGATGTCGTTAATAAATATTAACATGAATTTATCTAGATACGAGTGAAATATGCTATTTATAAGGAACATAAACATGTTTGGGGTGTTAATAAGCCCAGAAGATAGGACTACAAACTCATAGTGCTCATTAAATAACGGACCTCCAAATTGGACATAAATTAAAGCCCATCTGACCATCATTCAACACATTAAACGTCTCTTTTTGCATTAGATAACGTATTTTTAACTTTAATATGTTGATTAGGAAGGACTTGCTCCCTACTATAGGAGAATCAATATTGAATAATAAATCAACAAGATATTCTGAAATTATTGTACACAATTTGGAGCTCCAATAATTGAGAAGATCTAAGGATGTGTTCCCTGTCATTTAATGTAGATTCCTAGTGTTGAAAACTAGATACACTAATTGAGGTATTTTGGAGGGGAAAGCTTCCTCCTTTCATGGGGAATGCTTCCTAATCATTTTGTATAAGTACCAAGTCAAATTTTCCTCTAGGGGTTGATTTTTCTTAGTTTTCTTGTGGATAGAACTCGTATTTTTGCAGCTCCATTATCATTTCTTGTAGGGATGTAATTCTATTGCTGGAAATAATGAAGATTGGTGCCATGTTCAACTTCTAAATCTTGGTCTCCTTCATAAGACTCTGATTTTCCTTGTGCTTGGCCATCCTAGGAGCCTCAGAGCCCTTTTGTGTCATTTGCTTTTCTTATTTTCACTTCTTATTCACATACATTTCTTGTTCTTGTCTTTTTGTATTTCTACATTTAGTATTGATGATTTCTTGTTGTAATATTGAGTTAAATGGTTGAAATAAGTTATTTTGTAGGATCATAAACATCATTTCATCATTGGAACAACTTTGGAAGGTCATAGTAATCATTGAGCTATTTAGATTAGTTTTCTTATTCCCAAATCTAAATTTCTAGAAGTCCTTTGTGGCAAATAATAATAATCTTTTGCTACTTTTTTGAACATGCTAATGAGCTTCAATCGAGTCGATTCCACTTGAATTAGATCAAAAAAACATTCTAGATAATAAAAAAATTACCCCATTGTATTTTCACTTTATTAGGTTAGGCGTTTGATAGATTTACTATCTCACTTGTTCTCGAACTTCTATATTTTAGACTAGTAATTTTCTGTTATTTTTTAGCATGGGTTAACATGGGTATTTTTGAGTGATTCCACTTGTAATGGAGATCTAAGACATCCTAGTCAATAACAAAAATTTTTCCATCCAATTTGGATTTTATTTGCTTGGTCATTTAGGTGAATTATAACATCATGTAACATCATCTAGTTTCATATAACACTCTTCCAGTGTGTATATACTTGCCCAAATTTGCTCAAAAATATTGGTTTTTGTCCCTTAGGGTTGAATCATGAACCCTACACTCTAAATCATTGGTTGAGGAGGAATAAACACCACTTATGGCTTGCCTTTTTACCTATCCAAATCATCTCAACGATTTGGGTTAATGGACAGATTTATGAAATGGGAATACAATGATAATTTTATTGATTTCCACCTCCAATGAACTTTGTCAATGGATCTAAACTCTTTGAAATGTAATAATTAATATTTAGTTCATGATATTTTGTTTATGCAATTAGAATAAGTTTTCTTTCCTACAATAGGTTAAGGTTTCCATTTCAAGCATTTCTAATTCTACAATTAGTTGAGGATTTGATTTCAATACATTCACTCCATTACATCATGACAACGAAGGAATGACACATTATATGTTGCACATATAGTGTCGACACCTCTTAAGTTTGTATGAACCCTGGGTTGATAATTAAAGTTGGTAGCTTTGGGAGTTGCAATGTTCTTGCTATTGAGGCTCATCACTTTTTGGCACCGTTGCCAGGGAGGTGTCAAAGTATGCATTGTTTTCTTCCCCAGTTGATTCATTTATTTTAACTTTCTGCAAAAACAAAAAATTGCACTAGACATTTTTCATTTCAAAAACAGAAAATTGCATTGCATTAGCATTCTTATTCAAAAAAAAAATCTCCAACACCAACCCCCTCCATTTGATCATGTGATGCGGTAAGAGCCACATCACCATTCATTTTTGCAAGTAGAAGAAGAAGAGGTGACAAAAAAGGTAGAAGAAATGGGTGGAGACGTCGACAATGAAGAAGATCCTCTTGGATTTCCCATTCAAGATATTGATGTTAGAGTGCACATGAAGAACATCCCTCTATCTTTTCTTCCAAACTTTCATGGTTTAAGGTCAGAGGATCTAGAAACCTTTCTCTTTGAATTTGAAATTGTTTGTAGATCTTATGTTTATTTATTAAAAATTCAAAAATTGAGATTGTTTTCGAAAACACTAAAGGATAGAGCGCTTAAATGGTTTATGACTTTAAGGACTAATTCAATAATATTATGGAATGATATGCAAAATAAATTTATGGAAAAATATAAAGATCGTGATCTTAAAAAAATATATTTAGAATGAATAAAAGATAAGATGAGAGCCTTGAGGATTTAATAGAGATGTTCATGTACAATGTTAAGAGGGGAAAATTACATCATTTAAGATCCAACACACCAAAAACCCTCTTACTTAGAATAATTATGGATGAGTGGATTGATATTCTTCATCTCATGAGTAGAGGTGACGCCTACCAATTATCATTTGAAGAATTTTGTGAAACATGCAAACACATATCAAGAGGACATGCAAGAGTAAGTAAATCAACATCAAGATCGGTAAGTCAAGCTAAACTTGGAAATTTGTTTGATGAATTTAAAACATAAATTCTAGAAATCTAAGTGAACAAGGAGAAATGATAAAAATGAAAGATGAGGAAAAAGAAGGTTGATATTTGTGTTTTCCATGCAGAATCACACGTTAAATATTGCACATCATTACCAAGGTTGAAGGAAGTTTACCAAGAGAACAATGGAGCAAGTCAATTGTCAAAGCAACTATGTTATGTAGCTCCAAGAGGACCATGACAGCCTAGTCAACCTAGTATGATGCAAGAACCTAATTCATAATTTCAAGGTTATGCACATCCATCTCAAAGTGATTGGAACACACCCTTTCCTTGGAAACCTTGGCCATCTCAACCCCAAAACCAATCTTGGCAACAAGGTTGACAAGGAACTTATGGGAGCCATCCACAATATCTTCAATATTTTCCTCAATATCCTCCATACCCAACTCCATGTTATCCCTACCATCCACCTCCACCACAACCACAACCCAAATCACATCCATCTCAAATATCCACTCCCACTCAACTACCTATACCATCATTTCCAAACCCACACAATGAAGTAGCTCAACCCACTTACAATGTTGAGGTACAATACTTTCAAATATCTCCTCTTGATCTCAATGGTATCCATCTTAGCTCAAGAAGAGCATTACAAAAAAAAGATTTTCTTGATGCCATTGAAGGACAACATGCAGAAAAAGAAGATTCAAATGAGAAGACCAAAGAATCATGGGCTGCACTTGATGAAGAGAAGACATCAGAATCAGAGATTGAGAAAGTCTCCTCATGTTTACCATCAGATCATCTATGTGTTCAAGAGAATAATCAACAAAAAGAGGAAGATTTGAATGTCATGGTAGAAGAATACATGATGAATGATCCAGATAAGAAAGCGAACCAAGGGCATCAAAGTTGTATTGAGGTCTGGTTCCAGAAAATCAACAAGATGGAGCATCACTCTCTTCTTCAATTGTGCTTGATATCATCAAAGTCAAAGCATTTGGTTTCTTACATTCATGTATATGTCAAAGAATGTGTTTCAAGCCTACACATGATTTTATCTGTCATCAAGTTATGCAAGTGGCTCCATTGGAAGTATTCCTACACTTGGATTTGTTTTTTCAAGTAGAGTAGGATAGGAAAAGAAATAAAAAATTAAGAATAAGAGAAAACAATAAAATCTCAGGTGAAAACCTCATTGGAGGCACCTGAGATTGGCTCATTGATTGAAAACCTCCACGAGGAAGTCAATGGGTTGGACAAAAGGGAAAAAGGAGAAAAAAAAAAAGATCCTAGGTGAAAACCTCCTTTGAAGCGCCTAGGTAGGCCTACTAATTGAAAACCTCATTGAAACGGCTAGTAGGCCTAGAAGATAAAAAAGGAAAAAATAAATAAAAATTCATTGCTCCATGTATCTCTCTCTCATGAACGCAGGTGTTCTCCAACCTCTGGAAGCAAAAAAAACAAGTTAGCCACTAAAAGAAAAGTTAATCAAAACCTTAGTCAAAGGAAGTCAATCTTGGACTTTCTCCTCCTTTGTTCAAATGCTCTAGAAGGACCAAGGCCATGCAAATCCATCACCCTCATGTAGGTTTTAACCCTATATTGAAATTACTTGCATACGAATTCTAAAAATAGAAAATAAACACATAAAACCAATATACATAGAGATTTTCCCCTGGATCTCAAAACCGGGGCTACCAGATTGATTTTTCATTATGTTCCTTTCAATGCTACAATAAATAAATATATATATATATATATATATATATATATATATATATATATATATATACATGTCGAAGCATCCATAAACCCTGGATTAGAACATAACCGTAGTTCCCTTGATCAGATCTACAAAATATCATGGACCGAAAACCATCGCGCCCAAAACCATGTGTGAAATCCATGCACAAAACCATAGGTAGGTCTGCGCACCTAATATAGGGTCCAAAAAAAAATTCCCCGGGGCATTGCCCCAGACCCTGTAGAGATGGCCTACTGCTCCCCTCAAACACCCCGACTTGGGGAGCTTCCGCCCCACTGTGACCCCCCCCACTATGCCCCAACATTCTTCTACTTGTTGTTTTCTTTCCACAAGGGGGCCACAGGAGGGTTGTTTTCTTTCCATAGGGGGCCACAGGAGAGATTAGTCATTGATCTGGCCCTGCAACACCCATTGTTTCTCTGCACCAAGAGAACTTCTCAGTGCACACAGACTTTGTCAATGCATCTGCAATATTCTTCAAAGTGTCCACCTTTACCAGCAACACCTTCTTGTCTTCTACCATATCCCTCACAAAGTGATACTGAACATCAATGTGCTTTGTCTTTGAATGATAAGCAGGGTTCTTTGCCAAGAAAATTGCACTTTGGTTGTCATAGTCTATCATTATAGCTCGCTGTACTAATTGGCCCATACTTGAACACAATATTTGCAACCAAACTTTTTCCTTGCTTGCATGAGTGGCTGCCATGTATTCTGCCTCTGTAGTTGAAAGTGCCACTACAGATTGTCTCTTACTCATCCAACTAACTGCACCTCTAAATAGGTTAAACACATACCCACTTGTAGATCTTCTATGATCCAGATCTCCATCCCAGTCTGCATCAAAAAATCCATGGATGTCCAAAACTCTGTCCAATCCTAGTCTTCCTTGGTAGCACAAACCATAATCACTAGTGCCACGCAAATACTTGAAAAGCCGCTTCACTGCTGTCCAATGCTCCTTCCCTGGTTTTGACATAAACCTGCTCAATACTCCCACTGCATGTGCAATGTCCAATCTAGTACAGACCATTACATATATTAGACTACCGACTGCACTTGCATATAGAACACGAGACATGTCATCTTCCTCTTCTTATGCCTTGGGACACTATTCAGCAGATAACCTTACACCTGCAGAAATAAGAACCTTTATCGGTTTACTATCCTACGTATTAAACTTCTGCAGTGTTGTCTCGACATACTTCCTCTGGTTTAAACAGAGGTTCCTCTTTGCCCGATCTCGTTTAATTTCCATGCCCAAAATATAGTTTACAACACTAAGATCTTTCATGTCGAATTTGGAGGATAATTTGGTCTTCAAATCAAGGATAATTTCTTTGTCATTTCGAACTAGCAACATATCATCCATATACAAGGCCAGATAAATAACAAGGTCACCAATTTATTTAAAATACACACAGTGATATGCTTTATTTCTAGTGAAGCCAAGTCTCCATATAAATGTATCAAATTTTTGATACCACATCCTTGGTGACTGTTTTAACCCATACAGAGACTTTTTTAACTTGCATACCAGTTCTTTCTTACCTTTCACCGCAAAGCCTTCAGGTTTCTTCATGTAGATTTCCCCTTCCAAATCCATGTGAAGAAATGTTGTCTTCACATCCATCTGTTCCACCTCAAAATCAAAAGCAGAAGCAATAGATAAAAGTAATCTAATAAAATCTACCTTAGAAACAGGAAAAAAATATCACCAAAATCAATTCCCGACACCTGGGAATAATCTTTTGCTACCAATCGAGCTTTGTATTTCTCCACCTTTCCTTCTACATTCGTCTTCTCCTTGAACACCCATTTGTTGCCAATGGGTTTCCTTCCAGCCAACAACTCCACTAGATCCCAAGCCTATTTTTTGTGCAAAGATGCCATTTCATCAACCATGGCCTCTTTCCAGAGTTTTCCATCCTCTGAATCTACTGGTTCCTTCACAGTCTTGGGATCATCATCAGTAATATATAAAGAAAATTTTGAACGGAAAGCAAACGGACTATACCTTTTTGGTTGCCTTCTTTTTCGAACTAATCTTCTCATAACCAGAGTTTGTGGCTCTTCATCTTATGATTCCTCTTCTGCTGTAGAGTTTGATTCTTCCTCATTTAGTTCTAACTCTATCTTCTCAGGTTCCTTTGGTAGGACTTCATGTTTAATAACATTTTTCACCTCTCTAAACACCACATCTCGGTTGTACACAACCTTGTTACTGAGTTCAAAATTTTATAACTTTTTAAACCATCCCTATACCTAATAAAGATGCACTTTTCAGTTTTACTATCCAACTTTGTTCTTTTCTCCTTTGGAATATGTACATATGCATCACATCTAAATACGCTCAGATGTGAAAGAGAATGTTTCTTACCATTCCATAACTCTTGTGGAGTCTTATCTTCCAACGTTGATGAAGGTGATTTGTTGACCAAGTAACATGCAGTCTCCATCGCCTCTGCCCAGAATTCATGT
Source organism: Pinus tabuliformis (assembly GCA_031772625.1). Classification (NCBI taxonomy): domain Eukaryota; kingdom Viridiplantae; phylum Streptophyta; class Pinopsida; order Pinales; family Pinaceae; genus Pinus; species Pinus tabuliformis. The sequence continues at coordinate 736,064,927 of CM062805.1, read as the reverse complement.
CATAACTCGGCACCACTGAGCATCTTTCTTGCCCTTTCCATCTACGTCTTGTTCATTCTTTCTGCAACTCCATTTTGCTCAAGTTTGTATGGAGTAGTCTTTTTTCGTGTTATCCTACAATTCTTATAATATTCTTCAAATTTCTTGCAAAACTCTCCACCATTATCTGTCCTCAACACCTTTATCTTCTTCCATGTCTCGTTTTCCATCAGAGCCTTAAATTCTTTAAACCTGCTAAGACTTCAGATTTCTTCTTAAGGAAATATATCCATGTATTCCTTGCGAAGTCATCTGTAAATGATACATAATACACAGACTTACTCAGTGATGGAACCAACATAGGTCCAAACACATTACTATGCACAAACTTTAATATCTGTTTCGCCCTCTTACCACCAGAGGGGAAACTCACCCGATTCTGCTTCCCATATACACAATTTTCACAGAAATCAAAATCCAAAGAGTTATTAGACATACGTTCTACCATACCTTTACCATGAAGTATTCGAAGACCCTTCTCTCCAATATGTCCAAGCCTTTGATGCCATAGCATGGTCTTTTCCCCTGATGTTCGTCTTGTTTTTCTACAACATCATCATCATCTTTCCTTAAGATAAGGAGATCTCTGGCTTTCCCAAGGACAATGTCTTCATCAAATGCGACATCACAACTTACTTCAACATCTCTTTGACTAGGCACATAGATTCTATATGCCTTCGAATTTTCAGTGTAGCCAACAAATATAGCTTTCTTCCCATTACTTCCAACTTGTTTGTTTTCTCTTTAGGCACATGAAAGTATAATGGACAACCAAAAATTGTAAAATGAGAAACATCAAGTTTCTTATATGTGAAAAATTCCTCATATGTCTTAGAATCCAATGCTTAATTCGGGCTCCTATTTTGAATATACACGACAGCGTTGGCATCTTCTCCTCATAAGAATTTTGGTAGACCTTGATCTTGGAGCATGACATGAGTGGCTTTCATGATTGTTCGATTCTTCCTTTTAGCAACTCCATTTTGCTCAGGAGTGTATGGAACAATGGTCTCCCTTTTAATGTCGGCCTCTTTGAAAAAGTCATTGAATTCATTTGATTCATATTTGGTTCCATTGTCGGCCTCAATATCTCGATCTTCTTCCCTATTTGATTTTCCACCAATGCTTTGAAGGAACGGAACCATTTGAACACTTCATCTTTCTTCTTTAAGAAATAGATCCATGTTTTGCGTGAGAAGACATCCACAAAATTGCATAGTATAAGTATCATCTCGATGATGTTACGAGAAACATACCAAATAAATTAGAATGGACCGATTGAAGAATATCAGTAGTCTTGCTTTCACTGGCTGGGAATGGTCCCTTTTTTATTTTCCAAGTTGCACAACCCTGACAAACACCTTCACGGTTCATATTGAATTCAGGCATACCTGTGACCATCTTCCTTACCCCAGGTAAGGCTTTGTAATGTAAGTGGGAAATATTCGGTGCCATAGCTCAGATTGAAGAGAAGTATCACTAGCCAGGGCTTCCAAAGGACTTCTTCCAACTTGATAGAGACCATCATCCCTAAATCCAAGTGTGAATGCATCTTTAGGGTTGCTTTGCCAAATACGTACCTTTTCATCAATGAATGCTACATTGAAGCATTTATCTTCTATCGTAGAAATAGACACCATGTTCTTTTTCAAATCGGGCGCATAAAACACTTCTTGTAGATGAATGGTTTGACCTTGATTCAAGTGAAGAGTTACAATACCTATCCCGTGAAAGGATAGGTGGAATTATCTCCAAGTATGATCTCCAAATTAGTCTTCTTTTCAACCAAATTTGAGAGGGCCTCTTTGTACCGAGTGAAGTGCCTTGAGGCTCTAGTATCAATCAACCAATGATCCAAGGTATCCGAAGGAGAGCCAATAGATAGAGAGAAGTAAGATAAAATTCATTTTGTTTCTATACAACATTACTTTCATCATACCTGACATTTTTTGACCTCTTAGGAGGTCAACCATTTCCAATTTGAGTAGCGGGAGCATTCCTCTTTCCTTTGTTGTTGAACCTGTTGTTTCTTTGTTTCCCATTGCCTTTGAAATTATTGTGGCTATTGTTGTCATCATCCCTTAGAGAATTCTTGTTATGAGGACACTTTCTAGCATAGTGGTCAATCATGTTGCAATTGTAGCACCTTCCTCTTCTTCCTTCTTTGAATCTCTGCTTGAATCCTTGACCATGTCTCCTTATACCAACATTATTCTTTCTCTTTGCAAGAGAGGAGAAAGCAATAGGTTCATTTCCATTTGAGGGCTTATCTCTCTCCATCATCCTCGTTTCCTCTTCAGTGCATCTAGCCAATAATTCATCAAAACCAGGTATCATGTCATTGTTGAGAATGGTTTTGTTAAACATATCCCATGATCTTGAAAGACTTCCACATGCAATGAGAGTGAGCTCCTTGTCAGCAATAACTTCTCCAATAGATAGTAGGTCATTCTTGATTTGAGTTATTCTAGTGAAGTTGATTTGATAGAACCCTCTTTATTCATCTTGATGTCCTTCAACTTGTTCTTGAGAAAGAGGATTTGATTTGCATTGTTCACTTTAAACATTCCAACCAGCTTATCATACATCTCCTTAGCTGTTCCCAAATAAAAAATATAAGCAACTAAATGCTTTTGAATGGATTCTATGATAATTTTCTTAGCTTTGACTTCACCCTTCTTATACTTTGTCTTTGAAATAGCAGGTGCATTTGAAGGAGGCTCCACCACTTTTCCTTGCACATAGTCCATTGCATCATGTTCTTCCAAAGTCAAGTCCAAAGTCATCTTCCATGCATGATAGTCAAATTTGTCATTGAACTTATCCTCAGTTTTGAAGTAAGATGTAGAAGCCATTGGGACTTGTCCTTGTACAACAAATCTCTCTTTGTGATCGATTTTCTTACCCTTGCTTGGGATTTGTCTTTACCTGGCTCTAGTACAATATTAATTTTAGTTAACAATGGTATGTTCTATGCTTAACACAATTACTTCAATGTCCTTTAGCAATCCAATGACAATTTCCAATTTAGTTTTCAATAACAATCACATTAACCATTAATCACATTGACAGTAACTGTAGATAGAACATGAACAATAAAATGCAAAAGACAAGCCAAGATAAGAGAACAACATATTTGGTAGATGCCAAGGAAAAACCTCAAGATGGAGAAAACCCTTCAATCAATTCTTATTATTATATCAAATGTTCAGCAGAGAGAGTACCAAAAGTCAAAATTGACTTGCCAAATCTAAGTCAAAACAACCCTTTCCAGTGTACAATCAACTACAGTCAAATTCAACCCTAACCAAAAAATCAAAGATGGTCAACACAACAACAAATCATCCTCTTTGGAGCTCGGTAAAAAATAGTCAAACTCAACCTCCTTACCTGGTTAAACAACAATCAAACTCAGTCAACTGAAGTCAACTTCGATGGTCAACGGAAGTCAAAGTGCCCAAATGTCTCGTTTTTGTGCCAAATATTACAACCTGCCAAAAACGAAATTTTCCCACAAAAATCACAATCAAAGGATGAATCAAAATGTTCGATCAACATTGGTCAAACCCTACAAAAACTCTGAAATTTCGGCCAGGTAATCTGCCCAAAAAAATTGTCCTCCTTGCCACACGTGGAACAGAAAAGATATGCCCAATAATTGTACAAACTAATGAGAGAAGGACAACAGAATGTGTGAGTGATGAGATTGATACCAAATGAGGTTGGAGATCACTTATGTTTATACAAGTAGTTGAGGGTGAAGTGACATGTCTCTTGGTCTTCATGAGACCTACATGATGATTTGGCCAACCTTGACAATTTGCACGTGTGGGCATAAAGTCAAAAACACATTTTTGCTTGTCCAAACTTGATGATCTTTAGGTTGATTTTGGTCTTCTCAAAAAGAAGAATTCAATGCAATCATCATCTCTATCAAATGAGATGTCCAAAGTAGAATTTGACCCTATTTGCAAATTTTAACACATGCACATCATTATCGTGATCCATAATCACGATTACATCAAGGGCACCCTCCCATGTATATTGTCACATATGCTCATCAAAATAGATCTCTGCCCATCTATTTCAGGAGTGCAATACTTCTCAAGAATACTAACCATAATATATATATATATATATATATATATATATATATATATATCATCCATACTTTCAGTGTGTCGGCCTTAAATAGTGCACCCAAATGAACATGAAAGTGAAACATACCTTAGTCTATCTTTGCATTATCTGATTATAATTCGAATCATTTCTGCCATCATAAGGATCATGTCATACGAACGTTTGTTTTAGAAATGTTTGCCATCATCAACGGTCCACCATTTGAATGCCATCATATAAAGGTGTGTCCTCGTCATACAAATTGGTCTTCCATCCATTTAAGGGTATGTCTTCTATACGAAGATCATCAAGAGGTCATCTAATATATTATGTCTGCCATGCGAGATGGATCACAGGATAGATCATAAGAAGTTGTGAAATATGTGTTGTCTGCCATGCAAATGTCATCAATACATGAAGTTTGTCATGTGAATGTCATCAATACATCATGTTTGGTCTGCCATGTCATATACCATAGATACCCTATCTGCCATGAAAATCCTAGTCATATAAAACCTAACTACCATGTCATATACACCCATACCATACATACCATGTCTACCATGAAGAGCCTAGACATATAAAATCTACGCGCCATGCCATATACAACCATACCATACATACCTTGTCTACCATGAAGAGCCTAGACATAAAATCTGCCTACCATGAAGAGCCTAGACATATAAAATCTGCCTACCATGTCATATACAACCATACCATACATACTTTGTCTGCCATGAAGAGCCTAGTCATATAAGATTTCTCTGCCATGTCGAGAAGTTTATAACACCATCCAAGAAACACCTTACTGTAGTGCAAGAGGAAAAACCAATGTTATCGGAACCAAACTAGTCATCGAACCGAAAAACCTTGTGGACCAGGAACCGGGAAAAAACCAGTTTAACCAAAACACATAAAATATTCATATTTTAAAGAAAAAACAGATATATTCATGTACATCCATATGAATCCAAACCATTTATAAACAAATATGCAAAAGTTCTAATTTATATAGCAAGTAATAGTGCATATAACCAAAATAGCACTTAGTGCAAAACATCGTTGAACAAAAAATGTTACAAACATCAAGAAGCATGCTCTAAAAGGCCTTTATAGTCCAAAATAACATGCTAGATCATAGTATTATACTACATCCTACAATGTTACAAGCTACATCTATAGCAAATCAATGATCAAATCATCAATCATCATCAGAATCATCATCCTCCTCTTAATCCTCCTCATCCTCATCTAAAGAATGAGTAGCATCTAAGTCTGCAATGGGATTACGACTTGATTCCCCTGGCACTGAAGTTGCTACTGGTGCTTCTGGTATATCTGCCTCTACATGCTATGGAGGTGGGTCCAAGTCCAACTATGAAAGGTCTTCATTGTCAAATGTTGCTGGATGACTCTCCACAACGCGTTCTGATGTTGGATCAAAGTCACCCAAGACAATGTTGCTTGTTTCTGGGGTTTTATTCAGTAATTGATTGCGCCTCAACCTAAGGTTGTACTGAACAAAAACCATGTCATTCAACTGCTTTTGCTCCAAACAATTCCTCTTCTTAGTGTGTATATGCTCAAACACACTTCAATTCTGCTGACCCTGAAGCACTACATGTCTAACTCAAAATTCTAATTGCAATTAAGGGCATTCACTACCAAATTGTTGCCACCAATAGGCTGCAAAAAGAGTGGAAAAAAAAAGTATTAGCAAATAAATTTGAAAGTTGAAATCAAATGAATAAATTATTAATATAAGAATTTGCAAATTTTAACAGTTTTTACCTGGGGTACTCTGCTCTATTTCTTGTAGCCATAGAAATTCCAAAGGTACCAAGACTCTCACTAAAACTCAAGAGCTTGTTATGAATTTGATCTTGAGTGTTGGAATCTGGGACTATGCGCTCAATGCATTTATACAATCCCCTTAAAACCTCTGCGTCAGCCTAAAAATTTGTAGTGTAATGGTACCTTCAAAATTCAGAAAATGAAAACATATTCATCAAGTCAACAAAATTAAAAGGTAAAAGAAAAAGTTAAAACTTATAACTTAGAAGCAATGAGAATTGAAATCCAAAATTACATACATTGGATTTAAGTAGTAGTTGGTTGTATGTAAAGGTTTATGGAGTTGTTTGTTTCCTCTTTCATCAATGATTCTCCATAGAGGAATGTACTTTTGTCTTTTATCCCCATATGCTGCCTTTATTTATTGGCCTGATCCATGGCCTCATAAACAAAACTCATAACAGATTTATCATTATCCACCATCTACAAAACTCTTACAAGAGGCTCACTAAATAGCACAATCTCTTTTGCCTTTGACCAAATCTTTTGTCAAATACTTGGTCAACCATCTATTTCCCTTCTGCCTTTTTGCTCCACTGAGATGAATTCCATTCATCATATGAAAACATCTCCTTCAAGTTTGTTTTATGTTGAACAAGGGATTGCAACAAAAAGAAAATGGTTGCAAATCGTGTAATGGTTGATCGAAAAAGCTCTTTAACCCCTGTGTTCTTTCTCATAAGGTTTAAAACCCATAAGTGGTTGTATATATACCTGATTATGGATTTTGCATCTTCTACACACTTCTTCACCCACTCAATTTTGTCAATATCCTCCAGCATGAAGTCCAAACAATGGGCTGCACATAGAGACCACCAAATGGTGGGGTGCTTTTCCTCCAACATTTTCCCGCTGCAACATAGTTAGAGACATTATCTATGATAATTTGTACAACATTTTCAACCCCTACTTTGATAACTATTTCATCCAAAAAATGAAATAGCAATTGCGCGTCCTTCAATTGATCAGATGCATCAACATATTTGAGAAACATAGTACATTTTGGACAAGAAATTAAGAAATTTAGTATGGTGCGAGATCTACCATCAATCCATCCATCAGACATAATTGTGCATCCTATTTTGGTCCATGGTTGCTTGATCTCTGTAAGGTACTCTTTTATTCTTTGGACCTCATTTTGTAAAAGTGGTCCCCTAATATCATGAAAGCTAGGGCCTTTGAAACCTACTCCACGTGAAGTTATAACATCAATCATGGGCCGATAATATACAGAATTAGTAGCATTAAAAGGTATGTCTACATCATATCACCATCTATCAATGCATTCATATGCAACATCCTTCTCTATTTTCTTCCATTTAGCATCAAGGGTTGGTTGAAAACTAGGGGTGATGTGGGGTACAAAGGAGTCAATCCATTTATGGGTTGTTGTCCTCTTTAAGTTTAAACTACTTGAACTACCCTCTCCAACTTTAGAATGGAAACTAGAGGATTCTTCAAAATTGGGCACATATGCTTCAAAATCAAGGTCACTAAACATGGCATCATCATTTTCCCTTTTGGCTATATATTTTTTAAGCCTTTTGTTTTTCCTCCTCTTCATTGTAGGATTCAATTAAACATTGCATCTCTGCTTTGAGATCATCATAAACATTTCCACAAGGTTTTACTTGCTCTCTCCAATGTGTTAGGTGTTTTTTGATTCTATGTATCCCCCCACCCTTAACTTTTTTTCCCACAATAGTTGCAAACTTTTACCCCTTGTTCATTTAAATGACAGTGAATCCAAACTGGATCATTCTTGTTTTTGGGGGCCACGGAGAAAAATAGAAAAATCTGCATAGAAAACCCTATGGTTTTTAGAATTTTATGACATTTTTTAGAGAAAAATAAAAGAGAAGTTGAAACAACGAAATACCTGGAAAAGATCTGTGAATTTTGATAAGCGAAGAAGCTCCAACCAAGTTGAAAATAAACTCTTCAATCCGCTCCAAAATCTCCTTCAAAAATTTGCCAACAAAATCTCTCAAAATAACCATGAAAATTACAATAAAATTTGAGAAAAAAAAAAAAAATCTGAAATTTTGAATTTTGCATAAAAAAAATTAAAAAATAAATAAATAGTTGGGGTTTTAAAATTTTTAAGAGTTTTTTTTTTTTGAAAAAAAATAGAACATTAATGGTTGAAAAAAATACTTTGTATTTCCCTCTTAATTTGCTAAAGAAAATCAACTCCAAACTCCTCCAAAATCAATTCTAGAGCAACCCCTACAAATATGCATAAAAACATTCGAGTTTTTAATTTTTATGAGAAAAAAATAGTTGATTTCTAGAGAAAAATAGAAGAGAAAAATGGCAGAAATTTCTTTCGTTTACCCTCTAAATACTTTGGGGAAAATCAACGCCAAAATCAGTGATGTAGTAGCCCCAACAAAATAAAAATAAAAAATTCTTCCACTAGTTACAAAAACCACTCTCCAAGACTCCAATTAGCTCTTCAAATCTGCAAAAAAACCCCCCTCAAAACAACCCTGCAAAAAACTCTCCAAATTCTTTTCATCGAACTTAGCTCAAGAAATGCAAGAGATTCGAATGAATAGTGTGAGTAAAATAGAGGGGGTGGGGGTGTTTAAATAGCTTTATGGAGGGCTACTAGATTAGGTTTAGAAATTATGAATACTATTAAAAAACACCAAAAAAAACCGAAATAAATATTTTTTCACTGTCTAGCCACGTAGCAGTGGGACCTGCGGGTTGGCGTAACTGGTCTGGACCGGTTCGGTACCAAACCGGCCAGTTCCGTACGGAAACTCGCTAATTTGGTACTGAACCAATAATCTCTGGTTCGGACAGGGTTTGTCTCCAAACCGATCGAACCAATTGGTTTTGACGGAACCGATACGGTTTCGATAACTCTAGGAAAAACACCATATTGTGTTCGTGCAAGAGGAGAAGCATATCATCATAGGAAGAAAGACATCATAATGTATCATTCAGAATGCTAAAATAGTACATGACATCTCAAGAAATTAGAAGTGAAAAGAGTCCCATCCGAACTATGCCATTCAACGTGCCAGAGTTATGTGACATCCGAATTGTGTAAGAGATACATACTATCCAAACTGTAGAAAAAAATACATGCTATCCAAACTATGGAAAGAATTGTAGCCATTTGAAACCTCAGAGCCTTCTATACCATCCGAAGGTGCCTTTTAGAAATCTACCAATAGAGAATATATATAGAAGATTGTCAATTGAATGGGTGCCTTGTGAATTAGGCCAGCTAAATAATTTGGAGGGAAGACCTCCAATTTAATTGAAATATAAATATATTTTTCCTTTTTGATATTTTCATTCCCAATAAATATTGATCCCTCCTAAATATTATTTTCCATTGAGACAAAAGGGCTTGCAATTTGGGACTTCTAGATCTAATGGGAAATTAGTCACATAGCCGCCCAAATTTTAGCATGAAGGTTATTGTGAACCATTATTTTTGTAACCGCTCTTCCCTCTTTTTTCAAGTTTGACTTAGCAAAGGATGGCACAATAGTTAGGCATATATATAGTGACCTTCAGTTGAGTGATTCTACCATTCAAGTGCCTAAGACTTTAGAGTAGAAGCTGTAGGCATTTGAGGGAAATATTGTAAATTTTCTATTGTGTGCATGAGAAGATGGCAGTTGTTATATCAAACTTCTGTTTGTCTACGATATTCAAGCTTCTAATTTATTAGATCTAATCTCCATCTAATCGCAGGGCTGATCTCATTTTCTGATATGCATTGTTTACACTTTTTAAGTTTGGTGTTTCCAGCATTTCTATTCCAGCTGAAGGTTAATTCTGTAAGTGCAAATTTATATATTATGTCAACGTAAATTTCATTATGGGTATAGAACAATGAACATCGTAAAGTGATGCAAAAAATCTTGAGAACGGTGGAAGAAATTAAGTCGAAGAAAGAGTTTGGCTAAAGGTACTTATGGCTCACCAAAGAAACTTTTAACGATAGCATTTTCACCAAAAAAAAGTTGAATACAAGAATGAAGGATAAGGCAACATGTTGGATATGGTGATCAATTTGACCATTAAGGGAGAGTGGTCCTGGAAGAGGTAACGTTTACCATATAACACCATGCAAATATTGATGTAGTTGTTTAAGTTTATTGTGTAGATATATGTCACGTGTGATAAAATAGGGTAAAGGTTACCTGAGTTTTAGGTGGCAAATAGATGGATAAGTCTGTTATGAAGAGTTTTCTTCAAGATATTTAAATTTAAATCATTGTTGTACCTTGTGTAAGCTTAGACGTCTTCCTATCAATATTATCACTCTTTTTTGACTTATGTTCCACTCATTGTTTTCAACGAGTCCTTTTAATATAAAAATTACGATTAAAATAACAAAAAAAATGGTAATGAGAAGAATGAATATAACTTTGGGCAACATCAAGTTATTGAGAATAAATGTAACTATTTTTTTAATACAAAATATCAAAACTACAATGGCCTGGAAATTCATCTGCCCATATAAAAGATATAGCTTCCACTTCAAGTTGGCAGCTTGTGTTTTCTGTTGCCTCTTCCAACGAAGACTTCCTCAAAGGAGAAATCATTGCATCAAGCTATCCTTGACATAACAACAAATGACTCACCATTTACTATGAACTCTGAATATTTGTCAGAGTTGTAAATGCTAATAACATTTTACCAATGATTACAAGGTGAGCTTTAGTACTAGGTCACTTCTTGTCTGAAGAGTCCTTGACATTTTAGTCAAAACAATCCATCTTGACATCTGTTACATCAAGTTGCAGGATCTCTGCAACACAGCCTAATAAAGAACCTACGCTGCACACAGCATAAGAATCATAATGAGAACAATGCAAGATGCTTCAAGTCATGACAACACAATATAATTATCGACAGGAATAGATATAATACAATACAAAATATCCCTCCTAGAAATAATTCAACCATTTTTCCAGACAAGTGTAACCATCAACACAGATAAAAAGACAAATGAACAAAGTTGAAGCAATCCAGCTTCCAACATTCTAAAGTTGAATTTTACCTATGAACTTTTCAAACTGGTATTACAACTATACAACTACAGAATACAGTCTTCAAATGAGTTGTTATCAGCAACTTTAAGTCACTAGCTAAGAAGGTAATGACTTTTGTCCACAACGCTTTGGCGTGCAAAAGTAATACTCAGTGTCATTTTTCCCTTTTCCAAAATATTATATTACGTCGTGGTGTTATATTCCTTGGAATCCAAGCAGAATTCTTGAAGTATATTTAACTCATATTAATCACTAAAAGAAAAGTTCATAATTGTTCATATAAAATGGGGGATGAAAGTATGACAAAGATGTTTAACCTTTCCCTATGTATGATTGAGTTAGGTTTAACTCAATGATGCAAAAGCTCTGCATAACAGAAAAGGGAAAGTGAAAGCAGCGTTTCTGAAAATTTTAGTGCAGATAAAGAGACATACTTGGTTATAGAAGCAGATACAAAATATGGTGTAGTAATGAGAAGCAAGAAGATAAGTACTATAACTTCCAATGCATGCTTCGAGTGTGATGCCTTTATCCTACATATGAAATTCTTCTTACAACTGTCAAAAATGTGAATATACAACATATATTGCATATGATATGTCGCTTTCAGATCAATACATTGGAAAGGCAGTAATGTCACATTGTAGATGATTGAATAAACCCCTGTATTTTATAGCAAGCGAGATCTTTCTTTTCATCATAGAATGTACAGAAAAAACTTTACATCCACGAGCTCTGTTTTACAACTTTCAGCAGTCCACTAACAATTTTATCCATAGGAACGAAAGAAAAATCTATAATTACGTTCTGTCCAACATGTCGATTGAATGGTTAGCAAGAGCATTACATGACTTGCCTGGGTCCTGTTGGACCTTAAACCTTCACCTGAAACATCAATAGTACAAGCTAATTGCCAATTCTAGAAACAGTGCACAATGTCACCACAGTGTGAGCCTCTCACTTCACCACTGATGCTTTTCCAATGTTGGGCGAAATCCTTACTGCCACTTTCCAACCTATCCTTTTACACTCTTTAATACATAATGAATAAAAAAATGGAGGTCATGTATGGCACGTTGAATTTTGTAGCTATGATTGGTCTTCATAATCTATATTTTAGCCCTTGATATATATAATGAAAACGTAAGACATGTTCTTCATGTCATTATTATTGATTAGCCCTTGAAAAGATTAATATAAGACATGTTCTTCATGTCGATTCCAAAAGAGAAAATTTTGAAATTTGAATTTTTTGCTCCAAACTTATCAAGTTGGCCCTCCTTCAAGTAAAGTCGACCCCAGTAAAGTGTTGGAAGAAAGAATTTCTTATTGATGTCAAAGGGAGCCTTGATGGATATAATAAGAACATAGGCTAAAAGAGGACTCCAAGCCCTTTCCAATGAGTATTTACTTGCTCTTTAACTCCTCTGTGTTAGTAAGAAATCAATATTTTAAGGCTAACAAGCCAAAATTTAGCCCGACAGGTTGGCCCCAAGTCAGCCCCCTTGCCAAGAGACATGTCGTTTCATGAAAAGGTTAATTCGCATAAATATAGGATGTGGCTCTTCATTTCGACCATCTAACTCGGCAAAGAAGAACAAGAGAAGAAAAAGTTCGGGCCTAAATCAAAAGATAAGTTCATAACTCATGAACTTGGTGACAAATAAGAAGAAGAATCCGTGATTGACATCTCAGTGGTTGGATCTGTTTTTTTTTGGTGGATATCTGTTTGTATCTTGGTGGTTTCTTGTTTGGCTCTTGGTGGATTTCTTGATGGATTCGTTGCTCTGTTGTGAAGAAGATTTTTGGCCCTGTGAAGACCTGTAACAAGGCACAGTTTCGGCTCTTTTGGAGCAGACCTCTCTGTACTTTGTGTTGAGATATCTAGGGCATTCATTAGGGTTAGATTATTAATTGATTTCTCTGAATATTGACATCTACATGTGATACATTGTTCCTTCATCATTAACATTATAATGTTCTTTTCATCATCAAAATAAATGCCAAACAAGAAGATCACAATGCAAACAGTAAAGACACCAGAGATAGGCTCCAAGCCAGGGCAAAAACCCCTCAAAAGGGGAAAACCCAGAGAACTCCTTATAGAATTTCTTTCAATGAAGACTTCCAAGACCAAGACACTAGACCATCCACCAAGAGACCAGGCCAGCCACCCACAAAGATAAGATTTGCTCCTTCCTTTACAAATTCAGATCTTCTAGCCTTCCTTAGAAATTCAGCTGTCAAGAAAAAGAGAAAATTTAACCAAAATTAAGATTAGAGGTTCTCCTCCTTCGCTGTTCTTCTTTCTTCCTTTCGCACTTCTGTTTTTCTTCAGATCTCCTCAAGAAGGTCGAATGCCCAAGTGTGTAAATGAAGGACGAAATCTCTTCAATATATAGCCTTTAGGGTGGGTCTTCAAGCCTCTTCTAGGCCAACCTTTAGGGCTCGCTGATCTGATCTCTTGGGTGGTTTCTAGACTTTTCCATGACATTAAAATAATTTATTTACATTGATACATGCTAAGTCACCGGGTTCGGCGAACTTGAACGAATAAATTCGAAATTCACCGAACTTCAGCCGAATTCGAATTTATTCGTTCAAGTTCGCTGAACAAAATGCCGAACTCAAATAAAATGCTGAACAAAATGCCGAACTCTAATAAAATGTGCCACTAAATTCGTTTAGGTTCGTTTTTTTCCGAGTTTTAAAAAAATGAATTTTATGCAGGCCTTTTCGTTGTTTAAAAATATAAAAACAATTAAGTTTCATTGTTTATGTAGTTCTTTGGGTTTGGTTTTGTTGCAACTTGCTGCCAGCGGCTTCGGTTTTGTTTTATAAACATAACAGTGATCATAAAAGTGAAAACAGAACTGTGACCACAGCTCTCCACGGTTTTCATAGGGTTTTCGACACCGGCATACACAGCCTACAGGTGACCAGTCCACAGCACAACGCATAACTATTAGCAACACATCAGCATACACAACTCGGCCAGCCGCCACACAGCTCGGCCTCCTGCACATTGCACGCATACGCAATGCAGACTACAACTCGACACTGCACGCATATAATTTATCAGTGTTTGTTTATAAACAGCTCTAGCCTTTGCCTTCTCCTGCACTGTGCACGCATACACAGGCTGAGACTCTATTGGACAGGCACAACAAACAACATTCTTGAGGCAGCGTAAGGGTTTTGAAGGATTAATCTCTGTGGCCAAGTTCCAACCTCAGAAGGCAGCAGCTCACACTTGGAGATAATTCAAAGTTCTGTTGAGGGTTGCAGTTCTGACAAAGCAGCGAGCCGCCTTCAAGCAACCTCTAGCAAGCCGCATTGTCCAGACTCCAGCGTCCAGGTAAGTCAAAAATTAAAATACACATTTTTTTATCAGTTCAATACAATTTACTAGTTTTTATCAGTTAAATACAATTTATCATTAAGTCACAAATTACAATTTACTAGTTTTTTAACATAGTGCCTGGACTCTCAGGCTTCAGCCTGAGAGATCCAAACTCCTTAAATTTATAAGAGATCCAAACTCCTTAAATTTATTTTATAAATTATAGTTTCAAACTTTCATAATTTCATTTTGCAAAAAAATATAAAAATAATTAAAATGTAAATTAACAAAAAATTGCAGACATTTTAGGCTTCAAGCCTTCACCTCAGTCTTCAACAATCAGAAGTTCAGAACCTTCAAATTTCAATGGCACCTCCAAAATCAACTACTGTAGCATGGAATTTTGTCAAAAAAGATGGGAAAAATCTTGTGGCAATTGTGTGGGCACCAATTCACTGGCTCTTTAACTAGAGCAGTGGATCACCTTCTCAGTATTAGCAATGGAACTGGAGGTGGTGTTGAAGGCTGCACTAAGATCTTTGATGAATAAAAAACCACAGTGGAGAAAGACTATTTCACTTCAAAGATGGAAAAGGAGAACAGGGAAAATAAGAGGTAGCGAATTGAGAGGGAGATTGCCATGTCTTCCTCCAACACCATTAATTCAATCTCAACCATTGGTGGATCAAGTTCTACTCAAGTAAAAACAGGTGGAACCAAAACATTAAATCAATTTTGGAAACCTGTTGAGAAACAAGAAGTTGATGATGTTGTTGTAGAATTCTTTTATGCATGTGCAATTCCCTTTAATGTGGCGAGGAGTCCATATTTTAAAAATGTAATTAAAACGGAGATTGATTTTGGGAAGGGCTATGTTCCTCCTGGATCTGAAGCTTTAAGGACAACTTTGCTAAAGAAAACAAAAGACAGAGTGACAGGAAAGTTGGTTCAAATTAAAAAGTCTTGGAAACTTACAGGATGCACAATTTTGAGTGATGGTTGGTCAGATTTGTGTCATCGCCCATTGATCAATGTGCTTGTTCATAGTCCTCAAGAGGTACTTTTCTTGAAGGCAGTAAATGCAATGGATCGAGTGAAGACATCAGAATTTATTTTTGGAATTTTGGATGAAGCGATACAAGAGGTTGGGGAGGAAAATGTGGTCCATGTTATTACAGAGAATGCATCAAATTGTGTTGGTGCAAGGAAGTCGATTATGGAAAAGTATAATCACATTTATTGGACCCCTTGTGCAGCTCACTGCTTGGATTTAATGTTGCATGACTTAGCCAAATTTCGTTGGGTCAATGAGACAATCCGAGGAGCCAAAACAATTGCAAACTTCATCATCAACCATCGTCTCACTTTGAGCATATAGGAAGAATGCATCAAAAGAGTTGTTGAAGCCTTGTGATACAAGGTTTGCCACTTTTTATATTACTCTGAAAAGAGTTGTTGAGGAAAAAGCGAGCCTAAGAGCTGTTTTTTGCAATAATGAGTGGGAGAGATCTACCCTTTCAAAAGAAACTAAGGGGAAAAAAGTTGAACAAATAGTGCTCAATAATGGCTTTTTGGAAAATGAAAACAAGGTTTTAAAAATATGTGGCCCAATTGTTAATGTGCTCTGCATGGTTAATGGTGACAAACCTTGTATGGGTTTTGTTTATGAAAGCATTGATCGTTGCAAAGAGACCATTCCAAGTGCTTTTAATAATGTGGAAGTTGATTACCACGAGATATGGGATTTAATTGATCAGAGATGGAAGATGATGCATAGTCCATTACATGCAGAAGCATGCTATTTGGACCCTAGATTGTTTGGGTTACCAAGACATAGGGATGAAGAAGTCATGAATGGACTTATCCAGGCTATTGAGAAGCTAAATCCAGATCCAAAAATTGCAGGTTTGGTCAAAAGCCAGTTGAGGGCATACAGGTTAGAAGAAGGGTTATTTGGAACACAATCAACAAAGTATGATAGGAGTAGAAGTGATCCAACAATATGTGGGAATTTTATGGTTCAGGGGCACCGAATTGCAAAATTTTGCAATTCGTATTTTAATCCAGGGATCAAGTGCATCAACATGTGAAAGGAATTGGAGTTCCTTTGACCACATTCGTTCCAAGAAAAGAAATAGATTGTTATTTAGAAGATTAGAAGATCTTGTTTATGTTCGTAGTAACTTGCAGTTGGCTTTGAAAAATGTGGCTAAAGAGTCATCCAATTCCTCTACTCCATGGATTGATCCTGTTCCAAATGCATCAATGGATGACGTTGATTTGTACATTGATAGTGACATTGACAGGGAATTGAGTGATGAATTTGATGCTGAAGCATCTAGTGGATTCACAGCTCCTACTGCTCTTGATGATATAGAACTTTTTGATATAACAAGTAGGCCACAGGGACATCAAGAATAAAACTTGTGTTCCTGTTTTAGATTTCTAGTTTACCTTTTGCATGAACAATTTTCTAAAACTGGCAAGCTACTTTAAACTTTCGATTTTATATATTTTGAATACTTTTTTATCAGAATGTTTTTCAATATATGAAATCTGATATGGCCCATGGTTTTTTTGAATCTGATATGGGTGTGAATGTCTATGATGAATTTCTCACCTTGTTTACTATGTTACATGTATGGAAGTTGGTTCTTTATTGGCACTCGCTTTCATGGTTTATAAAATTAAGTGAAAATGACTTAAATGTTTGAGCAATAATCTTATGTGTTTGCAATGTGCATTATGGACTTTGAATTTGACTTTGAATTGATTTTTTTATATATATATACATTTTTTTTTAAATTTCTATATGTCGAACTTTATCGGCAAAATTTTAGGTGTCGAACTTTATTTGAATTTCAAGGTCACCGAACTCGAACAGAAACACGAACTTGGTGACATAGGATACATGAACCCTCCAAGGACTTTACATCAAGACTTTGACTTGATTCATTGTACAAAGTGTTGTGAAAATCGCGATAAATTGAAATTATCACGATTTTTTCGATATGCCAATTTTATCGCGATTATTATAGGAAATTATCGCCAGAAATTTTTTTTAGCCGATTTTTATGAAATTATCACGATATATTCGAATTTATCGCGATAACAATCGAAATTATCGTGGGGGTCTCCGGCAACGAGGTTTTATAATGTTTTTTTTTGTTTTTTAAAGGATACTAAATGTTTGAAATGCAATTTTTTTTGAAAGAAACAAATAATTTTTGAGTGGGGCAGCTTAATGATCAAGTCTAGGCCCTAGTATTGATATGCTATTCATGGTAATGTCAAATTCTTAAAGTAAAAGTGACATTCCCCTTAATCTTCATTTTCATCCTTTTACTTAAATTTTTAACATTACCATGAAATGACTCAGGATGTTTGACAGTGGTTCCGGCCTCATTGGATTTCATATGGAGAAAGTAGAATTTTAGATTTCATTCAAAATCCAGCAGACTTATCAGTTTTTCATGATTTCAGGATTGGGAAATTGTAATGTTTCCAGGTGACACCACCTGCCCGGGCTACCCCTGCCACCAGTAGAGGACGTGGTCTACCTCCTATAGCTCCTACTTCTAGTTCTTCAGCTTCTAGAGCATAGCAGACTCCACTGCCAACTCCACCAGCACCAGCATCTACATATAGAGGGAAAGGGAAAGTTGTGGCATTTTCTCGCAAGAGGGATAGAGGAGATCAATAGGATTAGACTTTAATTATTTTCTTCATTTTATTGTATATGACATTATGACATGATGAGATACGTTATTATATTTTTTGTTGATATTTTGAGGCTGAGTTGGGACTCAGGAGTCAGGACTTACTATTCAGGACATGATTCAATGTTATGTGTGATTTTAGCACTAGAAATGATATTAAACATCTTATATATTAGTTCATTTATCATATTTATGTGTCAATGTATTTATTTTATGTTGTAGATGGTTTAAACTTTAGATATTAAAAAAATTGAAAAAAAATGAAAAAAAATGAATATTTTTGTACCAAACGATTTTTTTCCGATTTTTTCCTCGCGCCGATATTATCCCGATAACGATTAATCTTTGAACATTTCTAGGGATCCATGGAGTGTTGTCTACTGCCGTGGAGGCCCATGGCTTTCTATACACACCCTACATGTGCTAATGTATCCCTCTGGATAGTTAGGACCCCGTATAGGGAGACCAAACTCAAGATGGAAACCATCTGCAACCCTACATAAGATCCAATGTGTCCCCCGGCCCTCCAACACAACAAGTCATTTAAAGTAATCGAGTTAAAGATCTTACAAACCATGGGCAACAGGTGGATACTTCATAATGGTCTGCCCTTCCGTAGTGGGCTTTAGCATGTGCTAATGTCTCCAAGCTCCACAGGGGGTTAACCAAGAACCTTATTAGGCGGTTTCTACCCTTAGAGGGGATAGTATTTCCAAGGTTCATCCTTCAAATGGTGGTGGCATGTGATAAAGAGATGAATGGAATAGGGAATGAAAAGGGTAATCCTGGGTCACATATCGGGGTACAATGGTAGCTAGTAAAAGGGAAGGCCACACATGGGTTTATAATGTATAGGAGGGAGCAATCATCGTGCATGAGGTGCCTCGGGCTTCATTTTTACACCCTTCTTTATATGCCTTTTGCCTTTCTTGATCTTTCTTTGATTAACTACTAGGGGCTCAAAGGATAAGAGCATGATATGTAAGGTATAGTAGTAGATACCCCCTTTAAGGTAGGGTGGTTCATTGCCCACAAGGGGTTGGGACCATCATGGGTTCCTGAATGATAAAGGAGGCTTATCTAAGGCCTGTGGAACTAGGGTGATGGCCATGGGTATGGGGTAGAGCTTAGGCATTGGCTTTTGCCAACATGCTAAATGTGTCTGTCCCGTCCATATTTTGCATCTTGTGGTACATTTTCCTGTTGAATGTGGCCAATTATGCTTTTACTTTTTCTTTTCAATTGCATCAACCTCCAGGGCATTGTTCCTAGCCTGACCCAAGGTGAGAGCAAGGGGAAGGGGAGACTAACCCTATGTGGAACCAGTGGAGGAATGTGGAGCCAGGTGATAAAGATGATGGATGAGGCTATAATAAATGGAATGGGAGTGATATGCATGGATGGGGAAGCGGGACCACGCAACCAAAATAGGGGTTTCCCATGTAAAACCACCCTAAAACTCAATGGTCAATAAAGGATATCCAACAGGACTAAGATCCAAGGTTAAAATCCAAAAGAGGTCTAGGGGATAGAAGCACAGACCTAGCCCACTCTTTATGTTGAATCCCCCCATTAATCCATGCCCAGAAGTGTCCATTACCAAATGACAAGGCATACCTTTAGGTTCGGGAGGCCCATCTTCAAACATACGATCATGACAGATGAGTGAAGAACCACATGGCAGGCTCAGGTGGTGGAGAAAATGGCACAACGAGCCAGTCGGTGGCTTGCAAGGGGTTTCTGACTGTCGGCTGAGGACCATCTTGGAGAAAAATTTCTCCTAGGGATATCACCCACAAGGTGGTGGGTGACATTTGGCTCCAACTAGGACGTGATCTCTCGAAGAAGTGGACGAACTTATTCGAATGGGAGGTCACGAGAACTCCAACAATCTCTTGGTCACCGTAGACCTGTTACCTGCACACATCAATGACTAAACCCATAGGGCAGCATGTTTTTTCACGATGTCTTATGATCACCCATGCTTAATGTTAGGTTGTAAAATCAACAAATAATAAAATATGCAAGTTTTAATCTAAATGCAGCTAATCTATCATGAGAAACATAATATGATATTAGTTCTAACGCAAAACTCATCATGTGATGCATCCTACTCCAACATACATATAGTACAATGTCAAGTATCAAGGAAAGGGGTGATACGACTTAACTTGACCGGTTGTGGCCATAGTTCGTCATTGAGTTAAGCAATATAGTAATAGTCATCCCCAACTTTTCCAAGAACCTTGACAGGCATCAAAACTTTATCCACTAAGACCAAGTCCCCTACCTTATATTCCTTTTTGGGCTTCCACTTTTTGCTTGTTTTGTGATTTGGCATTTTGAGGATATGAACCTCTTGTGAAGGGAAACTAGGAGAAGGTTTTTCAATGTCATGTGCTTCATAATATGGAATTGGTCCATGCTTAATCACTTGAGAGAGGTAGGTGGGTTCCCTATAGAGGATAAAAGGGGCTCCATCATATTGAGGGATGGTAGCATATGATAAGTCCATTTGAACATGACCCCCAACAGTAGCCCCCCATTTCCTAGACAAGAGCATTTCCCACACATCAAGAATATCAATGACGACAACATCCATGAGAAGGGATATATCGGGGTTCCTAGCCAAGGAAACCTTAAGGTCCTTTATGAGACCTTCCACCTCCACAGGCTTAAAGTTAAAGCCACATACCTTCTTATATGGTTGAGTGATGTTGAGACCCAATTTCTTCATGACCTTCAAAGGCATGATATTAGTGGAAGATCCTGAGTCTAACATACAATTATGTAAATAAAGGTCGTTAATAGCCAAAGTGAGCATATAAGGTCCATGCCCAGGGTTATGATAGGGAATATGAATGTTTTGCAAGTCTTCGAGTAATTCCTCCTCTTCAAAACCCAAGGAATTCTTAATTTGTTGTTGTTGCTTAGGAAGTTTTGCAATCTCCTTTAGAGGGACAAGTACGGTAATCTTCCCTATAGTAGCCTCTAGATCAATGTTAAGTCCCACTGGTTTACCCTTTTCTTTCTTCTTGGTAGTTCCTTCCTTTTGGGGACCCTTTTTAGGTTCAGATTTAGTCTAGGGATCCTTTTTAGGAGGGTCCTTAGAAGGAACTTCCTTAGGAGGCACTCGCTTGCAAGATGGGTCATCTTTGTTGGTTTCCATGGAGGTTGTGGGGTCCTTATTATTGTCTTTTCACAAATATTGTACCCCTCTAAATCTTCCATTGCTAGCATCAACATTAAGAATAGGTTCCTCTTTCTCTTCTTTCATTGCGACCTCCTAGCAAAATGTTAAAGACATCGAATTCTATAAGATTAGCCTGCATGTCTACTTCTTCATCATCACTCGCATCACTTTCACTTTGCTCATCTTCGGAAGATGAGTCTTGTTCCATTGCATTAGTTGGAGCCAAAATGTTTGGGACTTGAGATGAGCTTGGCTTGTCTTCTTCATTTAACTTCTTAGGAAAAGATTTTCCCTTTGGAATGTAACTAGACTTTTGGGCCTTTTCCAATGTGATGATTTTGTTCATAACTATCCTATCCCATGAGTCGACCTCTTCACTAAGATTTTTCATCATCTTAAGGATAGCCAAAAGGGTTTCTTCATCTTGATCTTTAGATTTTTCCTTCTTGGACTCAGTTTTGATTTTAGGGAGGTCATTAGCATCCATTCTTGAGATATGTAGATTTTCCTCAACCTGCATTGTTATTTCTTTAGGTTTGGCCAATGTGGAGGGTTTCTTGTCCCTTAAGGCATATGTCAGGTGACCACCTACGGCTTTAATAAATTTGTCAAGCATGTTGGCATCAGAGGGTTTTAGGTGATCAAGGATATCCTGGGCTACCCTATCAAACTTTTGAATGAATTCCTGGATGTCTTCCCTTCCCCTTGCTATTTGATAAAACTTCTCAATGTTGAAGGTTCCTTGGGCATTGCATGACCATCTCTTCATGAATAGGTCCTCAAATTCATCAGAATCTTCAATGCATGTCGGGGGAAGACTAAGGTACCATTCTCTTTCTTGTCCCTCAACTGATAAAGCAAAGAGCATCATGAGCTTATGTTCATCAAAGATCATCCTAGGGGACGTGCCAGTAGCATTCTTCAACAAAGTCACGGGCACTTGTAGCATCACCTTTGAACTTGGGCAACCATCAGTTATATTTTTCAGGTAATGGTTTAGGATCGTCACTCAATTTCAAAGGGGAAAAGACACTGACCAAATGTCTTTCAATTTTGGTCATTTTGGGCTTGTCAGTGGTGGAACTAGTTACCATTTTTACGGTGAGATCACTGAACTTTTCAAACTCAGGAAGAAGAGTAGTTTCAACAGGTGATGGGGTTCGTTTCCTCTTTTTTGCAACATCCCTACTTTAAAGGAGGAATAGTGTCTCCTTCGAGCAAACTAGGGGTTTGGACATCGAGTGGAGTCACCAGAGGAATAAGAAAATTGTCGTCGATGAATCAATTCCTCAATGATTCATTAGGGACGTAGACATGCTTCCTCCTCGACAACGACGCCATAAATGTTACAACTCAAACTAGTAGGGGCTCTAAAGGGGGGTCCTTGAAGGACTACTATTAGATCAAGGGCAACAAATGGAGCAATAGCCCACTGTCACTTCGGCTAAGGCTTCCTACTCTTTACGGACTTTCACCAATGGGAGGAGACCCGATATGATAAGGACCACAAAGTAAGTAGTCAATGATAGGGTGAGGGGTGATCCTAGAGGCCTATTCACGAGAGAGACATAGATATATATGGCTTGCTTGCCTTGGAAGGCAAGGTTGAAGGCTCTCAAGGAAGGGCTCAAGGGGAATTTCAAGGTTAAGGTTTAGGGAATGTATCTTATATTGGAGGTACTTAAACCCTAAAATTCTTGTAGATGCTTGGGTTCTGAGTGGTATTTGAAGAATTACACTTAATGGCTTGTGGGACCACATGGGACCAAGTGAACCCAGAGGGTAGGTTAAAAGGGGCTAGGGTTTAGCAACCAATGATGTACTTAACCTATTCCGGAGGGGAAACAGACCAAAGAATGAATTTCCAACACAATACAAGGTGAATATCCCAATGAGGTCTTTTGGCCTAAGGAAACCAAGGGCAAAATTTGATCTTGGGGCTAGGGTTTGAGGTATCTCACAATCTGACTGTCGGAAATGCTTCAAAATTTGAGGGTGACTAGGAGAAACCCTACCACAAATGATGC
The DNA here is from genome assembly GCA_031772625.1 of Pinus tabuliformis. Lineage (NCBI taxonomy): Eukaryota > Viridiplantae > Streptophyta > Pinopsida > Pinales > Pinaceae > Pinus > Pinus tabuliformis. The sequence goes on along the minus strand of CM062805.1, from coordinate 736,041,606 downwards.
CAAGAGATCAAACTTTTCCTGTGAATGGTTCACAAGAGAAATGAAACCCTAGGAGACCTATGGGGCTAGACCTAGAAAAGAGAAGGTGAAAGAAGAGAATAATTTGGAGTGATCACCTTTATGGTGGACCAGTGCCTAGTTCTTTGGGGAGATTTTGGAGTCAAGAGTTATAATGACTATGGACATTCAATTTTCTATGTCAAAGAGGCCTTAAAGACAACTTTGTAGACAACTACGACAGCAACAAAAGCAGCTTCAAGAACTTTATACTTCGTTTTGCAAAATTGATGGCTTATCAAAATTGAATTTTGTAAAGAAGCATATCTAGGAATACTCTTTCATAATACATTGCCCATACATGATGCATCACTATCCAGAAACCCAATTTCCACAACTTCGTAATAATGGATGCATCAAATTAGCCCTAGTATAGCGAAAATCCAACGGCAATGTATGTGATAAAATAAAGAAGAAAAATAGCATTAATTGTACTTACATGTTTAAGAGTATATCCAACCATCAACAATTTGCCAATCAAGAAGCTCCAAGACAAACAAAAATAATCCAAACATCAATATTCATTCCATGCTCCAACAATTCGCCCTCTGAGAAGGATAGGGAAGTTCTCTAAAGAGATACAAATCCAACAAAGTGATGGTGCTAAAATGAATCCTCATCAGTTGTATTTATACACTCCTAAGGAGTTTGATTTAGCTAATTAGGCCTACATTAGCCCCTAAAATAAAATAATGTGCAAAATAACTAATTTTTGGTGACAAGTCCACCAAACTAGCTCATAAACAAAAGAACAAGCCTCTCAAGAGGTCAAATGATGAATAATACATGTTGCTGGGTCTTCTAAGAAGCCTAATGAAGTCCATAGGTGGCATAACGATGAATAGGACTCTCCAAAGTAGTGGACAAGGGGTTGGCCCCTTGTTCTCCAAACAATAAACCTGTGGTGCTCCCAGTGGGTGTGGGGGCACAAAAATAACCTCATGGGTCTCCATGTAGATTGAAGATGTCTATAGACCATCTGTAAGGGCTTAGATGATGGTGTAAGTGATGCCACATCAGCAAACAATTCTTGGATCATTTGCCAAGGGCATGGTACAACTGTGAGGCCGGTTGGGCACGATGAACCAGGTGCATCTTCCTCATCTGATAGGTGAATCTCGAGCAATCTCTAGACATCTTTGGGGATCTATTCTCTATGCACACCCTACTTGTGTCAATATAGCCCTCTGGAGAGTTAGGACACTGTATAGGGAGACCAAACTCAAGATGGAAACCATCTGCAATCCTGCATAATATCCAATGCGTCCCGTGGCCCTCCAGCACAACAAGTCATTTAAAGTAATCAAGTTAATGAGCTCACAAACCATGGACAACATGTTGGTACTTCATAATGGCCTACCCTTCCATAGTGGGCTTTGGAATGTGTTAATATCACCAATCTCCAAAGGGGGTTAGCCAAGTACCTTATTAGGTGGTTTCTACCTTTAGAGGGCATAGTATATCCCAGGTACATCCTTCAATGGGGGTGGCATGTGATAAAGAGGTGAGTGGAATAGGAAATGAAAAGGGCAATCATGGGCCACCTAAGTCACATGACACGAGGACATGAGACATGGAGGACACGTAAATACGAGTATTCAATACGAAACGCAGCGACTCAAAAACAAGACATGAGGGACACATTTTATATATTTTAATAAATAAATAAATATATATATACCGAAATATAGTTTTTGATCCATATTAAATTGCAAGTTGCAACTTATCTAATCAAATTAAAATATAATTACTTCAAAGTTCATAGTTCATTTTAAAAAAATAAATAGAATCAGAATTTACTAATTAGAAATTAGAATGTGATATGCTTGGTATTGATTCTTGAATGTTCAAAGTTCATTGTTCATGTACAGCTTACAAGCACATAAGAAACTACTAAGTACTAACTATAAATTTAGAACCTGGATATTAAAACCGTAAAATGCAGATTTTCCATTAAGTCATCAAAATCAAAATGTATTATTGTTTACATAGATACTGACCCCTGAGAGAATGCCACTGGAAAATACAAAAGAGTAGATACAAAATAAGCAGGAATATCATAGCTCATCACCGTCGTGACTCGTCAATGGTATTGGTCATGACTCACAATCACTAGCCACTAGCCAATGAGCCACGAGTCCATGACTCATCACTCTATCAATAGTCCATGTCCTCTATGTCATAGTCACCATCACTGCCACTGCCATCTAATTGTACTCCATCCTCCTCCTCTATGCCCAATCCAAGATTTGTTGCTGCATTTGTTGGTGTGGAGGATGACCCCTCAAGATACTTTGGCTCATCATCAAAAGTCATTGGCTCTAGCACTGGGTCATTAAGATCCATGTTGGCTAATGCAAACTCAACACTGTCGTCCAAGCCCATATCATCAGGAAACACATCCCACATCTTTGTCTTTCCCTTCAACCACTCTTGTCTCTGCCTGTAAATAAGATGAAGGCTGGTGTGCACATACACCATTGTCTCCACCTTGGATTGCTCAAGCTTGCTCTTTTTCAAACTATATAGATTCCCATAAGTGCTCCAATTCCTCTCACAACAAGAAGATGAAGTAATTTGAGAGAGGACCCTCAGGGTTAACTGTTGTAGAATAGGGCACGCTGCCCCATGAGTTGCCCACCAAGCATAGGCACCTTTGACCCCCCTATCTCCAAGTACATCATACCCCCCAAATCCCCTGGTGCCAGTGGAGAACTCTACAAAGCCTTCCTCCACCTCAAGAAAAGATGCACTATCCTGAAATATCCTTCTGAATGCTATCTTCCTCCCCTGTGAAATCTCTCCATCCATGTGAGGAGGGTATCTGTGTGAGGTCCCACCACGGAGCCACTCTTGACTGTAGTACTTGGGATTCAAAGAGTGAGCTAAGCAATGCAAAGGTGTGCAATTCTTATCCCACCTAGAGATAAGAATATCTTGTATGGTGGACCATAAGCTCTCTGCTGATGTCTCATATCCAGGGCACTCATTCTCCATAACAATAGTCTTCACAGACTCAATCATGGAATCCCAACCCTCATAAACCTCTCCTAAGATGGGCTGGTCCATGTCTGCAAACCGCAAGAGAGAAATGATAAGGTTCATGATCTTTATGGTAAGATCCACCCTCCCACCAACCATCATCTAACATTGTGTCCTTTGCCTTTTTTGAAGCAGTTTGATCCGTCTTTCTCCAAAACGACCAAAGATCTGAAATAACCATGGCCCCAAGAGTGGCCTTCACCTCCTTCAACCTCTTAAGCATGATGAATGAGGAAGCAAACCGAGTATCTGCAATCTTCAACAATGATAGATGTGTATACTCTTTATATATTGTAAGGGCATTGGTATGGTTTTGTACAAAATTTCGGATATGGTGTGCATCCTCAATAAGATTGCCAATCCATGTCACATCTAAAGCAATAGATTTGAGTGCTAAATTCAAAGAGTGAACAATGCATGGTGTCCAAAATATTTGTGGATATTTAGTTTCCACAATCAAGCCAGCTGCTTTGCAAATAGGTGCATTATCTGTGATGATTTGCACACAACTTTCAACGCCTACATCTTCAATAACTTTAATAAACAACTCACCCATATATTGTGCATCCTTGTATTGTCCAAGAGCATCAACTGCTTTCAAGAAAACCGGTCCATTTTGAGAATATACCATGAAATTGATGAGAGGATGGCGTGCTGTATCTGTCCATCCATCAGAAACAATACTGACACCAGATGAGATCCATGATGATTTAATAGGTAGTAGAATTTTATCCACTTCCTTCCTTGCCTTAACCAACAATGTGGTTATAAGTTTCTCTGAACTTGGAGGCACATACCCAATTGGAGCCATATCAACTAGAGCTCGACACGTCTCAATAAACAAAGGAGACCATGCAACATTAAAAGAAATGAAGTTGAGATAGAAAAAGAATGCCATTGTAAGATCAACCTCATCTCGCTTCTCACGCTGAAAAATCTTGTCCATTGGACCACCACAAGTTTGGGCTGCCCTCTTTTTTGTTGGCTGAATTTCAGCCCCTCTCCCAAATCTACTACTATTAGCATTCCTCAAGAATGGAAGAGGATCTTCATTTTTACTAATTTTCCTGCTTGCTACCACCACATTCCCAAAGCCAGCTGCATCCTCCCTTTCCAAATCCATTCTTTCTTTAGGACTAATCTTTTTGCATGCTCCAATTCCACAAGGAAGGCCCAACAAATGGCCCTTAACTCGAAAGTAAGTGCTCTTAAATTCACCCTTGCAGAAATTACAAGACCAAAGCACATTCCCTCCCACACCAGCCTTTGGCCCTTGCTTCTTGGTTACATACTTCCAGAGAGGGTATTTTCTTAGTTGTGCTTGTTGTCTTGCTGCAACAGCATCATATGTTAATGTCAGCTGAGAAGCACCTAAAGCTTCACTTGAAGCACTTGAGGCACTATGACCAATAGAAGATGAAACAGAAAAACTTGGAAGGGGGGGACCATGAAAAGCACCACCCTTGTCTTTCCTTTGACCTCTGTCCACTGCCTTGGATGATTGGGCCATTAATATTCTAATTGTTATAAAGTCCACACTCCTTCACCTACAAAAAAAATGATTAAAGTTAAACAATTAGCTATAAATATCATTCTGGAATCTGGGTTTTATATATAATTTTATAAATATATCAAATTGAAATAACTGTTTTTTAAACCTCAGATTTCATTGTTTCAGATTTGATAATTCTGTTCAGCAAGCATATTTTAATATTTGTTTTCTGTAGGGGATCCATCATCAGGACAAAAAGTCTGATGATGGGAAATGCTTCAAGAGAGGAACTGCAAACAGTTCTTCATACCTTTCATGAAAGAGTAAGAACCTAGGACCTGATGACTAGCCTATTGAGTTTTTCTAAGGTTTCTCAGAGTTCATTGAGGAAGATTTGATGAATCTGGGAGAACTGGGAAGATGACTCCCGCCTTCAATGCCACTTTTATAGCCCTAATCTTAAATCTGATGATCCTTCTTCCTTTGAGGAATTAAGGTCCATTTATTAGTGTAATAGTATTTATAAGACTATGAAAGAGACAATTTTCTATGGTCTGGAGGCATGGGAATGGGTAAAAAATTTGCCATCTATATGGCAAGATATGGTTGAGATTGATGCAGGGAATCATAAGTCAATACATACTCGTGGTAATTCTGTTATTTCTTTTTTCTAGTTAAGACTAACCTAAGTACCCACAGGGGATTTGAACCGATGACCTATCGCAAGGAGTGCCTTAACAGTGCACCCATTCACCATCAATCCAAAGCCCTGTGGGCGTGGTAATTCTGTTATTACTCAGATTTATTGTACCCAATAATTAACGACATGATTGAACTGTCTAATAAGTCTAGATTTCAGAGTCCAGACACAACAGTTTATGTAAGATATAGTTGGTGTATTTAGCTCATGGTTGATGATTGTTACCCCTTCTTCTAGCAGGGGTACATATAGCAGATCATTTCACTTGCATCTGGTGAGGTAACTTGAAGTAATATGAACAATCAACAAATCTGATAAGTAGAGCAGTTGTTACTGTATTTCATTGGCAAAATGAGGATAGTTATTAAAATGTGTCCATGGGCTGTTTAAATAGCTTTCTCACTTGCAAACCCATCAGTTGTAGCATCCTTGTCAATCGATGGAGGTGTCAAGGTCACTCGTAAATAGATACGTGTTGAAATGACTGTGTGAAATATTAGTCCTGAGCTATTTTGCACTACTTCATTTTGGCAATCAAACAGTTCTTTGCTGGGGTAAGAGCCTGTCAATACTCCAGAAGATATGTGACCTACCATCTTCAGTGATCAACAATTAACTTTGGTTTTAGTTGGGACACTACTAGCTGTGTTATGGCTGTGTACAAAATCAAAATGTAGTTCAACAGGAACTCAGCATGGATATGTTGCTTGTCCTGTTGAAAATTGAAATCTTCTAAACAAGACATTAGTGTTGCAATGTGCTCACTGCTCATGCAATCGTTAAATTAAAATAGCGAAAAGTTCACATTAATTGAAATTTGACGTTTATTGAATATATTAAAATTTAATTTATATGCCTGGTGCGGCAGTGCCATTAACCATATGGTCTACGGGCCACGGTTTACCTGAATGGGAAACCTCACACACGCTGCAGCCTGCCAAGTGCCAAGTTTCCAAACCTCACACACGTTGCGAGCCTGCGACCAAACTCCACACGATGAATATACCACAGTTTACCTGAACGCCGCAGACTGCCAAGTTGCCAAACCTCACACACGCTGCGACCAAACAACTCCACAAGTCCACGGAGATGACTCGGTCCACACTCGTCTCCACACTCGACTCCACATGACAAATATACAGCGACGGAGAGCGACAGCGGAGGAAAACATCGGAGGAAAATAGCAAAAGAACCCCGAAAAAATAGTTGCGTGGGATTTAAACTAGCAATTTCGTGGGGTACATATTCAACCGGAGAAAAAACTTTAGGGCAATGTTTTCCAGACATCGAATACTCGTTTTCCAGGACTAGGACACGACTAAAACGCCTGAATACATTTTAGATTTTATAAGACACAATAAAAAACGTTTTCGACACGTTTTCGGGCCGCTTTCGTGTCCAGCACATTAAATACAGGACACGAGACCTTGGAGGACGTGTCCTGTGACTTAGTGGGCCACATATCAGGGTACAAGGGTAGCTAGTAAAAGGGAAGCCCACACTTGGGTATATAATGTATAGGAGGGAGGAATTGTCGTGCATGAGGTGCCCCACCCTTCTTTATATGCCTTTTGTCTTTTATCATCTTTCTTTGATTAACTACTCAATGCTCAAAGGATAAGAGCATGATGTGTAAGGTATAGCAATGGATACCCCCTTTAAGGTAGGGCAGTTCATTGCCCACCAAGGGTTGGGACGATCATGGGTTCTTGAATGATAAAGGAGGCTCATCTAGGGCCTATGGAACTAGGGTGATAGCCATGGGTATGGGGTAGAGCTCAAGCATTGGCCTTTGCCCACGTGCTAAATGTGTTTATCTCGGCCATCTTTTGCATCTTATGGTACATTTTCTTGTTGACTGTGGCCAATTACACTTTTATTTTTTCTTTTCAGCTGCATCAACCTCTCGGGCATTGTTCCTAGCCTGACCCAAGTTGTGGGCAACGGGAAGTGGAGGCTAACCCTATGTGGACCCAATGGAGGAATGTGGACCCAGGTGGGAAAGATGGTGGATGGGGTTATAATATATGGAAGGAGAGTGATATGCGTGGATGGGAAAGTAGGAACACGCAACCAAAATTGGGGTTTCCCATGTAGTACCACCCTAAAAATCAATGATCAATAAAGAAGATCCCACAAGATTAAGATCCAAGGGTAGCATCCAAAAGAGGTCTAGGGGACAGAAGCACAGATTTAGCCCACTTTTTCCGCCAAATACCCCCATTAAACCATGCCCAGAAGTGTCCATGATAAGAAAACTCAATACTCAATTACCAAATGACAAGGCATACCTTTAGGTTTAGGAGGCCCACTTTCAAACATATGATCATGACAGGTGGGTGAGGGACCACATGGCATGCTCAACTGGGAAAGAAAATGGCACAACGAGCTAGTTGGTGGCTTGCAAGGGGTTGTTGGCTGTCGGCTAAGCGTAAGGACCCTAAAATGCCCTAAATTTAAAGAATTTAACAGAGTTTAACATATTCATGTTGAGAATAATTGTGAAGCCCTAAATTGAAAATTTAATGGGGTTTAACAAAATTTTGTTCACAAAATACCAGTATATGTAATTTTAATACAGAATTTATCAATTCTTCTATTGAGTACCATTCTATCTACTCTGTCGCGACTCTTACTCTCGTTGTGTTACTAAAACGACCAAAACCTACTTGCCAAACTAGGCACCAACTCGGTACCCAACTCCCAAAATACTTCAAAATTGATGTACTCTGGCCCCGGTGCCCAAAACTCCAAAAACAATTAAGCTCCCTCTCCCTCTTTATCTGTGGCTCTGTTTATAAATTTCAATCTCTATAAAACTCATAAAATCCACACCATCTCCCCAGGTCCAATTCCTCAAATCTCTGAGGTTTCCTCCATTGTCCCATCTCTTTGTCGCCTTCAATTAGGTATCTTTCCGAATTTGCAGAGGCAGTCACTGTCTTCTCTTGACACAGCGAGTTCATTTGTGTGAGGTCACCTCTCCCTTTTGACAACGCGACTTTATGAAATGTCTTATGGGTTATTTTAATTTGTTTTGTATTTTATTACTTTTAATTATGACTTCTTTTAAATACCAAATTAATATTTATATTCAATTCCCTTTTTAATAATATTTCCATATACATATGTTTATGTTATATATGTCCCTTTAATTATATTTCTTTGGTTCCTTTTGTTGACATAGTTATATTTTTATATTTCCTTAATTTCCTTTATATTATAATTAATAAAAATGAATTTCATTATTATACTTAATAATTAACAATAATTAGTATAATATTATGTTATAGTGCTTATTTAGTTAATATAATTCATAATATTATAGTTATCTTTTATTTTGAATAATACTTTATATTAATGGTGGTTTACATAGTAAGTAACTCATCTTAACGTCTACATTATATTCTGTCGAGTTTGGTATTTACTCAGTATGTCAATAATTCATTTATTGGACTTTTCATAATTAGTTAACACGTATACTAGTGTAGTGCATGTGATGCATGCATATGTAGCTATCATATGCATACCCCGTATGCATGCTAATATTCACATTCTATTTGTAATTGTAGGTGGGTCATTACATACACTTCTTTGTCGTGTCTCTTACTCCCGCTGTGTTACCAAAACGACCAAAACCTCCCTGCCAAACTGGGGACAATCTTGGTACCCAGCTCCCAAAATACATCATAATTGAAGTACTCTAGCCCTCGTGCCCAAAACTCCAAGAACAATTAAGCTCTTTCTCCCTCTTTGTTTGTGGCTCTTTTTAAAAATTTCAGTCTCTATAAAACTCATAAAATCCACACCCTCTCACCGGGTCCAATTCCTCCTTAAATCTTCAAGGTTTCTAGCACTGCCCCATCTCTTTGCCGCCTTCAATTAGGTATCCTTCCGAATTTGTAGAGGCGGTCACCGTCTTCTCTTGACACGGCAGGTTCATTTGTGCGAGGTCACCTTTCCCTTTTGATAACGCAACTTTATGAAACGTCTTATGGGTTATTTTAATTTGTTTTGTATTTCATTACTTTTAATTATGACTTCTTTTAAATACCAAATTAATATTTATATTCAATTCCCTTACAACTATAAATCTATTTCCTTTTTTCTTTTTCTTTTTTTTTTTTACTTTACTAATCTTGAAGATTCTTAAACATGAGTATGTCATCATTTATGATGAGACACTTTCATTATGCTATAATGTGTTATGCAAAACTTCTTTAATAAAATCAAATGTGTTATCCATCCTCACGTAAAAGGCCTTTGGTTGACTTTGTCCCCATGTTACTATTCCTCAATTTGATATTACTTTAAAGAAACTATGACATTTCAGTGAGCGTAAATTGTATAATTGATCTTTTATAGGTTAAAGGAATACATATATATATATATGTATGTGTGTGTGTTAACTATACGCACGTTAATTTTTTTTCCAATTTGAAAGAACCATAACCAAAATACATTACTAAATGAACAGTTATGTCCCAATGTAAAGTTACTCCTACACGCTACATTTCGTGAATCGAGAGAGTGTATTGTTGGAAATTTGGTGGAAGGTGGAGTCTCAAAGTATCCCCAAACTCAACTATTCGAACACTCCCTTTCATTTCACACAAAGGAGTTTAACAAATCCAAACACCGTAGAAATTATTTAGAAAATGTTAGTGGATTTCTCTGAGGCAATGCATTCAATTGCCAAAGATGTGTTGTTTTTTACACACCCTGAAATTATTTAGAAAATTTTAGCTTACGGTGATTGTGAAAACTTCACTGTGTAGCAACCAAAAGCAATTTTTGTGAGAAATATATACTGATCCCGTGAAATAATGTAAAAATTTATGCAGAAGTACTTGGACAATAGATGACAAGTATATCTTTCGACCAACTCCATTATCAATAATGGGAGTTATATTGCTTTACATAAACAGAGTGGAATTATAATAATAGAGTCAATCCTTGGTTTGTGCCTCTAGAAGTATCGAATTGGAAACTGCTCCATATGCTTTGTTTGGATATCAGGCTTGGTTTTATTATAAAAAAAATATCTAGTCATTCAATGTAATCCTGTTATAAACCCTTTACTGTATAAAAGGACACAGGAAGGTAGATATTTCTATTGCAATCAACATTGTTCGTTGTAGTACAGATACTTATTGACAAATGGGTATCAAGAAAAATAAAAAAGACTTCATCATGGAATCAATTGCATGATAGGAAACCATGATGGAACCAGCGGGTTTCAATCGTAAGTGGACACTAATCATTCAAACCTGAAAAGCTCTGATACTAGTGTGTAATACCCGAACTGTGAAATTCCTAGACCAGACAGTAATTAGATTTAAAATTTTGAATTTGACAGAGAAATAACTGGAAATTGTTTTAGCAGTTTAATTCAATCTTGACTGTTGATGCTCCAAATTAGCTCTTGTTACCAAAAGACCAACACCTCCCTTCCAAACTGGGCAAAATCTCGGTACCCAGCTCCAAAATACTTCAAATTTGAAGTAACTTGGCCCCTGTGCCCAAAAGCTTCAAGGACAATTAAGGTTGTTCTAACTGTAGTTCGTTTTTCACTGTAAATTCTTCTTTCCTGCACTGCATTCTCCAGGCCAACCCCCCTTCTTTGTTGCACTTCCTTCCTTTTTATTGCTGAGAGCCACCATTTATCCAACCTCTACCGTTGTCGCTGTGAGGTGGGGCTTCTTGGCCCTTGTCCCTTTGCGTGGCTCCTCATAGTGATTTAAGGTGGACAGTCATGTTTCAATTTGACACTCACCAGTTATTAATTTACGTAGTACCTTTATTGAGGTTTAACCTTTTACAATGTTTTTCCTTTTATTTTGTATAGTTACATTATCTTTCCTTTTCATATTTGATCTTTTATTTAAAATGAATTCTATTTTTTTAACAACGTAATTCTCATTTAACTTTTAACTTTAATAATTAAATTTAGAGCCTTTAGCTTTTATATATATAATTTATTTTATTTAATTAAATTCTTTTGTATTAGTATATTTGGAATAACATAGTGGTATAACAAGTTTTTCATAAGTATATATATTTATTTGATTATGGTGAGTTTAGGTATTTACCTCGTATGTCAATAATTCATTCACTGGACTTTTATAAATGGTTTGCATATATACTAATGCAGCATATGCGATACATGCATATATAGCTATCATATCCATGTCTCGTATGCATGTGAATATTTATGTTCTGTTTATAAATTGTAGGTGGGTCATTACATAAATATAAACATATAACTATGTCAACAAAATGGAACCAAAGAAATATAATTAAAAGGACATATAACATAAACATATGTATATGGAAATATTATTAAAAAGGGAATTGAATATAAATATTAAGTTGGTATTTAAAAGATGTTATAATTAAAAGTAATGAAATACAAAAGTATAATTTCATTATTATACTTAATAATTAACAATAATTAGTATAATATTATGTTATAGTGCTTATTTAGTCAATATAATTCATAATATTATAGTTATCTTTTATTTTGAATAATACTTTATATTAATGGTGGTTTACATAGTAAGTAACTCATTTTAACGTCTACATTATACTCTGTCAAGTTTGGTATTTACTCAGTATTTCAATAATTCATTTATTGGACTTTTCATAATTAGTTAACACATACACTGGTGCAGTGTATGCGATGCATGCAAATGTAGTTATCATATGCATGCCTCATATGCATGCTAATATTCACATTCTATTTGTAATTGTAAGTGGGTCATTAGTCATTACACTGAGGACCATCTTGGAGAAAATTTTCTCCTAGAGATATCACCCACAAGGTGGTGGGTAACACTGCCAAACAAATGTTAGTTCAAGATATGAAATATGAGCAACAAAAATATAACTTGCAAATGTAAATGGAAATTGCACTTATAAAGGAAATGCTCAAATAGAATGATAAAACATCAAATAACCATGAGCAAGTAAACTTCAAGATGACAAACACATAAAATGGTGTTCCAAGTGAAATGGAAAATGCTCATAAATCAACATGATGAGATGATGCTAAAAACTAGACTATGTGAGATGCAATTATCTTTGTTGATCTTAAATCTAAATGCCTAGTCTAAAGTGAGAAATTTTCCTTTCAAATTCTTGCCACAAGGTAAAGATTGGGGTCTGCTACAAGGAAGATGCACTGAGGAGGCACTAGTCATTCGTTAACGATACCCTTCCCAGAATCCTTGTAATCTACGTGCCTTTGTTCCTACAAGGTCTTGGCCACAAGAGAACTGCGAGGTGAAGCATTTTAACCTTATTCCGTACCAAGTGAAATAAAAATCAGACCCAAAATATATATATATATATAAAAAAAAAAATCGCCTGAGGTCAAGCAGTTTAGCCTTATTTCGTACCAAGTGGAATAAAAAAAAAAAGGAATCTCCTAAGATATCTATTCAACCAAGCTTATGCTTGGAGGTAGCTTTTAGAGGTGCAAGTATAACTTAGTATGCAAGTGCAATGCCTAAATATGAGTGAAATGCTTCCAATAAGATATGTTAACGACAAAGTGCTTCCAATAGAGATAAAATGATGATATTAACTTTGAAATGGTGCTCAAAAGATCATGTATCAACTACTCAATGGAGATGAAGATTAGCTCAACGCTCTATCAACTCACAAGATTTGAAATGGAAATGACAATTATAAAATCATAAGCTAACAAGTTGCTTGTAAATGAAATGAGCTAAATATAAAGTACGCAATTAGATTGCTCAAAGTAAATTGCAAGTAAAGATGTGTTCAAAAGATGTGCTCAAAAGTGAGATACAAAGTTTGTCATAAACCTGTCACTGCTCAAACTAGCAAGGGTCCTAAGAGGGGACCCTATAGAACAACTACTAGGCCAAGTGGCAACAATGGAGCAATAGCCCACTATCACCTCAGTCAAAGCTCCTTGCTCTTTATGGACTTTCACTAATGGAAGGAGTTCAAGTATTAAGAGGAATCACTAGGATAGGTAGATACATGATAGCAAGTGGATTGATTCCTAAAGCCTATTAACAAGAGAGGCTCAGATAATTGGCTTGCTTGCTTTGGAAACAAGGTGATTGGCTCTCTAAGAAGGGTTGAGGGGATACCTAGACCTAGGTTTGGAGAATGTCCCTTAACAAGAGGCATCCTAGACCTAATGATCCCAAAGGAAAAATGGTTTCTTTGTAACCCTTGTGGAATATGAGTCATAAAGTTGAGGGACCACAAAGAACACTAAGTGTGCCGAAACTACGTCCAGAATGGGGAGTTGATTAACAATAGATAGACTTGACCAGGTTGGGGAGAAGAATAGGATCAAAGGAGAAATTTTCTTTTGGAATTACAAGAGCGGTCTTCAAGCTAAGGATTACAATATCTTGGGATTCCACTATCGGATTGAGGTCAAAATTGAAGGACCATTCAAGAAGACCCCAACGCAGTTCTAGAATGATTTTCAAGGGTTTTTTATGGCTGCAAAAGATTTTGTATAATGCCCTATTAGGCCTTCTAGGGTTAGGCCTAGAGTTAGAAGAGAGAGAAAAGAAGCGTTATTTTGACCACCAAAGGAATGTGAGGATCATTGCCTTTCTTCTTGGGCCTGATGGAGTCAAGATACATGTAGATTGAGAATTTTTGTATGCTAAGGAGCCCTAGATGACTTTTGATAGCCTTTCTAAGTGCAGCAACAAGGTCATTAGGATTTACACTTCGATATGTAAGTGGATGAAGTTTCAAGGCTTGTTAACCTTATAGGGTTCCTCTAGGAAAATTCACTCTCTCTCTCTATGAGCAATGCATGTAATATACCAATTATTCAAGACTTAAGAAGAATTTCACATTATTTAGGGCTTGTTGTCGCCTGGATTGTAAAGGCATCGTGAAAACGCTTAGGACGGGAGTTGTCACTCTAATCCCCACCCACTTTGTTCTAGCTGTCTCCCAACAACAAGCTTTGCGGGGTTGTCCCTATGGAATGAAATGAAGGAAAACAAGTTGGAAACCAACTTGTTTGGGAGACACGGATGAGTGGCCTAGCCACTTTGTTGAAATTAAGCAAAATTATTGGTTAAATTAGATTTTCTACTATGAGACCAGTGCCTTAATGGGATCACAAATCCTTACTTCTTATAAATTGGAACCAAATGACTGAATGGACACCCGCTGCATGAATGGTTGACTAACCTATATGATATGCAAATCCTAGAACCTATGTGAGATGCAATGATCTTGGTAAATTTTAGTTAAATGCCTAGTCTAAGTGTAACCTTCCCTTAACTATTTTGAAGTTGGGCTCCAAGGTAGGTTGTGGGAAGGAGGCTAACAGGAAGCAGGCTAGGGCCTGATTAACGATACCTTATGTTAGGCTCCTATCACCCAATGCTTCCGGCGCTACAGAGACTGTGGCTCTGACAACCAAACTAAGTTCATTTGAGGCAGGCCGATGTCAAATTCCTCGCAATAAGCCCCTAAGATTCCTAGCATAAGCAATGAAAACATCCTTGAATCTTGTGACAAAATAGACACCTAACTGTGAAGCGCTTCTCCAACTCAACTTGTAAATGGCATAACTAACAAAGCCACTTAAGGCATAAGATGTGATGGTCAAACTCCATCTAGTATTGGGCATCCTTAGGTTGGACAATAAGACCATCCCTTAAGTACATGAAATAGTATGCAGTAAGACACCTTAGGGTCAAGACCCTAGGAGGGGCAATCAAAGTAACCTAAAAGAACCATCGATCAATAGATATTTTTTCTTAACATTTGGTTTTCTCCTGCTTCGAAGGTAAGAGATGACTAAAAGACTCAAGAGAGTCCAAGAAAACAGGGATATTCTCAATAGAGAAATCAATGGTATGTAGTGAGGAAGAGAAATGGCTAGAGGTGTAGCCATCTTGGAAAGGCAAAAAGTATAAGAATCAACGTACTCAATGTTGAAATGGATCGTAGTGTGTGGGGTGTCATACTCATAGTCACCGTGTTTGTGTTCTTGGCGATACATTTCGGCATTAAATTCGACATATTAAAAACATGAAATTTTAAATATATATAAAAAATAAAATTCAATATTGCCATCCACTCCCATATATATTGTCAATAAAATTTGATATCCTAGGTTGAACCCTCCTCTAATGCTATTGGGAATGCTTTCACACTTATATTTACTAAGAATTAGAACCTAGAGGCTGAAAGTAATACTACAATTTTAAAATTTAGTGGCAGAATCCAAACAATTTTTTCACAGAACTTAATGGAACAAATTCGGCATGAGATGAAGTTCTGCAAACTTCAAACTTCATCAATTAAGTACGTCAAACACGGTGACTTAGGCCATACTAGGGCAAGGTGGGGGGTGAGAAGGGGGGAGAAATTGAGGGAGTAGGAAATCTAGGTGCATAGAATGAGATGTGAAAGAAGACAACATTTTATTGGGAAATCATTAGGCCACCAATTTTTCTATCTGAAAAACTAGTTATGGATCATGAAAAATGTAAAATTATCCTTCAATAAATGCAACTTGCACAAATGTTTCCTTGATCTATCCAAGATCCATACTGTTGAAATTTGGTACCGGAGGACAGGTGGTTCCCTTAGGCTTTGATCTTTGGCCTAAGGAAAAGTGTCCAAAAGAATTTAATTTTTCTCCAAAAGTAACTTTATAATTTTTATAAAGTTAAATCTAATTTAAAAGTGACTTTAAGTGATAAAGTTACTAAGTCTAATTTTAAAGTGACTTTTATAAAGTCAATGAAAAATTAGAAAGGAAAAGTGACTTTGGAAATAAATGACTAAGTGGGTCCTTATTAAAGTGGGGTGAATTAAAAAATAAAAAGTGAGATTTAAATGAGCATTTAATCTCAGTCTTAGATCTCAATCTATTTTAGCCATTCGATTTAGGGATCACCCAAAAGTCACTTGGGGTTAGATTAAAGGAAGAAAAGGTCATTCATTCTTTCATGAGTAAATTGGGAGAAGGAGAGCAAGAGAGCAAGAGAGATTTCTGAGCAGGGAGAAGAAGGAGACAACAGCTTGGCACACATTCCAAGGTAGCAGTTGAGCAGATTTGTATAGCTGGTTCAGCACACAGTGAAAGGCAGATTTTGGCACGATTTTCGATGAGTGATTTGCACAAAAATCGAGGAGCAGTTTGCTGATTTTTCTGCACGCAAAACGAGGGCCGTACAGCGCATTTATTGCAAGCCATACAACGCATTTATTGCAGTTTGTACAGCGCATTTAATGTTGGTCGTACAGCAGCATTTAATGCTGAAAGTGGGCACGAAAATCGAGGAGGCCGTACAACATTTATTGCTGTCCTATTTGCTGTAATTTCCAGATTGTTGTGAGGCACGGGAAAAGAGATAAGTTGTAAATTTACTCGCTGATTTTTTGCTGAATATTTCTCACTGTAAAAAGGCAATTTTCAGAAATAAAGAAGAGCTCTCGAACTGGTTTTCCCCAAGAGTTGTAAGGGGTTTTTCCAGGGTCACATTGACCAAAAATCTCAGTGTTTAAATGTGTTTTAATGGCTGTTTATTACTGCTGATTTTTATTTCTGCAATTTCCAGCATTCTGTAAAATTTCTAGAATTTGTGTTTTCAGCAAATTTATTTTTTCCAGCTTGTTAAATGTATGGTTATGGGAAAGGGCATTTAACTATATGGGAGAAATAAGGAGAAACTGAAAACCGGGGTGGGAAAACAGAAATTTCTACATGGTATCAGAGCTTGAGTGCTGAAGGACAGTTTGGGACAGCAAAAGGAAAAATTACAGCTGCTGATTTTTCACTCAGAAAATTCCAGCAAGCTGATTTTTCATAAACAACAGTTTTATCTTTACTACAACAGTGCTATTTTTCAGTTTTAGGACAACAGGATGTCATTGGGACTGAGGGTGGAGGATAGGCTAGATGGGCATACAAATTACAGCGTTTGAAAGGAGAGAATGCAAAGTATCTTTGAGGAGGCAGAAGTCTGGGATATCATGGTGCGTACCACACAAAACCCTGTTGTTGCGCCTACTGATGCTACTCAGTTGACTGCTTATAATAAAAAGAACAACAAGGGTAAGAGGCTGATTCTAGACGGAATCAAAGACCATTGCATTCCTCATGTGAAAGGAAAGAGCAATGCCCATGAGATGTGGACAGCATTGCCCAATCTCTACCAGAGTACCAATGAGAACCGGAAGATGGTCCTGAAGGAGAAGTTGAAGAACATTAAGATGGGTAATGATAGTGCAGCTGGATATCTCACAAAGATTACTAATGTGAGAGATGAGTTGGCAGCGATTGGAGAGGCCATTCCACCCACTGAGTTGGTGCGGATTGCAGTGAATGGCCTCCCCCATTCATGGTTGAACTTTGTTGATGGGGTTTGTGCACGTGAGACCCTTCCCACATGGGAGAGGTTTTGGGATGATTGCATTCAGACAGAGATCAGGAAAGGTCAGCTTGGGGCAGCCAAGCTGGTTGAGCAGGATGAGAATGTAGCACTGGTGGCAGGAGGCAAGAAAGGCAAAGGGAAGAAGCAGGCTTCCACAAGCAGTGGTGGGGGCAAAGGCAAAGGTAAAGGTAAACGGGGGAACACACAGAAGGACTATTCCAAGGTGAAGTGTTGGAATTGTCAAAAGATGGGACACTATGCAGTTGTGTGTCCGGAGAAGAAGAAGAAGAAGGGGAAGAACCAAGACGTGGCAGCTTCAGCAGAGATTGAGGACTTTGCAGGTCGTTTTGACCGGGAGTTTGCGTTCACTACGTGTGAGTCCTCTAGTGCAGGATCACCTGCCACACAGGTTCAGAGGGAGCATGCTTTTCCCTCGATTAGCGGAGCATCTTCAGGTATCTGGTATGTGGACAGTGGGGCTTCACGTCACATGACAGGAGTCCGTGAGTACTTCTCAGAGCTTTCAGAGAGTGGCACTGATATAGAGGTAGTACTCGGTGATGACAGAGTTGTTAGAGCAGTCGGGGTGGGGACGCTGACATTTCAGAGGGAGTCCAAACCTCCCTTGAAAGTGTCAGATGTTCTTTATGTGCCAGGGATGAGGAAGAACCTCATATCCGTCTCAGCTTTGGAGGACAGAGGATATGAGGTACTGTTCAGGGGAGGACAGGTGTTGATGTATCCCAAGGCCACTCCAGCTGATTCAGCTAGAGTGATAGGTGTACGCCATGCAAAGGTGTACAAGTTTGCATTCCAGCCCCTTTTGGCATTGAGCAATAGTACCGACAGCAGAGCTAGCAGTTCTGAGCCATGTGAGATTTGGCACCGCAGGATGGGACATGTATCATGGAGCCTTGAGGACATTGCGGGAGATCACTACAGGTGTGCCAGATTTCAGTACTGATCACTTTGATACTTGCAGAGGTTGTGCGATGGACAAGTTTGCCAAATCCCCTTTTCCTAGCAGTGACAGCAGAGCGACTGGGATACATGATTTGATTCATTCTGATGTGAGCAGTCGGAAGTCTCATGTTTCCTTGAGTGGATATGAGTACTATGTTTTATTCATTGATGATTACTCCAGGAGGACCTGGATTTATTTTTTGAAGACCAAGAGTGAGGTCTTTAAGCGGTTTCAGGAGTTCAAAGCTCTTGTGGAGACACAGACAGGTCGAAAGATCAAGTCCCTGAGGTCGAACAATGGAGGAGAGTACACCCTTGGAGAGTTTGTTGACTATTGTGCGGAAGCAGGCATTAGGAGGGAGTTCACTGTTCCTTACAACCCCCAGCAGAACGGGGTTGCGGAGAGGAAGAACAGATCCATCATAGGGGCTGCCAAAGCCATGTTATATGATCAGGGGTTGCCATTGTTCTTGTGGGCAGAGGCCTACAACACAGCTGTTTACTTGCAGAACAGGAGTCCGCATCGTGCCTTGGGGCACATGACTCCGGAGGAGGCTTTCTCTGGGAAGAAGCCTGATATTGGTCATCTTCATATCTTTGGATGCATTACATACTCCTATATACCCAAGGAGAAGAGGACCAAACTAGAGCCCACCGCAGAGAAGGGTATCTTTGTGGGCTACAGTGAGACCTCAAAGGCCTTTCGGATTTACATTCCTGCACAGAGGAGAGTTGTTGTCAAACGGGATGTGAAGTTCGAGGAGGACAGGGCCTTTAGGAGGTCACGGGAGTTAGAGTATCTGGATCAGCCAGACCCTCAACAGCAGTTGAGTCAATCACAAGGATCCAGTGGGCAGGGATCAGGAGGATCAGGAGGTACATCTATGAGGATGTCAGGTCCGTCAGTGAGCAGTGGCTCACCGAGACAGAGGGGTTCTGCTCCGGGTAGCATGCGGAGCAGTTCACAAAGCAGTTCACTAGGGAGTCCACTGATGGACAGTTCACACGATACCTCAGCTTCTACAGGTTCAGGTGCAGGCAGGAGGACAGCAGACAGACAGTCAGGAGTTCAGGCTCCTGATGATGATGAGGAGGAGTTTCATTCTCCGGTGGGAGAAGTGCGCTCAGGGAAGAGGAAGCCCAAGTGGCTTCAGGACACCTTGAGAGATGCCACATCTGTTGCTGAGCCGAAGAGGCCGGTCAGAGAGAGTAGACCACCTGAGAGGTTTTGTAGCTATATGGCGATGGTTACCAGCATCCTTGACTCTGAGCCTTCTAGCTATGAGGAGGCAGCTAGCCAGCAGGTCTGGAGAGAGGCCATGCAGGAGGAGTATTCTTCTATCATGAAGAATGATGTTTGGGAGGTGGTGCTGAGGCCTGAGGGCAAATCCGTGGTTACTTCCAGATGGCTTTACAAGGTAAGGCATGCTGCAGATGGCAGCATTGAGAAATTCAAAGCAAGGTTTGTGGCTAGAGGGTTCTCCTAGGTAGAGGGAGTTGATTATGAGGAGACCTTCGCTCCCGTGGCTCGATATACTTCGATCCGCTCCATTATATCGATAGCAGCAAAGATGGGTTGGAAGATCCACCAGATGGATGTGAAGACCGCATTTCTCAATGGATTCATACAGGAGGAGGTGTACATTGAGCAGCCACAGGGCTTTGAGGTGCATGGGAAGGAGTCCCATGTGTGCAGACTGAAGAAGGCCCTTTATGGCCTGAAGCAAGCTCCCAGAGCTTGGTACTCCAGGATAGATACATATTTGCAGGGGATGGGTTTCACAAAGAGTGAAGCAGATCCGAACCTTTACTTTATTGTGATTGGTGAGGAGCCTCTCATTCTAGTGCTGTATGTGGATGACTTGGTCATTACAGGTGCAGAGAGACTCATAGAGCACTGCAAGAGAGACCTTGCGACGGAGTTTGAAATGAAGGACATCGACTTGATGCATTACTTTTTGGGCTTGGAAGTGTGGCAGGAGGAGGGGCATTTCTTCCTGGGGCAGGGGAAGTATATTGTGGACATCCTTAGCAGATTCCACATGGAGGATTGTAGACCCATGTCGACACCAATGATCACCAACTGGAAGAAGCTTCATGCTTCGGATACCGAGTTGGTGGATCCCACATTGTACAGGCAGCTGATTGGTTCCTTGATGTATTTGGTCAACACTAGACCAGATATCTGTTTTGCAATCCACACGATGAGTCAGTTTATGTGTGAGCCTAGGAAGGTTCACTGGGTGGCTGCAAAACACATTTTGCGATACTTGCAGGGGACAGTGGATTATGGTCTGGACTACAGGCATGGAGATTGAGTGAGATTGGCAGGTTACATTGATTCTGATTGGGCAGGTTGTGCTTCTGATAGGAAGAGCACTTCAGGGTGTTGTTTTGGGTTGGGTTCAGCAGTAGTGTCATGGTTCAGCCGGAAGCAGCAGTCAGTAGCACTGAGTTCAGCGGAAGCAGAGTATATGGCAACCAGTCTAGCTAGTTGTGAGGCCACCTGGCTTCGCAAGATGTTGTTTGGCTTATTTGGTCAGCCGTTGAGACCTTCAGTGATTTACTGTGATAATCAGAGTTGCATTAAACTCACGGATAATCCAGTATTTCATGACAGGTCAAAGCATATCGAAATCAGATATCATTTCATCAGAGACTATGTTCAGAAGGGAGTTGTGAAGCTTGAGTATATTTCCACTGATGAGCAGGTTGCAAATATTCTTACCAAAGCCTTACCACGGGGCAAGCATGTCTACTTCAGAGACAAGATGGGTGTGGTGAGGAACACCTTCCTCGGTAAGAGGGAGTGTTGAAATTTGGTACCGGAGGACAGGTGGTTCCCTTAGGCTTTGATCTTTGGCCTAGGGAAAAGTGTCCAAAAGAATTTAATTTTTCTCCAAAAGTAACTTTATAATTTTTATAAAGTTAAATCTAATTTAAAAATGAATTCAAGTGATAAAGTTACTAAGTCTAATTTTAAAGTGACTTTTATAAAGTCAATGAAAAATTAGAAAGGAAAAGTGACTTTGGAAATAAATGACTAAGTGGGTCTTTATTAAAGTGGGGTGAATTAAAAAATAAAAAGTGAGATTTAAATGAGTATTTAATCTCAGCCTTAGATCTCAATCTATTTCAGCCATTGGATTTAGGGATCACCCAAAAGTCACTTGGATCACCCAAAAGTCACTTGGGGTTAGATTAAAGGAGGAAAAGGTCATTCATTCTTTCATGAGCAGATTGGGAGAAGGAGAGCAAAAGAGCAAGAGAGATTTCTAAGCAGGGAGGAGAAGGAGACAGCAGCTTGGCACACATTCCAAGGCAGCAGTTGAGCAGATTTGTATAGCTGGTTCAACACACAGTGAAAGGCAGATTTTGGCACAATTTTCGAGGAGTGGTTTGCACAAAAATCGAGCAGTTTTCTTATTTTTCTGCACGCAAAACAAGGGTCGTATAGCGCATTTATTGCAGGCCGTACAACGCATTTATTGCAGTCCGTACAGCGCATTTAATGCTGGCCGTACAGCAGCGTTTAATGCTGAAAGTGGGCACGAAAATCGAGGAGGTCGTACAGCATTTATTGCTGTCCTATTTGCTGTAATTTCCAGATTGTTGTGAGGCACGGGAAAAGAGATAAGTTGTAAATTTGCTTGCTGATTTTTTGCTGAATATTTCTCACTGTAAAAAGGCAATTTTCAGAAATAAAGAAGAGCTCTCGAACTGGTTTTCCCCAAAAGTTGTAGGGGGTTTTTCCAGGGTCACATTGACCAAAAATCTCAGTGTTTAAATTTGTTTTAATGGCTGTTTATTACTGCTGATTTTTATTTCTGCAATTTCCAGCATTCTGTAAAATTTCCAGAATTTGTGTTTTCAGCAAATTTATTTTTTCCAGCTTGTTAAATGTATGGTTATGGGAAAGGGCATTTAACTATATGGGAGAAATAAGGAGAAACTAAAAACCGGGGTGGGAAAACAGAAATTTCTACACATACAAGGGAAGATATTATAGAGCAACCCAAATACTGCCAACGACATATATGTTAATAAAATGCTATCACTAGTTGATGATGCTCTTATGAAATATTTGAATTATGATCTAACTTACTTGGGATAAGTGCGTCCAAGATCACCATGTACAAATTCCTTGATGTAAGTCCCAGCCTGATATGTTAATAGAAAAAACAAAAAATTAAAATGAAATAAAAAGTGCATCCAAAACAATATTAAGAGAAACAATCATTTAAAAACATATGCATTAAACATTTTCATTTATAGTGCAAGGGCATACACATGAAAAACAAAGTTCTAGTCCTAGACATGAACATATAAGAATTGATGAAGCAATTTGATGATCTTTACATGTTTTTTATTTTTTTATTTTGAGAACTTAGTTCTTGCATTTTTAGTTAAATTCCTACCTTAAAACATTTTCAACACAAGTAGACCTCCTAGGTTAAGAACACTTTATTGAAAAGTGTAACTAGGTTCGGTCTTCATAATGTCTAATGTAATCATGATTTTATGTATTTGATGAAATAGGAAAAAAGAAATTTTATTATTATTATTTTGAAGCATGGGTTTCAAGCTCAAGCTCATTTTATTTATAAGTCAAGCACCCATTGAGTGCTTCTAGGGCTTTGTCATAAAGTCTAGGAGTTAATTGTGCCATTGTAATATGTAAGACCCCTTTGGTCATCTTGTATTATGTAAAAGGAATTTATTTGAATCATAAAAGACCCTCCAAGACAAGTAAACCAAGTTGCAACAAGTCGGCCTATATGAAAGATAAAGTCAGCGTCATGGAGGCAATTCGTACCCCTAGAAAGCATATATATAAGAGGCATTCGACCTCATTTGAAACATACAACCAAGACATATGAAGAAGCAAGAGAAGAAGTTCGATCTTAGAAAGAAGAGGTCCTATGGCAAGCAAAGCTCAAGAAGGAAGCTAGAATATAAGTTTTTGAGTCTCTCTCTCTCTCTCATGTGCAATTAAATTTTGAAATTGCTAGGTCGAAGTTGTTGGGATTGGAGTTGATGGAGACGCTGTTGGGATCAAAGTTTTTGGAGAAGTTGTTGGGGTCAAAGTTGTTGGAAAAGTTGTTGGGGTCAAAGTTGCTAGAGAAGTTGTTGGAAAGTCGAAGTTTGTTGTTGTAAGTTGAGTAAGGAAAGCTCATAAAGAAGAAGGGTTGACTTAGTCTTGGAGGGGTCTTTGTCAAAGTTCATAGGTCTTGGAATTCATCATATGAACATTTTATAAGAAGAGAAGAATTCTTGTGGGTTTTCCTCTCAAAAGGAGAGGTTTTGGCCCCGGCTAGCAGCCTACATTTTGTGTCCTCGTCTCATTGATCTTCAATGTTTGGTAGTTGCTTGATGATATAGACCAACCTAGATCCATCTTAACTCTGGATCTACCAAGCGTCGAGAGGGATCAAATCTCTTTTTACTCTAAAAGTGGTTTGTATATCAAGATATTTTATCCCTCTAGTCGCTTGGTAGATCTCGAGTTAATATGGATCTCGATTGGTTAAATTTCCCCCTTTAAATAGGCTATATTCCACATGAATACCATGGGTTCTCAATACCGCGGGTCAATACCATGCGTTCTCAATACCATGGGCCATTTTTATTTTTATTTTATTTTATTTTGACCAAGTTAAAATGTTTACATTACATTATATTAATTTTTTTATTTAATTTAATTTTTATGTTTATGTAATTTGACTTGGTGAAAATGTTAAACATTACATTATAACATCTCTCCCATATTGGTTAATCTTTTTTATTTTATTTTTATATCTAGCTTTGTGCAAGTTGACCGAGTCAAAATGTTTAATTGATAATTATAATTATAATTATTTTTATTTTATTTTATTTTTTAATTTAATTTAATTTTCATTTTATTTCCAACATCTCCCCTATACATGTTTGCTTTTAGATTTAATTAGAAGATATAAGATAAAAATAAAATAAAATATATATAAAATATTTTGATTTTGAAATGAGCTATGATTTTTGGGCATGTGGTATTAATAAGCCATGGTATTGGCCCATGGTATTGTAAAAAAACCTATTTGCAAGTTAATAATATCCATGGTAAAATGGGGGTGAATATACATGGTTAAAAATCTTGTTATATTGTAAGTTTATTGTAAGAATTAAGTTTTTATGTGCTTATTAATTAAAATTAAATATGGCTACGGAATCATTTTTTACACCACTACATCTCCCCGATACCATTTTTCTTTTAGATTTAATTTAAAAAGTGTTATAAAATTAAATTAAACTAAAATATTTAAAATATTGTTGACATACAATCTTTCTTACATTACACCTAACACCTACACATCTCCCTAATACTGGGTTGTAGAGCACCTCTCAGCGCAAACACAATAATAACCATGTGAAAGAAGAAGTTAATAACAAGTACCTCAAGTTAAGTAAAAGAACATCACAAGCAATTATCAAAATAAGAGAAATCACCTAATCTAGTTGCCCCTAGATTTTTCAACATGGTATCAGAGCTAAGGTGATTACAACAAGGAAAGTCAGTTTGATGGTCTTCAAAGAGAACTAAGAAGCATCAAGGAGGATCATTCATCTCATCACAAGGATCACATCATCTATAAGGAACACCACTTTGAAGAAGAAGAAGACCAGAAAGACCCTACCTCCATTCAAAGAAGGACTCTACACTTGAAGCACTCTTGGGAAGCTTACACATTGTACAATCATCAAGAGAACTAAGAAGCATCAAGGAGGATCATTCATCTCATCACAAGGATCACATCATCTATAAGGAACACCACTTTGAAGAAGAAGAAGACCACAAAGACCCTACCTCCATTCAAAGAAGGACTCTACACTTGAAGCATTCTTGGGAAGCTTACACATTCTACAATCATCTAACAAAGAAGCAAGAAAGAGCACTTCATCATCAAAGTGATCTCCCTCACATTGAAGAAAGGATCACATCTCAATCATCCTTGAAGAAGATCAAGTCATCATCACCAAGAAGGCATCTTCAATAATCAAAATCATCAAGAAGGCATCAAGTTGAAGATATCATCATCAAGGAGCATCTTCACTTAACAAGTAAGTGTCTTTATATTTATGTTTGAATCTACTATTGTTAATTTTCATAACATGTTCTTTGCTAGGGACAATTACTTCAATAATCCATGATAACCCAATCTCATGGCAATCACATAAACCATTATTATATTGACAGTAATTGAAGACAGAACATAAATCATAAATGTCGAGGACAAGTCAAGACAAGATAACACCAAAATTAGCTCAAGCCATGGAAAAACCCCAAGATGGGGAAAACCCTTGATCATATCTTCTTATTATTAATATCAAATGTTCAACAGAGAGAGCATACAATAATTTAGAGTCAAAAGACTTACCATTAGGAAGATCTTGAATCACAGCTCAATCAATACTATAGATCGGGCACTATTGTAATGTCCCTTCCTAAATTATTTTGTTATAGGTTTAATTTCCCATAATTTTGGATAATTTTGGAGACCATGGAACCCATGCAATTTTGACATAGGGACTTAGGGAAGAAAAGGAGGCCGAATTAGTTTGTTAGTAGAATGTGGGAGCCACCCACATGGGAAAAACACACTTGACCAAGTGAAGAGTTTGAATAGTCTTGGAGGGAAGTCGAATGGCAAGGAGAAAGGGCCCACATGGGAAGGAAGGCCAACAAAATTATAAATAGGAGGAGCTCATCTTCGCAAAGGCATCTTTTGATATATTGAACTGAACCTTAGTTGCTCGAGCTGCTTAGTCGGGTCACACGTTGCTTAGCACGAGCTCTACAAGTAGAGAACTCACCCTCTTTGGTGGACCTCGAGCGCCACCCTAGTGAGGTTTCTTTCTATCATTCTGGGAGATTGCAGGTGGATATTCAGAGCCCCCAACTCAACCATCATTCAACCAATGCGTACTCTAGGAGGACACAGTAGTGGAACACGCAGTAGATAATTTAGTGGCTTTCTAGGGAGCAATTGTTGAAGGAGTTTTGGTGAAGGAAGTAGAGGGGAAGACCAGCCTTTGGGAGGATTTTGGGAGCTGGAGATTTTTGTTTGGGAGCAGTGTGATTGCCAGCAATTGGGGCCAATGCAGGAATTCCTCATTGGGCACGCGTGGGAATTCGTGGGTCAGTTTGTGGAACGAGTATTCGCTGGGAGAGATAAGTGAAAGTTTAGGAAGGATTATCTCAGAGATTTTTGTGTGTTTGGGAGGAATTATCCAAGAGTTACAGATACGTTGTACCTTACAGCACTTCGAGGAGGACACAACTCTTGGGAGGCCGAATTTCCGAGGTCAAAACCAAGCCAAACCCTTTCTGGGTTTTGATGGGTTTTGCTTGAGGAGTGTGGGGCTAATTTGGTAGAATTTTTTGAGCATCGAAGACGGGGTTTCCAACAGCATCTTTGCAGCAGACAGCACAATTTCACAAGGGCGACGCAGGGCATCATTGTAGCAACTATTTCTGCCATCTGGGCTTGACATACTATCCCCTGGGCTTGATCACACTTGCCTCTGAGGCAAGCCCGGGTACACCTCTTCCACATTATTGTACTTTGCTCCCAGATTATAATAAAATGGCTTAGCTATTAGATATTTCTAGACTTTCTATGGGTGTACACTGAATGTTTCAATTTCTTGGTGTTGTTTCCATTGTTTTCTTTGCATCACTGTTTTTCCTAGTTTGGGACATTACAATGGTATCAGAGCCCAGATCTTGGCTCAACCATGGGAGACTTTCTTATGAGAGAGGAGGACAGGCAGAATATCACTTACATGAGACAGAGATACAGAGACGGGAGAGGGAGTCAGAGATTACACCAGAAAATCAGAAGCGTGGGAAGGTTGTGGTAGTAGAGGACATGGTGGAACCCAGGAGTAAGGAGGATATGGCCTTTGACAACCTCTTGAAGGCCCTTAGTGATTTAGTGAAGGGGCAGAAGGAGATGTTAGATGAGATCAAACAACAAAATTGGGACCGAAGCATCCACCGAGATTTCCTATTTGGGGAGACTTTTGGGGCCTCCCAACAGTATGACCACCCTTCAATAGCTACTCACCCAAGCCTCAGGCATGGAAACTAGGACCACGTTGCCTTCTTTCCTACCATCAACACCTAGTGAGTAGGGTGGACCAAATGACCAAATGCCCATGGGGGAAGATTTCAAGGTAGCTCTACCTTTCAAAGACTATTGTTAGCTCAAGCAAAATGAGAAGGACATGAATTATGGAGGTCAGGACACACAGAGCTCCATGTTGTAGCGTACAATTGGGAGGAGGATGTACTTCCCTACATATGATGGCACTACTATGTGCACAGCTCGGGCTTGGGTGGAGAAGCTGGATACTTATTTTCAACTCAACAAGATGACGGAGGTAGAAGCCATTAAAATGGCTACCCTGCACTTGGAGTGGGAGGCATACGACTGGTGGTTTCACGACTTGTCCACTCTAGGGCATGCCACCGTGACTTCCTATGAGGATTTCACAAGGAGAGTGGTGGAGCGTTTTGATCAGATGGATCTAGAGGCTCACTTCAGGGAGCTGACCCAACTCAAACAGACAGTTCATTTAGAGCAGCGTATATCAGAGTTTATGAGGGTCTCAGTCATGATGTCAGATTTGTTGGATGCTAGGAGGGTGTACACATTCATAGAGGGGTTGCTCGAGCCATTGCGTGGACTAGTGAAGTCACGTAGGCCCTCTACTCTACAGGAGGTTGTGACATGTGCTAGAGACTTGCAGAGGGCCATCCCCAAGACCCGGGCACCTGTTCCATCACGTACTCCCTGCCATGAGAAGGGAAGTGATACTAAACCTCCACCACAAAGAGCAGCCCAAGGACGTGGGTAGCTAGATGAGGAGACTCGAAGGGACCGCAAGAGGAGGAAACTGTGCTTTACTTGTCAAGAAACATGAGCACCAGGGCATCAGTGCATAGCGGCAAGGCCCATTATATCGAGATCTTTTCGGATAGTGATCAGAAGGATGATGTGGAGCTGGAGTATGGTGGGGGAGACACTGAAGGTTTGGCAGAGAGGATACCACCACCACCACAACCACATGGGGGAGCATATTTTACACCATCTGGGGGAGTCCTTGCTTCCTTATGCGGGGTCCCCAAATTTTTGACCCTGAGGATTAGAGGCACAGTGCAGGGGCAACATGTCTCAGTCCTAGTAGATAGTGGGGCTACCCACAACTTCATTGATGCTCAGATGGTCCAGAGGAGGGGCATCACCACAATAGAGTTTGAGGGGTTTTCCGTTCTGGTGCCAGGGGACAGGACAATGCAGTGCACTCAATATGTTCCTGCTTTGACAGTGACCATGGGGAACTACTCGATGATGAACCATTTCTTCGTAGTGGACATACCAGACACCAACGTAGTGATGGGTGTCCAATGGCTATACTCCCTTGGCTGAGTCACCACCGATTGGAGGAAGCTAGAGATGGAGTTCATCGGGTCGGATGGCAAGCTGGTAGTCCTTAGGGGCATGCACTCATATCCTCCACAGACAGTTTCAGCACATTGGATGAAGGTAGATTTGAGGCATGGAGACATAGCATGGGCCATGGACCTGAGGATTTCAGAGGTTGGGGGGCAGGCCTAACCACCACACCCGAACATACAGGCCACCATATTAGACAGATACTCAGTGGTATTTGGGGACATTCCGCTGGGGCATCCACTAGACAGGGGATTTGAGCACACCATTGAGTCGGAGCTAGGTGTGCAGAAAGATTTTACCACCCCTTATAGGCACCCCAAGGCCTATAAGGATGAGATTGAGTGGACCATCAGGTAGTTATTAGCGTTGGGACACATTAGGCCGAGTTCCAGTCACTTTGCTTCTTCAATGGCGTTGATGAAGAAGGACAGAACCTTGCGCATGTGCATTGATTATAGGGCGCTCAACCAATGTTTTACGACTCCGACTCCGACTCGGCCGAGGATCGACTCCGACTCCGACTCCGACTCGGTAATGACTCGGCCGGCTCGATTTCAATGACTCGGTCGTTGTAAAAAATACATTAAATATTTATTTTTTTTATAAAAAAACATAATTTTAAATATTCTAAACATAATTTTAAAGATTTTCATTCATGTTTCCAAACACACAGCATTATAATATAGATGGAAGACAACATATGATCAAAGTAGGCTCATGAACCAATCCATTATATCAAAATGGTACCCAATGGCAATACATAGTCAACTGTCATACATGATCAAAGACTCAAAACAAAATACAAATAACCAAGGAGGCTAGAAATGGCCTCTACAACAAAAGTAAACTGTGATGGTGACCAGACTCCAATACTAGTACTACTGGCTCAGCAAGCTTCACAATCTCTGCTGCCTTTCTCCAAAAAGTTTCATCATGGACTTTCCTTTTCAATTCTCTGCCTTCTGGTTTGTTAGACCAATTGCTTTGATTCCATTCATCACTAGAAAACATCTTTTGCAAGTTTCTATGTTGGGAAAGCATAGATTGCAATGTCAAAAAATGTGTAGCAAATCTAGTGATGGCAGGCCTAATAATATCCTTGCCTCCAGTGTGTTTCCTCATGAGACTCAAAACCAGTGTATGATTGTAGATAAATTTTGTTATGCTTTTGGCATTATCTACAGTGTTTCTGACCCAATCTAATTTTCCAATATCCTCAAGCATGAGGTCAATGCAATGTGCAGCGCATGGGGTCCAAAAGATGGTCTTGTGTTTTTCCTCTAACAGTTTACCAGCAAGAACATAGTTAGAGGCATTGTCTGTGATGATTTGAACAACATTAGCCACCCCCACATCCTCAATAACCTCATCCAATAGCTGAAACAACAAGTGGCCATCTTTTACCTTATCAGATGCATCAACTGATTTTAAAAACATGGTTCCCTGTGGGCAGAAGACAAGAAAGTTTATGATGGTACGGTTTCTTTGATCAGTCCATCCATCTGACATGATGGTACACCCTGTTCTTGCCCATGAGTCCCTGAACTCTTGCAAATACTCATTAATGGATTGAATTTCTTTCTGCAAACGAAACCCCCTTAGCTCTTGCATACTAGGGCCTTTGAAGCCTTTTCCAGCAGCATGTATGGCATCAAACATAGGCTCATAATATGGTGAACGAGCAGCATTAAAGGGGATATCAGCATCATACCACCATCTAGCTATGTAGTCACAAGCAGTCTCCCTCAATTCTTTCTTCCAATGGTCATCTAAAGTGGGCTGAATATGACCTTTACTAACTTCAGGACCATGTGCATCTGATGGAGAGGAGGTAGTGAAATAACTTTTGATAGTCACATCACCCTTCATTCTACCCTTTCCCTTATCTTGAACAGAACCAAAATAGGGAGGAACATAACGGAAAGGGTTGGTGCATCAGTTTGAGGGATAGAGGAAGAACCCTCAAAATCATAGTGGGGGTTGGTAGCCATCATTCTTTGTATCTCCCTCTTCCTCCCAATTTCATCCTGTATCTCTTTTTGCCTAGCCTTATCTTCTTTAAATTTTTCAAAGCTTGCCAACAAATTCTTTCTAATCTCCCCAATTTCATCAGAGGGACATGCAGTAATTTGGCCTTTAATCCCTGCCAAGTGTTGTTTCAGCCTATTAATCCCCCCAGGACCTTCCTTAATTTTCCTATGGCAAAACTTGCAATGCATCTGACTATCAACCATTTCAACATATGCCCAAGCAGGATCTTTTGCTCTAGGTGCCATTTTTTGACTAGGAAAACAATCTGAAAATGAAAAAAAAAATAAAAAATTGATTCAATGTTCATTCATTTGACTAAAAACACTCTCTAAGCTTTCTTGATATGCACCTAAAATTTACTAAGTAAAAACAGATTTATAGAGGTGGAAAAAAATACCTCCAGGCACAAACTGCCTCCTCAAGGTTGCTCCAAGAATCAGCGCCTCAATGCTGCTCCAAATGGCTACCCAAGAAGCTCCTCACTCCAGCTACAATGCTCCTCCAAGACTCCTCACTGCTGCTCCAAAACAAGCTCAAGAACTGCTCACTAATTCTCAAAGAAGACTCTCACTCAAATGCATAAGACTGCTGTGAGTGAATGAGAGCATTTGGCTGTCTTAAATAGGGTTTGGGAGGGGGAAATGGACCCCAAAAGCACTTAACAATTTACCATAACCCTTTGGAATCCATTAACTGATTTTAACTTTAACAAAAATCACAAAAAAAGTGAAAAAAATTCATGTTATACGCTACCCAGCCGTGGTTTCATTGACTCGGCCGAGTCAATACAGACCCGGCCGGGTTGACCGAGTCAACTATGACTCGGCCGAGTCATTGGAAGACTCGGCCGAGTCATAGTTGACTCGGTCAACCGAGCCGGGTTGCTGGCCGGGTCATTGTTTTGGGTGCTGGCTCGGTTCGGAACGGCCGTTTCCGAGTTGACTCGGCCGGGTTGTAAAACAGTGCGCTCAACAAGAAGAATTTGAAGAACTGATACACTGTCCCCCGCATCGATAAGTTGATGGATGAGCTTAGAGGAGCTAAATACTTCTCTAAGATAGATCTACGCTTGGGGTACCATCAGATCAGGGTGAGGGATCAGGATATCCCTAAGACATCCTTCAGATGCCATTATGGGCATTTCGAGTTTTTGGTCGTGCCCTTTGGGTTAACCAACGCACCTGCCACCTTCCAGTCGTGTATGAAATTCGGGGGCAGTTGAGGAGGTTTGTATTGGTGTTTTTCAATGACATCTTGATCTATGGCAGAACCTAGGATGAGCACCTGGAGGCGGTATTGCGTATTTTGGAGGAACAACAGTTTTACGCCAAATTGTCCAAGTGTGAGTTTGGGCTGACTGAGATGCTCTACTTGGGGCACATCATTGGCGCATAAGGGGTGAAGGTGCATGAGGAGAAGATACGGGCTATTTGGGATTGGTCAGTGCCTAGAGATGTGACAGCGTTGAGGGGGTTTTTGGGAGTCTGTACCTATTACCAGAAGTTCGTCAAAGGATTCTCGCAGTTGGCAGCACCCCTCACAGATTTGACCAAGAAGGGGGATTTTGCATGGATAGATGGAGCCCAGTCAGCATTTTATGACCTCAAGGAGGTGACGAGTAATTGCCCAGTGTTGACACTCCCGGATTTCACTCAATCGTTCACAGTGGAGTGTCATTCATTAAGAGAGGGGATTGGGGCAGTATTATCCCAGGATGGGCATCCCATTGCTTTCAAGAGTCGGAAGCTCTTACCACATGAAAGGTCATATTCTATATACAACAAAGAGATGTTGGCCATCATGCATGCGTTGGCCAAATTCCAGCAGTACTTAGTGGGTAACCGATTTTGGGTGAAGACAAATCACAATAGTCTTTGCCACTTCATGGGGCAGCAGGGCCTCAATGACAGACAACACAGATGGGTCAACAAGGTGCAGGCCTATGATTTTGATATTAAGTATGTGCGGGAAAAACACAATGTAGTGGTCGATGCATTATCCAAGAGACCCGCAGGCCTCTCACTCATGAGCATTTGCCATGACTGGAAGGCACAGTTGTTGGTTGAGTACTCCAAAGACCGGCGGGCATGCGAGATCTTGGAGGAAACACACATAGAAGAGCACTATTGGGTGATGGTTGAGGTCATATATGGTACCGGGCTCACAGTTGAGGGAGAGGGTACTCCATGCAGCACATGATTCTCCATTATCAGGGCATCAGGGGTTCAGGAAGATGTACATGGCAGTTAGAGAGCGCTTCACCTGGAAGGGCCTCAAGGGGGATGTGTTGAGGTATGTGCAGGAGTGTGAGGCATGCCAGAGGAACAAAGGGGAGTTGACCCATCCAGTCGGGTTGTTGCAGCCTATTCCGTTCCTGCGGGGAAATGGGAGAGTACATCCATGGGTTTCATCACAGAGCTTCCCACAGTACAGGGCAAGGATTATATTTATGTGGTGGTTGATCGGCTAACCAAATATGCCCATTTCTTTGCCATTCCAACCCGGTATTCAGCCTCATAGGTGGCTAAGTTGTTCTTCAAGGAGGTCTTTCGTTTGCACGGACTCCCTAAGAACGTAGTCAACAACAGAGATAGTCGGTTCATGGGGGGATTCTAGCTGGAACTCTTCAGATTAGTGGGTACTAATCTCACCCCAAGCACGAGTTACCACCCATAGACAGATGGTCAGACAGAGTGAGTTAATAAATACTTGGAAGGCTATCTTAGGAACTACGTGACCAGGCAGCAGAGGGCATGGATTCGATGGTTGCACTTGGGCAAGTATTGCTACAACACCACTCATCACATGTCCATCGGTATGTCACCTTTCCATGCTTTGTATAGTTATGATGCCTTGCCTTTCGCTAATATTGTTTTTGGAGACAACAGGGCCCCAAAAGCCAAAGATTGAATCCTAGAGAACCAAGACATTCTCAAGGCTCTCAAGGACAACTTATTGACAACACAAAATCAGCAAAAGATGTATGTTGATAGGCATCGGATTGAGAGGCATTTTGAGGAGGGAGACTTGGTGTACCTATGGCTACAACCATATAGACAGTCTACCTTGAAGCAGAAAGGGGTCGAGAAGCTGCAACCACGTTTCTATGGGCCATATAGAGTGGTTAGGAGAGTTGGAGAGGTGGCCTACGAGTTGGAGCTTCCCCCGGGGAGCAAGATTCACAACATCTTCCATGTTTCGTGCCTCAAGAAGGTGTTGGGCCAACAAGTGACGACAATTGTAGAGTTGCCCCCGCTTGATGATGAGGGGCATCTGATTTTGGAACCAGAGGCCATTCTGGAGACTCGAGAAAGGAAGCTAAGGAACAGAACCATCAAAGAGTTTTTGGTGCGTTGGAAGAACTTGCCGGATGAGGATGCCACTTGGGAGGGTGTTATGAATATAATTCATAATAAAATAATAAATGTAAATATAAATATAATAATAATCAATGATAATTAATTAACTAATGATTAGTTAGTTAGTAATGAAGAGGCATGTCTTAGAGAGATGGCCATTCGTGAAAGGGCACCTGCCTAGGTTATATAAACGGGCCCTCATTCTCATTTGTAATCATCCTACATTCATCATTTTATACAATTTACAATTTACAATTACTATCCTACGATGGATGTCTTTGTTTACGAAGTATTTTAATATTTCTGTTGCGTATATGAATTTTGGTCATTATATTGGTAACAAAGCCACGTCTGATCCTGTCTTTTAGCCATCAAAGTTTCATCAACATTGTTGCCGTCGAGATTGAAGCATTTTGCTACTCTTTTAGGAGTTTCTCCATCGTTGATTCGTCAAAGGCCCTTGGCCATTTAAAAAAAAAACTAAAAAAAAATGATTATTTATAAAAAATATATATAAAGTCTGAAATAAAAGAGAATAACTCTTACCTACAGATGCGAGCATCAACAATTGATAGATACCTCTGAAATCTCCAACTTCCGAAAGCAACCAACAGAGAGAAAAAAAATGACAATCGTTGCAG
This sequence comes from Pinus tabuliformis, assembly GCA_031772625.1. Lineage (NCBI taxonomy): Eukaryota > Viridiplantae > Streptophyta > Pinopsida > Pinales > Pinaceae > Pinus > Pinus tabuliformis. The sequence continues at coordinate 736,006,421 of CM062805.1, read as the reverse complement.
CCGCATCCGCCAGCAAGCAACACTTGTTGAAAACGCAGTGTCCAACTTCTGACAGCGACCAACAAAGAAAAATAAATAAAAATAAAAACGACCGCCGCTGCGGCCACAGTGATCATTCAAACACTCACTGAAAATGCAGGCCAACAGGTCACCACCAACCACAGATTACAGACACCGCCGCCACGACCAACTTGTTTCCCCGTTGCATTACGCCGCCATCCTGTTGCATTACACCATCATTATAAATTGTCTACCGCCACTGTCGATTTCTTACAGTCATCGCCCGAATGACTCCCTCGGCTCTCTGCCAATCGACCTGTGCTCCTGTGTCGTCCACGCTGTCGTTTGCTTCATCTCATCAGCCGAAATTGATGTCACCCTCTCCACCCACAGTGACCTTATCCTCCATCTCCAGTGCACTGCCACACACACAACTTCCACAAGCCCATTGCCAATCATCCTACAACCAACCTATAGCAAACTTCTAATGACCAAACACATCGATCAATTCTTGTCTACCCCGAAGAGTCGTGTCCCCACTGTCAATGTGTCTGCTCGATTACCCGTGTCCCTTGAGCATTTTTCTGACTTTTTTAGAAAAATTAAGATGTCTTCAAATTAATATTTACAAAAATATTAATTAATTAATTATAGTTGTAGTTGCCCACGGGGCTTTGGATTGACAGTGAATGGGTGCATTGTTAAGGCACTCCTTGCGATAGGTCACTAGTTCAAATCCCCCGTGGGTGCTTACCTATCAAAAAAAAAAAATTATAGTTGTAGTTCGAAAGGACTGCAGATGGGCAGGATCCTTAAGGAGCCCACCTCTCAAATCAATTCTTTGCTACGGGAGCCCAAATCAGTAGTAGCAGGATGGACTAATGTCAGTTGGTGCAAAGGAGTGTCGGAGTGACAATTGTAGTGGCTAGTAGCACCAGAGACTGAGCAGCGCAGAGCAAAGTTAGCAGCAATGCAAATATCACAAAGCAAAGATCAGCAGCAGCGCAGAGGCTTCAGAGGGTCAGCATAGAGACTAGCAGCAATCAATACTCCAGCAACGAGATGCATCATACTAAACACCAGTTCAATAATTTGGGATGCTTTTTCGTTGTTGATGCAGTAGCAACAGCAATTGGAGAAGGTTGTAATGCAAATGCAGTATTGGCAGTGGTAATGCCAGCAGCAGCACGGATGCAAAATTGAGGAGTTGCAATATGGATGCAGGGTTGATAGTGGCAGGGTTAGTAGCAGTACAGATGCAGCGTTTGCACAGTAGTTGGTGGGAACAAATCTCAGACATCAGTAGTGCAGAAGGAGATGTTACAGAACAAAGTGATGCTTCAGCAGGGTGCACTGCTAGAGCACATCCCTCGCTAAGAGGCAGTGTTGATTTTTGGTAGCATCGGATATGCTTTAAGTCTCAAAATTTGCAAAGAGGCTTAGACACATGCATTCTCCAATACCCAGAAATCATTTTGGGAAATTCCGCCCAGAGATTGTTTTATTAAAATAATTAATTATTTTTAATGGGACCCTAAGTCTAAACTTGGGAAATTAAAATAATTAATGGGTATTAATCTAAACTGTGAGTGTAACTTCTAGAAGAAGACGAGGATCAAGCCAAAATGATCTAAACCATTGATTAGAAGTTAATATGGGTCATTGGTTGTCCAATAGAAAGATATAAGAAGAGGCTTGAGGCCCGAGGAGCACTTGGAGAACGCACAGAGTGGAGATCAGAAGTTCGATTTTCTGAAGCAGAGCAACTACCAGAGAGATTTCGATAGTGATCTTTTGCAATGAGGGGCAAGGATAGTTATGGTTGGAGATTTCTCTCGATCCGGGAATACTAGCACAGGAGGCAAAGAGAGATCGAGGAGAGGCAACGCAGAGCCAAAAGAGCTTGACACAGGGCCATGCAGAGGCAGCGTAGGCAGATGCAGAAGCCTTGAGGGAGTCTAAAATTTGCTGGAGGGTTCGATTTATATAGCTGGACGCCGGGGTGTGAGACTGGGAGAGCAGAAGTCAGAATCTCAGAGGCAAATCGATCAGCCGAGAAGAATGACGCAGATCCTAGACAGTGTGACACTGGGCTGACGCAGAGATTGTGCAAAGACAACGAAGAGGCAACCAGGGGTTGTTCATTCAAGGGTTGGATCAGCCAAGACTTCTAGTGATAGTGTGAGGTAATCTCACAAATTTCTCTGTCAGTGATATTCTCTGTAACTGGATTGTCGGGAAGGCATCCAAAGGTTGTATTCATAAATTACTATTGCATAATAATAAAACCCTCAGAGTTGTTGCACCGATTTTCCAAAATTGGGTTTTTCCGGGGACATTTGTCCAAAAATAACTGTGTAGATGTGTTGTATTTCTTGCTTGTTCAGTTTCTTATTTCCGTATTTTATTTAAATAGTGAAGGTTGCTTTGTATTCGTTTCAATGTTTGGTTCAATAATTAACAAATAGAAGAAACGTAATCAGTTGTTGCAGTAGAAATTTGGGCATCCAAACTTTCACATATAGTAGACTCCTTCCCTGAGATAATCCTTTTTAATGGTTCCCAGATCAAGTGCTTGAGACTGCCTTTTTCTTTCTTCTTCACCAAAGCTCTGATACCATGTTAGAAAATCAGAAAGGCGGAAAGATTTTCTTATTCTTGATAATTACTTGAGATGTTTCTTCTTATTACGATTCTTTATATCTTCTTTCTTTTAGTTCATCAAGAAATTACCAAAGCAGCAACACATAAAATAATAGACACCAGATGTAGGCACTATGCCAAGGCAAAACTCCCCTAGAGGGGAAAACCCAGTCAAGAAATTCCTCCTTTCAACAATATTTTTTGAGACTCTTCATCCTAGACCAAGACCAGACCTTCCCTCCACACCAAGTCAACCTCCCAGAATTTCGACCCCTTTCTAGAACCTTCGACTAGGAAGCAACTTCAGGCAACTTGTAGCTTCCGACAACAATGAAACTCGGAAGACTTCGATCTCCCAATCCAAGGCACGAATTAGAGAGAGAGAGAGGCACCAAAATTTCGATTTTCTTCTTCTCCTTAGACTCCACCCAACTCACACTTCCTTCGGCTTCCCACCAATAGAATTTTTACTTTTCCCAGCTACAAGATATATCGAACTTCTTGTGAGAGAATGTCTTCCAAATGAATTCGATGTGCTTGTATTTATAGGCTCCATATGAGGTCGAATACAGTCCTTAGGCCGACTTGATGTGGAGGATACATAAATTATATTTGACTCAATACTTAACCTTTTTACATGATTCAAAAGCCCAAGAAGGGTCTCTTTAAAAGTACAATGACTCTATTGACTCAGAATAAATCCTAGAAGTCATCAAGGGGACTTTTACCAAAAACATGATGACCCAAGCATGAAACCCATGCTTTAATAAGTCACAATAATAATGATAAAAATTCATTTCTTTATTCTTTTGACAAGTACATTACATGATGACTCAAATACATTAAATGAAGACCGAACCTAGTTACATTTTCCAACACTCCCTCTTAACTAGGGAGGTATTCATCATATACAAGTACAATGGAAGATCTCAAACTATATGAACAATGAAGAACTTTAGGCACCGCAATGCCATGGACTAGATTCCTGACCAGGGCAATCTATCCATTGGTCTCTCAACAATTTAGGCACCGCAATGCCACAGACTAGATTCCTGACCAGGGCAATCTATCCAAGTGGGAATAAGGTGGACTCAAGCTTTCAGCCCCTCTAGGTACCATCAGGCTTACTTGCTAACCACCAACCCAAAAATCCAAGTGTGTATCAAAACAGAGCTCTATAATCAACACCACCTTTCCAACTTCGGGACCTAGACATCAACACAAAGTGTCTGCCAAATGTCCTGTCAGGCAATGCTTCACTCACAAAGCCTCAACACTCCTTGATCTGGCATATCAAGGATGATCAATCTCTCCCAATCAAACTGATTGGTAACCAACATGCTATCAAATCCTTCGAGAGATTCACCTGTACAAACACAACCCCAAACAATAATATAATTTCGCATGTACATAATCAAATACAAACCTCTGGGGTCTAGATGTTGCTTCTTCAACTTTTCATATAGGACAATCAATCGAATCTTTGATAGAAGATTCCTCAATCATACACTTTCCTTTCTTACTTCTCATGCAGCAACATATCCTCCGAAATTCATTCTTCACTTAAAACCAAGCTATGCCCTCCCTCTCAACCAGGGAGCATCTCTTTATCTAGACTCCCTCTTAATCTTAGGGAGATCTCTTCCATTCAGGCTTCCTTAGGGAGATCAACTTCTTTTTGTCATCGAAGAATCTTTCGTGACTTTCAACCATTTCATTAGAGTTATCATCATCCCCATCATGCTTATCAAATCAACAAACATCTTCACCATATTGAACATTGTGTACCTGCACAACTTAGATAGCAAGTACAACCAAATCTATATAAGCATGAAGTTATTCATATAGAAGCATTTCAACTTTATACATATCAGTTACCCAAACTTAATTACAAACAAGAGACGTATACTTTTCAACATCTTGATAGGGACTTTGTCATAAACCCTAGACTACTTCATAACAACTTTCATTCCATATAGGGTTTCAATGTTTCTTTCAAAGGTGTAACATACCTTACAACATATAGCAAAACCTAGAAACAATTCAAACAAATATAGATCTACAAGGCATCTAACAACTTTTAGATTTCATATGTTAGATTTTCCACTGGGGTTTCATACAAATCCTAGATTTCATACTCAAGAATCAAACAAAAACCAATCACAGCTTGGTCATTAACATGACCAGCTTCCACTAGGGTTAGTTGCAAACCCTAGATTTTCAATCAACCATCAATCCCAACCAAAACTCAGATTTCAACAATCTTACACAAATCTCAAATCATCATATTGTCATTAGAGATTTTACTTCTACTAAGGTTCAACTCCAAAACCCTAGAATTTCATTTTCACAATCTCAACAATCATTATATAAATAGATGTCAAATTGTTATATCACACATACCAAACAAATTAACTACTAATAGGGTTTAGCTACAAAACCCTAGATTTCCAAATATCATCATCCTAGAATCTTAGACAAGGACCATCAATAACTAGGTCAACACACATATCTAGGAATTCATAATCATACATAAGCATATCATATGTCTGACAACATTAATACATTAGACATACAATGACCTAGACCAAGCTAGGGTTTCGCCCAAATGGACACCTTTATATATGACTAGGGTTTCTTCATCATGCAAAGACATTTCATATCGAGTGTTAGTCAAACCCAACTTCATAAAATATCAAATAAGAGTTGCATACAACGAACTTGATTAAACTATGGTTTGATCAAACAAACACACACATACCAAGGAAATCATTTCTAAGACATTATAAGGGTCTTGCTTACACATTCCACCAAACCCTAATGAGTTAGGATTTCAATATAGGAACATAGCAAACACAACATTACCAAATCTTTCAAGGTTCGGGATTTTAGACTTATCATTCAACCCTAACATAGGTTTTCCTGATCCTACCAAAATCCCAAACAAGACATCATCAATAAAATTTCAAATAGAATTTCACAATATCACTAAGCAGTTTTAGGGTTTCAGACATTTACATTAGCATACCCTTAGGTTAGGGTTTTCCAGAACCTGCCTAGGGTTCTACAAAATCATTTAAGAATGAGTGGGGTGGGTAGATTTATCAAGTGATGAATCACCCAAAACAAGAATCACTATGATTCAATACAGTTAGATATAACAATGTTAGTAATAGATTGTCAAATGAATAATCCTTTTAATATAAAGAAATCAATTTATTTAAAGCATACCTTTGTTCCTTAACCAACCTTGTCTTGAGAGGTCTTACTTCTTGCAAATGTTTTTGTTAATTTTAGGTATGTTCTATGATTAAGTGCAATTTACTTCAATTTCTTTATTAGTCCAATATCAATATCCAATTCAGTAATCACATCAGCGTGATACTAAAATGCAGATAAAACATAAACATAAACAATAGAAGACAAGCCAAGACAAGACGACACAAGATGTGGCACTAGCTAGGGACAAACCCTAATGTGGGGAAACCCTTGATCAATTCTTCTTATATTCTTCAATAGTTCAGCAGAGAGAGATAGTATAAATTTACAAATTTGAAAAGTTATGATAGCAGCAATAAAACCCTAACCATAAAAGTCAACATTGGTCAAACAAGACAAAAATCTTCCTCTAAGCAGCTCGGTCAAACCCAACCAACTTCGGCCTCCAACAGCAAACCCAGACAATCCAAAACAGCCTGGAAAAGGTCAGTCAAATGCTGCTCAATGAAAGTCAACCTGTAGCGAGCAACTAGGGCAGTCAACACTGGTCAAACCAAAGGTCAGATCACCTCGGTTTCCATGCCCAAATCTGCGGCCTACCAAGGAGAAGTTGCCACACCTAAAGCGCAGTCAAAGGGAGGTCAACGCTGGTCATACAAGACCAAAACAACAGCCTCTTAACTGTGGTCAAATTGGTCAACGCAGCTAAACAGAGAGTCCTCCTTCCTTTGCACGTGTGAGAGAAAGTTGCCCTTATCTGCGTACCCAATCAAGTGAGGAGAGAAAGATCAGTGAAGATGAGATGATGAAATAATGCCTTGAGGTCTCCTCCTTTTATATGCAACGTTGAGGATGAACTGGGGGTAAAAATGCCTATTTTGATTGTTGGCCGACTATGACGATTTGCCAATAATACAAATAAATTCATATCTTCATTTTTACATGTCGAAATCGGATGATCTTTAGATCAATCCTACACCTCTCGACTCTCGAAGAGAGGAATCCAAGAAAAATATTAGTTGTCATAAATAAGGTGACCCATATGGAGTTTGGCCCTAGTTTCCAATTTTAACACTCCCTCTCAACTAGGGAGAACTCCATCTACTAATCCATCTGCCAATCGGTACTATCTCTGCCATCAATGCACTGCCCTGCACTGCTCTGCTTTGCTCTGTTGAACTATGAAGAAGAAGAAGTGATCGAGAATGTATCACACCATTCTCCACTGACCCGAAGTCAATCCCAGATAAAAGAGTGTCTCATACCACTCTTACTGACCCAAAGTCGGTTCCAATCAAAAAAGTGTGTCATACCACTCTTACTGACCCAAATTCAATTCCAATTGATCCCAAATCAATATTATCCTAGCATAGGGAGTACAGTAGTACACAATGCATCCATCAGCAGTACTATAGTCCCTATCCTCATTTCCCTAGTCATTGGCCAGATGAGTGGTACTTCCCATGAGTCCCACACTGCATGGGTAAGATGTCTCAGCATGAGAAGGATGAACCACTCGTCCTCCCTACATGTTGCCATGGGGTATCACAGGGGAAGGCTGAACCACTCACCCTATGGTTGCTCATCGCTCCAAGAAGTACCCCAAGCCCCCTGAAACTCCCAGAGCTCAATGTCCATATCATACAAGACCCTCATAAGAGGGTCTCTCCACGCCTCCTATTCGTTCTCAAAAAGTCAAGAATTTGACCTTTCCCAGGGGCTTTGTCAAAATGTCAGCGACCTGCTCATCTGTCGCAATGTGATGGAGCCTTATTGCTCCTCGTTGTACCATATCCCGGATAAAGTGGTACCTAATATCTATGTGCTTGGAGAAATCATGAAATATGGGATTCTCTGATAATCAAATCCCACTCTGGTTGTCGCAGAGGATCACGGTGGTATCGAGCACATGTCCAAACAGCTCACTGAAAAGCTTCCTCAACCAGACGACTTCACAGGAGGCCATACTCGCAGCTATGTATTCGGCCTCAGCAGTACTCAAGGCAACCGACTTCTGCTTCCTGCTCACCCAGGATATCGAAGAAGATCCCAAAGAGAACAACACCCAGAAATGCTCTTGTCATCCACCACACTGTCGGCCCAGTCAGCATCCAAATAACCATGCAGCCTCACATCTACGGCAGTGTATCTCAGTCCATGAGTGATTGTGCCCCAAAGATATCTCAGAAGATTCTTGGCACCAATCCAATGTAAATGATGAGGCTCAATCATATATCGGCTCAACGTATTAACTACAAAACATATATCCGGACGAGAGTTCACCAAGAACATCAATGCTCCTATGAGTTGACGATACTCAGAAGCATTTCCCAATTCAGGTCCGGCAACACTACCACATAACTTCTTGAAGTTAAGTTCCATCAAGGTAGTCACAGGCTTGCAGTCCACCATCCCAAATCTTTCCAATATCTTCACAACATATTTTCCTTGAGATAGGAAAATTTCTCCTGGCTTTTGCTAGACCTCCAACCCTAGGAAGTAGTGCATCAGTTCTAGGTCCTTCATCTCAAATTTGGAAGCCAACTCCCTCTTACATTTGTTAATGAGAGGGTTTGCACCTATCAGAAAGAGGTCGTCCATATAAAGTACCAGTATGAGAGGTTTATCATCTTCAACCTTAAAGTAAAGGTTCGAATCGGCTTCATCAGATACCTATCAATCCTCTCATACCAAGCCCGGGGTGCTTGCTTCAAGCCATAGAGAGCCTTCTTCAACATGAATACATGAGATTCCCAGTCACGAACCTCAAACCCCTTAGGTTGTCCCACATAGACTTCCTCTTTGAACCATGCAAGAAAGCAGTCTTGACATCCATTTGATATAGGTTCCATCCTTGCAAGGCAGCAAGGGCTATGATCGAACAGATGGTGGTGTATCGGGCAATAGGTGCAAATATCTCATCGTAATCTACATCGTAATCTACACGTTCCTTTTCAGAGAAGCCTCAGGCAACAAAGTAAGCCTTGAACTTTTTTGCACTTCCAAAGGCTCCATGCTTGATTTTGTAGAGCCACTTAGAGGTGACAACCAATTTGTCCTGGGGTCTAGGGACCACATCCTAGACATCATTCTTCATAATAGACTCGTACTCTTCATTCAGAGAAATCGTCCATATTTGTTGCTTCACGGCTTCTTGAAATGATGAAGGTTCATTTTGAATGATAGTGCTCATTGCGGTCAAGTATCCTTGATACCTGTTCGGCTTCTTGCTCTCAAGGAAAGTCCCCCTTGGTGCAATATGTCTCTCGGCATCTTCAAGTGTCTCCCTAAGCCATGAGGGTTTCCTCTTGGAGGAGGAGGGCTCTTGGGGAGGAGGATCAATAGGATCCACAGGTTCATCAACACCCTGCATCGTCTTGTCCTCTTTTTCACCCTATCTTCCGGTGTCAACTTCTTTGTCCTTCCTTGGGATAGGAAGGTTGTTGATCTTGCTTAGAGCCATATCTTCGTCAAAGGTGACATCATGATGTATCTCAACTTCCCTTTGACCAGCCACATAAATTCTATAGCCCTTAGAATTTTCGCTACAACGCACAAAGATTCCTTTCTTCCCAGATGCACCCAATTTGCTTCTTTTCTCTTTTGGCACATGAAAATATACGAGACTTCCAAAAATTCTAAAGTGAGAGACATCAAGTTTCTTACCAGTGAACATTTCTTTGGGAGTCTTGGAGTCCAATGCTTGATGAGGGCATCGGTTTTGAACATACACGACGGTATTCGCAGCTTCGGCCCATAAAAACTTCAGAAGCCCTTGATCATGAAGCATGGCACGAACAGCTTCCACAATAGTATGATTCTTCCTTTCAGCCACACCATTCTGCTCGGGAATGTATGGTGTTGTGGTCTCCCTCTTAATGCGAGCTTCTCTGCAATAGTCATGGAATTCATTTGATTCATACTCAGTCCCATTATCAGTCCTCAATATCTTGATTCTCTTCTCGGATTGGTTTTCAATCATGGCTTTGAAGTGACGGAACCAAGTGAACACTTCATCCTTCTTTTTCAAGAAGTAGATCCAAGTCTTGCGAGAATAGTCATCCATAAAAGTGAGATAATATAAGTATCCTCCCAAAGAGTTTACGAGCATCATACCAGATATGTCGAAGTGGATCAACTGCAATATATTGGTGGTCTTGCTATTACTTGAGGGGAATGGTCCTCTTGTAATTTTTCCTTCGGCACATCCCAGACATATACATTCATGCTCTTCATTGAACTCGGGCATACCTGTCACCACTTGTCTCACATCGGGAAGAGCCTTATAATGAAGATGGGAAAACCTCCGATGCCATAGTTCAGATTGTAGAGATGTGTCGCAAGACATGGCTCCCAATGGACTTCCTCCAACTTGATACAAAGTGTCAACCTTTCCATCGATGAATGCCACCTTGTATCCTTTGCCTTCCAATGCCGAAATGGACACCAGGTTCTTCTTGAGATCAGGTACATATAGAACTTCTTGTAAATGAATCGTGTTACCCTGATTCAATTGAAGGGTAACATTCCCTACTCCCTTCACGGGATAGGTGGCATCGTCTCCAAGAATAATCTCCAAGTTTGTCTCCTTCTCTATCAGATTAGAGAGAGCTTCCTTGTACCCGGTGAAGTGCCTTGAGGCACCACTATCAATTAGCCGATTCCCAAACTGTCCGGAGGAGAGGTAGTGGAGAGGGCCGATATAAGATAGTACTCCTTTTGTTTATTCTTAACAACATTTGGTTCTTCATACCTGGAGTTCCTTGCTTTCTTGGAGGGTTGACCATTTCCTAAATGTCCTGCATTCCTTTTCCCTTTGCCATTGCACCTGCCATTCCTTTGATTGTTGTTGTTGAAGTTGCCCCTGGATTGATTGTGATCATCATCATGTGATGTGTCCCTTCTATCTGGACACTCCCTTGCATAGTGGCCAAACTTATTGCAAACAAAGCACCTGCCCTTCCTTCCACCCTTTGATCCAGTCTTTCCATTGAAATGACCTTTAGACCCTACACTATTTCTCCTTTTGAAACGAGCAGAGAAAATAGTGGGGTTGCCTCTATTAGAAGGCATTTCTTGCTCCAACATTCGTGTTTCTTCTTGAATGCAACTCGACATCAATTCTTCAAACCTTGGAATTCGATCATTATTGAGAATATTGGTTTTAAATATATACCACTCAGGTGGAAGTCCTTCAAGGGTAGTGATAGTAAGTTCCTGTCAGGAATGACCTCTCCAATCGACAAAAGATCATTCTTGATCTCTGTGATCCTTAAGAAGTAGGATTGAATATCCTCGTCCTTTCCCTTCTTAATATCCTTCAATTTATTTTTGAGAAATAAAATTTGATTTGCATCACTAGCCTTGAACATGTTGACCAACCTATCATAGATCTCCTTGGAGGTGTTCAAATTAAAGACGTAGGCCACCAGTCACTTGTCAATGGAATCTCTGATAATCTTCTTCGCTTTGACTTCAGCCTTGTTGTACTTGTTCTTTGGAGCAACCGGTGCATTTGAAGGAGGCTCAAGGATTTTACCCCTCACATAATCCAACACTTCTTGCTCTTCCAATGTCAGATCAAGAGACATCTTCCATCCATGATAGTCAGACTTTTCACGGAGCTTGTCTATAGTCGGGAAGTGGGATGAGGAGCCCATTGAGCCTTTTGTCCTTGTCCAACTGTCTTTGGTGATTTCTCTTTCACTCTCGCTTGGGCTTTGTCTTCACCTCAACTTTGATACCATGTTAATTTTAGGTATGTTCTATGGTCAAGAGCAGTTTACTTCAATTTCTTTATTAGCCCAATATCAATATTCAGTTTAGCAATCACATCAACATGATAGTAAAATGAAGATAGAACATAAACATAAACAATGGAAGACAAGCCAAGACAAGAGGACACAAGATGTGGCACCAGCCATGGACAAACCCCAATGTGGGGAAACCCTTGATCAATTCTTCTCATATTCTTCAATAGTTTAGCAGAGAGAGTACAAATTTACAAATCTGATAATTTATGACAGCCGCAGTAAAGCCCGAACCAAAAAAGTCAATGCTGGTCAAACAAGACAGAAATCTTCCTCTAAGCAAGTCGGTCAAACCCAATCAACTTCAGCCTCTAATAGCAAACCCAAACAGTGCAAAATAGCCTAGAAAAGGTTAGTCAAATGCTGGTCGACGAAAGTCAAATGGCAACCAGCAACTAGGGCAGTCAACGCTAGTCAAACCAAAGGTCATATCACCTTGGTTTTTGTGCCCAAATCTACGGCCTTCCAAGGAGAACCTGCCACACCCAAACCGCAATGAAAGGGAGGTCAACATTGGTCAATGCAGCCCAAAATAGCAGCCTATGAACTTCAGTCAAACTGGTCAACTCAATTAAACAAAAAATCCTCCTTTTGCACATGTGAGAGAAAGTTGCCCTTATTTGCGTACCCAATCAAGTGAGGAGAGAAAGATGAGAGGAGATGAGATGATGAAATAATGCCTTGAGGTCTCCTTTTATATGCAATGTTGAGGATGAACTAGCGTAAAAATGCACGTTTTGATTGCTGGCCGACCATGACAATATACCAATAACACAAATAAATTCCTATCTTCATTTTTACATGTCGAAATCGGATGATCTTTAGATTAATCCCACACCTCTTGAAGAGAGGAATCTAAGAAAAATATCAGTTGTCATAAATAAGGTGACCCATATGGAGTTTGGCCCTAGTTGCCAACTTTAACAGTTTTCCTAATCAAGACAATAGAGGGAGAATGGTGACTATTATTTAATATAATCAAAAACTAAATGAGTACATGAAACCAAAAACTGAAAGGAAATGAGATACTTATCTTTGGGAGTTGTTGGGGGCTCCCTCCAAAGCTTGAGGGATACCTACAAACTTATAAAAACAAGAGAAAATGTCTTTTCCAAAAACATGTTAAAAACCTATAAATTCTAAAACATCAAAAATATAAAAACAAGATATCTAAAGCTACAAGAAAAAGACTTAGTAGTGTACATCCCTAATGTCAAATTCTTCGGCCTTGACTTTCTTTAAGTCTCCTTCTTCAGTAATGTTGGCTTGATCTCTTTCTCTCTTCTTGTTTCTTGGATTGTCGGGACAGTCACTCCTATAGTGACCTTTCTTATGACATTGATAGCATTCGACCTTAGACATGTCAACTTTCTTCCTTGGTCCTTTTGATTTCTTTCCTTTATGTTGAGCAATGTAGGCATTTGATACTCCTTCAGGATTGGAAACTAATGAGATCCTTAATTATTCCTTACTACAGGCAATCCATAGTTCTTCAAAGGTTGGAGCTACCTTCCAACTGTTAAGTCTTGCAGCAAATGCACCCCAAGTAGGTGGAAATCCTAATAGGGTAGTGATCACGAGTTCTTTGTCTGGAACAATTTCATCAATGGCCAAAAGATCATCCCTGATTCTTGCTATCTTCACAAAGAAGGATGACATTGTCTTCTTGAGTCATCTTTGTGGTCCTTAGCTCATTCTTCAAACTTGCTACTTGACCAATGTTCTTAATAGTAAATAACTTTGACAAGGCTTCATACATTTCCTGAGCATGATCGATGTTAGCTATGAATGGGACAAGGTTGTCCTTTATTCCTTCTACCATCAAAGTCATGGCAACCAATTCTAGTTCCCTGAATTTCACCTTGTCAGCATCACTGTAATCCTCTTAAGGCTTCTTTACTTTTCCTTTGACCAGGTCTAGTACCTTGTTCTTTTCAAGGATAAGGTCAATCCTCTTCTTCCAGGACCTGTAGTTTGAGGCTCCTTCAAGTTTATTATCTCCAATGATTGTGTTAGACATCTTCCTTGAATATAGTAGACTCCTTCCCTGAGATAATCCTTTTGAATGGTTCCCTGATCAAGTGCTTGAGACTGCCTTTTTCTTCCTTCTTCACCAAAGCTCTAATACCATGTTAGAAAATCAGAAAGGCAAAAAAGATTTTCTTATTCTTGATAATTATTTGTGATGTTTCTTGTTATTACGATTATTTATATTTTCTTTCTTTTAGTTTATCAATAAATTACCAAAGCAGCAGAACATAAAATAATAGACACCAAATGTAGGCACTATGCCAGGGAAAACCCCGCCCCCTCCCCCGAGGGGAAAACCCAGTCAAGAAATTCTTCCTTTCAGTAGTATTCTTTAAGACTCTTCACCCTCGACCAAGACCAAACCTTCCCTCGACACCAAGTCAGCCTCCTAGAATTTTGACCCCTTTCCAGCAACTCGACTAGGTAGAAGCTTCTGGCAATTCGCAGCTTCCAGCAACACTGAAACTTGGAAGACTTCGATCTCCAATCTAGGGCATGAAACAGAGACAGAGAGGCACCAAAATTTCGATTTTCTTCTTCTCCTTAGACTCCACCCAACTCGCACTTCTTTCGGCTTCCCAGCAACAGAGTTCGCACTTTTCCCAACTACAAGAGATATCGAACTTCTTGTGAGAGAGTGTGTTCCAAATAAATTCGATGTGCCTATATTTATAAGCTCCATGTGAGTTCGAATAGGGTCCTTAGGTCGACTTGATCTTCTTCTAGGCCGACTTGATGCAGAGGATACATAAATTATATTTGACTCAATATTTAACCATTTTACATGATTCAAAGGCCCAAGAACGGTCTCTTTAAAAGTGCAAAGACTCTATTGACTCAGGATAAGTCCTAGAAGTCCTCAATGGGGACCTTGACCTAAAACATGGTGACCCAAGCATGAAACCCATGCTTTAATAAGTCACAATAATAATAATTCCTTTCTTTATTCTTTTGGCAAGTACATTACATGATGACTCAAATACATTAAATGAAGATTGAACATAGTTATATTTTCCAACACAGGGAGCCCTAGGAAAATAAGTCAATTTAGAAGTGTGGGGCTTTCCCTCTAAATACACAATGGTGGAATGAATGATCACTCTCAAGAACTCCCTATCACAATCATTGTTTGTAGTATTATTCGTGGATGCCACAAGGTCGTGATGGGAAGAGAAAGGAGACTTGGGACACAGAAGTGGGCAACATATTGGTTGCTCAATGAAGTGATTGTGTTCACAATCTTGAGGGTATGAGGTGGAAGGAGGGATATAACTAATGGATGGGTCTTCCTCAACATCATACCTGGGAAAGTAAAGGGGCCCATGGTCAATGGAGATCATTTGAAAAGGGGTGAGAGAATTACCCGAGGAAGACTCAATATGATGAACAAGAGGTAAAGGCAAAGGGGAGAATGAGGTATTATATTCAACGGGTTTTTCTTCCCCAAAATCATAATCTAAAGGCACAAGTGATTTGAATATAGAATTATAAGGAGGATGGGTAGGAACCTTACCGATTTCCCCCTTATTAGTATCAAAGATTGGGTCTCTGCTAAATGGAGAATCAATTACTTCCCATTGCCCCTCTTCATGCAAGGGAAAATAATAACTCTCCTTCCCAAGGTTATTGATTGATATATCATCATAAATAATGCCCGAAAGAAAGGGAAGACCAATCTCAGCCTCATCCTCCTTGTCGGTGTCATAAATGGGAGCACAATCAAATTGAGGACTAACAATTTCCCATTTCTCCTTTTCAATGTGGAAGTAATCTTCCATGTCATCTTACAAGGGGATAATGGGATCACCTTCCTCAAGGTTCTCAAAAGGAGAGTCATTGGGAGTAAGATCCTTGACAAAAGTAAGGTTAGTTTCAACTTCACCTTCCATATATTCATCCTTCCTAACACATGTTCTCAAAATCATCCTTTTCGTCATGTGAACCTGACAAGGACTCATCTTCCTACTCATCATTACATCCCCAAGGTCCTCTCCAACTTCTTCAGATTGATTCCACTCTTCCATATATTCCTCACTTTGATGATGATCCTTCATACTTGAACTTTCTTCAATGTCATCTTGATCATCCAATTGATCACCTTTTGTGGGGCTTTGCAATTGATTATAATATTTGTTATTGATTAGATTAGTCAGAATTTTAAAAGTACAGTGTATGCCAGCAAGTTCAAGGAGACGACTAGGATCATTTTCATAGGCACACCTTATTATGTAGAGTTGTTTTTGTTTTGACCTTTGAAACATGAGCATGAATTCCTTATCCATATCCTCCAATAAATCTTGATAAAATTCAGCATTTTTATCCACACCCTTTTGTAGTTCTTGAAGGTCTTGGTCATTGAGTTTTGCAAATGTAGGACCAAGATTAATCTCTCTTTTACAATGGTCCACTTTTCAAGATTTTGCATATTAGGATTAAAATGGAGTCGCCAGGGTGAATTAAAGTGCATTGATATGTTCTTCATTCCTTTCTGAGGACCAAATTTTCCAAACTTCCCCTTCCTTCCGATAAATGTTTGAAGACCTTTTGCTCACAACTTGTCTTCTTCTATCTTGCATAGATACCACAAGTTGTTGAATGGGATAGATTTCTTATCCTCATAGGCATTTGTTACCTTGTTCATCAATTGGTGCATTTAGAACAAAGGAGATCATTTCCTTATCTGAAATTATCTCTCCCAGATCTTGTAGTTGAGATCTTATGAAGATATCCCTTCATCCTTTATTACCTTCAATTTGTGTAGATCAGATCTAAGTGATATGACCTTTCTTATTGCATCTTCAGAGAATAGTTCTACCAACTTATCATATATCTCTTTCAATGTCTCCAATCCTGCTATATAGGGAATGAGGGGACCTTTGACTGATTTCATAAGAATCCCTTGAGCCCTTTGATCCCTTTCCATGTATTCAGATAATGCTTGTCCTTCGGATGGTTTCAAGACTTTTCCACAGATATGATCAATGACTTCACTTTCTTCGAGGACTGTGTCTATCCTCCTTTTCCATGCAAGGAAGTTCGATGACCCAACCATCTTATCGATCTCCTTGCAAAACAAAGTCATTTTACTAGATTAGATTATAGAATAAAAGATACTTACTTGATAAGTGAAGATGAAATCTTCAACTTGATCCCTTTGATGGCAGTTGATGAAGATGTATTAGTGCTCTTTTGGATGATCTTCTTCCAAATGAAATCCCTTCTTCAATAAAAGGAGACTGCGCCTTTTATGATGACAACGCCTTTGATCTAGCTCCCTTTGATGACGATGTCTTGATGCTTCCTCATATGATCTTCTTTAAGGATAAGGGAGGGGTCCTTGATTTAATGAGAGCAAACTTGCCTTATAGCCCTTTAAATATGATGAAAATGCCTTTAGCCTTCTTTGGATAACTAGCCTTCAAGATACTTCGACTTCTTCAGTGGTGAACGAGTGTAGATCCCAAAAATGTTTCTAGGGTTTCGACTTTCCCCAAGATGATGTGATCTTTGTCCTTGTAGTGCTTCTCTTGGATGTTTATACTTCAGGCTACCTTGCTTTGTAGATCTCTTCAACTTGATGAGGGTCATGTTTGATGATGACTAGAGGATCCCAAGACTTTTAATGTAGACTTCTTCTTCGATCTAGGGTTTGATGCTTTGATGCAGATCTCAACTTCACTTTTATATCCTTCAACTTGCTTTAATGCCTTTCTTGAAACTCGATCCTTGAGTGTCTCTTTGATTAGATGCCCTTCCTTTGACTTAGTCACCTTAGCTCTTATACCTGTTGAGAAATCTAGGGCATCATGAATTAGGTGGTTTCTCTTAATTAGTAATTGCTTGTGAGTGCCTTTTACTACATTAGATTAGGATCTTCTTGTTGCTTAAGTTATTAGTGTTCTTCTTCATCAAACAGCTACCAATGCATGAACATAAATAGACAAGAGACACAGAATGTAGGCTATCAACCAGGGCCAAAACCTCTCACTCTTTGAGAGGAAAACCCGCAAAAATTCTTCTTATAGGGATTCCAATTCCAATTGACGAATACCAAGACCAAGACCCTTGACCTATTAGCCACTCCAAGACCAAGACACTAGTTCTCTTAACTGTCTTTGCCATTTTCTTCTTCTTGACTCCTCTTTCGCTTCGACCTTCTTAGCACTGAGATCATCTCATATCTGAGCATACTGTGATAGCAACGAACTGTAGACATACTTGAGATGGCACTGAAACACATCACTGTAATGTCACCGAAATTTCATCATTGTAGCAGCACTGAAACACTGTGATATATTACTGAATAGTAGCTCCTTCAAAGAACCGAACTAGCATTGAGCTATGGCTTCTACATGGCACAAAACTGTGGCTTCTACATAGCACCAAACTGTGGTATATATGCCCTTGTCTGAACTATGTTCCTCTACTGTAGCACTGAGACCTTCACTCAAAAATCTGAACTTTTGTTTCTGTGATTAGCCCCAAAAAAAAGATCCTCATTGTCCCTTCCTCATCTATCTAAGTTCCTTCTTTTACATCTAAACTATGATCTGAACTTGTCATTCCACTGTTCACCCGAATTACAGAGAGATGTCTAAACTTGTTGAATGTATATATGTGAATACCCTACACGGCCATATATAGTTGTTATCCCATAAATAAGCGGACTTGTGCTATCTGAATAGGTGTGTCTCCATAAGCTGAGCTAACATGAGTTCTTTACTTTGTCTTAAGGCCTACTTGAAGAGGAGTAACTAGAGCTTGTCTTGGAGGGCTATTTGACAATTCTATAGACTGATATAAATATGTAACATGCCCAAGAAGGGTTCTTCATACATGACATTAACTCTTTTGACAAATCCTAAAGGCTCACAATGGAAGCCATATAAACATAAAATCCCTTGCTCATGAAACCCATGAAGCAAGCATAATAATAATTTTATTTTTCTTCTTTTCATCATTTATAAAAATCACAATTACATGTCATTATGAAGACCGAACCTAGTTACATATCCAACGAATATTCCCTTGATACTAGTAGAATCTAACTTCTTTGGCTTGTCCTTTGGAACATGGATGTATGTTGGACTTCCAAAGATTCGGAGGTGATCCACACTCAGCTTCTTTCCTATGAATACTTCTTCGGGTGTTGTATTATTAAGACTTCTATGAGGGCTTCTATTTTGAATATACACGGATGTCATTGTTGCTTCTCCCCATAAGAATTTTGGTATGTCTTGATCCATGTTAATTGGGAGCGGGAGCGGGAGCGAAAACGGGAGCGGGAGCGACCATTTTCAGAAGCTCCCGGTTTGGGAGCGAATCCCGGAGCGATTTTTAAAAAAAATATATATATATATATATATTATATTTTTTAATTTTTGATACATATATGTCAACAAAAACATGTAGAATGATGAATTAGATATAAAAAACATAAAAAAGCATAGATTGAACCATATAACAACAATCATCTAGAAGTTATAATCTTCATCAACCACGTCCACAAGTTAGTAACATAGTAACATACAACATATTGAGTCTCATGATTCATCAATCTTAAAGTTTCAAGCTTTCAAAATTCAATATATAACATTTATCATCATTGATCACCAAAGTTGTACTTGTAAGCTAAGTGTAACCATTACAACAAATAATATCTAACATGAAATGAAATGTTATAAAATGAAATGAAATGAAACAACTTTCAACTTTCATGAAGCATCATATTCATAATTCATTACTAATGAGTTATAATTGCCAACTTCAAACTTAAATTGTCATATATTGTTTAAAAGAATATCATAATAAATATGAAAGAGTCAATAGTTATAAAAGCTACTAGAAACTAGAAAAGAGAAGTAAATCTATTATCTATTTCTTATGCTTGGGCCTCTTGCCACCACGAGAAATGTCTAATTTTTTAGTGTTGTTGCAAAATCAGGATCTTTGTCATGAATATCACCCTCCAAGCATTAATATCCAGAAGTATCTTTGTCATTACCTTTGTATCTGTATGGGGATCTTTGTCATTAATATCACCCTCTAAGCATTAACATAAGATAGAAAAAGCATAGCATGTCAAGTCAAGATTTTGTTTGAGTGATGCGTACATTTTTAGAAGGGTCATGATAGAGGAGTTCGACAACCAATGTCACTAACATCAAGGTACATAGAGGGATTGGTACTCTTGATTAAATACGAGTTCCATACCCTAATACATGACAAATTCAATGGAAACATTGCAATCCCCCAATCCTGAAATCCTGAAAAACTGATAAGTCTGCTAGATTTTGAATGAAATCTAAAATTCTACTTTCTCCATATGAAATCCAATGAGGACGAAACCACTCTCAAACATCCTGAGTCATTTCATGGTAATGTTAAAAATTTAAGTAAAAGGATGAAAATGAAAATTAAAGAAAATGTCACTTTTACTTTAAGAATTTAACATTACCATGAATAGCATATCAATACTAGGGCCTAGACTTGATCATTAAGCTGCCCCACTCAAAAACTATTTGTTTCTTTCAAAAAAAATTGCATTTCGAACATTACTACAAAAAAGGCAAAACGCTCCCGAAAAGGCAGGGAGCGAAATTTTTTTTAGGGAGCGCGCTCCCGAAATCGCTCCCTTTTCGGGAGCGATTTCGGGAGCGCGCTCCCGACCCGCTCCCGAGTCGCTCCCGCCCGGAACGCGGATTAGGAGCGGGTGCGGGGGGGGGCGCTCCCCCGCAACTATGGTCTTGATCAAGGAGCATTGTTCGAATGCCTTCTTCAATTGACCTATTCTTCCTTTCGGCCACTCCATTTCGTTCGAGATAATACGGAACAATGAGCTCCCTCTTAATTCCTGCTTCCTTACAATATGCAATCAATTCCTTAGAAATGTATTCCCCACCATTGTCGAACCTTGAGTTTTTATCTTTCTTTTGGTTAGGGTTTCCACTTCGGACCTAATCTCCTTGAATTTTTCAAACACTTTATCTTTTGTTTTGAGAAGGTATAGCCATCTCTTTCTAGAATGGTCATCAATGAATGTCACATAGTAGAGATGACCTCCAAGTGACTTGTCAGACATGGGCCCAAACACATTAGAATGAATGAGGTCTAGTATCTATTTAGACCTAGTTTCACTATTCGGAAATGGCTTTCTTTTATGCTTTTCCAAAGAACATCCCTTGCACACACCTTCATGATCTAACTTCATGTTGGGGATGCCATGAACCAATTGACTAAGAGAAGGGATGACCTTATAATGTAGATGACCATACCTCCTATGCCATAGCTCAATGGGATCGATTTCCATGTGAACCAAAGCTTGAGGAGGTGGTGTAATAACTCTATAAAGGCTTCCTTCACAAACTCCAATAACCCTAGCTTTATCAATGCTATATAGTATAGTCTTTTCCCCAAACCAATACTTTTCCATCAACAAAAGCAACTCTCTCCCCTTTATCTTCTAAACAAGAAATAGAAAGCAAATTCTTTTTCAAACATGGAACATATAGAATGCTGATGAGGAGCAGCTTTCATCCATTTTCCAGCTTCAACGATGTTGATCTCAGGCCTCTAACAACATAGCTTTTGTTAGCACCCAATTCCACTTCATGAGGAGATGACTCCTTTGATAGTGTATGAAGTTGTTTACCTTCTCCTATCATGTGTCTTAATGCTCCTCTATCAATTATACATGCATTGTCATCACAAAGAGAACCTGTAAGAGCAGCCAAGAATCCTTGACTTTTGACCTTGTTGAATAAGTAGTGGATGACCTTCTCGATCCAGCTTCCAACACTGTTGATACCAATTCTTATGTAGTTCATCAAAGAGGGAGAATCCATGCCAACAAAGTGATCTTCAACTTTTCTTGACCTTAGCTTTGATACCATGTTGAGAAATCAATGCAAGTAGATCAAGGTTTGATTCCTCTTTCTTGATAATTACTTGTGAGTTATGTTGGCTTCTTTTACTTCTTTATTATCTTATCTTTCATCAAGCAATTACCATATTTTGTGTGTATGAAGATCACAAAACAATAGACACAAGATGTAGGCACTATGCCAGGGCAAAACCCCCCTCGAGGGGTAAACCCAGTCAAAAATTATCTTCCTTCAATAGCATTCTTTGAAACTCTTCAACCTAGACAAAGACCAAACCTTCCCTCCACACCAAGTCAACCTTCCAGATCTTCGACCCTTTTGTAGTAACACTTCTACCCCGGCAACTTCGACTATGCAACAACTTACGACATCAGGCAGCAACTGGCAGCAACAATACTTGGAAGACTTCGATCTCCCAAACTAGGGCACAAAACAAAGAGAGAGTAGCTTCAAAACTTCGATTTTCTTCTTCTCCTTAGACTTGACCCAACTCGCACTTCCTTTATGCCTCTTCTTCCTACTATGCACTTCTCCAACTTCCTTAGGGATATCGAAATAGCTTGAGAAGAGATTCTCCAAATGAACTTGACTTCCTTCTATTTATAGGCTCCAAGTGAGGTCGAATTAGCATCCTTAGGCCGACTTGATCTCTTCTAGGACAACTTGGTGTGGAGGTTACATAAATTATTTTTTACTCAATACTAAACCTTTGACATGATTCAAAAGCCCAAGAAGGGTCTCTTTAAATGTACAATGACTCTATAGACTCAATATTAATCCTAGGAGTCCACAATGGGGAATTTGACTAATAAAATGATGACCCAAGCATGACCCATGCTTTAATAAGTCATTGATACAATAATAAAAATTATTCTCTTTATTCTTTTGACAAGTACATTACATGAGGACTCAAATACATTAAGGAAGGTCGAACCTAGTTACATTTTCCAACACCTGTGAACTTTGGCATAGAAGGTTTAGTCAACTTCACTACAAAATCTTACCAACTCTAAATTCAATGGTGAATGGAATCCCTGAACTCAAGTAGGATCATGAAGGAGTATGCAAGGGATGTGCATTAGGTAAAAATGTCAACAGACCATTTGGAAGCAGTGCTTCAAGCTCAAAAAAAAAATTATGGATCTCATTCATTTGAATGTTTGTGGTCCTATGTCTACAAAGTATCTTGGAGGTCATATGTATTATGTAACATTCATTGAAGACCACTCAAGGAAAACTTGGGTCTATTTGCTAAAGACCAAGAAGACCAAGGATGAAGTATTCAACAAATTTCAAGAATTCAAAATTGAAGTGGAGAACCTTGCAGAAAGAAGGATAAAGATCTTAAGATTCGACAATGGAGGAGAATACACTTCAAAGGAACTCATAGCTTTTTGTAAGGAGGCTGGTGTTGAGAAATCCAGGGCAGCTAGATACAAGAGATCTCTATATTGATGATAACTGTTTGTGAAGACTTTTTGCTTTTCTTAGTTAGATTCTTCTTCAACTTAATTATTATTATGTGTTCTTCTTCATCAAATAGCTATCAAACCATAAAGAACAATGAGAAAAAGGACACGATATATAGGTGATCAACCAGGGCCAAAACCTCTCCAATCTTGAGAGGAAAACCCACAAAATTCTTCTTCTTATAAAATCTTCAATTGACGAATTCCAAGACCTAGACCCTTGACCAATAACCACTCCAAGACCAAGTCAATGCTTCTTCTCAATGAACTTCTCCTTCTCCAAATCAACGTTGGTCAAACTTGTACCACAACTTCAGATTTAAGCCCTAACTCTGAATTTTGGCTAGTTGTTACAGACCTGCAATTTCATCCTCTTCTATCGAAACCCTAGGTCACACGTGTGGCTGGAATACTAACAAATTCTCCTCCTTTTAACATCGCTTGACCTAGACTCCTTTACTTGACATTTGGCTTGTTAATTTGACCTTCTTTGACCCAACTTCGGCTCCCTTTTGTGATTGCACTTTTCGACTTGTGTTTCTTCGAAATGATGCCTTTATCTTCGCACATGTGGGAGGAATTGTAGCCCCAAAACATATCAAAAAAGCTTCCTCTTCTTTCTCCTTCCTTCGCTGGGTATTAGGCTCTTTTCTTCACCTTGGTCGAACTCTTCTTGATGCTTGAGTGTGTCTCTAGAATAAGGTCAAGTGCTCTCTATATATAGGTATCTAGTCACTTGATATTAAGCCAACTTGTCACTGTTTTAGGCCGACTTGATGCTTGTGTAGGCCGACTTGTTTGGTAGCCCTTGACTTGACCTTGGAGGATTATTTTTGACTCTTTCTTGACTCAAAATATTTCTTTGCAATATGAAACATGCCCTAAATGGGTCTTTTATACATGACAATGACTCAATAGACTTTTATGACAAACCTAGAACCACTCAATGGGTGTTTGACCTAAAAAAAAAATTCCCTTAAGCATGAAACCCATGCCTCAAGATCAACAATAATAAATTTATTTTTCTTATTTCATTAAATGCATAAAATGATGATTACATATGTCATTATGAAGACTGAACCTAGTTAAATATTTCAACACTCCCTCTTAACAAGGGAGGTATTCATAATCCATACAAGGTACTTGGACATTCTCAATCTGAAGAATTTTCGTAAGAAGAGTCAGATTGGTAACCCATCTATATAGCATCATATCATCCAGCATCGTTACATAGCAAGGCCTTGACTAACAACTCTATCTCTCCACAAGATCAAAGCACAATGCTAGCAAGACCAATGATTTATAAACACCCTCATCATTGTCTCTCTCGGAACATACCCCACCCAAGCTTTCTCAAAGTATGTTCCACCAGGACTATTCTTATCTTGGATTCCTAGCCCTCAAAGAATATCAATCCTCTATGACTACTCTTATCGTGGATGCCCTACCACATCCTCAAAGAGTATCGGATGCCAGATGCTTACCCAATCCACCATTCTTTCTTCCCAAGTGAAGACAAGAATGATGTGTCTATCTCTCCCTCTCAATTAAGGAGGATATATCCATTCCTATGAAGGAATGTACCCATTCCTATAAAAGGAATGTACTCAAGCTCCCTCTTATCCAAGGATTTGACCAAGCTCCCTTTTATCCAAGAACCTGCTTCTAGCAACTCTTTTACGTGGAGATCATGGTTCAATCAACTGCTTGAGGGGCTCCCTCTTTCAATGTCATGAATTTCATCTTCTTTGATATGGAGCATTCATCTTTTGGGACTTTTTTGTAGGGCACAAACCATCCATCACTTTCATTTATGAATCATGTCAATAATGTCATCCTTTCTTTCATCAAAAAGAGATCCATTGTCCATATCTGACCTTCCTTTCATCAAAAAGAGATCCAT
Source organism: Pinus tabuliformis (assembly GCA_031772625.1). Taxonomy (NCBI): domain Eukaryota; kingdom Viridiplantae; phylum Streptophyta; class Pinopsida; order Pinales; family Pinaceae; genus Pinus; species Pinus tabuliformis. Next base: position 735,981,463 of record CM062805.1, on the reverse strand, counting down.
TAGTCCATATCTGACCTTCCTTCATACCTTGCTACCTTCTTCATATCATGTTTCCTTCAGGATCTTTCATTCCACCACATGAGTATCAGTTGTAGATGATATTTACGGCTCTTCCTTTGATAGCCTTGTATTAACCCATCCAGATATTGTTCAAAAATCAAGAATGAACATTAAATCAAAATTACCTTTCTGATGGTCTTTTCATCATGACATCTGCTTTGTTGTAACATCAACATCCTGCATACATATTGACACATCTCCAAAAATATTAAATGTCAAGGGTCTCTTTCCTTTCCAAACTTCATCGGAGTCTTCATACCTTTTCCATGGAGATGTCATGGTCAATCCTTCTAGTCATCGGATGTTGATTTCCTCTTCTATGTGACCATAGTTGCATCTTTCATGATCTCTCCTTACTTTCTTCACATATTTCTTCCTGGGAACTTCCATCCATAGTTCCTTCATTTTTTTCAACCACTTCATATTCCATATGAGGACTTATTATGTTGATTTCATCTAGTCAATATGTGAACCACGCCTTCTTGCATCATTCCAAAGGAGGGGATCCCCTTCTCTTAATCATGCTCATGAGGTAGAGCATTTATCCATGCTATCTGCAACTATATGACATGACTCAATTTTATCAAATACAAGCATACATACCTCATCTCTTCCTTTTGGTCATCTAGACATCCTCTAGCAGCCTCCTTAATTGGAAAAACTTCAAACACCTTGACTTGCTTCACTTCTTTTGACATCACACCATCATCCCATGAATCCCATACAATGTGGAATTCTTAGCGAGACACTTGCTTCTTTCAGTAGGTGAACCTTCCAATGAAGATTCCAACGGAGGATCTTGATCATCCTCATCCTGCAAATGCTCCTTTTGAATAATGTATGATGAGCTTTATACTAGATGACTTTCTTCTTCTCATAAGTACTACTTATGCTTCTAATGAGGTTACCAAGAGCTACATCCTTCTATAGGTGACTGTTATAGACTTCTATTTCAGCTATCTTTCATGCTTCTTTATGATGATGTCACGAGCTCTTGCTTTCAATCGTATGCTTCTATGATGCCATCTCCTAACATGATGCATCCTATCATGCTTCTAATGATTCCTACCATGATAGTTATACTTTACAACAAAAAACTTGAAACATAAACTTGAAAAGAACTAGGTGAGGAAGACTATCTCAATCATAGTAGAGATCTTTTACTTCCTCTTTCTTGGATTTCTTATTTTCAGCTTCTTCCACTTCTTTAGTGATATGGGATTCTTCCCTTCCTCTTTTGTTATTGTCCATATTGAGCTTTGGGCAATCTCTCTTGTAGTGCCCATATTCATGACATCCACAACATTGAACCTTCAACATGTTCTTCATCTTTTTCTAAGGAACAAGCTTCCCAATCTTCCCTTTTCCTCTAGCCATGGCAGCAAATGCTTGAGCTTGGTCACTTGATCCTACATCACTTTTTGCCTTAAAGTTGGTTTCTTTTATCTTGCATAGTGACCATAGTTCATTGAATGGAGTAGCTTCCTTCCTCGGATTGAAGTTGCCCCATTCCTCGGTAGTGCATTGAGCATTATGGTAGTCATTTCCTTGTCAAATTATTTCTCCCAACTCTTACAGTTGGTCCCTTATTTTAGACACCCTCATAATGTATGAGGTCATTCCTTATTATTTCGATATCTTCATCTTATAGAGTTCTTGTCTTAACAAGATCACTTCTCTTGTAGTGATAGCAGAGAACAATTCTACAAGTTTGTCATATATTTCTTTTAAAGTTTCTACTATTGATACATAGGGAATGAGGGGATCCTTAATGGATTCTATGAGAATCATTTGAGCCCTTACTTCCACTTTCATGAATTTTTTAAGTGTTTGAGCTTCTTCCTTTGGAGGTTTAGAGATTGAGCCCTTAACATGTTCCATGACTTCATTTTCTATAAGATTTAGATTTGTCCCTTTCTTCCAAGCAAGAAAGTTTGAAACAGCAACCAAATTGTTGTTTTCCTTGCAAAAAGACATTTTGATAGATTCAAATGTAGACATAAATATACTTACTTGTGAAGATACTCCTTGATGACAGTATCTTCAACCTGTTGTCTTCTTGATCTTAATAATGATATTGGTAATAGATGATTTCTTCTTGGTGAAGATGTCTTCCTTCAAAAACTGATGATTGAGCGAGGTTCCCAAGAATGCTTTAAGTGCATATGCCTTTTTTGAACGAACTAGGGTTTTGACTTCCTTCAAGATGATGATGTGATCCTTGTCCTTAAGGTGCTCTTGGGGTGAGTGTCCCTTCATGATGATTAATGCCTTTGATGATCTATTAATACTTCGATCCTTGATTGTCCTTTGATGAGCTTCCCTTTGTTACCAAGAATGCTTTAAGTGCATATGCCTTTTTTGAACGAACTAGGGTTTTGACTTCCTTCAAGATGATGATGTGATCCTTGTCCTTAAGGTGCTCTTGAGGTGAGTGTCCCTTCATGATGATTAATGCCTTTGATGATCTATTAGTACTTCGATCCTTGATTGTCCTTTGATGAGATTCCCTTCCTTGACTTGTCACTATAGCTTGGATACCATGTTGAGAAATCTACGGTAGCTAGATACAGGGGATTTCTCTATTAATGATAACTACTTGTGAAGACTTTTTACTTTTCTTAGTTGGATTCCTCTTCAACTTAATTATTATTACGTGTACTTCTTCATCAAACAACTATCAAACCATAAAGAACAATGAGACAAAGGACACAAGATATAGGTGATCAGCCAGGGCCAAAATCTCTCCAATCTTAAGAGGAAAACCCACAGAATTCATCTTCTTATAGAATCTTCAATTGACGAATTCCAAGACCTAGACCCTTAACCAATAACCACTCCATGACCAAGTCAACATCTCTTCTCGATGAACTTCTCCTTCTCCAAGTCAACCCTGGTCAAAATTGTACCACAACTTCAAATTTCATCCCTAACTTAGAATTTTTGCTAGCTATTGCAGACCTGCAATCTTGGCCTCCTATGCAGAAACCATAGGTCACAAGTGTGGTTGGAATATGGACAGATTCTCCTCATTTTGACTTCGCTTAACCCAGACTCCTTTCCTTGACAAATCGTCTTGCTAATTTGACCTTCTTTGACCCAACTTCAGCTCCCTTTTGTGACTGAACTTTTCGACTTATGCTGATTCATAATGATGCCCTTATCTTCGCACTTGTGGAGGAAGTGTAGCCCAAAAACAAATCAAGAATGCTTCTTCTTCTTTCTCCTTCATGTTGACCCTGTCGCTTACACCTACCTACAAGTCAGTGAGAAAAGCCTTCAACCCTACAAGGTGTGGTTGCTAGCAAGGAACTCAGAGAAGGGGCTGTCACACTAAATCCCTTCTCTCTCTGTTTAAGCTATCTCCTAGGTTAGCTAAGGGGGGTGGTCCCTAATGAAAAGTTAAGTTAAAAAGGGATGTGGGTTTCTAAGAGAATTGTTAGAGTTAAATAGATTATTTCTCTAAGATTTATAAGCAAAAACTGATATGAGCAATAACCATCATAAGATAAGCATGAAATACATAAACAACTAGTGCCTTCCAAGTATTTTCTCTTTAAGAAATGAAGTTGTATTTTGCTTAAAACAAAAGTAGAATGCTTCAAAAATTCAAAGCAAAGCAATCCTGAAATGGAGACAAATATGACATGAAAGAGTAAAAATGATAATCTACAATTAGTGTACAAGAACTAGATCAAGACATGCAAGTAGAACTGCATACTTCTCTAGTTAAAACAATACTCTAGGTAGCAAATAAAATCCTTGAAAGAACAAGATATTTATCAAAATATATATTTAATTTAAATTTATATGATCTTAGTAGGCTAGAGGAAAGGAAACTCTCTCTTTCAAAATCGTTGTTGACACCTAATCTTCATGATTGGGTGAATTTATGTAAATAATTAAATTAGAAATGTGAACAGTCATCGGGAGATGAACTGAACAGTCACTCCCTATTGTATATAACAAAGACCTACCTGATGGAATAACACACGAATCAGTTTTTGCTTAATGGAGTTACTGCCTGGCCTGACATGGTATCAGAGCCAGCTCCTTTTTAGCTCTTGTGCCTTGTAACTCCCTTGTCTGCTCCTCTGCTCTCCATATAATTCAGTGCCTGTATGCCTGTCTGACACTGCCTGCGTTCTGTCTGCCATATTCCATTACCTGCGCTCTGTCTGCCATATTCTATTTATAAGACCTGCGCCTGACATTCACCTAACGTTCCTCTGCCTGTTCATCTGAATACGTTGATTGCTCTCTGGCTGTCCTGACATAGAATCCATAAACGTTTCATAATTTTTTAGCGTTGTCCTTCACCACCGCTTCCACCATGAACGACTGAGAAAGCAAAGACCTGGTGTCATTCAGGGTTTGATTTCTTCTCAAGTGCTTCGTGGTACCCTTATAGTTGCAGAGGCGGGCAGATCTTTGGCCTTCTCAACCCTTACATACAGATACTGCATCTGCTCCACAAGATCGTAGGTGCTTGTTGAGCGCTCGCTGGCCTTACATTTACGCTGCCCATATTACATTTACGTTTTGCTGCCACACACCGTTTGCCGAGTCTCAGTTCTGAACGCTGTCACATACATTTGAACGCTGTCTATCAGTCACATACATTTGAACGCTGTCTATCAGTTGCATATAGTTGAACGCTGATTTACGCTGCTCCCTCCTGACGCAGAGCGTTTTGTCCCCTTTCTGCGACAAGATCACGCTGCGTTTCATATGCAGCGGCTACATGAATATGGTCAAGATGTACCACTGAGTCATTTGGAGCACTAACCTCTGTTTTTTTGAAGCAATTTTCGCTGGAAGCAGTCGTTATAAGTAGATCAATCATGTTCTGGCAACGAGGTATCAAGCTATTATTTTAGTTGAGAGTTGTTATCTGTTTTGGTGTGGGTTTCAGAGCTGTGTTACAAAGTTTTGTACCCTGTTCTAATATTCCTTCAAATAGTTTATCGTTGGCCTGTTCTAATAGTTGAAAGCAACACCAAGGGCCAATCCTGACGATGATTCTCAAATCTGCATTTATCAAGTTGCTTATTGAGTTGTCTATGTAAAGGGGACGTATGCCATATACATATATAATGGTGGATTTATATGAAATTTATATGAGATTTATATGAGGTGGATTTATATAATAATGGATTTATATGGGTCACATGGTGGATTTGAAATCTTTTGAGAATGCCCTTTTGAGTACAATTTTACTGTATATTGGAGAAGTATTTTTCTATCAGCAAAAGTAATTTTTTTTACAGAATGCATTCAACCATATCCATGGTGGGAATAGTTCTCACTGGCAAGGAGAACTATCCTGAATGGTCCCAAATGATAAAACACACCCTCATTTTCAATGAGTTGTGGAAAGGAGTGTGTGTTGGAGAAGGAGACAATGACCCAATACAACCTACCTCAGACAAAGAGCTCGTCATTTGGGAAAACAAGAACAGCAAAGCTTATGCATTAATCGCAGCATCTGTAAATGAAGAGGTGAGTCGCCATATTTCGTCATATTCAACTGCCTTTGAAACCTTACAAAAGCTGAAAGAACTCTATGACTCACTCATGATTAAACTCTTCACTCTTGAACTGCAAAATAATGATCTTCTTGCTCTTGCATCTGAAGTAAAGTCTATAATGCATGATATCAAATCCACTAAGGTTGAATTGGATATTCCTCTTATTGCTTTTCTCAAGGCACTTTATCCTACTTACTCCAATTATCTTGAGTCATTGCAAGCAAATGGAAATCTCAAAGATATAACCTTTGACTCTCTTGTGAAAAAGTTTGCTGAAAGAGAGAAAGCTTTTGGAAAGAAGACAGCCCCTGAATCTTCTGAAGAAGCTGTGTGCCTTGCTCATAAAGACAAGCATCCTGCTCAAGATTCTACAAGAGGAAGAGGTGGTCAAAGAGGAAGAGAAAAATATTTTAGAGGCAGGGGGGCAGACATTCTCAAGGCGAAAAGACAGATTTTCACAGTATTCGTTGCAAAAGAAATGGATCACATGATGCCTCTACATGCAAGCTACCATGGGACAAAATTGAGTAGAAAAGAAACCAACAGAAAGGTAAAACTGATGACACAGACAAAGGTAAAGCACCTGAATCCGCTCACTATGTTGTGGCACAATGTATCATTGGAGTAAATGAAGATTTATTTAATGCTTCACTTGCTTCTTGGAAAAATGATTGGTTGCTTGATTCAGGAGCAACCTGCCACATGACTCATAGAAAAGATTTTTTTCAAGATTTCACTGACAATGTTGATGGAGCAGTATACTTTGCAAATCAATCAAAAATCAAGCCATCAGGGCTTGGCACAATCAAGCTTAAACTGCCTGGTCTTCCAGACTTTCTTCTGGATCATGTTCTATATCTCCCACAACTCAAGAGAAACTTGTTGTCCTTGGTCCACATCCGCTAGCAAGGTCACTCCATTCATATGTTTGATGGCAAGCTTGAGGTAAGAAAAGCATCTGACCACTCACTTGTCATGAGGGGAATAGAAGAAGAAAGGCTTCTCAAACTGCAAGGAACCTTTGCTCATGCATAACATTTCTCATATAATTCTCATTATGAAGAAGGTACACTTCTATCAAGTTTATTATGGCATGCTAGATTTGGACATCTGAACTATGACAGTCTCCGCTTGTTGAAGAAAAATGGTGTTGCTGGTTTGCCTACAATTCCTAAGAAACTTAAGCAATGTGATGCTTGCATTCTAGAAAAGCATAGCAAACAGTCCTTTCATGATTCACATTCAAGAGCACATAGAAAACTTGAACTCATTCATTCAGATTTATGTGGTCCAATGCCTGTTCCTTCTGCAAATGGAAATAAATATATCATGACATTTATTGATGACTACACCAGAATGTGTTGGGTTTATTTATTGAAGAACAAATCTGATGCTTTTCAAACATTCAAGAATTTTCATAAATGGATTGAAAATGATGCACAATCTCATATTGGGTCTATTCACACTGATAATGGAAAAGAATACACATCAAATGAATTTGAAAACTATCTTTGCCAACATGGGATCAAACATCAAACAACTGTGCTTTATAATCCCCAACAGAATGGTGTAGCTGAAAGAATGAATAGGACAATCTTAAATATGGTACGATCCATGCTCTTCTTCAAAAATGTAAAGATAATGTTTTGGGCTGATGTTGCTCTATGTGCTGCATATATAAAGAATAGATGTCCATCTAATGCTATAAGAAACAAGACTCCATATGAAATGTGGTATGGACATGTTCCTTCGGTAAAGCATCTCAGGGTCTTTGGTTCCACCTGTTATGCCTTGATACCAAAGGTACATAGAAACAAACTTGGTGCTAGAAGTCGTAAGTGTATCTTCTTGGGGTATTCAAACACCTCCAAAGCATACCGCCTCTATGATGAAGTAAATAAGAAATTTGTTGTATCTAGAGATGTAATTTTCCTTGAATCATCCAAAACTGACAATGTTGTTGAGCGGCAACTTGATCGCTTGGATTGATTCGCGAAAGCAAAATCATTTCAAGAATTTGATAATCAGATTCCACATCTTGAAGGGGGGATTCCTATACTAGATAAACATGTGGAATCTTCTTCTGAAGAACACTCTCCTCCGTTTGAAACTCCAACAACGGATGATGCTTTAAGTGATGTAATTGATAGAATTGGGAGACTCAATCTCGATTCAGTCCCAACTCAACCAGCAGAGCAACTTGGACCATCTCAGAAAGGTCCCTCAAAGTGGGTGACAAAGACACTTGAAAGTGTTCATCCTGATGAAGTTGGAAAGACAGGAACCAGAAATTCAAACCGGCAAAATGCAGGTGATGTAGATGACTCTAATTCACCTGTTGATATGGATGTTTCTTATGATTGTGAATTGAACTTGTCTACAGATTTTGAACCAACTTCCTTCAAAGAAGCTGCTTCTCATGATGAATGGAAAGAAGCGATGCAAAAGGAGTATGATGCCCTCATAAAGAACGGCACTTGGAAGCTGGTTGATCCTCCATTAGGAACCAAACCAATTGGCTGCAAGTGGGTCTACAAGAACAAGTATAAAGCTGATGGCTCACTTGACAAGCACAAAGCTAGGCTTGTGGCAAAAGGTTTTGCACAGAAGGAAGGGGTCGATTATGAGGAGACTTTTGCCCCCACAGCAAAATGGGCTACCATCCGGACTCTCTTTGCACTAGCAGTTCAGAACGGTTGGAAAGTCCATCAAATAGATGTAAAAACTGCTTTCTTGAATGGAGATCTAAAAGAGAATGTTTTTATGTCCCAGCCTGAAGGATTTGCTGTGAAAGGACATGAACATAAAGTATGCAAACTTGTGAAGTCCTTGTATGGCCTCAAACAAGCACCGCAAGCCTGGTATGAAAAACTAACTGAGCATCTTCTGAAACTCAATTTCAAACATTTTTATCTTGATGATGCAACTTTATTTGTCAAGAAAGTTGGCAAAACAATTGTATATCTTGTGGTATATGTAGATGATCTTTTGATGACAGGGAACAAAGAAAGCTACATTGCATCCATAAAGAAGAAATTGGGGAAAAGTTTTGAAATGACTGTCTTGGGCTATGTTCATTACTATCTTGGCATTGAAGTAACCCAACATCCAAAGTCCATATTTCTTTCCCAAAAGAAATACATTGGAATCTGTTGAACAAGTTTGGCATGACAGAGTGCAATCCTCTTACTACTCCAATGGAACAAAACTTAAAGCTCACATCTATTGAATAAAAGGAATTTGAGGATGCAACAAAGTATAGACAGCTTGTAGGAAGTCTCAACTACCTAACTACTACCAGACCAGACATTTCATTTGCTGTTGGAATCCTCTCCAGGTTTATGCAAAAGCCTTATGAGGGACACTGTTCTACTGCAAAAAGAGTTCTAAGGTACTTGAAGGGAACTCAAGACTTTGGAATCAAGTATACACAGGTGGACGACTTCAGCTTGATTGGATACTCTGATTCAGACTTTGATGGAGACAAAGAAACTGGGGTATCTACTTCAAGATATGCTATGAGTCTTGGATCAAGAGTTGTCTCCTAGAGATCACACAAACAATTAGTTCCAGCAGATTCCACAACAGAAGCAGAATACATGGCAGCAGCTGAAGCAACAAAAGAAATTGTGTGGCTCGGGAAAATTCTTGAAGATTTGCAGGTAAAACAAGTACAATCAACTCCACTAATGATTGACAATACCTTTGCAATAAAGTTGGCCAAGAACCCAAAGTTCTATTAGAATATATCTCTATATCTCTATTTAGTAATGCTCAGTCTTTTAGATGTTTCTATTCTTATTCTTTTAGCAGTTTCTTAGATGAAACTGTTTGTTCGATATTCTACATAGAAACCTGATGTTTCTATTCTTGTAAATATCTTTGTATTATCATTGAGCTGTTTGCTCCATGTGAATTAATTCATTCAACATTCTTTTATGGTATCAGAGCAAGGTTAAGAGATTTTTTCTTGAACAGTATTTCTCTTTGCATCGAAATCTCTTGAGTCCTTTCTAAGGTCGAGCCCTCTGTAAGCCAGGCAGCCTTCACTGAGTCTTAGCCTCGGCTTTGCTCGCTGTGATAAAAGCTTACAGTCGTCCATCTCGATACAGAAATGGATTCTTCTCTTGCATGATCAGTTTATTAAAGAAATAACTTTGTGGCGGTGACTATCTTCGTGGGAGCGGGATTCTTCACCTGGCAGCTACTCGACCACATCGAGGAATTTCTCAGCATTCATGATCCAGGTGTTTTCTCTCAAAACTCACTTGTGTTTTTTGAAAGACAGAATCGTGGTTTGAAAATTATATCTGCGGGCAAATTCGTGATTATTAGTTTCAAGACTGTCAAACCCGTGGATACGCATTTTTTTTATATAAAACTCGTGGATATTCTTTCTGAAGCCCGAGGATCTATATTTGAAGTCTGTGGATACTCATTTGAAATCTGAGAAGATATATATTGGAGTGGATATATATTTCTGAAACCCCGTGGTTATTTATATTTCCGAAACCCGTGAGTATAATTTTTGCAGTCAAAATCCGTGGTGATTATATAATTCCACATCCTGTGATTATAATTTTTTGCAGTCGTTCTGACCATATGCTGCCATGATAACCCAAGGATATACAGTTTGTGAATCCGCGTGTATACAGTTTTTGAAGCCCGTGGATTTATAAGTCAAACCCGTGGAAGTATATTTATAACCAGTGGTTCATTATATTTCACGTAACCTGTTTCTTTTGCAATCGCTGTATCTTGCAAATATTGTTATGTAAACCCCGTGGTTCATTACAGCTCTGTCATACGCCCGTGGTTCATTATTTTTCGATTGGTATTTCACGTAATCTGTGTAGTTCACGTATCCGTGGTGATTATATAGATCTGAAAACCGTGATTATATTTCCGGCCCATATTTGATAACCCGTGGCAGTTTGAAGTTTGAAAATCCGTGGTCCAGCCCGTATGTGATAACCCGTGGCAGGTGTCTTTTGAAAAATCCGTGGTCCATTTATATATTCTGTTGCAGCCCGTGGCAGTCGAAACACGCTGAGACGTTTCCAGTTGAGACGTAAAGCCGTGGGCCATAGTGGTTAGATAGTGGGATTTAATTTATCAACGTCACCAATCCGTGGTGTCTGCCGGAAATTGTTTTCCGTGGTTTTGGTTGCCGTCATTTCCATCAGCAGTTCTGGTTGTTAGAATTTTATCAGCGGATTTTGTTTGGTATCCTGTGGAAAATTTGCATGCTCCTGTGGGAAAATAAAATTCTCAGAAATTTATATTTTTTGTGCTAGCGGGATTATCATTGATTTAGACTGGAGAGATACCTCTGTTGAGTAAATTTTTTTTTAAGGACAAATTCTGTTCTCTAATTTACATCAGATAAACAGTCAGCTACATTGTTCTTGTGTGTCATACTTCTGTAGTTTCCTGGTGAAAATGGCCACACTTACCAATCTGATGTTAGAAGGAAATCAACGGTTTAATGGCAGCAACTATAACATTTGGAAACAAAGACTGCTGACCATTTTTGAGTACAGGCGTCTTGATCAACTCATTTTGGGCAAAGAGCTTCGTCCAGGTACAGCCGGGACCGATCAAGATAAATTTGATGATCGAAATCGAGAGGCTGTTATGCTTCTCAAGCTCTCTGTAGCTGATGATCAGTTACCACAGATCCCTTCTGGCAAGACAGCTGCTGAAATCTGGGAACAGTTGAAAGAATTGCATGAGACATCTGATAAAAGCAGAGCTTTTTTTCTAAAAAATCAGTTGTTTTCCATCATGATGGATGAACATATGTCTTTACAGGAACATCTCAACAAAATTAAAGACATTCGAGATCAGCTCGACGCCATTGGTCGGACCATGGAGGAAGAAGATATGGTAGTCATTACCCTGAAGAGTCTACCAAAATCTTATGAACACTTCATTGAAACACTCAACATTACAACCACAAATGTTGATCTGAAGTTTTCAGATTTATGTACCAAACTTCTGCAGCAAGATAGGTGGAAACAGCAGTTTGGTAGTGGTACTTCATCAGTGCCCTTGGAAAATGCATTTGCTGCAAAATATCAGTCCTCTCAGTGTTTTCAGCAGAGAGGATCATCTCAGTCTTTTGATCCTAACAGGAAGAAAAGTGTACAGTGTAATTACTGTCACAAGTTCGGTCACATGAAGAAAGACTGCAGGCAGAGGATTGCTGCTGAACAAAAGAAACAGGGAGGGTCACATCAGACAGCGAATGTTGCAGAACATTCCGAGCAGACAGATTCTGCCTTTTACGCCTTTATGGCTAAAAGGTCTTCAGAACATGTACCTTCCTCTGCATGGTACATTGATTCTGGTGCATCACGCCACTTCTCTCACAGGCGTGACTGGTTTATTGACTTTTCATCTTTCAGTGATTCAGTTGTATTTGGTGGAGGTGAAAAGTACACTGTTGCTGGCAGGGGTACAGTTCAAATTCAGTCTGGTGGACGCACGCTCATCTTTCTAAATGTATACTATGTTCCTGGTATGGAGATTAATCTGCTCTCTGTCAGTCAGATTATGAGGAATTCTCCTCAGCTTGATGTTATGTTCAGTGCACACAAGTGCTCCATCATTGACAGGGAGACCAGTCTGACAGTTGCTACTGGCCTCGAGGACCATGGTCTATACAGGCTACTTGACACTGGTGACTTTCCAGAAGTGGCACTAGCAGCTCGTGTCTCTCCCATCAGTACTCTATGGCATCAGCGATATGGGCATCTCAATATGCAGTATCTCTCTCAGCTCTCTCGGGAGGGACTTGTGTCAGGATTACCTGATATTCAGACTCAGCAGTTGGGGGTATGCAGCGCCTGTCAAGCGGGAAAGCAACATCGGTCATCATTCAAAAATGGAGAATCTTGGCGCGCATCCCAAGTACTTCAGTTACTTCATGCTGATATTTGTGGACCTATGAATACAGCTTCTATAACTGCTTGCAAATACTTTTTACTTATTGTAGATGACTTCAGTCGAAAGATGTGGGTGTATTTTTTAAAAAATAAATCTGATGCTCTTAGTACCTTTCAGAAGTTTAAAACTTTAGTTGAAAACGAATCTGGTTGTAATATCATGACCCTTAGGACTGACAATGGGGGGGAATTTTGTTCCTCAGCTTTTGCCAACTTCTGTGATATTCATGGCATCAAACGTCAATTCACCACACCTTACACTCCCCAGCAGAACAGTGTTGTCGAGCGTCGCAATCGCACAGTTGTTGAAATGGCTCGTTCCATGTTACAACACCGGAGTGTTCCAAACAAATTCTGGGCTGAAGCAGTATTTACTGCTGTTTACCTTCTTAACCGATCCCCTACTCAGGCTGTTAAAGGGAAGACTCCTGAAGAAGTGTGGTCTGGTCGTAAGCCTAAGATCAGTCATCTCAAAGTTTTTGGCTCAGTTGCATATGTTTGGATTCCATCTGCTAAGCGATCTAAGTTGGATTCCAAAAGTCAGAAACTCATGATGACAGGATACAGTGATCATCACAAAGCTTATAGGCTGATAGATATAGCCACTGGTCGACTTAGCTTCAGTCGAGATGTAGTATTTGATGAAGACAGAGGATTCTTTCAGTCTTCTTCTGAGCAGCGTTCTGAGGATCCGCCTCACAGTGTTCTTCTTCCAGTCAGTCCATCTGATGGGAGGGATGATGTAGTATCAAGATTTGATACTACTCTATCTGAGCTTCCTCCAGAAGCTAATCCCCCTCTTGCTATCCCTATTGCTCTTGAGCCTGCTTCTCCTCCTCCTGATATTGGTCCCTCTAATCCTGATATTGGTTCTTCTTCTCTTCGGCCAAAATGGTGGGCTAAAACCATAGGTGATCTCCGGGACAATGAGCTCCTTGAAGGCAGAACTTCTAGGCATAAGAACAGACAACAGTCTACAGTCAATTTTGCTCTTATGGCTAACCTTCACAGTACTTTTGAGCCTCAAACATATTCAGAAGCTAAGGGTATATCTGAGTGGGAACAGGCTATGGAAACAGAATTTCAGAGTCTTCAGAAGAATCACACATGGGCTCTCTCTGATCTTCCCGCAGACAAAAAACCCATAGGCTGCAAATGGGTGTATAAAGTCAAATACAAAGCTGATGGAACCTTAGACAAGTATAAAGCTCGGCTTGTGGCTCGAGGATTTTCACAGCAGGAAGGCATCGACTATGAGGAGACTTTTGCTCCTACAGCCAAGATGAGTACTATCAGGCTTGTGCTTGCCCTAGCAGCTCAGTTCAATTGGAAAGTTCATCAGATGGATGTAAAAAGTGCTTTCCTAAATGGTGATCTCCAAGAAGAAGTCTACATGACGCAGCCTCCAGGATTCAAGGTTGCTGGTCAAGAACAGAAAGTGTGTCGGTTAGTTAAAGCCATCTATGGATTGAAACAAGCTCCTCGGGCTTGGTACATAAAAATTGATCAGTATCTGACAAATCAAGGTTTTCAGAGGAGTCCATCTGATGCAAACCTGTATATCAAGCATACTGATGATGATATCTTGTTTGTAGTTGTCTATGTGGATGATCTTATCATTACTGGCAGCTCTGCACATTTGATCCATGGGATCAAACAAGATCTATGCAGAACTTTTGAGATGACAGACTTGGGACTTCTTCATTACTGTCTGGGGGTTGAAGTATGGCAGACTGAAAATCAGATCTTTCTTTCTCAGTCCAAGTATGCCAAAAATCTTGTGGAAAGGTTCAGAATGCAGGATTGCAAACCGGCCACGACTCCTATGGAACCCGGGCTCAAACTTTCAGCACAGTCATCCTCTCCTCTTGTGGATGAAACTTTATTCAGGCAATTAGTGGGCAGTCTCATCTATCTTACTGCTACCAGACCTGACATAAGTTTTGCAGTAAGCTACATTTCTCGCTTTATGTCAGCTCCTAAAGCTGATCATTGGATAGCAGCAAAGCGGGTGCTACGATATGTGCATGGTACTTCTGATTATGGCCTCTTATATACTCACAGCTCCACTTCTACTCTCAGTGGCTACACTGACTCTGACTGGGCCGGTTCGGTTGATGACCGTAAATCTACAGCTGGGTATGTGTTTAGTCTAGGATCTGGAGCTGTTACTTGGACTAGTAAGAAGCAACAGGTTGTGGCTCTCTCCTCAACAGAAGCAGAGTATCGGGGAGCAGTTAAGGCAGCCTGTGAGGCAGTTTGGCTTCGTCGTATGCTTGCAGATATGCATGTTTTTCAGACAGGGCCTACTTCTTTGTTTTGTGATAATCAGGGAGTGCTCAAACTTGCCAAGAATCCTGTCTTTCATGAACGAACAAAGCATGTGGAAACTCACTGCCACTACATTCGACAGTTGGTTGAAGACGGCTCAGTTCAGTTGCACTATGTTCCCACCACAGAGCAGCCCGCCGATATCTTTACCAAGCCTCTTGGTCCTGATAAATTTGTAAAATTTCGTGGGTCTATTGGTGTTGTAAATAGATTGAGCATTAAGGGAGGGTATTAGAATATATCTCTATATCTCTATTTAGTAATGCTCAGTCTTTTAGATGTTTCTATTCTTATTCTTTTAGCAGTTTCTTAGATGAAACTGTTTGTTCGATATTCTACATAGAAACCTGATGTTTCTATTCTTGTAAATATCTTTGTATTATCATTGAGCTGTTTGCTCCATGTGAATTAATTCATTCAACATTCTTTTAAGTTCCATGATCGAACGAAGCACATCAATACTAAATATCATCTGATTCGGCATCATGTTGAGACCAAAACAATCCATCTCCGTCATTGTTCCACAAATGAGCAAATTGCAGACATCTTCACCAAAGCGCTTGGAAGAGAAAAGCTTGAATGATTCAGAATGATGCTTGGACTCACCAACATCCCTTCAGATTAAGGGGGAGAATGTTGACACCTAATCCTCATGATTGGGTGAATTTATGTAAATAATTAAATTAGAAATGTGAACAGTCATCGAGAGATGAACTGAACAGTAACTCCCTATTGTATATAACAAAGACCTACCTGATGGAATAACACACGAATCAGTTTTTGCTTAATGGAGTTACTGCCTAGCCTGACAATCGTTTGATGAGATCCTTGAGGCAAACCGGTTGGGTTCTTCTATTCTTGATCTTGGGAGTTAGGTCATCTATTGGAGAGCTATCCCACGCCCAAGTAAATCCTTCAACCAAATCTAAAGATCTCTACACATTTGGAAAAAGATGTCAGCAATCACAAGGGATTAGATTATACAATGGAGGAGAACGCTAGAGATTTCACCAAAAATCTTCTAGTGCTCCTCTTCCTAGAGTATTTATCTAACCCAAAAACCATACAAGGTAGCTTACATATGTTAATCCAAAAAAGTGGCAAAATGATAACTAGCATAATCCAACATACATGTAGATAGTTAAACACAACAATTGAAATAACGTCACCCCAAGAAATGGAAGGAGAACACAACACAATAGTACCCCAAAGTCTCTTTTATTATATGAAAGATGAATACAAAATCCAGCAGAGTCTCCGTAAGCCCAATAGCTCGTTCTATGATACAATGTGAGAGCCCATGGCTCTATTATATAGAGAGTTGGGAGCAAATCTCAATGAAAAATGATAATGATAAATGGCATTGGAGTCAATCCCAATATAAAGTGATTAAACAAGTGGCAAGAGGTGACAAACCCAAAGAGAAATTTGAATTTTTTGAATGGAGCTCCAATGCCAAGTGTAAAAGTCGAATTTTGGCAAATGGACATCATTTTCTTCTTCCCTTATGTGTCAAATTCGAATTTTATGATAAAATGACAAGTGTATATGGGTGGTAACCCATGTGAGGACAATTTCCCACAAAAATCTCCACCAAATATTCTCCCAAATGTGCATTAAATTTACAAATTCGAATTTCCAAGTAAGAAGCTTTCTCCTTTAATGCCAGAAATTCAGTTTTATTTGAGCACATGTCCTTTCTTTGATTTTAGGAGTCCACATCACCTTGGGAATTCACTTTAACTCCCCCATAATTTTCCACCTCATTTCCACAACATTTAGCATGTGTGGATATTTATATTTCTCCATTTATTTAATTTCATGGCTTAATTAATTGCCAAATTTCCCACTAAACTTAGGGAAAGTGGGTTTTGAGGGTTCAAAACACATTTTTAACCCATCAAAATGTGTTAGTAGAAAGTTGAGGGTGAGAGGTGTAAATTTCATTACTCATACCTCATACAACTTCTCTAGACATCACTTATTACATTACAAGTACAATTTTATTTGCAATTTTTGACCTGCGGGAAATCTAAAAAAT
This sequence comes from Pinus tabuliformis, assembly GCA_031772625.1. Lineage (NCBI taxonomy): Eukaryota > Viridiplantae > Streptophyta > Pinopsida > Pinales > Pinaceae > Pinus > Pinus tabuliformis. Next base: position 735,964,550 of record CM062805.1, on the reverse strand, counting down.
TTTAAAAATAACTACCTAGACCTAACCAAATTCCACAAAAAATTTTGTGTGATCTAATATGGTAATATACATCAACTCTAAACACTAAGATGTGTTAAGGGCTCAACCTTCAAACTGTCACCCCAACTTTGGGGTAAAAAGTGAGTGAAAAACCCCAAAAAATTATCTGCCTCTGAAAAAGAAGGGATAATTAACTAGATAAAAAAAACACTCCAAAGTGTACTCGTTTGGTGATCAAGTCCCAACATCTCAGGCCTATTACAGATTCAAAAACTCATCATTATTAGTATCACTTATTACAATTCCCTGCGGGGTGTGGAATCTCGGTACAAGAAAAATGATGAGAAGATAGAAATAGAGTTAAAAAACTTTGTTGATTGATGATATATGATGGTACAACTGTCCTCTAGATCATCCTTGGGCGTGGAGTCTTCATATAATCATCAAGTGCCACTCCAGTGGTCAACATTTGGCTTTTGAATTTGTTGAATGGAGCTCCAATGCCACTTGTTTAATCACTTCCACATTGGGATTGGCTCCAATGCCATTTGTCATTGTCATTCTAAATTGGGATTTGCTCCCAATTCACTATATAGTAGAGCCATGGGCTCTCACATTGTATCATGTAATACGAGCTAGTGCTTGAGGAGACTCTGCGGGATTGTATTCACTACTTGCAGTATAATACAACAGTCTTTAGGGTAAAGTGTGATGGTGTTCTTCTCTTTGCATGTGTGGTAAATTCTTGACTTGTTGTTATGCTTCTGTTTATTTCCTTATGTCATTGTTTCTTTCATTCTTGTTTCAAGTTATGTTAGTATGCAGCGATCTCATATTAGCATAAGAATTAATTATTGCTTTAGGAAAAGAAATCTTCTAGTGGATTACAGATGTATCTCTAGGAATTCTTTCCACTGCATTTATTTAATTTCATGTTGATTTAATGATTTGTGGTGAAGTTTTGTAGATGAATCATTATTTGGTCAAGTTTTTCGAGCGTGAGGGGAAATTCTCGGAGGAATCAACCCATTCTTGGAAAATATTCAAGGAGAACCCGCATGTTTTGAATTCCAAAGTCTCCTCTATATCTTATTTGTGTCTTGCAGGGATTCTTTCAAGTTTCTTAAAGCTTTTATTTCTTGCATCAAAACATCAAACTTGGAAAAAAATATTTTTTACGTATTGTACTTCATTTATCAATATCTAGCTATTTCAAAGAGCTCAGTCATGGTTAGTCAAAGAGGAGAGCTCGCTCATACTCTTTGGCCTAGCCTCTTGTAGATTATTTGTGTAACATACTTTGTTGTCATCTTGGTCTAACATTTGAGTTATTTCTGTATCCTTTTGAGCAAGATAGTTTCCATGCTTTGATTTGTAGACTTATTCATCTTGAAAGCATTTATAATATCTTGTGCTAAAAATTTAGTGTTTCATGTTTCAAGCTAAGTTGCACGAAACGGGGAAACGGGAATAGGTACGAAACGTGACCCCCCCAAATTTTGGAAACGGGGAAACGCTATATATATATATATATATATATATAAGGTCATTTAAGAAATATGTGCAATCATAAAGCATATATGATAGATTCTAATTTATTACATTATAATTAAATTGTCAATTGTCAATGCATAAACTATAAGTCTCTAAATTTACATCACATTTACTCATGAATGATCACATAATGAAAATAGCAATATCCAAAATCAGCCACAAGAAATTTCTAATTTCTTGTCTCGTGCTTGATTGGGAGTCTCCTCCTACATAGTCGAACGACCTTAGTGCTCTTGATTAAATACAAGTTCCATACCCTAGTATCCTACGTGCTCTTGATTATTGGGAGTCTCCCCTGCATAGAGGGCTTGGTTCTCTTGATTAAATACAAGTTCCATACCCTAGTACATGACAAAATCCAATGGAAACATTGCAATCCCCCCAATCCTGAAATCCTGAAAAACAAATAAGTCTGCTGGATTTTGAGTGAGATCTAAAATTCTACTTTCTCCATATGAAATCCAATGAGGGTGAAACCACTCTCAAACATCCTGAGTCATTTCATGGTAATATTAAAGTAAAAGGATGAAAATGAAAAATAAAGGTGAATGTCACTTATACTTTAAGAATTTAACATTAACATGAACTACATCTCAACACTGGGCCATAAGCTTGAACATTAGGCTGCCCCACTCAAAAAAATCCTCTTTTTTATAACTTGAGAGGCATCTAGAAGCATCCAGAAGATATTTTAGTCGCCCAATACAAAATGAGAAGTGAAAAGATTAAAAAAAATAAAGAAAAAGTCAACTTAGAAGAGGAAACTTCATCGTACAGCCTAGAAACTCGTTTCCGGCGGTACTAGCCACGTTTCCTCCTCGAGAAATGGGCCAATACGGCCGGAAACACGTTTCCAAGCCGTACGGTACGAGTTTCCTCGTTTCAGTTTCGTTTCCAGCCGGAAAAGGACCCTTCTCCAACATTTCCTACAACTTAGGTTTCAGGGTTATTTTGGCTTTCCATTTGAAAACATTTTACTTCATTTTAAGCAAAATGCAATTTCATTTCTTAAAGAGCAAATACTTGGAAGGCACTGGTTGTTTATGTATTTCATACTTATCTTATGATGGTTATTGCCCATATCAATTTTTTGCTTATAAATCTTAAAAAGATAATCTATTTAACTCTAACAATTCTCCTAAAAACTCACATCTTTTTTAAATCAACTTTTCATTAGGGACCACCCCCTTAGCTAACCTAAGATATAGCTCAAACGTAGAGAGTCGGGATTAGTGTGGCAGGCCCTTCTCTGAGTTCCCTGCCACCAACCACACCTTGTGGGGTTGAAGGCTTTTCTCACTAACTTGTAGGTAGGTGTAGGCAGTACGGTCAACACTTCCTTCGTTGGGTATTTGGCTCTTTTCTTCACCTTGGTCGAACTCTTCTTGATGCTTGAGTGTGTCTCTAGAATGACGTCGAGTGCTCTCTAAATCTTTAGAATGACGTCGAGTGCTCTCTATATATAGGCATCTAGTCACTTGATATTAGGCCGACTTGTTTGGTAGCCCTTGACTTGACCTTGGAGGGTTATTTTTTACTCTTTCTTGACTCAAATAATTTCTTTACAATATGTAACATGCCCCAAATGGGTCTTTTATACATGACAATGATTCAATAGACTTTTATGACAAACCTAGAAGCACTCAATGGGTGCTTGACCTAAAATTAAATTTCCCTTGAGCATGAAACCCATGCCTCAAGATCAACAATAATAAATTTATTTTTCTTACTTCATTAATTACATAAAATCATGATTACATATCTCATTATGAAGACCGAACCTAGTTACATATTTCAACAGTTGGGATTAAGAGGGAGTTGATAGTCCCATACAATCCCGAACAAAATAAAGTTGTTGAACGAAAGAATCGATTTATTGAAGAAAGTGTAAGAGCCATGTCACATGACCAAGACTTGCCAAAATTTTTGTGGGGTGAAGCAACAAAGGTTGTTGTATATATTCAAAATTGAAGTCCTCACAGATCACTATACAACATGACTCTCGAAGAAGCATTCACTGGGAAGAAACCAAACATAGACCATCTTCGAATATTTGGTTGTTATGTCTATATTCACATTCCAAAGGATAAGAGAAATAAATTGGATCCTACAAGCATGAAGGGGATATTTGTTAGCTACAGTAATACTTCAAAGGCATATAGGATCTACATAAAGGAAGAACATCAAATAGAAGTAAGTCGAGATGTAATCTTCGATGAAAGCATTGCATTTAAGAAATCAAAGGACCTCCCGATGGACTCTGATTATGAAGAACTTCCAATATTTGAGGATGAATGTATTAGGGAGGAAGAAAACTCAAATCATGAAGAAGAATGTCCCAATGAACCTGTGCAACCTGTGATCATCCCTGAAAGAAAAAAGAGACCTAATTGGTTGAAGTCTACTCTTCTAGATGCAGAAGGACATGGAGTAGCCAAGGGCACTTTCAGGGAAAGTAAGAAGCCCAAAAGATATTCAGGGTATGCAGCCTGTATGACGAAGTTAATAGAAGCAAAATCATCCACCTTTAAAGACATTATAAAACATCAAGAATGGAAAGATGCCATGAATGAAAAATATCAATCTATAATGAAAAATAGAGTTTAGGAGATCGTACCTAGGCCTAAAGACATTTGTGGTAACTTCCAAGTGTCTCTACAAGATTAAACATGCAGCAAATGGAAGTATTGATAAATATAAGGCAAGATTTGTGGCTAGGGGCTTCTCTCAACAAGAAGGCATCGATCATGAAGAGACATTTGCACCTACAGCAAGGTATACAAGTATACATTTGTTGGTCTCTTTGGTAGCATCGATGGGATGGAACATCCATCAAATGGATGTCAAGACAGCATTCCTGAGAGGCACAATCGATGAGGAAGGCTATATAGAACAACCCTTGGGATTTGAAGTTAAAGATAGAGAGATTTATGTCTGAAGGCTGAAGAAGGCATTGTATGGCCTTAAGCAGGCACCAAGGGCATGGTATGCTAGGATTGATGCATATCTACAAAGATTGAGCTTCTTGAAGAGTTATGTTGATCCAAACCTCTATATCAAGGTTGTGAAGGATAAGCCTATAATCATTTTTTTATAAGTAGATGATTTTCTCCTAATAGGTGTGGAAGATTGTATTCAAGAGTGCAAGAAGCAACTGGCATCAGAATTTGATATGAAGGATCTAGGGTTGATGCATTATTATTTGGGGTTGGAAGTTTCACAAGGACCTGATGAGATCTATCTATGTCAAGGAAAGTATGTGATCGAGATGCTAAAGAGGTTGACATGATGGATTGCATACTTATGATAACCCCTATGATCACAAACTTGAAAAAGCTAAGAATTTATGAATCAAGCCCGGTGGATCCGACAAGGTATAGACAAATGATTGGCTTGCTGATGTATTCAATAAATACTCAACCAGGCATTTGTTTTGTAGTAAATGTTCTCAGTCAGTTCTAGGTAGAGCCAAAGCATGATCATTGGATAGCAGCCAAGCATATATTGAGATATTTGCAAGGAACAATCCACTACTGCCGAAAGTATGATAAGAGGAATGATGTCCAATTGATTGGATATACAGATTATGCCTGGGGAGCCAGTGAGATGGATGGGAGAAGCATTATTGGAGGATGTTTTAGTTTGGGATCCTCCATGATCTCCTGGATGAGTAGAAAGCAAGAATCGGTTGTTTTGAGTAGTGCTGAGGCTGAATATATTTCAGCCTGTGAAGTAAGCAGAGAAGTTGTCTGGTTGAGGAAGTTGTTGCCCGACTTGTTTGAAGGACCGATGGACCCTACAGTGATACATTATGACAACACCAGTTGTATAAAGTTGTTTGAAGACCCAGGGTTTCATGGAAAGACAAAGCATATAAATAACAAGTATCACTACATTTGTAAGTTAGTGCAAGATGCAGTGTTGCATCTACGGTATATCTCCACTAATGAACAGGTAGCTGACATCTTGACAAAATCACTTCCTAATCAGAAGCTTCTGTATTTGAGAGACAATCTTAGATTGGTCGATATATCCTCCCTCGTTGAGAGGGAGAGATAGACACATCATTTTTGTCTAAACTTTGTGAAGAAAAAATGGAGGATCGGGTAAGCATTTGGCATCTGGAATCCAATACTCTTTGAGGATGAGATAGGGCATCCAAGATAAGAGTAGTCGAATAGGACCGATATTATTTATGGATTGGGTATCCAAGATAAGAATAGTCCTAAAGGACATACCCTTTAAACACCCAAGTGGGGTATGTGCCTTGAGAGACAATGATGATGGTGTCTATCAGTCATTGGTCTCATCAGCATTGTGCTTTGAACTTGTGGAGAGATGGAGTTATTAGTCAAGGCCTTGCTATGTGACAATATTGTTTGGTATGAAGTTAAACAGATGGCTTACCAATCCGACTTTCTTATGAGATATCTTCAGATTGAGAAGGTCCATGTACCATTTATGAATATCTCCCTAATTAAGAGGGAGTCTTTTATTTTAGAGCTCAAGCACCCATTTAGTGCTTCTAGGGTTTGTCCTAGGTCAAGAAGTCAAAAGAGTCATTGTCATATGATGAAGACCCCATCGGGCACATTGTAACTTGTAAAAATAATTATTTTTATATTTAAAAATGTCAAAATACCCTCTAAGACCAAGTCGGTCTGCCAGCGAAGAAGTCGGCCTAAATTGGGGCACTTGTGAAAATTTCTAAACAGAAATTCTATTACTGCAACAACTGATTTATTTCACCTACTTATTATTCCCAATAAATTATTTATGAAATCCCTTTAGTAAATATTAAAATAAATTCTACTACAAATATCACACCATTATACAGAAACAAATATATGCACAAGAATCAATCACATCAACACAGTTATTTTTGGACAATTGTCCCCGAAAAACCCAATGCGGGAAAACCAGTGCAGCAGAGGAGGGTTTTATTATTCTTCAGCAGCAATCGCTTTTACAGAAAAATTTACATAGACACAGTGAGAAAACACCTGAGACTTTCTCCGAGACTTTCTGACACCCTGGAGAGCTTCCTTTCTCTACTGCGTCAGCCTTGTGACATTTTGTGTGGCTCTGCGCAGCTCTGGTTCCTCTTTGTGTCATCCCTATGTCTTTCTGATCTGCGTCTCCCTCTACGTTGTCTCTCAGAGTCCCTACATCACTTCTTCTGAGCTCCATGACTGTTGTTTATACCCCCTCTTCCTCCACCCTACAACTCTCCCTCTGAAATCGATCTCCTTCTCTCATGAGAATCAATTTTTCTTGGGACACTAAGTATCTGCTAGTGTGTCTCCAAATGACCCTCAAGTCTTCTCTTATACTTTTCCTGTTGATGAATCAACGGCCAAGATTAAGTCCCTAGTCAATGGCTAAGATTTAAAAAGACTTGATCCTCGTCTCTTAGAAGCTTCTCATCCTTATCTTTATTAATACCCATTAATATTTTTATTTTCCTAAGTCTAGACTTAGGAACCCATTAAAAATATTAATTATTTTAATAACTCCTCATCTGGATGGAATTTCTCAAAACAATTTCTGGGTCTTGGAGATCTCATGTGCTTTAGCCTCTCCACCAATTTTCATGGCTAGAGCACATCCGATGCTACCACAAATCAACAACACTTTGTCCACCTTGGAAGCCTGTATATAAGGGAATTCGACCTCCTATGGACACAATTCATTTTCTCATCAAGCAAGTGAAGGAGAAGAAGACTAGCGAAGGAGGAAGAAGGATGAAGATCAAGTGATTGGGTTATTTCTCTCTCTCTCTCTTCACACGTGCGAAGGAGACTAGGGTTTCTGTTGTTGGGCTAAGGGTTTGCTGTTGCAAAATCGAACTTGGAGAAAGTGCAAAAAGAAGGTAAAAGGAAGGCTCATTAGGTCATCCTCAAGCCCTAGAAGAAGGAGAAACTCATGCAAAGATCACAAGAAGCCTTGGAAGCCCTAAATTTCCTCACACATGTGCAGGCCGCAGTCGCTAGAATGGCCAAAAATTTCAAACCTGCAGTAGAGGCCAAAATTTTGTACCTGGGGTTCTAGGGCGTGCTGCTAGAAGAGATTTAACTGGGTTTGACTTGGACAAAGAAAGCACATCATCAAGAAGGTTGGACTTGATCTTGCAAGGGTATTGGTCTTGGTCTAGAGCTCTTGGAATTCGTCAATTGAAGAATCTACAAGAAGAGAAGAGATTTGTGAGTATTCCTCTAAAGTGGAGATGTTTTGGCCCTGGCTTGCAGCCTATATCCTATGTTCTTGTGTATTGTTGATCTTCTTGTTTTGATAGTTGTTTGATGATAAGAATAACTTAATAATACGAGAAGAAGCTACTAAATAAGAAAAAGTAAAAAGACATCACAAGCAGTTATCAAGTATAAGAGAAATCATCCTAACTATTTCCCTATAGATTTCTCAACAAAACCAACATATTAATATGTGTTTTTTCCTAAGTTAAACTTAGACTAAGTTACATCAGCAACTTTTGTTGGAAATACTGAGAGGGGGGGTGAACCAGTATTTCTTTTCAATTGTTATTTTTGTTTGTTAGCTCATTTACATTTAGAACACAGAAATAAATAATAGGAATGAATGCTTTTATTAATATAATCTTTGCAATAAATCAAGTACAATATATATATATATATATATAGATAGCTTCAGCCAGTTGCCAAGCACCAACTTGGACCTTTTGTGAGGCTCCAACCTCCAGAGCACCAACCCTATCTTGTCAAGGCACCAACCTTGGATTTAGGAGCACCAACTCCGAGGACACCAATCCTTCCTGTTCTGAGGCACCAACCCCAAGGGCTCCAGCCCTCTGTTGTAAATTGTCTAGATCTGTTTGGTAGTAGTTCTCTGCTCCCAACCCCGCTGGACCTATGACTTACTTTTGTCCTCCTACTTCTTCTACTTCTGCTAGACCTTCGTCTTCCTCTATTTCTTACAGTTTTTTCAACTCAAACTTTCCTTGTTCTCTGTTATATATTCCTGATACCCCTGACCTTTGGCTTCCTTTTTGCTCGCTTGATCTTTGGGCTTCCTCTGCGCTCGCTCTTCGGCTTCCTCTGTCTCTTCGAATTCACCAATACTCAAAAGACGTGTTCATTCCATATTGAAGATCCTACGTGCCACATCCTTCCTTTAGTCGCAATGGCAGCTTCCGAAGGTCTCTTACAAGTCGTGCCCATAACATACTCTGTCCTCCGATATCAACATCATCAATCTTCATATATCAACATAGTTAAAAAACATATAATGGGTGGTCCCACCTGCCACATCATCTCCACCATTGATCTCATCTTTAATCCGACGGTTGTTGATCCACCCGATCAACAAACCCAATCGTTGATCCTCCACCCTTTGACCAAGGCACACTGGATCCAATGGTTCATAACGATATCGGTCAGGGAACTTGCGTGATGCTTAACTGCCTTTACGGAGCCAATAAGGATTATAGATCCTTGATCTATAAAAGTTCAGGTTCGTTCTTGAGATTAACGTCCAATCATTTTGTGACCCAATATCCATTGGATATACGAGGTCATCAAATCTACAGCCTGCGGGTCTTCAACTAGCACATGGGTTAACAACAGGCTTAACCCCCACCGTTGACTATGACGTAAGCGTTGAAAATGAGATCGACGGCTAGGATGGGCCTTCAACCATGTACACTCCTACCCCCGCTCTTCCGATAGTTGTGCTCTTTGTTTTCTTCTTTACTTGCTCCGATGACTACGTACACTCTTCACTCTTCCTTCGATGATGTGTTCCTCATTTTGGCTCTTTCCTTGCTGCGTGTTCCTCTTTGCTCCTTCCAATATTTCATGCGATATCTCTGATATGGTTCTTACTCTTGGCACATGCAATAGATCTACTTTGTCTTGGCTTGTCGCTCCAATGGCTTCTCTTCACTCCTATGGCCTATAATTTCTGATACTGCTCCGATAGTACTTCTCTGCTCTGATAGCTCATATGACTTCCGATCATCATTTAGTATCCTAGAATATTCCCATATTGACATTAATGACAATCTAGATCAACGGCTCACACTTGATCAAGTGCTCTAAGGAGAATGTGGTTGACCTCTGCACACCTAGACACAAGGCCTGTGCAGAAGTACCTATCCAAGCTACAAAAATCAACATTATTAAGCTTGTCAATTAGGTTGAGTCAGATTAAAGCCTTGTATGTACTTAGTGCTCTCATAATTCAGTTTGGAGAGTGGAGTCTACAACAAAGTCCTACGGTTTGATGGCAAATTGCCCCTTCGAAACTAGATTGGTGGCCATTGTTTAAAGGAAATAAAAGTGTCTTTACATCTATATTCAATATTTTTTTTTTGCATCTACGTTGTTTAGTTATTGAATTGTGTTTTTTAAATGAATTCCTTCCAAGAAACTAGTTACGAATTTCTATGAACAAATGTGATGAATCTTATATGTGATGAATATTTTGTTCATAAGTGTGTTTGTGAATTTTATTTTGGTTTTCTTAAGACATACTTAAATACAATATCAATTCACAAGTTTTTCCATATAACAGGTGTATTTCTATTAATGTCCAACAAATAACCACAAAAATAGGTCAGAGGTTGTTATTAATAAAATATAAATGTAATAATAATAAGGAATAGTTAATTAAATAGTAATTAGTTAATCAAGAGGCATGTCCCTAAGGACATGACCATTCATGAAAGGGTACCTACCTAGGTATATAAAGCAGACCCTCATTTGCAACTAAATCATCTCGCTTGTATTCAAATATTCTTCTATAATATATTATTGTCCTATCATGGATGTTTATATATTTCATATCTTCTGAAGTAGTCTACTGCGTATACAAACTTTGTTCATTACATTGGTATTAGAGCCACGCTGGCAAATCCCGGCCTTTCGCCATCAATTTTCATCAACCTTGTTGTCATTGCAATTGAAGTGTTTCGCTACACAAGTGTGGAGGTTCTCCACTTTGCAAGTTTCATCTTCAGGGCTTTGGCCATTTAAAAAACAAAAAGAGTTTATATAAGGACGAAAAAATATATAAAAAAAACTTATCGAAAAAACACAAAAAATTAAAAAAAATAAAAAATTTTAAGAAAAAAAATATATAAAAAGAAATTTATAAAAATTATAGAGGGAGGGCAGTCGTCATTGTCAGACAACGACCAATGACCACCAATGTCCAACAAAAGCTCTCGCTGTCGACGCCCAATAGAAATTTCCACCTGTGCTGCCTGCAACTAACCAACGCCACCACCACCTTAGACGCTACAAACGCCTCTCGGATTCTCTGCAACTGTCATGTCAATTTCTATCCACAACCACTAGTACACAATCATATGAGGTAGCAAGGGAATCAATTTAATTAGCCACCAAATTACTGGTCGTCCGACAACTGGGGAAGCCCCATAGCCGCTACCGCCCACACTGCATAAACACGAAATATTTTTGCCCCCGTCCATTGCACACACCATTTACCACCGTTACATAGCCGTACAGCTCTCTATCGCTGCCACTGACCTTTAGGCAACTGCCTATCACCATCATCGCAACAATCCTCCACCAGCAAATTTGTGTTCACCCATGTAAAGTCGCCATAAACCAAGTCTGCCATTGTATTAAACCATAGTGTTCGCCATCTTCTGCTCTATCGGACCATTTTGCTCAAGCCCCCATAAACCGACGCCTCATCACCCCATCCACCGTCACAACTTTTACAAGTGATTCATCACCAATGAGACGGTTGCCTATTTCCAAATATCACATCCCCTCGATTATTAAGCGCTATTAGATAACATATAATTAAACTTTACCTTTTAAAAAAACATATAATTACACTATATTCAAGTGAGTTACGAAAAGTAAAAAAAATCTAGGGGAAGAATTAAGTTCAAAAAATATTTACCAAGCACCAATTGAGGAAGTTATAAAGAAGGTTATTTAAAAGGTTCATATATATAAAGATATATAGTAGTAAACTTTAAAGTCTATAAAGTGGTAAATTTGGAGTTATAAGGAGACTTACGAAAATAACAAGTTATAATAAGGAAGCGTACTTTTCAAAGCACTATAAAAAAAATTAATAAATATTAAAGTATATGTATTATTTATAAAAGTCAAAGGGAGAATCATATCATTATATCAATAAAGGGGAAAAGGGAAAAGAGTTATTACCAAGTTATTATTATATCCCCAAGTAATTACAAGGTAATTATTTATTTAGTGAATGTTCTAATTGCTAAGGTGATATATTATAAAAAGAGAAGTAAAAAGATGATTTCCACAAAAAAAAAACAATTTTTTTTCAAAATTTCCATTTTCTTCAGAGGGATATTCTAGTTGTCAAGAGTCATTCCGAAATCAAAATGTGGTTTGCAAAAAATGTTACAAAACTTCTACCTTAGTTGAATCTCTAAGCGATACACAAAAACAATCAATCGCAAGAGATATAGAACAATTAATGGCAATATTTAAGCGACAACATGGAGATTTTAATAAGGAAACAAAGAAAATGGAATCAAAATTGCAAGTGGAATGCTCATCATCACTCCTACAAAACGATCTAATCCAGTGTTTCGAGAAAATGCAGTTGGAAGACCAAGACAAAGACAAAATAACCAAACTTCTGCAAAACAAGAGTGCGTTACAACAAGAATATGAAGATCTTGCGGATATGCATTACAAAGAAGTAATGGAAAAGGACGAAAAAATTTCTTGCCTCAAGGGCCACGTTGAAAAATTAATTGCACAATTCAAGAAGGCTAATGTCACAAAGAAGAAACTCAAGAAGCACCAATCCAAACAAGAAGAGGAAAATGTACATTTAAAGAACCTTAATAAAAAAATATTGGAACAAATCAAAAGTTTAAAAGATGAAGAGAAGGATATAAGGCTAAAGTCAACAATTCAGAAAATGAAGAATTTTCACGTCTAAGGAATCATAATCAAAACTTTCTTACACAAATAAAGAAGCTTAAAAGTGACAAAATGTTGCTAAAAGACAAATTAGAACAACTTATTCAAGAAGAAGTATCGAAATCCCCAGTCGTAACAGTCCAAGTTGAAGATAAGGGAACGAATATTGATCCAATCAATATCACAATTCAAGAACAGGATAAACAAGTTGAAGAGAAGATGTACTAAGAAGTTGTAGTTCAAGCAATGGAAATTTCAAGTGAATATTTTGAAATTAATCAAGCGACTTTTGTACCTACAAGAAATCAGATTCCTTCAATAAACAATGAAATTACCACAAACAAATTGAGAGATCACATCACAAGAACTCCTTATCGCCATCCAAATTATAAAAGCAGATATCTCAACCAGAAACAAGTGACTTATGTTCCCAAGAACGTCGATGTCACCATAATTCAATCTTTTGATAAAAATCCATCTCAAGTTTTTAGTAACCGCAAGATTCCACAGAAGATTGATTTAGGATGGATAGATCCCTTCTCAGTGCGACAATTTTGTTTATCTATTAAAAGATCCTATCAACTTGTATCAACGAAGATGACAACTACGAGAATTCGAAGAGTTCTGAGAAATGCGAAACGATTAAAAGAAAAAGAAACAGATGATACACCTTGTCAACAATAAGCTTTGAGGACAAAGCTTTTTGAAGATGAAGGCAATGTTATTAATAAAATATAAATATAATAATAATAAGGAATAGTTAATTAAATAGTAATTAGTTAATCGAGAGGCATGTCCCTAAGGACATGACCATGCATGAAAGGGTACCTACCTAGGTATATAAAGCATACTCTCATTTGTAACTAAATCATCTTGCTTGTATTCAAATATTCTTCTATAATATATTATTGTCCTATTGTGGATATTTATATATTTCAGATCTTCTGAAGTAGTCTGCTGCGTATACGAACTTTGTTTGTTACAAAGGTGTTGATTTTTTGTGTGGCATCAGGAGTTATTCCCGCATGCCAAGAGGCCTCCTAAGTTGGTGTAGAAGAATTATGGAAATTAAAATAAATTTTATTTTTGGGCTTTATGTAGGCTCCAAACTGTCAAAGTCAGCTCCACCATGAAAAAGTGTGACCCTTGGTCAAAAGTCACCCATTTGACAAGTATAAATACACAATTTGACTTACTCATTCGACCAATTTGGATCACACATTCTCTCCTCTATTCTTATCCACACATGCAATATCAAGAGGAACATCTGAAGGCTGACCGAGATACAGAAGATGCCATTTGACTGAGTTTGACCTGCTTTATTTGACCAGGAATCTGGCGGTGTTTGACTGAGAATCTGGTTGAGTTTGACAGCACGCAAAACGGCAAGTTTGACCACAGAAGAGGAAGACTTTGACTGCAGGATTTGGCCAGAGTCAACAAAATTTGACAACAGTTGACCATAGGGACCACAGGACCAAAGTTTGACTGCAGGGAGACTGTTTGACCAGAGTTGAATTTTGTGCATTTTGACTGATTTGACCAGCATTGACTGGCTGGTGTTTGACCAGGTTTGACTGGTATATTGGACTTGGTTTTTGGCATAGATTTCTAGACAATTTATGTGATTGTGAACCTTGCTGAAGAACAATTTCTCCTAGAAGAAAGTTTCTGGGTTTTCTCCCGAGTTTGGGTTTCCCGGGGAAAATTTGTTGCCTGTATTGTGCATGGCTATCACATCATGATCTTACTGTTTTCATCGCACTACTGTTGAGAATTTCTGTGTATAATTGATCAATGATATAAGTGGCATAGGATATCCAATAAATTTACTGGAAATCATTAGGAAGTAATTATCAGATCGGAAGATCGGTTTCTACTGTGTATATTGTAGAAAATTCAACAAGAGGAACTAAAAATACACCAGTACAAAGTAGTAGTGCCGAAGCAACTCCTAGATCAACACTGAAAGCAGAAGGAATAAAGAGAACTACCTGTCTAGCTGAAAGCTGAATATCTAGTAACAAGAAGATTTACGACAAAGACCATAATACGATAGTCTTGGTGCTGAACAGGAGAGACGATGTCAATCCCTGAAAGAGCTGGAGCTAGCTACTGTGGACGCATGAGAGGAGCCAGATACATACTCCTCATATAAAATATGTTATATTTCTGAGAAAACCAATTTTATTTACAGCTGGGAAATCTAATTTGGAAATGAAGAAGAAAATTTATTGTAGTGCCCCAGCAGCCAACTGAGGCAGGTCCAGATACATTGCATTCTAACTTTGCTCCTTTCATTCAATATTATATTATTGTTGCCTAGCATATTTTATTATTTAGTTTTCTAGTTAAAGGTCTTTTGGGGGATCCTTTAGCAATTTTGCTTTAACTTACCTGTCTTAACCAGTTAAGACCATCAACCACTACATTGATGCCAAATTCCAGTTTTCGTCTTCTTGCCACATGATTACATTATGTCTTCTATGATAAACTCTTTTCTGTCTATAGACATTTTCTGCCTAGAACTGAACCTTCCTCCACTTCCTATTTGTAAGAAGCAGATTGAAAGCATGTGTTATTTGTAGGATTACATGGTCTAAAAGGAACAAATTTTAAAAAACAGTTGATGGAAGCAAAGGCCAACAGCTTAAGTAGTGACCCAACCATAATGACAACTACAGATAACTTCATGATACTTTTACCAAAATTAACTTATTCTACTTTTCTGTCATAAGTACTGATGCAGTCTCAGTGCCAACCAACTTATAACTTCATACCATGTCCCAAAAAAATTTCATTCTGAAAATTTACCCAAATTTGACCATGTGCAGATATACATTCTGGAATTTTACGCAAATTTGACTATGTGCAAAAATGCTGAAATAATAAAGTGATGTATCATTATGCTTAAAGATGACAAATAAAAGTCTCAGTGCATGGACGAAAGAAACCTGAGTACATAGATGCAACAAGAAATATTGACTGCTTCCTTTAATACTTTCAGCCTTCATCCTGTAAATTATTGGAAGATGAAGGTCAGAAGGAGTAGCTTATAACTTCTTCTATTTTTTGTGTTTCAATGAATAGGTATGTTGTGCCCTAGCTTTCAAATAGCCATACATACCCAAAATGTAAATAGACTTACCAGTGTATTAGTCGCTTCCGTACTAATGGACTACGGCGATGAAGCACTCTAATTGGAGTCTTTTGTTCAATTTCCTGTGTTCAGAGTTAAGTTTTAGTATAAAAAGAAATCTATATATATAGCAAGTCTTCAAATGAATAAAATTATATGGAACAAGTTTTTAGTTTATTTCAAAACCATTTATTGACATCCAATAACAAAAATACCAGCCTACAGAAAAGTTCTTTTATCAAATACGAAGATCCAACAAATAAGTTTTTCTTCTTCCTTTTCCTAAGGCTAGAGGCCAAACAGCATTTCTTGAGAATGTTTGTTAAACAGCAATATACGGAGAATGTATACTTGGATTTAGAAGCCTACCAGCTCCTTTATCTCAGATATGCGTTTAAAATCTTCATCAGTAAGGGTGCGAGATATCCAGACTACTGCAGCATATTGCTTCTGTAAAGTCAATTATAATGATGCGACAAGATAAATTCAGTAATTTATAATTATATTTTTGTTACATAACAACATATCTCTTTAATATCAGGTAGTGATCATGAAGAAAATCTTCGTATTTTATTAAGTGACAAGCTGTGAAGCTTGTTTCAAACTTTTAAATTTAAAACTAGGAGGAAGAACTAAAATACCTGTTTTTCAGCTTCACCTTCCCGCATTAGATTCCAAGCATCATTCCCAACCCTCTTTAGTTCCCTCACCTTTACCTGCTCTTTTCACCACAGAAGGCCCAAGCAACAAAAAGTTGGCAGGCCAGATTAGAAGTAAGTTTTGCAGTAGAGTTCAGTGCTCATAAATCAAACAATAACATATTGATATTTGAATCTGTATGGCAATTGGAAACAAAAACTGATAATGAAACATCTGAACTTCTTCACCAAGCTGCCAAACTCACAATTCCATCTTTTGAATTGTTGATCTTAGTCTCCAGTTCCGATATATCTGCATTTGTTGGGATAACACGAGCATTCAGGACCTCAACAAGAAAGGGGCGTCCTGAACCCAGCATCCGAACCTGTGATTAAAGATAAATACAGTTTATATTCCTATTCACAATCAAATAAATTGCCAACTCTAGTTGAAATTCTCAATAAGTGGTCATACATCAATGTCTTCTCTGCCAGCCGCATGAAACTTGTATTTGTCGCCTCTTAAGTATGGAAGTATTGCATTCCCTATTATCTCCTACACAAAGACAACCAAAACAAAACCAGTGACCTTCAGTGACAAATTTATGAACTGGAATTATTTGAATGCCATCTTATGACATAATATGTATTAAACATCTCAAGTTCAGAGAGAGGACTTACCTCTACCGACGCTTCTCCCATTCTTTCATCGTCAATCATCCAACATGTCTGGCTCACATTCCTCGAGTACTGTGAGATCACACAAACAAACAGGACAATTGATGACAATTAGCAGCTTCAAATATTCTTTGAAGCAGAACTTGCTACTTTAAGACTACACTTCCAGTAGTCATACTATACTGTAATTAGAAATATTGATATATATAATTTATAATTTAAGCACATAAGCATGCTTATAAACCAGAAAAAAGTTCATCTTCCAATTAAATTTAAGGTCAAACTACCAAATGTTATGGTTTCTCAACCAAGGATCCAGCTGGGGAAGCCTTAGAAATCCATTCTAACAAAAACATTTGGAATATTCATGTATGGAATTTATAAAACAAAATAACAATTACAATTCTTTATAAAGCATCACCAACGGAAATATGTTCTTATGTTTGCAAATTTAGACAGGTAGATAAGATAGATAATATTATTAATGTCCCACAAGTGACCACTAAAGTAGGTCAAAGGGGCTGCTGCATACAACAATGTCAATACACAGTGGGAAGGCTGAAGTGGCTCCTATAAAAATAGAAACAATATCCAAACTCCATGTGGAAACAACGTCCAGACTCCATAGCTGGAGGTCACTCTGAGAGAGACATGTACAATATAGGCAGTTTGAGGATATGATAAGATAAGATAATTATAATAATGTCCAACAAATGACCAGAAAAGTAAGTCAATGCGACTGAAGAGGACAACTACTATGAATACAATGTGGGAGTGCAAGTAGGATAACTAGAAATGTCAAAAATATATAAATAAATAAACGTACATAACCTTAGAACCTAAGTCACCTGACACGGGGATTCGGGATTCGTGGTGTCGGATTCGGACACGTTGACCCCCCAAAACAGGACACGTAGGATTCGTTATATATTATTTTATTGAAATATATATATTAAAAATTAGATGTTTCTTACACAAAATTTAATTAATGATACAAATTTATTGATTTCAAATATAGATCTTCATCTATAGCTATTAGCATGCATAGTACATACAAAATTCAAATACATGTCAATCTATTATCTATTTCTTATGCTTGGCCCTCTTGCCACCACGAGAAATGTCTAATTTTTTAGTCTTGTTGGAAAATCAGGATCTTTGTCATTAATATCACCCTCTAAGCATTAATATCCAGAGGTATCTTTGTCATTACCTCTGTATCTGTATAGGGATCTTTGTCATTAATATCACCCTTTAAGCATTAACATAAGATAGAACAAGCATAACATGTCAAGTCAAGATTTTGTTTGAGTGATGCGTACATTTTTAGGAGGGTCATGATACAAGAGTTCGACAACCAATGTCACTAACATCAAGGTACATAGAGGGATTGGTGCTCTTGATTAAATACGAGTTCCATACCCTAATACATGACAAAATTCAATGGAAACATTGCAATCCCCCAATCCTAAAATCCTAAAAAACTGATAAGTCTGCTGGATTCTGAATGAAATCTAAAATTCTACTTTCTCCATATGAAATCCAATGAGGCCGGAACCACTCTCAAACATCCTGAGTCATTTCATGGTAATGTTAAAAATTTAAGTAAAATGATCACTTTTACTTTAATAATTTAACATTACCATGAATAGCATATCAATACTAGGGCCTAGACTTGATCATTAAGCTGCCAAAATGCTTGCCAAATGAAAATATGTGTGGCTGTAATGACCAAATGCGACCTTTTCATACCCACACAGGTCACTTTTGCCGCCTAACAAGTCCTGGAAAACAAGACATGCTGCCAAAATCGTGACACGCAGTCGTATTCGACGTGTCAAAATAGGACACGACGTGTCATGGTTTTTGGACACGAATCTCGAGAGAATCGTGTCGGACATGATGGATTCGGGATTCGTGGGGCCTATAGGACGAATCCGGTTTCATAGCTTAGAACATATATATAAAATCGTGGCAAAGGTATGGTAATACAAAAAGTGGGTGAGTTTGGACAACTCCAAAACCATCTGACGATGAGGCTAATGATGTCAAGGTCCCCCGAGTCTTATGGCCAAGGACGAGGGTGGTGTTGTCACCCAAATTGTACAGGCAATATGAGACAATGCTCAAGGCGAGCGCTGTCACTCTGATCCCCACCCTCTCCGTTCTAGTTGTCTCCCTACACCAAGTTATGGGGGTTAGTCCCTATGAAATGTTAAGATGGGAGACTTGTTGGCAATCAACAAGTCGGGGGGACACAATTGAATGGCCTAGCAACATGGTTAATTTAGCAAGTTGAAGATTAAATTAGATTTATCTTGAAAGACTAGTGCCTTAAGGGAGTCAATTACTTGCTTAAGATAAATTATTTACCAAGTCACTAGATGAACAATTGTTCCTTTACAGATGCTTCACTATTCTATATGAAATGCAAATCTTACAACCCAAGGTGATACGCAAAATCTTGGTTTATTTTAAATTATATGTCTATCTAAGTGAATCCTTCTTCTCAACTGTTTTGAAGCTAGTCTTTAGGAGTAGGTTGTGAGAGAGAAACCAAAGGGAAGCAATCTATGGCTTGATTAATGATCCCTCCCCTAGAGTTCTAACCACCCGATGCCTCTAGCGCTATAGAGAGTGTGCCTCTGACAACTGCAAGATCACCATGTTAACTACTAAAGAGGTTTTAGACTTCGCAAGTTGGGTGAGAAAAGTGGGCCTAACTCTCTATCGACCAAGTTTATGCTTGGAAGTAAGTTAATTAATGCAAAACTAGGACCAAGTTAATCCTTTATTTAATTACTTCATCCTTTTGGTGAACATCAGTGTTATCCTGCTGAGCCATGCCTAGAGCTTTGAAAAACATCGTTCTTTGGGAAGGAATCTTTAAAAGTTCCAACGCTGGGACAAAAAATTTAACATTGTTTATCCACGCAGCCCAATAAAAATTTAGCCCAAATTGATAACTTTTAGATTCAACCTGTTGTTTATTCTAATTCGACAGAGTGTGTGGCTCTGACAACCGCAAGATCACCATGTTAACTACTAAAGAGGTTTTAGACTTCGCACGTTGGGTGAGAAAGGTGGGCCTAACTCTCTACCGACCAAGTTTATGCTTGAAAGTAAGTTAATTAATGCAAAACTAGGACTAATTTAATCCTTTATTTAATTTCTTCATCCTTTTGGTGCACATCAGTCTTATCCTGTTGAGCCATGCCTAGAGCTTTGAAAAATACCACTCTTTGGGAAGGAATCTTTAAAAGTTCCAACACTGGGACAAAAATTTTAACATTGTTTATCCATGCAGCCCAATCAAAATTTAGCCTTGATTGATAACTTTTAGATTCAACCTATTGTTTATTCTAATTCTAATCCTTGATCTTCTTTTGATAAGTGTAACCTTTACTTCTAGCAATTTCCAGGATATGTTCCTGAGATGGAGTTTTAAAATATATCTGTGTAATAGGATATTTTTCATCACTGAAATTGTTGATGGTGAAAGATGAGGGCATCATGTACGTGTTGTTGTCACCCGAACGATACAAGCATCGCGACAACTTTCAGGACAGGGATTGTCACTTTGATCTTTGTCCGCTCCATTCTAGTTGTCTCCCAACAGCAGGCTATGGGGGGTAGTCCCTATGGAATGAAGTGAAGGAAAGAAAGTTGAGAATCAACTTACTTTGGAGACACGGATGAGTGGCCTAGCCACTTGGTTGAATTTAAGCAAGATTATTGATTAAATTAGATTTTTTTTATTATGAGACCAGTGCCTTAATGGAGTCACAAATTTTTGCTTCTTATGAATTAAAACCAAATGACTGGATGGACACCCACTGCTTGAATTACTAACCTATATGATGTGCAAATCCTAGGACCTATGTGAGATGCAATGATCTTGGTAAATTTTAATTAAATGCCTAGTCTAAGTGTAGCCTTCCTTTAACTATTTTGAAGTTGGGCTCCAAGGTAGGTTGTGGGAAGGAGGCTAATAGGAAGAAGGTTAGGGCCTGATTAACGATACTTTATGTTAGGCTTCTATCACCTGATGCCTCTGGCGTTGCAGAGACTGTGGCTCTGACGACTGCAAGGTCACCGTGTTAACAACCAAAGAGTTGTCGAGACCCCTCAAGCTAGATAGGAAGGGTTGACCTATATCTCTATCAACCTAGCTTATTCTAGGAGGTAAATTATTAATGCAAATCTTGATCTAGAAAGCTTATGCAAGAAATTATCACTGAGATTTATCTTGAGTTAAGATTTTATTAAGTTGTTTAAGTACTTTGATTAGAAACCTTTTAAGAGTACTTATCGATAGTGAAATGCAAATCTTAAACAAGATAAATTGCTTACGGATACAAGTGCAAATTTCAACAATATTTCACAAGATACCAAGTAACCCAAGATGCCAAATGCTAACAATAGTCAATCAAGATGTTGATCACAGATTTATGACAGTTTATATCAGCAATACTACTTCAGAAAATTCAAATTTATCAATGTTGTAGCAGCAGTGCATAAACTACTTCAAATGATGAAACTTACTCAATACATTGAAACATAAAATTTCCAATTTGACCAGCAATGTAAATTAGCTTCTTTAGCACAGTTTATAATGGTGTTGTTGACCACTGTGTGTCAACTACCCATAGCAGTACACCCCCTTTTTCACAAAAGGGGTAGCACTTGATCGACGTGTCTATGCCATTCGACTAACATCATCAGCGCCATCATGTTATGTTATAAACCCAGTCTGCATATGCATAAATTGTAAATAATCTTAGCAGATCTATGTCATGTATGTATTTGCCTAGGTAAACCTAATCTTCTAGTGATGATCTACGTTCCGAAAGGTTTTTTGTCTCACCAACCCATGGTCGGCAGAGTTTTCCTTCAGCCTAACCCCAAAGCCGGAATGGATTTTGTCACTAGAATCTTAGGGGAGTCCTAGGGTGCTAGGTCGCGTCTATGTAAAAGTAAATTGAAAATAATTCTAACTATTTGGTTAGGTTATTACAAATTGCTTGATCTGCTAGTGTAGTACCCTACTTTCTTATTACAGCAACCATAGAAATAACCATAAAATTCAAAAACAGTAATGCATAGAACTGAAATCTGCACCTACCTGTACTGCTGGCTGACCTCCGGTGCTGCTGCTGAACTGGCAATTCTGAACTGCTGGCTGATTTGATCCAATTTCGGGATGGCCAATACCACCCTACCAGACAGAGCAACCTGGTTGCTCAATCCAGAGAAGCTCTCCACAGAGGCTCTCTGTCCCTCCGTGCCCAGAACTCAGATCACTCAAGACTCTGCCACTGCAAGGTTACTTCTCCTGGTTTTTGCTGATCAATCCTCAATCCTCCTCCGGTTTTTCCCTCCCTGCTCCCGGGTCAGGCTGCTGCTATAAATATCCCCCCCTGCCTGGCGGTGGCCGCCCTCCCACTTGCAGCCACCGCCCCTCAGCATTGAAGTCTCTCTGCGATATTTCTTGCAATCAATTTTCAGTAGGTAGGGTAGTCTTTATTAGTTCAGATATTTTGTTATACGACCCATTATATGTGATATATATATATTTTGATTGATATCCCTGTTGGCACGTTATGGCATAAGTTCATAACTTTAGCTTATATATATATATGCATGACTTTTCTTTAATACATAGTATAACTTTAATGATATTTCTTATAACATTTTATTTAATATATTTTACAAACATTAAATGTTTTTACTTATAACATTTTATCAAGTATATGCTATAAATATTTAATGATGTATATATACTTATAACATTTCAAAATATGTTATAATCATTTAATGATATATATATTTTATTTAAATGATATTTGTAAAGTCTAACTATATATCATAAAATTTAATGTATATATATATATATATATAGATATATATTCATATATTATAAAGTTTAACATTTTTATTAATGGGTCAATTAGATGGGTTGTTACAGCTAGATTATGTTTGTGTCGCAGAACTGGGTAGTCTATGAGGGTCTTTGTCAAATGGGTTTTCCCCCTTGAGATGTAAAATTGTAAAAGTCATGATGTAAAGCGTCTCGAGGGTTACAAAATGTTTTATCCCTCATAAGTCCTAGGTCCTAGGTGATTTTTCCAAAGGCTAAGTTCGAGGGTCCAATAAAAATAATAGAAAATAATAAAATTAAAATAAAATAAAATAAAATTTAAAAAATAAATTTAAAAATAAAATAAAATTTAAAAAATAAAATAAAATAATAATAAGTCAAAGTTTTGAGGAAATAAATGCAAGATTTTAATTTTTTAATATATTAAAATACATTTAAAATTTCGACGAATGAGATTAAAAGAGATTTTGATCCTCATCGACGGTCGAGATCATTTTGACATGGATTACTCGAACTAGCCGTTGGGAAATTTTCCTTTAAATAGGGTGTCAAAAGTCATTTGAGATCATTCGATCTGTGAGTCTTGTGCTAAATAAAACTCTCTTGTAGTCATTTTTCATATGCAATAAAGAAAGACTTTGGGGTTAAAATCTTGTTGGTGTTACGTTTCTGGAAATGCTGTAAGATGTTTTATTTCTGTGCATGATTTTAATTTCAGCCATTGATAATAGCTTGATGAAGAGTGATTTTAAACATAGGGATCTTGTTTAGTCACTAGGGCTTGAATGGTAGTAGAATTTCTGAATATGATGGCAGGTATCTCCATTAGATTTGGATTTTAGTATTGTTTTCTCCCTCTTTGTTGATGATTGAAGTAAGTTGTGCAGGAAAATCTAGATTTCGAAGATCAACGGGCATTTGGGGAAGTTCTCGGCTAAACCAGCCAACTCCCGAGAAGCACTTTTTTGAAGAGCCCAGCCAGTTTTGATCCCGGGTTTATCATTTAAATTTCTCTTCTGAATGCATGAGGGGTTTTCTGAACCATCTCATAGTAAATCTAAAATTCTGAAGATATTTCTGTGGAATATTGACAAATCTGGCTGCTTAAGAGTCGTTAGTTTGTGAATACTGTAATTACTTAGTTAATTTTTGGGTTATTTCCTTACATATTTTGCCTCAGGGTTTTCTGTTTTTTTTGCAGGTTGTTGATTTGAGGAAGAGATTCTCGTTGGAAGGCAGATCTAGGCCCTGGGGGGTAAGATCTAGCCTCACAGCGAATTTTTACAGGGACACTGTTTTGTTGTCCAAGGGTTTCAACTTCAATCACTTCCAAATCTGGAAATTTATTGCAGGGTTTTTATCAGAAGCAAAAGGATTTAAATTTTTTTAAGGTTTCAGAAGAGGTTCAAGGTTGTCCAAGCCATACCACTCCCTTGCATGAAGTTCTTTCTCCCTCATCGTTCAGCCTCTTGTTGCTGCCGCACCTACCCACTTGCAATGTTAAAGCCTCAACTTGCAAATCCGTTGGATCCTTTCTTTCCGTTGCCAGCAAACCCTTGTCTCCCATCCACAGCAATAGCCCAGCACTCCCTTGGTCTCTCCATACGCTCATCTCTCCCGCACGCAGTCACTCTTTCCCTAACGCAGTTCCCTCCACCTGCATCAATCACACAACCTTCATTCTCTGCAACCCCATCGTTGCTGCTTTCCTTCACGCATTTCTTCCAACCCTTCGATTCACCTATGTGCTGCCTCTTCTGCTTTCTCCAAACGCTACCCACGCGTTTTCTGTCCCATCGCTCAACTCCTCCCACGTGCTCCCTCTACCTGATCCGCAGCTCACTCTGGCAGCTTGAGTCTCCTAGCGCAGCTTTCTCTGTCTGCGTCCGCCCTCTTGTGCCTCTTACAAACTTGCGTAGCCTTCCTATCATCGTTCTTCTTTGCTCGATCTCACCTCTGCCGGTTTCCTCATCCCCGTCGTCGAAGATCTCCTGCTGTCACTACCCTCATTCCTCACGCTCGAGCTCTCTCCTTCACGCTCGCCTGCAAACACAGTAAAAACTCAAAAGTACGCTCGAGCACTCTCCTTCACGCTCGCCTGCAAACACAGTAAAAACTCAAAAGTATTTCAATTGTCTTATTTCTTCATTGTCAGATATGTTTAGCTTTTAGGATTAAAATTTTGATCTTTTGGTTAGATTTAGTCTTTATTTATTTAGATTTTAGATTTTCACTTTATATATATATTAGCTTATAGTATTTAGTTATAATTTAGTTTAGTTTTATAATAAATCATCAAATATAAACAAAATAAAAAGATTTTCAAAAGGCATAAAAAAGGGGGTTAGTCTTTAGGTTATTAATTTAAATTTAACAAAAAAAAAAATCATAAAAAGGTTTTAGTTTTAATGTTTTGGTTTCATTTTTTTATTTTAGATTTATTTAAGTTTAAATTTTGATCAAAAAATATAAAAGATAAAAAAATCCCAAAAACATAAAAAGTTAGTCCTTAGGCTTTTATTTAGAATTTTGTTCTATAGTTTAGATTTTTAGACTTTAGTTTTGTTTTATTTTAAACTTAGAATTTTTATAAAAATTAAAAAAATTTGAAAAAGATTAACTAAAAAATTGAAAATTCATTTTTGTGTCTTTTGTGGTATTTATGTTCCACTTCTCTATAGTTAAATATGCTTAAATGTTTATTTAAAGATTAACTATTGAAAAGTGGTGAATCTTTTTGTGAACTGGTCAGCATTTAAATTTTATGGTCATTTAAAGCATTTGATTTTTTGAAGTTTAATTGTTGGAACATTGTTAAAGCATTGTGCATTTATTGAATATCTTGCATTGCTTGGGTTATTTGATGGTAAATGATTGTTAATCTTGGAATTACAAATTTCATATTTTTTGCAGCAGTTGATAAACAATTATTTAATCATTAACTCCATAAGGCACTGGTACTAAGCATAACAAGATCTAGTCAAGTTTTAAAATCAATCAAGTGCTTGTTTCTGCTGTGTTTCCCAGCCCAGCTGGTTCCCAGTTGGTCCTCCTTTATCCCATAGGGTCTACCCCCCTTAGCCTAGGGAGACGGCTTAAACGAAGAGTCGGGGATCAGGGTGACAGCCCTCAGTCTGAGAGTTGTCGCGCTGCCCAGACAATCTGTGCGACAACAGGGGTATTCAGCAATATTTCATATCTGATTTTGAAATTACAGCAATGAGTAAAGGTGGATCAGCAAAGATAAAATTGTCCAAGATTGATGGCCAATATGCCCAAAAATAGCAAAATGCACCAAAACTTGAAAATTTCAATTTTAGGGTTTTTTTTGAGTTTGACTTAGCAATTTTCAGATCTGATACGAATATTACAGCAGTGAGTTAACCATAGATCAGCGAATTAATCCAACCAAAAATAGTTGCCCAATACTTCTAAAAATAGAAACATTTCACCAAAAGCTTGAAAAAAATAATTTTTTAGAGTTTTTTAGAGAATGTGATTCAGATTTCAAAACTGATAAACTAATTACAGCAGTAAGTCAGTTACAGGTCAGCAAGCTCGAAATACGGAATATGTTGTCTCAAATGTTTAAAAATAGTAAGTTTTTGCCAGGGACAAAAAATTCAAAATTTTTAGTCCTTATCAGGTATATGCTTCAGAAATATTTCAGACTTGAATCTCACAGTTATGCAGTAAATTCCAGCAAGCTAAAATGTTAGATCTAGGTCAAATTAGAAATGCCCAAATGGCCAAAACTTGTGAAAACTTAGATTTTGCAATTGCAATCAATTTTTACCAATTAGAATAAGATTTTAGGGCCTAGAAATTAACGATTTAACTGTTGTAATGAAACTGAAGCAAAATAAAGGTTTGGAGGTCAAACCCTAGGCCCAAGACCTTGAAGATGCCACCATTGAAAATCATTGAAACTTTGGGATTACCTTGCCACTTGCTAAATATGAATTTTGAGACCTCAATCCTGCAAAACCGCTAAATATTTAGCCTTAAAACTTCATATTAAGGTTTTAGGTCAATTTTGGGGCAAAAGAGACTAAAAATTAGAGAACAAGGTCAAGGGAAGTGAATTTGCGGGGATAAATGGGCTAGGATGATAGATAGGGACACAAGGAGGCTAGAAAAGGCCAAGAAGGGCCAACGCTTTGCCTAGTGAAGCTAGTGTTTGGGAAATAAGGGTTATGGGGCTAAGGTTAGGGCCTAGGGTTTAGAGGCTCCACAAGGGAGTCGCAAGCCCCTAGAGGATTGTGGCTAAAGGAAGGAGGAGAGGAGGCCAAAGGGAAGAGGGTCGGGGGGGATGACGGCCAAGGATGGCTAGCGGAGGAGGGTGGAAAGGAGAGAGGTCGAGGGTACGGAAGGCCTGTAGCAAGCCTAGGAGGGCCCAAGAGGAGGTTGCAAGGCCTTTTGGGCATGCAGCTAAGGCAAGGAAGGGAAACCGCAGCCCTAAGGGGTCACAGCTAGCCTTAGGAAGGCTGAAAACCAAGATGCGGAGAGCAGAAAGGCTGACGTTGGAGCTAAGGAGGGCAAAACCGAGCTAGAAGCCCTAAAAAGTTTGAAACCCTTGGTCTGAAAAAAAAATTATGCTTTAGCTCTTTGATTTTCTAAAAATTCTTCCATGTGAACTCTACAAAAAATTCCAAGAGATTACCCTCAAGGGCCTAAATCTAGTTCTTGTTCCACTTAACTCCTTGGTCTACCCTGCAAAGATGAAAATAGAGACCCAAATTCCAAATTTATACAAAATAAATCTAAAACCCCAACCTAAGTTAGAAAAATAAATTACAATTTACAATTTTATTTACAGAATATACATGGGTTTTCAAATGGATTTTGAGAAAATAAATTTTATAATATTTTTTACTTGAAAGAATGGCTAAAACACTTCAGAAAAATTAATGATCACTATAGCCCAAGCGAAGATTAAATCCACCATATAAAAACTAGAGATCCAAGCAAAGTAACCCTTGCTCACAGTCTGTGAATTTGGAGACCAAGGATAGAGTATGTTAGCAATATTTAATTTGTTGTAACTGATAATAAGATTCAGATAAGATTATGAATGTAATATATATATATATATATATATATATATATATATATATATATTTGATAAAAATTGAATGATGATTACAAGGCTGAGGCGGTGCTCCTTAAATAGGAGTTGACTGGCCTCACCTAATCAAAGAGACATGTCCTTTGGGATTGATGTCTCTTCATTTAACTAATTATTTGCTAATTAATTGATTATAATTAATAATTATTTATTTAAATAATACTTTAATATTTTAATATTTTATTTAATTTGTTATGATTTTAAGTTCATAATAGAGTACCTACAAACACTATGTATTATCTCAAAATAATAATCATAAAGCACCACATAGGAAGCTCGTAGTCAATACATACCACATATCAACGAAACAAGAACACCTCGAGTTGAAACCCACTTTTAATTAATCCAAAAAATAATATTTCAAATTAATTTCCTCAAAAATTTGACTTTGACTTAACCACCAAGGTCCAAGAGCTCAAATTTTCTTAAAATAACCATTTTTCGCTTGGTGGAGGACCTCCAAAAATTGACTTCTCTTAGACCCACGATTTTTTTTATTATTTTCCACTTGGAGAAAAATTAATTTCTCTATAATTATTTTTGGCTCAAAATTAATTAATTTTCTAGCTTAGATTTTTTATTTAATTTAGCCGGAAAATTGACACTAGAAGGGACTTAATGATTTTTCCACCCTCAAATATTTTAGCCATGGTGTCTAACTATGAGTAACCATGCACTAAAATATTTTTTACATCAAATTATTACAAAATCAACCCTTGAAACGATAAATACATATTTAGACTTAGACCCTCAATAATTTACCCAATTCTGCGACACAATATGATCTAGTATGAAACCAAGTGTGTTTGTAATAAAATAATTTAGCCAGATGTGCTAACAATATTCCCAAACACACTTTTACATTAGACTCGATATAACAGTATGACTCACCTAAGACCTGGTCAACGAATTCAACCCTAGCTTTGGGGTTTAAGCTGGTCAATTATCTGTGTTTAGAAACACACATAATTCGGTGAGGTTAAAAACATTCCTAGCATGAAATCCTTTGCCAAAATCAAAGGCTTACCTAGGTGTTGTTACATAATTAAACGGTCATACTAGCATCATTTACAATACAACTTACAGAAAATGGGTTTACAATGACATAATCATGTTGGTTGATGACTTTGATCATTTTGAAAAAAAATCTTCACGTCTTTGTATTACGCTTCCTTGGACTGTTGACAAAGTCAGGTCAACAGGCGACAAATAAGGCACTAGCTCGTTATCAAAGTCCTCTGGAACTTGAGACAATTTTTATAGCTAGAAGGATCACCATTAAATTTGGGATAATATTTATAGCTATTTGGGTTAAGACAATTTGGATATCTAGGAACATCCTAAACATCCAAAGCAAGAAACATTTCATACAAATCCCAAGGATCCATTTTCTATCCCAAGTAATTTTCAATATATTGATTTGTATAGTTGCCAAGGTGACTATTCAATTCCTTAGAATATATTTGCTTCCCATTGCAAGCATAATTTTTTTGAAGATCAATTACAAACTAGGACTTCATCCTTCCCATGAAGTCGCCAAATGAGCAAGTTAATGAAGGCTTTGGTACAAGTTCATTAAGAAGGATTGAAGCATAAACTTCAAATCATGAGGAAGACTCAACTCTACCCCAACAACAGTGTCGAAAGAGTTATAACAAAAACAAGCACCTTAGCACAAAGCCTCACTATGCATTCTAAGTTATGGGCAACAACAAGATCAGCCACCATCGTCACCTTGGTAACTATACCCCTTTTGTTTTGTTGATAGATACTATCACCACAAGGGAGGCTTACCTAGCAAATCTAGTCATAAAATGTTAGAGTCATTATCATGTAATGAAGTCATGTTACACTTTGTAAAAAGTCAAAATTGTCTATGTAAAGTATCCTCCAAGATCTTGTCACTTATCCTCTTCAAGTCGACCTACAACAATGGAAGAACTAGATAGAAGAAGTCGGCCTACCTACTTGAGATCATGTCGGACTAAGAGAGATGAGATGAAGTGTATAAATAGCCACACTTGGCCTCACTTAGAGGCAAGCAACTCGACAAGCATTCGGTGAAGAAGAAGTACGAAAAAAAGAGGCCACAAAGAAGAAGTGATAAGAAGGATTCTTCGGGGCATTGCGAAGGAAAGTTTCTTTTGGGCAAGCGAAGGAGAGTTGCTTCTGGGCATAGAAAAGGATAAGTTTCTTATGGGGTTAGTGAAGGAGAGTTTCTTCTGGGGTCAGTGAAGGAAAGATTCTTTTGGCATACTTGTTCTGGGTGACCGAGCTACAGATCAAGAACATAGAGACCAAGATTCTCTAGAAGAAGCAAAGAAGAAGCAGTGTGACAGACAAACACCGAGTTTCTCTAGAAGGAGCCGAGGAGAGCAGTTCGAGATCAAGAAGAAAGTCGAGAAAGGGAAGAGGCAGAGCATCAAGGTTAGTGACAAGGTTCTTGGGAGGGTACTAGAGTCAAGGGTCTTTGTTATGGTCTTGGTACTCATCAATTAAAAATCTAGAAGAAGAATTTTTTATCAAAAGCATATGAAGCCACAACTAAAGAAAAGAAAAATACAAAAGATATATGAGACTTAGTAAGCACATGGGAAAAAACCTTGCAGGAGCTCTATGTTGAAAAGTGTAACTAGGTTCGGTCTTCACGATGACATGTAGTTATGATTTTATGTAATGAGATGTAAAGAAGAAGAAAAAATAAAATTATTGTATTGACTTGCTTCATGGGTTTCATGACCAAGAGATTTTGTTTTTGAGTCAAGACTCCCATTGAGAGTCCTTAGGAATTATTTGTCATCTAGTCATAAAATGATAAGCGTCATTATCATGTAATAAACTCATGTTACACTTCGTAAAAAGTCAAACTTGTCTATGTAAAGTATCCTCCAAGACCTTGTCACTTATCCTCTTCAAGTCGGCCTACAACGATGGAAGAACTTGCTAGAAGAAGTCGGCCTACCTACTTGAGATCATGTCGGCCTAAGGGACATGAGATGAAGTGTATAAATAGCCAAAGTCGGCCTCACTTAGAGGCAATCAACTCAACAAGCATTCGATGAAGAAGAAGTACGAAAAAAAAGAGGCCACAAAGAAGAAGTAATAAGAAGGATTCTTCTAGGCATTGAGAAGGAATTTCTTTTTGGGCAAACGAAGGAGAGTTTCTTCTAGGCAAGCGAAGGAGAGATTCTTCTGGGCAAACGAAGGAGTTTCTTCTGGGCATAGCGAAGGAGAAGTTTCTTCTGGGGTTAGCGAAGGAGAGTTTCTTCTGGGGACAGCGAAGGAAGGATTCTTCTGGGATACTTGTTCTAGGTGACCGAGCTAGAGATCAAGATCATAGAGACCGATATTCTCTAGGAGAAGCAGAGAAGAAGCAGTGTGAAAGATAGAGACCGAGTTTCTCTAGAAGGAGTCAAGGAGAGCAATTCGAGATCAAGAAGAAATTCGAGAAAGGGAAGAGGCAGTGCATCAAGGTTAGTGACAAGGTTCTTAGGAGGATATTATTGGAAATACTAGGAGAGGGGGTGAATCAATATTTCTTTTCAATTGTTACTTTTACCAATTAGATCACTTATATTTAGAACACAAAATGAACAATAGGAATAAATGTTTTTATTAATATAATCTTTACAATGAATCAAGTACAATTTATATAGGGCTCCAACCCTAAGATGAAGACACTAATCTTCAATCTCCCAGGCTCCAACCGGTTGCCAAGCACCAACTTGGACTGTAGTGAGGCTCCAACCTCTACGGCTTCGACCATATCTTATCCAGGGCACCAACCTTGAGTTTAGGAACACCAACTCCAAGGACACCAATCCTATAGTTTTGCTTTGTTAAGATATGTTTGGTTTCACGGCTCCCAAGGTCTTCTTCACTGAACCATGTCAATCTTCAATTATCCCTTCACTTAGTCTCCACGTCACGTCATCAATGACAACCTTGTCATACAGAAAGTGTCACCATTGTTCTTCATAATACCCAATCAATCTCTTCAAGTTACCTCATCATGACATCAACACTGCATTATGATCTTCAATACAACACTTCAATGTGTCTTCAATGAACTGCACCACCTCTAATAATAGTTTTGCAACTTCTACAAATCTGGTCCAAGGCTAGTAGTCTCAAAGATTACTTCAAGTTACCTCCAAAAGTATGCACCAAAGCTTGCACCATTACTTCTGCACTGCACCAATATTTGAACACCAGATTATCTCAAGACTATTGGACCATTGTTGCACCAAGACTTCAGCACTAGATTGTGACAATTCTTCTTTACAAATGTCCTTGCACCACACTGCACCAGACCACTGTTCAAACTATTCCAATACTTCTACACAAGGATTTATACACCATACTACACCATCTATTATGCACCACACTTCTTCATCAATTCTACACCAATGTTCTTGCACTAAGACTTCAACATTGCACCAAGATTTTAGTACTGCACCAAGACTTCTACACCACAACTTCACCAATGTTCTTGCTGCACCAAAACTTCAGCGATAATATTTTGGCAACATGCTCCACCAATTTACTGATCCGAATTTTGATATTCTGCTATAGGACTGAGACTATGGTTCAAATGTTGGTCCAAAACTGCAGTCTAAGATGAGGTATTCACATTGTTCCAAGCTCCAAAACTATGCCCAATGTTGAATGTAGTCAAATCACCGAGCCACTGAAGCTACACCTTAGTGCGAGCTATTTCATATCACAGTCAAGGATCTTACACCATAGTGAAACAACTGAGCTTCTACAGTGTGGGTTGTTGCACCAATTATTATTCTACACCACAGTGATGGTCCAAAATATACTTCCAAGTAGAGATACTCAAACCTTGATGATCGAACTGATGTATGCCAACCGAAGTCCAAATCACTGTGTGAGGTTATAACACCGAGCCCTAAAATTGAGCCTCCAAGGTGACAGATCACATGTCTGAGCCCTCACATGTCACTGTCCACAAATCCGAGCCTTCCACTGTAACTATCCACAGGTTCGAGCTTCAATGAGCAGGTCCGTAATCTGCACTTTTGAGGAGATACATCGAGCTACAGCAGCTGACTATTAAGGGTGCAAAACCGAACCTCCAAAAGGTGAAACAGGTCTGAGATATAACAGTTCTTCCACAGGACTGTTCTTTAGTTATTTCATAGGTTACTTAAACGAGCTCCACAGAACAACAATCCGAGTTGTCCAGGTAGATTTCCAAGGTTTTCACTTTTGTAGGTTCAAGGTCTTCAAGATAACCCAATCACAGATTTAACCTAAACTCTCCTCCTCGGGAATCTTAGTTCACGCGTTATGAACTCTTCCTGTTGTTCTGTATCTTTTCTTCAATCTTGACCGAAAATTGTAGTGAAAGAATGAAGTCGGAGGCCTAATATATAGGGTTTTGTCATGCTAAACAAATAGGCATGACTCTATAGGCAGACCGACATGAGTACTCTAGCACAGTTCAACTCCATGTCCAGAATTAATAACTTAACTTCAAAAATTCATTTCTCCCAAACCGCTTGGAGTTTTGGGTTGAGTAATAGCTCGTTGGAAAGGAAAAATTATGCTTTTTAAGATGGGGAAGGTCTCATGGTGAGATTCTGCTTCTAAGGAGTTGAAAAATAATTTTTAATGTGACTGGTCCTTTATGAGTGCAGAAATAAAGTGTAGGGCTTCTTCATGGTGATTCCTACGTTAGTAATCTTGTCCTTGTCATGTCCTTGCCTTCATAGGGTCATCATTATTATTTCCTTGCCTTCTTCAACGTAGGGTCATCATCATGCTTGCCTTCTTAATCACCTTGTCTCCTTCAACATTATTGGAGGTTTGTCAGCATGTCCTTGATTGCCTTTTGACACTTCATCAACTTAAACAAGAGTTGTAGTCATCTTCTTGCATCTTCAATAATATTTTCCATCCAGACACTATTATATCAATGATCAACTATTGACATCAATGACAACGTAGATTAACAATCTCCCCCTTTGTCATTGATGGCAATATTCTTGCCCTTTCAAATATTCTCTCCCCCTTTGACATCAATGGCAAACGGGGTGCCCGAGTACTCCCCCTATCAAGCTTCTTCTTTTCTCTACGACTAGTAGTTCTTCATAGGTATGTTACTCGCCCTGTCATGGTGCTCTTCTTTCTGGCAATGTGGTCCATGATAGATGTGCTTAAATTTCTTCATGTGATGAACCAACTCCCCATGTCTGCACGACCTCCTCTAGCTCATGAAGATTACTTTCTTAGTGATCAAGTAGTTCATGGATGAATAAGGGATCATGTTCTTTAATGGAAATGCTCTTGAGAGATGATATATCAAAGGATAATTGTCCATGTGGCTCATCAATGATTTCATAGGGCCCATTCAGAAAGCCATCCAAAAGAGCTTTATAATTTGAAAGGAAATGGTAACGGTCAAATGGTTGCCATAATTACAAGGTGAGCTCATACAGGATGATGGCAAAAAGTCGTATGCAGAGCTTATTTAGGTGTTCATCTTCGTTAATGATGTCAAACTTCATTCAAATGCAGGTTAGCCGCGATGGAGAAAACGTCGTTGATTGGACCAGTGCATCAGTACGGGACGATCAATGTCATGGTTCATCGTAATCATTCAATTTATGGTTATGGGGTAGTGGTAAAATCATTATTTAAACAACCCACGGAGGTAGAAGCTCTATCATGAGATAGTCAACATATCGTTTGCTCAAATTATGATTAGCATCCGTCCAATCACACCCATGATGATCCCATTCGATCATATCATAAAAATGATTTCTTTTCTTAGAAAAACAGGGGAATAAAGGTGAGTGCTTTAGGATTTAGGATAGGGGCTTAACAACTAATGGTAATAAAGGTTTATGAGGGTAATTATATATTCATCACATGATTAATATGAATCTTAATAGCAAAAAATAAAACACTGACCTCATACCTCCATTATCGGATCAACACAAGAAAGATTTTTTTCTGTACCGTATGAAAACTATTTTCCAGTACCGGACGAACATAGGAGACTGCTTTACAGTACCGCATGAACACAGGAGACTGCTTTCCAGTACTGGATGAACACCAGAAACTGCTTTCCAGTACCGGATGAATACAGGGAGTTTTTCTTCAGTGTCGGATGAAATTTTAATAAGGTACCCAGATGCATAGTCTTCAAATTGGAATCTTGTAGGCTTCTCTTTGTAGCTTAGCATGTTCTGAGGGTCAAGCTGGAGTAGGTGCTAGCAATTACTGATGTTGCATGTGAATTTGTTCTGTTGGAAAAACTATAAACAACACACTGGTACAAGAACTTTGAAATTGCAATGGAAGTGTCAGAAAATGAGGCCAAAGAATTCAATGATTGGGCTCCAAGCTCTGTAACAAGAAGGCATTTTGTAGCTGAACAACCTCCTCTTTTTGGAACCAAACTAACCACTGCTTCTATGGCTGCTTCCATTTTATTGGCAAATAAACTTAACTACTATCGTTTTGTGGATTTTTCTCGAGCCCAGATCAATTATTGCTCATCGGAATTTTCAATTTTTAGGAGTTTAAAAAAAGAAAACTTCATCTCACTTACCCTTGGATTTTTCTCGAGCCCGAGCTATTTCATGCTCGCCGATGTTTTCAATTTTAAGGAGTCCGAAAAAACTTTAAAAAAACTCCATAGGTTCCTTTTCCATAAATAATTTACCAGGGTTGGTTAAAGGAATAAACTTACACCTGGTAAATGTCCTTTATTGTCTATTTACAGGGAAGGAAACACAATTAGTAATACCAAAATCATTATCCA
The DNA here is from genome assembly GCA_031772625.1 of Pinus tabuliformis. Taxonomy (NCBI): domain Eukaryota; kingdom Viridiplantae; phylum Streptophyta; class Pinopsida; order Pinales; family Pinaceae; genus Pinus; species Pinus tabuliformis. The sequence continues at coordinate 735,928,812 of CM062805.1, read as the reverse complement.
ACAGCACACCTATATACATATATGTACAAAGTTAAATTAAATTATACAGCAAAACTTACAGTGGTGGATCAACAAGAGGAGAACTCCCCTTTCTAACCAACTGCATTTCAGAATTTTGAAGAACATGTTTGGTGAAATCCTCTTTAGACAGTGGCTTATAGTAAACTTTCAATCGATGTCCATTTATGACAAAGTTTTATCGGCATCGATAGTTTTTATCTTGACCGAACCATTGGCATACACTATATCTACCTCATAAGGTCCCAACCATTGTGTTGTCAATGTTCCTTTGAAATCCTTAAACCTGTTGCCATACAACAAAGCCTAGTCACTTAGTTGAAAACATTTCTTCTTAATAAAATTATTGTGCCATTTGGTTCTTTGATCCTGAACAAGCATCGTCCTTTGAAGAGCATCTTGTCTAATCTCATCCAATGCATTCAATTCCATTAGCCTTTGTTTTTGTGCCTCATCTAAATCCATTCCTAGTTGCATGGCAGTTCTGAAGGTTTTAACTTGGAATTCTATAGGAAGCAATACCTGTTTCCCGTAAACCAACTCATAAGGAGAATGTCCTGTTGTGTTTCTCCAGGTTGTCCTATAGGCCCACAAAGCTTTTGGTAACCTATCAACCCAGTCTTTATGATGCAGTTGTATTGTCTTGGTGAGAATGGCCTCGATTACTTTATTGGTAGACTCTACCTGTCCATTCGCTTGGGGGTGGTAAGGTGTAGATTTCCGGTGTCTGATTTTATACTTCTCTGTAATAGCTTTGACCAATTTGGAAGTGAATTGAGTGCCTTGATCAGTTACTATTTCCCTTGGTACACCAAAACGGGTAAATATCTCTTCAAATAAAAAGTCAGCAACAGATTGTTCATTAGCAGAATATAGTGATTTAGCCTCTACCCATTTGGTTACATAATCCGTACATACCAGAATATATTTCTTCTTTTTGGACATAGGAGAAATTGGTCCTACAAAATCTAATGCCCATTTATCAAAAGGTTCGATGACTACCTGTGCTTGAAGAGGCATTTCATCTGCTAGGATAGGTTTCCCCATCCTTTGACAATCATCACAGTTGGCCACATATTTCTTTGCGTCCTTGAAAATGGTGGGCCAATAATACCCGGATTGTAACACTTTATATGCAGTTCTTTTGTCGGCGAAATGTCCACCACATGGCTCATTATGGCAAGCTTTTAGAATGTCTTGCATCTCATCTTCTCGTACACATCTTCTGATCACCAGATCTGGTCCAGTATGGTATAAACAATCCTCATGCCACATATAATTAGCACTAAGTTGTATGATTCTTTGTTTTTCTCTTGAAGACAAATTTTGTGGCAACTTTCTTGTAACCAAGTAATTAGCTACATCTGCATACCAAGGAGTATAAGTAGAAATAACAAATAAATTCTCATCCGAAAAATCATCAGTAACTGGTGCACTATCACCTGTGTGGACAAGTCTAGACAGAAAATCAGCGACAAGATTATCTTTTCCTAGTCTTTCAATAATAGTAATATTAAATTCTTGCAGTAGTAACAACCATCTAGTAACACAGGCATTGGTGATAGGTTTATTCATTAAAAATCTAATAGTTGAATGGTCTGTGTGTACAAAAACTTCATACCTGGTTATATAATGTCTAAATTTATTAATGGCATGAACTACTGATAAGAATTCTTTTTCAGTGACCGTGTAGTTTAGTTCTGTAGGAGAGAGATTTTTGCTAACAAAATAGATGGCATAGGGAATTTGATTCTCTCTTTGGCCCAAAACAGCCCCCAAAGCTGTGTCTGAGGCATCAATACAGATGTGAAAAGGGAGGGCCCAATTTGGTCCTCTTAGAACTGGAGCAGTTGACAGTTTTGTTTAAGAGTTTCAAGGGCAAGTTGACACTGAGAATCCCACTAGAATTCCACATCTTTGGTTAAAAGTTTGAACATAGGGGCGACTATTGTTGTAAAATTTTGAATAAATCTTCTATAATATTCGGCATGCCCTAGAAAGCTTCTAACTTCTTTTTGAGAGCTAGGAGTTTTGATCTGAGCGATTATTTCGATCTTAGTAGGGTCTACTCTTATCCCAATCCCAGAAATATGATGGCCTAACACAACACCCTCTGTAAGCATCATTCTAGATTTTTCATTGCTAAGGGCAAGGTTGGTCTCTTGACATCTGATTAAAACTTTCTCTAGGTTGTCTAAAGCTTGTTGGAAATCTTCCCCATATACTGTGAAGTCATCCATATAGACTTCCACACAGTCTTGGGTTAGATCGGAAAAAATAGCAAGGACATCCCTTTGAAAGGTGGCAGGGGCATTGCATAACCCAAAAGGAAGCACCTTGTAGGCATAAGTACCCCATGGACAAGTAAATGTAGTCTTTTCTTGGTCTTCAGGTGCAATTTGGATCTGATTATAACCACTAAATCCATCCAAGAAGGAGAAATACTTCTTCCCGATAAAGTATCCAATACTTGATCGATGAAAGGCAAGGGAAAGTAGTCTCTAAAGGTAGCCTTATTTAGTTCCCTAAAATCCACACAAATCCTCCATTTACCATTTTTCTTAGGTACAATGACTAGTGGTGATACCCACTTACTATCAGAAATAGGGTAAATGAAGTTAGCATTTAAGAGCTTTTGAAGTTCTTCTTTTACTATATCTTTTAGGGTTGGGTTCATCCTTCTTTGAGGCTGCCTCACTGGTCTAATTTCATCATTTGTATAGATGTGATGCATGCAGGTGTCGGGGTGGATCCCTTTCATATCAGAATAATCCCATGCAAAAGCACCACATTGTCTTTTAATCATTTGCATCAATTGTTCTTGTTGCTCTACTTCTAGACCAGAATTAACATATAGACACTTCCCAAGGTTAATTTCAACAGCATGGACAGAGGACTCTTTACCTTCACCTATTGTTGTTATGGCAAACAATGTGGAGGTAGAGGGATGACATGCTTCCTGAAATTCAGAACTGAAAATGTGCTCATATTCTTGAAAGGATTGTGGAAAATCAATACATCCCATTGTGGTTAAGAACAAGTTCAAAACTTGATCTTCGGTTTGTTCTTGAAGACCTTTAGACTGTTCAATTGTTAGCAATGGTTCAGTACATTCCTCCTCTCCATATGGGTTTTCTATCCATAAGGGGATTTCGGTAGTAGCTGGGCAGGAGGAAATAAGGTAATTTTTTGGCTTTGACATCCATTGGAAATTGTCATCTCTCCAGTCCTGCATCCAATAAAGGCATCAGCGGTAGCTAGCCAAGGTCGGCCCAACACTATTGGATGTCCAGGTTCAAAGGATTTTGGATGGATCACAAAGAAGTCTACAGGATATTCTCAGGAAGCTAGTACGACTGTTATGTCATCCAAGCTTTCTGCAGGTTTAAGGTTGGATTTGTCTGCTTACTCTAATAGTGCCTTGGATGGCCTCAAGCCTTCTAACTGTAGCTTTTGCATAATATCCACAGTCATGACATTTATTGTTGCACCTAGGTCAACAAGAGTGTTTGGTAAAGATATACCATTAATTTGTATGGTCACTACTGGATTCCCAGGATCAGTGTATTTAGAAGGCATCTCTGACATGGTTTCTGACAATTGGTCAACTACTTTTATAATAGGGGGGTCCTTCCTTTTTCTTCCTAGATTTTTAATGCAAAGATCCCTTACAATCTTGGCATAGATAGGAATATCTTTGATAGCTTGAAGCAAGGGTATCTTTACACAAATATTTCGCAGTTCAACCTCTAAATCATATCCTAGTGGGACCTCGGGCTTTTTGACAAGCAATCTCTCTGGATAGGGTGGTTGAGTGACCTCCTGAGATGGTTTAGGTTGTATGGTAGAATTGATTAGTGCAGAGGGATGGTTTTCCTCTTCATCAAGAGGAGAATCTTCCTCTTGGCTATGTATGTCCTTGTCTTCAAGAGGTGATTATGTTGGTTGTTCTTCTTGAATGATCACTGCAGGTCTTGTTTTATTTAAGACCTTCCTGGATCTTAGTCGAATTTCACTGATTGGAACTGAAGTGATAGTGTAGGTAGGGAAGGTTTGCAACTCCATATTCTATACAAGTTGAGTTGACCTATTATTAGGGTTTGGAATGGGTTGTGCAGGTAATTGAGTAGTTCGAGGAGGATTTGGATTTGGTGGCATTTGTTGTTGATTTAGATTCATGGGCAGAGCAAGTTGTTGTGGACTTGAATTCATAGGCAGTTGTTGTTGACTTGGATTCATGGGCTGAGCAAGTTGTTGAAGAAATGAAGGTAATAGGGGTGGGTTAAACCCTGGCAATAGCTAAGAAATATTTGGAGGATATTGTGTGTAGATTGGGTAAGAAGTTGTTTGGTATGGTTGTGGAGGAATATTCCCATAGGGAGTCCCCCTCCAACCTTGTTGCCAAGAATGTCCTTGTGATGGTTGAGGCCCCCATTAGGAGTAAGGCATTTGAGGGGCCCACTGTGGTTGTGTAAACTACATGGAAGGGTCCTAGAACATGGAGGGGTTTTGTTGCCTCCATGGTCTCCTAGGGGGATAAGGTGGATCTTGTGGTTTTGTTCCCCCTTTGTAGATGGCTTGCAACCCAGGTAATGAAGGGCATTCATTAGTTAAATGCTTATCCATGCAAATTCCACAGACCTCTATGGCATTAAAAGGGCATTCTTTTTTAGGATGCTTCTTCCTACAGCGAGGACAAAAGATAGCTAAAGCAATGTTTTCCTCTTCTTGTTTCCTCTTACTATTGAGGGTATCTAGCTGGTTACTAATTGTACTAAGGATATCAGTTTTAAGATTTTCCAATAGATTTCCCAATTCTATTATGGTTATAGTGAGTTTGCCAACTCGATCTGTAAGTTCTCTTGAGCTTTTCCCAACTTTAGCTTGACTACAGGAGTACTTCTTGCAGTATTCAACAATTTCAGCAAATGATTTTTGATAAACATCGCCAGAGCTCATGAGATTAAGTACTTCCATGCAATCATCCCGTACTCCTTTTAGAAAAATGGTTCTAATTGTGGCTAGGTCGAGAGCAACTTGCTTCGTTTTTTGGTAGTTGTAAAGGAACCTTTCTAAGTAGCCCTTTAGGCTTTCTTCATCAGTTTGCTGCATTTTAAAGATGTCATTCTTGGCATCCCTGGGCCTACAATAATCCTGGTATTTTTTAAGAAAGGTTGCTTTCATATCATCCCAAGATGTAATAGTGTGTTCCCCTAGGCTCATGAACCATCTCAATGCTGAGTTTTTTAAGGTGGTTGGAAAAAGTTTTAACTTTTGAGCATTATCTATATAATTATAACTTCTACACAATATATCAAATTCGAATAGAAATGAATCAGGATCTTCGGATGACATACCGTTGAAGTGAGGTAATGATGACAAATGAATGTTCTTCATGGTGACATTCCTAGTAATGTCAAGAATTGGAAATCCAAACGTTTCTGGTTCATTTTTGGGTTCATTGTTTTTTGGATTGTCTACTCTTCCTCCTTCTCCTTCCATTCTCTCTTCCCACAATTTAGAGTTTGTTGAAGTAGGAGATGTCTCTCCTCGATGATGGTTCAGACACTGGGTTATTTGCAATGTTCCAAGGTACTATCTCCCCTATAGTCTGAACTTCCTCTAGCACTACCTTTGTTTCTGCTTCAAGTTGATTTACTAATGTCTCCTCTACTACTGCCACTGGACTTTCCTCCTTAGAGTTTTCCTTGCATAGCGATTAGCAGAATTAGTTGGGTTAACAATTTTGGGACCATATAGGTTTTATGGGATTTTTGATGAAACAAACCTACCTTTCCTATCTCTAATTCTTCTCATGAAATGAAAGCATCAAACTTTAACTACTTACCAAAAGAGAGGACAACTTAACTTTGGAGCAACCCCACTAAAGTGGATGTGAAAGTTCTTACCTCTCGTCTTACCATCTTCTCTCTGCCCTTAAGTTGTCTTCAATATCACTCAAAAATCATCAAAAAAACAAAGCATTACCAATTACCGTTTGCAACTCCCCGACAACGGCGCCAAAAATGTTGGGGCAATTATATGAGTGATATATTGCCACAAATTAAATTATCAACCAGCGATTCGTAATTAGTAGAGTTGATACACTATATGTGCCGATAACGAATAAGTTCCTATGTTTGATGAGTATAGCCTAGATAAGAAGCATTCAAAACCAATACTCCATTTTACAAGTTTCAATCTAACTTCCTCACACAATTTAAAGATCAGAAAGCAAAACTCATAAATAAAATCTTAACAAGCATGTAATCTAAAGGTTCTTGCTCAGGTAACAAGTCTGTCCATTTATAGGCTCATGAAATAAAAAGATGGATTCAACTTTGTTTTCCTGTAGCAACTGATTAAAATCAACTCACTGCAATCAAGCAAAGCAATCATTCCTAATTTAACTAGTTCTGGAGGAAGCTATACATTCTTATATAGGAAATGTTAGGTATGACAAGAGTCTTCACTTAACAGCACATGTAGGTGAATGGTGAGATCTCTTATCTTAACTCTTCATGTTCTTCAAAATAGAAACCAACAATTAAACATACAGCCTGAGAAATAAAGTTTGCATTCATAAAACCAATGAATTATCACTCAGAAACTAACATCTCCAGATTTATATCACACACTCTTAAACAGATTACTTGCATAGAATCAAAACTAGAATCATATCAAATACTTTGAAATTGAATTATAACACTAAGTCACTCTTCACACATAAATCAAACTAAATTCACAATAACTGTAATAAAAACTTGCCTTGATGGCTTCAGTGGGCCCTTGTCGAGCTACCAAGGAAAGCTGAAAGAACTTACAGAACTAAAGAATCTATTAACACATCGAACTTATCAATCACTGCTCATATCATTGATTTCAAAAGAAAGGATTACAAAACTTAATTGTTCAATCAAATCTCCAGCATAACAGTATTGGGATTAAGCATAACAGTATTGGGATTGTATAATATTGTACAATTTGTTAAAAAGTGCGTATATTTGTGCATATGCGATTTACTGCTTTATATTTCTGCTATGCAAAGTAGCTTGAGATTCTTGGTTTGGTAGCGTTCGTGATTTTAAAATCTAACCTAGTCCCAAGGTCATGGAAATTCAACATAGTATCAGAGTGTGTCTGAGCCAATGTTACTTGGGAGCGAGAGCGGGAGCGAAAACGGGAGCGGGAGCGACCATTTTCAGAAGCTCCCGGTTTGGGAGCGAATCCGGGAGCGATTTTTTAAAAATATATATATTTTTTATATTTTTTAATTTTTGATACATATATGTCAACAAAAACATGTAGAATGATGAAATAGACATAAAAAACATAAAAAAACATAAATTGATCATTGAACCATATCACATCAATCATCTAGAAATTATAATCGTCATCAACCATGTCCACAAGTTAGTAAAATACATATTACAACTGCAACATATTGAGTCTTATAAATCATGATTCACCAAATTCAATATTAAAGTTTCAACTTCAAGCTTTCAGAATTGAAAATTCAATAACATTTATCATCATTGATCACCAAAGTTGTACTTGTAAGCCAAGTTTAACCATTACAAGAAGTAATATCGAAGATATTTCTAAGTTCTAACTTCTAACTGTTAACATGATATGAAATGTTAAAAATTTATAAAATGAAACATGAATAATGAGATGAAATGAAACAACTTTAGTCTTTCACAAAGCATCATATTCATAATTCACAATCATTACCAATGAGTTATAATTGCCAAGGCCCAACTTCAAACTTCAAATTTTCATTGTCACAGTGATATAATGTTTACAAAAAATATCATAATGATATGAAAGAGTCAAGAGTCAAGAGTCAAGGACTCAAAACTCAACAGTTATGAAAACCAAAGTCTAATAGAAACTAAAAAAGACAAGTAAACTATAAATCTACATGTGGCCCTTGCCACGAGAGTCTCCAGGAGTATAAGCAGGTCGTGGTGGTCTTCTAGGAGTCTCCCGCACAGACCGACGACCAGAACTAGAACCTCCACGCGAGGGTGTAGATGGAGATGGCGACAGCAAAGGAACAAGACTCGGACCTCGAGCACTGCTACTGGATGGTGGAGGTGGAGGTGGAGGTGGCATGGCTGCTGCTTCATTTTCATCCCTTACAAGTTCCTCTTCTAGTTCTTCAATATGTACAATGCCATCCTCCAAATTGTCATCCTCTGGATGATTGTCCCAAATTTTATATGTGGGATCCTCATTAGCCCGATCACAGTAATGACTCAACAACCTCAAGTTGTAGTGCACATAAACCAAGCTTTCTGTTCGGTTTTCATTGAGTCTGTTTCTTTTCACATTATGTATATAATTGTAGGTGCTCCAACACCTCTCTGCAGAAGAAGAATTTACAACCTGTGAAAGAACTTTTTTTGCCAATTTTGGCAAAAGTCCGTGGCCGCCATATGTTTCCCACCATGTGAGAGAATCAAATTTATCTTTGTTGTCCATTGCATGGAAGTTACCATACAAACCAGTGCCACTGAAGTATCTGCCTATTTCAAGGCGCACAGCGGCACGTTCCTCCCTGTCAGGCACCAACTTTTCTAATGCTTCCAGATATCCTTTAGTTACCTCTTGATCTAAATGGGGTTTGGTCCTAACCCCACCCCCTGCTGCAGGTTGGCCCAACCAAGATGTAGAGTAGTATTTTGGCGTAAGGATATACGCCAAGCAATGTAGTGGAAGGTTAAGCCTATTCCACCGTTCACACACACAATCATGAATCAGTTTGTACAAGTTGGGATCTCTATTATGAACAATGTCTTTTATTTCCCCCAAAATGGTATCCATTTGCTCATACACCTCGCCAATCACTGGTTTGTCTGTATCTGCAAACCGAATCATGTGATAAATTGGCTTGGTGAAATCCAATACCTGCCTCACAGTTGTCCAAAACTGCCCATCAAGAGCGGCCTCCTCCACCATTTCAAAACCTGCCATGTCAGCTACATTTGTAGCCCTTTCCTTTAACACCTGCCAATGTGGACTTGATACCATGCTAGCTAATGCCTCTCTTACCTTCAAAAGGCGCCTGAAGGTGAGGTAATAGCTACCAAATCTAGTCCTCGCAATCTTCAGCAACTCCAATCTCGAGTGACTGCGGAAAAGGCCATGGGTATTGCTATGATTTGTAATAAATTTTATCATTTGTTTTCCTTTCTTGTACAAATTACCAATCCATTGGTATTGTTCATTTTTGTTTTTGACAATATCATGCAACAGAAGGTTCAATGTGTGAACCAAACATCCAGACCAAAATATGTTCGGGTATTTATCCTCAATAATTGCTCCCGCTACCTTACAATTAGGAGCATTATCAGTGATGACTTGGATGACATTGTATGGGCCAATACGCTCAATTGTTTCAAGTAATGCTTCTGCAATGTTGATGGCGGTCTTGAACTTGTCTGAGTAATCATGTGCAGCTAGAAAGATGGGACCACTAACAGACACAGCAAGAACACTTATCAATGGCTTGCCTTTTACATTTGTCCATCCATCAGATACAATGGACACCCCATTGTCAGTCCAAGAACTTGTCATTTTATTCAAAGAATGTGATATTTTTGCTTTTTCATGATCAAGGCCAACAGTTCTTGCCTTGTCATACCCAGGGCTCTTGTATCCTTTAGGGGCATCATTTATGGCAGAAACCATTTCGTGCCAATAAGGTGAGCGTAGAACATTGAATGGTATCCCACATGCATAGAGAAACCTGTAAACTTTTGAATCCACATCATTCCTACACCCCTCATCAAGGAAATCTAATATGGTTCTACGCCTTAAAGATGATGACCCTGTGCCTCCATGTCCATATCCACTGCCTTGGGAGGATGCTGAAGGAGTTCTTTGTGATTGTGAGCTTGGTTCAAAGAAACCCCTTGATCTTTTTGTTCTGTATTGGGCATCCTCCTCTTCCTTTATGTATTTGGCTCTATCTGTTGTTGACACCGCTACACAAGTTTTGATTCCTATTTGTTTCTCTCCATCCCATGGCCTTTTCCCGTAGAGGTGTCTTCTAGCACGGGTGTATGAACCTGTGTAATCAGTGTTGCAATGGGGGCAATGAAATTTAGTGGTTCCACCCCCTCTCCCTGTTTCAGCCCTGTGAACATATTTCCACAATGGAGTTTGGTCTTGTTTAGTTTTTTGAGGGTCATGTTCACCCTCCTCTACCTCCTCCTCACTGGGGTTTTCACCCATTTGACTTTCTCCGGCTTCTTCATCCCCCTCTTCAGTTTGGGGCTCCCTCCGTTTCCTACTCTCCAACACCATAATAACCATAAAAGGGACCAGGAAGAGGAAAATGCCAATAAATATCGCCAGGTCCATGGTGTTTGATGTTTGTAGGGTTTTGATCCTTGAATCTGCAAATTAATTTAATTTATTGGGATTAATTAATTTAATTTAAATACATGATCTTTAAACAGTTAAACTCAAACAACTAAATTAAATCAACTAAATTAACTACCTAACCAGCTAAACTAACTAGATTACGAAGTTACTTACCTCTGCAGGCTTGCTCCTCGCTCCTTGGCACTTGCTCCTCGCTCCTCAGCACTTGCTCTTCGCTCCTTTGCTCTTGCTCTAGCTCCAAACCTTGCTCAATGAAGTTATAATGAATGTTTTTTGGCCCATTGGGCTTATAAAACAAAAAAAAAATCTAAATTTTTTTATTTTTTCGGGTCCGGCGGATTTATTTTCCGCCAAACCGCTCTCGACCCGGCTCGAATCGCTCCCGGAGCGATTTTTAATGTCCAGGAGCAATCAGGGAGCGATCGCTCCCGGGCATTAAAAATCGCTCCGGGAGCGCGGGAGCGATCGCTCCCTGTGTCGCTCCCTAACAGACCAGGGAGCGCAAATTTTTTTAAGGGAGCGCGCTCCCGAGCCGCTCCCGCCCGGAGCGCGCTTCGGGGGCGGGTTCAAAGGGGGGGGCGCTCCCCCGCAACATGGGTCTGAGCTACTTTGGAAGTAAGTAAATTAGATTTGTGCGTAGTGAAGTACAACGTGAGAGGGAGTTGGTCACATTGTAAGTGAAGGGCTCACTACAATGTCAAAGTTGCAGGCAGGTCTCCAGTATGAGGACAAGTTGGAGGGGTTGTCCAACTATAGTCCTTGGAAGGAAAGAATCAAGTTGGTGATCGCCGAGAAAGGGATCAAGAAGCCAACCGACCCTAAGGAGCCAGAAATATATGAAGATTTGGATGCGAGGGCGAGATTGATCATCCTAGATGGTGTGAAGGATGCCCTAATACCTCATTTGTCCAGGAAGAACAATGCACATGAGATGTGGATGGCTATTCAGAATTTGTTCCAGAATAAGAATGAGAATCGGGTACTGGTATTGGAGGATAAGTTGAAGTCCACCAAGATGATAAAGGGTGAAAGTGTGACCTCGTATATAATGAGATTGTCTCAAGTCAAAGATGAGCTTGCTACTATCGGTGTGATTATCTCATATGGAGATATGGTAAGGATTGCCTTGAAAGGGTTCACCAAGGAATGGAAACCATTCACTAAAGGGATCGTTGACAGGGAGAAGCTGCCAGACTGGGATAGGTTGTGGGATGACTTCATTCGGAAAGAGTTGCGAGACGAGGATCTTCATCCAAAGAAGAAGTATTTTGATGATGATGGGGCACTTGCACCACGAATGAAAGGTAAGCAAAAGGAGGACTTGAGTAAAGTCAAGTGTTTCAACTATGGCGAGATGGGTCATTATCTGTTGAGATGTCTGATGAAGAAGAAGGGAGATGATGAGAAAAGGAAAGGAAAGCAGGTCGTCGGTGTTGCCACTTCAGCTGAGATAGATGATCTCACTAGGAGATTGGAAGGGGAGAACTTTGCTATGATTTCTCATTTCTCGCGGGGTACTATCAATGAGGATGGACAGTACGTGGACAGTGGAGTAACGAAACATATGACAAGGTCACAGGAGGTTTTTGGGACTCTAGATGAATGGGACTCAAAGTTCCACATGGTGTTGGGCGAGAAGAGTCAATTGGAGATCTGAGGATCGGGTGTTGTGCCATTCATGATGGAGACAAGACATGTGATGCGACTCCAGGATGTACTGTTTGTACCAGTACTTAGATATAGCGTGATTTCCGTCTCGATGATCGAGCAAAGGGGTTTGAGGTCTTGTTCCAAGATTGGAAGGCAAGACTCAAACCCAGAGGCTCTAAGTCCGATGGGATTGTACTCGGAATTAGAGAGCATGGTCTCTACAAGTTGACGGGCAAGCCTATGGATCATGGAAAGAAGCAACTAGAGCAGGTGCAGGTGCAAGTGCATTCTTCAAAGGAGCGGGTACAAGTTCCCGAAAAGAAGGTACACCTTCCCGAGAAGGTCCAGGTTCCAAAGACTCAAAGGGAGTCTAGTTCGAGAGGGAGCTTGCAGATTCAAAGGGAGACTCTGCAGTCCAAGAAGAGCATGTGGTCAATGGGGAGCAAGCATGCTCCTACAACTACCAAGAAGGAATCATGGAGAGAGTGAAAGATGTTATAGGAAAAGAAGATGAAGCAGGGTGCTTCCGGTAGTGACAGCGACACTTCCGAGAAGGGCATAGTTCACCGTACAGGGATTGCTATAATTATGAGTGCGAAGAGTTGGGCAAGTGTTGTGAGCAGTGATGACGATGACGAGTTACTTCCTAGTCTTGGGAGTACCTCCCTTGCTAAGAGTGAGTGTTGATTTGTGTAGCTTGTGAGGTACTCCAAGCCCTAGGGTTTAGCGTTTGGAGGGCAAAGCAAAACAAGGGTCACTTGTGGGCTTGGAACCCAAGTATGGGGTTTTGCAACAAATCGTGTTTGGGGCATTTTCGGGAGCACATTTCTATATGTGATGGCATGAGACAATAGAGGGCGGAAAGGAGAATCCAATGCTTCGAGAATCGTCAAATTCCAAGTTGTAGAAGTGGAGAAATGAGTTTTTGATATTGACAAATAATTATTTGGTATTCAAGTCATGTAGGCTTGAATTACATTTGTCCAATAGACATGTCTCTTGAAAATTTGTGGAGCCCTCTTTATGTGTATATATAGAGGTGAAATGGAGGACTTATTTCATCCATCTAGGTGAAACAAATTGTGGAGAATACCTTTTGAATTAATCGCAGCTTGAAAAAGGAGGAGGTCGAAGCCTGAAGTGACTGTTTTGGGTCAGATTGGGAGAAAGAACAGGGCCAAGGAGCAACTGGGTTAATCCGCAAGGAGACAAGGTTGTTTTGGTGCAGAATAATGTTGGGATACCTTTTGTTTTGGGAGTTGCAGCCTCCATGGTAATTACAGAGTTAACGCGGGTTGTATAAGGTTTTTGGAGAGGGTCGTAAGTCCTCAATCCTACAATAGAGCCTTATTACAGGCAATGTAGGGCGGCATCTATCCAAGGAAGGGAAAAACAGGTCTGCGTTGATGCCCTAACCAGAACAGGACTACAACAACGCACCAAGCCTATGTGAAGGTATGTTTTCATGTCAATTTGTTGGTCCTAGTTTAGACAGTTGGATGGTTTAGTTGTTGCAACCTGTTGGTGCCGTGTGGAGGACCTTCCATGTGGTGATGGGTCCATCTTAGGAGAAGAAACGACAATGTTGTATTGGGCATCTTTGGACTGTTGCAGGATAGTGTGTGGATGTCCAAAGTAGCCCTAGATGAGTTATCTTAAAGTGACAAAGAGGAGCTGACGATTGGGTGAAGATCAATGCCAAAGTGCAGCACCTTCATGGACAAAGTTGACTACTAGCCTAGCAAATTGGAGCTCGGGAATTGGCCAACCTAGAGAGCAAATTGATGAGCCTGTGTACATGCAGCAGAAGTGACATGCAGCAGTGTTAGGTGGCATCCCTCCTGGAGTCTCGATGTGTAGTGGCCTTGATGGACTAAGGCACTACTAGTGAGCAGTATGGGTGCGAAGAACCGGAAGGACAAGATATGACATTGAAGCTGCAACAAATTTTGTCATAGTATCTTGTATACCATAGCCTATTGTATTATTCAGATTTGGTTTAATATAACGAAGATTGGGATTGTACAATTTGTTAAAAAGTGTGTATATTTGTGCATATGTGATTTACTGCTTTATATTTCCATGGAGCAAAGTAGCTTATGATTGAGATTCTTGGTTTGATAGCGTCAGTGATTTTAAGACTCTAACCTAGACCCAAGGTCGTGGAAATTCAACACTAAATTCACTACCGGAGGAGTGTGGTAACTTTACTTCAAGTATTTATGGGAAGAAAGTCCATGAACTGTGGTCACTATGCAAGATTGAAGCATCTAGGCTAAAGGAAAAACCTGATGTAGGATCAGGTGAACAAAATCAGGCATATGCTCCAGTCACAAAAAGAAGGGGAAATTTGGAAAGTTTGGTCCTTAGAAAAAGAAGAAGAACATGGCTAAGATTCAATGTTATGGGTGTCAAGAATATGGGAACTATAGAAGAGATTGTCTAAGCTCAAGAAAGACAATAATAAAACAGGAAGAGAAGAAGCCCGTATCACTAAAGAAGTGGAGGAAGCTGAAACGCAGAAATCCAAGAAAGAGGAAGTAAGAGATCTCTATTATGACTGAGATAGTCTTCCTCACCGAGGTTCTTTTCATAGTTCCTACGTCTTCTATAATAGGATATGGTTATAATAAATGATCGGATGCGTTGCGACATCATAGAAGCATTAGAAGCAAGAGCTCGTGACATCATCATAGGGAAACATGAAGGATAGTTGGAACAAAATCTATGGCAATCAACTATGAAGGATATAGCTCTTGAAAACCTCATTGGAAACATAAGTGGCACTTATGGAAAAGAAAAAGTCATCCAAGACAGAGATCATCATACATCAGTCAAAAGGAAACATTTGTTGGATGGGGATATTCAAAATCCTCAAGATTCTCTAATGGAATCTTCATTGGAAAATTCACTGATCAAGAAAGGAAGCAAGTGTTTCATCAGGAATTCCAACTTGTGGAATTCATGGGATGATGGTATGATGACATAAAAGGTAAAGTAGATCAATGGAATGAAGCTCTTTCAATCAAGGAAGTTGTTGCAGGAAGTTTGGATGACCCAAAGGAAAATGAGGTATGTATGCTTTCATTTGATAAAATTTGAAGTCATGTCACATGGTTGCAGGTAATATGGATCAATTCTCTATCTTGAGAGCATGATCAAAGGAAAATGGATCTCCTCCTCTGAAAGGATGTAAGAAGGCATAAATCACACTTTGTCTAGATGAAATGTACATAATATGTCCTCATCTGAAATATGAGGTTGTTGACAAAATTGGAGGAACTTTGAATGGAAGTTCCTAGGAATGAAATGTGTGAAGAAAGGAAGGAAGAGATCATGGAATATGCAACTATGGAAAAGATATGAAGGCTCTGATGAAATTCCAAAAAAGATGGAGACCCTTGACAATGAATATCTTTTGGAGATGTGTCAATATGTATGCAAAATGCTCATGCAAACTAGAAGATGTCATGATGAAAGACCATCACAAAGGTAATTTTGATTTAATGTTCATTTCTTTATTTTTGAACAAATATCTGGATGGGCTTATGCAAGGCTGCCAAGTAAAGTTTTATGAATGTCTTCCACCGATGATGACCATGTAGTGGGATGAAAGATCCTTAAGAAAGCATGGCATGAAGAAGGCAGCATGGCCTGGAGTAAGGCCAGATATGGACTGATGGATCACTTTCGGATGAAAGAAATGATGACACGACTCAAGAACGAAATTAATGGATGGTCTGTGCCCTAAGATGAAGTTCCAAAAAATGAAGACTCCTGAATAATGAATAGAAGTTCATGACATCGTGAGAAGGATTTCTTCAAGCAACTGGTTGTCCCATCATCTCCACCTGTGGAGCTAATGTAGGTCCCTAATTAAGAGGGAGCCTGGAAACAAGTTTCTTGCTTGATAGAAACTTGGGAGTAAAATTCCTAAACCAAGAGGGAGCTTAGGTACATTCCTTCTGTAGGAATGAGTACATTCCTTTATTGGAAAAGATATGTCCTCCCTAATTAAGAGGGAGAGATAAACACATCATTCTTGTCTTCACTTGGGAATACAGAATGGAGGACTAGGTAAACATCTGCCATCTGATGCTCTTTGAGGATGTGTTATGGCATCCAAGACAAGAGTAGTCGTAGGGGATCGATATTCTTTGAGGACTCGGAATCCAAGATAAGAATAGTCCTAGTGGAACACACTCTAAGAACCCGAGTGGAATATGTTCCGAGAGAGACAATGATGAGGGTGTCTATACATCATTGGTCTTGCCAACATTCAGCGATGATCTTGTGGAGAGATAGAGTTGTCAGTCAAGGCCTTAATATGTGAAAATGTTGCTTGATATGATGCTAAATAGATGGATTACCAATCTGATTCTTCTTATGAGAATTCTTCAGATTGAGAATGACCAAGTACCATTTTGAATACCTCCCTAGTTAAGAGGGAGTATTGAAAAGTGTAACTAGGTTCGCTCTTCATAATGACATGTGTAATTCTAATTTTATGTAATTGATGTAAAGAAGAAAAATAAAATTATTATTGTAATACTTGTCTTATGAGTTTCACGAGCAAGGAATTTTATTTTTAGTGATGACGCCCATTGTGAGCCTTTAGGATTTGTCATCTAGTCATAAAAGTCAATTTGATTATATGTCATGTATGAAGGACCCTTCTTGGGCATGTTACACATTTGTATAAGTCATTAAAAGAGTCAAAAGACCCTCCAAGACAAGCACAAGCATCTCCTAGCAAGTTGGCTTCAAGATGGAATTAATTATCACATCCAACAGACATGTCGGCTCACCCTCTTCAAGCCGACTAATTTGAGTTGGAAACCACCATAAATAGGCAGCTTGGCCTCAATTCAGAACACAGAAACTCAGACAAGAGTAAGACTACAGTAAGATGTGTGAAGGGGTAAAAAGAAGAAGCCTCCCAACCAACGAAGAAGAAGGAAGAGTGAAGTCCTTAGGGTATTTTTGGGTCTATTTTTAAGGGTTGTAAACCTTTATACGTGCAAGGAAGAAAGAGGTTTGTTGTAGCAGTGGAAGTCGAGGAGAAGTTTGTTGCAACAGTGCAAGTTGAAGAGAAGTCTGTTGTAGCAGTGGAAGCCGAGGAGAAGTGCAGTCCTCCTAGGGAGCCGAATTGGAAGAAGGGCTAGTCAAAAGAGAAGCCGAGACAAGCCAAGAGGATACTCTATCCTAAGCAAAGGTATCAAGGATATTTCTCTAGAAGAAGTTTCTGAATTAAGGTCAAGGATTGCAGGCCTAATTCAAGAATGTTAATTTTTCATAGGGTTATATTGTTTTTTGCTTTGATAATTGCATTTCTTCATTAACACATTAAATTCATCCCATAACATCATAACATTATTCAGATTTACATCATTACTCAATAGCATATGCAACTATGTCGAAAGAACAATAGCGTCATCATCAATGCAGGAAACATAAAGGAACAACAGAAGAAAAGCATGCACACATAGAGAAACCGGGATTGGTCAGAGACCAGGGCAATACCCACTATAGGGAAAACCCTTTCAAATTCTTCTTATAGATTGTCATCAAATAATTCAGCAAAAGAGAGTATAATGATTCATATCTTCATCTATGCAACTGACCAACAAAACAACTAGAACATCCATGAAATGAACCCAATCATGCTTATACTCAAAACCCTGATTCTAAGGAATGTAATGTATTGTCACTGTCTGCAGTTAACTGCATGTTAAACACACATGGAATGTGAACAGTAGATATGAAAGATAATCATGTGATGCCTTATTATTCACATGATGTACATTTATAATACATTTTATATGACTGCTGGATTCCATATTCCAAGGTCTCTTGGACTCCCTTTCAATGCTCACATTCCACACCAACCCTTAGAGGATTAGATGCCCAACATTCCCCCCCTTAATCCGAAGGGGTATGTATGAGTCCAAGAAGAGAGTAGTAATACAAAATGTGCAAAAATGCATGGCAACACTAGGCTGAATGTGCTCTCTGAAAAGTTGGTACGAGGTTGTGGTTTAACGATGACCACCAACACTGGAACGCTTAGTGGAGTTCCTAGAACTCTTCCAAATCTTGCAAGAAGCTAAGGTCTTCTGCTAGAGGAAGTGCTCCTTAATGCTTTGGAGAGGGAGACCTTCAACCTGGAAGAAGGGAGGTCTACAACCTGCATAAAAAGGGAAAACCTTAACCTGAAAAGGGAGGTCTCAACCTGCAGTGGTTTAAGGATGACCACCAACTCTAGAATGCTTAATTCAATTCCTGGAACTCTTTGGCAAGAAGCTGAAGTCTTTTGCTAGAGGAAGTGTCCCCAATTCTTTGAAGAGAGAGAAGCTCAAACTGAAAAGGGAGGTCTCAACCCCGCATGGATGGTTTAAGGTTGTCCACCAACCAAAGGCACGCTCAAAGGCCTCTCTATCTCTGGCTACAAGTCTGAATCTGGTATGGCAGGTTGTGGCTCAAGCTTGCTTGATGAGGCTTTGAAACTTGTAGATGACCATCATTCCCCCCTGCCCCGTCAAACACAAGGTGAGATGATGGAGAAAACTCAACTACAAGACTATTCAATACTCTAGAACAAGTTCTGACATATGACTGAAATATCTTCTTGGTTGTTGAAGCCCATTGCCAAGAAGCGATCCATCCAAGGTGAATCTTTGTTCTTGCAGGAGGCTTGTTTTTGAAGCATCTGTTTGAAGAATGAGTGGTTTTATGACAGTGCTCACATGGATGAAGATCAAAACAACGATCTTTCATATGGCCAACTCGGTCACAATGTTAGCATTTAACATTCTGTTGTGGAAGAGGAGCAAGATCTAGAACAACGGAAGATGAACTGTCATAAATAAATCCAACACTCTGAAACTAGATAGGCTTTGAATAATCTGGAATAAGAAAGGACACATCATTGTCATATCCAAGACCGATTTTGTGCTTGTTATGGACAATCTCTTCCCAAGTTCTGATAATGGCCTTGGGAAGTGCAGGCTGAATTTCTGCATCTTTCTGCAAATTTGCTCCTTTATTGGGTACTAGATCAATATTATTGATTTGCTACTTATGGGAGTCTATCTCAATGTTCTGAATAGAAACAAGTTCAAAATGATGACTCCACTGTTGTAATTATTCTTGTTGTAGCTTTGACTCAAGTTGAAGAAACTCGATTTTCTCGTGTGCATCTTCTAAACAGATTTGAATATTAAGGAGAGAGGCTTTGTCAATTTTCATTGTATCATGGTCAATGGAATGTATCAAAGTTTTTAGGAAATATAAAACTTCACCAATTCGAGATATTTTTCAAACGAATGGAGTGCATTGATGATGCTTTGAGTCCCTCGTAAAGCTAACTAGATCAGTTTATTTGTATAAAACAAGACTCTTGGAAAAATCTGTCAAGTTTCTTGAAGAAATCTGTCAACCACTCCTTGGAAAACCATATCATGTAATTTTGTACCATATAAATAATATACCAAACTTCTCTTCTTTTTTTAAAATCTTCACTTTATAAACAATGATCTTATAAAATTACTCAACATACTTGATATGCCACTTATACCACCAACACATTCACTATACACCAATATATAAACCAATCTTCACAACGCACATTCTTACAAAAAAAGGTCCACATACCATTCATTGCACCATTCAAAAGGAGTTCTCAGAATGTCATTGCTCCAGAATAGGTGTACTCCCTTATTGTTGTTAACAGGTTATAGGTGTGTTAGATCCATCAATCACTTGATCTCTCTATACAGGCGATGACAATTTTTGTTTTTACATATATAACCGCTTTTGCATGCGAATGAGAATGTCACAGGTCATAGGGGTTGACAGTCCGGTGAGGAGCGCTTGGAGCTGACTGAGGGAGGTTGGACGGGGTTCCAAACTAAAGAGGAGGTGCGCACCTCCAGACTGCAGTCATGTCGAGGAGAGACCAGGGTAGTCGACTGTGCGGAGGAGTGTGAGGGGACCGGAGTAACAAGGAATCGATATCGAGTGTTAACACCTTGAGGGATCTGTGTGTATGCCAAGTCAAACCAGTGGGAGCGCTATTGTAAATTGTGATATGGAGTGGTGGCTAGTCCTCCTTCAAAGCCCACTGCGAGTTTGATATATGGAGTTGGTTGTGGTATGGAAGGCACCGAGACCAACAGAGCAACTGGGGCGTTAAGGTTGCAGGAGTTCAGGCCAATCGTGCTCTAGTATGTACTGTGTAGGTATAACGTATGGAAGGCTAGAGTATGGGCAACGACACCCGGTGAGAAGGGGTCGAGTGTGGTATATGTTGGTATAGTTCGAGTGGGAGGAGGTAACTGGGCTACATGAGAAACCACCGGGGCAACGCAGGTGTACAAGAGAAACCAAACGCATACAAAAACATTCAAACACATACAGGGTGCTAAGAATGGAGCAATGGCAGAGATAGCCGAAGAAAAATAGCAGTTGACATGCACAGAGATTTGTACAAAGATGTGAGTAAGCAATAGGCAGAGGTCAGAGCGATAGTAGAGAGGCAGCAGAAAATGGCATGGTGCAGGTCTAGGCGTAAGTCATGCACATTGCAATAGGAGACAACTTTGCGCAGACCAGCACACAGATGGGTAGAACACACCCAAATCGCTAAGCCAGAATCAGAAAAAAACATATATTATTGACACCACAGAGAGGTCAGGATTTAGCGGCAACAGAAAGCCAAATTTAGGTTCTGCGCTCTAACCGATGCAGATTTTGGAAGAGTTTAGACAACACCCAGGTTCGACAATCACACAGACAAAGGCCACAAGAAAATAGTGACTCAAATTGGAGCAGGGCTAGAATTCTCCTACAGCTCTGATACCATGTTAAACACACATGGAATGTGAACAGCTAATATGAAAGATAATCGTGTGATGCCTTATTATTCACATGATGTACATTTACAATACATTATACATGATCGTTGGATTCAATAATTCAAGGTCTCTTGTACTCCCTTGACTACTCACATTCCACAGCAACCCTTTGAGGATTAGGTGTCCAACACTATTGGGTACTAGATCAATATTATTGATTTGCTACTTATGGGAGTCTATCTCAATGTTCTGAATAGAAACAAGTTCAAAATGATGACTCCACTGTTGTAATTATTTTTGTTGTAGCTTTGACTCAAGTTGAAGAAACTTGATTTTCTCGTGTGCATCTTCTAAACAGATTTGAATATTAAGGAGAGTGCTTTGTCAATTTTCATTGTATCATGGTCAATGGAATGTATCAAAGTTTTTAGGAAACATAAAACTTCACCAATTCGAGATATTTTTCAAACGAATGGAGTGCATTGATGATGCTTTGAGTCCCTCGTAAAGCTAACTAGATCAGTTTATTTGTATAAAACAAGACTCTTGGAAAAATCTGTCAAGTTTCTTGAAGAAATCTGTCAACCACTCCTTGGAAAACCATATCATGTAATTTTGTACCATATAAATAATATACCAAACTTCTCTTCTTTTTTTAAAATCTTCACTTTATAAACAATGATCTTATAAAATTACTCAACATGCTTGATATGCCACTTATACCACCAACACATTCACTATACACCAATATATAAACCAATCTTCACAACGCACATTCTTACAAAAAAAGGTCCACATACCATTCATTGCACCATTCAAAAGGAGTTCTCAGAATGTCATTGCTCCAGAATAGGTGTACTCCCTTATTGTTGTTAACAGGTTATAGGTGTGTTAGATCCATCAATCACTTGATCTCTCTATACAGGCGATGACAATTTTTGTTTTTACATATATAACCGCTTTTGCATGCGAATGAGAATGTCACAGGTCATAGGGGTTGACAGTCCGGTGAGGAGCGCTTGGAGCTGACTGAGGGAGGTTGGACGGGGTTCCAAACTAAAGAGGAGGTGCGCACCTCCAGACTGCAGTCATGTCGAGGAGAGACCAGGGTAGTCGACTGTGCGGAGGAGTGTGAGGGGACCGGAGTAACAAGGAATCGATATCGAGTGTTAACACCTTGAGGGATCTGTGTGTATGCCAAGTCAAACCAGTGGGAGCGCTATTGTAAATTGTAATATGGAGTGGTGGCTAGTCCTCCTTCAAAGCCCACTGCGAGTTTGATATATGGAGTTGGTTGTGGTATGGAAGGCACCGAGACCAACAGAGCAACTGGGGCGTTAAGGTTGCAGGAGTTCAGGCCAATCGTGCTCTAGTATGTACTGTGTAGGTATAACGTATGGAAGGCTAGAGTATGGGCAACGACACCCGGTGAGAAGGGGTCGAGTGTGGTATATGTTGGTATAGTTCGAGTGGGAGGAGGTAACTGGGCTACATGAGAAACCACCGGGGCAACGCAGGTGTACAAGAGAAACCAAACGCATACAAAAACATTCAAACACATACAGGGTGCTAAGAATGTAGCAATGGTAGAGATAACTGAAGAAAAATAGCAGTTGACATACACAGAGATTTGTACAAAGATGTGAGTAAGCAATAGGCAGAGGTCAGAGCGATAGTAGAGAGGCAGCAAAAAATGGCATGGTACAGGTCTAGGCGTAAGTAACACACATTGGAATAGGAGACAACTTTGGGCAGACCAGCACACAGATGGGTAGAACACACCCAAATCGCTAAGCCAGAATCAGAAAAAAACATATATTATTGACACCACAGAGAGGTCAGGATTTAGCGGCAACAGAAAGCCAAATTTAGGTTCTGCGCTCTAACCGGTGCAGATTTTGGAAGAGTTTAGACAACACCCAGGTTCGACAATCACACAGACAAAGGCCACAAGAAAATAGTGACTCAAATTGGAGCAGGGCTAGAATTC
Organism: Pinus tabuliformis; assembly: GCA_031772625.1. Taxonomy (NCBI): domain Eukaryota; kingdom Viridiplantae; phylum Streptophyta; class Pinopsida; order Pinales; family Pinaceae; genus Pinus; species Pinus tabuliformis. The sequence continues at coordinate 735,905,904 of CM062805.1, read as the reverse complement.
TCCTACAGCTCTGATACCATGTTAAACACACATGGAATGTGAACAGCTAATATGAAAGATAATCGTGTGATGCCTTATTATTCACATGATGTACATTTACAATACATTATACATGATCGTTGGATTCAATAATTCAAGGTCTCTTGTACTCCCTTGACTACTCACATTCCACAGCAACCCTTTGAGGATTAGGTGTCCAACACTATTGAACACTGCGATCCCTAAGCAGAATCTTCGGAAGTCTGGAATTTCATATTTTAGTTCTTGGTCACATGGAGGAGTCATATGTGCGACTATAGCTTCCCAGTTGTTGCATTAAGCTTGGCAAGCGTGCGACTGGGGTCGAAATTGGACTGCAAAAACCCTAATCTCCCTGTCGCATGCACAAAGTCTTATCCATGCGACCGGAAGGCTCTAGTCTCACTCATGAGCCTGTGTGTGAAGGACTAGGGTCGAAATCTTCCTGTTTTGTGTCTTCCTGTTTTGTGCCTGCGACTAGGACCCAAAGCCCTAAATCAAAGATGCAAGCTTCAGACCTGCAATTTCACATCAAATTGAACCTGAACCTCCACGAACGAGCCTCAGACTTGTGCGAGCCAAAAGCAAGATAGAAGTGTGTCTCATCATTGGGTCTAAATGAGGTAGAGGTCACTTGTATTTATAGCCTTCCAATGGGTCCACTTTGCTTTAGGGCCGACCTGATCCAATATGCACATGTGTGTAGGGCCGACCTAATCCAATGTACATGAGTGCGTTCATAAATTCAAAAACCAACTTCTGCTTATCCAAATGAGGTGATCTTTAGGTCGATTTTGGTCCTCTTGAAAAGAGGAATTCAATGCAATCATTATCTTTGTCACCTGAGCTGTCGAAGATGGAATTTGACCCTAGTTGTAAAAATTAAGACTCCCTCTCAACTAGGAAGAATTCCACCTGCCAATATTTGTCTGTAGATCATCACATCATCCTGTCATGTTGTCATCATGCCGTGACCATCTCATGTATCTCATTATCTCAAATTATCAACATTCATCTCGATCCATCCCTTGCTTATTCCTATTTATCTCTTGATTGTCCTTGCTCATATGTTGAACATTCTCGAATCTAAAATAAGAAGAATTTGTTATCAGAGAGAAGCATAAGTTACCACACTTTATTCATCAAGTTACGATCCGGAATCTTTGTCAGCGGGCTACTACCCAGAATCTCATCATCAGGGAGTCAATTCACATCATCATCGGAGAGTATATCATCAAGGAGCACATCTTGGCCTGTAACCACATCGAGGAACACATCTCGATTCGGAATCTCATGGGGGAGTTATACATCTACAACCCCATATCGAACAACAGGATATCCAAACACACAGGGGAGCACATATCAACCCTGGGATCACATTGGGGAGGTCAATCTCAACCCGAAACCGCATAGGGTTATCTCAACCCATCCTATTACCTACTGATCTTCCCATCGATGACTCTAATCAGTCATGTGGTAGAACACCTGCATCATAATCGATTTGGGTTGTACACCCCAAGTACACTCTCAACACGTTGGCCAAGTGGGGAGCTATCAACCCTGGGATCACATCGGAGAGCTCAATCTCAACCCGAAACCACATAGGGTTATCTCAACCCATCCTATTTCCTACTGATCTTCCCAATGATGACTCTAACCAATCATGTGGTAGAACACCTGCATCATAATCGACTTGTGTTGTACACCCCAAGTACACTCTCAACAAGTTGGCCAAGCGGGGAGCGATATTCCCAACAAGCCCTGCTTGTGGGTATACTCTACATAGACCAAATAGGGGAGTAGCATCTCCGACCCTATGAAGATAGGGGAGTAGCATCTCCGACCCTATAAAGATAGGGGAGCAACGTCTCCAACTCTATGGGTAACAGATAGGGGTTATACCATATTGTCTAGAGTTCCCTCAACCCCAGGAGCCATCTATCTCAATTCCTCATCCTGGGAGCAGAGACAGGGAGGAAGAGTTGGCTCAGTGTCCTCAATCAGCGATGCTCTCTATAAATCATCAGCATATCATCGTACTCGTATCAGGTAATCACCATGTATCAATAGTAGCTTTCTCCTGTTCATACAGGACATCAAATTAGATATCATGTTAGAACATAAACAATCATATATATATATATATATATATATATATATATATATATATATATATATATATATATATATATATATATAGATATATATCACAAAAAGGATATCATAGTTATCCTTCGTCTCAAGGAGGTGTCAATCGCAAGTCCATGCTTGTCTCGTATAGTTGCATTGTCTCAACATATGAAGGTAACTCAGTTCCAGCTATATGTGGGATTTTCAATCGGATCCCACTCTCTGTCATCGCAATGCATCCATGTCATATTCAGATCCCGTTCAAACACCTCTCTAAGTAGCTTCTCATAGTTAGCCATGGTAGCAATATCCTACTCAACCACAGTGGTGCTATGGACCTCTCATCTAAATTTCATGGCAGATCTCATAATAAGGCAACACTCATATGTGCTAATCTCATCAATGACGATCTCAATCATCATCAGCATATCCATGCAGTCACATATCATAGAAAGAATATCTTAGACCAAATTGATCTTCTCATGCAAATATCTCAAAGTGTGCACTATGGCAAGGGTATCCTTGACTATTGAGAGGGAAATTCGAATTTGTTGATGAAGTCCTTTTTCGCTGGTCTAGAAAATATTATTTTGACCTTTTTTCCATTAAAATTCACTTTTGACTCAACCAACTAGGTCACAAAGGTCAATTGCCCTTAAAAAATCGATTTTTTCCTTGATGGGGGACCTTAAAAATTTAACTCTTTTTGGACCCACGAAATTTTGATGATTTTCCACTTGGAGAGAAATTGATTTCTATCAAATTAATTTTTGATTCAAATTTAATTAATTTTTTGGCTAAATATTTTCTTTTAATTTTTTCTAGAAAAATTAATTAAAAACTCTAGAGAGGAATAAACATTTCTCCACCCTCTAAATGGGTCTAAAAATAATTTAGCCATGGTGTCTAATTATGAGTAACCATGCACTAAATTATATTCCTAAACACACTTTTATGTCAAAATATTAAAATATCAACCCTTAGAAGGGAAAATACACATTTGACATAGACCCCTAAGACTTTACCCAATTCTGCAACAAGACACATGATCTAGTATTAAAAATACATAGACTCGATAAACACTAGGACTTAGTAAGATCTCGTCAATGAGTTCCACCCTAGCTTTGGGGTATATCTGGGAGAAAAACTCTGCCAATTATCCGTGTTTAGAAACACAAATTATTTGGTGAGGTTCAAAAACTCCCTAGGATGAAACCCTTTGAGAAGAATCATAGGCTTACCTAGCTATTATTACATGGCTTATTAGTCATACTAGAACCATTTACAATAATTTTGCAAATTTTGGGTTTACAATGATGAAACTGAAGTTGAATAATCACAATGATCTTTGAAAAAAGTTTGTACACTGCTTTGTACCCTGCTTCTTGGACTATTGACATGTATATGGTCAACACAACCCACAAATATCCTCCTTAAGCCAGGTCCGATAGACCTTTCACAGCTCTGGCCTCCTTCCTTCTATTACAGCTTAACCAAAACAGGGCTTCTTACCCTTGCACAAGCCTCGGCCTGCTACTCCTTGTTGTAGCCTATTCCTAGCCATAAGTGTGGACCTTCCACACAATCCGACACTCCTTTTCCCTACTGTGGATGATGGCATAGGCCCTAACCAGACCTAGGCCCTTACATCTTAGCTTTGGTCTACTTCCTCTATGTTTCCAACCTCTTGCTAACTACCAAAAATACACAGTCATCCCTTTTTCTATGGCACAAATCCTTCTTCCCTTGGCTGGAGTTTTGTCCCTAAAACCAACAATTAGCTTCCTCTACCTTCAATGGCTTGTCATGTAGCCTATGTATGGTAGATTCCCACAAGTCCTGCCCTTCCTAGGGCATAGACTACCTTTAATGGTCTCAGTTGCTCAATTCCTCCTTGTGGCCTTTCCTTCCTTGCCTTTAGAATAGCCTAACAGGCTTCTTCAAGATTTTTTCCTAACAGATTTGCCCCATGAACTAATTTACTCACATCCTTCAAGAGTAGCCTCCTGAACCTTTACAGGCCTATGGTTTTCAAAACAAATTAGAACCGCAATCAAGAAGAAACATCAATTATTCTCCTCTCCATGATTGATCTCAAGCCTCTCAATTGGCTCTAATATATACTTTTCCTTAAAGTGTGCAATACCATGGGTCTATACCATGGATCATCAGAATACCATGGGTCTATATCATGGGTCATCAAAATACCATGGGTTTATAGGTACAAAACCCCATCGCTAATAGAATCACTTCTATGAGTGTTTTCCTCTCACATAACCAACACCAAGGGCACATGAGAGTACATTCTAATGCTACTAAATTTCAACACTCCCTCTTAGCAAGAGAGGTACCTCCATTCCCTAGAAGTTTCTATGTTTCCCATACTGGAACACATTCATCATAAGCTTCTTCTTTTGTCACTGACCCAAATCCTGCTACAAGACTTGGACCCTTTTTCGAAGACATCTTGCTCCTCAAAGCTTCCTGCTCCTTGCTGAATTTTGTAGCTATGGTCGGTCTTCATAATATTCTTTTGTATTTGTACTAATGAAAAATGAATTATATTTGTAAAAGAAAATTATATGAAGAATGGTCTTCATGCTTGCAAGAAAAATTATTATTTTGTATTCAAAAAGAAAAATTATTTTGAGGCCCATTAAAGAGCGAGAAAATGAAATATTTTGAATTTACATTTTTAGCTCCAAAAAGACTAAGTCGGCCCTCCTAAAGTTAGGTCAGCTCTAGCAAGGGACTCAACCCTTCGGCCAAAGGAAAAACTATATAAAGGGCCTATTCGTTCCTCCAATTAGCAAAGAACAATTCGCATCGGTGCATACAATCTGAGACAAAGTTTCGGATGATCTGAGGCAGCATATACCATATATCTGAAGCAGTGGATTGGTTCTTTTGTTGCTTGCATCATTGGACCTTTTGTGGCTCGCACTTGTGGTTTATGTCTGAGACAAGGGGGTCAAGACTCTGAGGCTAATTTCAAGGATAGAGGGCCGAGAACCTGTGATATAGCATTGTGCAAAGAGGATTGAGAACTTGTGGTTTAGTCATATGGAAAGAGGGTCAAGAACCTGAGGTATAGTTCTATAGAGAGGAGCTAGAACCTGAGGTATAACTTTGTGGTATAGTTTTGTGAAAAGGGGCTAGAACCTGAGGTAAAACCTTGTGGTATAGCTCTGAGGAGACTTGGAGATGGGTCAAGACCCTATGATTAATCTCTATGGAAAGGGGTCGAGACCCTATGGTTCATCTCTGTGGAAAGATGTTGATCTTTGTGGCACTATGTGAATTCCGAGGCAAACTTGGAAGTCAATCTTATGACTTCGTTGCAGAGCTTCTTTGGACAAAATGGTGGAGAGTTGACTTGGTCTTTGGAGGTTGGTCGACTTTGAGGTATCTCTTGTTGCAATGATTGCCTAAGTGAAAGGTTGGCTAGGTTTTTCCCCATTGTGAGTTTTCTCGGGATTATATCTTTTGTTCCTAGTTTGGCTTCTTCTTCATGATTCTACTGTTAATGTATCGTCAATGCCTTATGTATAATTTTCTTAATGATGTAACCATGTTTTAAGAATGTGCAAAAAGATCATTTAAAACATCAAAAGAGATTATCAGTTAAGAAGACCATGTAAAAATCAACATGGTATCATAGCGAGGTTAATAGAGCAACCCTGATCTTGAAGAAAAATGAAGTCCTTATCCAAGGACCTATTATGAAGTACCCTATTCTCTCTGCAAGGAAGAAATTTATGTTCTTGATAAAGGGTTCGAAGTCTTTTTTTGCATTGAAGGACTCTTGCTTTAAACAAGCCTCTGATCTCTGTCACGAAACTATAAGTAATCGAAAATTATCTCAGAAATTGATTTTAGTGATATGAAAACCTCAAACAATCCAAGTCATATTTTTTATCAACTTGTCTTGTTTATGAGTATATCAAGTCCGAAATTATTTGTTTTTGTATTAGGTCGAATGACCTTTGTATATGTTTTGATCTCCAAGAGATGTATCAGACCTCAATCTCAACAACCCGTGAGCCTCGATAAAATGTCTCCAATAGTTTTCAGAAGGTCTAACCTCAAGCCAAAATTCTTGTGATTAACATTTTAGAAAGAAGGTCTTTTGATTAGGTAGCAGACCTAGTTCTTATTGAAATAAGGTTAGCCTATGTTCTAATTGTGAAGCTAAAAGATGTCTTAGGATTGAATTGTGAGTGAAGAGAGGCTAGAACCTGAGGTATAAACCTATGGTATAGTTCTGTGAAGAGGGGTTGGAACCTGAGGTATAACCCTGTGGTATAGCTCTGTGAAGAGGGGTCGAGACCCTATGATTGATCTTTGTGGAAAGAGGACAAAACCCTGTGGCTGATCTCTATGGAAAGAAGTTGATCTCTATGGCACAATGTAAATTTAGAGGCAGACTTGGAAGTCAATCTCTTAACTTTGTTGCAGAGCTTCTTTGGACATAATGGTGGAGGGTTGACTTGGTCTTTAGAGGTCGGTTGACTTTGACGTATCTCTTGTTGCATTGATTCTCTAAGGGAAAGGTTGGTTGGGTTTTTCCCCATAGTGGGTTTTCCAAGGATAATCTTGTGTTCCTTGTTTGGCTTCTTCTTCATGGTTCTACTATCATTGTATCATTGATGTCGTATGTATAATTTGCTTAATGATGTTGTTCAATGATGTAACCATGTTTTAAGAATGTGCAAAAAGATCATTTAAAACATCAAAAGAGGTTATCAAATAAGAAGACAGTGTAAAAATCAACACTCTTGAGCATCGTGCATGGACATCTCATACCATGACGGCTTTGGAAAACTCCTCTCTTCCTCTTGAACTTGATGACACACTCTTCTAGGGTTGTTGACTCTCCCTCTAGAAACTCCCTCCAAAACCTGACTCCCTCTAAGTCTTTAGAAATTTCTTCTTTCCTTAGTTAATAGGCTTTCCCTTTAGCCTATACAAACCACTCTCTCCAACTCCAAGAGCCACCCCTGGGTTAGAGTTAGATCCACTAGGTCTAAGAACTAGCTTTCCATCTTAGAATACAACTTCAAACCCTTTTGCCTCATCAGTTGGCATAGCGATCCTGGTGTCAACATACTCCATAGATCATTCATCAACAACACTAGCTTGATTCTTTCCTTCCACGAACTATAGTTGGATATCCAATCCAACCAGTCCTCAATTGTCAAGCCAAAAACCATCTTGTCTGCTGAATTCTTACCGAAAAATCCAAGAGACCAGTTGTCAATACTTCAACAACAAAACAACCTAGCTCCCTCTTAGAGTTGCCACCAAAGAAACTGGATTCGCTCAAAACCCCAGACATGTCCTGAATCCCACAAATAGGACACAATTCGATGGTACGGGTGTCCTCCGATCGTGTCCCATCGTGTCCCACTTTTGGCTTATTTCTCCCTCATTATTTTGTCTCTCTTGTTGTGGGTGTGTGGGGGAAACTAGCAATGGGTTTGGGAGCATTTTGGAGGCGATTCAAGCAACAAGGAAGTGTATTTTGCTTCTATTTTTTTTGCATTTTTATTACAGTAGTTTGCATGTGCATTTTTGTTCATTTTTGGTATGTTCTATGCTTAAGAGCAATTTACTTCAATTTTCTTATTAGCCCAATATCAATATCCAGATTAGCAATCACATTAGCATGATAGTAAAATGCAGATAAAACATAAACATAAACAGTAGAAGACAAGCCAAGACAAGAGGACACAAGATGTGGCACCAGCCAGGGACAAACCCCAATGTGGGGAAACCCTTGATCAAATCTTCTTATATTCTTCAATAGTTCAACAAAGGGAGAGATAGTACAAATATATAAAACTGATATTTATGACAGCAGTAGAATCCCCATCATTTTGCTAATGATGACTGATCAAAGATGCATCCCTGAATTCTCATGACAATCTTCAACCAATCACTGAGAGTGTCGTAGCATACCCTTTTAGGAGATCATCAATCTAGGAGCCTTCAACATAATTACTGTTGCAACATGTTAGTACAATGGTTAGCTGTCCTGTAGCCTTAGATCCACTACACAATCAACAATAGTTTTGTTGCTATCATCATTATGATTGGTTAGGGTATCAAACATTGTTGTAACAGTTCTCCAAGAGCCATCAAAACAACTTTTAATCTTTACGTATTGCCTCGCAAGACAACTCCTTGGTTATGTTGTTGATCTGGGCATATATAAGCCCTCAGACTCTCCTACGCAATCCTAGACTGTGGTGTTATGGCCTGCGGCCTAACACACAGTCTTCCTGTAGCTTCCAGGCAGCATAATCTTTATTCCTTGTCCCTCCAACGATACCCCAACAGATCTAATCTTGAGCTCCTCTAAATCGGCCCTCCTACAAGAAGAAAACGCAACCACAAAACAATGCCTAAACAGTCCCTTGACACATGCCTAGGAATAGCCTTCTTTCACGTTGTCAACAGAATTATTCTTGATGCGTTAGGGCTCCTTTTGCTACGGCTTAGGGTCTCTCCTTAGCTACGTTTTAGGGCTCCTCAATTGTTGCGGATCTGGCCTCTTTTGACTGCATCTTTAGGCCTCTCTCTAAACTGTGCATTAGGACTCCTTCTTGCTACGAATTAGGCCTCTCTTAACTGTAGTTTAGGGCCTCCTTCAGACAGCGGACTAGGGCTTCTTTAGACAGCAAATTAGGGCATCTTTTGGTTGCGTATTGGAGCTCTTCTTGACAGCAGATAGGACCTCCCTTGACTGCAGCTAAGTCTCCTCCATGACTGTGGCTTGATCTCCTATAGGACAATGGCTAGGGCACCTTCTTCAGCTGCGGCTAGGGCTAGATCTCCTTCTTTGGGACTGCGGCCAGGTCTCCCACTTGACCTCTCTTGCCACCAAACCCTAACGAGTGGAGAGAGATCATGAGAGATGTGTGTCTAAAATGACTTGAGATCACCTCTATTTATAATGCAATGTTGAGGTTGCGCTGGGGGTAATTTGCTCGCTGGCCGACCTTGACAATTTGTCAAATAATACAAATAAATTCGTATCTCCATAAATACATGTCGGAATCGGATCATCTTTAGATCAATCCTACACCTCTCGGAGAGAGGAATCCAGGAAAAATATCAGTTGCCATAAATAAGATGACCCACATGGAGTTTGGCCCTATTTGCCAATTTTACCATTTTTTTTTACAAGTTTGTGCATTTTTTCTTTATTTTTTTATAGCATTCATGGCTCAATCAAGGGCAGCAGGGAAGAGGCAAAGGAAGGGGAAGAATGTCCCCATTGGTGATGCCCATCCTGTTCCAATTTCATCGGGGTCAGGGTCTTATTTACAGGCAGACGAATGAGTGGTTGAAGGGAAAGACAAAAATGTGGGATGTCTTTCCTGATGATATGGGTTTGGACAATAGTGTTGAGTTGGCATTGGCCAACTTGGATCTTAATGAGCCAGTGCTAGAGTCTGACACTTTTGATGATGGTGATATTGTTGAGGGGTCATCCTCCACACCAGCAGATGCAGAGATGACACTGGATATAAAGGAGGAGGATGCAGCAGAGGAGAGCAGTGGTGACCATGATGATGACAGTGATGTTGATTTTGATGATGATGATTGATGACTCATGAGCTACCTACTGCCTTCAGGCTTGTAGTTGTTTTATATTTGTTATTTCTATTTTCCATTGGCATTGCTACTACCTATGTAACACATTTTGATTTTGATGACTTAATGAGAAAACTACAATTTGAAGTTTCTTGTCTTTCTCCAATTGGATCATTGATGAATCTATCACAATTGTATCTGTATGCATAATGTTACTTTGTAAAACTTACAAATTTTAAATTTACAATCTAGGATTTAGATCTATGTCGAAATTTGTATCATGAATGAAAATTTGTGTAAGAAATGGAAATATATATATATATATATATATATATACGTGTCATATTCCGAGCGGTCAACGTGCCCGTGTCGGACACTAAAATTTTTGTGTCCTGCGTGTCCCATGTCCCCGTGTTAGGTGACTTAGGTTGCCACCTATGCACAAATCTAACCCAACTACTCTTCAAAGTGCTATGATGCCATGTTAGAAATCCATGCACCCCAAGTTTGATCTATGTTTTAGCTGGAAACCATAAACACATTGAATGTCTAACTTTAAAACAACTTGCATAATGGAAAATACACCAGCAATTAGATCAAGCAATCCAAGGGTTCCCATACCAGGGTTAGTAGCCCTTTACAATCCATGAAAATGCCCCAAAAAAACCACAAGTACAAAATCCTTGGGCTAAGGCAAAATCCTTCAAGCTATCATTGCCCAAAATCACTCAACCCAACTTCTCCTTTAATGGACAATCTACATAGCCACCATGTTGTAACACCTTAGGGATTCCCAACCCTCTTTAAACACTCAGTACACCTACAATCCTCCCTCGTTCCATGTTTTTTTCTACTGTGACTACCTCTTGCAGCCCACAGCCCTCACACAGGTCGCTTAATATCCACGTATTACTTTCCTGAGGGCAGTGGTAATTCTTGACAGCTCACGACCCACAAATATCTTCGTGTAGACAGGTCCTGTGGACCTTGCATAGCCTTGGCCTCCTTGCTTCTACTAAGTCTTGACCGAAACAAGCCTTCTTTGCCCTTCCACCAGCCTCAACCTAATGCTCCTTGTTGCATCCCATTCCCAGCCACAAGTCCGAACATTCCACAGGGTCTGGCCCTCTTTTTCCCTACTTGCGGATGATGGCACGGACCCTAACCAAACTCCAACCCTTACCTTTTAGCTGCAGTTTGCTTCTTCTAATCTGTCAGCCTCCTACAAGCTACCAAAACGACACAGTTGGCCCTCTTTCTAGGGAACAATTCCTTCTTCCCTTAACTGTAGTTTTGTCCCTCAAACCAGCAGCTAGCTTCCTCTACCTTCAATGGCTTGTCCTTTAGCCTTTGGATGATAAATTCCCACAGGTCCAACCCTTCCCACGGCACGGACTACCTTTAGTGCCCTCAACTACTCCTTTTCTCCTTCAACCTTTCCTTCCTTGCCTTTATAACAACCTAACGGCCTTCTTCAAGATTTTTCTTAACAAATTTGCCCATGAGCCAATTTACTCACATCCTTCAAGAGTACCCTGCAGCTCCTTTGCAAGTCTGCGGTTTCCTCAGCAAATCAAAAGCCCAATCAAGAAGAAACATCCATTATTCTTCTCTCCATGAATGATCTCAAGCCTCTCCATAAGCTTCTAATCTATCCTTTTCCTTAAAGTGTGCAATACCATGGGTTATCAAAATACCATGGGTCCAGACTCGATACATTATTAGAATACCATGGGTACAAAGCTCCATCACTCATATAATCACTTCTATGAGTGCTTTCCTCTCAAATACCCAGCACCAAGGGCAAATGAGACTACCTCTAATGATACCAAATTCCAGCACTAACCCTGGCTATCATTTTATGAGGAGAGAAATTTACTAGAAAAATGCTCTCTAGGAGGTTTTCTAGGGAGTTCAACGATAAAATATTTAGCATGCAATAATTACCAAAATTTTCCAATGAACGTATCTATTTAGACAAGGAAAAATAAAAAAACCCTAGCAATATTCCATTACATGCAAAACCATAAAGATATTCAAAATTTCAACAAAACACTCACAATTTATCCAAGAACATGCCTTCTTTCAATCCCAAAGTGACATCTCCACAACAAAAACAAGTCTCTAATAGCCACATAAGATCACATCTCCACAAGTAGCAAAAGACAACAAAGAAAGTCGAGCTCTTCTAGAAAAGCCAAAATCCACAAAAGCGATGATGAACAAATGAAAGAGGTGATCCTCTCTTTATATAAGGTTTATCATCTCTAATAATTCACTAAAAGCCCCAAAAGCAAGTTTGATTTTAAGTAGACATAAAGTAAAATTCGGTTACAAGCCAATCCACTAGCTCAACAACAAAATATGCCAATAGAATCCCACACGTGTGAGTCGTAAGCCCTAAAAGGTATGACATCATGCCCTTTTAGGGCTCAAGATGCTCCAAGAGCACACTGGAAGGGCTAAGTGAATCTCCACGCATCATGATCAACCTCAATTTTAGGGAAGGTCCTCAAATCAAGCATCAAAGCATCTCCATGTTACCAAAAGCCAGTTGTGAGTGCCTTGTGTCATCTATATGGGTGCCAAATAAACAAAGTAGTGTGCTCTCTCTCCAACGTTGGGGCTCCATCAGGTGCAACAAGGCCTCCTCAGTCATCCTGGTGGATAACCATCCTCATCTGGGCTCTATATCAAAGCATGCCCATCAAGTAGTGTCAAGGCCAGCCTAGGGGCATGTTGGGTCCATTGGTACATCATCAAGAATTTTGAATGGTGAGCAAGAGAAGCTCAACATTCTAGCATCTGAGGGTGTTATGGGGTGTCCATCAACTAATAAGATCATCTAAGTGCCCAACACTCTACTGAATATGGGCAATGCTACAGCTGCAAAATCATCATACTCTTTAGAAGTGTCGTATGCCTGGGATTCACGTGGAGTATGAGTGGAATAAGGTGCCCTCAAGGCCTTAGCTGCTCTGAACCACATAGAAAAACCATCTCAAACTCAAGTGAAAGCAACCATTCATTAGAGACTAGGACCATAGACGCATCTAAGTGGACCATACTTAAGTGTTAAAGGAATATTAATACCTCAAATAGGAGTGACCTTCAAATATCTAACTAGCCCAGGTCCTGTAAAAGTGTTCCCTACCTTAGTAGGGGTGGGTAAGTAGTCAACCCTATTAGGTGCTTCCAAGCCCCAAGCAGAGGTGGCATCTCCAAGGTTGACCCTTCAATCCATAGGTGTTAGTGAGAATAGCTGCCAATGGAGAGGAAGGACTTCATGGCCAAGTGTCATGGTCAGGATACTAGCTAATGAGATTCCACATCCTAAGTGTACAAATGTAATGGAGGGAGAAATCATGGAGGCATGAGTTACCCCTCTCGACCTGTTTTTTTCACCCCTCAAGTGCGCCTTTTACTTATTTTTGACAGTGCTTTCTAAATGTTGCATAGCTCAAGGATCAAAGCTTACTCTTTATGATATAGCATTTGTTTTACCCTTTAAGCTAAGATGGTTTTTCGTCAACAGGGTTGGGACATGCAAGGGTTCATTTTGATGAGATAGAGCATCAACTGCTCAAAAACCAAGTGATGACTAATGAGGATGTTAGAGCTCCTGCTTCGCTTTTGCCCACACACTAACTTTTGTCCCGACCATCTTTTGCAGTTTAACATTTATTTTTCTTTCATTGTGGCCATCTTATGATTTTTCATTCTTTTAGCTGCATCAACCTCTGGGGAAAAGTTTTCCAGCCCGACCCAAGGATGTGGATATGTGAGTGCCAAATCCCAATGAACCAATGAAAGTTAACCCAAAGGATGGAGATGATATGAAAGGAGATGATGTGATATGAAAAATGCTAAGTATGGAAAAGGGTAATGGAAACGTTATTTCAATCCAAGTTTCCCAAGTAGTGTCCCCCCATGACCCTAAGGCCTCAAGGAAGGTCCCACTAGACTAGGGTTAAATATTAAACCCTGGTAAGGTGAGAGAACAAGTTTACAGTCCAGATCAGTCAATCATCCAGATCACCACTTTATTCATGTTAAAATGTGGAAGACATTAAGTAAAATCACTCCATTGCAAAATGGTCAAACTAACTATTGAGTGGTAGCCCACCTTCATCTAAGAGGAATGTCGAATGGCGAGAGGTGCAGATGGCGGAGAAAACTGGCATATCATGATCAATGAGTAAATGTGTAGGGTTGTTGGTTGGCTCGCTACCCAAGATTGGAGAAAAAAAAATCACCTATGGGATTACCCACTTTGGTGGGTAACAGGGACCATAATCAAATTCTACTTACGCAAATTTGGAAACTTAAAAATGATAAGCAGACGTTGGAAAACAGAATAAAACAACTGATCTTGAAGGAAGCATCGAAAATCCTAGGGTAAAAAAGTCGAAGTTAACAAGAAGACAAGAAGCATAGATCCAATAATATTACAACTCAAAAAAATGCGAAACCAATTGAAATCAGAACATACACAAAAGTTTCAGGACAAACAATGAAAATTCCAGATGAAGATCCAGCAACCAACCAATCAACATCAATATGTGATGAAAATCATATACCTGAAGTAAGCCAAGAAAACATTTCAAGCATGCTAAGGGAAAATCATATTACAAGAACCCCTTATCGACATCCACATCATAAGAACATGTACATTAAACAGCCATTGTATCAACATCACTCATAACAAAAATAATTAACCCATCTTCTAAAGATCGTTGACACTAACACCATCAAATTTCATTAACGATTCATCTTGGAAAGCCTACAAGTGCAATGTTCCATAGAAGATTGAATTAGGATGGTCAAATAATTTTACAGTTCGACAATTCTGCTCAGCACTTAGAAGCTCCTACAGTCTAGCATCATCGACAATGACAACATTAAGATCATGTAAAGACATTACAAGCAGATGTACAGACATAAAAGCCTTTTCATCCATAACCTTTGAGGACAAAGCATATCTAAAGGGGAAGGTCATCTTATGAACATAAATATCAAATAATATAAATAATAATAACTCATAATTAAATAATAATTTATAATTAATGAAGGGGCATATGAAAAGACATGTCCCAACTAAAAGACACCAATCTCGATGAAAGGGCACTCCTGCCTAGTATTTATAACGGGGCCCTCGTTTGTATTTGTAATATCATATCATTCTCTCATTCATACATATATATATATATGTGTGTGTGTGTGTGTGTGTGTGTGTGTGTATATATATATATATATGTGTGTGTGTGTATATATATATATATATATATATATCCTCAATGGATTTCTTTATTGTATTCCTAATATTTTGGATAATTAACTCGTGAGCCAGGTTTGGCTGTCACACACCATGGTTCATCTATCTGCATACACGTCTAATATTTGTTGAAAATGAAGATAACAAACTCCTTCTGACTCGATGAATAGATATGTAGCAAACTGAGAAAAACAAGATCTCTTTAAACCATCAATGAAAATACACAATTGTTATATGAATTCCTTCCTTGTTCAACATATAGCAAAATTTAAATATGACTGAGATCCTCTGCCTGTCAGCATAATGACAAATTATAACAGACGAACATAGACATGACCAAATGTTGTTAGTAATTGTTATGTAGTAAAAACAACAACTTTGAGCAGACATATACTGTTCAACATGCACCTTCAAATATCTCCCACCAATGTATATGGATGTTCGATAGCATAAAGATGTAATTTGGCATGGTTCATGAACCTGCATCAAGTTTATGTGTTGTTAAAAAGCAAGAATATAAAAGGATTTCAATTAAAGAAAGAAAACAGCAACAAAAGGTTTCAAATAAACTAGAGAGATCTCAACTGTCACATAATCCCGATAAAAACAAAGACAGCAACAACCAGTCCAATACTCCAGAAATGCTTTATGAGTTGATCAGTTTCAATTACCTTCTTCGGAGGACATTCATACTTCTTAGCAAAGTCATCTTCTGACATGGAATTCAGAATACGCTGAACTGCTGCAAAAGATTCACCAGCATTAGCTGTTGTCCGTGCTGCATCAATAGCTGCAAAGTTACCATTATGAATGTCAATGCTTTCCCCTGCACATGTAGAGTTCAGACAAAGTTATTTATTATCGGATTATCCAGATAAAGTAGTATTTTGAAGCTCTACTTTGAATTGCAGTAAAAGCCCATACATACTTAGGCAAACCTTCATACGCATACACATTTGATGAACATACGCATACACATTTGATGAAACACACTATAGGGATGAATATTTCCACACACCTCACCCATCAATGCACCATCTTTATAGAACAAAATAGATATGTTAAATTTAAAATACACTAAGCTAATTAAATAAATAATAACATCAATGAATAACATCTAAGTCGATATTAAAATAATAATGAAGATATTCTACATAGATACTAAAAATAATAATAATGAACTCTTCAGACTGCAAAATGGCAGATGTCCAATAATCACTTACTAGATGTTCCACAGCCAGCAGTTATATGATTGACTCAAAGATTAAGCAATGATTGACTCAAATATTAAGCCATGCATGTCTAAGTATGTGGATGTTCATGTAGATAATATCTTATGAAATATTTATTACTAACATTTATATATAATATTTAAATATGGTAAAGAAATATAGTTGTAACAAGTATTTACAATGAGTTTGAATGGAAGCAAACTGGTGAGCAAGTGTGTGCAAATATGAAAAGAAAAGTGTTCATCTGCATGTCCACTTTGTTGGTTACATGTAAACAGCATAATCCACTTGACAATTTCTTCTCCTGTATACATATGAGAAATAATCAAAAAATATATTTAAAAGATATTTATGATAGTAAAAAATGGTCTCATACATCAATTTGGTGTCTAGCTAGGCCATGACATTAAATTAGATTATTATTTTTTATTATTATAAGTAAAAATGAAAAAATTAAAAGTAAAATCTATACTAATGTCCTCAAAAGACAATATTAGATCAAAGGGAATAGAAAGTACAAGAAGCATATATATAGAAGGGTGCAAAAAGCATTCCCTAAACGAAGACAAAAACAAGTACAAAATAGCAGCATGAAATAACATAAAAGTACAACATACCAAAAAAGTAAACATTAGAAGGTGAAAAAGAGCCAGCAAATAAACATAGTCCTACAAATAAAGTGCAGCTGCCTACATGGGAGGAGGTAGTTATCCCTGCTCATCATCTGAATCAGTGGTGAAGCTCCCAACACCATGTCCCAACAGAATAACGTCCTCTACTAAGTTGCACTGAAACGGATACGGGAATGGATACAGATACGGCAAATTTTCAAAAACTCCAGATACGATACAGCAAGGAAATGGCATATATATATATATATATATATTGTCTCTTATATAAATGAGAATAAGAGACTCTATATATATATGACAAAATATATAATATGAATTCTCTTATATAAATGAGAATATGAAATTTTTATTTTGTTATATATATATATATAACAAAATAAAAATTTCATGTTCTCATTTATATAAGAGATGATAAAAGATGAATTCATATTTCATAATTGAGAAAAGATGAATAATTCATAATTGGTGAATTCAAAATTATTCATCTTTTCTCAATTTTGAATTCATCTTTTAAATTGAATTTCTACATCTAATGATAAAACGCAATGATATGGATGACTTGAAAATCATTATTACTATGTTATATTATATTATTACATGTATCTTAGATTTATTATGTTACAAGTAATCATGTATGTTATTTTTCCATTGTCATGTATAAGAATTCAATGATTTACATTTCAGTTTTATACATTTTAATTTTATATTTTTAGTATTTCAAGTCCCTTATGTCAAAGACCCTAACATCCCGTATGACCTTCCCTAGAATATGGGGTGTGGTCTCACACGTCCCTTAATCCCACATCCCAATGTCCCAAACAATTAGTGGAACATTGCTATATATCTTTTTTTAATAATGTGGTTAATAAAGGTCTTATTAAGCTCTTATCACTATTATATCATGATAATATACTTTGTTGTATGAAAGAAGTAAATATTCAAGTCACGAGGAAATAAATAGTCAAGTCATGAGGTGATTATGAAGTCTTGTTAGGAAACCTAGTTAATTGACCCAACCATCATTTCTTTCTAGTCATTGTCTATGAGAACCTCTCAATGGTTAAGAGACCCTATCCAGAAACTAACCCACCCAAATAGAAGTACTACTAACAAATAAAAATACTACTAGAAATGCTCCACCATCGTCGGATAACGTGCTACAACACTTGGATGATATGTATCAAGTCTCACTCAAGAAATTGAAACTCGTGTGTGTCCTAAACATATACACATCGAGATTTGAAGCTCAAAAGTGCTCCAAAATCTATACATCTAAAGAAGTGATGCCTCAAGTGCTCGATTTGTGCTTGGGTGCAACAAGCTGCAAATTGTCTTAGTCTATGGCGACAGGTAATGGTGGCACGACCTCCTCCAACAATCAAATGAAATGCAAATAGGGTTTGCCAAGGTCATGTGATATGCTAAGTAAGAGGAGGCGGGCCCAACTTTTGGATTTTAACCAAATTCGTTCCCGACATTTCACTTTTACGAGTGGACCCATCTGAAAAAGGATCAAAAAAAATTTACAAATGATTGGAATGTTCCAAAATTCTGATCTTGCATTTCCAAAACCCTGAAACGGCTAGGAAACATTTTGAAGGCGCTTCTATGGAGGATCTTACCCATTTCAATTTCAAAAACGCGGAATAGTGTTTCTAGTGATTTTTGAAGATGTTTCTGGTAACTTAGGTTCTCAAAAGAATGACTTAGACTAAAATGGCTTTGGAAGGTCAACAATGGCTTTCTTGGTCGGTGAAATCAAGTAGCTAATACAGCTGCCACCAATGTTCAAGTGGTGAAGATTGGATTAAGAATAAAATGAAATAACGTGATATTGCAAAGACATGATATTAAAAGCAGAGTATTATAGTGAAAACCAAATTCAATTAATGAATCAAACCGTGAAAACATTAATAGCAGTTTACCTTTGAGAAGAAATGTGAAGACTACTCTCACTCACCAAAATACCCAATAACAAGAGGTTGAAACTACATTTTATCATAGTGCCAAAACCCTACGTGAAAAAACCCCTGAAATCCAAAGTCACAAAACCTAGGAGCTAAAGTGGCAAAAGGAATGCATGCACTAGGGAGCCTAGTAGGTACATCAACTTCACTCAACCATAATTTTCAAATAGGAACTTCGTTTTGGGTGTTCATTGGACCATTAGAAGACTTATTTTATACTCTAAGCCTCATCCATCATAGAGGACTAGATCATCATACTTGCCAAAAACAGATGGGAAGAATCCAAAAAATGTTGAAAGTTTAAAACCTGCAAAAATGAGGTGAATATGGGAAGGTTCTAAACTAATTTTGAGATGGTGGCAAACCCAAATGGCCACCCAGATCATCAATTCCTACCAGGTAACAAGCTAGTGCTTCGACTTGCATATGTGGATGTAAATAAGCACAAACAACAATTCTTGGGGCAAAGATTCAAGTGCAAGCCCTAGGCGTCTTCAGGGAAACAAATACCCCTCACTTGTAATTGCTCATCAGCCAAAGGCAACCAAAGTGAATGTTGTTAATGCTTCCACAGTGATACTAAATTTGGGCATGTTAGCCCCACTATGATAAGTACAAGCTAGTTCAAATTTAAAAAGGGTCCTTGTGGAGTGATACTAGGTAGCATAAAATCACCCATAATGGTGGTTAAGTAGAAACTAAAGAGGAAGTGGAATCACCCCTTGTTGGAACAACAAATTCATTGCATCTTTGGATATTTTGGAGACAATGCAATTCCATATCTATAAGCAAAGGTCAACTAGGTAGTCAACTAGATTGTTAACAAATTGAATTGATCAACAATGGTCTTAAGCAAGTCAACTAGTGCAAAAGTCAAGGTAGAAACGCTAGAGATTTAGACATGCTTAAGGTGATCAAACTTGACTATGTCTTTCTTATCTTATAGGAATGTGATTATATATAGATGATCCCATCGATCATTCTATCAATGAAAATGAATCAATGACATAATTTGATGAGCTACGTTCACTTGTGCTATAGTGTTATAATAGAGCCTATTGACACCACCTCTACTTGAAATTCATTGCTATTCACTTTTTGCAATTCCCTTATTCTCCAGCATGGTATCAAAACTATCAATTGTGACTTAGTTTATTGCCTATAAGTCACTTTCGAGGTTGTCACTTGTATATTCCCTCATCTTTGGGTTGGATCTCCAAAGTAGATTGACTCAAGTTTATCCTTGTGAATTCGATTAGGATTTATAGAGTGATTACGTGTTCTGAGCAAGAACTTGTGGTTATTAATTTACCATGACTATGATATGTTGGCACAAGATATGGAAACACTAATAAAGAGTAAATCTCTTTAGCAATTTATAAAGACTACAATTACAGGCCAACAAGTTCATTGGTAGAAGGATGACGTGGTAGTCATGACAACTCACATCCCCATGGAAAGTCATTTACATACAAATGGAATCAACCATTTGATTCAAGTCTTGAAGAAGTTGAAGGCTTTTCTCAACAAGATCAACAAGAATCAAGTAATGCAAATTAAGAAAGACTGGATCTCTCTTAATGCCCCTCATTTGGCAGGACTAAAGACTCTTTAGTTCACATGAAGAAGCTTCGATTAAAATTGGGTGAATGTAAAAAATATTGTCCAAAGAAAAGCAATTAGCTTATAGAACAGATCTTAATTAAATTTGAAGACACCCTATGATATTTTATATTCAACATAATGTGCTAGTTGGACTTCCAATAAATAAGACGATAAGTACTATACCTTTGATTGCTTCATTGATTTACAATTTCACTGGGAGAATTTCTTGATGAAGCTACCCTGAGAATGAGCAATAGACCCATATTTTTAAGGAGAGAGGTTGAAAAAACTATAGAAAAGAGACCAAGGATACAATTTGTTGAAAGATCGTGAAGGTCACCATGATACGGATTGTGTCGACTGTTGAATTTTGGTAGCTATGGTTGGTATTCAAGTCGGCCCATGGAAGAAATAAAAGGAGGGGAAATCAAAAATTCAAATATTGCTCGAGTTGGCTCCTCCAGTCCAAGTCGACCCAACTAGGAGTTATGCCCCTTTAAGCACCTCAAGTCAACTATCCCTCATTTAATCAATCAATTCGGATCATATCCGCTGCTCTATTCACTTATGCGATGAGGAGATTTCTAGGTTTATTCACATTCGACGAGCAGAATTTGTTAGGTTTGTTCACATATGCGAGGAATAAAACTTTTGGGCAAAAACCGAGACCCTGTTTTATCTTATGTGGTAGGGGTCGTAGGGCAGAACCCCTAGAGGGACCAAAACTTTGTTCTATGGAGAGTCGAAGCACCTAAGATCTAAAGGTCAATGTATCTGTTGTCTCAAGGAGGCCAAAGTTCATAATATGTCACCAAAATTTTGGATTTGTCTTGTATTAAACAAAGAGGGTCAAAGCCTTAGAAGAAGACTTGTAACCTCAAGACTGAGACCCTGAAAGAAGAATGCTATTCATGGAAAGGGTTGGTCATGTTGAAATTGGTAGCTTGGGAGGTGCTCCAAGCCCTAGGGTTCAGGGTTTTGGACGAATGAGCTCCACAAATGGTTTTGTGGGCTTAGAACCCAAGGTGTGGACTTTGCACCCAAGCTTGTGGGTGTGAAACCACAAGGAGATTATGAGGTTTGACTCTTGAAGATGGAAGAGGACTCTTAGAGGAGAAAGAGGCCACTTCAAGCACTAAGATTGGAGTTCTAGAAACGAAGTTATGAATTTTTATATATTTCAGTTGGGATAGAGGCACTAAAGTCAAGTTAGCTAGCTTAGTAAGGTGACCTCAAGGGATGTGTTGAGGCCCAAGTGGAAGTATATGAATAGGAGAGGTGTTGGAGCTCATTAGCACATCCAACAAGCATCAAATCACAAGACAAATGCATCTGATTGGGTCGCAGTTCAAGAGTATACCTCAAGCGTAGGAGAAATGAGCTTGTGTGGCATCTTCTCATCATTGTTCGAAGGCTGAATGGATCTAAGCAATAGTCTGAGTTATTGTGAATGGTTTCTGGGTTGTCTGGGTAACATTTGGAGTAGTTTTCTTCTAGCCGCAAATCCCTAAGTGATTGCAGACCTAGGCCGAGGTTTGTAGCAGTTGGTGGAGGGGGTTGAAAGGCCTAGGAATAAAGGAACAGACCTTTGTATGGGTCGCAACCTTTCCTAAGGTGGACAGTTGAGTTTGTGAGGGTCAAAAGGCCTAACTGTGGGCTAAAATTAGCCCTAGCAGCCAATGAAGGAAAGAAGGATCAAGGAGGAAGGATATTGCAGTTGTGGAGGAGGTTTTCAGAGGAGAAATAAGGAGCTGAAGCAAACTGTCATCAACCCTAACCAGGACTGAAACATATAGCAAGAAGGACAAACCTAGAACAAGGTAAGAATTTTTATATATTTCAGTTGGGATAGAGGCACTAAAGTCAAGTTGGCTAGCTTAGTAAGGTGCCCTCAAGGGATGTGTTGAGGCCCAAGTGGAAGTATATGAATAGGAGAGATGTTGGAGCTCATTAGCACATCCAACAAGCATCAAATCACAAGACAAATGCATATGATTGGGTCGCAGTTCAAGAGTATACCTCAAGCGTAGGAGAAACGAGCTTGTGTGGCATCTTCTCATCATTGTTCGAAGGCTGAATGGATCTAAGCAATAGGCCGAGTTATTGTGAATGGTTTTTGGGTTGTCTAGATAACATTTGGAGTGATTTTCTTCTAGCCGCAAATCCCTAAATGATTGCAGACCTAGGCCGAGGTTTGTAGAAGCTGGTGGAGGGGGTTGAAAGGCCTAGGAATAAAGGAACAGACCTTTGTATGGGTCGCAGCCTTTCTTGAGGTGGACGGTTGAGTTTGTGAGGGTCAAAAAGCCTAACTGCGGACTAATATTAGCCCTAGCAGCCAATGAAGGAAAGGAGGATCAAGGAGGAAGGATATCGCAGTTGTGGAGGAGGTTTTCAGAGGAGAAATAAGGAGCTGAAGCACACTGTCATCAACCCTAACCAGGACTAAAACATATAGCAGGAAGGACAAACGTAGAACAAGGTATGTACTGATGTATTTGAGGTTGATTTGTTGCTAGTGGATAGGTCCAGATTGGATAGAGGTGTATTGGGAATCTTGTGGTTGTTGAAGGGCAACAAGTAGGTTCTCAAAGTAGCCCTAGATCAGTTGCCAAGAAGGACATTGACAACTGGAGGAAAGGGTCAAGGTTTGGTAAGCTCAAGATTGATTCTTGAAGGACAAAAGAAGGAGGTCAAGGGAGCAGATTACATCAACCCAAGTTCATTGAAGAAAAGGACATCTTGCAGTGATAGGTGGCAGCCCTCCAGCTCGAATTTTGTCTTCGTTGGAGCAGCGCAAGAAGGCATTAGAAGGAAGAAGTTTCAAAGGAGTTGAGGAGAAACAGCGAGCAGTTGAGAGTTGTTCACAGACAAAGTTGTGAACAACTCAACAAGAGTCTCGATGTGTTAATGCGTTGATGGATTATCGATCAACTAGAGAGCATATTGAAGTCGTGTTCATTGACCTAAAGGAGATGGTACATTGATAGAGGCAGAAGTTGCAGATTGGGAGCACAAGTACCAACAGTTGTGTTCACGGTATGACAAGAGGAGTTGAGATTGTGCACTGCATCAACTATATTGTCAGAGTATCTTGTTCTTGTATTCTTGTAACAGTGGATGTATGAGGGCCATTATCCTTGGTATGAGAGCCCTAGACAGTTGTATTATCAATTTGTTAATATAATGAGGTTGGGTTAACGAAAATTGTAAAAAGTTGTCTATATTTGTGCACTAGTAGATTTACTATTGTATATTGTTTCGTTGTGCAAAGTAGTTTGTTGTGATACTTGGATTGGCAGCCTTAGTGATTGTAATATTCTAACCTGGACTCCAATATCGTGGAAAAACAACATGGTATCAGAGCTACTTTGAAGGGCTAGTGAATCATAGTGTGCACAGCGAAGTACATCTTAAGGTAATATTCGTACTTACTAAATACAGTGATAAACAAAGCAAAAACTGGCATGCACACACAAAATTCAGATATATAAGTAGATACCCAGAAAATCTCCAAAAACGCCATCCAACTAAGCCATTTTATTATATATATGGAGCAATAATACAATGGGGTATGAAAGGAGTGCACCTGGACTTGCCACAATGGCAATCTAGACAAGCCCTAGGTAAGAAAATACAACGCCTGGATGTGGCAATGAACTACCCCAAATATGCTCTGCGCTTCCCAGGAGAAACTGCTCTGTCTCCTGGAAAGGAACCGGTGAAAGACCCTCCTTCAGTTCTTAGAAAATTCTACAAAATTAGCCCCGAGCTCCTCTCAACAAACCCACCAAAACCCAGAAATTGTTTGGCCTAGTTTTGACCCCCGAAATTGACCCCTAAATACCACGTCCTCCTCAACTAGCTGGAAAATGCGACCTGTCTGGAAATTCACTGTAACAGCCCTCCAATCACTCCAAAATGCTGAGCTTTACTCCCTCGGATGACTTCCTCAAATCCCCTACACAACCCAGCTCCACAAATCCTCTCCTCAACTCCCCATGTGTGCCCAGAATCAGTCTCCTGCACAGGCCCTAGAGAAGAGAAATTTGTCCTGCCTTAGAGCAGCAACCTCTGGCCCCAAAACTCCACACAAGGCTTATCCTACCCCTGGAGCAACTGCACTTAATTTCTCCCAGCAAACAACCCCTGGGAAATAGCTAAAACGAGCAACACATATTCCTCTACAACGTCCTCTTGCAGCACGAATTAGCTAAGGGAAATGGCTATAAGATGCTCCCAGAATTCCCCTCCCACCAATGTAGCAGCAAATCAAACTTCCTAGGGTGGCACTCGAAGTCCACCGAAAGAAGCTTGAGCTCTCCCCTTGGAAAGCTTTTCGCTAAACAACAATGTGACCCAGCTAAACAGCGTGAGCAACAAGAGAATAGTTAGATTGACAAAAGAGTCAAAGACCCCAATAGTTGAATGCCCCTTCTATTAATAATTTTGACTTGCCTCCTCATGTGGGTCCCACCATCATGCTTTTTGACCTCCCCTCCTTAGCAATTCGATTCCTCCTCCAAGGGAGTGCGTATTTCATGAGGGGTTTCCCCCACACACCACTATCCAAATAATTCGACCTCCTCTCCTAAGTATTGTTTGCCCAAAAATTTGTGGGTCCCCCCCATTAGCCAAAAATGCAAAATTGTGAATCCCCTTAAGTAAAATTATTTTTTGGAAGGGACATGACAAGGGAGTTGGTCACGTTGTTCGTGAAGGGCTCACAACAATTTCAAAGTTACAAGTTGGTCTCCAGTATGAGGGTAGGTTGGAAGGATTGTCCAACTATAGTCCATGGAAGGAATGGATCAAGTTGGTTCTGATGGTGAATAGGATCTGGGACTTTGCTGAGAAAGCAATCAAGAAGCCAACAGACCCTAAGGAGCTGGAAGTGTACGAAGAGTTGGATACGAAGGTGAAGTTGATCATCCTAGATAGTGTCAAGGATTCCTTAATACCTCATTTGTCCGAGAAGAACACTGCCCATGAGATGTGGGAGGCTCTTAAAAACTTGTTTTAGAATAAGAACGAGAACCGAGTATTGGTATTATAGGACAAGTTGAAGGCCACCAAGATGATACAAGGTGAAGGGGTGACTTCGTATCTAACAAGGTTGTCTCAGGTTCAAGATGAGCTTGCTACCATTGGTGAGACTAATTCAGATTCTAAGATGGTGATGATTGCCTTGAAGGGATTTACTCCAGAGTGGAAGTTGTTCATCAAGGGAATCGTTCCCAGGGACAAGCTGCTAAACTAGAACAAGTTGTGGGATGACTTCCTTCAAGAAGAGTTATGAGACGAGGACCTTCATCTGAATAAGAAGGCTTCTAATGATGACGTGGCTCCTGCAGCGAGAATGAAGGGCAACCAAAAGAATGGCTTCAGTAAGATCAAGTGTTTCAACTGCGGAGAGTTTGGTCATTAGTCGACAAAGTGTCCAAGGAAGAAGCAGGGAGATGACGAGAAGGAGAAGGGGAAGCAAGTTGCGGGTCTTGCCTCTTCTACTGAGATTGATGACCTCTCTAGGAGATTGGAAAGTGAGGACTTTGCATTGATCTCTCATTTCTCAAAGGGTACCATCGACAAGGTTGCATGGTACGTGGACAATGGTGCATCGAAGCACATGACAAGTTCACAGGATGTGTTCGAGACTCTAGTTGAGTGGGACTCGAAGTTGCACATGGTGTTGGGCGACAAGAGTCAGAAAGAGATTAGGGGATCAGGTGTCGTGCCATTCAAGATGGAATCAGGTCAGGTGATGCGAGTTCAGGCACTATTTGTACTAGGGCTCAGATATAACGTGATGTTTGTCACAGTGACCGAGCAGAAGGGGTTTGAGGTGTTGTTCCAAGGTGGGAAGGCGAGACTAAGGCCCAGAGGCTCTAGCTCCGCAGGTGTTGTGATTGGAATTAGAGAGCAAGGTCTATACAGGCTAATGAGCAAGCTTCTATATCATGAGATGAAGAAGGAAGAGAAGGTCTAGGTCCCAAAGGTTCAGAAGGAGCCGAATTCTAGAGGGAGCTTGCAGGTTCAAAGGGAGAATGTGCAGCCTAAGAAGAGCACGTGCTCAGTGGTGAGTAAGGGTACTTCTACATCAAGCAAGGAGTCATGGAAAGACCTAAAAGTGTTTCAGGAGAAGAAGAAGAAGCAGGAAGCTTCTAGTGGGGGCGTAGTCCAAGCTACAAGGTTTGTTGTAGTTATGGGTGCTATGAGTTGGGCTAGCGTCGCCAGTAGTTACACTGATGACAAGTTATTTCTTAGTCTTGGAAGTACCTCCCTTGCTATGAAGGAGTGTTGAAATTGGTAGCTTGGGAGGTACTCCAAGCCCTAGTGTTCGAGGTTTTGGAGGAATGAGCTCCACAAATGGTTTTGTGGGCTTAGAACACAAGGTGTGTTATTTTCACCCAAGTTTGTGGGTGTGAAACCACAAAGAGATTGTGAGGTTTGACTCTTGAAGATGGAAGAGAACTCTTAGAGGAGAAAGAGGCCACTTCAAGCACTAAAATCGAAGCTCTAGAAACGAAGTTACGAATTTTTATATATTTTTTTGGGCAGGAGGCACTAAAATCAGGTCATCCAATTTAGTAAGGTGCCCTCAAGGGATGCATTAAGGCCCAAGTGGAAGAATATAAATAGGAGATACATTCGAGCTCATTAACACGTCCAACAAGCATCAAATCACAAGACAAATACATCTGATTGGGCCGCAGATTAGAGCAGACTTCAAGCGTAGGAGAAACGAGCTTGTGTGGCATCTTCTCATCATTATTTGGAGGCCAAGTGAATCTGAGCATCAAGCTGAGTTATTGTGGATAGATTTTGGGTTGTTTGGGTAACATTTGGGGTGGTTTTCTTCTAGCCGCAAATCCCTGAGTTATTGCAGACCTAGGCCGAGGTCCGTAGCAACTTGTGGAGGGGGGCGAAAGGCCTAGGAACAAAGGAACAGACCTTTGTATGGGCCGCAACCTTTCATGAGGTGGACGGCTAAGTTTGTGAGGGTCAAGAGACCTAACCATGTGCTGGTATTAGACCTAGCAGCCAGCGAAGGAAAGGAGGATCAGGGAGGAAGGAGGTCGCAACTATGGAGGAGGATTTGGGAGAAGAAATAATGATTTGAAGCAAACTGTCATCACCCCTAACAAGGACCTAAACCTACAACAGGAAGGACAGACCTACAACAAGGTATGTACTAATGTATTTGAGGTTGATTTGTTGCTAATGGATAGGTCCAGATTAGACAGAGGTGTATTGGGCATCTTGTGGTTGTTGGAGGGCAACAAATAGGTGCTCAAAGTAGCCCTAGATCAGTTGCCAAGGACATAGATTGTTGGAAGGAAGGGTCAAGGTTTGGTAAGCTCGGCACTGATTCTTGAAGGACAAAGGAAGGAGGTCAAGGGAGCAGATTACATTAGCCCAAGTTCATTTAAGAGAAGGACATCTTGCAGTGATAGGTGGCAGCCCTCTGACCCAAAGTTTGTCTTCATTAGAGCAGCGCGGGAAGGCATTAGAGGGAAGAAGTTTCAAAGGAGATTAGGAGCAACAATGGGAAGTTGAGAATTGTTTAGAAATGGAGTTGTGAACAACTCAACAAGGGTCTCGATGTGTTGATGCGTTGATGGACTAATGATCAACTAGAGAGCGAATTGGATCTTTGTTTAGTGACCTAAAGGAGTTGGTACATTGATAGAGGCAGGAGTTGCAGATTGGGAGCACAAGGACCGGCAGTTGTGTTCAGGGTACAAAAAAAGGAGTTGTGATTGTGCACTGCATCAACTAGCTCATCAGAGTATCTTGTTCTTGTATTCTTGTATCAGTGGTTGTATGAGGGCCATTATCCCTAGTACAAGAGCCGTAGAAAGTTGTATTATCAATTTGTTAATATAACGAAGTTGGTTTACTGAAAATTGTAAAAAGTTGTCGATATTTTGCACTAGTAGATTTATTGTTGTATATTGTTCTGTTGTGCAAAGTAGTTTGTTGTGATACTTGGATTGGTAGCGTCAATGATGGCAAGATTCTAACCTAGACTCCAGTATCGTAGAAAAACAACAGGTCAAGCCCTAGAAGTCTATTCATGGGAGAAGGCTTGGTCAAGCCCTAGGAATTCCAGAGTTATCTTATGAAACTCACACTAAACCTTTGATGAATTGAATAATTTCTCTTAAGAAACGATTGTTGGGTTTTTCCCTTTTTCCCAAGGTAAAATTTTGTGTCTCTTGTGTTTTGTTGTTTCTTCATGATCCTACTGTCATTATTGCATTGTATTTGAGATTTGTATAATTGCTTAATGATGAATGTGACATAATATGAATAAATTAGGATATCATTGGAAAGCGATTATCAAATTAGAAAGTCATGAAAAATCGACATGGTATCAGAGCCAGGTCAAAGAGCAACCATTAAAATTGTAGCCCTAGTCAAGTCAAGAAAGGTCAACTCAAGGATGGTTTTGATTCTGTGTTGATGAACTTTGTATGGATCATCGTATGAAGAGCAAGGATCAGGGTTGATATTTAAGACACAAACTCCAACATTATTTGAGGTCTATTCTAAGTCAAATTTGAACTTGTTAAGTTGAAGATGTCTTGTATATGCTGAGATATGGTGCCACTACTTGATTCTTGCTAGATTAGATTGGTATATGACATAATTTTTAGTCATTTTAATTATTTGAAATTTGACCAAAGGATACATCTCTAACTTATCCACCTAGGAGGGTTCTCCAGGGTCATAGGGAGTTGAGGAGAAAGGTTTAAAGCATGAAGCTTTAATAAATATGGCAGACCTAGAAGAGAAATTGGAAGTTACAACTTGCAAGGGTTTAATAAATCCTAGAACAATACCTATTGACTTAGTTGCAGGGAAGATGTATGCAAGTCAATCAAAATTACCTTCTTGCAAGGCAGAATCAGTGGCCAAAAGTCTTTGTCTTTTGAAATTATAACTTTTAGATTCACTTCACCGTGTTATATTATTGAATTTGTTTCCTTGTGCTAGGTTTGTAGGTGTTCAAGATTGAAGTATGGCATCAAATCTCTATCAAATTTAGCTATGAGTTTTTAATTCAACCATAATCCAAATATGTAGACTAATACAAGAACTAGAAGATTTAGGGTTTGTAAGCCCTATAGCAAGATATAGAGTGTTGAATACAAATAAGAGATCCAAGATCAGATTTTGATGTTGTTGAGATCTTGGTGTGGCTGGATAACCTGAGGATAAAGGAACACTAGCTCATACATTTTATGCAAGAAAAGGAAAGGAAAGCTACATGAATTAATAGCTGATGATGACGACGATGATGATGAGTTTGCAGATGGGTTTCAATGGCAAGGATCAAGAGGGAGTTTTCAAATCACTCCAATACTCAGAACAAAAGATAAGTACTCTATATCTCTCTCTTCCTTGATTATTAATGCTTTATTATTAATTAGACTCTTGTCTTTTTTTCTTTTGTTGGGTTATAATTGTTCTTCCATCAACTCCTAGTGAGGGTCGTAGGTACAGCATAAAGGTTTTCAAGGCTTTGGAAGCAAAGCTTGTGACAAGAGGATTCTCCCAGAGTGATTTGTATTCAGGAGGGTGAAATTGCACTGACATCTAGAACTATGCCTGATGACCAGAAGAGCTCCTAGTTCAGAGGGAGCAGGCAGGCCAGCAAGTTTGAAGGATGTTATAATGGAAGAATTTATGACTATGAAAAGTCAGTGGTGACTTCTAAGTGGATCTACAAGATCAAGTATGCAGTGTTGAGAAATCTATAGGGCAATAATTCGGATGATTTCTCTTATACTTGATAACTGCTTGTGATGTCTTTTTATTTTCC
The DNA here is from genome assembly GCA_031772625.1 of Pinus tabuliformis. Classification (NCBI taxonomy): domain Eukaryota; kingdom Viridiplantae; phylum Streptophyta; class Pinopsida; order Pinales; family Pinaceae; genus Pinus; species Pinus tabuliformis. Next base: position 735,875,617 of record CM062805.1, on the reverse strand, counting down.
AACTTATTAGCTTCTTCTTGTATTATTATGTTATTCTTATAATCAAATAGCTATCAAAATAAAAAGATCAACAGTACACAAGAACACAGGATATAGGCTGCAAGCCAAGGCCAAAACCTCTCCACTTGAGAGGAAAACCCACAAATCTCTTCTCTTCTTATAGATTCTTCAATTGAAGAATTCCAAGACCTCTAGACCAAGACCAATACCCTTCCAAGACCAAGTCTAACCTTGATGATGTGCTTTCTTTATCCAAGTCAAACCCAATCAAATCTCTTTCAGCGACAGAACTTCGACCCCCAGCTACATAATTTTGGCCTCTATTGCAGGTCTGAAATTTTTGGCCCTTCCAACAACTATTGCCTCCACGCGTGTGAGCAAATTTATGGATTCCAAGGCTTCATGTGATCTTCGCTTGAGTTTCTCCTTCTTCTAGGGCCTGAGGATGACCTAATGAGCCTTCCTTCGACCTTCTTTCTACACTTTCTCCAAGTTCATTCCTGCAGCAAAAAAACCCTAGCCCAGTAGCAGAAATCCTAGTCTCCTTCCTTGGCACGTGCGAAGAGAGAGAGATAAATAACCCAATCACTTGATCTTCATCCTTCTTCCTCCTTCGCTAGCCTTCCTCTTCTCCTTCACTTGCTTGATTAGATAATGAATTGTGTCCATAGGAGGTCAAGTGTCGATAGGCCTCCAAGGTCCCCAATTTAGGCCAGATTCTTAGCTGGCAAGTCGACTTGGTCTTGGAGGGTATTTTGACACTTTTAAATACAAAAATAATTACTTTTACAAGTTACAATGTGCTCGATGGGGTCTTCATCATATGACAATGACTCTTTTGACTACTTGTGTAATGTCCCTTCCTAGAATAATTTTCCTTAAGTTTATTTCCACAATTTTGGCATTTTTATTGACTGTAGGACCCACGAATTTTTGGAGTAATACTTAGGAGAAAGGGAGGACGAAAATCTTTTTACTAGTGGAACGTGGGGGCCACACTCATTTGTAAAACACACTTGCTTAGGAGGAAATTTGAATTGCCAAGGAAGAGGGATCGAAAACTTGTGGAGGGACCCACATGGAAAGGCAACCCAAAAATTATAAATAGAAGAAGCTCAGCAACTTTTGGGGTCTTTTCTTAATCATACAATTTCTTGTTGCTTGAGTTGCTTAGCCAAGTCATGGTATTGTTCAACGCAGATCTTTCCAAAGGGAGAGCTCACCCTTCTTTCGGTGGACTTCGAGTGCCACCAAAGGGAGGCAAGATTGTGTCAAGTTAGAGGGGAGATCGAAGGAATTAAGAGCATATCGTACAGCCATTCCCTCAGCCAAAGCATACTCCACAAGGATGTAGTAGAGGACCACGCTTTACTGTTTTCAGCTATTTTTTGGGTGGTGTTGGCCGAGAGAAATTTTTCATAGAGGCTCCAAGGGAAGACCAAGCTGATTGAGGAGTTTTTGGGCAGAAAATTGTTATTTAGAGGTGGTACGAATTTGTACTTCCAGGGCCTGCATAGTGGACATTTTTTGGGCACGCGTGGGAGATTGAGGGAAGTGTTTGGGAGCTAGATTTTGCCAAGAGAAGTAAGGAGAACCTCTGGGAGTTGAGACTCGGCCTTTTGGGAGTGATTGGAGGGCTTTTCCAGGGAGATCGCAGACAGGACGTATTTTCCAACCAATTGGTGAGGACATGGTATTTGGGGCCAAATTTCGAGGGTCGAAACTAGACCAAACACTTTCTGGGTTTTGGCTGGTTATTTGAGAGGAGCTTGGAGCTAATTTTGCAAAATTTTTTAAGCACCAGAAGTGGACCTTTCAGCGGTTCCTATCCAGCAGACATTGTATTTTTCTGGGGCAGCGCAGGGCATCTTTGGAGCAGACCATTCTCTCATCTGGGCATTCTATTTTCTCACCTGCGTCTAGTCAAGCTTGTCTTTGAGGCAAGCCCAGGTGCACTCCTTCCAAACCATTGTACTCTTGCTCCATATATTTAATAAAATGGTTCAATTGGATGGCAATTTTGATTTTTCATGGGGATTCACCGAATTTTCTGAATTTTGTGTTTGCATGTACTATTTTGCTTTGCATATCATTGCTTTTCCTAATTAGGAACATTACAGTTGTATCAAAGCTCCGATCTTGGCTCAGTCGTGGGAAATTTTTCCTATGAACAAGGAGGATAGGCAAAACGTTACTTACAGAAGGCAGAGGTCTCGGAGCAGGGACAGGGAGTTGGAAGTCGCACATGATACTCTTTCCTCCTACCCTAGACTGGGTCCACTTGGTCCAATGTGGTCCTGTTCCTTTGAAAAGACAATTCTTCAAGAAACATCTGGGATACCAATTTCAAAAAGGGCTTTAGGGATTGGGAAACTCTTTTACGAGTCACATCCCTTAAACCTAACCCTCAAATCCTTTCATTCCTCTCCTAGAAGTCATTGTACCTCCAACCTCTTCTGGAAAGGAATCATTTGGATCACAGCACATCCATTCATTGATTTATCTTTAATTGGTGACTCCATAATATGTTGGATATCCTCCCATTAGTGAAAGTCTATAAATAGTAGGGAGCCTTAGCTGAGGTGACAGTGGGCTAAGTCTCCATTTGTTGCCCTTGGTATAGCATTTTCCCTTAGGGATCCCCTTTAGGTCCGTTGCTAGTTTGAGCAGTAACAGGACCCACATGGGAAGGCAACCCAAAAATTATAAATAGAAGAAGCTCAGCGACTTTTAGGGTGTTTTTTCAATCATACATTTTCACTCCTTAAATGCATAAGTTACACTCCTCTCCTTTATGGCATAAGTTACACTCCTATTTTAGCATGTGTAACTCCTCTAGGCATAGGAGTTACTCCCTCATGAAATCAACCTCCTTGCTCTTCCTATATATTTGTGCCTCTCATCCTCACTTGACAAACTTGTTTGTGCTTGTGAAAGAAGAATTCGAACATGAGAGAGAGAGAGAGTTATAGAGTATAGAGAGATTGAAAGAGAGAGAAAGAGAGAGTCTTGAAGAGCAAGAGCAGATCTTGGACAGCCAAGGTGATTCACTATTTGCATCAGCTACTGCTATCAAATATCTTCTTCAGATTTGGGTAAACGCCATTCTCTCATTGTGCTTTGTATCTTTGTTGAACAAGTGATTTCTAATAGAAGAAGATTCTGGTTGGGTTTTCCCCTTGTGGGTTTTGCTCTGGTAATTGACCTAACTTCTCTATGTCTCATTAAGTTCTTGGTTGTCTTCTATTGTGCGTATGGTTTATACAGTTTATGTTCTATTTACAATTACTTAACTTATATTGCAACATAAAGAAGTTTTGGATTTCAGTGATTGTAACAGCATAGAACATTCGATTTTTAACATGGTATCACAGCTTTGGTGAAGACAAGCTCAAAAAGACAAGCGTTGCTCCAACCCATTTTCAGTTGGAAAATCTCTTGTTGTTCCTTCTCTCTACAACCTATTTTCTGTTAAGATATCAAGTGTTGTCCACTCCATTTACAGCGCATTTTCTGCTTGTTGTCCATTCCATTTACAACACATTTTTTGTTTATTGTTCACTCTAGTTACAGTGCATTTTCTACTTCCTATCCACTCTACTTGCAACTCATTTTTATGTTGAAATATCAAGTGTTGTCCACTCTTTTTGCAGTGTGTTTTCTACTAATATATCTCTTTTTGTCCCTCTCTATTTGTTGCTGAAATTTTGAGCAAATCAAGATGTCTTCCTCTTACTTTAAGAATGAAGAGAAGTTGGTTGATGCTTCAAACTTTTTCCCTTGGAAGGCCAAATTGGATATTAATCTTGAGGAACATGTTGTTATTTAGTATGTTGAGGGAGAGATAGAACAACCAGCTGAAAACTCCAATGTTGCTATCAAAGTTAGATTCAAGAAAAGAGAAGACAAGGCTAAAAATATTATCCTTGACTCTCTTCGAGACCACCTCATCACTTTTGTTGCCAACCTAAAGAAATCCAAAGAAATGTATGACAAGTTGATTGGAATGTATCAAGTGAACAATTGACGTCAAATCCTTGCCTTGAAAAATCAGTTCAACGATATTAAAATGAACAGAGGAGAGATCATTCAAGCATACTTCATGACGATATCAAAATTCAAAGATCAACTGTCAACTTCTAGTGAAGTTGTTCCTGACAAAGAACTAGTGTTGATTACGCTTGGAGGTCTTCCTTCTTCTTGGGAGACTTTTATTACTACCATTAGCAACAATGATAAGTTTCCCACATTTTATGAGCTTCTGGAAATGTGTGATCTAGACGAAGCCAGGATGATTTCCAAAGGGAGAATTCCCAAGCATGAGGAGGGAGAACATATTGCCTTTGTTGTACAATGCAAGAAGAATAAAGGAAGAAGAGGAAATCACTATTCGAGAAAGTATGTTCCCAAAATCTCCTCCCAATGGACCATAGACTTATCAAAAGTCCAATGCTACAACTGTTGCAAGCATGGCCACTATGCTCCTAACTGTTCAGAAAACAAAAGAGCATCAAAATCCAACTTCAACAATTGTTCCAACAAATCTAATTACAGAAGAAGAAGAAGAGAAGCTCCCTCTGCTCGCAAAGGAAACTATTGTTCCTCAGGGAACCAAAGGTATGATAATAATGTTGTTGAGACTCAATCACAGTGCTTTCTTGTTTCTGCTCTTTCTAGTTCATCTCCTTCAGATTCTTGTGATAGTTGGTTGGTTGACAGTGGTGCTTCAAGGCACTTTACCGGTTACAAAGAAGTACTCTCTAATCTAGTTGAGAAGGAGACAAATTTGAAGATCATTCTTGGAGATAACTCTACATATCCCATAAAGGGATCTGGTTTTGTTTCTTTCCATCTAGATCAAGGTAAAACTTTGACTCTTCAAGAAGTTTTATATGTACCTAGTTTAATGAAGAATCGTGTACCCATATCAGCTTTAGAAGACAAAGGAATGAAAGTTTCTTTCATAAATGGTAAAGTTCTGACTTGGCCATCGAGATCCAACATGAGAGATGCTCTCACTCTGGTATCTAGATGTGAAGGTCTATACAAAATCAATGGAAAACATAAATATGCACTAATCCATGACATCAATCATCAAAGTGAACTTTGGCACCGAAGATTCGCTCAGTTGCACTACAAAGCATTACTTCATGTGAGAAAGATGGTTTCTGGAATTCCGGAAATCAAATCTAATCATCATGGCGTTTGCCAAGGGTGCACAGCATAAAGCAATTGAAAGGACCATTCCCTTCAACCAAAAGTAGAACCAGTCAGGGATTGCATCTCTTCCATTCCGATTTATGTGGACCAATTTCTATAACTTCTCTTGGTAGTTACTTGTATTATATTATCTTTGTTGATGATTTTCTCGCAAAACATGGATTTATTTTCTAAAAAATAAAAGTTAAGCTTTTAGCATGTTCAAAGATTACAAATCTCTAGTAGAAAAACAAATTGAAAGAAAATCAAACTCTTCATATCTGGCAATGGAGGAGAGTTTACTTCCAATGATTTCACTAACTTCTGCAAAGAAGCTGGAATATAAAAAAAGACCAATATACCATATAACCCAGAAAATTGTGTTGCCGAGAGGAAAGAATAGAACTATCATGGAAGCGGTCAAAGATATGTTGCATGATCAGAAATTGCCAAAGTTTCTATGGGCAAAAGTTGCAAACACAATTGTCTATGTCCAAAATAGATCTCACCATGCCCTAAACGACAAGACTCTTGAAGAAGTCTTCACTGGCGAAAAGCCCAAAGTTGTACACCTAAGGATCTTTGGTTGTCCTGTCTACTTCCATGTCCCAAAAGAAAAAAGGAACAAGCTGGAAGCTTCAGGTAAGAAAGGTACATTTGTTGGTTATTGTGAGAATTCTAAAGCTTACAGAATATACGTACTTGGTCAAAGATATATCAAGTTTACCAGGGACATAACATTTGATGAAGATGCAGCTCTTGGAAAAGCAATACACACTCCTCTTCCTCCTGCTAATGTTGATAGTCAAAATGATGTATTTGAAATACAAGAAGATCCTGAAGCTGAAAATGATCTTGTTGATGAACCCAAGGAGCCCATGGACCCTTTGAATCCTCCTCCATGTGATCCTCCTTCTAAAAGGAGACCTTTATGGCTTTGTGACACCCTTCAAGATGTTGATAAACCTGCTGCCACCATAGGAACTTTCAGAGAAAGCAAGAAACCTTGTCGGTTCCAAGGATATGTTATAGCCATGAGCAACATTACTCAAGCTCAACCGTGCACTTTTGAAGAAGTCGTAAAGGCCCAAGTGTGGAAAGACACAATGGCTAAAGAATATGAATCCATCATTCATAACAACGTATGGGAAGTGGTTCCAAGACCCCAAGGTAAATCTGTTGTATCTTCTAAATGGTTTTATAAAATTAAATTGTTGGACATTGGATAAACCAACACTCCCCGTGTGTTTTGCGACATGGAATAACCACTTCCCATGGATCCTTATCTCTAGCGATGCAAACATTGACTAACACTTGCGGGTTTTGGTCTAACAACAATCGCAATTCCCAATAAGTGGTATCAGAGCGTAGGTCACGAGTTCGATAAACCCCCGGCTCACGTTGGGGGGGAGATTGTTGAACATTGGATAAACCAATGCTCCTTATGTGTTTCACGACATGGACTAACCGCCTCTCGTGGATCCTTATCTCTGGCGATGCGATCGTTGAATAACACCTGTGGGTTTTGGTCTAACGGCAATCGTGATTCCCAACAAGAGTATCAGAGCAAGTGCCTTCACTCACAGTCTAACAACTTGAAGGTAGATCCTTAAGAACTCAAATGGAAAAGTCAAGGAAGAAGGATTGCAAACCCTTTGAAGGTGTCACCTCCTCAATGGATAATCAAATTCGGAAAGCTCCATTGCTCAATGGAATCTTTGAAATATGGAAGGCAAGAATGAAAAATTTCTTAATGGCTCAAAGTTTTTAAGTCTGGGAATCAATGGTTTCTGGAAGCATAATGGAAGAAGAAGAGTCCAAGGAATATAATTCAATAGCAATAAAAGAAATCTTGAGTGGGCTACCAAATCTTATAAAGGTCAAAGTGGAGAAATGTTCATCAGCAAAAGAGCTTTGTGAAAAGCTTCAATATCTTCACTCTAAAGGATTATTATAACCTCTGATTCAAAAGATCAAGATGAACCAAAGAAGAAAATGAAGGGACCAGTTGTATAAAGGAAAAGGATGATGAAGAAATTCTTGAAGTAGAAGTTGAAATATATCTTAAGGCAAAACTTGTAGTTGCTCTAGAAGAGATAAGCAGTTTGAAAAAGGAAAATGAGGAGCTCAAGAAGCAAGTGCAAGATGGTGACCATGAACTTGACAAGACAAGGAAGGAAGTTGACCTTTTCAAGATTCAAGTACAAGAAAGAGATGAGGAGCTCACCAAGCTAAAGGAGGAATTACATCAAAACAAGAAAAGACATCATGAAGAAGTCATATCCATGACAAATTAGTTGAATAAAGCAAAGAAAAGGGAAGACATTTTGTCAAGTCAACTTGAACAAAGACATGAGGACTTAAACAAACTTGAAGCAAAAATTGGACAATACAAGGAAGAGGTCTCCTCTCTTAAATCTCAACTAGAAGAAACAAAGATACAAGCACAAGGAGCTGAAAAGGTGATGGAAGTTTTGGCTCTCCTAGAAGGACAAGTAGGTGAAGCAGAAAAAGAAAAAAATTCCATGGCATACCAACTTGAAGAAAAGCAAGAAGAAATCTTAAGATTGAAATCAAATGCCTCCTCTCTCAAGGCCCAAACAGGTGAAGCAACAATGATGAAGGAATAGATGGAGAACCATCTAGCAAAGAAGGATGAAAAATGCAAGAAGATGAAAGAAGAAAATGATATCCTAGGGAAAGAAGTTGATCAGTTGAACGAGAGTCTAAAGAGCTCTCAAACCCTAGATGACATCCTAAGTCATCAAAGATCCCCTCTTGATAAATCAAGCCTTGGTTACGCATGTGAAGCCTCAAACAAAAATGATGTGAACCCTAATGCATTAAACAACAAGGATGTGGAGAAGCTTGGAAGAAATGTTGATGCCCCAAATTCCAGCAAAAGAAAGGAGAAGAGTCAAGATGACATTGGAAGAAACCCTACTCCAAGAGGATATGTACGTGGTGTTAATAATGCAAGAGGCAATAAATATGATCAAAGGATCTCAAGGCAAAATGATTTTAGAAGTTCACCAAGGCAAGCTCCATCCTCCAGGTACCAAAGTATATTTTTTGGTTATTGCTATTCTTGTACAAATTTTGGGCATATGGCAAAGGAATGTAGGGCATACAACAAGGACAAATATAATGGTCCCCATCAGTCTCCCAAAAGCAACTTTGCAGGAAGAAATTATGCCTCCTCATTTATGTACAAAATTGAATGCTACAAATGTCATAATATTGGTCATATGGCTTATGATTGTAACTTGAATTGGGCTCCTAAACAAGCTAAAAACATAACAACCAAGCATGAAAAGAAGGTTAAACAAGTTTGGAGAAGGAAGCAAGTTGAACCACAAGGAGATCACGTGGAATATGTCTTGAATACTCAAAACATCAATTCATGTTGTTGACCTAATCAGTACATCTTTGATAGATATGATAGTTCAAGTTCTGATGATGAGATTTTGCCAAAACCATGCATATTGTTAGGAGGAGCTTGTGACAACACTTTGTGCATGCAATCGGGAGCATGGATAACACTGTGCATGCGACTGGGAGATTAGGGTTTCCGCAGTCCAGTTTCGACCCCAATCGCACGCTTGTCAGGCTTAAGGGAGCGACTGGGAAGCTATAGTCTCACGAATGACTCCCCCTCCATGCGGCCGAGGACTAAAAGATGAAATTTCAATCTTCTGAAGATTTCGCTCAGTGACTGCAATTTTCGGCAGTTAACCGCAGACAGTGACAGTGCATTAAAGTCCTCAAAATCAGGGTTTTGAGTATAAGCATGATTGGGTTCATTTCATGGATGTTCTAGTTGTTTTGTTGGTCAATTGCATAGATGAAGATATGGATCATTGTACTCTCTTTTGCTAAATCATTTGATGACAATCTATAAGAAGAAGAATTTGAAAGGGTTTTGCCTTAGTCTCTGACCAATCCTGGTGTCTCTATGTGTGCATGTTTTTCTTCTATTGTTCCTTTATGTTTCGCTGCATTGATGATGATGATATTGTTCTTTCTACATAGTTGCATATGTTGTTGAATAATGATGTAAATCTGAATAATGTTATGATGTTATGGGGTGAATGTAATGTGTTAATGAAGAAATGCAATTATCAAAGCAAAGAACAATATAGCCCTATGAAAAATTAACATGGAATCAGAGTTGGGCTGAAGAAAGGTCATGGAGATCACCCTTATGATGACACCATTGATGGAAGCAAGAGAGGATGGTGGAGACCTAAAAGAATTCTAGGGTTTGAAGGAAACCCTAGGCATTAGGGTTTGATGGATATTATGAGGTTAGGGTTTCATAGAAACCCTGGTTTATGGCAAAGATTTGAAACCTTGCATGGTTAATGTAAAGAGGCTCAAGCACTTGTGACAGATTAGATGAAGCCCTAGATGGGATAGTCTCTAGTAGGACTAGTTGTTGATAAAGTTGTTTGAAGGCAACATTGTTATGTGGACTATGGACAGCGATGGCTCTTCAAGGTTGGTTCAAGAGGGAGAGGAACACCTCTCATTGAAGATAAGTATTTCTTGACTTATGATGCTTCTTTGTGTCTTTACTTTTGTTTATACTTATGGATCGGATTATTATGATTATTGTTTATACTTCCTACATGTGTATTTCAGTATATGGATGTTTCTAACCTCCTTGATGAGATGTAATAAGAGGATCCTTCTTGAGGATCATTTAAGATGCAGGAAAGATGGCTAGAGCTGGAAAAGGTAAAGGGACACCTAATGAAAAAGTGACAGTGTGCTACAAGCTAACTATAAAAAATAAGAAGGTGCACAAGTATCTAAACACTACAAGGTATGATGAGAATGTTTATGACTCATGCATATGAAAATGATTTGGATTCATGTTTATTATGATGAAATGATGCATTTGGTATTAAACAAGTATCTTACCTTTTAGATATAATGAACTTATTGATTCTATGAAGACACTTAATATTGGTCTTTGATATATTGGTATACTTGATGTTTGGCTAACATGTATCTTTTGGATAAAGATGGCCAACACCTTGACTCTAGTAGATGATACTCTTGACACTTGACATGCATAAGACATGATGGATTTCATATAGAAGTTTAGCTCATTGATTTCTATATACAATACTATTGATAATGCTTGTGATGAGCATGATGAAAGTATGGAAAGAGGGTTGACACTCTTGTTGTTTTGATAAAGTTTTATTGAATGACCTAACTTGATCCTATTGGTAACGATAAGCATGGTAACCATGATGATAGAAGTATAACTATGAGATTGATATTCTTGATCTTTTATTAACCACAGTTATGTTTTGATGTGATTAGTAACTATGGCATATGATAAAATTGAATGTCCTAACTTGATGGATTGACTCGATGAAAGTATTATTGTGTTCATGATCTTTGAAGGTTGATGTTACATCTGTTTGTTGATGTAATCATTTGACACTAAACCTTGATGAAAGATTGATGCCATGGTGAAGTCGCTGATGATAACATATATGACTATGAAGAATATGTGATATAGTCTGATTTTATGATCTAACAGATAAGCTAATGCATGATAGTATTATAGATAGGTTGATGAGATGAATGAATATCACTGAATTCCCATTCAAAGGGAAAATCTCTCTATAAGATGATTACTCCTATTACCATTGGCATTATATATATATACATTCTTTACTATTTGAAATATGATTTATGGGCATGAATAAACAGATATCTAACAATGATGATCTGCAGCAAAGTCCTGATCCGAGAAGAGAGAGTTTTCCCTTACACTGAGCCCCAGTTGCACGAAAGAAAGCCTACAAGTGCCACTGTAGCCTCCCAGCCACACAAATGCAAGCTCAAGGGTGCAACCGAGGCACTGAGATAGTTTTGAGCTAGGGTTTGGCAATTAGGAAGCCACAATTGCTCTCATAACATCTTGAAGAGTGCGACTGTAATCTCCCAACCACACAAAGCAAGGCTTATGGGTGAAGGCCTATGGGTGCGACTACATCTCTCAAACACAGAAATGAATTTTTGTGCATGAAATCAGAGGTTCAACTGTAGGATGTCAGTTCTCCAAATATGTAGCAGATAACAGAAAGATCTATGGGCAGAAAAGTTTGAATGTTTGCTATTATATGAATATGTAGACTGAACTTGTGTTTGCAGGTGACCATGATATGCATATATATATGTCATTATGATTTAATCATTGAAGTTTGTGCTGCAAGAGTTTGACTAGATTTGGTTGATTGTTATAGATGAGCAGTGTTTGGAGTTTTGACATCATAATGATTTTAAACTTGGAATTTGATGATTTGATTTGACGACTGATGATTTTCCTTGATGACAATGATATATGAGCATAGTGACCATCAATGACTTATATGGGTATTCGAAAATGGTGTTGTATTGGCCTCCTTGTTCCTAGCACAATGATTGAAATATTGACAGTTGTGATTCAGTATGAAGATGAAACCTACATGACTTATCCTTGGTTGTATTATAATCATGGGAATGACTTGAAGAAGTTTGGATTGATATTACCCAATAGATGACAACTTGTTGGCATGACAATAGATGATGTCATGACTTGATGAAATCTCTTCCTGACACCTGGTCTAAAGAATTGATATTGTGATATTGATGAATTTGATATTAGTTTTGATATGGCTTCTAAACTTTGATGAGTTGACTTAGTTGATTTGATTGTACAATACTGATTTATGTGAGGCTAAGCATATTGGTTTAGAAAAGTGTTGTGCTTGTTGAGAGTAATATATGAAGCAAGCTCCTCAATCTTGATGTGTCCACATTAATAGTTTTCTGGTGAAGCTAGGATGATGTGTTGATCCAAATCTCTACTTCAAAAGTGTTCCAAGCTATGACTTTGATTTTGATTTTGGTTTTATATACTGATAATCTATTCTTGACAGATGATTAGCCTCAGATGATCTAAGTAAGAGGGAGATGGCTTCTGAAGCTCGAAATAATGAATCATGGCATGAGGAATCAATTTCTATAGTTGGGAAAAGATAATCTATATTACGAAGCTATTGAAGAAATATTGGAAAGTGGAAATGCAAATCCTTGGACACTCCGATTGAATATCTTAGCTTGGCAACTGATAGTTGATTGAAGCATTGATGTTCCGTTTTGAACACTCATCTGTATATATATATATATATATATATGATGTGCATAAAAACCTAAAAGAGTTCATGATTGAGCTGTTGCACTCACATAGAGTTGCCATAGTGCACCCTTCAAGATATTTGCATGGGAAGATCAATTTGGTCTAAGATATTCTTCTTATGATATGTCACTGCATGCATATATTGATGATGATTGAGATCGTCATTGATGAAATGAGCACATATGAGTGTTGCCTTAGTTGAGATATGCCGTGATATTTAGATGAGAGGTTTGTAGCACGACCGTGGTTGAGTACGATATTGCTAGAATGGCAGCTCCTTAGAGAGTCGTTTGAACAGGATCTAAATATGACATGAATGCATTGCGCTAACAAAGAGTGGGATCCGATTGAAAATCCCGCATATAACTGGGACTGAGTTACCTTCATATATTGAGACAGTGCAGTTATACGAGACAAGCATGGATTTGTGATTGACACCTCCTTGAGAGGGAGGATAACAATGATATATTATTTGTGATATATATATATATATATGATTGTTTATGTTCTAATATGATATTTGATTTGATGTCTTGTACGAACAGGAGACAGTTGCTATTGATACATGGTGATTATCTGATACGAATACGATGATATGTTGATGATTTATAGAGAGCATCATTGATCAAGGACATTAAACCAACTCTTCCTCCCTGTCTGAGCTCCCAGGATGAGGAATTAAGATAGAGGGCTCCTGGGGTTGAGGGAACGTTGGACAATAGGCTATAACACTTATTTGTTATCCATAGGGTTGGAGATGTTGTTCCCCTATCTTCATAGGGTCAGATATGCAGCTCCCCTATCTGGTCAATGCAGAGTATACCCTAGTTGGCATCATACCCCCAAGCAGGGCTTGTTGGGAATATCGTCCCCACATGGCCAACGGGTTGAGAGTGTACTTAGGGTGTACAACCCCAGTCGATTATGATGCAGGTGTTCTACCACATGACTGATTAGAGTCATTAATGGGAAGATCGGTAGGTAATAGGATGGGTTGAGATAACCCTATGCGGTTCCGGATTGAGATTGAGCTCCCCGATGTGATCCCAAGGTTGAGATGTGCTCCCTTGTGTGCTTGGATATCCTATTGCTCGATATGTGGATGTAGATGAATAGCTCCCCCATGCAATTCTGGGTCGAGATGTGCTCCCTGATGTGGTTACACATTAAGACGTGCTCCTTGATGATATGCTCTCCGATGATGATGCGAATTGACTCCCTAATGATGAGATTTTGGGTAGTAGCCTGTTGACAGAGATTCTGGATCGTGACCCAATGAATAGAGGGTGGTAGCTTATGCTCCTCTTTGATAACAAATTCTTCTTCTTTTAGATTCGAGAATGTTCAGCGTATGAGAAGGGACAATCAAGAGATAAGTAGGAATAAGCAAGGGATGGATCGAGATGAACGTTGAATATTTGAGATGATGAGATACTTGAGATGGTCACGGCATCAACAACATGACAAGATGATGTGATGATCTACAAACAGATATTGGCAGGTGGAATTCTTCCTAGTTGAGAGGGAGTGTTAATTTTTACAACTAGGGTCAAATTCCACCTTAGATAGCTCAGATGACAGAGATAATGATTGCATTGACTTCCTCTTTTCGAGAGGACCAAAATTGACCTAAATATCACCTCATTTGGATAAGTAGAAGTTGGTTTTTGAATTTATAAGCCCATTCATGTACATTGGATTAGGTCGGCCCTACACACATGTGCATATTGGATCAGGTCGTCCCTAAAGCAAAGTGGACCCATTGGAAGGTTCTAAATACAAGTGACCTCTACCCCATTTAGACACAATGATGAGACACACTTCTATCTTGTTTTTGGCCCGCACAGGTCTAAGGCTCGTCCGTGGAGGTTCAGGTTCGCTCTATAAGGTGAAATTGCAGGCCTGAAGCTTGCATCTCTGATTTAGGGTTTTGGGTCCCAGTCGCGGGCACAGAACAGGAATATTTCAACCCTACTCGCTCCACACAGGCACATGAGTGCAATTGGAGCCTTCCAGTCGCACGATTAACACTCTGTGCATTCGACCGAGAGATAAGGGTTTCAGGCTTCAGCAGTCCAATTTCGACCCCAGTCGCACGCTTGCAAGGGTTAAGGGAGCGACCGGGAAGCTATAGTCACACGGATGACTCCTCCATGCGACCAGGGACTAAACGATGAAATTTTAGTCTTCCGAAGATTCCGCTCAATGACCACAGTGTTCGGCAGTTGACCACAGAAAATGACAGTACATTATAGTCCCCAGAATCAGGGTTTTGAGTATAAGCATGATTGTGTTCTGTAGGAATTTACAGGGTAGGTTCCTCAGAGAGAACACTAAAGGACACCGCTCACAAACAGATCACAGATTAGTACATCAGTATTGTTGATGTGGTTAAAACCCTCAAAGAAGGAAACGTTCCACGGCCTAAGACAACGCGACCACTTCAAGCAATTTATTAATGTAAAAGAAAGAAAATTTACATAAGCTTCTCTCATGAACGGTCACCTTACAAATGACCCTCCATGCTCTTTAAATAGAGATCATTGACCAATCGGGTGTTAAGCCACAGATCAAGTGTCGATAATACTAAGGAGAGAATGAACCGTCGGGATCACTTCATGTCTAGAACATATCATGACCATCGGATTGTAAGTTACAAAAGTACATAGTAAAGAAACACACTTTACCTAACTCTACACTAGACCAAGTTATACTTAACTATTTCCTATGCATCGGAATATCCTAACATCCCCCCTTAAGAACAACTTGGGATAGGATTAAAGGATGTACAAATATAACACAATAGGAGAAGGAAGGAGGCATTAGAGCCTATCCCCCTTAGTGACAACTTCCTGAACTCCAACCATAAATCGAAGTTTAGTAAACTTCACCTCTGTGAGAGCCTTTGTAAAGATGTCTACAACTTGATCATTGGTTGAACAATATTGTACTTCAAGAAAATGGTCATGAATGAGCTTTCTGATGAAGTGCATGTGTAGTTCAATGTGCTTGTTGCGCTGATGTTGGACTGGATCTTTCCATAGTTGGATGGCACTTTGATTATCACACCAAAGTGTAGTCGGGTGCTACTACTGAAAGCCAAACTTTGACAAGATCTGACAAAGCCACAAGGCTTCCTTACTAGCTTCTACAGCGCCACGATACTCTGCTTCTACTGAAGAAAGAGAAACGGCACTTTGTTTCTTGCAAGCCCATGTAATAGGTCCAGAACCAAGAGTGAAGACATAACCTGCAGTAGACTTCCGATCATCAGGGTCACCAGCCCAATAGGAACCAGTGAAACCAACCAATAGAGGAGATGCTTCTGCACTGTAATGAATCCCAAAATGAATTGTAACTCGAACATAACAAAGTATTCTTTTAGCTACTTTCCAATGACTTTCATGTGGGTTTTGCATAAAGCAGGCAATAAGGCCAACAACAAAGGAAAGGTCATGATAGGTATGGGTCAAATACAAAACTTTTCCTACAAGCTGACAATACAAGGTAGCATCAACTTCAGGGGAAGTACAAGTGACTGAAAGTTTGGCTCCAGATTGAAAGGGAGAAGGGGCTGGCTTACAGTCTTCCATGTGAAAGTGGTGTAGAAGATCACAGGCATACTTGGACTGGGAAAGGGAAATACCTTCCTTGGATTGCAAGACTTGAAGACCAAGAAAATAATGCAAGTGTCCTAAGTCTATCATTTCAAACTTCTTTTTAAGGTTGGACTTCACATGGTTTATAAGGTTGGGATCACTACCAGTAAGGATAAGATCATCAACATAAAGAACAAGAATGATAAGAGACTTACCCACTTTCTTGGTGTAGATAGTATTGTCAGAATGACACCTAGAAAAGCCAGTATCTAAAAGAAAGCTATCCATTTTGGCATACCAAGCTGAAGGGGCTTGCATGAGACCATAAAGGGATTTCTTAAGCCAACATACAAGGCTAGAGTCTGTTTGTATAAAGCCAGGAGGTCGTTCCATATAGACTTCTTCATGCAAGTCCCCATGCAAGAAGGCAGATTTAACATCCATCTGATGGACTTCCCATTTGAAAGAGGCAGTAAGGGAAAGAACAAGGCGGATAGAGTTCATTTTGGCAACAGGGGAGAAGGTTTCAGTATAGTCAATGCCTTCAACTTGTGAAAAACCCTTAGCAACAAAACGAGCTTTATGTTCATCAACTTTTCCATCTAGTCCAAACTTGGTTCTGTAAACCCATTTACATCTAACAAGTTTTCTTCCCTTTGGAAGAGGAACAAGATCCCATGTATCATTTGCCAATAATGAGCGATATTCTTCATTCATAGCTGCATCCCAATCTGGATGGCCTGAAGCTTATGCAAAGGTGTCAGGATCATAATTCGTTGAAGCTTGAGCCAGTAAAGAAGAGGCTCTATCGAACTGAGAACGTGTACATCGTTGATCTGTAAGATCAAGAGAACCTATTGCATCCCGAGTAGCACGGACCCATTTTGGAAGCTGAGGAGCTGAAGGAGGATCGCGAGAAGGTGGGGGAGGATTGTCATCCTCGCTGTCATCATCTGAAGAAGAAATATTTTTAGAAGTAAAAGGGATAGAGAGAGGTGGCACATCCTCCGAACTAGGCTCGTAGGCCAATATGTTTTTAGCGAACTTTACATCTCTTCTAATGATAACATTTTTGGACTTAGGTGAAAAAAGTCTATATCCTTTGACATCTTTAGAATATCCAACAAAAATACATTTTTCACTCTTAGGTTCTAAGGCTTTATGTTTCTCATCTGGAATATGGGCCCATGCTTCACTTCCAAAAACATGAAAGTGACTTGCATCTGGTTTAATTGAGCTCCATGCTTCTTCTGGAGAAATATTCTTTAAAACCTTAGTAGGAGTGCGATTTACTATGTAATTTGCACAGTTGATTGCTTCTGCCCAAAAACTAAGACTAAGTCCTTTAGATTGAAGCATACAATTAGCCATTTCTTTTAAGGTGTGATTCTTCCTTTCATCTACACCATTTTGTTGTGGAGTATATGGAACAGTATGTTGCATTTGAATTCCATGCTCAGTGCAAAAGTTGATGAATTTGTTGTTAACATATTATCCGCGATTATCAGATCTTAGCTTAAGAATTTGATGTCCAGATTGTTTCTCAACAAAGGCCTTAAAGGCCAAGAACATGTTAAATACTTCACTCTTGAGTTTTAAGAAGTATACCCAAGTGCGTCTAGAGAAATCATCAATGAAAGTTAAGAAATGCTTGTAGCCAGAGAATGAAACAACTGGAAGTGGACCACATAAATCACTATGCACAAGCTGTAAAGGCGCTGAGGCGTGCCAAGAGGCACATTTTTCAAAACTATCCCAATGATGTTTTCCGAGTATACATCCAGAACAAACACCATCTCTGCAAGATACCATAGGAAGATATGTCACCATATTTTCTTTACATAGATTTTGAAGAGAGTGATAGTTTAAGTGACCAAATCGCTCATGCCAAAGTTTGCTCACTTCATCATTATGAGCAATAAATACCGAGGGAAGAGTTGATGACCCAACGTTGTTAAACTTATAAAACCTTGTAGAATCATCAGCAATTCCAGTAGCTAAAATCTGTCTAGGATCTCTTAGGTCCTTAATTACAACATCACGAGGTGAAAATTCAACGATTTTACCTTCCCCTGAATGAGTTATCTGATATGCAGATAGAAGGTTGGAGGATAAGGTTGGAACACATAATATATCATTAAATTGACTATTGTCTAGATGAATAGTTCCAGTCACTACAACACTAAGAGATCTCATCACCAACATATATATTTTTGGTGTTACAATCATTTAAAGAAGAAAACATGGCTTTGTTTTTGGCCATGTGATAATAAGCTCCAGAATCAATGAGCCACTCATGAGAATGAGAAGAAGAAGATACATTTAGTGCATAACCAGACCGAGATGCTTGACAACCACATGCAGAAAGTGTTATTCCTAAAGATGAAGTTGAAGTTGACAAGTGCTCCAAATGGATGTTATGCTTATTCATTTCTGCTTACAAGGCTTCCATCTTCTTAAAGCATTTGGATTCTAAGTAGCCATCTCGATTACAAAAGTTGCAATGTCTATCAATCTTCTTCCCTTTGTTTTTATTTGCCTTATCATTTGGTTGAATTGATTTTTCATTTTGAGACTGAAAGTGCTTAGGACCCTTGGTTGGTTTAGGACCATTCTTTCTAGGATGTTGCTTCTTAGGATTCTTTGAACTTGGTTGTTGCAGGGCAGTTAAGGTTTTCTTAAAAGAGTTTCCAAAATTAAGAAGACCAAGATGTAAGAATTTTTCTTGTTCTCTTATTAAATAATCACAAAAGGAATCAAAAGAGGGGGACTTGTAGTCTTGTCCTTGAGAAATAAAGGCTTCTCTAGTAGAATAGAAGGTGGAAACAAACACAAAGTAGGCTGGTCCCAACTTAGTAAGAATGGAATAGATAAGGCTACCATCTCCTTTATTAACTTTAACACCTTCCAAGAGAATTCTGAGGGTTTTGAACTTGGACAAAAAATCTTCAATGGAAGAAAAATTATTGGAGTCCAATGTAAGCAACTCATTTTCAAGTTGATGGGCTCTAATTTCATTTTTAATTCCAAGAAGTTTATTGAGTTGTTTCATTGCTTCATCAGGGGTATCAAGTTCTGTGATATGGAATCTAAAGTCTGGAGAAATAGACATCCCTATCAACCCACGTGCTTGATCTTGCCTATTTTCCCATTTGGCTTGCTTATCTTCATCTTTAGGTTTAGACTCTTGGCTTGAGGCCATTCTATAAAGAACTTTACTTCTAAGTAAATCCTCCATGTAGGACACCCATCGAAAGTAGTTGGTGTTGTCAAGAATAACTTGGCATGGAATTTCCATTTTAACATAAACTGACGCTGTAGATGTTGAAACTAAGTGTTCCAATGGAAAGATCTCGAAAAATTAGGCCGATTCAAAATAAATGACTATGAAAACGACTTCCGAATGAAGAAGTTATGGCTTTTTTAAGAAAAGTTGTTGAAAATGCCGACGAAGTGTGTGAATGTGCGGAAGTGAATGATAATGTTATATTTTAACCCCCCCCCCCCCACCTTTCCAAACTTAATCTAATTAGCTCACTTAAAAAAAAATATATGTAACCCATTTTTATAAATAGGTGAAAATCACTTTTACAATAGTACTTTATGAGCTACCCACTAAATTGTAACTTAAATAAAAGATAAAGAGACTTTAGAATTATAAGTGACTCACTTTTTATAATGGGTAGAAACACTTTTACATAAAGTAACTTTAAAATATAAGTTACATGTGCTTTTTGAAAATTAACTCAACAAAAAGAAAGACTTGAACCCAAGACCTCTATTCTCATAAAGTAACTTTGGACCAAGTGAGCTAATTTAAAAAGTTAGCAATTTTTGGAAAAGAGGAAGGGTTTTCTTTTTTAGTCACGGAAGCTTTGGGGTGCGTGCTTACTTGAAAAAACCCTTTTTGCCTACAAAACAAAAAACCACACAACCCAACATGGACATGCAAGAAAAAACAAACCTTATGGCTTGAAGCTAGCTTTCACCAGAAACTAAATATGTTCTTCAATGTTTCTGATTTCTGAGATCACACTAACGCGTAGCAGAAAAGAGCATACACATGAGAAAAATCCTTCCTTTTTGTTTCTGATTTGCCCAAACCACACAAAGTCACGGGGCAAAGAGCATACATAGAAATGAAAGGTATAGATCCAGTAATAAAAAACAGAGAAATAAATAAACCGAAATAAACAAAGAAATAAATAACTAAAACTGCAAATAAAGATTGTATACCTCCAGATCTTAAAAATGACGTAGCTAGCGCTATCGAAAACCTTTTCGCATGAAACGAAGGGGGTTCGTCACTGGAACAGATGCTCCTAACACAATAGAGCAGTCCCCTCGGCCAGAAAGCGGTCAGAAACAGTAGATCTAGAAAACGACAGTCAGATGCAGTTGTACCGACTTCGGATTTAGATCACCAACGGATGCGGCCCTCAAATAGCTCTGATACCATGTAGGAATTTACAGGGTAAATTCCTCAAATAGAACACCAAAGGACACCGCTCACAAACAGATCTTAGATCAGTACACCAGTATTCTTAACATGGTTAAAACCCAATGTTGACCACTACGTGTCAACTACCCATAACAGTACACCCCCTTTTTCGCAAAAGGGATAGTGCTTGATCGACGTGTCCATGCCATTCGACTATCATCATCAGCCCGATCATGTTATGTTGTAAACCCAGTCTACATGTGTAAATTGTAAATGATCTTAGTAGATCTGAGTCATGTATGTAAATTGCCTAGGCAAACCTAATTTTCTAGTGATAATCTACATTTCGAAAGGTTTTTTGTCTCACCGATCCATGATCGGCAGAGTTTTCCTTCAGCCTAACCCCAAAGCCGAAATGGATTTTGTCATTAGAATCTTAGGGGACTCCTAGTATACTTGGTCGAGTCTATGTAAAAATAATTTGGAAATAATCCTAACTATTTGGTTAGGTTATTACAAATTGCTTGATCTGCTAGATTATATTTGTGTGGCAGAACTGGGTGGTCTATGAGGGTCTATGTCAAATGGGTTTTCCCCCTTGAGATGTAAAATTGTAAAATTCATGATGTAAAGTGTCTTGAGGGTTAGAAAATGTTTTATCCCCTCATAAGTCCTAGATCCTAGGTGTTTTTTCCAAAGGCTAAGTTCGAGGATCCAAAAATAAAAAATAAAAATAATAAAAAATAAAATAAAATTTAAAAAATAAATAAAAAAATTTTGAAAAATAAAATAAAATAATAAAAAGTCAAAAGTTTTGAGAAAATAAATGAAAATTTAAATTTTTAATATATTAAAATGCATTTAAAAATTTCGACAGATGAGATTAAAAAGGGATTTTGATCCTCATCGACGTTCGAGATCATTCTAACATGGATCACTTGAACTAGCCGTTGGGAAATTTTCCTTTAAATAGGGTGTCAGGGGTCATTTCAGATCAGATTCGATCTTAGAGTTGTGTGCTAAAGAAAGCTCTCTTGTAGTCATTTTTTGTGCAATGAAGAAAGACTTTGGGGTTGAAAATCTTGTTGGTGTTACTCTTTTGGAAATGTTGTAAGATGTTTTATTTTTCTGCATAATTTTATTTTCAGCCATTGAATAGCTTGATGAAGATTGATTTAGGCACAGGTATCTTGTCTCATCTCTGGGGTTTGAATGATAGTTTAATTTCTGAAATATAATGGCAGGTATCTCCATTTGATCTGAAATTTCACTGTTGTTTTTTCCCTCTATGTTAATGGTTGATTTAAGTTGTGCAGGATATATTTAATTTTGAGTTTACAGGGCGTTGGGGGAAGTTCTCGGCTGAACCAGCGAACTCTCGGATTGCATTTTCTGAAAGAGCCCAACCAGTTTTAATCTCGGGCTTATCATTAGAATTTTTGTTGCAGATGCATGAAGGGTTTTCTGAAGCACCTCACATTAAATTTAAAATTCTGAAAATATTTCTGTGGCATATTGACAAATCTGGTTATTTAGAGCCTTTGAGTTGTAATTACTGTAATTATTTAGCTGGTTTTAGGGTTTTTGGGTTTTGTTTCTTGCACATTTTACTTCTAGGTTTTCTGTTTTTGCCATTGCAGGTTGCAGGTCTGAGAAGAAATTTTTGTTTGAAGCCAAATCTAGGCCCTGCAGGGTAAGATATGGCCTCAGCATCATTTTTGCAGGGATAATCTTCAACGGGTTTTCAATTTTTCTGAAGAAGGTCGAAGCTATCTGCTTGCTGGGGTTTCATTTCCAGGAAAATTTTCGAAATATTTTTTAGGAAGGCTGTGTGGAGCTCCTAGATTGTTGCCAAGTTTCAGCATTGCCATCTTTCAGCTCAGCTCCCTATCTATCAGCTCATTCCCGCAGCTGTATCTACCCTCGCTCACCCTGCATCTCAGTTTCTCATTTGCTGCCCTTCACACAGCTTCACACTACCTGTACGCTGCCACAATTGCAAAACTTTGCATGCTGCGTACATGCAGCCTCTTTGCCTGCGTCGAACCCTCCACTTTCCTTTCCACGCACTTCCGCAGCCATAAGATTTCATTCTCCACGCAGTCACTGGCCATTCACCCTTCAGTTCTCCTACGCTGGCCATTCTTCCACGCTGCTACGTTTTCGCTGCAAAACATTCTAGAATCGCATTACCTGCACCCATTTCCACGCATTGTCCAGAACCATATCCGCAATCCCTATCCGATGCTCCTTTCTTGTTGTCCATCGCTGTCATCCGCTGCCTGAACCTGCAAAATAAAACCTCTGCTCCTCTCCATGCAGTTATCTTCTTCATCTGACCCGATGTCCTGCGTTCATCTCATCTTCACGCTGCCATCAAACTCCGCCATCGAAAACCTGCACACAAGCAAACAATAACCAACAATTTCGATTTGTCTGCGTTTTGATTTATGGTTTAATGCAAGTTAGGGTAATGTATGTTTTTGTATAGTTTAGTTTTAGTTAGAATCGTAAATTTTGTTTTAGCTTTTAGATTTATTTCATTTCATTTTTGTTTTATTTAAATTTTTAATAATAAATTGAAATTAAAAATTCGATTTTCCTTCTTTATGTTATTAGCATAGTTTAGGTTTAGATTTATTTTTTCTGTTTAGTTTATTTATTCGATTTTCATTTAGATGTTGGTCCATTTTATGATTAGGGTTAATTTTCATTTTTTATTTTCTTTTTACTTAGGTTTTAGTTTTAAATTAGATATATTCAGTTTCATTCAAAAAATCATAAAAAAATATAAAAATATAAAAAATCATTAATGGTTTAAAAAAATAAAAAGGTCCCTTTTAGGTTTTAGATTAGACTTTAGTTTAGATTTAAATTTTAGTTTTGTTTTATTTTTAGACTTAAAATTTTATAAAAAATATATATATAAAAATATTGAAAAATATATATAATAAATTAAAAAAAAAAAAAAAAATACTTTGGTAAAAGACTAATTAGAAATTGAAGATTCCTTTTAAAGTCTTTTTTCTGTTGTGTTATAGTTAAATGTGCTCAAATGTCTATATTCGAAGATTAACTATTTGAATCTGATTAGCATTTAAATTGTATGGTTAAAGCATTCAATCTTTAGAAATTTAATTGCTGCATCATTATTAACGCAGTGTTGAGTTTATTGAATAGCTTGTATCGCTTGGGATATTCGATGATAAATGATTGTTTTACAAGGTTCATATTTCTGCAACATTTAATAAATAATCATTAACTCCATAAGGCACTAGTACATTAATTCTTAAAATCAATCAAGTACTACTATTGCCTTGTTGTGTCTCCCAACCCAACTAGTCCACAGTTGGTCTTCCTTCATCCCATAGGGTCTACCCCCTTTAGCCTCGGGAGATGGCTTAAACGAAGAAGTCGGGGATCAAGGTGACAGCGCCCGGTCTGAGCGTTGCCGCGCTACCCAAACAATCTGTGCGACAACACCCTCAAAGAGGGAAACAGTCCACGAACTGAGCCAACGCGGCCACTTCAGGCAATTTATTAATGTAAAAGAAGCAAATTTACATAAGCTTCTCTCATGAACGGTCACCTTACAAATGACCCTCCATGCTCTTTAGATAGAGATCATGGACCAATCAAGTGTTAAGCCACGGATCAAGTGTCGGTAATACCGAAGAGAGAATAAACCGTCAGATCACTTCATGTCTAGAACATATTGTGACCGTCGGATTGTAAGTTACAAAAGTACATAGTAAAGAAACACACTTTACCTAACTCTACACTAGACCAAGTTATACTTAACTATTTCCTATGTGTCGGAATATCCTAACATGCTCATTTCATGGATGTTCTAATTGTTTTGTTGGTAAGTTGCATAGATGAAGATATGGATCATTCTACTCTCTTTTGTTGAATCCTTTGATGGCAATATATACGAAGAAGAATTTGAAAGGGTTTTCCCCATAGCAGGTTTTGCCCTAGCCTCCAACCAATCCCGGTGTCTCTATGTGTGCATGCTTTTCTTCTATTGTTCCTTTATGTTTTGTTGCATTGATGATGATGATATTGTTCTTTCTACATAGTTGCATATGCTATTGAATAATGATGAAAATCTGAATAATGTTATGATCTTATAGGGTGAATGTAATGTGTTAATGAAGAAATGCAATTGTCAAAGCAAAGAACAAT
Source organism: Pinus tabuliformis (assembly GCA_031772625.1). Classification (NCBI taxonomy): domain Eukaryota; kingdom Viridiplantae; phylum Streptophyta; class Pinopsida; order Pinales; family Pinaceae; genus Pinus; species Pinus tabuliformis. Next base: position 735,850,986 of record CM062805.1, on the reverse strand, counting down.
ATAGCCCTATAAAAAATTAACACCTAAGGAAATTTAAAGTTAAAGAAATCCTAGATGACAAGCCTTGAAATGGTCATGAATACTTTTAGAAAAAATTAAAACATCATCAATATATACAATCAGCCAATCAAAATAGCCTTGTTTCACGATGCCCTAGCCTTGCTAAGAAGGAAACATTTGAAATGTTGAAATGCAAACCCTAAGTATGCTTAACGTAGCATAATTGAAGATGATGCAAAACCCTAAACCTAACTCTTATCTCATACCCTATTTCCCTATGATGAAATTACCCTAATCCTAAAACCCTAGCATAATGATCATATTTAAATGAAGTCTTATTAAAATAATTCCTATAACCTAATCCTATATACTTTTAAACTCATAATATCCTAGCTATATGATAATGAAAACCTAAATGCATTCTCCCTTATCCAAATTAAATCATGTCCCTAAACTTGACATCCTAATGAAATCCATCAACCCTATAAAAAACCCCTAGTATAAAAGTCATAATTCCTAAATTCACTTGGTATAAATCTCTTACAAAAACCATAACCCGTGACACCTTCCCAATTAGCAAAAAGAATTAAATATTCTCTCCTATCGATTGTCCATCAATAATTATAAACCATATATATATACATACGTTTGACCAAATTAAATAACTAAAATTATATATATATATATATATATATATATATATATATATATATATATATATCCAAAAGCTTTTAAAGTTGGGCGTAGACTTTGAAATACGCATTAGATCCTGCATAGGTTTCATATCGATGATGGATGCTAAACGTATTACACATCTAATACAGGTCGGCTCCATATAAAAAATTGTCATGTCAGCGCCCTATTTAGCCTCAATAGACGCGTCCCTCCATAATATGCTAAAACACTATAAATATAATCAATGGACAGCTCGATCAAGCATTCAACAAAGTTCAAAGTTCGATGAAGAAAACTATAGTTCACATCTTGTGAACTAAAAGTGACAAAAATCTAAAAAGCTTTCGAACCTATGGAAATATATCTATTGTGGATCCATTGTTGAAGACCGAGACTATTTGGTGGCTCTCCATTGTAGGCTCATTTCAGAACTCGGTTATCTTTTGCACACTTCAAACATGTGTAAATCATTTATTGCAGACATTTTCTTTTGCAGACCTGAGACTCCTTGTCGCAGATCTTTAGTGGCACAATTGCGGATTGGTCGGTGAATGTCTTTACATACCTTCTTCTGGACCTGAGTTTTTTTTCAAATCGTAAGAAGTGGTCTTCAACCTGGAGAAGCATCATTTGTAGACATACTCTTGTTGTAGACCTACAGTGACACTCCCTTTAGAACTATGAAAATTATCTACACCTTAATCTGTGTAGATGACTTGTTCAAAGCACCATTGGAGCAGTGAATTGTACAGCGTATCAACAGTGACACTCCTTGGAAGCCTTTGTTGTAGATCTTAGTTGAAACAATATTGGACATCCGACTTGCTGTGGACAAGGACTTGTTGACCTAGTGAAAAACTTGTTGAGAATAATTTGAAGTAGGATTAAGCTAACTTGTTGATGATTGTAGAAAGCAGCATTTGGAGCAGTATTGTTGAAAGACATCCTTATTGAAGATCCCTTGAAGTCTGGTGTGTAGACCCTTTGAATACCTTCTTAGAACGAGCTTATTTGAAGACTGAGTGTAAGCCAGACATTGGAGTATCTCTTTGAAGTATCTTGGAACAGATTTGATATACATCCTGAAGAGTTGTCTCGAGGATATTCTTGGGCATTCCTTGGAGAGTCATCTAGAAGCCCATATTACATTGGAAAAGTATCTTGGGGGTAAGCATTCTTGAAGACTCTTGCAGAAGCTAATCTTGGAAGCATTCTTGAAGACATTGTTGACCTAATGATGTATGATTGAAGTCTTCATGATGTGATCTTGAAGAAAGTTGATTGTGTGACATGAAGAGTTGTGGAGACACCTTTTGAGATTCATAAAGTTGTCATTGATGAGCTAGGGTATTTTCAAGACATTGTTGAAGAAGATTATCAGGGCTTGTTGCAGAAGACATAGGAAGACTTGACGAACATCTTGTATTCATTATTGAAAAGTTGAAGTAGTGGGTTGGAGCCTCATAAAGACTAGGTTGCAGCCTGGACCAGTGAATAGGGTTGGGGCCCTAGAGGTTGGTGCCTCGTTGAAGTCTGAGTTGGAGCTTGGCACAATGTAGGTTAGAGCTTGGTTAATTGAAGATTGGAGTCTTCATCTAGGGTTGGAGCCCTAAACTATTGTTGTACTTGATTTATTGTAAAAAGAGGATTGGAGTCCTCATCATTGATTAATAAAATTATTTATATCATCGTTTAATCTGCATTCAAGATTATTAGTGATCTTAACTGGAATAAACATAATAATTGTAAAAAAAAATATTGATTCACCCCCCCTCTCAGTATTTCCAACATAAACATGGTGTTGATGGCAGTATTGAAAAATATAAAGCTAGATTTGTGGCTAGAGGTTTCTCTCAGAAAGAGGGAATAGACTATGATGAAATTTTTGCACATGTTGCCCGTTACACCACCATCTTATCTATTGTAGACCTAGCAGCTAGCCAAGGATGGTCTCTTCACCAAATGGATGTGAAGATTGTTTTTCTGCATGACTTCCTTAAAGAAGTATTTGTGGAGCAAGCACAAGGCTTTGAAGTACATGATGCAAAAACTCGTGTGTAGGCAGAAGAAAGCCCTCTATGGTTTGAAGCAAGCTTCAAGAGCTTGGTATGCTCGCATAGATAGCTTCTTAATGAAGCTTGGTTTTACCAAAAGCAATGCAGACCCAAATCTTTACTTTAAGACAGTCCAAGGTATGTCTTTGATTTTGGTATTGTATGTTGATGATTTATTTTTGACAGGTAGTGAACCTCTTATTCTCCAGTGTAAGCGGGAGTTACCTTCTGAATTTGAAATGAAATATCTTGGTTTGATGAACTACTTTCAGGGACTACAGGTATGGCCGAAATCTAATGAGATTTTCCTTTCTCAAGGAAACTATGTTGTCAATCTACTAGAGAGGTTTGGCATGACTAAGTGTAAGTCCATGAATACTCCAATTGAAATGAATTTCAAGCAGCTCTGTGATAAAGTTGCAGGACTTGATTTGGCTAATCCTTCTGAGTATCGTCATCTTATTGGGGCATTGATGTTCTTAGTGAACACTAGACCATATATAGGCTTTGCAGTGAATAATCTAAGTGAATACATGATTAAGCCTGCTCATACACACTGGGTTGTTGCACGGCAATGTGTTAAGGTACCTGTATGGAACCATCAATCATGGATTGAGATATACTGCAGAAGATGCAAGCCTACATGGATACTCTGATGTTGATTGGGCTGGTAACTCTACTGATAGAAAGAGCACATCAGGGTGTTGCTTCAGCTTAGGATCTGCCATGATATCTTGGATGAGCAGAAAGCAAAAGTATGTTGCCCTTAGCACAGCTGAAGCAGAATACATTGCTGCTAGCATGACTAGTTGTGAGGCAGTATGGCTAAGGAAGCTCTTTGGAGAGCTATTTGAGCAAGTATTGGATACTACAATAATTTACTGTGACAATAAGAGTGGGATTCAACTTGTTGAAAATCTAGTGTTCAATCACAACTTCAAACAAATTGAGATCAAATATCACTATATTCGGGATATGGTGCAAAGAAGAGCAGTAAGGCTCATCATATAGTCACTGATGATCAGATTGCTGACATTCTTACCAAGCCTTTACCAAAAGGGAAGTTCTTGGTTTTTAGAGAGCAGCTTGGACTGATAGAGGTGACCCTTCCTAGAGAGGGTGGTCATGGATGATGAGCCATGGATGTGTGATATCCTTGTCATCTGTTGACAAGTGGATCCCCCCAAGCGGTGATGAGCCTTGGATGTGCGAGACCCTTGTCATGTGTTGACAAGTGGATCCCTCCAAGCAGTAATGAGCCTTGGATGTGCAAGATCCTTATCATGTGTTCAAAAGTGGATCCCCCCAAGCAGTGATAAGCCTTGAATGTGTGGGATCCTTATCATGTGTTGACAAGTGGATCCCCCCAAGTGGGGAGGACTCTTGGTTGTAGGAAGATCCTTGTCTTATGTTGAAAATTGACAGCTATGGGATTAATTTCCTTCAATAAAATTTTATTTCTAACCTTTCTAGAGTGACTTTATAAAAATAGAAAGTCGTGTCTATCTTCGCAACCATGACTTTCCAAAAATAGTAAATCATCTTCCATCAATTCGTAATCATATATATATGATGGTAAATCACTTAAATTGTCCTTAATCAATCTCAATTGTTTGATTTTTAACTTAATCATCAATATTATTATTATTATTATTATTACTATTATCTTCTTTATGATATTATTATATTATTACTAAAAGGAAATTCAAGTCTCTCAATCATGGGACTCAACCATGTCATATGTAACCCCCCTCAATTAATGCATATGTTACTCTCTCTTTCTCTCCCTTTCTCTCTCTCTCTTAATGGATTCATTTCCATCTCTTTAATGCTCTTACGCATCTCACACACTCTCTTACACACTTTAATGACTCGTCATAAAAATATTCCTCTTACAACTCTTTAATGCATAAGTTACACTTCTCTCCTACATGCATAATTTACACTCCTCTCCTTTATGGCATAAGTTACACGCTTATTTTGGCATGTGTAACTCCTACTTAAAGTATAGGAGTTACTCCCTCATGAATTCGACCTCCTTGCTCTTCCTATATATTTGTGCCTCTCATCCTCACATGACACACTTACTTGTGCTTGTGGAAGGAGAATTTGAACTTGACAGAGAGAGAGAGTTGGAGAGTCTAGAGGAAAATTGTGAGAGAGAGAGAGAGTCTTGAAGAGCAAGAGCATATCTTAGAGAGCCAAAGTGATTCAGTGTTCGCATCAGTTACTACTATCAGAGATCTTCTTCAGATTTGGGTGAACTTCTTCATTCTCTCATTGTACTTTGTATCTTTGTTGAACAATTGATTTCTAATAGAAGAAGAATTTGGTTGGGTTTCCCCTTGTGGATTTTTCCCTGGTCATTGACCTAACTTCTCTGTGTCTCAATGAGTTCTTGGTTGTCTTCTATTATGCATATGGTTTATATTCTATCAACAATTACTTAACTTATATTGCAGCATAAAGAAGTTTTGGTGATTGTAACAGCATAGAACATTTGATTTTTAACAACGCGAACACTTACTCGCATAATGACCATATTCACCACATGTAGAACAATTCACATTTCTCAAGTCCTTCACTTTTCCCTTCATCTTTCCTACAAGAGCCACATTATCTTCAGTAGACTTCCTATTCTTATGAAGATCCTCGTCCCACAGTTTTTCTTGGATGAAGTCATCCCATAAACTGTTCCAATTTGGCTGCTTATCTCGAACAATTATCCCTTTGATAAATGGCTTCCATTCCTCAATAAAGCCCTTCAAAGCAGTCCTCACTAGCTCTGTCTCTGGAAGGTTATCATCAATGGTAGCAATCTCATCACGAAGTTGAGAAAGCCTCGTCAAATACGGATCCACACCTTCGCCATCCAACATCTTGGTGTTCTTCAACTTCTCTCTCAATACCAACAACTGGTTCTCGTTCTTATTCTAGAACAAGTCCTGAAGAGCCTTCCACATCTCTCGTGCAGTGTTCTTCCCAATTAGATGAGGTATCAAGTGATCTTTGACACCATCTAGGATGATGAGCTTATCTTTCACATCCAACTCTTTACGGTCTATTAGTTTTTGAATCTCCTAGTCGACAAATGCCCAAATCTTGTTTACCAACAAGACTAACTTGATTGTTTCCTTCCAAGGACTATAGTTGGACAAGCCATCCAATCTATCCTCATACCTCAAACTAGTGACCAACTTTGCCATGCTACTAGTCCTTCAACAACAAGGAAACCAACTCCCTCTTGAGTTATTTGTTGTGCACACTCTAATACTGTCCCTTCAAAGTAGCTCTGATACCATGTTGATTTCTCCTTAGTACTTCAAAATCAAGTCTATGTCTAAAACATGTTTACAAACACACTAAAATACATAACTCCAAGAACTTTGCACAGTGAAAAAGTACAGCAGTGAATCAACAAAGTACACAAGAATTTGTGGATCCTAAACTTGTTTATATTACATCTTTAATACAACAAACGTAGGGTTCCCATACCAAAGATCATGGCCCTTACAAAGCCCTGATACAAGGAATAACTAGGGCTTAAGGTCAACAACTTATGATCCACAATCTGCCCATGAACAAGAACAAACCTGACTTACTTGCTGAAGATGCCCTTGACCACAGTCCCTTCAATCCACTTACCTTTAACACCTGACACGTCCTTTGCCACCTATGTCATAGAGAATATTGTTCCTCCAAATACCTTTGTATATCAGCTACTCACAAGGGGTTTGCTGGTCCAAATCACTTGCACAATCAGCTCCAACAAATTTGCCTTCTCACAATGAATATGTTGCTTCAAGGTCACAATATATAGGCTAAAATAATAGCTTTCTCACAGAGATGTTTGCCTCTTCAAAATCACTATATATAGGCCCACAACTAGCTATCCATACACACCATAGATAAACAGACTTCCAAAACTAATTCTTTGCAATCATCCAATACAAAACATAGCCCAATTCCTCCACTATGTGGCACTAGATCTTTGAGGCCTCTCAACCCTAAAACAAACCTTTGTGCCCTCCTTTAATCAGCTTAGACCCTTTGTTATAGCCTACCGCCTCCTACGTTTGAACTCAACCCTAATTAATATCCTTAACCAAACCTTTCAACCCTCCTTCCCCAACTAATTAGGGCTTCGGCCCTCTTCAAAAGGATGCAGACAGATCACATCGAGCAGCCTCTTAATATCCACAAGACAAAGATCACTTGGCAAGAAACTCTCCTCAACCAAAAGACCACACAAGAGACTCGTCCCTTTTCCTAGATCAAATCCTACTACTTGGAACCTTGTCCTTCTTTCCAAATATGTGGCTTCTTCATACGCTGATGTGTTGAGATGTGTGGCTTGGGAGGTACTCCCACAACCCCTGGGGTATTGGGTTTGTGAGGAGTTGAAACACAAAAAATGTGGTTTTGTGGGTAATGTACCCAAGCAGTGGGCTTTAGACCCAAAGTGGTGGGCTAAAGACCCAAAGAAATGTATTATTTATTCTAATTGTTAAGTGGGGACACTTTGATGGAATTAAGAAGCCCTGAGTAAATGATTTAAGAGTATACAAATAGGAGAGGCCTAAGTGGAGGTCTAGCACATCCATGGCAATCATTCTAATGTAAATACAAGAGCATAAGTGACCACAGATCCTAAAGGAGCCAAGTTGGAGTGAAAGAAGACGGATGAAGATACTCTTTTCTTGTGTCCTGGAACAGGTCGAGGTTAGAAGGACTAGTCGTGTTGTTTTAATATGGTTATGGGAAAAAGTCTATTGTATATCTCTATGCAAAAGGTCGTGTCAATTTTTTGTGCTCCTAAGGAGGGTTGAGACCCTTTATAGTGCTGGACAAAGAGGTCGTGAGGCCTATGGTTTAGCAAAAGTAAGGGCCAATGTTCCTCAAAGCATTGCACAGAAGTCATGGCTGAAAAGGTGTGGTATATACAGAAGCGTATGGTCTGAAGTGGTCGCAGTTAGGGCACATCCTAAGGTAGCCACGGGATCCCTAAGAGGGTAGAGAAACCTCAATAATTTGAGTGCCCAGGACCAAGTCTCTTTCAGACCTATGTAGAGGTTAGTTAAGGAAGTATTAAGCTAATATTTGGGCAGTGTCTTTTTTGTGGATGATTGAAGGAAGGAAGGTGGATTTTTTTCCTACTATGGCATGTTAGTACAGTGCGTTGAAGCCTATGAGAAGTCACTGTGAAGGAGTAAAGAGGCTACGTGAAGGGTGATTGGTTAGGGTTGCGTTGAGCGTTGAATTCAAGGGTGAATTAAAGTTGTGTATAGACCTTTTTTTGTGCCCTAAGTACAATGAATTTGGAGCAGTTGAGTTATTGTGAGGGCAGACTTTTGGAGTCTAAGATCAGTCTATTTGGTGTAGCTTAGATCATTGAAAGAAGCTGGCAAAGGACTTGCCAGGTATTCAAGGCAAGAGGACTGAAAGGGTTGTGTTAAGTGCTTCTTCAGCGAGTAAAGTTGTTCTTGTTCTTGAGCGAATTGAGAGTCAAGTGTTGTTGACATCAGCCCCAGATTTCCTTGTATCAGGCCTAATTGTATGGACCGTGATCCCTAGTACAGGAGCCCTATGTTTGTTGTCTTAAAGTTGTAATACAAACAAGCTTTGGGTTTGTAAATCTACTATGTACTTCATTGATTCACTGTTGTACATTTTCCATTGTGCAAAGTGCTTGTGGGTTGGGAGATTTCAATGTGTTTGTGATCATGTTTTAGACATATAGATGATTCTGAAGTGCTAAGGAAAAATCAACATAATGTTCTTACACGAGATGAGTTGCAATGTGTGATGACCTTTCCCTAGTTCACTTCTAATTATATCTCTCTCCAACCATTGACTTAGGGCTTCTTAACTCCATTAAGTTTCCCACATACAATAATTTGAATATTTGGGTCTTGTGCCCAAGCTCAGCACTTAGGTACATTGCCCACATAACACCATTTTCATGGTTCAATTTCACACAAACCTAGTACCCCAAGGGTTGTGGGGATAACGCCCAAGCTACACCTCTCAACATGAAACCTACCCTAATATGAACTAGGTATGCCTCCAAATCTTCATTTCTTTCCTAGCATTGCCACATCATCTACCCATTGTATTGGTTCTCTAATGCCCTAAATAATTTGGAAATTATGACACTTGGGTTTTCTTCCTCTGATGTAACGAATGTGTCAAACTTCTGACGTAACGCATGTGTCAAAATACCTAATGCTACCCTTGTTCTACCACCCAGAAACCTGTATGACCTATTTGACCAAATTTTAACTAGCCACTTCCTTCACTAATTGGAAAAATTTTATGTGGCATGGAGTCCTCTCATCAAGACGAACAAACTAAGAACAAGTTGACTTTTTGACCACTATGACCAATTTGCATTGGGAACTGTGAATTGCCTCAGGAATTATGAAAGTTGTAAATATGAGGCTATCATGCATGAGTGTTGTTTGAGGGATACTACACCAAAGCCAAGGTCACCTACAGACACTATAGACTCTAGCCATGCGGTAAGACATAGGTACACCTTGACGCGTGCTGGAATGGACCTTACATAGGTGCAGGGTTACTTGTGAGCAGGAGCAAAAACAGGAGCGAGAGCGACATTTTCATAAGCTCCTGGTTTGGGAGCAAATACCGGAGCGTTTTTTATCTGAAATGGGGACCTAAAGGCTTCTTGTCATGCTTACAAGAACCTCTCCCACTCCAAAGCTTATATATTCCCAAGATCTAGGCTTATATTGACAAATTGCGAAATAAATAACTTGAAATAGGTGTATGCTTTTAGTTTGCCTTTGACTGCTTAATTGCCTTAAGTTTATTTGCTTAAACTGATATATAAACACATATAACAGTAAATGCAGCAAATAAACAAACACATAAAGGCAACAAGTTTAATTAGGAGTTCACCCTGATATCTTGGGCTACATCTCCATGAGCTCTAGTCAACTCAACTAGGCTCTTTGGGATTATGGTAAATTTCTTTTACAAGTTCCACACTCAACTCCATTGGTTTACCACTGAACCAATGTTACTTGGGAGTGGGAGCGGGAGCGAGCGGGAGCGAAAACGGGAGCGGGAGCGACCATTTTCAGAAGCTCCCTGTTTGGGAGCGATTTTTTAAAAATATATATATATATATATATATATTTTTTAATTTTTGATACATATATGTCAACAAAAACATGTAGAATGATGAATTAGACATAAAAAACATAAAAAAACATAGATTGATCATTGAACCATATCACATCAATCATCTAGAAATTATAATCGTCATCAACCATGTCCACAAGTTGGTAAAATACATATTACAACTGCAACATATTGAGTCTTATAAATCATGATTCATCAAATTCAATCTTAAAGTTTCAACTCCAGACCAAAATATGTTGGGGTATTTATCCTCAATAATTGTTCCCGCTGCCTTACAATTAGGAGCATTATCAGTGATGACTTGGATGACATTGTATGGGCCAATACGCTCAATTGTTTCAAGTAATGCTTCTGCAATGTTGATGGCGGTCTTGAACTTGTCTGAGTAATCATGTGCAGCTAGAAAGATGGGACCACTAACAGACACAGCAAGAACACTTATCAATGGCTTGCCTTTTACATTTGTCCATCCATCAAATACAATGGACACCCCATGGTCAGTCCAAGAACTTGTCATTTTATTCAAAGAATGTGATATTTTTGCTTTTTCATGATCAAGGCCAACGGTTCTTGCCTTGTCATACCCAGGGCTCTTGTATCCTTTAGGGGCATCATTTATGGCAGAAACCATTTCGTGCCAATAAGGTGAGCGAAGAACATTGAATGGTATCCCACATGCATAGAGAAACCTGTAAACTTTTGAATCCACATCATTCCTACACCCCTCATCAAGGAAATCTGATATGGTTCTACGTCTTAAAGATGATGACCCTGTGCCTCCATGTCCATATCCACTGCCTTGGGAGGATGCTGAAGGAGTTCTTTGTGATTGTGAGCTTGGTTCAAAGAAACCCCTTGATTTTTTTGTTCTGTATTGGGCTTCCTCCTCTTCCCTTATGTATTTGGCTCTCTCCGCTGCTGACACTGCTGTACAAGTTTTGATTCCTATTTGTTTCTCTCCATCCCATGGCCTTTTCCCGCAGAGGTGTCTTCTAGCACGGGTGTATGAACCTGTGTAATCAGTGTTGCAATGGGGGCAATGAAATTTAGTGGTTCCACCCCCTCTCCCTGTTTCAGCCCTGTTAACATATTTCCACAATGGAGTTTGGTCTTGTTTAGTTTTTTGAGGGTCATGTTCACCCTCCTCTAGCTCCTCCTCACCGGGGTTTTCACCCATTCGACTTTCTCCGGCTTCTTTATCCCCCTCTTCAGTTTGGGGCTGGCCACTCCGTTTCCTACTCTCCAGCACCATAATAACCATAAAAGGGACCAGGAAGAGGAAAATGCCAAGAAATATAGCCAGGTCCATGGTGTTTGATGTTTGTAGGGTTTTGATTCTTGAATCTGCAAATTAATTTAATTTATTGGGATTAATTAATTTAATTTAAATACATGATTTTTAAACTCAATAAGCTAAATTAAATTAACTAAATTACTACCTAACCAGCTAAAATAACTAAATTACTAAGTTACTTACCTCTGTAGGCTTGCTCCTCGCTCCTTGGCACTTGCTCCTCGCTCCTCAGCATTTGCTCCTCGCTCCTTTGCTCTTGCTCCAGCTCCAAACTCAAGCTCAATGAAGTAACAATGAATATTTTTTTGGCCCATTGGCCTTTTAAAACCAAAAAAAAAATTTAAAAAAATTATTTTTTTCGGGTCCGCGGAATTTTTTTCCGCCGACCCGCTCCCAGCCCCGCGCAAATCGCTCCCAGGCGTTAAAAATCGCTCCGGGAGCGCCGGAGCGATCGCTCCCTATAACGATTCCTAGCAGACCAGGGAGCGCAAATTTTTTTGAGGGAGCGCGCTCCCGAAAATCGCTCCCGTCCGGGAGCGATTTTGGGAGCGCACTCCCGAGCCGCTCCCGCCCGGAGTGCGATTCGGGAGCGGGTTCGAGGGGGGGGTCCGCTCCCCCACAACATAGCACTGAACCTATGGGTTTACAATACCATCTTATCCCGTTGGTTGTACATACTCTGCAGATAGATCTAGGCTTCGCTAGACTAGATTCCTTCAATCAGCGCTCCAGGCTATCTTGAGCTCCTGGCTTGCACCAACTCCCTCAGAATTCTTTTACTGTCTCTGGAATTCCTTCTTCTATCTTCAGCACACTTCGGACATTAGCAATAGCTTGATCATTTGATCTCTTTGCTGTTTTGCAACTTCATTACAGCCCATGGCTCTTAGAAGTCTATTTTGAGCTCTTTGGCTCTGCAGCTCTGGCTCTCTAGCTAACTGGCTCTGGCTCTCAGCTCTCTGGCTCATCTGGCTCTAGCTCTCTTAGCTATCTGGCTCTGTCTGTCTGGCTCTACCTCCAACCTCTGGTGGCTCTACCTCTACTCAGCCCTCTGGCTCTGAAGCTCTCAGGCTTTCTGGCTCTCGGTGCTCAAGTTCTCGGGCTCTCTATCCCTTCCTCATCCTGAGGAATCATCCCTGGGCAATTCGCCCCCAACCTCTGGTGGCTCTATGCCTCTATCAGCTCTGCGAATATGGGATGTTACAGCGTGAGCTCTCTGGAGAGAGAACTTCCCTGAAGGGAGCTTCCTATGAGCTCCTCGAAGGGAGACTCCTGAAAGGAGACTTACTCTCCCAAGGGAAAACTTCTGAAGGGAGCCCTCCTTCTTCGCTTGGCTCTCTGGCCTTTGAAGAATCCTCTGACTCTGCGGCTTCCTTCCATTCCTCTGTATGCAATCATGAGGAATCATTCCTTTGTGGCTCTGCGCCCGACCCTTTGGCTCTACGTGCTTCACAACGCATTCCTGTTACAGAAACGCCCGCTTATAGCATGGCACAGGTGCTATGGACTGTTTCCAATGGAAATGAACGGGCGACCTTTTTCCAGAACAAAATCTGCGAAATAACGCATATTTCGTTCGTAACGGAAATACAAAGGAATACACAGGAATACATAGAAATCCCGACAAAACGCCTTATATCGGAACTAAAATTTTATGCAGCCGCATCTATAAACATGTCGGGTCCGCGCATATCGCAAGTCGCATTGGCATAAGGGCTTTTGTTCTGATCGCCGATCGCATCGGCGTATCGTTATTGTTGATCGCACATCGCATTGTCGCATGTCAATGGCCCTTTGTATTGCACTACCCAATTGCTGATCACCGATATCAGTGCATCGCATATCGGCCCTTCGCAATGCTACGGGTCCTTCCCCTTGGGTTATGTGCGATGCGATATTGCGATGCGACAAATCGCAATCGTATATCGCTGCGTCCTTCGGCCTGCGGTAAGTCTGCTCCTTTGCTTTTCCTCTGATGCGATTTGCTCTAAGGAACATGTATTTCCCTTAAGTCCCATTTAATGAGAAATTGCCTCCTTTTCTAAGGACATTGGGCAAATTTCTTTTTACAATAACTTCTTCATCTGAAGTCCATTTTAGCCCATTCAAATTGCATTAGATTCAGAATGAAGAGATCTATGCAATGAGACTATTTCCAAGAGCATCCTTTGACTTTCATTTTCCTCTGTGAGGAATATTTTTAGACTTAGAGTCTATACTAGATCCATTTTGGATTAGTTTTTTATATAATATATATTTTTTTATATTTTTTATATTTTGATGCATATATGTCAACAAAAACATGTAGAATGATGAATTAGATATAAAAAACATTAAAAACATAGATTGAACCATATAACAATAATCATCTAGAAGTTCATTTTTCTTTTTTAAATGTTTTAAATGTGGAGATGGAAAATAGATCGAGGAATGGAGGGAGCTCTGCAGCTTAGGGTTTCGGGTAAGCTACATAGCATCTGACCCTCTCTGAACAACGACAAACCTGCAGAACCTTAGCTTCTCTGGCAACCGCACAACCCAGCATTCAGATCCACTGCTATGGATCCCCTTCCGAGGGGGGACGCGGTGCCTCCCCCTAGCGGTAGCAGCGAGATACGGATTCACAATGAGACTAAACGGGATTTTGACATGACAGAGCCCATCAGCACTGCAAAGCAGACTGACCCAGCAGAGCAAGGGAAACAAAAATTACCACAAGACACAAAGGCACTGCCTCAGACTCAGCAGCAAGACAATCCGACATTGAACAGAGAGATCCCCAAAGCCACCTCGGCCACCTGCAAACCTATTGCAGTAGAGCGACCCAAGATAGAACTACCTGGTCACCGGATCAATGCCCAAATCCAATTTATGAAGGACCACGCTCTCATAGGGAAATTTATTGGCTTCTGGCTGACAGAGAAAGCCCTGCAGGGATGGGTTGTGGCCAAATGGAAACCCAAAGGACATGTAACCCTGCAGCTCGGACCCAAAGGCTTCTTTACAGCTGTCTTCAACTGCATAGAAGATCGTAACAGAGTCCTAGACGGCGGTCCCTATTTCTTCAACTCTGTAGGCTTGTATCTTAGAGACTAGATAGAAAGATTCAATCCGGACAGAGAGGATTTCAGTTTGGCGCCTGTTTGGATCCGCCTGTACTCCCTTCCATTAGAATACTGGGATGAAGAATCTCTAAAAGACATTGGAAATGGTCTGGGTGACTTCATAAAGATAGCCGAAGAAACGAAACTAAGAAGGTACACTTCCTATGCTCGCATCTGTGTTTACATGCATCTAGACAAGGCACTTCCAGACTCGGTAAGTCTATATCACGATGATTTTGAATGGATTCAGCCAATAGACTATGAACATGTCCCTTTTAGATGTAGAAAATGCCATGCACATGGTCATCTTTTCCGTGACTGCCCCCTAAACGTAAACCCCAATACCAATACCACCTCCGAAAAAACTGATGAGGAAGGATTTACTAAAGTCAACACCCGGAAAAAGCACCACAAAAAATATGCTTCAGGATCCAAAAATCCCACAGCCAACTCATCCCTACCCTCCACTAGCAACAACTTTGATATCTTAGCTCAATCAGCTTTAAAGGACTCTGAACCCTCCACCCACATCGAAGATATACTCAAGCCATCCTTGGTAATTCAGCCCTCAGTCACTAGGATAGACCCAAAGCCATCTCAGACCCTGACAAGCCCAACATCCAAGCCCACCAAGGAATCTAAATCAAGGTACAATGGAATGGAAATGGATATCTCTCACCAAGAACCAATTCATTCAAATGACTTAGTAGAAGGAAGCAGTGAGCCCAAACATATGGAAGAGGAACTTGAAAGTATTGACATTGGGGATCTGGATATATTCAGTCTTGAACAAGCTTGCAAAAGGAAAGAGTTTGATAAAATCCCGGATAGACAACTAGAAAGTTTGGAGGTAATGCTCTCTAGAGCATATCAGCAGCGAACTCTAAGGATTCAACCGGGCAATCAATGGGATGGAAAAAACCTCCCCAAAGATACCAAGAAACGAGGAAGAAACACAGATCTGCAAAGAACCATCATCATCGGGAAAATATTGGTGGAGTCAGGAAGATATTCCAAGATAACAAAGTACTACAGGCCGCTACCCAATCTTGAAACATGAAGCTCACATCTTGAAACTTAAGAGGGTTAAACAGCCCTGTGAAATACACAATGATCAAAAACATGATACAACAGGAGAAACCTCACATTTTCTTCATGCAATAAACAAAATGTAACAACAATACCATCGACACCATTCTCGCAAAAGCCTGGCCAGGAAGCCAGTCAGTGGCAGTGGACGCTTCAGAAGCTTCAGGCAGATTGGCAATAGCATGGGATACACAAGCTATTTCGCTCACTGATTTCATGCGAATCATAATCTCATTCAAGCAACTTTTCATATTATCAGGACCAATATTCATGGACATCTCACCAATGTCTATTTCCCTTAGGATGCTGCGAACAAACTAGCATTGTTGAGCACAATTGCAAGGATCAATTCCACCAGAGCCCATCCTCTCTGGATTGCAGAGGGTGACTTCAATATGATCATTAAGCTTGCAGAACAGAATGGAGGACGGATCAGACTAGATATGGAAAGCAGCCACTTCAAGGACTTCATACAAAATAACTGGCTCTTCGATCTACTTTTAACAACGGAATTTACACCTGGAACAATAAAATATTAGGCTCGCAGCAAATTGCCTCGAGGCTGGATCGCTTCTTGTTATCTGACAATACAATTCATGTAGGAGGAGATTTTACTGCCTCAATCTTGCCGCTTTCGGGGTCAGATCACTGGCCCATATCTCTGCAATGGCAAAGACCCGGCAACTCCACAAGGAGACCCTTCCGCTTTGAAGCATTTTGGCTTACCCACCCGGATTTCAGTAATATGGTCACCTCCATTTGGAAAAGTTTCAAACCCCCAGAAGGATAAAAAATGTATCAATTTCAACAATGGCTTAAACATCTCAAAGCACATATCAAGCAATGGAATCAAATGACCTTTGGAAATATCTTTCAAGCCCAAAGAGCTTTAGCACAAGAAATGATGGAAATTCAGCAAACAATAATAACTGACGGAAGGACAGAAACTTTGATCGAAAAAGAACAAAACCTACAGAAGCAACTGGATGAAAGAAGAAAGCAAGAAGAGATCCTCTGGAGGCAGAAATCCAGAGTAAAATGGCTAAAAGAGGGAGAGAGGAACACAAAATTCTTTCACCGCACCACCATTCAAAGAAGAATGCACAACAACATCTCACAAATTCAGAATCAGCAAGGAGAAAGGATGGAACAACACGAGGATATTGAAAGAGAAATACTACAGCATTTCAAAAGCGTTCATCAGGAACCACAAATCAACAGACAACCAACAATAGAAAGGATTCTCCAACATATCCCTAAAATTATCACGGAAGAACATAATCAATTACTCCTTAGACGGTTACTCTATTGGAAGTTGAAATAGCAATGAATCAACTCAAAGAGGGGAAAGCTCCTGGACCAGATGGATTTACCTCCAACTTCTTTCATAAATTCTGGGATCTCATCAAAGTGGATGTTTGGCAGGTTGTGGAAGAATCTAGAACTTTGCATTGGATGCTTCCATCTCTAAATGCCACCTTTATTGCACTCATACCTAAAGAAGAGCATTCTATGACTCCGGACAAATTTAGGCCAATAGCTCTCTGCAATGTTATCTACAAAGTCATATCCAAAGTCATAGCCTCCTGCCTGAAACCGTTGCTTCCCCTACTAATATCGCCAGAACAATCGAGATACGTAGAAGGATGGCAAATTATTGACGGCATCATCCTCACTCATGAGATCATCCATTCTTTAAAGCACAGAAAAAAGCAGGTATGCTTCTCAAAATTGATCTCTCAAAAGCTTTTGACAAATTAAGCTGGATTTACATGCAAAGAATGCTTACTGCCTTTGGTTTCTCTCCTACCTGGGTCAGATGGGTTATGAGTATGGTCTCCTCTACTTTTTTCTCCATTTTAGTAAATGGTATTCCCTCTCGTCCTTTCCACCCCTCAAGAGGCATTCGCCAAGGAGACCCTCTATCTCCCTTTCTTTTTGTGTTAATGGCTGAAGGGCTAGGACGTCTAATAAAGAATTCTCTTCATACTCAGCAGATCAGAGGCATCTCTATCCATGAATCCCCAGCCATCACTCATCAACAATTTGTAGATGACAACATGCTATTTGGGCACCCTTCAGTTCAAGAAGCTTTTAAATTCAAATCTCTGCTTGATGAATACTCAGAAGCTTCTGGAGCCAGCATCAATACTGCAAAATCCCAAATTTTCTTTTTTCACACCCCCCCATCCACTCAATCCTCTATATCTCGCATCCTTGGATTCTCTAAAGCCTCTCTTCCCTCAAAGTATTTAGGCGCCCTATTGACTGAATCAGCTATTAAACATGCCTCATGGCATTTGCTCCTCGAAAAGCTTGAAGCCCACCTTTCCTCCTGGACCTATAGAGCCCTTAATATGGCCAGTCGTATGGTGTTGGTTAAGGTCGTTTTACAATCGATGCCTCTTTATCTTTTCTCTATGTTAGCAGCACCAAAATGGGTGCTTAAAAGAATCAAAAACTTGCAACGTAACTTTCTATGGGGATCCTCAGGCCAAAATAGAAAATGGGCATTGGTTAAATGGACGATTGTTTGCCTTCCTAAAAAATATGGAGGGGCGGGTCTCCGTGATCCTCAACATAGCAATGTTGTTATGGGAGCAAGGATATGGTGGAAATGGCTATCAGCGCCACACACACCTTGGGCAACACTATGGACTGCCAAATATGCAAATAACAGGCCACCAGACGAATTAATCAGACTTCTTCCCACTGAAAAGGGATCACTAATCTGGAATGCAGCAAAACAACATAGCAACATGATACAGAAGCACAGTTTTTGGGAAATCAGAGAGGCAATAATGCTAGGTTCTGGGTGGACTCCTGGCAACAAAGACCACGGCTCAGCAATTTATTTAAACCTCCACATACAGAGGATTGGGAAACACAACAGGAGGAAACAGTCAATCAGCATTGGACTCCAGGCCTCAATCAAGGATATAGGCAATGGCTAAATGCGGCACAAATAATTCAACAAGGAACAAAGCAAATCCATAATGAGCTTGACACAGAACTCATGAACAGGAAAATCCAATTCTCAGACAAGAAGGATATCCTGCGATGGGGATACACACCACGTGGGACTTTCACTACAAAGGAGGTGTACAATCTCTTGATTGGTTATCAGGATGGAAAAGACCCAATGTGGGACAAAATCTGGTCTCCGGTCATTTGGCCCAAAATCTCAATGTTTCTATGGCTGCTATGTCAAAAAAGGATTCTCACCTGGGACAATCTAAGGAAGAAAAGCTTCCATGGGCCCTCTCGATGCCCCAATTGTAACCAACAGGAAGAGACAATCCAGCATCTCATGGACACATGCCATCTTGCCAATAAACTATGGGAAAAAATTGAATTCAGATGTCAAAAGAGGGGCAGAGTAACAGAGGATATCACAAACACCATTAGAAACTAGACAATCGAGCCTTACAAGAGCAGGTTGCTAAACTCTCTATGGAAAATTATTCCAGGCCTACTTGTATGGACTTTATGGAAAGAAAGAAACAGGCGCATTTTTAAGAATCAATGTACTCCTCTAGATATCATATGGCATAATTTTTGCAACAATCTATAGGAGACCTTGGCCCTTCAAAATTGGCATGAAGAGGACTTACCTACCCTTCCTCAGGAGAAGAACATATGGGAGAATTGGCATCTTTGTATTTCCCAGACCCACGAGCACTCTAGCAACATCTCTCAAAATTCCAATGCTCCAAGTCAATGGCAACCTCCTTCCCAAGGAATGATACAATTAAATTTTGATGGAGCCTCTAAAGGCAACCCAGGTAAGGCAGGCTATGGAGGAATCTTCAGGGATTATGAAGGCACACCTCTCTTGATTTTCTATGGATCAATAGGATGGGACACAAACAACTCAGTGGAATTAGAAGGACTATGGCAGGGACTGTGCTTAGCTCAGAAGCATGGTTTTTTTCCTATAATAATTGAAGGAGACTCACAAATCCTTATCACCATAGTCAATCACATCCTGCAAGGTACACATGCCCACAAGGTAGCCAGCAGCTGGAGATTAGCGGCACATTTAGAGCTCATTGAAAAATGGCTCTTAACCAATAGAGCAATCACATTCCAACATATCAAAAGGGAAGGCAATAAAGTGGCGGATCTCCTGGAAAATCTAGGGGTGGATAGTGATCGAGTTCTAAACGTTGGCTCGCTTGACATTTTAAATGACAGCTCTCATTTACAGGAATGCATCAATCTGGTGCAGAGAGATGCAGAACTCCCAGATGTGGGTGATTAATAGCGCTAGTACAACGCAGCTCATCCGGGCTGGCAAGTGGCGTGGCCACATGGCCACCCACGCTGCAACCAAGACGCCCACCGCCACAATTAATGGTGTTTTAATGCTGTCTGAAAGTGGAAAAAATTTAATGCTGGGTGAAGGCCGAGGATACCTCACTCTGATCCATAAGATGGAGAATTCGGATCGCCTTCCCCCCATTCTGCCTCCTCTAGCCTGTAACTGCCTCCCTGCTGCTGTAGAGCCGAGCTCTCGAATGACTACGGGGAGAAGGTGCCAGATCCTCTGTTGCATTGAAATGGTCGAAGGTGCCCACTTCTCGCACAACCTGTTCTGTTGTTTCAGAGCTACTGCTTCGGCCCTGAATTCTGCTTCTGGTAATCGAATTCCCCACTCTCCTGCCTCCACGAGCCATTCCATCCCTCCTCCTGCTCCTCCAAGCACCCGTCGAACCAATACTTACCAGGAAAATATGCCTCGTTTGCGGCACAGGATGAGATGTAGAAGGGGTAGCAGTAGAGGCAGAGCCACTCGCCCTCCCTCGTTGTCCCTCTCTGACTCTACTCCTACGGATTCCTCCTCGCCCTCATCTGCTGCTCACCGCAGTGGCCGGGGGCATGCCCAGATGGCTGGCTATAGGCGTGATGAGGAAGCCCAACAACCTTCTGATGACTCTGTCCCGACGATGAATCCCTGCCATTCTACCCAGTTCCAGTTTCGGTGCACTTTGGAGCACCCGTGTATTATTGCTACCATTTTTGTTGCCTTCAGAGAGGAGCCACAGAGCACTGTCATCCCGGCACGCATCATTCAGGACAGGACCGCACCAGCAGGCGAAAAACTCATGGTAGCAGCTCAGGGACTCGCAGAACTCATGGTGAAGCTCTGAACCAGACGGACGCAGCTCAGGTACACAACACTCCAGGCGGCAATGCGAAGATGGAAGCCACGACGAGCACTCTAGGCGACAATGCGAAGATGGAAGCCACGACGAGCGGACAACAGCAAGACGAAGAAGATATGGATGCCTACAGGTGTCTCATTGTGGAGGAACCTCTGCCACCTGCTGACACCTAGCAGGCCAAGGTCTTTTTTCAGGTTTTTTAGTCACCCGGTCACCATCTTAGGGGTACTTTTTGAAGTTTTTTTTGTTGTAATTGCTGTCAATTGGGGTCAATTTTGTTTGTTTGGTTCAAAAAACTCTTCTACAAGGTTATTATAGGCTGGTTCCCCTGCGTGGGCAGCTCATACAGTGAATTTTGGACTGGTTTCCCCTTGAGGGCAGTCTTTTTTCAGTTACTGTCTGTTAAAACATGGTAAAATCTGAGACAGGTTCTGCAGAGGCCGGTGCCTCCATGTATTATTATTTTTTGTTCCATTAATAGATTTAGTCTTATTTAGAAAAAAAAAACAATCATCTAGAAGTTATAATCTTCATCAACCACGTCCACAAGTTAGTAACATACAACATATTGAGTCTCATGATTCATCAAGATTAAAATTTCAAGCTTTCAAAATTCAATATATAACATTTATCATCATTGATCACCAAAGTTGTACTTGTAAGCTAAGTGTAACCATTACAACAAATAATATCTAACATGAAATGAAATGATATAAAATGAAATGAAATGAAACAACTTTCAACTTTCATGAAGCATCATATTCATAATTCATTACTAATGAATTATAATAGCCAACTTCAAACTTCAAGCTTAAATTGTCATATATTGTTTAAAAAAATATCATAATAAATATGAAAGAGTCAATAGTTATAAAAACTACTAGAAACTAGAAAATACAAGTAAATCTATTATCTATTGCTTAAGCTTGGGCCTCTTGCCACCACGAGAAATGTCTAATTTTTTAGTCTTGTTCGAAAATCAGTATCTTTGTCATTAATATCATCCTCTAAGCATTAATATCCAGAGGCATCTTTGCCATTACCTCTAGATCTGTATAGGGATCTTTGTCATTAATATCACCCTCTAAGCATTAACATAAGATAGAAAAAGCATAGCATGTCAAGTCAAGATTTTGTTTGAGTGATGCGTACATTTTTAGGAGGGTCATGATAAAGGAGTTCGACAACCAATGTAACTAACATCAAGGTACATAGAGCGATTGGTGCTCTTGATTAAATACGAGTTCCATATCCTAATACATGACAAAATTCAATGGAAACATTGCAATCCCCCAATCCTGAAATCCTGAAAAACTGATAAGTCTACTGGATTTTGAATGAAATCTAAAATTCTACTTTCTCCATATGAAATCCAATGAGGTCGGAACCACTCTCAAACATCTTGAGTCATTTCATGGTAATGTTAAAAATTTAAGTAAAAGGAAGGAGAATTCCTTTTACTTTAAGAATTTAACATTACCATGAATCGCATATCAATACTAGGGCCATAGGCTTGATCATTAAGTTGCCCCACTCAAAACTTATTTGTTTTTTTTGAAAAAAAAATCGCAAAAAAGGCTAAACGCTCCCAAAAAGGCAGAGAGCCTTTTTTTTAGGGAGAGCGCTCCGAAGCCGCTCCCACTTAGAGCGGGAATTGGGAGCGGGAGCGACCGGGGGGGGCTCCCCCGCAACCCTGTTGGTGATCACCCCTACAAAAGCAAGCTCCCATAAAACCATGAGTCCTCAAGTAAGCCCACCTAAGGGGTCCCCAGGAACTACAAGGAACCGACCATGGTCCAACCAACACAACAAGATACAGACATTAATACACAGCCCTAGGATGCCTAATACAAAGCCTCACATGGTTGTTACAATGTTTTTGACTTGTGACATTGGGCCTACAATGGTGGTGAAATATGCTGCAAAAAAAATTATAGGTAGCCCTATTGACATGAGAGGTAACAATACAAGTAATTTATAGATGTTATTTGAAATTAGATGAAATTTGTAATACTGCTACCCCTAATTAAGACTTCCACTATATTGTTTTCCAATGATAATGACAACTCCATCAGGACAAAATGAGATGTCATATTTTAGCCCAAAAACTAAGTTGCTAAAATATAAGTGTGAAGGTGTGAAACAGACATAAATAGTACAGTATGTAAATGTGCCCACAAAGGCTTAATCACATGGGAGTCTGTTACAGAAATTATGACTGAGATGGTTGTAATTATAAAGAGGAATTGTGCACTAAGGAGAGAGAAGCACCGTCATAATGGGAAAAAAAGACCGCGTCACCTCCACTTGTACTAACCTATGTGCATTCATTTCTAGATCAGTGCTGTAATAAATGCAGTGCAGTTGTGACAAACATGTAATGTGGCTTCTACAAAGAGCAGGTCAGCTACCTCATCAAGTGCAATACAGTTACATTAACCAAGTGGCACAGCTGCCAAAACTTATAAGTGAGCGGGCCATACTACTACTAAATTTTTGTACTCCTTACAAAAAATTCACTCTTCTTCAATCATGTTGTCCTATAATGTTTTTAGGATGCATTATTGTGTCACCATTTCCATGTTACTTTTTTATGCAGGGTAATTGCATTTTAAGTGCTTAAAGCTGTTATAAATAAATATCATCAGCCAACAAGAACTACGGAATCAGGAGAAATTAGGAGAATCACACTTTTCCAAACATAAGTGTAGCTTCCCAGTTGTATTTTCCTATTCACAGATCCTAATAAAATTTAATCAAGTACATTGTACCTAGTTTAATGCACTATTCAGACATTGATAGCCCACTATTGATAACTTTAATGACTTGACAGCTTTCTTCTTCCAACATGAGGAATATCTAAACATTTACGAATTTTGTTACATGTTCATTGACAGAGGCATCTCACAATTTAATTTTGACCAGAGCCTCTGAAACTTAATAGTATGTCCCAGGATATGTTAGAACTTAGACATGAAACTATGTGGAGATTCTTCGCAAGAATTAACTGAATTTGGCTCAAAAACAATGGTGTAAAATATTGCCAAGAAACTGAGTCATACCTGCTTTTCTTCGTTTTAGATTATTTTCCTTTGAACCATGAACAAAGTCAAGTTCTATTGATGCTTCCATATGCTTGTAAACCAAAGCAATTCGAAAAGATGAATTTGTGTCTGAATTTCTTCCCTGCATGTATTTGAAGCTCAGAACATGTACAGTAGATAATGTGAGAATATGGTCTGTCCCTTATCATTCACATTATAGTATTAACATCAAACAATTAACTTTCCTAAACCATTGAGATGATGCATTACAATTAGAGATGATATATCATATTATCATGACAGCATAGATTCCTACCAGAAATTATAAAATGATATACCAGTAGGTCTTCCAGTGATTTGGTCAGTGACAACTTCAAAGCATCCTTCACAGAAAGACAGCCTGTAACCATAACATCCTTAAACCAGTTTTCTGATCCATATTTTTTTTTTATGTACAGCCTGCTACTCCAAAAGAAGAATCATTAAATTCATTTCTCTGAATCATTTTGCATAGGAAAGCTATCATGACTGCATCCCAGACATATCTCCGAGTCTCAATCCAATGCTCAAGTAAACATAATCACCTAATGACCCAAATCCAAACCTAAAATGCAACTGTAATGCCATGGGTTACATAGCAGTGCATGTTGAATAAGTTTAAATAAAAAGATAAGGTGCAATTCAATTGCAAAGTTTTGTGAATCTTGAATAAAAGAACAAATTATAAAAATGACAATTCTGCACCTGAAAAATATGAGAAAATTGCAAACAAATATCTCAGCTCTCACTTTTTTGGAAATATAAGATGAAAAATGAAAAGCAATACACAACCTTCAGGATATTTTATTGCATTAAAATTGACATCAATGCAAGCACAACCATCAGCAATCATTTTTTTGGAAATATAAGATGAAAAATGAAAAGCAATACACAACCTTCAGGATATTTTATTGCATTAAAATTGATATCAATGCAAGCACAACCATCAGCAATCATCATATAATTTAAACAAAAGATTGGTCAAGCACATTTGGTTTATGAAAAAGAGATACCAAAATCTTAATATTGCAACTAATGAAGTTGAACATTGCCTTCTCACCTTGATTCATGGAACCAAATTCAAGATTCATGCAACTAGAAGGTGAAGTGGCAAACATATGACTTGAAGGGGCATGAACCAGAACAATGTAGGATGAACCTTCTTTTTCAAAGAAAGTAAGTGAAAGAATATCTGTGGACTGTTGCATGTCATCTCCTCATCAAAACCATAGCCAGTTGAATCAGATGAAATAAATTTACAGGTTCCAAAGAGATTGAAACAGTATGTAGCAGACAATTCATCACTTAAGTATTTTGAGCTAAGAAAATAAGAGGAGATCCTAGGCATTTAGCAGCTGTCCCATTGACCCTTCTAAACAAAGCGATTGAATACAGTGGCAGTGAGCGAAAGAATGTGCACCTCTGGTGTAAGATAAGAAAACAAAACAAACATTGAACATCCCTGTAAATTGTAATACTCTAACTAGAGAAATACAGTGAATATCATCAACATGAACTAACTACAGCAATAAAATAGGGCATGCAAATCTGAAACTCCACACATGCAAATTTAGTTAGAACACCATTTAGCAGAAATAACAGAGCTGAGCCATTTTATTAGATTTTCAATGAAAATATGGTACAAAATGAAGTGGAATGAGTGCACCTAGACTTGCTAAAGCAAGCATGCAAGTCTGTTGTGAACATGAAGGAATCTGCATGCTGAAATGAGCTCACTGGCTGTACGCTCTGTTCAGAAATTTCTGCTGCTGCTGCTTGAGACAAACTGTGATTTGGGGCCTCAAAACCACTCCAAAAATTCTGAAAAATTAAGACTGGGCTCTTCAGTCCCAAAACAACCAAACCCAGAAATATTTTGGGCTAGTTCTGACCTCCCAGAATTACCCAAAATTGTGCAAATTTCCCGGCTCCCTGGCTCTACGTCCCACCCAGAAAATTGCTGCAACTCTGCTCCAAGTCCTCCCTCATATGGCTGGACAATTTCCTGAAGAATATCTCCGGAATAGAGAGTGAAATTCCTGCCACTCTCCAGCACGAATCCAGCTCCAATTCTGCTCTGCAATTTCACCCAGAAATAACCCCTGCGCAGGAACTAGAAGAGACAATTTTGGCCCTCAAAGGATCAGCAATCTCCAGCTCTGCAATTCTCCAAGATGACTCGTCCTTCTTCAAGGAAATTCCCTGCAAATTTCTCAAGTGTAGCTCCCCGGAAATCTCCTCCTCCTAGCACCACGAATTTCTGCTACTGCGTCCTCCCAGTAACACGCACTGGCTGAACAAATGGTGAAATGAGCTCCCAATAGCTGGTGTTTGGCCCTCCTCTCAGCTCCAAATTCTCTCTTAGGGTGACACTTTTGGTTCACCGAAACAGAGTTGGGATTTCCGCTTGGAAATCCCTGTGCTAAGCAGCAGCTTAGCGCCAGTTGATTTGGCTAAACAGCTCAAGCAAACTCGAAAACTGAAAATGAACAATCAAGGAACCCCCAAAATGAGTTTGCTTCTCCTATTTATAATTGTTGCCCCTTCTCTTCCTTGTGGGCCCGCTAGTTCGAACTCCTTGTGCCTTCCTCTTCTTGTGGTTCGAATTCCTCCTAAGGGTTCGATTTCCCTCTTTGGGTGGCCCCCACAACCCAGCGAATTTTTAATTTTTCACTTTCTCCTAAGTTGGCCTTCCTCCTTTTGCAAAAATTAATTCAAGCCTTCAGACCCCCTTTTTCCTAAGTCCAATCACCAAAAATGTTTATCAACTGCCAAAATTGCAAAATTGGGAATTCTCCTTTAACAAAATTAATTGTTGGAGACATGACAGTCCTCCCCTCCCAAATGTTGTTTGTCCTCAAGCAACTGCAATGTTGGGTGCTGCAAAATCTGCTCTCCCTCCCAAGTGGCATCCTCCTCAAGTAAGTCCTTTCATCTGACAAGGAACTCCCTGATTGTCCTATTCCTGAGCTTTCTTTTCCTCTCCTATAAAATAGCCTCCGGCACCAAAACCAAGTGCCCCTCATCATCCATGCGTTGTAACTATCCCCTGTTGTCCCAAGGCCTTTTTCAAGCAGGACACATGAAATACAATGTGCACCTTGCTCCCTGGTGGGAGCTCCAACCCATAAGCTACCTCCTACCCTCTGGATCACCCTCTATGGCCCATAAAAACGGGGCTTGAGCTTTTTAGCCCCCTTCTACTTCAGCGTGGATTGCTTGTATGGTTGAACTCCAGTGTTGCACGAAACCCCCCCCCCCCCGGCGGATCAAAGCCCGGATTCGCAACCTATACGGATTTGTGGGCGATCCGGCCCCGGAACCATGGCTCTGAAATCTGGAACTGCGGATCAGGGCAAAAAACAATTCTGTGACTGTGGGAACAGTTCGGCTTGATCCGTGGTTCTATAAGCCTGAGTTGCCACTCCTGGGCCAGATCACCTCATGGATCTACCACGAATCGAAGCAGAGTCTGGGCGAGCATCCAGAGTGATTCCGTGGGCTGTTGGCCGGTTCCGCTGGGCAAACCCACAATATTCATTTTTTTTTAAATTGTGGTTGGGGTAGGTTTAGCTTGGGTTAGGGAAAAGAATGAGGGGAATAAAACTCCTTTTCTCCTCTCATTTCCTCACACTTGTGTTTTTGGAGTGCTTGGAGAAGAGAGACTTGAGGAGAGCTTGGAGGAGTGAAGAAGGAGGAGCTAGGAGCAGTGAAGGAGGAGGAACTTGGAGGAGTAAAGAAGGGCTTCCATCTACAAGAGCTAAAGAGGTAAGTGCAAACCCCAAACTCTCTCATTTTTATGTCATTGTTTTTTGTTTTTTTTCTCCTCCCTTTCCTACTCTTTCCCATTTTTTCTTCTTTCTCATTTAATTGCAGGTTGTCCACCACCTATATTCATATTCCAAGATGGTGTTCTTTTGGCTTTTATGTATTATTCCACTTTTGGTTTTCATGATGGCAAGGGAGAGTAGGAATAAAAGGGAAGATGAACAAGAGGATAGGGGTCTCCATATGAGTGACCCAATGTATGATGAGGAGGAAGCGTTTGAAGAGGAAGGGAATGAACTTGAAGAAAACATTGAAACACTAGAGGGGAAAGTTGAATTGACACCCTTGTGGAAGTATGTGACCAAACTTGAAGGTGGAAAAGGTGGTGGAAGCTACAAGTTTGTGTGCCCTCATGGTTGTCATGGAGGAAAACTATACAATGGTTCATATACCCATGTGAGGAGGCATCTTTGTGGGGTGTTGGATAGTGATGAAAAAAATGGTGTCGTGGGGATACAAATTTGCCCAAATGTTTCAACTGAACAAAGACGAAAAAACATCCAAATAGAGGAGGTTGCACAATAGAAAAACAAAAACAAAAAACTCAGTCTGAATCAAATGCAACCTCTAGATTTGGTAGCTCATCTCCTCATGGTACTTTTGCAACCTCTAGAGGTAGAAGAACAATAGGGGATTTCCGTAATGTTGGGAGGGATGATGTGGATGGATGATAGTTCAATTTCTTTGTGTTTGCGATGTACCATTCAATGTGCTTCGCTCTCCCTATTGGCATGATATTGTTAAGGCCATCAATGAAGCCCCAAAAGGATACAAGAGCCCCAACTATGAGAAAGCTAGAACAGTGTTATTAAACAGAGAAAAAGCAAAGGTTGAAAGAGCTTTGACACGTTTTACAAATGAGTGGGTGGATTGTGGGGTATGCATTGTGTTAAATGGGTGTACAAATATTAGAAACCAACATTTGATAAATGTTCTTGGTGTTTCTGCTAGTGGTGCAGTATTTATTACATGTCATGACTCCTTACCAGTGCAACTTTCCAAAACATTGCAAATCTCTATTGCAATCAATCAAAGATGTTGGTCCTAATAATGTGGTTCAAATGATCACTGATAATGCAGCAAATTGTAAGGCAACAGGAAAAGTTATTGAGCGTACTCATCCACACATCTTTTGGTCTGGGTGCTTGGTGCACACATTGAACCTTGTGAAGCATAAAGAATGTAGATCGATTAATGAACTTTACAAGAGAGGGAAGCAACTCATTAAATTTATCACAGTGCATATAAGAGTAAAATACTTTTATGGCACTTACTCTGTAATGACCCACCTATAATTACAAACAGAATGTGAATATTAACATGCATATGGGACATCCATATGATAGCTACGTATGCATGAACTGCATGTAGTGCACTAGTATATATACTGGCTAATATTAGGGAAAGTCTAAATTTAAGTTGATGAATTGAGTATCGAAATAAATTCCTAAATAAACATATTGAGTGGAGCCCTGATATATGAACCACCCTTACATACCTACATATATATGATTAATCCTTTAAATCAAAATATATATATATATATATATATATGAATGATAAAGGTAATGAGATATATACTAATTCTACTTAATTTTATATTTAATTAAAGTAAATAAAATTATTTATTTAGACATTAAATAGAGCAATTTGTTTAAAATCTATAAATAAAATAATTTAGTTACATTAGAAATTAAATATAATAAAATATTATTAAATCTTAAACTAAATAAATAAACCATTTATTAGATTCATTTCAACCGCCTCTATCCAAAAACAAAGAAGGGTCGAGAATATTGTGGAGGTGACAACGAAGAGGAATGAGGAAACGGTGGAAGGAGGCTGACAGCGAGGAGATTGAGAGATGGTGGAGTTAAGCATATAAGCAATGGGATGAGATGAAAAAAAGGGGAGGATTTTGGGGGCGAGTCTTGCAGAGAGGGACAAGAATTTCTAATAGAGTCAGATATTGAGCCTGATTATTCTTGGAAATTTGGGCACGGGGGCCACAAGATTTGTCTTCTAGATCTGGAGACCATACAGGTAGACCTTGGATAGCCTGGGAGGTAAAGGACAGTTTGGTAACTGCATTAGCGGGAACAACAACACCTTCAACCGATTACTAGGTATTCTCCTGAAATTTAAATTCTTCTTTAAAATTTCAGTTACTGTCTGGTTAAAGTTTCAAAAATAGGGCTTTACACTATTTGGTTAACATTATGCAGTTACAAGTTTTAGAATAAGTTCTCTGGTTAAATTGCCCAATTCGGGCTTTACATACTCCAAGTCACAGTTGCTTAAACTTATAAAAACAAGATTTGCAAGTTATTACCTCATCTTTAGACGCCTAGTGAAGGTGCGACAAGCTTTAACTAATGTAGTGAGCTTTGAATCATGGGAGGAAATTAACACTAATAGAGATGGTGCTAATATAGCCAAGGGCACTATTCTTGACATGTTATTTTGGTCACAGATTAAATATGTTTTGCAATTCACCAAACCAATTTATTACATGATCAAGTTTCCAGATTCAGATCGGCCAATAATTGGGGAGGTGTATGAGCAAATGGATAGCATGGGGCAGATTAAAGACATTGCTTAGACTAGAGACATCACCTTGTACAATTATATTCGTGCAGAGGTGGAAAAACGATGGGATATGCTAAACTTTCCATTGCATGCCTTAGCATATGTTCTAACACCTAAATACTATACACCATGGTACGGAAACAGTTGAGCAACTATACGCTTAGCACTAGTCCATTTGGGAGCATGCATGCAATTAGAGATCGAGAGACTTTTTCTTCTCTTGAGTGATGCACATGCATGGAGGTGCTACTCCACTTCTACAAACTTTGGCATTGCGGGTGCTATCACAGGTGGTAAACACTTCTTCTGCATAGAGGTGTTGGAGCTCTTATTCTTTCATCCACAGTGTTAAAAGGAACAAGTTAAATTTAGACCGAGCAGAGAGCTTGGTTTATGTTCACTACAACTTGCGATTGTTGTCCCGTTACTGTGATGAGGCAAAGACTAATGAAGACCTTAAGGTTTGGGGCAAAAATCCAGAGGAGCCCAATTTGGAGGATGGAGTGTTGAGATTAGAGCAATTAGAGGATGCTCTTATCCAGGATGATGATGATCGAGTTGTGATGCCACCCCCATCTGGTCCCTTGGTTCCCAGGTTCCATGCTTCAACAGCAACAGCAACAGCTTCGTTTTCATCAATTTCAGTGCCACAACTTCCACAACCAACATCTTCTTCATTTCCACCACGTGGAGGCCCGCGTACTGTTCGTGGTGGAAGGAGAAGAGATTAGTAGATATATTCAAAATTTACTACTTTTGTCATAGATTAGGCTTGTAGGCTTGTTGTGAATTGGAACTTTTTTGTCTTACTCTTCCTAGTTCAGTGTGTACTTGAGTCTTGGTGGTGGCGAAGTGGCTTATTTTGTAAACATTATTATTTGAATTTTGGACATGACTATTGTTGACAGTTACTCACTTACTAGATAAGTTACTTGAATATCTTCTAAATGTTTTATGCTTTATAATATGCTTAAAAATTTGATGTATGTTTGTAATTGCTAGAATCTAGATGGTTGATGCCCGAATATTTAATCATTGATGTACAATGGAATCATGGATGCCATATTTATCTTGATTTATGTAAAAATATATATGTTTTCATGTCTTCTACAACTAATTTGGTATTTGGGATATTATTTTTGCATATAAATGCAAATAAATATAAATATATATATATAGTAGACGCTTCACTTCCCAAATTTTTGGGAAATGATGCTTCCGCGTCCTTGCTTCCAAAAAAGTCCCTGCTTCGTGCAACGTTGCTAAGGTCTAAAGAAAACCAGGTCCCCCACCTCAAAATGTCACCCAACTCTACCCCTGTTTGCATACAACTTCTGTTGGTTTTGAGCAACCTGCAAATTATCCTTGAGGGCTCTAAGGATATCGTGACTTTCTTGTATCCAATCCTTGGTGCCTAAGGCCCTGCTGTCTCCAAAGATCATATCAGCAAAAGTCAGGGCATCATAACCATATAAAAAACGAAAGGATGACATACCTATGGACATATGATGAGTGGTGTTGTAGCAATACTCCCTGAGGTGCAGCCAGTTCACCCACGCTCTCTATTTCCTAGTCACATAGCTGCGCAAGTAGCCCTCCAGCCACTCATTCACGCTCTCCATATGTCTGTTTGTCTAGGGATGGTAGCTTGTGTTGATTGTAAGCTTTGTACCCACAAGGCGAAATAGCTCCTGCCAAAATCCTCCCATGAATCTATTGTCTCGGACACTAACAATTATACTAAGAAGCCCATGCAGCCTAAACACCTCCCAAAAAAAAAACTCGGCCACTTGTGAGGCCAAATATATGGCTGGAATGGCGAAAAAGTGGGTGAATTTTGTCAATTTGTCTACCACCACATATATGCAATCTCGGCCTTGAACTGTGGGCAACCCAATAATGAAGTCCATCGATATGCTCTCCCATTTTCTCACGAGAATAGGGAGAGGTTGTAGTAGACCAGATGGATGAGTGTGCTCTCCCTTGTTCATTTGGGAAACATCGCACTCCCTGATATGCCTCAGAACATCCTCCTTAAGACCCCACCAAGTGAAACGCTCCCTAAGAGTCTTGTATGTCTTGTAGAACCCTTGGTGCCCTGCCAATGGTGAATTATGAGCTTCGCGCAAGATATTCTTCCTCGATTGTGAGCCTGGCACCAAGTAAATCATGTCCTCTTAGTAAATAACCTCATCCATCACCCGGTACCTGTCATCCCTATGAGTACCATCCAATATCTCGCATGCTAGTCGAACCTTGGAGTACTCCAATAATAGTTGCGCCTTCTAATCTTGCGTGATATCCATCAATGAGAGTGTCGCGGGCCTCTGTGATAGTCCATCAGCCACTATGTTCTGCTTGCCCTTGTTGTTTTTCACGATACTGGAGTTGTTGAAATTTGATGACTAAAAATTTTCCTGCAATCCCAACCCGGTTTTAATTTCACCTTATCACTCTCATTCAGTTAAATGCCCTTTCCCATAAACATACATTCAACATATAGAATTCTGGAAATGAAATTTTCAGATTAAAACACATGGGACTGTCAACACATGCTGAAAATAAATATGGACATAAACAGACCAGCAACACACATAAAAATACACACAGATTTTTGGTCAACTTAGACCCAGGCAAAACCCCTTCAATCTTCTCCGGGGAAAACCTGTTAGAGAGCTCTTCAAATTTATTTATCTTTCAAGTTCAGGAAAAATACATTTGCAAACAAAACAAAACAGCAAAATACAACTTATCTCTTCAGTCCAAAACGCCTTGAAAACTATGCGCACTTTGCCTCGATTTTCGTGCCCACTTGAAGCCGAAAATATGTACTGTACAGATAAGGACTGTACAGACTTGTTAAAATTGGCAACTAGGGCCAAACTCCACATGGGTCATCTTATTTATGATAGTTGATATTTTTCTTGGATTCCTCTCTCCGAGAGGTATAGGATTGATCTAAAGATCATCCGATTCTGACATGTACAAATGAAGTTATGAATTTATTTTCATTATGGTCAAATTGTCAAGGTCGGCCAGCAAACTTATGTAGGCTCAGAAGCCCAACAGTCATGTCTATTCATCCTCAACGTTGCATATAAATAGAAGGTGACTTAGCCTCATTTGGATACACTCATCTTCACACTTCTCTCTCTCTCTCCTCATTGATTGGGTACAGATTTCTGAGCCTCTCTCTCCCCACACATCCGAAATTTCAGAAGAGCGAAATTTCAATAGGCCTAAATTTTAGGAGGCCGAAATTTCAGAGGACCGAATTTCTGGATAGTTTGACCAATAGTTGACCAACGTTGACTGCAGCTAGGGTTGACCGCAGGTGGGTTGTTTAACTAGACTTTGACTGGGTTGAATTTGACTGTTTTGAGGGTTGTTTTATCTTGTTGTTTGGAGGTTGAAGTTGACTGAAGTTGACCGATTTGCTGAGGGTCAAATCTGCCATGTTGACTTTTCTGGTTAGGGCTCTTTTGTTGTTGTTATAAATTATCAGATTCGTAAATTGTACTATCTCTCTCTATTGAACTATTGAAGACTAAAAGAAGATTTGATCAAGGGTTTACCCACATTGGGGTTTGTACCTGGTTGGTGCCACATCTTGTGTCCTCTTGCCTTAGCTTGTCTTCTACTGTTTACGTTTATGTTCTATCTGCATTTTACTATCATGTTGATGTGATTGCTAATCTGGATATTGATACTGGGCTAACTAAGAAATTTAAGTAAAATTGCTCTAAAGCATAGAACATACCATTGTTGCCTAAAATTAACAGGACTATACTATACGGATTTTTCAAAAAAAAAAGAATCAAAAACTTCTCTCAAACGGCATGCAACTCACAAAATTAAATGATGTTCGTATTGTACCTTATGTTGTCTTCTATGCCTCGATTTATGTGCCCAGCTTTGCCCAGAAATCACTCCTTCAGCTTGCTGCAACAAATTTCTCCTTTAGAACTTTTCTCCAGCTCTTAGCCTCCTTTCTCCAATCTGCTCATGAAGAATGAATGCAGTCTCTCTTTTCTTTACCCCCTTTTGTTTCCCTAAACGACTTTTGGGCAACCCTAAGATCTAATGGCTCAGATTCATTTAGATCAAGGGATGAGAATAAATGTGCACTTAATTCTCACTTTCTATTTTTTAACTCATCCATTAAATAAAGTACCCACATTGTACTTTATGTCTAAAGTCACTTTCACTTTATAAAGTCCAGAAATTTCTATAAAATTAGGAGTGTGATCCTTGCCCAAAATCCAGAAAAACTCAGAAAGGAATTTGGTTGGTTTAGACTTTGGAAATTCGACCCCCTCTTGGAGCCCAGCTTCAGCTACAACTGCCAAACTCAACCTGCTGGAATCTACCTGTAAATCCTCCAGGAAATGGACCCAAAGTGTTAGGCTGACCTCCGCTATCAATCCCCTAACTTCTCAGATGGGCTTCTGACCTATGTCACCTGCTCCTTAGCTCCAGGAAATTGTTGGACTAAACCTCTGCGCTGTCCCCAAGCCCAGTAATTCGAACTGCTGGGATGTTGACTATGCTGGCTCTGAAAATCACAAAAAAGGTTGGCCCTTTGTTGCTCTCCCAATCCTCTAACTCTCCCAGCAAATGCTTGATCACGGATAGCTCCAAACTCCCCCCTGCGTATTCTCCAGCAAGCCAGCAATACGCACTCCCTGTTGTGGCTGAATGGTAGTGTTGTAACATACTCCCGGAACTCCTGAAATACTTATGGAACTGCCTGTCTAGGGCGGGCATAGATGATCCCCTGAAGTAGAGGTTGAATCTCTCGCTTGAGAGATTCAAGGCTAAACAGTCGGTTTATTCAGCTAAACAACAAAGCGAACAGTCAAGTAATTTTGATTGCAAGGTGTAAGAATGAATCCAAAATGAGAGTTGCTCCCTCCGTATAACTCCTTAGGCCTCCCTAGCCTCATGTGGGCCCCTCCATCCACCTCTTCGACTTTCCCTCCAAGCTATTTGAATGGGCCCATTCGAACTCCCGTGTGGGTGGGCCCCTCCAACCACCTATTTGACTTTCCCTCCAAGCTATTCGAATGGGCCAATTCGAACTCCCATGTGGGTGGCCCCCACATTCCACTAGCAACCAAATAAAGTCGAATTGCCTAAGTCCATATGTCGAAAATGATGTGTTCTCTTCCTTAGCCAAAATTGTGCAAACTTGTGTAGCAGCACCATGTTACAAATGTATTTGAGAAGGGACATGACATAATACGTCGTCTGGCACTCCTTAGATCTTGGTCCCTTGTCTGGATATGTGGCAGTTTGAGTAGGCCTGCAAACTAGCCCTTGGCCTCCCACACCATGCCACCTCAAACCTCAGCTCCTACCTGCAATCAAACAAGACTTTGGCTCCTTGTTTATGAAGGAATCATGTACCAAACAAGCCCAGACTCTACCTCAAACAACTCAAACCTTACTGCAGATCATCTTGGCTCCCAAATAGCCATGAAGATGCTCAACTAGCCCTCTTCTTCTTCACTATAATCTACCTTCTAATCTGTGGCCCAACAGAGATCTCTTTCTCCTTATGTGAGCTCCTTTGGTGCTCAAGGATTGAGCCAAATAACCTCACACAAGTCCTCTCTTTATATTTTCTTCTAGGGCAATGTCTAGCCCAACAAGGAGTCACCTCATGTCAACGCCAACCTGACTTCTCTAGACAATCTGCCCACAGTTTACTTTAAAAATTAATATCTGAAGTTCTACAACTCGAATTTCGATGATTTTCGATGCCTCTGGTTGCTCTTGAAATCCTCTATCGTCTCCATCACTTATATCATCAAATCTCATCACAAATTCACTCCCACATGCTTGGGTGCAAATCCCATAGGCTTGGGTTCTAAGCCCACAAGCCATACTTGTGTGCCCATTCCTTCAAAACCCACTAGCCTAGGGTTTGGAGTACCTCCCAAGCTACAAATCTCAACGGCCCTTGACATACTCAATCTTGAAGTCATATGCTTGGTTCTTGCTGACCCATTTTCACTGCCTCTCTTGAACATTTTGTTGCTCCAAGAAAAATTGAAGATTGTTGTGGTTAGTCATCACCTTGAACCTGTTCCCCACCAAGTATTGTCGAAACTTGGCCAAAAAATGCATAACTGCCAACATCTCCTTGTCATAAATGGAGTACAATCTCTCATGTGGCTACAATTTTCAATTCTCAAATGTTATAGGGTTGCCTCCCTGTGTCAGAATTGCTCTAACGCCCTCTCCAGATGCATCGCACTCTAGAACAAATAACTGTGAAAAAACAGGTAGGGCCAAAATAGCACAACTACTCATCACCCTCTTGAGGCACTCAAAAGCCTTCTGTGCAGCCTCTGTCCACTTGAATGCCCCTTTCTTCGTCAAATCCGTGACGGGTGTTGATAGCTAGGAAAATGCCTTCAGAAACCATCCGTAATATGTGCAAATGCCCAAGAATCCCCATAACTTTGTCACATTCCTGGGCGTATGCCAATCCAGGAATGGCCTAATCTTCTCCTGATGTACCCGTACTCCATCCTCACCAATCACTTGTCCAAGGAATAACATCTTTGTCAATCCAAACTCGCACTTGGACATTTTAGCATATAATTGTTTCTCCTCCAGTATACACAGTACCTCCTCCAAGTGTTGGAGGTGCTCCTCCCATGTCCTGTTGTATATCAAGATGTCGTCGAAGAAAACCAAAACATACCGTCGCAACTGCTTGTGGAACATGTGGTTCATGTAGGACTGGAACGTCGTTGGTGCGTTGGTAGCCCAAAGGG
Organism: Pinus tabuliformis; assembly: GCA_031772625.1. Classification (NCBI taxonomy): domain Eukaryota; kingdom Viridiplantae; phylum Streptophyta; class Pinopsida; order Pinales; family Pinaceae; genus Pinus; species Pinus tabuliformis. Next base: position 735,814,147 of record CM062805.1, on the reverse strand, counting down.
CATCACCAAGAACTTGAAGTGTTCGTAGTGGCAACAGAAGGCAATCTTCAGGATGTCCTACTACCTCACCTGAATATGGTGGTATCCCGAGCGCAAATCTTTCTTAGAGAAGTACTTGGCTCCTCTAATCTCATCCATGAACTCATCGATACGCGAGATCGAGTACCTGTTCTTCAAGGTCTTCTTGTTTAGGGCCTTGTAGTCTATGCACATGCAAACGGTCCCATCCTTCTTCTTCACCAACACAACCGAAGAAGCGAAGGGACTAGAACTAAGCCTAATGTGCCCCAATCTCAGCAAGTCCTATCTCGCCCTCCCGATCTCATCCCGGTATGCCTTGGGATGTCTATAGGGAGTGGCAATTAATACATGCCCTCCTCCAGCTCTATGGTGTGCTCAAATCCTCTATCCAATGGACGACTTGGAGGAATCTCTCCAAATATTGTCTGATGCTTCTCCAAGAGAGCCAATATATCTGGATGTGTTAGTTGTGATGGAGTCCCTGTCTCTGAAATCCGTAGCTCCACAGCCCACGCTATGTCCCCATGTCTCAAATCAGCCTCCATCTTGTGTGTTGATATTGTTTGAGGTGGGTAAGGGTGCATGCCTCTCAACACCACTAGCTTCCCATCCGAGTCTATGAACTCCATCTCTAGTTTCCTCCAGTTCATGGTGACACACCGAAGAGAATACAGCTACTGAACTCCCATCACTACATTGGTTTTTGGAACGACCACCAAGAAGAAGTGATTTGTCACTGAGTAATTACCCATGGTCACCATCATGTTGGGAACATATCTCGTACATTGCATTGTCCTATCCACTAGCACCAGTACTGAAAATCCCTCAAAGGCCTCTGTCTGAATGCCTCTCTCAACCAGTTGCGCATCAATAAAATTGTGGGTAGCCCCATTATCCACCAACACTGATACTCACTTTGTCAAATATTTTGGGACTCCCCAAAGTGTAGCAATGACCCCTTTAGTGGGTAAGAATGCTCCCCCACTAGCTAGGGGTGGTGGGCCACCTCCTATTGTGCCCTAAGACCCACAATCTCTTGCATCTACCTCGTACTCTACATCCTCCTCCTCTGGCACACCATCTAAAAATACCTCTATGTAGTGGGCCTTTACCTTAGTACACCAATGCCCTGGTGCCCACGACTCTTGACAAGTGAAACACAAATTCCTCCTCCGAAGGCCCCTCCTAATCTCATCATCCAACTATCCTCTCCTTTTCCACTCCTTTTGAGGAGGTCTTCTGTCTTTTCACTTCTGAGGGAAAGTGGGTCTAGTAGTTGCTGGAGCTCTAATCTTCAACACAGCATCTAGCATGTCCCGATCTCGGCTAATGGCATCCTGCAATGATACTGGCCTATATGCTTGCACCCAACCTCTCAATGGCTTAGCCAACCCCTCAATAAATAGCGTAATCAACCTCACCTTGGAAATGTCTGAGACCATCACTGCAAGTATCTGAAACTCGGCTATATAAGCCTTTGAGTTCCCTATCTACTTCAGGTTAGCCAACTCCCTGAAGTGCAGCTCTGGGTCTTTCCTGTCAAACCTCTCCACTAGCCTACAAGTGAACTTGGTTTAAGAGGTAATGCAGGCATGTCGTAGTGTAATTAGCCCATGATACCACCACTCCTACGCATCTGCCCCCAGATGTAGCATGGCAAATCTGATGGCATCAGTCTCCCTCATTGGGTTCAGATTAAGACAGGTATCTAATTTCTTAACCCATTCTCTTGCTGAACTCCTGGCCGACCCATCATAACTGGGTAGTGTCACCTTCCCTGCCAACCTCTGATTATCCCACCTCTGATACTGTTGCCCTCTTCTGGATGAAGTTCCAGCCCCACTGTACTTCTCCTTCAGATGGCAATAATCTGCAAAAGTGAGAGTACTCCTGACTCTGGGGTTTAACACCTCATACTCATCAATCCCACTAGCGAAGGACCTAATCAGCTTGGTGAAGACATCAACCCCTCTCTCACGCTTTGGCTCCTCAGGGAAGCGTGGCATGGTCAGTCTATTGGTCTGGCCATATGTGAGTGGGTTGTTCGTTTGTGCGTGGGTGTACATGGCTCCCCTCTCCTGTACAAGAGCCACCCTCTCCCTCATTGGCTCCTCTGTGGGGTCCTCCATGCATATTCTGCAATTGCAGATCCATTATTTGCCTCATCATCCCCATCATCTATTGATTCGACGTCACTAGCTCCTCCAATAATGGGTCACGCCCACCCTGTCTTGGTTTCTCATCACCATTGTCCCCCATGAAGCCTTTAACGTTCTTAAACTATGTATCTGAGAAATGCTTGGGCTCATCCTCTCTACCACAACCCCTTCCTCTACCTCTACCTCTACCTCTAGGGCTGTAAATTGCTCCACCAAACAGCCCTGTCATCACATGCTCTTGAGCCCACAGCTGGCCAAGAACATGTGCTGATACCACTGTAATATTCTAACTAGAGAAATAAAGTGAATATCAACAACATGAACTAGATACAACAATAAAATAGGGCATGCAAATCTGAAACTCCACACATGCAAATTTAATCAAAACACCATTTAGCAGAAATAACAGAGCTGAGCCATTTTATTAGAATTTTCAATGTAAATCTAGTACAAAATGAAGTGTAATGAGTGCCCCTAGACTTGCTAAAGCAAGCATGCAAAACGCAAGTGAATATGAAGGACTCTCCATGTTGAAATGAGCTCACTAGTTGTACGCACTGCTCAAAAAAAATTGTTGTTGTTGCTTGAGGCAAACTGTGATTTGGGGCCTCAAAACCATTCCAAAAATTTTGCAAAATTAGGACTAGGCTCCTCAATCCCAAACCAAACAAACCCATAAATTTTGGGCTAGTTCTAACCTCCTGGAATTACCCAATTTTGTGCGAATTTCTTGGTTACCTGGCTCTACGTCCCACCCAGAAAATTGTTGCAACTTTGCTCCCAGTCCTCCCTCAAATGGCTGCAAAATTTCTTGAAGAATATCTCTAGAATAGAGTGTGAAATCTATGCCACTCTCCAGCACAAACTCTACTGCAATTTTTCTCTGCAATTTTAACCAGAAATGACCTCTGTGCAAACCCTAGGAGAGACAACTTCGGCCCTCACAAGATCAGTAATCTCCAGCTCTACAACTCTCCAAGATGACTCATCCTTCCTCAAGGAAATTCCCTACAAATTTTTCAAGTGTAGCTCCCCAGAAATTTCCTCCTCCTAGCACCACGAATTTCTGCTACTGCGTCCTCCCAGTAACACGCACTGGCTGAACAAATCGTGAAATGAACTCCCAAGAGCTAGAATGTGGCACTCTTCTCAGCTCCAAATTCTCTCTTAGGGTGACAATTTTCGTTCACCGAAACAGAGTTGGGATTTTCTGCTTGGAAATCCCTGTGCTAAGCAGCACCAATTGGCTTGGCTAAACAGCTCAAGCAAACTCTAGAACTGAAAATGCACAATCAAGGAACCCCCAAAATGAGTTTGCTTCTGCTATTTATAATTGTTGCCCCTTCTCTTCCTTGTGGGCCCACCAGTATGAAATCCTTGTGCCTTCCTCTTCTTGTGATTCAAATTTATCCTAAGGGTTCGATTTCCCTCTTTGGGTGGCGCCCACAACCCACCAACTTTATAGTTTTTCACTTTCTCCTAAGTTGGCCTTCCTCCTTTTGCAAAAGTTAATTTAAGCCTCCAAACCCCTTTTTTCCTAAGCCCAATCGCCAAAAATGTTTATCAATTGCCAAAATTGCAAAATTGTGAATTCCCCTTTAACAATCTTAATTGTTGGGGACATGACAATCCAATGTAGAACAAATAAACAATCACTAAAGCAATAAAGATTTTGCATGAACGGGAAAACTAATAAATTCTAAACATAGATGTGTAGAATCTACTTCTTCAATTATATAATCAGTGTTGCCTTACAAATTTAAAATTTTGCATCTACCCACATTTCCACATGATTCTTACTTACGAATAAGTTCACTAGTGTTAAATTGTTCTCCATGAGCTTTTGCTCTACTTTTCTACTGAACAGATCCTTCCTTTGATGTTCACTTAACCTAATCAAGCTATGTTACCAGATATTTCTCCAAATTCCTTCAATACTAGATATTCAACAAAAGTGTTTTAAAATGTCCCAATCAACAACAAAAATGCTATGACGGGAGGTCTCTTATGCAAAAAGTGTTTGAAAATCAAAGTAGTTATATTAGGGTTTGATTCTCCTTTCTTGATAATTGCTTGTGAGTGTGTTGGCTTCTTTTCCTTCTTTATTATCTTATATTTCATCAAGCAATTATCATATTATGTGCGTATGAAGATCACAAAACAAGAGACACAAGATGTAGGGACATGCCAAGGCAAAACCCCCCTCAAGGGGAAAACCCAGTCAAGATAATTCTCCCTTTCAAAAGTATTCTTTGAGACTCTTCACCCTAGACATAGACCAGACCTTCCATCCACACAAAGTCAGCCTCCCAAATCTTCGACCCGTTCCAGCAACTTCGACTAGGCAACAACTTTCGTCAACATGCAGCTTCCGGCAACAGCAAAACTTGGAGGACTTTGATCTCCCAAATCAAGGCACGAAACAGAGAGAAAGAGAGACACCAAAAGTTCGATTTTCTTCTTCTCCTTAGACTTCACTAAACTAGCACTTCCTTCGACTTCCCGGCAATAGACTTCGCACTTCTCCAGCTACTCTTGAGATAACTAACTAGCTTGAGATGTGATGCTCCAAATGACTTCGACTAGCTTGTATTTAAAGGCTTCTTGTGGGTCGAATAAGGGTCCTTACGCTGACATGATCTCTTCTAAGCCGACATGGTGTGGAGGATATATAAATCATATTTGACTCAATACTTAACATTTTTACATGATTTAAAAGCCCAAGAAGGGTCTCTTTGAATGTACAATGACTCTATAAACTAAATATTAATCTTAGGAGTCCACAATAGGGACTTTCACTAATATAATGATGACGCAAGCATGAAACCCGTGCTTTAATAAGTCATTGTTACAATAATAATAATAATAATAAAACTTTATTCTTTTGACAAGTACATTACATGATCACTCAAGTACATTAATGAAGACCGAACATAGTTATATTTTCCAACACTCCTTCTTAACTAGGTAGGTATTCATAATGTACAAATACAATGGAAGATCTCAATCTATATAAAACAATGAAGAACTTTAGGCACCACGATGCCATGGACTAGATTCCTGACCAGGAAAATCTATCCATTGGTCTCTCAACAATTTAGGCATTGCAATGCCCCAGACTAGATTCCTGACCAGGGCAATCTATCCAAGTGGGAATAAGGTGGACTCAAGCTTTCAGCCTCTCTAGGTACCATCAGGCTTACTTGCTAACCACCAACCTAGGGACCTAGGTGCATATCCATGGTCAGAGCTCAATGACCCATGCCACCCTTCCCTACTTTCGGACCTAGACATCAACACAAATTGCCAGCCAGATGTCCTCACAGGGAATGCTTCACTCGCAAAGCCTCAACAAATCTCTTCCACTTCCTTATCATCAATATAATCAGCGATGTCTACCAAACCCAGCTAGTTTCTCAGATACTCAAACTTCTTATTCAAAAGAGCCTTTGTTAGTATGTTTGCTACCTGTTCATCTGTCGAGACATACTCCAACTTCACGATTCCATCCTGCACCAGGTTCCTAATAAAGTGGAACTTATTATTGACATGTTTCGTCCTCGAAAGAAACACGGGATCTCCAGAGATCTTGATACAACATTTATTGTCACAATTAATCACTGTAGGGCCTATAGACTTCTCGAACAAATCTGTCATAAGCTTCCTTAACCAAGCAACCTCCTTTCCTACTTCACATGCAGCCACATATTCTTCCTCGGCATTACTCAACGCAACGGGATCTTGCTTCCTACTCATCCATGAGATCATAGCAGCTCCCAGACTAAAACATCTTCCGACAGTGCTCCTTCCATCGGTCTAAATGCCACCCCAATCAGAGTTTGTGAAGCCAATTAGCTTGACTTCCTTACTGTCATACTTTAGGCAGTGATGTATAGTGCCACGAAGATACCTCAATGTATGTTTAGCAGTTATCTATTGATCGTGACGGGGCTCCAACTGAAATGACTAAGAATGTTTACTGCAAAACATATATATAGCCTAGTATTTACCAGATACATTAGGGAACCCACCAACTGTCGATAGGAGGTAGGATCCACGAGACTAGAGTCAGAGTCCCTCAACTTCTTGAGATTGGTGATCATAGGAGTAGTCATCGGCTTGGAATCCATCATCCCAAATTTCTGCAATAACTTGATGATGTACTTTCCTTGCCCCAAATATATCTCCCCAGGTCTCTGCCATACTTCTAGACCTAGGTAATAGTGCATCAGTCCTAGATCCTTCATTTCAAATTCAGCTGCCAACATCTTCTTGCATTCTTGAATTCTTCGCTCCACACCTATGATGAATAGATCATCCACATATAGCAAAATAATGACGGGCTCATCATTCACAACCTTGATGTAGAGATTCGAATTAGCAGAACTCTTCACGAACCCAATTCTAAGTAGATATGCATCCATCCTTGCATACCATGCCCTAGGTGCTTGCTTCAAACCATATAGGGCCTTCTTAAGTTTGCAAACATGAGAGTCCCTGTTATTAACTTCAAAGCCTTCAAGTTGTTCAATGTACACTTCCTCATCAATGGTCCCATTCAGAAATGCGGTCTTCACATCCATTTGATGAATATTCCACCCCATTGTAGCAGCCAATGAAACCAACGATCTAATGGTAGTGTACCTTGTTGTAGGTGCAAAGGTTTCTTCATAATCAATGCCTTCCTTTAGAGAGAAACCCCTTGCATCGAATCTTGCTTTATACTTGTCTATACTTCCATCAACTGCATGTTTGATCTTATTGATCCATTTAGATGTGATAATCAATTTGTCACTAGGTCTAGGAACGACTTCGCAAACCCCCTTCTTCATGATGGATTGATATTCTTCCTACATTGATTTCTTCCAAACCTCTTGATGTGCAGATTCCTTGAATGTGGATGCTTCGGCTTCAATCAATTTTGTCATACATATATGTAGCATACCCAGAATATCTCTTATGTTTCTTTCTTTCCCTGAAGGTTCCTGCAACTTCACGTCCATCAGCATCTTCCAATGTAGCTTTCAACCAATTTGACCTCTTCCTGGTGGTTGGGATGACCACCGATTGAATAGGCTCACTTGGTCCTCCTTCTTCGAGTTTTGTAGTAGAGTTTTCATGATGAACTTCTTCTTCTTCAAATATGGGAACTTCTTCGTCATCGGAATCAATAGGAATATCCTTTGACTTCTTGTACACTTAATTCTCATCAAATATGACATCCCTACTTACTTCAATATATCTTCCTTCCTTGATATAGATTCTATATGTTTTTGAAGAGAGACTATATCCAATGAATATTCCCTTGATACTTGTAGAGTCCAACTTCTTTCGCTTGTCTTTCGGAACATGAATATATGTTGGACTTCCAAAGATTCGGAGGTGATCCACACTTGGCTTCTTTCCTGTGAATACTTCTTCGAGTGTTGTATTATCAAGACTCTTATGAGGACTTCTATTTTGAATGTATACGGTTGTCATTGTTGCTTCTTCCCATAAGAACTTTGGTAGATCTTGATCAAGGAGAATAGTTCGAATGCCTTCTTCAATTGACCTATTCTTCCTTTCGGCCAATCCATTTTGTTCGGGATAATAGGGAACAATGAGCTCCCTCTTCATACCTACTTCCTTAAAATATGCAATCAATTCCTTAGAAGTGTATTCCCCACCATTATCAGACCTCAGAGTTTTATCTTTCTTACGGTTAGGGTTTCCACTTCAGCGCTAAACTCCTTGAACTTATCAAATACTTCATCTTTTGTTTTGAGGAGGTAGAGCCATGTCTTTCTAGGATGGTCATCAATGATTTTCACATAGTAGAGATGACCTCCAAGTGATTTGTCAGACATGGGCCCACACACATCGGAATGGATGAGGTCTAATATCTCTTTAGACCTAGTTTCACTATTATGAAATGGCTTTCTTGTATGTTTTCCCAAAGAGCATCCCTTGCACACACCTTCATGATCCAACTTCATATTAGGAATACCATGAACCAGTTGACTAAGAGTAGGGATGACCTTATAATGTAGATGACCATACCTCCTATGCCATAGCTCAATGGGACTTATTTCCATATGACCCAGAGCTTGAGGGGGTGGTGTAATGACTCTATAAAGACTTCCTTCAAGAACTCCAATAACCCTAGCTTTATTAATGCTAGAGTCTTTTCCCCAAACCAATACTTTTCCATCAACAAAAGCAGTTCTTTCCCCTTTCTCTTCTAAAGAAGAAATAGAAAGCAAATTCTTTTTCAAACTTGGAACATATATAATGTTGTTGAGATGTAACTTCGATCCATTATCTAGCTTCAACGATGTTCATCCCAGGCCTCTAACAGCATAGCTTTTGTTGTGACCCAATTCCACTGCATGAGAAGATGACTCCTTTGATAGTGTATGAAGTTGTTTACTTTCTCCTGCCATGTGTCTCGATGCTCCATTATCAATGATCCATGCATTGTCATCAATAAGAGAACCTGTAAGAGCAGCCAAGAATCCTTGACTTTTGACCTTGTTGAACAAGTAGTAGATGACCTTCTTGATCCAGCTTCCAACAATGTTGATACCCATTCTTATGTAGTTCATCATAGAGGGAGAATCCATGCCAACAAAGTGATCTTCGACTCTTCCTGACCTTAGCTTTGATACCATGTTGGAAAATCAAAGTAGTTATATTAGGGTTTGATTCTCCTTTCTTGATAATTACTTGCAAGTGTGTTGGCTTCTTTTCCTTCTTTATTATCTTATCTTTCATCAAGCAATTATCATATTATGTGTGTATGAACATCACAAAACAAGAGACACAAGATGCAAGGACATGCCAGGGCAAAACCCCCCTCGAGGGGAAAACCTAGTCAAGATAATTCTTCCTTTCAATAGTATTCTTTGAGACTCTTCACCCTAGACAAAGACCAGACCTTCCCTCCACACCAAGTCAACCTCCCAGATCTTCGACCCCTTCCAGCAACTTCGACTAGGCAGCACCTTCCGACGACAAGCAACTTCCAGCAACAACAAAACTTGGAAGACTTCGATCTCCCAAACCAGGGCACAAAACAAAGAGAGAGAGACACCAAAAGTTTAATTTTCTCCTTCTCCTTAGACATCCCAAACTCGCACTTCCTTCGACTTCCCGGCGACAAACTTCACACTTCTCCAGCTACTCTTGAGATATTGAACTAGCTTGAGATGTGATGCTCCAAATGACTTCGACTAGCTTGTATTTATAGGCTTCTTGTGGGTCGAATTGGGGTCCTTAGGCCGACATGGTATGGAGGATACATAAATCACATTTGACCTGATACTTAACCTTTTTACATGATTCAAAAGTCCAAGAAGGGTCTCTTTGAATGTACAATGACTCTATAAACTCAACATTAATCCTAGGAGTCGACAATGGGAACTTTGATGATGACCAAAGCATGAAACCCATGGTTTAATAAGTCATTGTTACAATAATAAAAATTATTTTCTTTATTCTTTTGACAAGCACATTACATGATGACTCAAGTACATTAATGAAGACCGAGCATAGTCACATTTTCCAACAAAAAGGAGTCTCAACAACCGTCTTATTAAAATAATGTGTTTCTCTTTAAATCTAGCCTAGGAGACCATAAATAAATCTTATCCTCCAACTAATTATGAGGACAAGGTCAAAGATACATAAAAAATGAGGTAGTTATGCCACATGCACAAGTATGTCTTTAGAGGATGACATCCAACCTAAAAAAGAGGAAAATGAGTCAAAGAGGGCCAATGTTCCTCTTGAAAGCAAGGTAACAACCAAAATAAACTCCTTAAACCAAGATTGATTCACTAAATGAGCAAACATGTAATCTATGAATTGAGGAAAAATGGGACTCATTAGCCTATCCATCCCCATACACTATAGTACACCTAAAATGGGAAAAAAACCCCAAAATACCCATTGTTGGGTGAGTTTTAGGGCAACTAGACTTAAAAAACCCAAAGTTGGGGTTTGGAGTAAGGTTTACTTAATCAATTAAGGAAGATGAAGCCCTCTAGAAAATCTATAAATAAAGAAGGATCGAGTTCATTTTGAAGCATCAAGTGTGAAACATCTACTTGGTTTCTTAAGCATTAGCTCTGAGGGTTTTAAGACCCCTTTCCCCTTTGTCAATTTCAGTGTTGAAAGATTCCACCCTAGTTAACAACAATTTATCTTCTCTTCATTCTATGAATCTATCTAGGCACAGGAGTACGATCTGAAGGCAGCGAGCCTTTCAATTGGAATTGATTTTGTTATGGGCACAGGTACATCATTTGGAGGCAACGAAGGTATACAGTCGTTCTGGCGCAGCAAAAGATTATCTCTAGGAAATCAGACCTTTGGTCAAGTTTGAGGCAAGGACGAAGGCATCTAGGACAACGCATCTCTTAAGAAATTAAATCAAAGGGAAAATTTATGGTCTTTTGTGTTTTGTACAACTGAATCTCCATAAGTGTACATTGTGTTGTCTCCCTGCGATAACAACCTATATGAGGCAAGTATGGTGCGGAAAATGTGAATTGAAGATCAAACCATTTGAGTATCACTCGAAGCCAATTTAGTGAATTCTGGCAGTAACGAAATTTTGTGATGGAAGTCTTAGCATCAATTTGAGCATAAGGACAACTAATGAAGCGCGGGCCCTACATGATTAAGAAAAAAGGGAGTATTGGAGGGGATTAATAACAATGTTCGAAGGAGTGTGCATTACATCTGACGCATCTATTGTTTTCGCCATATACTGGTGTGAATAACATCCTGAAAGTTTGTGCGTAGAAGTGTAGCCGTCAACCGTTGAGCCAGCGGAATTGAGAAAAAATTGCACCCTCCGTATGCTTGAGCGAGAAGTGAGGGCTTAAACAAAATCAACATTATTCCTGTGAGGGTTTGTAGTGAGTAGGGTTTGGTTCACTGGAAAAATTAGATGCGTAAAGTTGTATACAATCCCCACTGATATTTTTTGAAATTGGATTGATTGACTTGTGAACATTGGCATTAAATAATGTTTGACTGATGAATATACCATGCTATTATTATATGAATTTGTATAAAATCTTTCACTATACGTAAGGTTTATTATATTTTTGGATGGAGAATTTTGTTCCAGTAACCATGAGATTGGGCACTATTATCAATGAACATTGAAGTAATTTTTGGCTTTTAAACACTAGTGTTTAAGGAACCCAAGGGCAAAAATTAACCCGGCTCATTACAAAACAATTGGGAGAAATGATCATACAAGACACATGTGCAGCATCTATGAGCTCCCAAAGGTGGACAACTCTCCAAAAATAGCATCAAATAATTCCATGTGAGTCCTCCAAGGCATAACTATCTCCAAACTACATGCTCACAACCTCCATCATGTCAAGGAAGGTCCAAATCACTCCCACTTGTCAAAGAGATGCTCCATTGGTCAAGGATGTGTTCTCCAAGGTAGACGGCTTCTCAAAATTAATGATAAATGCCTCCAAATGTGTCAATGGGTGACGCAGTATTAATTTGGCAGCTCTGTGACAAATTCCAATCATGGGACTAGATTCCTCTTTTCGAGCAATCTACATAAAATACCTCCTAGATTCTTTAAACAATGTACATAGAATACCTCCTGCACATCAAAGGACCCTCCTGACTCGAGCTAGAATTGAATTTCCCCTATCCCCTCACTGCATACTTGACATCATCACCAAGCTCAATATGGATCCCTAAGTCATCCTCTCAAAAACTATTGAATAGCTCTCTAGCCTCTATCATGTGGCAAGAGGCGCCATTGTCAAAGTACCACGCGCTTCTAGCAATGGTGCTGGTAAAAAGGCAAGACACGAGTGAAAAGTCATTCTCGAACTTGGAAGCAAGCTAGCTCAATTGTGTCTCTGTTGCCACTACAACTATCGGTGACTTCCCCTTGCCCTTTTTCTTTTGTGGATGCTGAGAAACAAAGTGGTCATTCTTATGGCAGATATAGCATTTGATCTTTGCTCATATCTCTCTTCTACCCATACTATTGTCCCTCTCCCTGACTGTCACCCTTCTTGATGGAACTTTTCCCTTTGGTCTTCTTTGTCTTATTGATCAGGGCCAAGTTTTCATTTGCTACTCCTTGCTTGTTGGTCCTAGACTTTTTATGAGTCTCCTCTTGGATGCAGTCATCCCAAAGTCTCTCCCACTTGGGAAGATGCTCCCAAGCATGGATTCCCGTGATGAATGGTTCCCAATCGTCGGTGAACCCATTCAGAGCAACAGGCATTAGCTTTGCATCTAATACAGCTTCTCCAATAGCTGCAAGTTGGTCACGGATCTATGTGATCCTCATAAGGTAGTTGGTTACATTGTTAGATGGTGTTCATTCTGCACTCTCTAAGCTTCGTTTTGAGAATCATTTTGCAACTGATGTTATCACATTGTAAAAGTGATACTAAGGCATCAAACATCTCCTTAGATCTAGTCCTTTCTGCAACATGTGAAATCAGATGATCCTTAATAGCTTCAAGGATCGCCCTTTGTGCCTCTAAGTCCTTATTATCCCATGCTTCTTGCATTGTTGGGTCTACTACTGTTGGTGTCTGCATGCTCCATGAGGTCTATGTTGGAGCTGGAGGAGGGTTGGACACGACTTCCCACAAGTCTTGCTCCTTCAAGATCATTGAGATTCTTGCCTTCCATGGCAAGAAATTTGAAACCCCATCAAGTCGATCCTCAACTTTCACACTGGTTACTGACATGGTTGTCCTAAGCTTTATCTCTCAAGCTCACTGAAGTAACTTGAAAATTATAGATCTGCTTTTCTCTCAAAACTAAGCTTAGAGAGTGAAGAATTGTTAATTTTAGTTAACAATGGTATGTTCTATGCTTTGCACAATTACTTCAATGTTCTTTTAGCAACCTAATGACAATTTCCAATTTAGTTTTCCAATAGAAATCACATTAACCATAAATCACATTGATATTAATTGTAGATAGAACATGAATAACAAATGCAGAAGACAAGCCAAGACAAGAGAACACCAGATTTAGCAAATGCTAGGAAAAAACCCCAAGATGGGGAAAACCCTTTGATCGATTCTTCTTATTATTATATCAAATGTTCAGCAGAGAGAGAGAGAGTACAATAAAGTCAAAATTGACTTGCCAAATGATGATCAAAGCAGCGCTGTCAAATCTGTAATTTTCTTGCTTCCAGATAACAGTAGTCAACAACCCTAACCAAAAAGTCAACATTGATCAAACAGTCCTCACTGCAGCTCGGTCATACCCAGTCAAACTCGACCTTCTTAGGTGGTCAAAGTCAGCCCAAAACAATGCATAAATCAGCAGTCAAACTTACTCAAAGTCTGCACTTGAAGTTTGCAGTCATCCCTAGTCAACGTGCCCAGAATACCTCGATTTTTGTGCCAATAGGTGCGGCCTCCAAAGATCGAAATTCTCGTAGAAAATCGCAATCAAATGTGGTCAAAACACCTCTGGTCAAACCTGCAACAGACTCTGAAATTTCGGCCCTACAATCTGTCTTGAAATTCGTCCTTCTTTGTTGCCACACATGTGAGGAAAAGAGATGCCCAATAAGTTGTATGAACCAATCAAATGAGGAGAGAGAAGAATGTGAGAGGTGAGATGATGCCAAATGAGGTTTGAGGTCTCTCTTATTTATACAAGTCGTTGGGTGTCAAGTGACATGTTCATTGGGCTTCATGAGTCTACATGATGATGTGGTTGACCTTGACAATTTGCACGTGGGCTTGACTTCAAAAACATATTTTTCCTTGCCCAAATTTGATGATCTTTAGGTTGATAAGGAATTCAATGCAATAATCATCTCCATCAAATGAGTTGTCCAAAGTGAAATTTGGCCCTAGTTGCCAATTTTAACAATCCCTCTCAACTAGGGAGAATTCCACCTACCAATCCATCCATCATCATGCCATCCGGTCATCATGTACCATCTCCGCATCTCGTCTCTACTTTGTTGAACACTGATATAGATAAGGAAGAAGAATTGATCGAAAGTGAGTCACAAGACCTTACCCTGGTTACCCTGGTAAGTATGTTAAAGTGGGGTGGGGTGTTACAGAGTGGTATCAGAGCAGGTTCACAGCACTAGACCTCGGGGTAAATGTAGATTGTTATGAAGATCTATATGTTTATCATGCATGCATGTCAGTTATTTTATTGTTATTGTTGTTATATCCATGTACATGATGTTGTTACAGTTTTGTGTTATTATCTTGATTCATGCATGAACTGATATGCTCTTTGATATTATTATGTATCATGCTAATCTGGATTGACTTGTGTAGATGCAATAACCTCACCAGAAATAAATTGAGGTAATGCTTTTGATTATGCCTTTTATTTGGTTTATCTAACAGTGGTATGTTTGCAAGAAAATAGAAGACCAAGAGATGAAGAGCAGAGTGGTTGAGTACAGTTCATATGACTCCCCGCACAGGCCAGAAGAGAAATCAGTTGAGCAGCAAGGAGATGGATGTTCAGAAATCTAGGGTATCAAAAATTAAGAGATTTCTCTACTTATGATAATTGCATGTGATAGTATTTTTACTTCTTGATTAGGATCTTCTTCTTTTCGAGTTAGTGTTGTGTTCTTTTCATCAAGACAATTACCAATTCATGCACAATAAAGAGACAAGAGACACAATATATAGGCTTGTCAGCCAGGGCCAAAGCCTCTCACTCTTTGAGAGGAAAACCCAAACGAAATTCTTCTTATAGAACCTTCAATTGACGAATACCAATACCATGACAATGACCCTTGACACTAGAGTCCTCCCAAGACCAAGTCACTAGCCTCCTCTTCAACGTTGCTCTTCCTCTTCCTCTTCTTGTAGGTCTGCCATCCTACCACAGAAACCCTAGATGACTTTCGCTCCTTGAATAGTCTCCTCAAGATAGAGACTCGTTGCACTTCTACTCAGCGCCTTCTAGCAAAGTCTTCCACCCAAACAAAATCACCTCAATGTGGCTGCAATCCATCGACCTCCTCTTGACACCTTTAAATCTGCTACCTTCGCACGTGGGAGGACAAACTAACCCAAAACAACCCACAACTATCTTTGCTATCCTTCCTTCTTGCTGCGGTAATGTAGAGGCTTCTTCTAGTATGTTTCTTGCACTTCTTTGTAGACTTGCTTCACCGAATTGCTTGCTTCCAAATGAGGCCGAGTATCGGTGTATATAGTCGTTGGTCCATGTCCATTAGGCCTACATAATCCCTAGATTAGACTGACTTCATCTTCTAGAATTATTTCTTTGTTGTAAGCCGACTTGTGTGAGGTCTAGTGACAAGGTCTTGGAGGGTTCCTTACAATGTGTAACATGACTCTTTACAATGTGTAACATGCCTTCATTACATGACAATGACTTTTAGACTTTTATGACTAGATGACAATATCCTTAAGGGCTCTCAATGGGAGCCTATACTAAGAAATAAAATATCTTGCTCATGAAACCCATGATGCAAGCATTACAATAATTTTATTTTTCTTCTTTACATCTCTTACATAAAAATCACAATTACATGTCATTAAGAAGACCGAACCTAGTTACACTTTTCAACAAGGGAGACTCTTCTGATCTAGCAGATACATTAAGAAGTCTAAGGGCAGAGATCAGAAGTTGTAAAGTTGATAATGAGCAGGTGATTGAAGCCCAGGAAAGGCTAGCAAAAACTCAAGAAAAACAAGTTGAGGTTAATGTAGTTATTCTTCAAAATCTCTCAAATTTACAGAAGCATGGATAGTTGGGGATGTAGCTCAAAGCATTCCCAGGATCGATGCAGCATGATAAACATGCAGAATGCTGACTAGATTCCCTAAAACAAAGCAACATGGATTGCAAAAGTTCATGACTAAATGATGTAGTCAAAGTTATAAGGGGAAATCTCTCAACTTAACTCTTGCCAGTTTATAATTTTATTTGATGTTTTGAGAAGTTTCCATAAGTTGATGAATAATAACATATGCATAATAAAATGACATATATGAATTAGTTTAGAGATGCATATCCATCAAATAGATATTAAATAATGATATACTAGATGCATGAAGGTATGCTAAGTGCATACAGTAATGGATGTGCATGCATAAATACTCTCAGTCTGTTGTCATAACATGATTCAAATGACTAAGAGTGGTTAATGATGAGCAAGTAACCATGAGTAGGTTGACAACATGATTTGGAAACCACTAAGAGTTTTGTATGTAGCCTTAAGGAACCAAGGCTATGGAAAATAAGGTGTTGATGAGAGAATGGCACAAGTGGCACCTATACTAGTTATGAGTATTGTGACAAAGTTGTGAGTGCATAGCTACCAGTCAGTGGTTTTCTCCAACTATGTGTTCTAAGAACCATTGATTATGATTCTTGAACTTATGCACCCTTAAAGTATTGTTTGAATGTTTGATTAAATGCACGATATGAATATACACATATGATATTGCATGAAGAAATTATCTTGTTTTAAGACAATTGTACGAACACAATGTGTGCTGAGACAGTTGATAAGCACATGAGTGCAAGTGGGTGTTGGTTGTAGCACCATAGGTGTTGGTTTTATATCCATGGCTCGCTTGTGTAAGTAGGTGCTAGTTGTACCACTATGGCTAATGACTATGAGTTGATTGCATACTATGTCATGGTTGTTAGTTTTGGTAAAAGGATGATTTTAAATTTGATGATGCTAGTCTTGGTAAAAGACTGGTTTTAATTTGATGATGCTAGTCTTGGTAAGAGGTTGAATTCAAATTAATAGACATGATGACTTGATCCTTGCCAAATGTGACTAACAGGTGTAAACAATTGCAGAGGAACATGCTGGGTATTAGGATTTCAAGTTAACAGTTGATTTGTTTATGTTGACATAACTAACAATTGGGTGAATGTGATAGCACATAATAAGACTCAATTGCAGCAAGGTAAAAAGGTAAAAGAAAGGAATTGGGTGAGAATTCCTTTGGCTATGTTTAGAAACTATTGTTCCAAATGAATGTGTGCTTTTCACGAATACAGGAGATTCTCTTAACCTTGATTTTGTATGATATTATGTGAATATGTGCTATGTTCATGAACATGTTGATGATTAAATGAGTATATGTAATGCCATTGTATTTGGTAGGTTGTTGTCAAGAATCATTCTTGTGGAAGGATGATTGATTATGCTTATAAAAATTGATGAATATATGAATGGCATGGTTGGGATAACACAATAAGGTTATCTAATGAAATTCCCTGTTTTGTGAGAAATCCAATAAGCAAGTGGGAATTCTTGGTGTTAATTATTTCTATTATCATGTGATTATGACATTCATGTGCCCGTGTTTATCTTATGTTTATGACCAGAATATATTGACTATGATGTCAACAGGTATACTAATTACTAATTAGAATCCTTGGTCGACATAATGCCACTAAGTGTTATCCCTTGGGGATGATTAAAAACTTAGAAGGTTGTTTGGGTCTATGGGAAATAATGGACAGTGAAATGGCAGCCATGAAAATGGCACAAAGGAGGTTATCTAAACCTTGAACTTAATTGATATGTGTATGAATGTGTTATATTCATGAACATGATTGATTTAGCCAAATTATGTTAAGCCATTGTGACTGGCAAGTTCTTGTCAAGGATCATTCTTGTGGGAGAATGATGGTATAGATGGCATGAAAAGATTCTCGGTTGTAGGAGGAATCAATTGGGAAAGAGGTAGCCCTGGTTGATTTATGATTTTGATATTATGTGCTTATAATTATGCCCATGTTTATGCTATGAACAAGGAATGTTGAAGGATACATCAGTAGAACGAAAGCAGTGTAATTTGCAGCATGTTGGGACAAGCATGGATAATGGAAGAAACCACAGACCCAGGATTTGGGTTGTGGATCCACGCAGTAAGGCATGGGAAAAACACTAGAGGCAAGGTTGCCTAGTAGAGACAGTGTGGTCTCTACCACACCGTGTGATACTACTATTGTGTACATGTTGTATTGTGCCATGTGTATTGTGTACATGTAGTATTGTGCAATGTGTATTGTGTACGTCTTGTGTTGTAACATGTGTAGTCATTCTGTTGTAACATGTGTATTTGTTGTGTTGTATCATGTGTACATGTAAATGTGTTGTGTTGTACACCATGTGTCTGTATGTGTTGTATAATGTGTTTGAACAGGTAGGTATGGGACTGTCTGGATTCCCTTGTTGATGAATGAGGGTAGAGGTGTGAGCCTCTGGATTCCCTTGTTGTTGATTAAGGATGGAGGTGTGAGACTCTAGATTCCCTTGTTGTCGGTTGAGGGTGGAGGTGTCAGCCTCTGGATTCCCTCATTGTCGGCTAACAGTGGAGGTGTCAGCCTCTGGATTCCCTTGCTGTCGATTGAGGGTAGCATATCCTTTTTTGTTTATTGATTGAAGTAAATGTGAATAAATTGTAAGTACGGTGTAGAGTTGTGTTTATAAAGCTCCATAAACAGTATGTGTGTGTGTGCTTTAAAGCATATTTGGTGTTGCATACGAAATTAAGAACACCGAAGATGGTGTTTCTCCAAGGGGGAGGAGTTTGTGCCAACCCCGATTTAAATTTCCATGTAAATAAATGATGTATGGGCATTATAAAAACAAAAATCAAACCAAGGTCATGGGACACATATTCCAAGTTGAATGAGGGGAAAAACATTACATTGGGATCCACTTGTGGTTAATTATTTATTGGCTATTGAAATTGGCATTGGCAAGAGGTAAAAGGCAATAAATAGAAAACTAATTATTACAGACCAGCGAAGACATGAGGAAAAGATGCAAAAAGAAATAAAGAAAAATGAAAGAAATTCCACTTCAGCAAGTGGGGAAGAGGAAGAGACAAGAAAATGATAAAAATAGTAAAAGAATATGCATGTAACATAAAATGAAGGAAAAGAAAAGGAAAATGAAAGAAACTCCACTTCAACAAGTGGGGAAGAGGAAGAGACAAGAAAAAAGATAAAAATAGTAAAAGAATATGCATGCAAGGAAAACTGAAGAAAAAGAAAATTGGAAAGAGAACATTCTAGCATTCTTTTGGACAAAAGAATAGGAATAAGAGGAAGAAATCTACAGCACTTGGGCACAAGCAAGACAAGCAAAGAAAAAAGGAAACTACAACATTTTTTGAGAAAAGAATAACTAGAAGAGAAAGCAAGAAAACAAACAGTTGAAGAGGAATTCGAATTTGTGCCAAGAGGACTGCTATAGCAAACTTTAGAGGCAATTGTTGAAAATAGTACCAAGGAGAGGTGTTACTAGGTTTTTATCCCTTTTAGCCTAATGAGCACATTAATGGCTTTTGTCTTGATGACATTTATGAGTTATATTAATATCATGGTAGGAAAAGGTACTTAGAAGTGTTGTACCATGTACTTTTTCTAATATTAAAGTCACTTGTACTTTATAAAGGGACTTTATGTTTAAAAAGTATTAAGCATAATTTAGGAGAAAAATCACTTTATGAGAGAAATTAAAAAGGTACACAACTTAAAAAAGTACTAGGATACTTTTAAGTTATGGGGCCAATGTATGAGGGGGGTCATTTAGGAGAAATGATCTCAACCATCTTAAGGTTTGAGGATGAAATCTCAACCATTGGATCCTAGGTTTACGGATTCAATCTTTTCCAAGGAGACAAAGGAGGAAAAGGGACGTTCATTCTTCACTTCACACTTGAGATAGCAAGAAGAGAAGAGAAGAAGTATGAACAAGGAAAAAGGAGGAAGAGGCTGCTATAGCCATCATTTGCATGAGATCTCAACAGCAGATAAGTATCTACAACAGCATCCCAAGATTTGTGGAGCCCGATAATTTTGGAGGTCGAAAATTGTGGTGTCCCGAAATACATGGAGCCCGAAAATTGTGGAGGCCTGAAATTTGTGTAGCCCGAAAATTGTGGAGGCTCGAGATTTGTGGAGCCTGAAAATTGTGGAGGCCCAAAATTGTGAAGGTTCCAGAAGTGGTTCATTAGTTGTAGCAACAAAAAGTTTTGATTCCCTGTGTGTGAGAGTTTCCAAGAGAACGAATTCCTAGCCGAAAGGACGATGATTGTGTGAAATTATCAATCTATGATTTATATGTAAATCTAAAAGTTCAGTGGGCACAAACTCTTAGGCATATCAGCATTTAATGCTACAGCTGGTTGTGAGATAAGTATTGAGTTATATGTCCTTAAAAATTATTTTCTCAAGCAAATAAAATCCTCCTTTGAAGACTGGTTTTCCCCAAGAGGCTGTGGGGTTTTTTCCAGGGTCAGTTTGACCAAAAAGAAGTGTCTCTTATGTGTTGAATGCATGCATTAAATTTTGCGTTAATTAATAGCCGTTAGAAAAGAGAAAAAGAGTAGAAGCACTCTTTATGTTTTTTTTGGTCAAGTAAGAGTGGAGCCTTCAATTAATCGATAAAAAGATTACATATGGTACACGTCTTTACAAGTGTAAAGACCAACAAAAGACAGAGTCGTTGATGATTAACAGTCAATAGGGTCAACAAAACTCAAAACCTCTGACCATTTTACAACCCGATAGCCATTCGATAAGAACCCCAATGATCTGACGGTCCTTAAAGAAATCGCATCGAAAACTTTTGCGACCCTTACCTGCTTTACGGAGCCGACAAAGAAAATAAACTAATGGTGTATAAAACTTCGGGTCCGCTCTTGGACTTAACCTCCGCCCATTTTGAAACCCGATATCCTTTCGATCAAGAACTCAAATGATCCGACGGTCCTCAATGATATCGCACCGGAAACATGCGCGACTCTTACCCGCTTCACGGATCCGATAAGGATTATAAGCCATTGGTCTATAAAAATTCGGGTCCGCTCTAAGACTTAACCTCCGATCACTTTTAAAACTCGATATCCATTCGATCAAGCCCCTTTTGATCCGACGGTCCTCAATGATATCGGATCGGAAACTAGCGCGACATTTACCCGCTTTACAGAGCCGATAAAGATTATAAACCATTGATCTATAAATCTTCGGGTCCGCTTGTAGACTTAACCTCCGATCATTTTCAAACCTGATAGCCATTCGATAACGAAGGCCATCAAAACCTATGGTCTGCGACCCTTCAACTAGCCCGTTGTTTACCAAATACTCATCCCCTGTAGTTAGCTCTGACTTAAGCATTGATTGTGGGATCGACGGTTAGGATTTACTGCGGCACTCTCCTACTTCCGCTCTCTCCTACTTTCGCTAGTCTTCCTCCTGCTCATTACTCATGGTCTGGAAGTACTCCATATCTTTGGCCGCCTGTCGTTGACAGTCATCACGCAGTTTACCCGAGGGTGTAGAATCCCAATCGTACCTAATATAGCTTTCCTTACATAGCACTCCTTCATTCACCAGACGATCAGCTAACATATTGGCTTTTCTTCGCACATGAACGAAGCTAACAGTTCTCAGGGTTCGCAAGTGGGAATGAATACGCTGAAAGACCTGCGATAGCCTCCAATGTTTCGACACTTTTCCAGGTGCCATTCCATTACACATTTTCTTAGCCGCATTAATGACCAATCCAGAGTCAACTTCAATGATGGCGTTGTGTAAATTTGACTTGATAGGATTTCCAGGCACTGCTCTAAGGCCATGAGCTTCGCCATGTTATTAGTGGTAGTCCCCAAATGACTGTCAAAGATATCCTTTATGCGCCCTTGCTCATCTCTTATGACACCGCCAAATCTGGCCATCCCTAGGTTTCCCTTAGAGGCTCCATCTATATTGATTTTCAAAAAACCATAAGGAGGAGGCTGCGAGATATCTTTACCAGCAGTTGTTTTGCTCACACCCTTGTCAGTGCCCTAGGGAACCAGAGAATGGAGACCCAACTGCAGCAGTATGCGAGCATCCTGGGGCGAAGGAGGGTTCTCAGGAAGTTTCCACATAAGGGCTCCAACTGTATCTTTGAGCTGTCGTAATATTTGGGCAATGATGTTCTGGGTCGAGCCTGTTTTGTTCTTAAAAATTTTGCCATTGCATTCTTTCCAGACATCCCAGATAATAAAGCCTGGAACCAGAGTCCAAGCTTTGTTGATGATTTCATTGCATGAGAAGTCTTTCCTCCAATTCTTCAAAGTGTTGGTGATGCTGAGTCTATCCCTGTCAGTTTGCCTAAAAACTGAGGCCGCCCAATCCCACAAGGTAGAGGCGAATGGGCAAAGGTTGAGGAACTATTCCATCGTCTCCTCCTGTAAGCCACATAGATGACATTTGGATGGGCCAACAAATCCCCTTTTCAAAAGATTCTCCCATGTGAGAATTTTCTTTTGTTGAACCAACCACATAAACAACTTGATTTTCATCCATTGCGAGTTCTACCAAAGGTCCTTCCAAACCTGATCAGGGTTTTGATAATCAAAACCTAGGGCCATTTGTTTAGCTTCTTTGAGATTAAAGGTGCCTTCGGTGTTTCTTCCCCATATCAGTTGGTCAGATGAGGATGACACCAAAATCTTCCTTTGTTCCAAGTCAAGAGCAAGAGAATCCACCTGGGCCTTCAAAGGACTCTCTTCACTATAACCAAGATCTTTCCACATTCTCCATTTGTTAGGATATTTCGACACATAGGAAATAGTTAAGTATAGCTTGGTCTAGTGTAGAGTTAGGTAAAGTGTGTTTCTTTACTATGTACTTTTGTAACTTACAATTCGACGGTCACGATATGTAGTGATCTGACGGTTCATTCGCTCCTCGGTATTACCAAAACTTGATCCATGGCTTAACACTCGATTGGTCCATGATCTCTATTTAAAGAGCATGGAGGGTCATTTGTTCATGAGAAAAGCTTATCTAAATTTTCATTCTTTTATTAGTAAATTGCCTGAAGTGGCCGCGTTGGCTAAGGCCGTGGACTGTTTCCCTCTTTGAGGGTTTTAACCACGTCAAGAATACTGGTGTATTGATTTATGATCGTATTGATCTATGATTTGTTTGTGAGTGGTGTCTTTGGTGTTCTGTCTGAGGATCTTACCCTGTAAATTCCTACATGGTATCAAAGCCAAGTTGAGGGCCGCATCCGTTGGTGATCCAAATCTGAAGCTAGTAGAACTGCATCCCACTGCCGTTTCCTAGATCTACTATTTCTGACTGCTTTCGGGCCGAGAGGACTACTCTATTGTGTTAGGAGCATCTGTTCCAGTGAGGAACCCTTTTCGTTTCACGTGAAAAGGTTTTTTGTAGCCCTAGCTACGTCATTTTTAAGATTTGGAGGTATACAGTGTTTATTTGCAGTTTCTAGTTATTTTCTCTCTATTAATTTCGGTTTATTTATCTCTTTGTTTTCTATTACCGGATCTACACCTTTCATTTCCGTGTATGCTCTTTGCCCCGCGACTCTGTGCGATCTGGGCAAATCAGAAACAGAAAGGAAGTTTTTTTCTCATGCGTATGCTCTTTTCCGCCGCGCTTTAGTGTGATCTCGGAAAATCAGAAACATTAAGGAAAATTGTTAGTTTCTAGGTAAAGCTAACTTCAAACCATAAGGTTTTTTTTGGTATGTCCGTTTTGGGTTTTGTGGTTTTTGTTTTGTAGGCAAAAAAGAGCTTTCTCAAGTAAGCACGCACCCCAAAGCTTCGGTGACTAATAATAAAAAAATAAAAAATAAAAAAAACCTCCTTCCTCTTTTCCAAAAATTACTAACCTTTTAAACTAGCTCACTTGGTCCAAAGTTACTTTATGAGAATAGAGGTCTTGAGTTCAAGTCTTTCGTTTTGTTGAGTTACTTTTTCAAAAAGCACATGTAACTTATGTTTTAAAATTACTTTATGTATAAGTGTTCTCACCCATTATAAAAAATGAGTCACTTATAATTCTAAAGTCTCTTTATATTTTATTTAAGTTACAATTTAGTGGGTAGTTCATAAAGTACCATTGCAAAAGTGACTTTCACTTATTTATAAAAGTGAGTCATATAATTTTTTTTTTAAAGTGAGCTAATTAGATTAAGTTTGGAAAGGGGCCAAATTTTTTTTAAATATAACATTATCATTCATTTCCGCACATTCCTGCACTTCGTCGGCATCTTCAACAACTTTTCTTCAAAAAGCCATAACTTCTTCATCCGGAAGCTGTTTTCAGAGCCATTTTTTTTTAATCAGCCTAATTTTTCGAGATCTTTCCATTGGAACACTTAGTTTCAGCATCTATAGCTTCAGTTTCTGTTAAAATGGAAAGTCCATGCCAAGTTATTCTTGACAGCACCAACTACTTCCAATGGTGGTCCTACATTGTGGATTTATTTAGAAGTAAAGGTCTTTACAGAATAGCCTCAAGCCAAGAAACCAAAACAAAAGATGAAGATAAGGCAGCCAAATGCGAAAATAGGCAAGTTCAAGCACGTGGTTGATAGGGATGTCCATTTCTCCAGATCTTAGATTCCATATCGCAGAACTTGATACTCCTAATGAAGCAATGAAACAGATCACTAAAGTTTTTGGAATTAAAAATGAACTTAGAGCCCATCAACTCAAAAATGAGTTGCTTACAATGGACCCCAATAAAAAATTTTCCATTGAAGATTTTTTGTCCAAGTTCAAGACCCTTAGACTTCTCTTGGAAGGTGTTAAGGTTAAGAAAGAAGATGTTAACCTTGTCTATTCCATTCTTACTAAGTTGGGACCAACCTACTCTGTGTCTGTTTCCACCTTCCATTCTACAAGAGAAGCCTTCATTTCTCAAGGAGACTACGAGTCCCCTTCCTTTGATGTCTTTTGTGATTCTTTAATAAAAGAACAAGAAAAACTCTTACACCTTGGTCTTCTTAATCTTGGAAACTCTTCTAAGAAAGCCTTAGCTGCCCAGCAGCAACCAAATTCAAAGAATCCTAAGAAGTTGTGTCCTAAAAATAATGGACCTAAACCAAACAAGGGTCCTAAGCAATTTCAGTCTCAAAATGAAAAATCATTTCAACAAAATGATAAGGAAAATAAAAACAAAGGGAAGAACACTGATAGACATTGCTACTTTTGTAATCGAGATGGCCACTTAGAATCCAAATGTTTTAAGAAGATGTAAACCTTGGAAGCAGCAATGAAGAAGCATAACATCCATTTCGAGCACTCTTCAACTTCAACTTCATCTTCAGGAATAGAACTTTATGCATGTGGTTGTCAAACATCTCACTCTAGATATGCACTAAATGTATCTTCTTCTAATTCTCATGAGTGGCTCATTGATTATGGAGCTTCTTATCGCATGGCCAAAAATAAAGCCATGTTTTCTTCTTTAAATGATTGTAACACCAAAAATATATATGTTGGTGATGATAGATCTCTTAGTGTTGTAGGGACTGGAACTGTTCATATAGACAATGGTCAATTTAATGATGTAATATGTGTTCCAACCTTACCCTGCAACCTTCTATTTGTATATCAGATAACTCATTCAGGTGAAGGTAAAATCGTTGAATTTTCACCTCCGATGTTGTAATTAAGAACCTAAGAGCTCCTAGACAGATTTTAGCTACTGGCATTGCTGATGATTCTACAATGTTGTATAAGTTTAACAACTTTGGGTCATCAAATCTTCCCTCGGTATTTGTTGCTTATAATGATGAAGTGAGCAAAATTTGGCATGAGCGATTTGGTCACTTAAACTATCGCTCCCTTCAGAATCTATGTAAAGAAAATATGGTGACAAGTCTTCTGTTAAATTTTAGGTATGTTCTATGCTCAGAGAAATTTATTTCAATTTTCATATTTAGCTCAATATCTTCTCCAGATTAGCAATCACATCAGCATTAAAGTAAACTGCAGATAGAATATAAACATAAATCACATCAGACAAGCCAAGACAAGACGACACAAGATGTGGCGCTAGCCAGGGACAAACCCCACAATGTGTGGGGAAACCCTTGATCAATTATTCTTTTATGTTCTTCAAAGTTCAACAGAGAAAGAGAGAGAGAGAGATAGTACATTTACAACAGAAGTCAACACTTTGACTTATCTAGATCTGAGCATAGATCATCTCCTATAATGATGAGATCAGTTGAAGACATTCTACTTCAACTGATTCTCAACGGTGACGGCTTTACCTATTGTAGTGCTGCCTTTCGTCCATTTGCTACACCTTACCATGTAGCACCATCATGTTGCATCATGCATCATCATGCATACATCATGCTACTGCCTTTGCCTTCATGTATCATTGTGCTGCTCATGCACAATATCTCATAGTGCTGCCCATCATGCTGCTGCCTCTGCCTTCATGTATCATTGTGTTGCTCATGCACAATATCTCATAGTGTTGCCCATCATGTTGTTGCCTCTGCCTTCATGTATCATTGTGCTACCCATGCACAAGATCTCATAGTGTTACCAAGATCTCATAGTGTTACCCATCATGCTGCGGCCTCTGCCTTCATGTATCATTGTGTTGCCCATGCACAAGATCTCATAGTGTTGCCCATCATGTTGCTGCCTCTGCCTTCTCGTTGCTTTATCATGCTGCAACAATTTGCTTCTGTTGATATCAGCCTTAGCTGTTTGCTATGGCTTGCAGCCTAGCAAAGCAGCTAGGCTATAGACCCTATTCAGCAGACTTCTTAAACTTTCTTTCTGCGTTAACAGGTCTCTTCTATTACAGCGTTGACAGGTCTATAGGGTTTCTCAGCGTGTGAACAATGTGTATGATCCTTACTGCGTGTTCCTTACTTGACTGCGTTCATTACGTTGTGTTCCTTATACTATATAGATTATATGAACATGGTTCCATATTCCATATATAAACTTGGTTCCATATTCCTCATATGACTGCGTATATATATTCCTCATATGACTACGTGTATATATATGAACGTGTTCTTATATGACTGCGTTTACAATGTATATGACTGTTTACATGTATGCGTTCCAGGTATAAGACTGCGTTCCATATATCAGACTGCCCAGCGTATAACCATAACTGCGTTGCCTCTTCATTACTGTGGCCTGCCCAGCGTATAACCATAACTGCGTTGCCTCTTCATTACTGTGGCTCAGCTTCACTTGGTGCATATATTGCCTGCGTCCTAGTCATGAACAGCGTTTACCATGATGTACTGCAGCACCTCTTCATCACGGCGGTTCATTACCAGCGTATCAACTGCGTGTAAGTGTCCAACGTTTCTATGGACTGCATGGTAAGTGTCCAACGTTACAACGTTGAGTTTCTGCTGCAGCTACCCTTCACGTAACTGCGGCTTACCCTTCACGTAACTGCAGCTTACCCTTCACGTATCATCTCCATTACTTGTGAGTTCATGACTGCGTTATCATTTAGGGCATCATCATGCGTTGGTAGGGCATCATCTTTGGACCAGCGTGTGTTTCTCTTGGTGTCTCACTCCTTCTCCAAAAACCCAAGACGTGGAGAGGAGGAGATCACTCAAGAATTGTGTTGCAATGACATCAAATCTTCTTCAATTTATACTAAAACGTATATGATGAATAGACATGACGTTTGGGCTTCTTGAGCTTACGTAAAATCTGGTCGGCTTGATGATAATTGCATAATTGAAATAAATTCATATCTCAATAATTACTTATCGGAATCGGATGATCTTTGGATCAATCCTACACCTCTCGACGAGAGGGATCCAATAAAAATATCAGCTGCCATAAATACGCTGACCCACATGGAGTTTGGCCCTAGTTGCCAATTTTAACATCTTCCAATGATATCTTGCAGAGATGGTGTTTGTTCCAGATGTGTACTCGGAAAACATCATCAGGATAGTTTTGAAAAACATGCCAATTGGCACGCCTCAACCCCTTTACAGCTTGTGCATAGTGATTTATGTGGTCCACTTCCAGTTGTTTCATTCTCTAGCTACAAGTATTTCTTAACTTTCATTGATGATTTCTCCAGACACACTTGGGTATACTTCTTAAAACTCAAGAGTGAAGTATTTAACATGTTCTTGGCCTTTAAGGTCTTTGTTGAAAAACAATCTGGACATCAAATTCTTAAGCTAAGATCTGATAATGGCGAAGAATATGTTAACAACAAATTCATCAACTTTTGCACTGATAATGGAATTCAAATGCAACATATTGTTCCATATACTCCACAACAAAATGGTGTAGCCGAAAGGAAGAATCACACCTCAAAGGGAATGGCTAATTGTATGCTTCAATCTAAAGGACTTGGTCTTAATTTTTGGGTAGAAGCAATTAATTGTGCAAATTACATAATAAATCGCACTCCTACTAAGGTTTTAAAGAATATCACTCCAAAAGAAGCATGGAGCTCAATTAAACCAGATGTAAGTAACTTTCGTGTTTTTGGAAGTGAAGCATGGGCCCATATTCCAGATGAGAAACATAAAGCTTTAGAACCTAAGAGTGAAAAATGTATTTTTGTTGGATATTCTGAAGATATCAAAGGATACAGACTTATTCCACTTAAGTCCAAAAATGTTATCATTAGAAGAGATGTAAAGTTTGCTGAAAATATATCGGCCTACGAGCCTAGTTCGGCGAATGTGCCACCTCTCTCTATCCCTTCTACTTCTGAAAATATTTCTTCTTCAGATGATGACAGCGAGGATGACAATCCTCCCCCACCTTCTCAGGATCCTCCTTCAACTCCTCTGCTTCCAAACTGGGTCTGTGCTACTCAGGATGCAGCAGGTACTCTTGTCGATGATCCTACAGATCGGCGACATACACGTACTCAGTTCGATAGAGCCTCTTCTTTAATGGCTCAAGCTTCAGCTAATTATGATCCTGACACCTTTGCAGAAGCTTCAAGCCATCCAAATTGGGACGCAGCTATGAATGAAGAATATCGTTCATTATTGGCAAATGAAAAATGGGATCTTGTTCCCCTTCCAAAGGGACGAAAACTTGTTAGATGTAAATGGGTTTACAGAACCAAGTATGGACCAAATGGAAAAGTTGATAAACATAAAACTTGTCTTGTTGCTAAGGGTTTTTCACAAGTTGAAGGCATTGACTATACTGAAACCTTCTCCCCTGTTGCCAAAATGAACTCTATTCGCGTTGTTCTTTCCCTTGCTGCCTCTTTCAAATGGGACGTCCATCAGATGGATGTTAAATCTGCCTTCTTGCATGGGGACTTGCATGAAGAA
This sequence comes from Pinus tabuliformis, assembly GCA_031772625.1. NCBI lineage: Eukaryota > Viridiplantae > Streptophyta > Pinopsida > Pinales > Pinaceae > Pinus > Pinus tabuliformis. The sequence continues at coordinate 735,784,852 of CM062805.1, read as the reverse complement.
ATCTATATGGAACAACCTACTAGCTTTATACAAACAGACTCCAGCCTTGTATGTCAGCTTAAGAAATCCCTTTATGGTCTCAAGCAAGCCCCTCAAGCTTGGTATGCCAAAATGGATAGCTTTCCTTTAGAAACTAGATTTTCTAGGTGTCATTCTGACAATACTGTCTACACCAAGAAAGTGGGCAAGTCTCTTATCATTCTTGTTCTTTATGTTGATGATCTTATCCTTACTGGTAGTGATCCCAACCTTATAAACCATGTGAAGTCCAGCCTTAAAAAGAAGTTTGAAATGACAGACTTAGGACACTTGCATTATTTTCTTGGTCTTCAAGTCTTGCAATCCAAGGAAGATATTTCCCTTTCCCAGTTCAAGTATGCATGTGATCTTCTATGCCATTTTCACATGGAAGACTGTAAGCCAGCCCCTTCTCCCTTTCAAACTGGAGCCAAACTTTCAGTCGCTTGTACTTCCCCTGTAGTTGATGCTACCTTATATCGTCAACTTGTAGGAAAACTTTTATATCTGACCCATACTCGTCCTAGCCTTTCCTTAGTTGTTAGCCTTATTGCTCGGTTTAAGCAAAACCCACATGAAAGTCATTGGAAAGCAGCGAAAAGAATACTTCGTTATGTTCGAGGTACAGTTCAATTTGGGATTCATTACAGTGCAGAAGCATCTCCTCTATTGGTCGGTTTCACTGATTCTAGTTGGGCTGGTGACCCTGATGATCGGAAGTCTACTGTAGGTTATGTGTTCACCCTTGGTTAAGGACCTATTACATGGGCTTGCAAGAAACAAAGTGCCATTTCTCTTTCTTCAGCAGAAGCAGAGTATCGTGGTGTCATAGAAGCTAAGGAAGCCTTTGGTGTCTCTAGAATCTCCTGCAGTTCATGGTCTTCCGTTCCAACCTCACTTAGGGTCATCTCATGGTCTCTACTGAGCTCCATGAGCTCCATAATGCCTGGCATATCATCCTTTTGTTCGTTGTTCTCTAATATATCCTCCATACTAGCATCCCTTTTCTTCTCAGTGGGAATATTCTCTGATTCCTGGTTTGTCCCGTTGTTTCCAACTTCTTCTTCTAATATCTTGAAACTATAGTGGCTTGGTTGTCCGTCTTCATCAATTTTCTTTTGGTACCGCTTGCCTCCTTTCCCTTTACCCCCAACCTTAGTAAAACCCTCGGGATCTTTGCCTGTAGTGTCTTTCGTATTGCTCTCCAGCTTGTTCAATGGGCAGTCCCTGTATAGGTTCCCGTGTTCATGGCACTTACGGCACCTAAATGGGATGTGTTCATAGTCCACCGCCTGCACCCATTCCTCGTCATACACCTCTAAAATGATTGCATTCGGAAGTGCCCCAGATAAGTCCATTTCCACACATATCCGGGCGAAGGAAGTGTATTTGCCTCTTAGAGTAGCATCTGAGATCTTTATAAAATGCCCTAGCTTGTTGCTGATAGCCTTTAGAGACTCCGGCAGCCAATAATCTAAAGGAAGGGAGTAGAGTCTTATCCATACCGGTACCGATGTGAAAGTTCCTCATTCTGGGACAAAGTTCATCCCCCATGGTCGCATGTAAAGGCCTGCAAAAGCGTAAAAATAGTGTCCTCCCTCGAACACTCTGTCTTTATCCTCTAAGCTTGTGAACACCACCATGAAGAAGCCCTTGGACCCAAGGTGAACGCTGATTTCCCCCTTTGGTTCCCAGTGGTTCCTTATCCATGTTTGCAAAGCTTTCTCCGTCGGCCAAATCCCCAAAAATTTGCAGATAACTGCATATTCCGCCATGTGATCTCTATGCACCTGTAGCATTGGATCACTTAAAACGACCCGAGGAATAGTGGTCGACTTGGGTTTACAAACCCCTGTTGTACTCATAGGAGCAACTTTCTGACTGCTAACCTTTGTCCTCTTCTCCTTACTAACTTCCTCATGATTCTCTTCCTGTCCATGAGGTCTGATATTTTCCGATTTTTCTGTATTTGTAGCCTCTATTGCCACCTCCGTTGGTTTCTTGAAACAATGCGATCCAGCTCCCTTGCTTCTGTCCTCAACCACTTCACTGTAGGAGGAAGCTGAACTCCCTCCTCCACGCCCCGCCATGGTGACCAACAACAAAACCATAACACAAAACCCTAGTTCAGATTGCAGAGCCCCCCAATATAAACCCTCATCTTAATAAAACTCTAAGCAGTCTTTATGTTTGCAATTAATGCATTTTGAATTTTATATCAGCATGATAAAACATGTAGGTTGGGCCTAAATAAACACATGCAAAATTGTAAATTGGGTCAAGGGTGCAGGTCATTAATTTTCTACAGCAATTTCCAGCTAGCAAAAGGCTTGAACAGCAAAAAGAAGGTTAACAACAACAAGCATGGGCAGAAAATAGCTGAGAAAAACTCAAGCAAAAGAAGGAACTAACAGCTGGAAAATTGAGCAGAGAAAAGAGAAGCCAGCAGGAGGATTTTTGCAGGTAACAGTGTGCATAATTGATTTATCTTGTTGGGACTTGAATTGCATGGTTCATGCATTGATTTGCTGGTCATTTTTACTGTCTTTGGCACGGAGATTTTCCTGGATTGACAGTCATGTACAACCATGCCTCATGCCATTTCCTGGATGGCCGTGATGTAGTGGATTCCCTAAAACTTGCTTGGTTGAGCTTTGGATGCCAATAGGTTTTGGATCCTAGGTGAGGTGGTCTCAAGAAAATCCCAAGGGTTGAGGGTGGGGATGGTTTTCTCTAGGTGAGCGCTTGACAAGTGGATGGAGATCGGAAAAACCTTCTGCATATGGTGAAGAAATTTTGAGGCAACCAAACTTGTATTGATTTTGGTGATTTTTGCAACTTTCCTTAGGTGAAATCATTGCGGCTTGAAGGTGGAGGTGGTTCTCCTTTGGATTCCCTATATGGTTATGTTTTGGTTTATCCCATGTAATACCAAATTTTGACTTCGAATATGGCAAGAGGGTGATTAGGCTGGACGAAAGAATTGGTTCAGCCCAATCTATGGTCGGGTGGAACGTGGAAGTCCTTGACTTGGTTGGCACTATGCATATGTTAATATGTGTTATTCTTTAATGAAGATCAATGAGCACAAGTTTGTGACTAGTTTGTCATGGCTCCATTATTGTTTAAGCACATGTTACCCGCATGGTGTATTTCTTGTTATATGAAGTGCTCTTATTGTTGATCTTGTGCATGGTTTTGACAGATTCATGGATATTTTATATGGACGCATGAGCTAATTTGTGTTTTATTGCAGCTAGTATGAGAGGGAAGCAAGTTTTCTTGAAGAATTTCTAATAAAACTAATGAAAACAGTGAACAAACTACGCATCGATGACTTATAGGTATTAATTTGGCAGCTCAAGGACAAATTCCTTCCATTGGACAATCCTCCTCATCAAGTGTTGATAAATCTACGGAATTAGGATTAGGAGATTTCTCTTTGATGAGAACTACTTATGAATGCTTTTTACTTCTTTAGAATAGGATCTTCTCTTTAGTTAGATTATTATAGTATTCTTCTTCATCAAACAGCTACAAAAGCATAAACAATAAAGAGACAAGAGACACAAAATGTAGGCGATCAGCCAGGGGCAAAACCTTTCCAACTTGAGAGGAAAACCCAAAAGAATTCTTCTTTTTATATAGACTTCAATTGACGAATACCAAGACCCTTGACACAGCAACCTTTCCAAGACCAAGTCACAAGCCTTCTTAGTTTGATTTCTTCCTTGAGTCAACGATGGTCAAACTTCCTTCTTTCCTTCAGTATCTTGGCTATTCTTTGGATTTTAGTTCCTTGGTTCGGCTCTACAATTCTCAGCCCTACTTCAGAAACCCTAGTTGTAGCATACGAGAGAGATAAACACCTTGATTCCATTCGCTTTAGATGGAGGCTCTTTCTCCTTTAAATCGGCTAGAGAATCACCTTGTTTTCTCCCAAAATGTGCCTTCTCAATATGACAGTGGTATCTCAGCCCTTCCTATAGTAGACAACACTAGATCCTTGCACATGTGGAATGTATTAACCCAAAAACAGATTAGAAGACAATTCGGTGATGATCTTCCTTTACTTCACTTGGTGATGAGACTCTTCTTGAGATCTTCGCACTTCTATTCCACTTCTTCTTGCTTGTCTGAATTGTGTCTTCAAATGGAAGCCGAGCTGCCCTATATAGAGTGTTTTGCCCATCAAAATAAGTCAACTTGAACTGGAGCCTAGGTCAGCATGTCATATTAGAATCATCCTTAGGCCCACTTGAAGGTGAGCTTGTGACATGGTCTTGGAAGGGTATTGACACAATAAAAATTACTTTTTACAAGATGTAACTTGTTTTCAACATATAACATTGACTCCCTAGACTTTATGACTTGATGACCCTAAAGGCTCACAATGGGAGCCTTAACTATAAAAATAAAATTCCTTGAGCATGGAACCCATGGCTCAAGCATTACAAAAATAATTTTTATTTTCTTCTTTACATCAATTAAATAAAATAATAATTACGAGTCATTATGAATACCAAACCTAATTACACTTTTCAACACTCCCTCTTAACTAGGGAGGTATTCAGAATCCATACAAGGTACTTGGACATTCTCAATTTGAAGAATTCTCATAAGAAGAGTCAGATTTGTAACCCATCTGTATAGCATCATATCATCCAGCATTGTCACATAGCAAGGCCTTGACTAACAGCGCTATCTCTCCACAAGATCAAAGCACAATGTTGGCAAGACGAATGATTTATAGACACCATCATCATTGTCTCTCTCGGAACATAACCTACCCGAGTTTCCTCAGAGTATGTTCCACGAGGACTATTCTTATCTTGGATTCTCAGTCCTCGGAGAATATCGGTCCTCTACGACTACGCTTATCTTCGATGCCCTAACTCATCCTCAAAGAGTATCGGATGCCAGATGTTTACCCAATCCTCCATTCTGTCTTCCCAAGTGAAGACAAGAATGATGTGTCTATCTCTCCTCATGGCCTTCACTAAGACTTACGGTTGTTAGTCCTGGTCTAGTGCATGACACATGAAGTAGATAACCATATCTGTCACTCCCTCTTAACCAAGGATGACCAACCCATTCCATAAAAGGAATGTACCCAAGCTCCCTCTTAATCAAGGACTTGTCCAAGCTCCCTCTTGACCAGGGACTTGCTTTCAACAGCGTTTCAAGTGAAGATCATGGGACAACTAGCTGCTTGTAGAACTCCTTCCTTTGATGTTATGAATTCTTTCGTTGTTTAGAGTCCACATCTTTTGGGACTTCTTCGTAGGGCACAGACCATCCATCACTTTCATCCATAAGTCATGTCATCACTTCTTTCACTGGAAAGTGATCCATTAGATCATAATGGCCTTCCTTCATGCCATGTTGCCTTCTTCATGCCATGTTTCCTTAAGGATCTTTCATCCTGCAACATGGTCATCAGAGGTGGAAGATATCTACAACTTCTTCCCTTGGCAATCCAGCATAAGCCCATCCAGATATCATATGAAATGAACATTAAATTAAAATTACCTTTGTGATGGTTTTTCATCATGACATCTTCCAATTTGCATCAACATCTTGCATACATGTTGATACATCTCCAGAAGATATACATTATCAAGGTTCTCCTTCTTTTTCAAACTTTATCGGGGTCTACATATCTTTCATGGAGATATCATAGTCAAATCTCTCAGTCCTCGGATGTTGATCGCCTTCTCCATAGTTGCATATTTCACTATCTCTTCCTTCCTTTCTTCAAAAATTTCCTTCCAGGAACTTTTGATCATAGTTCCTTCAATTATTGTCAACCACCTCATATTTCATATGAGGACATATTATGTTGACTTCATCTAGTCAATGTGTGACCCATGCCTTCCTGCATCTTTTCAATGGAGGAGATACTTTTTCTCTTGATTGGGTTCTCGGGATAGAGCATTTATCCATGTTCCCTACAACCATATGACATGACTCTAGTTTATTACATACAAGCATACATACCTCATTTTCCTTTATGTCATCTAGACTTTCTTTAGCAGCTTCCTTGATTGAAAGAACTTCACTTCCTTGACCTGCCTTTTGACATCATACCATCCTTTCATGAATTCCTCCAAGTTGGAATTCTTAATGACACACTTGCTTCCTTCTGATTAGTGAACCTTCCGATGAAGATTCCAATAGAGGATCTTAAGTATCCCCATTCAGCAAATGTTTCATTTTTTAACTAACGTGTGATGAGTTTTTGTACTAGATGACCTTTACTCCTTCTCGTAAGTACCACTTATGCTTCTAATGAGGTTACCAAGAGCTATGTTCTTCCATAGGTGACTGCCATAGACTTTTATTCAAGCTATCCTTCATGCTTTTCTATGATGATGTTACGAGCCCTTGCTTATAACGCTTTTATGATGCATTCTATCATACTCCTTAGATACTTATGATCGCCATACCTTACAACAAAAACTTGAAAACGGAAACTTGAAAAGAACTAGGTGAGGAAGACTATCTCAAACATAGTAGAGATCTTTTACTTCTTCTTTCTTGGTTTTCTTCTTTTTAGCTTCCTCCACTTCTTCAGTGATATGGCCTTCTTCTCTTCCCCTTTTGTTATTGTCCTTCTTGAACTTGGGACAATCTCTCTTGTAATGCCCATATTCTTGACATCCATAGCATTGAATCTTAGCCATGTTCTTCTTCTTTTTCTGAGGACCAAATTTCCCGAACTTGCCTTTTCTCTTTTCCATAGCACCATATGCTTGAGTTCGCTGATTTGATCCTACATCAGTTTTTGCCTTTAGCTTGGTTTCTTCAATCTTGCATAGTGACCATAGATCCTTGAATGGAGTAGTTTCTTTCTTCCCATAAATGCTGGAAGTAAAGTTACCCCACTCCTATGGTAGTGCATTTAGTACTACAGTGATCATCTCCTTGTCAAACACTATTTCTCCTAGATCTTGAAGTTGATCCCTTATCTCAAATCAGTGTTGTTAAAATCGCGATAAAATCGCGATTTTATCGGAAAATCGCAATTTTTTCGCAGAGCCGATTTTATCGCGATTTTTACCCATAAAAATCGGCAATTTTTTTTATACACGATTTTTTCGAAAAAATCGCGAGTTTTTCAAAAAATCGTGACAGGGGCGGGCAGCGGGCTTTTATATGCAAAAAATCGATTTTTTTTTTTATTCATTTGGCTGTTCGCGCGGAGGAGGAGGAGAAGAGGTGAGGGAGAGCAGCTGAAGGGCTTCCGTCGGATTTGGGAGCGAATCCAAGCGTTTTTAGGAGGAATCCAAGCCAAGATCACCAATTTGTCCATAAAAGAGGTATGTAGATTAATTTTTTTTGGTTTTGCTTCTATAAAAACTTTGTTTTTCATTGTTTTTAAAGAATTTTTTGAAATTTTTCATTGATTTGGGATGGGTTATTTGTTATGACTAAGAGAACCAAATTTTTATTTTTATTTTCTCATTTTTTTTAAACATTGTTTATTTTTTTTGAATTTTCATTGTTTTTTGGCATTTGGTTGGGTAACTTGGGTTTAGAAATTGGGATTTTGGAAATAATTAACTTGTAATTTTGTAAATGCTAAATTGTAATTTGTATTTTGTAATCCTAAATTCCTATTTCCTAATCCTTATTTTTCCATAGGTTTGCAAATTCAAAAACAAACATGCCAAGGAAATTGGATCCTTTCTGGGAATATGGTGACCCTAAAACTCCTAATGATAGACAAAACTTGTATTGCAAGTTGTGTGGAAAGGAAATATTCGGGGGGGTGTACAGGTTGAAGTTCCACCTTGCACAAATCCCTGGACATGATTTGGGGCCCTGTCTAAATACAAATGCTGAAATTATCCAAAAAGCCATGAGAGCATTGGGAGAATTAGAGCACACTAGAGAGGCCAAAGAAGAACTCAAAAGGCAACTAAAAAGGTCAGCTGAAGGAAGTGGGCCAAGTGGCACTGGTTCTACTGCAGCGTCAGTCAATCCGGTAGCTGCATCATCATATTTTGTTCCTCGAACCACACCTGGTTCACAACCAACTATTGGTTCAATGCTAAAAAGAACTGAAAAAGAAAAAGCTGACAAGTTGATGACAAAATTTCTCCTCTGGAGTGATATTCCTTTCAGCATTGTAAGGAATAATCCATTTTTCCAACCTACTGTTGATGCTATTGCCAGTGTTGGCCCGGGGTACAAAATCCCTTCTCTTTATGATTTCAGAGGCCGGCTTCTTCAAGATGAAAAGCGTGACTGCACCCAAAGATTGGAGGATTTTAGGGCATCATGGGCACAAACAGGATGCACTGTTATGTCAGATGGTTGGACTGACCAAAAGGGGAGAACCCTTATAAACTTCTTGGTTAGTTGTCCCAAGGGGACTATGTTTATCAAATCTGTTGATGCAACTGATCAAATCAAAGATGCAAAAACTTTATGTGATTTGCTGGATGTGTTTATTTTGGAGGTGGGTGCAGAAAATGTTGTCCAAGTCATAACGGACAATGCTGCAAATTATGTTGCTGCTGGTAGAATGCTTATGGACAGGCATCCTGCTTTATTTTGGACACCTTGTGCTGCCCATTGTATTGATTTGATGTTAGAGGACATAGGGAAAATTCCCTTTGTCAAAGAGGTTGTTGACTCATCAAAAAGCATCACAAAATTTATTTACAACCACACATCTGTGCTTAGCTTGATGAGAAAATGCACCAACAACAAAGAGTTGGTGCGCCCCGCCATTACACGGTTTGCGACGAGTTTCATATCTCTTCAATCCCTCTTGAATTCTATGTGGGATTTGAAGAGAATGTTTCTTTCAGAGGAGTGGCGTGCTTCGTCAATGAGCCGCAAACCAGAAGGAGAGGCCGTCTACAGAGTAGTTTCATACCAGGAGGACTTCTGGGCGGGAGTGCAGGAGGTGTGCGCTGTTACAGAACCTTTGGTAAAGGTTCTTCGGTTGGTTGATGGTGAGAAGCCCGCAATGGGCTATTTGTATGAAGCCATGGATAGGGCCAAAGAAGCCATTCGGTCCTACTATGATGACAAGGGAGATGATGGGTTCCAGAGACAACTCCTTCTATGGAACGTCATTGATGAGCGATGGAACAACACACTCCATCGTCCCATTCATGCTGCTGGGCTTTTCCTGAACCCTGCATTTTCTTATGCATGTGGGTTTAATTTTGATGTTGAGGTCGTGGAAGGATTATTAACCTGTGTCCAGAAGATGGTGAGATCTTCAGAAGAACGTATGGAGATCTCTAGACAAATTGAGCAATATAAGTTGTCAGGTGGCTTATTTGGCTTTGAGATGGCTGTCATTGATAGGACGGTTAAAATGCCAGGTATTTTTTAGTTTGTAGTATGTACTTTGTAACTTTGTTTCAAATTTCATTGTTTCTTCAAATTCCATTTTTTTCTTATGTTTATTTAAAATTTTATTTGTAATTTTGTTGTAGACGCATGGTGGAAGATGTATGGTGGCAGAGTACCCCTTTTGCAAAATCTTGCCATACGCATCCTCAGCCAAACATGCAGCTCCTCGGGATGTGAGCGCAATTGGAGTGTATTTGAAAAAATACACAACAAGAACCGCAATAGGTTAACACTTAAACATTTAAAATATTGCAAATTTCCAAATAAATTTTTGAATTCATTAAAGTTTTAAACAATATTTTTTTTATAATATTAATTATTAATTATTAATTTATTATTTCATGAACTTTGTACAGGTTGGAGTCCCATAGACTTAATGACATGGTCTATGTCTACTACAATCTTCGATTGTGGGTGAAACAACTAGAGAAGACACCTGATACGGAAGCCATCTCATTGGATGGGATTGACACCACTGCTGAATGGAGGGTTGAGACCGAGAGGCCTCTCATGGATCCCACTGAGGATTGGTTAGTGCAGGATGAGGGGGAGGAGGAGGAGGAGGAGGAGCAGGAGCAGGAGCAGGAGGAGGAGGAGTTGGAGGAGCAGGAGGAGGAGGTGACACCGCCTACCCGGGCTACCACTACCACCAGTAGAGGACGTGGTCTCCGTCCACCTTAGCCTCTTGTAGCTGCTACTACTAGTTCTTTAGCTTCTAGAGCACGTCAGACTCCACTGCCATTTCCACCAGCACAGGCACCAGCTTCTACATCTAGAGGGAAAGAGAAAGCTGTGCCATATTCTCGCAAGAGGGGCAGAGGAAATCAATAGGATTAGACTTCCATTTTATTGTATATGACATTATGACATGATGAGATACATTATCATATTTTTTGTTGATATTTTGAGGCTGAGTTGGACTTGGGACTCAGGACTTACTATTCAGGACATGATTCAATGTTATGTGTGATTTTAGCACTAGAAATGATATTAAACATCTTATATATTAGTTTTTTTATCATATTTATGTGTCAATGTATTTATTTTATGTTGTAGATGGTTTAGATATTAAAAAAATTGAAAAAAAATGAAAAAAAATGAATATTTTTGTGCCAAACGATTTTTTCTCGCTTTTTTCCGATTTTTTCCCGATTTTAACGATTTTTTCCGCTTTTTTCCCGACGCCGATTAAATCCCGATCGCGCTTTTAACAACATTGTCTCAAATACCTTGATAAAGTATGAGGTTATTCCTTTTTCTTTTGATATCCTTAGCTTGAAAAAATTCTTGCCTTAATGAGGTACCTTTTCCTGAAGTGCTTACAAAAAACAACTCTACCAGTTTGTCATATATCTCTTTTGAATTTTCGAGTTTTGATACATATGGAATGACAGGATCCGTGATGGATTCTATGAGAATCCTTTGAGCCCTTACGTCCCCTATCATAAATCTTGCAAGTGCTTAAGCATCTTCCTTTGGAGGTTTGGTGGTTGAACCGTTTACATGATCCATGACCTCATTTCCAATGAGATTCAGGTTTGTCCTTTTCTTCCATGGAATAAAATTTGGAGCCCCAACCAATTTGTTGCTTTCCTTGTGTTAATTCTAAAAGTTCTATGGAGAAATTTAAAAATTCTTTGCAGAAACATGAAAGTTTCATTCAAAAAATTGAATGTACTTGCAGAAAATTGAATGGAACTGAATGTACTTTGCATAAAGTTGAATGTACTTTGCAGAAAACTGAATGTACTATGTTGTTACAATTACTTAGAATCCATATTTCTTCTTCACAACTTTTCAGATCAGCAATTGTAGATAGAACATAAACTTAAGGATCATATGAAGATAGTCAAACACAAATATGAGACACTGAGAGTTAGGTCCAATGACCAGGGCAAAACCCACAAGGGGAAAACCCAAATGATTCTTCTTCTATTAGATTTCTTCAATTGTTCAGCAAAGTACAAAAAGAGAGAGAATGAGAATGAATAAAATCACCAATGTTTGATCAACTTGCAGCTAAAGTATTCTTGCTCTTTGCTTCAAGATCTCCTTCTTATCTTGATTAGATCTTGTCCTACACACTTGCTCCAGCTCTCCCCTTACTCTTACTCTTCACTTGCTTTCACACTTTTCTTGCACACACTCAACTCTAACTCTCTTTCTTCACCATGAACATGTTACTCTCAACTCTCACTTGCTCTTGCTTAAATATATGAGAAATGAGAGGAGTTACAAAATGAATTCATTCTTTGAGCCAATAATAGGAGAATTGAATTCCATGAGAGTGGAGTTACTTGAGAAGAAGTGTAACTCATCCCAAAAATAGAGAGAAAGGTACACTTGTCTTGAGGAGTTACAATTCGAATTAGGGAGAGAGAGTTACACTTAGACGTGAGAGAATATTTGGTGAAAATTACAAATCGAATTGAATGAAAGAGTTACAAGTGCATTTAATCAGGAGGAGTTACATTTTTGCCACACATTGAATTAGTGAAAGAGAGTTATATTCTCGTAAGAGTGGAGTTAATATTTTCTTCCAAGAGAGAGGTTTAATTTGCCAAGTAAGAGATTCTCAATTTAATGTACTTGTTTCATGAGAGAATTTGGTTTTATTAATCCATTAAAGGTGAATGACTTTAGACTATTTTATAAATAATAGTATCATGATAAAAATAATAGTAGTAAGGATAAAAATATTAATTCTTGACTTGTATAATCATGATTTATTTGATTTTGAAGTGGATTCCATATGTCGAGATCATCCTTGATCATTTAGACATAACTTTCTATTTTTGGAAAGCCATTTCCAAATTGTGATGTGACTTACTATTTTTGGAAACTCATATTAGAATTGTTAAAAATGAAATTTTATTATAGGTGGTTCAAATAGCACTGAAAGATATGAATTGTTCTAGGAGAAATTCACCCTTAAGCTGTCAAATTTTAACACTCCCTCTCAGCCAGGGAGGAATTTCTTTCTGCATCAAAGATCTTTGCTTCCTTTGATCTCTTTCATTCATCTCAATTCAACTCTACTATGTAACATCTATAACAATGAAGTTGCAATCTAAAGAAGAATCATCCACTTGACACAAATTTGGAAAGGAAAGAACCATCACATGTTACATAGACAAGGATTATACTCAACCAATTTTCATCTCAAAAATTAGGTGATAGAACACAAGCATTACATAGACAAGGCTCAAACAAGTCACACAAACAATAATAAAACACAACCAAGTGTCAAGTGGTGGAACACCTACATCCTAGACAAGTCTCACTACACCTATTGGCTAGATAGGTGGCTCTTCCCACGTCCCAGACTGTGGGTCGGATGCATACTAAGGCCTACTCTTGTGGCACACACTACACAAGAGGTCCCTCATCCTCAAGAGCTTTCTAGCATCATTCCCTACTCCTGCGAACTCTAACAGGGAGGAAAGGCAGCTTAGTGTTCTCGATCAACTGTGACCACCTCCTGGAAGGGTCACGTCCATAAGTCCAAGTTGCTCTCTAAAAACCAAGAACTTTCCTTTCGGTAAAGGCTTGGTAAGAATGTCAACTATCTGATCATCAGTGGAGATGTGATGGAGCCTCACTGCTCCTCTCTGCACCATATCCCAGATATAGTGATACTTGATCTCAATATGCTTGGACTTGTCATGAAACACAGGATTTTTTGCAAGACGAATCTCGCTCTTATTGTCACAATATATAACTGTTGTGTCTAAAACTCATTGAAATAGTTCCCCAAAAAGCTTTCTCAGCCAAACTGCCTCACAGCTAGCCATGCTAGCAGCAATGTACTCAACTTCAGTTGTACTTAGTGCAACAGACTTCTACTTTCTACTCATCCAAGAGATCATGGCAGATCCCAAGCTAAAGCAACACCCAGAAGTGCTCTTTCTATCAACAGAGTTACCTGCCCAATCAGCATCAGTATATCCATGAAGTCTTACATTTTTAGCAGTATATTTCAATCCTAGATTTATAGTTCCATGCAAGTATCTAAGTACATGTTTTGCAGCAATCCAGTGGGCATGAAAGGGATCAATCATATGCTGACTTAAAGTGTTTACAGCAAAGCATATATCAAGCCTAGTGTTTACCAAAAACATCAAAGCACCAATGAGCTGTCTATACTCTGTGGGATTTGCTAGACTAGGTCCTGCAGCTTTGCCACATAATTTCTTAAAGTTCATTTCCATAGGAGTATGCATGGACTTACATTCTACCATAGCGAACCTTTCAAGAAGATTAACAACATATTTTCCTTGAGAAAGATAAATTTCACCAGGTCTTTGCTAATGCATCAAACCAAGGTCTTTCATTTCAAATTCAGAAGCTAACCCCCTCTTACATTGGAGGATAAGAGGCTCTCCTCCTGTCAAGAATAAATCATCAACATACAATACCAAAATCAAAGGTATACCTTAGATTGTCTTGAAGTAGAGGTTTGGGTTTGCACTGCTTCTTGTGAAACCAAGTTTTATCAGGTAGCTATCAATGCGAGCATACCAAGCTCTTGGAGCTTGCTTCAACCCATATAAGGCTTTCTTCAATTTGCATACATGAGTTTCCCTGTCATGCTCTTCAAAGCCTTGTGGTTGTTCCACAAATACCTCTTCCTTGAGGAAGCCATGCAAGAAAGCAGTTTTCACATCCATTTGGTGAAGAGTCCATCCCTGGCTAGCAGCTAAGGCAACAACAAATCGAATAGTAGTATATCGAGCTACAAGTGCAAAATCTCATCATAATCTATTCCCTCTTTCTGAGAGAATCCTCTAGCTACAAATCTAGCCTTATATTTTTCAATACTACCATCTACACCATGTTTAATCTTAAACAACCATTTGGAAGTGACAACAGATTTACCTTGAGGTCTAGGAACCACTTCCCAGACATCATTTTGGATGATGGACTTGTATTCTTCAGTCATGGCATCTTTCCAGACTTGTTCTTTTGCAGCTTCTTCAAAGATGCATGGTTCTGCGTTAATGATGTTGCTCATGGCAGCGACATACCCTTGAAACCAGCTTGGCTTCTTACTTTCTTTGAATGTTCCTCTTGGGACAACATGTTGTTTTGCATCTTGCAAGGTATATCACAGTGTGGTCACTTTCTGGTAGGATAATCATGTGGTGGAGTATCTAGAGGATCCATGGAACCCATTGGATTATCAACAAGCTCATTCTCAGGTTCTGATTCAAACAAATGCAAGCTCTTCTTCATTAATAGTTTGCCTTTCAGCAATGGTAGGAGGAGGAGAGTCTCTTTCTTTTATAAGAGTTGCATCTTCATCAAATGTTACGTCTCTACTAAACTCTATAGTTCTTTGACCAGGTACATAAACTCTATAAGCTTTTGAATTATCACAATAACCAACAAACCTACCTTTCTTACCTGTAGCTTCCAATTTGTTCCTTTTCTCTTTCGGCAAATGGAAGTACACAGGACAGCCAAAGATTCTCAAGTGACTCACCTCAGGCCTTTTACTAGCAAAGACTTCTTTGTGAAAATTCAGTGACCCTGAATCTTACTGCAGCAACTAATTAAGTTTCTTCTATTTGTTAAATAACTTGAATAAATTATTTATTGCATTCTACAGTAAATATCGAAACTAATACACTGCAGCCTTCACAACTACAATACTGCGGAAGAAATAAAAACACTAGAAGAATAGATGCACACACAAAATAATACACCGTTATTTTGGACCAATGTCCCCGGAAAAACCCAACTTGGGAAAATCGGTGCAGCAGCTGGGGGTTTTATTACTATGTAGTAGTAAATCTTAGTACAAATCTATGGAAGCTCAAATCTAGCTTTCCATACAAAGAAAATGACTGATAGGAGTCTAGTGAGAAAAATCTCACTTCCCCCTGTGATCTAACACTTACCTTAACTCAAGATGCACTGCCCCTTGCTACCTTTGTGTTGCCTCTGCGTCAACCTTGCGTCAGCCCTACGCAGATCTACGTCAGCCTGTTGGGACCAACTCTCTCACTTTGTTGATCAGCTGTTGCTCTGGAAACTTGATCTTCTAGCTCTCCAGGCTCCCACTCCATCTACTGCCACTAAATCTCGACTTCTCCTCAACAAAATATGAATCTCCCTCTGAAGCTCTGCACTGTGTCAGCCTCTCTATGCAGTACATTGTCTCTCTTCTATGCATTAACCGAACTAGAAAAACTTCCTTATGGCCTTACTATCCCTGCCCCTCTCTCACTATTTCGAAACTACTGAATCACCTCCGACAACACACAGTTGCTACTCTGGAGTTTGATTTCCTAGCAATATCAAATTCCTGGTGGCTCCAAGTGTGCTCTCCAACCCCCATCGAATTTTTTCTTATAATCTCTCATTGAGGCTTCAATGGCCAAGATTAGAACATATTCGATGGCTAGATTAACTGGAACTCGATCCATGTCTTCTTCTAGAAGATTTCATCATGACTTAATTAATACCCTTTAATTAATCAGGTTTCCTAAGTTTAGACTTAGGCACCATTAAAAAAAGATTAATTATTTTAATTAAGTCGTCTCTAGGTGGAATTTCCAGAAACGATTTCTGGGTTTTGGAGAATACATGTATTCTAGCCTCTCTACCAAATTTTTGTCGCTAGAACACATCCGATGCTACAAAAATCAACACTCCCTCTTAGCGAGGAATGTGTTCTAGTGCTGCAACCCACTAAGGCAACACTCTGTCTTTGCACCACCTCCTGTTACGCTACTACTGCCCACCAACTACTGCGCAACTCTGATAAACATTGCATCTGTGTTGTTGTTGGCCCAGTTGAACTGCTACCAACACTGCATATGCACTGCAACTCCCTCTCCATCTATTGTTGCTGCAACGGAAAAGCATCCAAAATACTGAACCAACTGTGTTCAGTATGATGCATATGTCACCTGAGTCCTAACTGCTGCTAGACTCTACGTTGTCACTAAAGCCATTGCATTGCTACTAATTCTGCTCTATGCCAACTGCACTGTTGCCAACTCTGCTCTGCAGTGCCCAGTATCTAACCGCTACTAGCTATTGCATTCGTCACTCTGGCACCTGACTGCACCAACTGCCACTGATCCATCCTGCTACTGCATATTGTGGGCCTCCATAGCAAGGTATTGATTCATGAGGTGGACCTCTTCAAGAATCCTACCCATCCTGTAGCTCTCTAGGGCTACAAAACCAAATCACCCCACCTCACCCCTGGAGGTATCTCGGTGATCATGGCAAACTCTTCCTCCAATCTGGAGGACAGCCTGTCAATCTCAGTGGATGCAGCCTGTTGATCTTGCTTCTCCTCCTTGTCCTTCTTTCGAGAGGACATTGAGTGTTGTAGTGGCCAAGCTTACCACACTTGAAGCACTTGACTTTGGAAACATCCTTCTTCCTCCTTCGTTGCTCCTGCTGCCCCTTTGATGCAAAGGCCACATCTTCCTCTTCCTTTACTGGCTTCGCCCCACTACTGTTGTTGCTACCACTGATGGTGCTCTTCACCAGATCTTGCCTCATCTCCTCCTACTGCAGATCAGCCCACATACAATCCTAATCTGGCAGTTTTTCTCTATCCAGGATACTCTAGACGAAAACTTGCCATTTTTCGGAAATGTTGTTCAGAGCTAATCATACCAATTCTATAGGCTGGGGCGCTAACCCTACTGAAGACAGTTAGTCCCGGACATCCTTAAGCCTATTAAGGGGGTTTTATATGCTTCCCTTTCTGCATCCTCATGCATCTCAGCTTCTCCTCAAGATACATCTTTCGTTGCTTGGAAGATCCTTCGTACAATGTAGCAAGTGCCTCCCACATCTATCGGGCAGTATCTTTGCCAGCTATGTGAGATACCACGTGATCTCAAACCCCATCGAGGATCAGCCTCTTTGCTTTCGCCATCTCCTTCTTGTACTTCTTAAGCGGATCTGCATCTGCGGGTACAGCTACCACACTATTGATATAAGTCTTGAGATCATGTTCATCTAGAAGGCAGGAAATTCTAGCCTTCCAAATCACATAGTTGGAGGTTCCCTCCAACCGATCTTGATATTTCAACCCTGTTGATGCCATCTCTCTAAAAAAAATGTTGAATTCCTCTTCTCCTCTTCGCAGCTGCTACCCAGTTATTCGCACTCCCTTCTAGAGTGAGAAACTCAGCACACAACTACTGTTGCTTTGTTAGGAAAATTCGAACTTCTAAGCTAGATGTTCCCTAAGGAAAGAAATTATCTCAGCGTGTGTTCTTTCTTCCTCCTGAAGCTATTCTGCACTAGCAAACTGCTACAAAATCTGCGTCCCAACTGAAGATCTGGTCCGTATGGAAAAATACAATGTCTCCCTCTGCCTTTGATTTGGAAATCTAATTTCTCTGTCGACTCTCTCAGAGAAATAGATCTTTCCTCAAAAACTCGACCCTCCTGGCCCAGGGACTGCACTACCTCTGGGGTTACGAACTGTTGCCTATGTAGAAATTCGAACCTCCTCCTCTTCTGCTACTGAGCTCTTCGGGTTATGATCTGTGTTCTAATACCATGTGAAAATTCGGTGACCTCGAATCCTACTGCAGCAACTGATTAAATTTCTTCGATTTGTTAAATAACTTGAACAAATTATTTACTGCATTCTGCAGTAAATATTGAAACTAATACACTATAGCCTTCACATATACAATACTGCGGAAGAAATAAAAACACTAGAAGAATAGATGCACACACACAATAATACACCGTTATTTTTGGACCAATGTCCCTGGAAAAACCCAACTTGGGAAAATCGGTGCAGCAGCTGAGGGTTTTATTATTATGCAATAGTAAATATGAGTACAAATCTATGGAAGCTCAAATCTAGCTTTCCATACAGAGAAAATGGCTGACAGAAGTCTAGTGAGAAAAATCTCACTTCCACCAATGATCCGACACTGACCTTAGCTCAAGATGAGCTGCCCCTTGCTGCCTCTGCATCAGCCTGTTGGGACCAGCGTCTCTCTCACTTTGTTGATCAGTGGTTGCTTTGGAAACTCGATCTTCTGGCTCTCCAAGCTCCCACTTCGTCTCCTACCACCGAATCTCGTCTTCTTCTCAACAAAATACGGATCTCCCTCTGAAGCTCTACGCTGCCTCTCTGCACTGCGTCAGCCTCTCTGTGGAGTACGTTGTCTCTCTGCGATGCACTCACCGGACTGGAAAAAACTCCTTCCAACCTTACTATCGCTGCCCCTCTCTCACTGCTTCAAAACTACTGAATCACCTCCGGCAACATACAGTTGCTATTCTGGCGTTTGATTTCCCAACAATATCGAATTCATGGTGGCTCAAAGTGTCTTCTCCAATCCCCATCGAATTTCTTCTTATAATCTCTCGTTGAGGCTTCAACGGCCAAGATTAAAACATAATCGATGGCTAAGCATAACTGGAACTCGATCCATGTCTTCTTCTAGAAGATTTCACCATGACTTAACTAATACCCTTTAATTAATCAATTTTCCTAAGTTTAGACTTAGGCACCATTAAAAAAATATTAATTATTTTAATTAAGTCGTCTGTAAATGGAATTTTCAGAAATGATTTCTGGGTTTTGGAGAATACATGTATTCTAGCCTCTCCACCAAATTTCGTGGCTAGAACACATTTGATGGCACAAAAATCAACATTATTCAGGAGTCTTATTGTCTAAGGCCTGATGAGGAGTTCTATTTTGCACATAAACAGCAGTATTTGCAACTTCTCCCCACAGAAACTTCGGTAGATTTTGATCATGCAGCATGGCTCTGACTACTTCCATAATGGTTCTATTCTTCCTCTCAGCCACACCATTTTGTTGTGGATTGTACGACACAGTGGTTTCTTTCTTTATTCCAGCGTCTTTGCAAATATCATTAAACTCATTGGAGGTGAACTCTCCCCCATTATCAGATCAAAAAACTTTGATCAGCTTTCCGTTTGATTTTCAATCAAAGCCTTGAAATTTCTGAACATGTCAAATGCTTCCCCTTTCTTTTTCAAAAAAGAATATCCATGTCTTGCAAAAAAAATCATCAACAAAAATCATGAAATACAAGTAGCCACCAAGAGAAGTAACAGGGATAGGTCCACATAAATCAGAATATATGAGTTGAAATACCTAACTAGTTTTTGTTCTGCTTGAAGGGAATGGTCCCTTTATATGCTTTCCACTTGCACATCCTGGGCAAACTCCTTCATGATCCATTCTGATCTCAGGCATTCTAGAAACCATCTTCCTTACATGAAGTAAGGCTTTGTAGTGTAGATGAGCAAATCTTTTGTGCCATAGCTCACACTGAAGATCGGTATCATGGACCAATGCATGAATGGGTTTACCATTGACTTTGTAAAGCCCTTCACATCTTGATCCAAGAGTGAAGGCTTCTCTCATACTTGAGTTCAAAGGCCAAGTTAGAACTTTTCCATTAATAAAAGCAACTTTCATTCCTTTATCTTCTAGAGCAGATATGGATACAAGATTCTTTTTCAAACCAAGTACATACAAAACTTCTTGCAGAAAAATAGATTTGTCATCATCTAACTGAAATGAAACTGAACCATAACCTTTAACTTGGTGAATAGAATTATCTCCAAGGATAACATTTAAATTAGTCTCCCTCTCAACTAGATTAGAGAGTGCCTCTTTGTAACTAGTAAAATGTTTGGAAGCACCACTATCAACTAACCAGCTATCAAATGAATCTGCAGAAGAAGAACTGGAAAGAGCAAAAACAAGAAAATATTTTGATTGAATTTTCGTTGCATTATTTCTATATCTTGGATTTCTTGTTTTCTTAGGATGCCATTTTTTTTTATTTTCATAAGAGTCTTTTCTATAATCAGATTTGTTTTTGAATCTAGGAGCTCTTCTTCTTTCTTTAAAGTCGCGAACAAAATGACCATGTTTTTGACAGTTAAAGCATCTAACTTTTGACATGTCTAGATTCCCTCTATTTGATTTGAAAACAAATTTATTTTTATTACCTTTATTTCTCTTGTCATAGGTTGAAAATGCAGTAGGTTCTCCTTCTTCATGATGTGAAATTCTCCCTCTAGAGATCATTCTAGCCTCCTCTTGGATACACTTTCCCAGGAGCTCATCAAATGTGGGAATAGTGTTGATGTTGTTGATGGTGGTGATAAAAGTCTCCCAAATAGGAGAAAGGCCTCCAAGCGCAATCAACACCATTTCTTTGTCAGGTACAACTTCACCAACTATTGATAGTTGATTCTTGGCTTTAGTCATTCTCGAGAAGTTTGCTTGAACCATCTCTCCTCTATTCATCTTGATGTCGTTCAACCGATTCTTCAAGGCAATAATCTAGTTCAAGTTACTGGTTGCAAACATGCCAATTAGTTTGTCATATATTTCTTTAGCTTTCTTCAAACCAGAAGCATAAGTAATGAGATGATCACTATGAGAATCAAAGATAATTTTTCTAGATTTGATTTCACCGTTTTTATATTTGCATTTGACAGCAGCACTTGCATTCTCTGGTGGATCAACTATTGTGTCTTCAACATACTCCAAAACTTCGTGTTCTTCAAGAGTGATATCTACCCTTGCTTTCCATGTACCAAAGTTTGAAGCATCATTCAGCTTCTCCTCTATCTTGAAGTAGGACAAAGTCATCTTAATTAGAAAATTTTGGCAGCAAGTGGGGTCTCTTCAAGTGATCTCTGATCTCCTTGGACTTGTCTTCACCAAGGCTCCGATACCATGTTAAAATCTGAAAGTTCTATGCAAAAATTTAAAGATTCTTTGCAGAAACTTGAAAGTTATATGCAAAAATTTAAAGATTCTTTGCAGAAACTTGAAAGTTCTATGCACAAAATTGAATGTACTTGCAGAAAATTGAATGTACTTTGCAAAAAACTTGAATGGAACTGAATGTACTTTGCAGAAAGTTGAATGTATTGTGCAGAAAATTGAATGTACTTTGCAAAAAGTTGAATTTACTATTGAATTTCCATGATCTTGGGTCTAGGTTAGAATCTTAAAATCTCTGACGCTACCAAACCAAGAATCTCAACAAAAACTATTTTGCATAGCGGAAAATATAAAACAGTAAATCACATATGCACAAGTATACACAAATTTTAACAAATATTGTACAATAATGTACAACCCAATCTTCGTTATATTAAACAAATCTGAATAATACAACAGTCTATGGTATACAAGATACAATGACAATCTTCGTTGTAGCTTCTATGTCTTATCTTGTCCTGCTGGTACTTTGCTTCCATATTGCTCTCTAGTTGCCCCTTAGTCCTTCAAAGGACAACACATAGAGACTCCAGGAGGGTTGCCACCTCACATTGCTGCAAGTCACTTATGCTGCATGTACACGGGTTTATCTAATTTGCTCTCTAGGCTGGCCAATACCTAAGCTCCAATTTGTCTTCTAGTAGCCTCTTTCGTCCATCAAAGAGCTACTCATAAGGCTCCAAACTTCACCCAATCTTCAAATATCTTTGTCACTTCAAGATTGCTAGTCTAGGGCTACTTTGGGTAGCCAACACACTGCCCTCCACCAAATTAATGGCTCCCAATACTTCACTGCAAGTTCTACTCCCAGGAGAGACTTTTGACCTCCACGGAAAGTCCTCCAAATGGAACCCACAGGCTACTAAAGAAACTGATCCAAAGTTGGTCACGACTATGACCCAATCACAAGACAAAACTTAGTCAAACATACCTTTTGACTAATGCTTTAAACTTAAGTAAATTGTTGTAGATGAGGCTGCCTAGATAGGGCTTCCAACAGCCACTTGTCAGCCCACTTATCCAACCTCCACAATCCTCCTACAGTTGCGGCATTGTCTCTCTTTCTTGCTGCTGTCACACATTGGAATGTAGGGCTAAAACCAGCCTTAACACACACCCAACAGCCCAATGTTTAGGGCTCAACCTGACTACAATATCTCTTGTGCAATCCGTTGCCCAAACAATGTTGAACCTTGCCATAATCACCCTAACAAACAACCCAAATTTCACCCTCTGTAATGCGGCCTTTTAGCAGGAGTAATTTTCCCTTTAAACAGTCCCTAGAAGGCTTCGTGTTGCCTTCTCTTCCTCACTGAAGTAGCCCTAGTCTTGCGGCCCAAAACAGAATAGTCTTTCTCCTTCTACGTTGTCTTGTATTGCACTTTTGGATAAGGAATAATGACTCATCTCACCTCCTATATATACACATAGAAAGGGCTCCTCATAACGTCTAACAAGGACTTGTCCAACTGTCATTTGGCTTATTATCATCAAATTGACCTTGCCACCTATGGTGCAAACCCACACCATGACTTCAAAATTAATATCTCCATTTCTAAAGCTCTGATTTGAGTGATTTTCGAAGCACTGAAATCACCACGCCAAGCTCTATCACCTCAAATTTTCTCATGCTCAAATTCTTCATGGTTTTGGCCCAAATCCCGATGGGTGCAAAACCCCAAGCTTGGGTTCCAAGCCCACAAGTGATTCTTGTGGCGCTTTGTCCTCCAAACCCTGAACCATAGGGCTTGTAGTACCTCCCAAGCTACTCAAAAATCAACATGTACTTTGCAGAAAACTAAATGTACTTTGTAAAAAATTGAATGTACTATGTTGTTACAATTATTTACAATGCAGATATCTTCTTCAAAACTTCAGATCAGCAATTGTAAATAAAACATAAACTTAAGGATCATATGAAGACAGTCAAACACAAATATGAGACGCTAAGAGTTAGTTCCAATGACTAGGGCAAAACCCACAAGGGGAAAACCCAAATGAGATTCTTATTTTATTAAATTTCTTCAATTGTTCAGTAGAGTACAGAGAGAGAGAGAGAGAGAATCAGAATGAATAAAGTCACCAATGTTTGATCAACTTGCAGCTGAAGTGCTATTGCTCTTTGCTTAAATATCTCATCTTTCTCTTGATTAGATCTTGTCCTACACACTTGCTCCAGCTCTTCCCTTGCTCTTACTCTTCACTTGCTCTCACACTTCTCTTGCACACACCCAACTATAGTTCTCCTTCTTCACCATGAACATGTTACTCTCAACTCTCACTTGTTCTTGCTTAAATATATGAGAAAGGAGAGGAGTTACAAAATGAATTCATTCTTTCAGCCAATAATAGGAGAATTGAATTCCATGAGGGAGGAGTTACTTGAGGAGAACTGTAATTCATCCCAATAATAAAGAGAGGGGTACACTTGTTTTGAGGGGTTACAATTCAAATTAGGGAGAGAAAGAGTTACACTTAAACATGAGAGAATATTTGGTGAGAGTTACAAATCGAATTGAATGAAGGAGTTACAAGTGCATTTAATGAGGAGGAGTTACACTTTTGCCATACATTGAATTAGTGAGGAAGAGTTACATTCTCTTAAGTGTGGAGTTAGTATTTTAATCCAAGAGAGAGGTTCAATTTCCCAAGTCAGAGATTCTCAATTTAATTTACTTATTTCATGATAGAATTTGTTTTTATTAATCCATTAAACGTGAATGACTTTAGACTATTTTATAAATAATATTATCATAATAAAAATAATACTAGTAAGGATAAAAATATTAATTCTTGACTTGTATAATCATGATTGATTTGACTTTAAAGTGGATTCCATATCTCGAGATCATCCTTGATCATTTAGACATTACTTTCTATTTTTGGAAAGTCACTTCCAAATAGAGATGTGACTTACTATTGTTGGAAAGTCATATTAGAATTGTTAGAAATGAAATTTTATTATAGGTGGTTCAAACAAAACTAAAAGATATGATTTCTTCTAGGAGAAATTCATCCCTGAGCTAAAAATTTTAACACCTTGCAAAAAGACATTTTCACGGATTCAGATGTAGACATAAATATACTTACTTGTTAAGATGCTTCTTCCACTTGTTGCTTCCTTGAATTTGATGATGATATAGATAACAAAAAACTTCTTTTTGATGAAGATAGTTCTCTTTAAAAGTGATCCTTGATTCAAAGAGAGAGATCACTTTAGATCCTTTGATGATGATGTACTTGTTGATAATGATTGATGATGACTCCTTGATGTCTTGATGCTACTTGGATGATCTTCTTCAAGAATAAGGGTTTCCTTTCGGGATGAAATTCAAGGAGAGAAAGATTGCCTTAGAACTTTTGATGACGATGACAATGTCCTTGAACTTGCTTCTCTTGGATGATAGACTTCAAGTAGAGTTCCTCAACTTGATTAGGGTCTATGTGGTCTTTTGATGATGACTTGAGGATCTCAAGACTTCTAGTGTAGACTTCTTCTTAGATCTAGGGTTTTGACACTTCTTTGTAGATCTTGACTTTGTTGATGATCATCTAGATTTTCTTTGATGTCCTTTTAGAGATTCGTCCCTTGAATGCTTGTGTGTCTCTTGATAAGATGCCCTTCCTTGATTTTGTCACCTTAGCTCTAATACCATGTTGATAAATCTAGGGCATTAGGATTAGGAGATTTCTCTTTGATGGTAATTGCTTGTGAATGCTTTTACTCCTTCAGATTAAGATCTTCTCTTTAGTTAGATTATTATAGTATTCTTCCTCATCAAACAGCTACCAAAGCATAAACAATAAAGAGACAAGAGACACAAAATGTAGGCGATCAGCCAAGGCCAAAACCTCTCCAACTTGAGAGGAAAACCCAAACAAATTCTTCTTCTTATAGAGACTTCAATTAACAAATACCAAGACCCTTGACATGACAACCTTTCCAAGACCAAGTCACAAGCCTTCTTAGATTGATTTCTTCCTTGAGTCAACGATTGTCAAACTTCCTTCTTTCCTTCATTATCTCGGCTATTCTTTGGATTTTGGTTCCTTGGTTCAGCTCAGCAATTCTCGGCCCTACTTCAGAAACCCTAGTTGTAGCATACAAGAGAGATAAACACCTTGATTCTCTTCACTTTAGATGGAGGCCCCTTCTCCTTTAACTCGGCTAGAGAATCACCTTGTTCTTCTCCCAAAATTTGCCTTCTCTATATGACTGTGATATCTCGGTCCTTCCTGCAATAGACAGCACTGGATCCTCGCATATGTGGAATGTACTGTGATATCTCGGTCCTTCCTGCAATAGACAGCACTGGATCCTCGCATATGTGGAATGTATTAACCCAAAAACAAATCAAAAAACAATTCAATGATGATCTTCCTTTATTTCACTTGGTGATGAGACTCTTCTTGAGATCTTCACACTTCTATTCCACTTCTTCTTGCTTGTCTGAATTATGTCTTCAAATGGAAGTCGCACTGCCCTATATATAGTGTTTTTCCCATCCAAATAAGTTGACTTGAACTGGAGCCTAGGCTGACATGTCATATTAGAATCATCCTTAGGCCAACTTGAAGGTGAGCTTGTAACATGGTCTTGGAAGGGTATTGACACAATCAAAGTTACTTTTTACAAGATGTAACATGTTTTCAACATATGACATTGACTCCCTAGACTTTATGACTTGATGACCAAGCATAAAGGCTCACAATGGGAGCCCTAACTATAAAAATAAAATTCCTTGAGCATGAAACCCATGGCTTAAGCATTACAAAAATAATTTTTATTTTCTTCTTTACATCAATTACATAAAATCATAATTACACGTCATTATGAAGATTGAACCTAGTTACACTTTTCAACAAGCAAACCCCTCCTAGCCCTTGGAAGAATTTAATTTGGTTGAGGAAAAATATATTTTTAATATGGAAACCCGCATGTGCACAAAAGGACAGGTCGGCCCAAAAGAGAAATTGGACACCCTTGAGTGGCTATACATACAAATCAAGTGACCCTCATTTGGAGATCAGCATCAAGCATTCTTCTTTTCTCTTTGGTTTTGGCTCAAACAGGTTTGAAATTGGTTTGCGGGGAATTCGTTCGCATAGGTCTGAAATTGCAAGGTCTGAGCTCGCACATGCAGATTAGGATTTTTGGTTCGCAGCCGCAGGGTTGCCACAAGAAGTTTTCAGCTGCACCTGCATGCATATAAGCCTTTGCGTGCAATCAGATCGCTTTATCTGATGCATAACCGTCAGCTCTGTCCGACCAAGACGTTTTTCTGACAGTTGGCCGCAGATTTCGACAATTGACCACAGATTCTAACAATTGGCCGTAGATTTCGACAATTGACCGTAGATTCTGACAATTGACCACAGATGTTGACAGTTGACCGCAGGCTTCTAGATCATGATTTTGATTAGTATTATTGTTTGGTTAATCTCTGGGATACTGTTGCAGGAAGAGAAGAGCTAGTGCTGGAAAAGGAAAAAGCAACTAATGACAAATAAGTGCTACAAGTTGATAAGGTATCTGAATTGGTGCTCTTTATATTTGGCAAGTATCATACATTTTAGACATGGTGGATTTCTTGATTTTATAAAGCAGGCTAGAAATATTGATTTTGATATATGGTAACTTGATATTATTGATAATGAGAAGCAGGTAACCCTGATAATAAAAGTGATACTCACGATCTTCTTGTTGATCTTGGTTAGGTTTTGATAAGCTTAGTAAATTTGACAATGTGGCAAATTGGATGCCCTGACTTAATGTTGTGATTATGATCCTTGAAGTATGAAGATACACTTATATGATACTAACCTTGATGAATATTTGATGACATGTTCATATGTGACAATGAAGTAGTTGATGATGATTTGTTATGACTTGATGCATATATGTTTGAGAACCTGATATAGTTTGATTTCGTGATCTGACAGTTTTGTTGATGCATGACAGTATTATGATAGACAGGTTGATGTCTTGAATGATGATGATTGAAGAGGCTTTCCATTCAAAGGGAGAAACTCTCCATTAGGATCCTAAAACCTATTATTATTTGCAGTAAATGAATAAAAGACTCTTGATTGTTGAAGCAAGGTTTTTGGACATGAATAGATGATCATCTAATGTTGTTAGTTTTGGCAAGTTCTGGTTTGAGCTGAGAGGGTTTCTCCTAGTCCAAGCCCCAACCGCTAGGAGAAAGGCTTAAGGGTGTGGCTATAGGCCTCCCAACCACACAAAAGAAGGCCTATGGGTGCAGTTGAGCCTACAGATACAAAAACTAAAATCTTATGCATGAAACCAGAAGCGTACCAGGGGTATGACAGAAGTAGATGATAGAGTTCTATGAGCAGGGAAGTTTAAGGAACAGTGAGATCTACATAATGTTTGACCTATTGTAGAGAATGTGAATGTCTTGACTAATCTTATGTTTGCAAGGGTCTGTAATATGCATATCAGCATGTTATTAATCTTGATTTGATCATTGGAGCTAGTATGACGGTAAAGGATTGCTCCTTAGTATGCAGTGATTTTTATTTTGGCTATTGCAAAAATGTCACACTGAATATATGACTTGTCCTTGGTTTATGCATTTACATTTAGTAACAAAAATTATTGATAACATGATCATGTGGATGGCTTGATGAAATGACAGTAGATAAGGTTGTAACCTAGTACTTAGGTGTGAACTCTACCTGAGATTTGATTTGAAGAGTTTGACAATGATATTGGCATAAACTTCTATGGCTTTGATTTGGCATTTAAGGCTTGATAAGCAGACTTGGTTGATTTGATTGCTCAGTATTGATTTGTTTAACGTTCAGTATATTGGTTTGGTCAGTGTTATGTTTACAGAAAGCAATACATATGTTTTGAAGCAAGCCTGGTATGTTTTCATTAACAATTACCTGGCGAAGCTTGGAAGCAATGCCATTCAGAACCCTCTATTTGAAAGTGGTCCAAGGTATGCCTTTGATTTTTGGTTTTATATGTTGACGATCTATTCTTAACAGGTAGTGAGCCTCTGATGATCGAGCGTAAGAGGGAGTTGGCCTCTGAATTCAAAAAGAAAGATCTTCAGATATACTTCCAAAGATATGAGTCTGCATGGATACACTAATGATTGGTCTAGAAACCAAAAGAGCACATCAGAGTGTTGCTTTAGCTTGGGATCTACAATTATATCATGGATGAGCAGGAAATAGAAGTTCTTAGCTTTAAGCACAGTCGAGGTTGAGTACATTATTGCTAGCATGGTTATCTGCGACGCAATTTGGTTAAGGAAGCTCTTTGGAGAGTTATTTGAGCAGGTTTTGGATATGACAATGATATATTGTGACGAGAGTGGGATCCAATTGGTATAGAATCTCGTATATAGCTGGGACTAAGATATATTCATAGATTGAGACAATGTTGTTGTACGAGACAAGTTTAGGCTTGTGGTTGCGACCTCCGTGAGAGGGAGGTTGAATAAGGTATCCTTTTGTGACATATATTTGTTCTAATATAATATTTGATTTGATGTCCTGCATGAACAGGAAAACAGAGGATTGTTGCTCTTGGTAATGTATGAGGCAGTGTGATTGAACTCTTCAATGAGTTGGTTAAGTCGGTAATGGATATGAGCACGTTGATATGTTTCTAATCTTCAGAGAGAGTAGCATGGATTGATCGATGTGACCCTTCGGGTAAGGGTCTAAGTTGATCAAGGACACTAAGCTAGCTCTTCCCCCCTGATTGAGCTCCCAAGGTGAGGAATTGAGTCGTAGATCTCCTAGGGTTGAGGGACCTCTGGACTTGACAAAGTATACCCCAGTTGGCATTTGTCTTTCCCACCCATCTGGACAATGGTTGTTGGCTGCTTGAGTTAGGCGCGATCCTTACCACTTGTGGTAAGTGGCATCCAGCTCAAGCTAGAGATGCAGATGTTCTACCACTGACTCTTGAGGGTCAAGATGGGAAGATCAGTGGACCAAGGTTCCTTGGGAGCGAGAGTGAAAATGGGGAGCGAGAGCGAAAACGGGGAGTGAGAGCGAAAACGAGAGTAGGAGCGACATTTTCTGAAGCTCCCGGTTTGGGAGCAAATCCCAAAGCATTTTCTTTTTATATACATACATATATATATATATATATATATATGATGCATATGTCAACAAAAACATGTAGAATGATGAATTAGATATAAAAAAACATTAAAAACATAGATTGAACCATATAACAACAATCATCTAGAAGTTATAAGCTTCATCAACCACGTCCACAAGTTAGTAACATAGTAACATACAACATATTGAGTCTTATGATTCATCAATCCTAAAGTTTCAAGCTTTCAAAATTCAATATATAGCATTTATCATCATTGATCACCAAAGTTGTACTTGTAAGCTAAGTGTAACCATTACAACAAAAAATATCTAACATGAAATGAAATGTTATAAAATGAGATGAAATGAAACAACTTTCAACTTTCATGAAACATCATATTCATAATTCATTACTAATGAGTTGTAATTTCCAACTTCAAACTTCAAACTTAAATTGTCATATATTGTTTAAAAAAATATCATAATAAATATGAAAGAGTCAATAGTTATAAAAACTACTAGAAACTAGAAAAGACAAGTAAATCTATTATTTGTTGCTTATGCTTGGGCCTCTTGTCACCACGAGAAATGTCTAATTTTTTAGTTTTGTTGGAAAATAAGGATGTTTGTCATTAATATCACCCTCTAAGCATTAATATCCAGGGGTATCTTTGTCATTACCTCTGGATCTGTATAGAGATCTTTGTCATTAATATCACCCTCTAAGCATTAACATAAGATAGAAAAAGCATAGCATGTCAAGTCAAGATTTTGTTTGAGTGATACGTACATTTTTAGGAGGGTCGTGATAGAGGAGTTCGACAACCAATGTCACTAACATCAAGGTACATAGAGGGATTGGTGCTCTTGATTAAACACAAGTTCCATACCCTAATACATGACAAAATTCAATGGAAACATTGCAATCCCCCAATCCTGAAATCCTGAAAAACTGATAAGTCTGCTGGATTTTGAATGAAATCTAAAATTCTACTTTCTCCATATGAAATCCAATGAGGTCGAAACCGCTCTCAAACATCCTGAGTCATTTCATGGTTTAAGTAAAAGGATGAAAATGAAGATTAAGGAGAATGTCACTTTTACTTTAAGAATTTAACATTACCATGAATCGCATATCAATACTAGGGCCATACGCTTGATCATTAAGCTGACCCACTCAAAACTTATTTGTTTCTTTGAAAAGCAAATGCATTTGTAACATTACTGCAAAAAAAAAAAATTCAAAAAAGGAAAAACGCTCCCGAAAAGACATTTAAGGGAGCGTTTTCGGGAGCGTGCTCCTGAGGCACTCTGGAGTCGCTTCCGCTCAAAGTGCGAATTGGGAGCGGGAGCGAGAGGCAGGGGGTCCGCTCCCCCGCAACCCTACGGCGGACAATAGGATAGTTGTGATCCTCACCTCTTGGTGAGTAGTATCTTGCCTATTGTTCCAAACAATAGGAGAGTTGTGATCCTCACCTCTCAGTGAGTCATATCCTGCCTATTTTCTGTCAATAGAGGGTTGAGTTGGGCACCCCGATGTGGTTCTAGGTTGATCCGGATTGAGCTAAGCTCTCTGATGTTGTTGAGGGTTGAGTTGGGCTCCCTGACTATGATGTGGGTTGAATTAGAACTCCCCATTGGCAAAGTTTCTTGGGTGGTAGCATTGGGCTCCCCACTAGAAGAGTTTCCTAGGTTGTAGCATTAGGCTCCCCGCTAGCAGAGTTTCTTGGGTTGTAACATTGGGCTCCCCGTTGGCAGTGATTCTCAGGTAGTAGCATTGGGCTCCCCACTGGCAGTGATTCCGAGTGGTAGCAATGGCTCCCCATTGGATATAGGGTGATAGCTCAAGCTCCCCTCCAATGTCGAATTCTTCTTCTTTTAGATTCAAGAGTGTTCAATAGATGAGCATAGATGAGTAGAGATAAGTAGGGATGAACAGATATGAGCAAATATGATCAAAAATGAGCAAAGACGACATTTGATGATGACAAGATACTTGTGATGGGGCATATGTTACAGTCGATAATTTCTACCTCATTGAGAGGGAGTGTTAATTTGGTAAGTCGGGTACAAATTCCCTCCATTGGACAATCCTCCTCATCAAAGAAGACCCCTCCTAGCCCTTGGAAGAATTTAATTTGGTTGAGGAAAAATATATTTTTAATATGGAAACCTACATGTGCACAAAAGGACAAGTCAACCCAAAAGAGAAATTGGACACCCTTGGATGGCTATAAATACAAGTCAAGTGACCCTCATTTGGTGATCATCATCAAGCATTCTTCTTTTCTCTTCTTCGATTTTGCCTCGCACAGGTCTGGATTTGGTTCACGGGAAATTCATTCGCATAGGTACGAAATTGTAGGGTCTAAGCTTGCACATGCGGATTAGGGTTTTTGGTTCGCAGTCACAAGGTTGCCACGAGAAGTTTTTGGCTGCAACTGCATGCATACAAGCCTCTGCATGCTGTCGGATCACTTCAACCACACGCATAACCGTCAGCTCTATGTGGTCGAGACTTAGGGTTTTTCTGACAGTTGACCACAAATTCCGACAATTGGCCGCATATGTTGACAGTTCACTGCAGACATCTAGATCATGATTTTGATTAGTATTATTGTTGGGTTTTGTTGGTTGTTTTTGCTGGATATTCTTGTGAATCAAGAATTGGATTATTATACTCTCTTTGTTGAACATTTTATGACAATTTAATAAGAAGAATTTGAAAGGGTTTTCCCTTATTGTACTCTCTCTTTGTTGAACATTTTATGACAATCTAATAAGAAGAAGAATTTGAAAGGGTTTGCCCCTTTGTGGGGTTTTCCTTGGTCTCCAACCAATCCTAGTGTCTCTATGTGTGAATATTTTTCTTCTATTGTTCCTTTATGTTCCACTGCATTGATGATGATATTGTTCTTTCTATGTAATTGCATATGTTGTTAATAATGTTATGATGGTGTGGGGTGAATTCAATATGTAAACAAGAAAATACAATTATCAAAGCAAAGAACAATATGGCCCTAAGAAAATTTAACAAGAAGTGCATGGTCACGGAATGTTAGTAAAAATGAATAACATATGTTGGGCAAGTTAGACCCCATTTCCGTAACTGCATCTTGGAAGTTGGGTCATGCATAGTAACTCTCAGCTCATGTTTACCCTAGTAAGTATGTTAAAATGGGTTAATGTGGGGTGGGGTGTTACATTCAACTTACATCCCTACATAAGGGCCTATAAAGATAGATCGATGTTTTGGCCTACTTTTATAACCCCTAGCAATTGACAATCAACCTAGGTACAAACAAGGTTATGATGTCAATGCCTTAAAGAGTGCTTTTCTCTAACTTACATTTCTACTTCCAAGGCGAAGTGATTATGATCATGATAAATTATACTTATTTCTAGTTCCAATTTGTGAGACCTCATTTTAGCATGCATTAGGCCCTCAAACCCCAACTGAGAACAATTCCCTCACCCTCCTTAAGTAATCGTGCTTCTAGAACCAATTTCAAAACATCTCATCAAAATGCACCCTAGATATGATTATCATAGTTACATCCTCTATGGTTTGGAGATATGGGGACCAAGTTTAATATAGACCAATTGAACCTGAATTAAGAGAATCCAAAGCCTATTTCTTAGGTGCTTTATCTGATGCAATCATATGGCCCCACAACCCATTATTCAAGCTAAGTTTGAAGCCCATCCTTTTCATCTTAAGGTCATCTTTTGTTTGGTCTCCTTGCTACACAAAATTCAAATATTTCGAAACCTTGAATTAGAGAGAGAATGGTGGACCTACCACTCTACTCCTTTGAGGTAATAGCCTTAGCTTGCCCCACAAGACATACATATGTTTGGTACATAAAGGTGTCTTGGATTCTCCCATTGATGGCCATCTACCCCTTTTTAGTTACTCTATAGTCTAAAGATGTGCTAGGTGGCCTCATGTCATCTAAGTAGGGATTGAATTGGACCAACCAAGAGGACATTATAGACTATACATCTAGATCATTTGGAAAACACCCTTGAAGAGCCTCAACTCAAATATGGTTTCCTATTTGGAGCATTTCTTGAAGTTGTGAGATGGCATCTTGTCTATCCCATATACAAATGAATGCACAAGATACATGTGCTCAAGAACTCCCAACATCAGTTTCAAGTGGGCTCCCACAAACTTGAAGTAGAGACTAATCACCAAATCCTGCAAATGGACAAGACTTGCCAAATGTGTCACTTATAAGAGCTTAAGACAAAGATGCATCTCATTTTTAGCTGCACCTTTTACTATGTGATCAAAGGTCACTATTACTTCCAATATCAATATTCAGGGGGGCTCCCTCTCTATTTTCTTTGGGTATTCCAATCAAAAATGCCTTACTCTCTTCATGAGAGAGGTGTCCAATCAAAAGCCTCATTTTTTGCTTGTGAGACCTCAAGGAGGACCACTTCATACTTCCAAGTTGCATTATTTGTTCAAAGAAACAAGCGACTGGTAAATCCCTAGGATTCTTCCAACCCTAGACCAATGAGGCCTCTAGTATCTTTCAACCTAACCACCCCTCCCCCTGAGGTGGCCCACTAACATCTTTGAGGCCTTTGGGAAGCTATCATTCTAGGCAACAAATCTGTTGAGAAATCTAGGGCATCGAGATTAAATGATTTCTCTTCTACTGATAACTGCTTGTGAATGTTTTTTACTTTCTTAGATTAGGATATTCTTTTTATGTTATTATAGAGTTATTCTTCATCAAATAGCTACCAATGCATAAACAAAAAGAGACAAGAGACATAGAATATAGGCTATCAACCAGGGCCAAAACCTCTCCCACTTGAGAGGAAAGCATGAACAAATTCTTCTTCTTGTAGAGACTTCAATTAACGAATACCAAGACCAAGACTCTCGACCTATTTGCCACTCCAAGACCAAGATACAAAGTTTCCTTGATGAGATCCTTCTTGATCCAATCTACAATGGACACACTTCTGCTCCTTCCTCTTTCTCAGCTACCCTTTAGATTTCGGCTTCCTTCTGCTTCAGAGCTTCACCCTATTTCGGCCTCCTTGAATTAGGCCTGCAATCTTCGAACCCTAATTCAGAAACCCTAGTTGCAGCACTTGCGGTGATCTAACCCCTTAATCTCCTTCGCTTGGGTAGAAAGGTTTTCTTCTTCAACTAGACTTGATGTATTGGCTTGTATACTCCTAGATTCAACTTTTAGCATAGCAAGACAGACTTCAACCTTTTCTGCAGCAACAACAGTCCTTTCCTTCACACGTGTGAGGGGAGATCAACCCTAAAACAGTCCCAAACACTCGTAAAGACTTCATTCTTCTTCCTTCCCTCTTCGCTGATGATAAAGCTCCTTCTTATGTAATCTTCACACTTCTTGATTCAAACCGAACTTGCTTCACCGAAATTTTGCTTTCTGAAATGAGGTTGAGCTGCCTATTTATAGTTGTTTGCCCATGTATATAAGCTGACATGAGTTAAGTGTGAGCTGACATGTCTTTTTGAGAGATTTCATTATTCTTTTGAAGCCAACTTGTAGGAGGTGTCTTTGCTTGGTCTTGGAGGGCCTTCTTATACATTTAATGACTCGTACAAAAATGTAACATGCCCAAGAAGGGTCCTTCAAACATGACATTGACTCAAATTGACTTTTATGAATAGATGACAAAACCTAAAGGTTTACAATGGGAACCTTAACTAAAATAAAATTCCTTGATCATGAAACCCATGATTCAAGTATTACATAAATAATTTTATTTTTCTTCTTTACATCAATTACATAAAATCACAATTACACATGTCATTATGAAGACCGACCCTAGTTACACTTTTCAACGCTCCCTCTTAACTAGGGAGGTATTCACAATGGTACATGGTCATTCTCACTCTGAAGAATTCTCATAAGAAGAGTTGGGTTGGTAACCCATTTATTTAGCATCATATCAACCAGCATTGTCACGTAGCGAGGCCTTGACTAACAGCTCTATCTCTCCACAAGATCAAAGCACGATGCTGGTGAGACCAATGATGTATAGACACCCTCATCATTGTCTCTCTCGGAACATACTCCACCCGAGTTCTCAAAGTGTGTTCCACCAAGACTATTCTTATCTTGGATTCCCAATCCTCAAAGAAAATCGGTCCTCTACAATTACTCTTATCCTGGATGCCCCAAATCACCCTCAAAGAGCATCAGATGCCAGAAGTTTACCCAATCCTCCATTTTGTATTCCCAAGTGAAGACAAGAATGATGTGTCTATATCTCTCCTCATGGCCTTCACCAAGACTTACGTTGTTAGTCTTGGTCTAGTACATGACACATGAGATAGAGAACCGCAATTGTCACTCCCTCTTAACTAGGGATGACATACCCATTCCACTGAAGGAATGTACCCAAGCTCCCTCATGTCCAGGGACTTGCTTCCAATAGCTCATCAGGTGGAGATCATAGGACAACCAATTGCTTGTAGAACTCCTTCCTTCGATGTCATGAATTTCTTCTTTGTCATAGTGTCTACATCTTTCAGGACTTCCTCGTAGGGCACAGACCATTCATCACTTTCATCCTTGAGCCATGTCATCATACCTTTCATCGGAAAGTGATCCATCAGTCCATAAATGGCCTTCCTTCATGCCATGTTGCCTTCTGTTGGAAATAATATTGAAAGGGGGGTGAATCAGTATTATCAGATCAATAATTTTATTTCCCAAACAGATTTATATATGCTACTTCAGTGAAGTGAACTTGCATGTACACGAGACTATGCTTAAAGAAACCAACGTATATGAAGAGAACTTGTGATTTAGACAATTTATTATGTGTTGAGCTTAAACCAGTATATCAGAGATTTATTAGACAATGCAGTAAAAGCATAATAAAGCAACACACATGAACACCAAGATTTAAGGTGGAAACCCAATGTGGGTAAAAACCACCTGCTACTGTCGTCTCTGTCTTCTTTTAATAATAAGAAAATCTTGTAAACAGAACTTCGGCGAAAATCACATGAGGAAAGACCTTTGTCTTTCCTCATGTGATTTTCGCCGAAGTTCTGCTTACAAATAAGAAAATATGTTTACAATCTTGTACTAGTGCAAACTCATACCAGTACGCAGGCTTCTACCTGCAGAAGGTTACAACCTTCTCTCATTCTCCAGCTTCTACTGGAAGGGAGCTACAACCCCCTAGCTCTTGTTCTAGCCAATATGTTTATTAGTATGTAGGTGCCAACCTACAGAAAACTCCACTCTTCCACCAGGGACCACGATTCATGAATTTTCAAACTGGATACTCCTGGATCACAACACCACAATCTGAAGGCCATGTTTCATCAAATTTTCACATTGGACCCATCAAAGCTTTTAAACTTAAACTGCATCAACCAATATTCAGTTGATCTAAACAATCAAATCACTAACACCAGAACATTGTGCTGAACCCAGAACCCTGCATCATTCAAAACTAGTTGTAACCTCAAAAATCATGTATTAGAGTGTATTAGAGTGTATACGCTACTTAGCTGAACCCAACCTGCGTGTATACGCTACTTCTTTGAATTAAACCTGTGTATACCTTCAAAACTACTGCAAACATAAACTTTTGAATCAAGTTTGTACCAACCATCAATATACTAAATATCTACAAAGCTTTACACAGGTAGGGACAGAGATCACTTCTTCTCACTTATACAATCAATCAATCAAATGCCAGCCTCCTTATGCATTCAGTTTTACATTCATATCTAAGAAGACTTCATTAACAGACAACAGTAAAACAACAAAATTTGATCAGATAGATCAGTCAGATCTGAAAAGAAGCTTTTCTTTTGTATATGCTACTTGAAAGGACCGAACCTGCGTGTATACGCTCTTTGGCCGAGACGAACCTGCGTACAGATCTGCAAATATTGACTCAGAACTTTGTTGCAATTCCAGACTTCAGACAAACCTAGATCATGATAGATAACAAATAAAACAGGCGCAAAACATCAGATCTAGTCTCAACCAATATCAGATCATTCAAGAATAAGTCATTTCAAGTCTCATGATTCCTGATCCAATATTGAACTCAAGGTGCACATGAATATTTTAGATCCAATCCCAAACACAACCCTGCAACATAAAATATACTTTAGATAGAAGTATTCCTTAGAATCTTATTGCTTGCTCCTTGGCCTAATGATCTTCTCCTCCTTATATACTCTTAGGCCTTTCTCAATACCTTGGACCAAAACCACTTAGGACCAATACCTTGGAGCAAATACCTAGGATCAAATACCTTGGATCAATACCTTGGATCAAAATACCTTGGACCAAAAACTTGGTTTTCCAACATGTACGTGATTTTCCTCCTGTGAAAGTGCATGTATACATTATACGCTACTTTTGTTCTGTTAACCCACGTGTATACTTTCCTTGGACAAGGTGAACCAGCGTATACCTCTCTTTCTTCATTCTTTGGAGTCTGATCTGTAATCCTTTGTTGTTGACCTGTTGCACTGTGAACTGTCATCTAAGTGAGTTGCCATCAAGGACAACACCTGTATCATAATGCCAAAACCTTCTTCATGCCATGTTTCCTTAAGGATCTTTCATCGTACTACATGGTATCAACGATGGAAGACATCCATAGCTCTTCCCTTGTTAGCCCTGCATAAGCCCATCGAGATATCATTCAAAAAAATAGGAGATGAACATTAAATCAAAATTACCTTTGTGATGGTCTTTCATCATGACATATTCCAGTTTTCATCAGCATCCTGCATACATATTAACACGTCTCCAAAAGATATCCATTGTCAAGGGTCTCCTTTTTCAGACTTCCATCAAAGTCTTCATATCTTTCCTAGAGATATCATAGTCAAATCTCTTAGTTCTCGGATGTTGATTTCCTTCTCTATAGTTGCATACTTCATGATCTCTTCCATTCTTTCTTCACACATTCCTTTTCAGGAACCTTCGATCATAGTTCCTCCAATTATTGTCAACCACCTCATATTTCATGTGAGGACTTTTTATGTTAATGTCATCTAATCAATGTGTGACCCATGCCTTCCTGCATTCTTTCAAAGGAGGAGATCCTTTCTTTTGATCATGTTCTTGGGGTAGAGCATTCATCCAACTTACCTGCAACCATATGACATGACTCTTCATTTTCAAATACAAGCATACATACCTCATTTTTCTTTAGGTCATCTTCCTTCAACAGCTTCCATGATTGAAGAACGTCAATCCCTTATCAACCATCCTCTCATGAATTCCTCCAAGTAGGAATTTTTTTTTATGAAACACTTGCTCCCTATTGTTTGGTGAACCTTCAAATGAAGATTCTAATAGAGGATCTTAAGCATCCTCATCCAGCAAATGTTTCTTCTTAACTGATGTATGATGAGCTTTATACCAGATGACTTTTTCCTCTTCCCTTTTCCCATAAGTACTACTTATGCTTCTAATGAGGTCACCAAGAGCTATATCCTTTCATACTCCTAATTCGGCCATCGTTCATGCTTCCCTATGATAATGTCTCGAGCTCTTGCTTCCAAAGCTTCAATGATGCCATGATGCATCCTATCATGCTCTTCTAATGATGATTCCTATTATGATAGATATACTTTTACAACATGAAAACTTGAAAAGAACTAGGTGAGGAAGACTATCTCAATCATAATAGAGATCTTTTACTTCCTCTTTCTTGGCCCTTTTCTTTTCAGCTTCCTCCACTTCCTTGGTGATATGGGCTTCTTCTCTTCCTCTTTTGTTATTGTCCTTCTTGAGCTTAGGACAATCTCTCCTATATTTCCCATATTCCTGACACCCATAACATTGAACCTTAGCCATGTTCTTCTTCTTTTTCAAAGGACCAAACTTTCCAAATTTTCCCTTTCTTTTCGTCATTATAGCATATGTCTGATTTTGCTCACTTGATCCCACATCTTTTTTTGCCTTTAGCTTGGATTCTTTAATCTTGCATAGTGACCACAGTTCATGCAATGGAGTAGCTTTTTTCTTCCCATAAATACTTGAAATAAAGTTACCCCATTCCTCCAGTAGTGCATTTAATACTACTATAGTCATTTCTCTATCAGACATGACTTCTCCCAGATCTTGAAGTTGATCCCTGATTTCAGATATCCTCATCAAGTATGAGGTTATACCTTCTTCTTTTGACATCTTCAACTTGTAGAGTTCTTGCCTTAATGAGATAACTTCTCCTGCAGTGCTTACGAAATACAACTCTACCAGTTTGTAATATATTTCTTTTGTGGTTTCAAGTTTAGATACATAAGGAATGAGGGGATCCTTGATGGATTCAATGAGAATCCTTTGAGCCGTAACTTCCCCTTTCATAAACTTTGCAAGTTCTTGAGCTTCTGCTTTTGTTGGTTTGGTGATAGATCCTTTGACATGATCCATGACCTCATTTTCAATGAGATTTAGATATGTCCTCTTCTTCCATGTAAGATAGTTTGAAGCGCCAACCAATTTGTTCTTTTCTTGCAAAAATACATTTTGACAAGTTCAAATATAAACATATACTTACTTGTTAAGATGCTTCTTCCACTTGTTGCTTCCTTGAATTCGATGATGATATAGATAATAGAAAACTTTTTCTTGATGAAGATAGTTCTCTTCAAGAATGATATTTGACCCCACAAAGAGGAGATAACATTAGATTGATGGTGATATCTTTGTTGATGGTGATCAAAGAATATTTCTTGATGGTATCCTTCAATGGGAAGGACCTTGCTTCAACATGAGGGAAATTGCCTTATAACCTTTTGAAAATGATGGCAACGCCCTTTGATCTAGCCTTCTTTGGATAACTAACCTTCAAAATACTTCGACTCCTTTGGTGATGATTGAGTGCAAATCC
This sequence comes from Pinus tabuliformis, assembly GCA_031772625.1. Classification (NCBI taxonomy): domain Eukaryota; kingdom Viridiplantae; phylum Streptophyta; class Pinopsida; order Pinales; family Pinaceae; genus Pinus; species Pinus tabuliformis. The sequence continues at coordinate 735,744,699 of CM062805.1, read as the reverse complement.
CATAAATGCTTCTAGGATTTTGACTTTCTCCAAGATGATGATGTGATATTTGTCCTTGAAGTGCTTTTCTTGGGTGAATGGACTTCAAGCTACCTTGATTTGTAGATCTCTTCAACTTGATGAGGGCCTTTGTGGTCTTTTTATGATGACTAGAAGATCCCAACACTTTTTGCTGGTGCAGACTTCTTCTTCGATCTAGGGTTTTCATACTTCGTTGTAGATCTTGACTTCACTTTAATATCCTTCAATTTTCTTTTGGTGTCTTTCTCAAGATTCAATCATTGAGTGTCCCTTCATAAGATGCCCTTCCTTGACTTTGTCACCTTAGCTCTCATACCATGTTGAGAAATCTAGGGCATCGAGATTAAGTGATTTCTCTTCTATTGACAACTGCTTGTGAATGTTTTTTACTTTCTTATATTAGGATCTTTTTTTATGTTACTATAGAGTTATTCCTTATCAAACAGCTACCAATGCATAAACCATAAAGAGACAAGAGACACAGAATATAGGCTATCAGCTAGGGCCAAAACCTCTCCCACTTGAGAGGAAAACCCGAACAAATTCTTCTTCTTACAGAGACTTCAATTGACAAATACCAAGACCAAGACCCTTGACCTATTTTCCACTCCAAGACCAAGACACAGTTTCCTTGATGAGATCCCTCTTGATCCAGTCAACAATGGACAAACTTCTGCTCCTTCCTCTTTCTCGGTTACCCTTTAGATTTTGGCTTCCTTTTGCTTCAGACCTTCACCCTATTTCGGCCTCCTTGAATTACGTCTGCAATCTTCAACCCTAATTCAAAAACCCTAGTTGCAACACTTGTGGTGATGATCTAACCCCTTAATCTCCTTCGCTTGGGTAGAAAGGCTTCTTCTTCAACTCGACTTGATGTATTGGCTTGCATACTCCTAGATTCAGCTTCTAGCACAACAAGACAAACTTCGGCCTTTTCTACAGCAATAATAGTCCTTTCCTTCGCACGTGTGAGTGGAGACCAACCCTAAAACAGTCCCAAACACTCCCAAACATTTCGCTCTTCTTCCTTCTCTCTTCACTGATGATAAGGCTCCTTCCTAAGTGATCTTCGCACTTCTTGATTTCAGACTAAACTTGCTTCACCGAATTTTTGCTTTCTAAAATGAGGCTGAGCTGCCTATTTATAGTTGTTTGTCCATGTATATAAGCCAACATGAGTTGAGTGTGAGCTGACATGTCTTTTTGAGAGATTTCATTATTCTTTTTAAGTTGACTTGTAGGAGGTGTCTTTGCTTGGTCTTGGAGGGCCTTCGTATACATTTAATGACTCGTACAAAAATGTAACATGCCTAAGATGTTGAAAAATGTGTAACTAGGTTCGGTCTTCATTAGTATGAAATGTATTCTTGTAAATGTAAAATGAAAAAGAAATTATTATTATTATTGAAGCATGGGTTTCATGCTCAAGTTCTTTTATTTTATAGGTCAAGCACCCATTGAGTGCTTCTAGGGTTTGTCCTAGGTATAAGAGTCATTGTCATATATGGAAGACCCTATGGGCACATTGTATATTGTAAAGAAAAAATTATTTTGTCTTGAAAGTGTCAAAATACCTCCAAGATCAAGTCGGCCTAATGAGCTGTCAAGTCGGCCTACATGAAGAGCCATGTCCACCCTTGAGGAAGCCTATATATAAGAGGAACTCGTCCTCCACTTGGATCATTCATTCACTCATCTCTTATGCGAAGAAGGCAGAAGAAGAAAGTCGAAGAAGGAAGTGCGAAGAAGAGAAGGACGAAGAAGTCGAAGTGTTTGGGTCTCTCTCTATTCTTCTGGAAGTGCGAAGTTAGGGTTTCTGCGCTGGGATAGTCTGAAGTTCGATTTTGAAGGCAAGAGAGAAGGGAAGGCAAGCGAAGGTCTCTTAGGGCATCCTACTAGCCCTAGGACTCAAGTCAAGGCAAGCAAAGTCAAGAGGAAGGTTGTTAGAGGGAGATCGAAGTCTCCTAAAGAAGCAGCAACATTTGCAGCAGTTGCTAGGGAGGAGAATTTCGGATCTACTAGGAGGTCCAAAACATTGCAGCAGGAGGCCCAGGAAGCCTTGATCTTGGAGGGTATTTGTTTGAGTCTAGGTCATGGTATTTGTCAATTGAAAGATCTGAATGATAAGAAGAGATTTTCGGGTTTTCCCCTCAAGAGGAGGGGTTTTGGCCCTGGCTTGCAGCCTATATACTGTGTCATTGTTCTTACCGTTTTGGTAGTTGTTTGATATATTGCACAAAGGAATAAGGAAGATCAAAGCTAATAAGTAAAAGGGTAACACAAACAGTTATCAAGTTAAGAGAATTAACATATGCATTGCCCTATTGAATTCTCAACACAAAAAGGGTCCTTCATACATGACATTTACTCAAATTGACTTTTATGACTAGATGACAAAACCTAAAGGTTCACAATGGGAACCTTAACTAAAATAAAATTTCTTGATCATGAAACCCACGATTCAAGCACTACAAAAATTATTTTATTTTTCTTCTTTACATCAATTACATAAAATCACAATTACACATGTCATTATAAAGACCGAACCTAGTTACACTTTTCAACAAAAGCATGTGCCGTCAAACTAACATACGACAGAACTCTAGATGGATCTAGAATAGGGTGCCCCCAATAATCGAACAACCCCCCAAATTCAACTAAGCAACTAGATTTCTATCGAAAGTTTCTTCCCTTTGACCTTGATGGTAGGAGAGTGGGGCTCTCTTGTCCTTATGCTCCCCCAAGGATCATATAATAGAGCTCCCTCAACCTTTACTCCTAAGAGGATATCATTTGAATCACATCGACCCGTTCACAAAGGTCGACAACTTCGACAATGAGCTCATATCTTAGTCCCCTCCCTCATCTTCGGCCCCTAAGGCCAACAAAACTTGACATTGTTTCTCTGTCTCTTGCCCAACATCAAGATCTATGATCTCTAGCCTCCCTATTGAATCACTACACTTGTAGTAGCTTATCTTTCGGCTACACTTCTAGGATATAGTTTAGCTAGACACTTCATTATGTTTCCTTCTTTTTGCTGTTTTCCTTTTAGATATAGAAGTTGCTTCCACACTCCTATACTATACTCACACTGGGTGTGTACCCTTTAGTCCCATTAACCTACTTTTGCAGTCCTTTGTTGGACATTGGTGTTGGTGTTATGGACATTGAGCATTTGCTTTGACTGGGCAATGGCACTGAGGTAAGGATGAGGAATTCCCTGTCCTATTGAAATTCGTATCTTGGAATTTGGAAGATTCTTGTTGTGTTGACATTGTATGGTATTTTGTTTTATCCTTTTTTAAGAGCTAACTGTTGGTTTTAAAGCATAAACAAAGATATTTCCAAGAACTTCAAAATTCAAATTGTCAAAGAGATGTTCATAAAAAAATGGAAGAAAATGATCAACCCATAACACAAAACTAGGTAATCAAAACTGAAAAAAAAATTGCTTGGAAAAGGAGATTACCAAAGAGCGTGGTCTCGTACAAGAACCACAGGTGGAATGGAAACTTCAAGACAAAAGCTATCGAATTGATGACCCTCAGTTTGAAGTGTCTCCAATATAGCAACTGCAGCCTCAAACATGTTATTGATTTTACCCTTGCATGTTGTCAATTCTTGATTCTGATCAACACATAACATTTGCAGAACCCCCAAACACACTATGCATGTCTCCTCCCTGCTTATCTTTTCTTCAATAGAATGACTACTGTCTTTAACTTTCATTGAACCAATATTCTCCTCAAATTTTGATAGTTCCACAGGATTGACTGAAGGCTTCAGCCAAGAACTTACAGATGCAATTGATAGGGCACAAGATGAGTACACATCTCCACGTACACCAAAAATTCGGAAAATGCATCTAGGGCAAACCTGCACCATTATGCCCAATTATGTCAAATATTTCCATGTTTCATTGTTCAAATTCTTAATGGCTTTTTATAGGCCATAACAGCTTATGGGAAATTAAAAGAAGAAAACACAGTGACAACAATAAGCAAAACCATGTCCCCTAATAAAAATGAAAACAAATAACCAAATTGCCTTTTTAAAAGAATAGGAACATGAGAATTTGGTTTACAAATGTTTCCACTATCTAGATATTACAAGAATGACTCAAGTACCTGTACTCACAGGAAATTAAAAATATAGAAAAGGGCTTAGTTTTAATTATTCCGGGGTGTTTGTAAGGACCAACTAAACTTCAATATTTTGAGCTACCATACTAAACATATACATAACATACTCTCTCAAAAAACCACCTTTCTGTAATGAATTAAAATGAACCTAAGTGCAATTATAAGAGGATACATCTGATACAGAGAAACCTCTTAATGTAAACTGATGCAGAAACATAACAGGATTTCTTGAGTTGTAAAAACCCAAAAACATAAGTCACACAAAAGCAAACAAAATAAAAATGTCACTAGTAGCCTGTCTGACTAAATTAGTATTACTGTCCAAGCTAGCTCAATCCCTTGTGGAATCCCAGAGACTCCAGGTGGAAGACCTGAGGTGACACCTATTAATTCTGCTCATTTCTATAAATATTAAGTTTTAAGGATTCAAGGGGTAATGTATCTTCATACAATCTGCAGAATAGTTTTTGAAATCTCTTCTTTGCTTGGATCCAAATCTCTCAGCAGTCCTATCAGCCTCCTTTTATTTATTTCTTCCACTACCTAACCTGGTCCTGGTTAAAATGATCCCTATATTGTGTTATAATATATTATAGTTAAAAATTAAAATAGTTGTCTATAAAGGACAGAAGATGAATGTTTTGAGTAACCAGCAGCACTGGCTTTGTCCATGAAGAATGGGTCACATTAAATCTAAAGTTTGCCACAAAAAGCAACCCCAAACTCATCGTGTTGAGTGGGGATCGTGGATCATCAGGGAGATATCACCAGGGTGTATTATCAACTCATGGAAAATAGTACTAATAACAAAGTTGAATGTAAGCTCTGATTACGGGAATTAGGAGGCCTTCAGCTTTGGCAAAGAAGAATAATGCTCACAGGATTCGAAATTAGTAACTGACCTTCTAAACAGAAGATAGAAAAGCACTTCATGGGAGGTGGAAAGTCACTTGTCACAGTCCATGTGAAACTCGTTGGGTATGATTTATAACCCAACCAAAGCCTGGCTGAAAGCAATTTCGCATGGCTGATTCAGAAGCAGTACTGAGCCTAAAGCATGCTTGAGAAAAATTAGTCAGTCGCTGAAAAGCAATATGTAAGATTGAGAATGCGGGACTGTTTAATAGTCGCACATAATAGCAGTGAGTTTGACGATATCGTAATGGGAAGCAATTAAATCCTTTGACCGATACAAAAATAAAAATAGTGTTTGTGCTGGACAAGGCCTTTGCTCTATACCAGTATACAGGGAAGTAAGATAGAGAATGCGGGACTGTTTAAAAGTGTACATCATAACAGTAAGTTTGAAAATATCATAATGGGAAACAATTAAATCCTTTGACTGAAAAAAGGATTGTGTTTGGGATGGACAGGGCCTTTGCTTTATACCAGTGTTGTTAAAATCGCGAAAAAATCGCGATTTAATGAAAAAATCACGATTTTTTCAGCTTGCCGATCAAATCGCGATTTTTATACGAAAAAATCGCCTACTTTTTTTTTGCCGATTTTTTCATTAAAAATCGCGCTTTTTTCAAAAAATCGCGATTTTTTCGAAAAAAACGCGATTTTTAATGAAAAAATCGTGGGGGCTCAGGACAGCATAGTTTTATAACTTTTTTTGGGTTTTTTCATGCAATGTTTTTGAAAGAAACAAATAATTTTTGAGTGGGGTAGCTTAATGATCAAGTCTAGGCCCTAGTATGGATATGCTATTCATGGTAATGTTAAATTCTTAAAGTAAAAGTGACATTCTCCTTAATCTTCATTTTCATCCTTTTACTTAAATTTTTAACATTACCATGAAATGACTCAGGATGTTTGAGAGTGGTTCCAGCTTCATTGGATTTCATATGGAGAAAGTAGAATTTTAGATTTCATTTAAAATCCAGCAGACTTATCAGTTTTTCAGGATTTCAGGATTGGGAGATTGTAATGTTTCCAGGTGACACCACCTGCCCGGGCTACCCCTGCCACCAGTAGAGGACGTGGTCTACCTCCTATAGCTCCTACTTCTAGTTCTTCAACGTCTAGATCACATCAGACTCCACTGCCATTTCCACCTGCACGGGCACCAGCATCTACATCTAGAGGGAAAGGGAAAGTTGTGGCATTTTCTCGCAAGAGGGGCAGAGGAAATCAATAGGATTAGACTTTCATTTTATTGTATATGACATTATGACATGATGAGATACATTATCATATTTTTTGTTGATATTTTGAGGCTGAGTTGGGACTTACTATTCAGGACATGATTCAATGTTATGTGTGATTTTAGCGCTAGAAATGATATTAAACATCTTATATATTAGTTTTTTTATCATATTTATGTGTCAATGTATTTATTTTATGTTGTAGATGGTTTAGATATTAAAAAAATTGAAAAAAAATGAAAAAAAAAATGAATATTTTTGTACCAAACGATTTTTTCCCGCTTTTTTCCGATTTTTTCCCGATTTTTCCGATTTTTTCCGATTCGTTCCCCGCGCCGATTTAATCCCGATCGCGCTTTTAACAACATTGCTTTATACATGTATACAGGTAAGTTCAAGCTGCTCAAAAATTTTCAATTGTGGCCATCAGCAGAATAATTTAATAAGTATGCATCTTCCGTGACTCTTTAGTAGTCATTGACTTTCAAGGAACTGGATAGAGAATAACTTCAATGCCTAGAAGAACAATGGCTTTACCCATCAACCTTACTATCGTCTACCTGCAAGAACATCAACACAGAGAATGCTCCTTGGACTGTTTATAATAAGCTTTTATTTTCTAGACAAACTAGCAAACGTAAAGAAAATCACATCGCTCATGCCATTAAACCTGAGGATTCATAAAACCCTCACCCTAACCAAACCCTGTAGGAGTAAATTAGTTCCTCGAACTCAATAGAGGACTGAAGGACCTATTATCCCTAAAACCATACAACCCTGTCTATCCCAAATATATGTCTATAAAAACCACTTTCCTATAAATATAGTCTGAGACACAACGAAGATTGTTTTTATATGATCTCTCTGCAGTAAACAAACTAACAAACTTAAAGTATAGCAAATATCTCTATGCCAAACCCTGTATGGAAAACCTTGTCTAACTAGACAAAAACCCTATAAGAATCCTGCAAAAAGCCCATTAATTCAAAAGGGCTTTGTCAGCCTGCAAACAGCCGACGGCTGGTAATCGACATTATTTTAGCCAAATCAAGTGGTCTCCTTAAAAGAGAGGCATTAAGGTTTTAAAGCCCAGTGGCATAATATGCAGACCAGATCAGTGAAACATTAACTAATGGTGCCTAGAAACCGCCCTAAACGCCAAATCACACGCTGAACCCAGTTCAATCCACTCCAGAACTCAAACCAGAACAAAAGCCTTGATAACTACTCAATACGTTTGTAATGCTAACAGAACTAAGAACTTCCCAGGCATGAAACTACTACAATAATTAACAGTTGCGTATCTTTTGCGATGTCGTGTAATATTATGGTACCATTATACGTTATTCAGAAACCTTTCCGGTTGTGCATCGCAGTTGGAAAAACTGTCTGATTTGTTCGCAGCTACAGAAGCTTCAAGAACGTATAAGCATATACAGTAGTAAAAAAAATAAAGACACTTACCCCAATCGACAGGAGGTCGCAGACTGCAGCAGCGGGCAAGGCTAGTACTGTGGACTTAACAGTTTTCTCTTCCTCCATAGTCAGCTTCTCTGCGAAATTCAATGAAAAAACACCAATGTCACACTTAATACATGCCTGAATGGAGTATGCTACAGCATGTCAACATATGTTCCGTAAAATTTAAGATTTGGGTTCCGTTTGCATGAGAAGTACACTAAGTTTGAATGTTCTATGATTGTTGCTCGCTTCTTGAAGGCGCGGAAAGTAGTATATTCGTATGCAATGTGTTGTGCATTCGTTTTTCTCTTCCCTATATTTTGCGGACGAATCGGAAGATGGCTGATCGTCGCAATTTTTGCAGCGATGGCATGTTCAATTTTGAACAGATGGTATTCTCGTGAGGGGACTTTTTAGAATTTGTCTGGTGACCGATTTGAAAAGTGTGTTTTAACCTACCAATTAGATGGTAAAACAATATAAAAAAAATAAAGAATGTGATTATTTGGTTGTTTAAAATGAGTTTTTTTAATATATAAGTAGGTTCAGCGCTCTAAAAAAAATTTGGGACACTTAAATTCTATAGATTAAACAATTTAAATTCAAGTTTTTAAAAAAAATTATCGAATTTTGATTGAAATTAACAGGAAAAAATTATTTCTTAGATTACGCTTATTTTAACTTGACTTTGAGAAAGACCAAAATAAATATGAAGAATTAAAACCATAAATCTACAAGTAGTGGTTTGATGTTGAGTCATGAAAATTGCGACTTGTAGTTAATATTATTTCTCCTCTCACAAGAGTAAATGGTGAAGCATAAAATTTTACTATGTCATTTTAGACTGTTAAGTTCATTTTCAGATCGACGTAGGGGCAAGAGGTGTCATGCCCTTATCTTAATGGTAGTCTTTCAACCGCTCATAGGCAGGTACGGCACCACCACCCGATTTTTTTTCACCAATACTTTCAAGTGTGGGTTACACCTAATATTCAATACTTAGAATGTTTTCACTTTACTAAGCATTCATCGATTATAATACACAGCATAAACATTTATTTTAAACTTCATTCATATGCACAAGTACACTTAGTCTTTTTAAAGGGAGGGGCAACTCCCTGGTAAGAGCTTACCCACAATGTATAATAGTATAGATTTTACAAGTTCATATACAAACAACCTCTCCAAGGAAACCCCAAAATATCCTTGGCCAAACAATGTCAAACTACAATTCTATAAATTCACCTTAAACCACCATTCAGCCTGCCCAAATTGTCGTGCAGCCTGCCCAAATTGTCGTGTGTTTTGCATAGTTATAATCTACATTCATATGCAATGAACAGTAATTAACTTATCAAAAAATATAAAGAGAAATAAACCCTCATACTATAGATTTCAAATTTTCTAATATATTTTAGTATATATTTCTTGACAAATTGTCTAATGGAATATCCATGGCGTTTTACGAGTCACGTTGGTATTAGAGCTTGCTTCTTTGGATATATTGTGGGGAGTTGCAAGGGATCTAGATTTGTTAAACCAAAAGTCACAAAACACCAATCATGGCCAATGAATCTTTGAATAGTCCTCAAGAACCTTTAGAGGGGAGGTTTGTGATTGGAAGCACAAGTTGCATATGTAAATCGTAACGTGAACCTCCTCATGGTAGCATTCACCAATAAGCTCAAACTATTCGAGAAGATGGAGGCTCTAACAAGAAGGTTAGATCAGAGGGGAAATCGGTAAATCGAGAAGAACCAGAGTGAGTCTAAGAAAGAACCCAGAAAGAATCAACCTAGTATGAGTGTCCCAAACCATTCACAGCCCTTATTGAAAATGGAAGTGAAGGTCAACATCAAGTAGTATCAAGGTGATATTAACTCTTTGAAGCTAAATCTTTTTTTTTTTTCTTTTTTTTGAATAAAGACTAATTCTATTAAGATGAGAAGAGTATAGTACAATCAAGCTTGCATGCAAGCGAAGCAGAAAAGCAAGGGAGCCTAAGGAGATAGGCTCCACCTTGCTCCTTGGCGAAGAACCAGGAGAGGGCTATAGAGAGCACGGAATAACAAAAAACTGGAACTAAGCAGAGAGAACTACCCTGAGGGGGCAGTTACTATCACACGACTTTTTTTTCCTTTTTTCTTGCTTACTTTGACCCATCCAGTGGAGTTTGGCTGAGCCGAAACAAGTTGAAGACTATTCTGCCCTGGCGGCGGAATATCCTTATCAGAGTCTGAGGACGAAGTAAAATGAGAACGTTTCTGAGATATCTGAGAGACGGAGGGGTTTGCCGGATCATCCAAGGGAGCTTCCAGCGGAATCTCAACGTTCTGCCCATCTGCTACAATTTCCTCCTCATCCGAACTGGAGGAATCTGAATCGTCCATAGGGGGGGAGGCACACAGGGATTCCAACTTTTGGACTTGGGCTTGCACTTCAGATTCTTCTTTTTGTCGAGGTACTAGGAACAGGAACTTTGGAGGTGTCCTGTTTGATGACAATGGCGGCAACGGAAGGCTGTATTCTCGTAATCCAAGGTTTGAGTCCAATGGAAATCTCCATACTTGAGATTAATCTGATCCGACAGTCCTCTGCTAATATCTATTTCTGCACAGATTCTACCGTAGGTGTAGAGCCCATTTGCCTTCCGAGAAGAATCTACAGCCAGGTAGCGTCCTAAAGTGTCTGCAATGGCTATGAAGACAGAGATATGCCATAGATGCGCCGGAAGGTTCGGGAGCCTGACCCAAATGGGAATCTTGGTGATAACAGCTGTAGAAGGGTCGAAGTCTGGAAACCAAGGAGTAAGAAAAAGCCCAGCCGAGCCCCAGAACCAAGGGCCTCCCGTTAAGGCCTTCTGGTAATCTTCATTTAGGTCAAAAGCCACAATGAAGAATCCTTTTGAACATAAGTATATCTGGCTTTTTTTAGTCCAATTGGTATGGATCCATTGGTATAGATCTGATGTGCGAGGCCATAGCCCATTAAATCTGCATACAAGTGCGGATTCTGCAAAAAGCTGATAGCGATCATCAATCCCAGGATGGGAGAGATTGATGGAAGGAATGTCCTCTGATTTGTCTACCAGAAAAGGCTTTGGAGCCTCAAATGGATGGCCTGCTGTCGAAGAGGGCTGTGAATGGGTAGCATCTTTGCGGACAACATCTTTATAAGAGAAAGAAGGGGCAGAGGAGGTCTGCCTGAAGGAACCCCCTCTCAAACGAAAAGTAGCTACAATAGAGGCGTCCCTCTGAATGTTGTAATAGGAGAGAGGAAGGGTATTCATAAGTTGCTTACCCTTGTATATCAGTCTGAGGTAAGATGAGGGGATCCCTAGCCGGCATTCAAGATTTTGCAAAAGGTCCTGCACAAGATCCGTTGCGCGTGCCCATTGCATTGTTGTCTTGCCCGAGAGGTTGACTTGGATCTGGAAAACATGTGAATCTTCATGCAGATCTGGTTCAGATCTGGCCCCTGCTACCCGGCTCCAACAGGTCCAGGATTTCTTAGAACCATGGCGAGGATAGGGAGGGTTATTCACCTGAAATGCATTCATAACAGTAAGCGCGCTGCCGCAGCTAGCAACAGTAAGCGCACCGCCACTGCAAGCAATCACGGGTGCTACCGCTTGGGCAGACGCCTCAAGAAAGGGGTCCAGCCATACACGTCCACTGCGTTCATTTCTTGCCTCCGCCGGCCCCCCTGTGTCCTCTGAGCGCGTCCTCGATCTCCTTGAGTGCTCTCCTCGCTTCACAAGAATGCTATGTTCTTCCTGCGCTAGGGTTTGAGCCGAAACGCGATGTTCCGCTCCAGAACCAGGCACTTGACTGACTTTCGGCCCTGATCCAAGGCTGCAAAGTTGTTTCCTTGACCAGTGGAGCCCCGAGCCAAGTCTGCCGCCCTCACAGAGAAGTGAAGTCGCGTCGCCATGGTTTTTGGGAGAAACTTCTTCTCTGCGCTTGGCTTTTCTAGTGTGGAAACCAGTAGATTTGCAGTTCTTGCCCTTGTAGTAGTCGCGAGGGCCCTTCTTGGATGTAAGAATGTCCAGAGATGAGCTGTGCTTCCTTCGCATGGCTCTCGCTGAACCAGTGATCAACCCTAACGCCATCGCTCTTCTATACAAAAATCTTTTGAAGCTAAATCATTATTAGTAACAATTAGAAGTTTATTCTGGTGTTGTTAATAGTGTTGGAATCCGCCAACAGGGAAGGAGGTCTCCCCGGTATGAAGTCCCAATTAGACCCCACACCATTTGGAGTAGGATCCCCAACCGGAAAATAAGGTCAGTTGCCATAATTGTGATCTCAAATATGTGCCTTGGATACAATAAACACATAAGAAGACATACACATAACTTTGGTGACAGCGAGTGAGTAAACTTTGTGGGATATCAATTGTAATGCATAAGACGTTATTTCATGCAAAGAGAGAAGAGAGTGAGCCTCTAAAATAAGAGTAATAGTAATATCCTAAAAGAGACACACACACATGAAAGAATCATTAATTAACCTCCAAAATAGTTCACAAGATAATAACAATCATGAAAACAAATACAACACACATTCAACAAGATGTATATTAAAGCTAACAAAATAGTTCATTGACCTTAGCATGGATGGAATAAGATATATCGTAAACATTTAAAAATAGTCATACAGTATCCATGATACATGCATGAAAGTGTGTTAACTCTGAGAGCTTATGATAATTAAGTGAAAGTTCCAAGTATGCAATACAATGATATGACACTAGCCCTAATAGTGGAACATGAAGCTACCACTTGCTTCTCCAAATAATGATATTCACTCCTATGCTAGACTAGAGAAGCCAAGGCTACAAATCTCAAGTTTGAAGCCCTTTGCTTAAGTTATGAGGGTTTATTTATAACAAATGAGGTGACTTTTCACCTCCTCTTGTGACCTTTAAGCTCCCTCGTGACTCTTGAGCTTATTTTGTCTTTATTCTATTTAATGACTCTTCATATTCCCTATTGGACTATTGGACTTCCACTTAAATTTACAGTCTTGTTATTTTATAAATACAAAACCACATAAGACAAAATGTGGCTAGAGCATAATAAGACAAAACTTTATACATTATGCTTGAGCTTGAGGAAACTGTAGCTCGACAACTTCTACTTGTAGTTTTAATGTAACATATTGATACCAAGCCTTGTATTGTGTTGTTATGTCCTCAAACTTTGATGGAAGGTTTGGCTTATATCTGACTCTTGCCTCCATTGCATCTAGATAGATGGTTTTGGAACTAGTTTGCACATTATTCCATAATAAGAACAACTTCATATTTAACTTGGTAGGTTTGGCTACAAATTGTTGAATGTTCTGCCTTGTGATCTCCAAATCTTCTTTGGTGGTAACCTATCTCAAGTTGCTCAAGAAATCTTAAATTTCTTGCCTGATAATATTCTTGCCCTTTGTTTCTACAAATGCTCCAATGCAAGGTATCTTGTGCACTTTTACCAAGGACTCCAAACTATGATACAATCGCTAGTAGTCGATTATGTTGTTGGCCACATAAGCACTGAGCTATTTGTTACCCTATATAAGCATCATGGCCTCAACTCTTTCTAATTCCACTTCTTGCCTTATCTTCCTAGCCAACTCTCATGGTGCATTTCTATACTTAGTGCCCATTCTTGGATCGCATCAATAGTTGCATAAACTATCTTTGAAACTTTCACATTCTCTCGCGATTACTTTTGCATTGCATATAAGGGCACTACTGCCTCATGAAGGGTGATCATTTATTCATACAATTGTCTCATAGTGTCACTCAATGATTGAATTTCCTCACCTATTGCTTCCCGTAGCTCCTTCATGTTACAATCAGTGGAAGACAACCTTTGATCATCGACAAGGAGATGATCAATTTGTTGCCTTGTAGAAGTTAAATCCTTTGCAAGTTTCTTATTTTCCTCTCACCTCCATTACATCTAAATAGATGTTTTTGGAACCAGTTTGAACATTATTCCATAATAAGAACAACTTCATATTTAACTTGGTAGGTTTGCCTACAAATTGTTGAATGTTCTGCCTTGTGATCTCCAAATCTTCTTTGGTGGTAACCTACCTCAAGTTGCTCAAGAAATCTTAAATTTCTTGCCTGATAATATTCTTGCCCTTTGTTTCTACAAATGCTCCAATGGAAGGTATCTTGTGCACTTTTACCAAGGACTCCAAACTATGATACAATTGCTAGTAGGCAGTTATGTTGTTGGACACATAAGCACTGAGCTATTTGTTACCCTATATAAGCATCATGGCCTCAACTCTTTCTAATTCCACTTCTTGCCTTATCTTCCTGGCCAACTCTAGTGGTGCATTTCTATACTTAGTGCCCAATTCTTGGATCACATCAATAGTTGCATAAACTGTCTTTAAAACTTTCACATTCTTTCGTGATCACTTTTACATTGCATATAAGGGCACTACTGCCTCATGAAGGGTGATCATTTATTCATACAATTGTCTCATAGTGTCACTCAATGATTGAATTTCCTCACCTATTGCTTCCCGTAGCTCCTTCATGTTAGAATCAGTGGAAGACAACCTTTGATCGTCGACAAGGAGATGATCAATTTGTTGCCTTTTAGAAGTTAAACCTTTGCAAATTGCTTATTTTCCTCTGTCAAGAAAGCAATGTTTACTTTTGTATCCTCTACAAAGGATGCATTAGTTGTCGCAATTGTCCTCATATTCTTCTTGGTATTGGGCACAATTAACCTCTCTATATGGATGGAGACAGGATGCACTAGGTCATTAGGAAAATACTTCTGCCTTTCTTGCACTATTCTATTCTTTAACTAATCAAATGTAAGGTTGGAAATATCCATGACCATATCATCATTTGGAGGAGATATTCCCATATCATTGAATGGGATGTGACCGCCAGTAAGGGGAGGTGAAGGATGACTACTAATATGTTCTACGATGGGCACAATGTTGGCCTCTTGGTTATCCTCCTCTTATTCAACCTCTATGTATTGGGCCTATACTTTCTCCTCTATTTCTCTTACAAATTCCTCATCCTACTTTTGTCTGCTTTCTTCATCCTCTAATTGCTTATGTTGCTCTTCCTCTTCAAAATGTTTTTGTCTATCTTTTTCCTCTCTTTGTTTATGTTGTATTTCTTCATATCTTCTCTTTCTTTCCTTTCCTATTCTTCTTTTTGGATTTGGTCCTCTTCTTGCTTTTGCTCCTCCTCGTGTCTCTTTTCTTCTTCCTGCTACTTATTCTTTGATTCTTTTGACTCCTTACTCCTCTTTTCTGTTGCAATGGATGCTCTGAGAATGATAGGATATGCTTTAAACTTATGGCTCTTCTCCACTTCAGGATTATCCACAACTTTCATCGGATACTTGGGAATGTTGACCAAAGTGGGCACTTCCAATTGATCTGCTTCTTGAACAACATCCTACTCCTGAACTACATTGGAAGGGTGTAACAACCCTCGTAAAAATTCCATGTAATAAAAGTTAATGAAGGTAAAGTAATAACTATAACAGCCCTAGTGAAAATTCCATGTAATAAAAGTTAACAAAGGAAAAACTAAGACCACGATCAAGTGACATGTATTCCAAGCTAAATGTTGGGCAGGACATCTTGGTGTGGGTGTTCATTTTGGTTTATTATGGCTAAGGAGATTCCCAAAGGCAAAGGTAAAGGCAAAGGCATTACAAGGCAAAAGGCATTTTTCGGCACATTTATTTATGAAAATAAAGGAAATTAAGAGAAAAGTAAGGTGAAAGGTCACAAGTTGCTTATGAGGAGGAAATTGAAGGAAAATAATGGAAAATGAAAAAAAAATAGAGGCCTCGTTGATAAAAAGGCTCATGAGGATCAGTTGGTAAGCTCTTGGCTTAAGCTTTTGCTCAAGTTTTGGAGCAAGGAAGGGAAAAGCAAGCAAGGGAAAAGCAAGCAAGGGAAGGGCAAGGAAAGGAAAGCAAGGAAAGCAAGGATCAAGCAAGGAAAAGTAGGTTCAAACAACTTCAATAGGAATACTTGCAGGTAACATGTTACATGTGTGATTTCCTAGTTGTTTTTGACATGCATGGCTTTGCATTTTGGTGTATGGTACTCTTGTTGTTGGTGGCATGGTTTTGTTGGGTATGAAAATGGTTTTCAGCCTAGTCTTGCCTTTTTCCAAATGTCATGGTGTGTTGGGATGTTTATCTCGATTTTGAACTGTGGTTCTGCCGAATGGATTTTAGAATCGGGGCGGAGGTGGTCTCAAGGTTTATTCCCAAAGGCCTACGAATCCCTTGACTGGTTTTGGCAAGATACATGGTAAAGCTTGCGAGAGGAGTCTCGGTTTAGGGCCTAGTGATCCAGTGTGGATTGCGGTAAAGCCTAAGAGACTGGTCTCAGTTTAGGGCCTAGGGATCTAATATTGGATTGCGGTAAAACCTAAGAGACAAGGAGATGAACCATTCCTCAAGGATAGTGTGGATGGCATTCCAAGTTCGATTTGGTTTTGTGATCTGAGCACCAATTTCCGTGTGATCACGGTTTGGTGAGGGTGGAGGTGGTTTAACCTTTGGATTCCATTGGTTTTTTTGGATTGGTTTATCCATGAGATCCCACATTCATGCTTGGAATATGGCATGAGGGTGACCGGTTGAAAGAAAGATTTGGTTTAGCCATGTCTATAGTCAGGTGGTACATGGAAGTCTTGAACCTAGTCATATTTTCCCATGATTAATAAAAGCTAAGTTCTCTTACTTCTGTACTTATTAATATGTGGATTTAATGCTTGTTATCTCAATGATATTTTCATGGTTTTATGCTAGTTATATGCATGGTTAGTTGATTGGTTCATTTCATGGTTATTTCATGTATTTACTTGTAATGGTTAAATGAAGGATGCAAGACCTAATTGATGTCATAATAGTTCAAGGGAGAAGGTGGTGATCCTTCTTGTCATTTCTCATAAGAGTTTTCAGTCATTCGTGCTTTGTCTTGTATCCTAGACCTGTAGATCGCATTGATGCCAAGTGTTTGACAAAATGCCAGTCCTAGTTGGGGATGGTCAAGCCTAGTACTGAGGTTGATTTTTCGTTTATTATCCCTGTCATCATGTGTTTGATGGATTTTGGAAGTTATAGCAAGTTCTGGGTAGTGGTCGGAATTATGGGCTAGAAAAGTACCTTAAATTCCATGAATGTTGGCACAACTCTACTGGGAAAAGTCCCTGGACGCTAGCACGCCCATAGCATGAGAGCATCTAGAGGTGAAGAGGTCTAAAAGTCAGTGGGACCCAGGGGCAGGATGCTTGAGTGGTTGGGATGCCTCCTGGGAATGTTGTCGTTGATGTGGAAGGTATGGTTGATGTGTTTTCGTCGATTCCATTTCCTTAAGGTCACCATCGAGGTTGAATCATATCATAGTAGCCTCTCATTTCATGATTAACCTGGTTGGTCGGTTACTTGGGTAGATGTAGGAGGAGGGTGTTACAGACTGGTATCAGAGCGTGGTTGCGCTCTCCTTAGGTGAATGTGTTTGTCATGCATACACGTTAGTTGCATATGTGTTCTGTATGTTTTTGGATTATGTGCTTGTTGTGTATGCATGGTGGTGGTCATTGTGACAGTGGTGTCACCATGTGGAAGTTGGTGGTGTTGTTGTTGGATGTAATTGTCATGAGTGCATGTCGGTTATGCATTTGTTATGAATGTCAGTGTCTATAAAATTGGTGGAGAGGCTAAGGAACATGAGATATCCAAGACCCATAAATCATTTGGGGAAATTCCACCTGGATGGAGAGATATTAAAATAATTAATATTTTTAATAAGACACTAAGTCTAAACGTAGGAAAATTAAAATATTAATGTGTATAAATATAATATGGTTGACAAAGTTCAAAATAATGAGGATCAAGCTAGATCTAATCTTATCCGTTGATTAGAGACTTAATCTCGGTTGTTGAATCGTCAACTGGAAAAGTATAAGAGGAGGCTCGAGGGTCAGTTGGAGACACACCAAGTTGATTAGTCAGTTCGATTTTATGGGGTGAGATTTGCTGAGGAAAATGAACAAGTGATATGTTGCGACGAGGGGCAGTTCGATAGGAGGCCGAGAATACATAGCAGAGAGGTAGAGAAAGTGTTGGAGAGACAGTGTAGAGGTAGCCTGGGCTGACGCAGAGGCCGTCAGCTAGAGCTAACGCAGAGGCCGTCAGCCAGAGCTGACGTAGAGGCTTAGAGGGCCAGCACAAAGGACGCAGGAGGCTGAGGAGCTGATGCAGGAAGATGCAAAGGTTAGCAGAGCTGACACTAGGCTGAAGGAGTTGCAATGTGGTGTTTCTGTGGGGTAGACTGAGAGCTAAGAGGTAGACAAAGAGACGTAGAGGGTGACGCAGTCCTTGGAGGGTGACGCGGTTCCAGAAGTTAGCTTGGAGCAGCTTTTGCTGTCCAACTAAGGAACAGTCGAAGTCAATGTGGGGCCAATCATCCGGTTGTTTATTAGCCAGAATATCTGTCTTCGAAGAAAGGTACTTCTGTCGAGGGAAATACCTTATGGGTGAGCCATTTTTGGCATCCTAGTTGTATTCAGAAATCTGCATAATAATAAAACCCTCATCTGTTGCACCAGTTTTCCTACATTGGGTTCTTCCGGGGACGATTGTCCAAAAATAATGGTGTCCCTTGTGTTGTCTTAGTTTATTTCAGTTGCTGATCTGTATATTTGTGAAGGCTGCAGTTGTGCTTATTTCAAAATTTATGCATATAAATAACTTGTCAATGCAAATAACAAGTAGGAGATAATAAACTAGATATTGAAGTAGGGGTTTTTGATGTGTTAGATTCAGAAAATTTCACATGGTATCAGAGTCAGGTTGCAGATCATAGGCAATTAAAGACACCAGCCAAGAAATTTGAGAGTTTGCAGTAGAGAAGCAGTTGTCCCGAGAGACACCGTTGTTCTAGAGTTGGAGAGGCAGAAGAAGGAGTGACGCAGTGTAGAGAGAGTGACGTAGAGGCTCACGTAGTGCCTGCGTTAGCACTTTGAGCCAGCAAAAGGGCTAGCGTAGAGGCAGAGGAGGGCAGATTAGGCTCACGTAGAGCCACGTCATCTTTCAGAGCCAGGAAGGATTGAAGCAATTGGCCAGGAGGAGCAAATTCACCCTACACAGAGATTATGCAAATCTTGAAGGGCTCAGATTCTTCGAGTTGTCGAGGCTGAGGGAGCTGTGTAGATTTTGATTTGAGGAGCTGGTGGGATGTTGTTTTTGTCGGTGCAGAGCAGTGTCTAAGGAGACTGAACCAAGGTAGGGGGAACCACTACCTCGACAGATTTCTAGCCAAGAAATCTATATTCGGGTTGTAGCGACAAAGGAGGATTGGAGAGGAGTGATTTGACAATTGGCCGAAGGATTTCCGAGAGGGAAATCAAGACTCGGAGGGATTCTAGAGAAGAGGAGTAGAGATGGCAATGGATGGGTTGAGGGATCGGGACAAATTGGACAGAGCATCCAATTTTGTCATCTGTAAGGCCAGGATCCTAGCAATCCTAAACAAACATCGCATCAAGGACTATGCCTTGAAGGTTGTTGCTGAACCGGTCGATGCTAATCCATTGAAGAAATACGAGGAGGCCCAGGCTAAGGCCAAGTGCATGATCCTATACGGGATCAAAGATCATGTAGTACCACGAATTATTGAGAAGAACACAACAAGGGAGATGTGGGTACCCTGACCACCTTGTATTAGGGCTCTTCTGTGCAATAGAAGATGCTATTAGAAAATCAGTTGAGACAATATTAGATGTAGAAAGGAGAGGAGATAAATCCCTTCCTTCTCAGGCTGCAAGGGATTCGTGACCAACTTACTTCTATGGGGTCTACACGGATCCATAGTTCATGGTCAAGACTACCCTGAATGCAGTCTCCAAGAAGTGGGAGACATTTTTCCAAAGCATTTTGGGCAGAGTAACTCTTCTTAATTGGGAGGAGACATGGGTAGCTCTTCGACAAGAAGAGCTTAGGAAATTGACCAAGGCAGGGAGTAGTGGTAAGGGAGTTCGAATCAAGAAGGAGGAGGAGGAGGATGCAACTCTTGCATCAGTGGGACAATAGGGGCTATAGAAGAGGAAGAAGAAAGACATCTCCAAGGTCAAGTGCTTCAACTGTGGGGAGATTGGACATTATGCCTCTCAGTGCCCCAGGAATAAAGGTATGGGAGAAGCTTTCAACTCAAAGGTTGCTCCAGCAAAGGTGGAGAAGGATGTCTAGATTGATGACGATTGTGCCATGAGTGCTCATGCATCTCTAGAGAAGAGGTGGGGAGACTTGGAGTTGTAGTCGAGAGGGCTACAAAAGGGAGGCAAGGATCCTTGAGGTGCGCAAACTCTTGGATCACATACAGTTATGAGAGCCCTTAAAGACAGTAGCATGATGACAGGTGTTGGGTGGAGCAAGGTGTGATGGAGTGACAAGGCAGTGCTAGAGTGCAAAAGTCTATAGCAGTAGTGGAGGTTGCAGTAGTGCGAGAGGCACATAAGAGGTTGCAGCAACGCAGTGCAATAGAGGGAACATAGGATAGCAAGAGAGGTAGCTTCAGCATCACGAGGCTTCTAGACTGACTAGGATGTCAATTTTTGGGTGAAGTAGTTACTTACTTCTCGGTAACTGAGTTGTAGTGCAACAGTTAGCAGTGTTAGTGTTATGGGCAACATGATGCAACACGTTGAGAAGGAGTTGTCGTATAGATGTAGCATTGGCAGTGGCAGTGTCATGGGCAGCATTACAAGAAGAAGAAGTGCAGTGGATGTGAGGCAGCAAGCCTAGCATCAGCACAGGTACCGATGCGGAGGATCAGTGTGATGTTTGTGTGGTGAAGCATCACTAGAGCACATTCCTTGCTAAGAGGGAGTGTTGATTTTTGGTAGCATTGGATGTGCTATAGCCATGAAAATTGGTGGAGAGGCTAAGGCGCATGAGATATCCAAGGCCCATAAATTGTTTGGGGAAATTCCACCCGGATGGAGAGATATTAAATTAATTAATATTTTTAATAAGACCGTAAGTCTAAACTTAGGAAAATTAAAATATTAATGTGTATTAATATAATATGGGTGAGAATGTTCTAAATAACGAGGATGAAGCTAGATCTAATCTCAGTCGTTGATTAGAGACTTAATCTCAGTCATTGAATTTTCAACAGGAAAAGTATAAGAGGAGGCTTTAGGGTCAGTTGGAGACACACCAAGTTGGCCAGTCAGTTCGATCTTTTGGGACAAGGTTTGCTGAGGAAATCGAACAAGTGATTTGTTGCAACGAGGGGTAGTTCGACAGGAGGCTGAGAATACATAGCAGAGAGGCAGAGAAAGTGTCAGAGAGACAACGCAAAGGCAGCCTGGGCTGATGCAGAGGCGGCTAGAGCTGACGTAGAGGTGGCCAGAGCTGACGCAGAGGCTTAGAGGGCCAACGCAGAGGATGTAGGAGGCCGAGGAGCTGACGCAGGCAGATGCAGAGGCTAGCAGAGCTTATGTTGGGCTAAAGGAGCTGCACTGTGGTGTTTTTGTGGGGCAGACTGAGAGTTGAGAGGCAGATGTAGAGACATAGAGGGTGACATAGTTTCGGAAGTTAGCTTGGAGCAACTTTTGCTGTCAACCTAAGGAACAATTGAAGTCACTATGGGGCAATCATCCAGTTGTTGATTAGCCGGAATATCTGTCTACAGAGAAAGGTAATTATGCTGAGGACAATCTCTCAAGGGTGAGCCATTTCTAGCACCCTAGTTGTATTCAAAATACTGCATAGTAATAAAACCCTCATCTGCTACACATGTTTTCCCGCATTGGGTTTTTTCGGGGATGATTGTCCGAAAATAACATTGTCCCTTCTGTTGTCTCAGTTTATTTCAGTTGCTGATATGTATATTTGTGAAGGTTGCAATTGTGTTTATTTCGATATTTATGCATATAAATAACTTGTTAATGCAAATAACAAGTAGGAGATAATAAACTAGATATTGCAGTAGGGGTTTCTGATGTGTTAGATTTAGAAATTTTCATAATTAAGTCATCATGACATTATTGGTATGTTATGATGTAAATGTGTTGGTTGAGATAGAGCAGGAGATGCAAATCATTAAAGTGAAGTTGCAGCATTGGACCTCAAGGCAATAGCATGTCATCATACAGGTTTGTATGTTGGGAATGCAAGTATGTAGGTTAAGGATTGTTATATGCATTATGGTTATGTGTATGCCTTTCATTATATTGATGTTATGGTTACATACATGATAGATGCTAGCTGATTAGTGTAGTCATATGCACATGTGTTGGATAGTCATGAATGTTAGTGACCTGTGGTTGTATGCATTGCTAGTGTTGTTTTATGTTAGATAACTTGATGATTAGGTTATATGTTGTTGATGAGCATGATATATAACTTCTTGTTGTTATATGCTAGTAACTTGATGATTAGGGTTATTACATTAAGATCTTGATGTTATATGTATCATGCTAAATTGGATTGGCCTATGCAGATGGTTAGGGTTATGACATTCAGGTATGAGTTGACTTATTTGTGACATTGTGTTGTACTAATCTAGATTGATCATACATATATGATTGCTATGCATAAATGACAAATGTTTTTTATTTTATGATGTGAACATGTTAGTTAGTGACTATTGTGGATATCATGACCTTATTTATGTTTTAGTTGATATGTCGTAAAACTACATCATGCTAGTTTGGATTGATTATGCATACAAGATAGCCTCCCCTGAGATACATTAAGTTATGAGTTTTCTTATTTCTTATATTTGATTTTTGAATGTTTGATGTCTATTATGTTGTCTAGTTGATTTATTTAACATGGTATGTTTGCAATTTGGTTGAATGTTTTTTGAAATATGAGTATGTGTTCAAATGATCTTGTTTTAAGATGATTGTACTAACACATATGTGTTGAGACAATTGATATGTACTTGAGTGTATAGTTGTAGCATTATGTCTAAAGACTATGAGCTGACTATGGATTATGACATGATTGTTAGTCATGGTAAATGTTTATTTCAAATTGATAAATATGATTGTCTTGGTATTTGGAACATGTGGTTGACATGTGTAAACAATTGCAGGAGACATGCTTGGGATTAGCGTGACAAGGTAATAGTTGATGTGTTTATATAACTAATAGTTGGGTGATGTGACAGTACATAGTAAACCTTGATTACAACAATGTAGAAAGGTAAAAGAAAGAAATTGGTCAATAATTCCTTTGGTTGTGTTTGGAAACCCTAATGAATGAGTGATTTGCATACAGGAAATCTTCTTAACCTTGATTTTGTCTGACATTATGCGGATATGTGTTATAGTTATGAACATGTATTTGACTAGTACATCAACTAGTTGCTAGTTATAGGTGGATTTGTCAATGGAATTGGAGTCCCTTGAGAGATAGCATGGATGTGTTTAGTCACAAGGCAATGTGTTTGGCACAACAAGACAAGGTAATTGGTGTATTGTTATGTTTATTTAAGCACTAACAATTATGTGTTTATGGCAGTACGATTCAAGGGATTGCATGGAAAAGGATATTTCCATGAAATATCGAAGAAGACTCTGGTTGAGCTTTCCCTTGGAAGCACTGGGAACCACGGGAATTGAGTCATGGTGTCTATGGTTAGTCTTGTGCTTTTGGTATTTTGTGATTTTCTTGTGCTTGATTTGCAGTTTTGTTATGTCTAGTGCATGATCATGCCAGTTTGTTTTGTGGTGTCATATTGTTATTGGTTTTCATGGTTTTCTTATTGTTCGTTTCTTGTGCTTGCCTTTTAAGTTTTGAGTCTTGGGAATTGGTTGGGAAAGAGGAAATTTAGTGGAGTTCAGGGAGAGTCGAAAGAAGTCCAACAAGTGATGTAAGACTCAGATGAAGCCGATGCATGTATAAGCGCAGTTAAAGGCAAGAGTATGACGGTTGGGTAAGTTGATTGGGTCCATTAGTGTAAATGAATGGTGGCAGGACAAACATGAGAAAGTTAACATGAAAGGTGGAGTAAATGGATCATAGGCGTTAAATGCCTTGGCTATGTTGGGAACGACTGTTCTCAATGTTGTGCATGGTGCGCATAGATAAAGGAAGCTCTCTTAACCTTGACCTTATGCCATCTTGTAATTATGCTATGATCATGATTATGCTAATGTTTATATACTTGTACATGTATGTCGTGTTTTATAGGGTCGTCATGGATCATGGTTGTTTAAGGCTAATGATTATATGAATATATGTGTGTAAGTATGTCGTTGTCTGACAGGATCATGATTGTTTAATGCTAATATTTATATGTATATATATGTATGTCTGTATGTTGTTGTCTAACAATGTCATTAGGAAACATTCTTGTGGAGGAATGATTGCTTATACAGGTGAATGACATGAAGAGGTTCTTGGTTTATGAGGAATCAAGTGGAAGGGTATTCATGACAAATATATGAGGTCAATATCATGTGGTTATGATTTGATATTATGTGATTATATTATATGTTATGGGCAGGCTATATCGAGGGATACATCAGTGAAATGAAAGCAGTGTGGTCTGCGACATTATGGGACAAGCATGGATAAGACACTGTAAGCAAGGTTGTTTGGTACGGATAGTGTGGTTTTAGATGTGTGGTACTACTGTGGTGCATATGTTGTATATGTTGTACATGTTGTATCTGTGATGTTGTGCGCATGCGGTTTTGTGTATATATAGTGTGTGTACATGTTGTTTATATAATGTTATGTACAGGGTGGTATAGATAGCGTTGTTCGAATGTTGCATATGCAGTGCTGGGTATAAATGGTGCTATGTACATATTGAATATGCGTGTCGTGTACATATTGTACTATGTGCATGATGGATATGTGGTGTTGTGTGCATGTTGTGTACATAGGGTGTTATGTACTTGTTGTATACACAGTGCTATGTACATATGGTGTTGTGTTCATGTTGTACATATGGTGTTATGTGCATGATTGTACAAGTGGTGTTGTGAGCATGTAGTGTCGTGTGCATGTGGTGTTGTGTACATGTCATGCATGTGATGTTGTGTACATGTGGTGTCATGTACATGTCGTGCTTGTGGTATTGTGTACATGTGGTATTATGTGCAAGTTGTACAAGTGGTGTAGTGTACATGTGGCGTTGTGTACATGTTGTGCAGGTGGTGTCATGTACATGTGATGTTGTGTAGGTGGTGCGGTGTACATATGGTACTGGTGTATATGTGGTATTGTGTGCATGTCATACATGTTGTGTTGAGGACATGTGATATTATGTATGCACATTGTGTAGTCGGAGTATCGTGACATGTGTATTCGTTATGTTATACTCTATGTACATATATGTATTGCGTTGTACACCGGATGTAGACATATGTATTGTGTGGTGGTGTACATGAGATGTGGGTGTATGTATTGTATTGTGTTGTACAATGGGTGTATGTGTATGTGTTGTATGGCAGGTGTAGGTGCATGTATTGCATGGTGTTGTATGCCATGTGTGGTTGTATGTGTGTAATGCACACTATGTGTATATGTACATGGTTGAGGAGGAGGCATTGGGTGTTTGTCGGGTGTGGCAACTGATCTAGAGTGCGTATGGAACAAGGACAAAGGTAGAAGTGAAGGATTTATAAAAGGATAAGTATCCATATTTTACTTCAATTTTATTATGCATGTGAGTTATCATTCTTGTCCATGATGATTACATGTGACCTATGATTTTGGTTTATGATGGTTACATGTGATTTACTATTTTGATCTATGACGGTTGTGTTTTGAGCTAACCTAATGCGATATGTTTACACATGATGATTTGATCAAAGATGCTAGTTTGACTTGTTGTGACAGGAAGTAAAAAGGATTGCAAATGTACCTTATTGACGAGCTACCAATGAGGTATGTTGTGAAGTTATTTCAATTTATTTTGAATCTAATGGAAATTTATGTGCTTGGAACAAGAATGCATGAACATGCCCGGTTGGGTGGTTGGAATCGATTGCAAGCATTAGTAACAACGACAAAAGGAATTGGAACATGCAACAGTATGTTGGTAAAGCACTTCAAGAGCAGGGCCATTGTGGGACATTGGTACCCAATAGTGTCCATTGATTTCCATGAGCATGTTATGACCGCTACTATGACTTTTTGATGCGAGAAAGCCTTACCCAGGGATGGATCACCCGAGATAGGGGATGTTGTGGAACTTGGAAGGTGAGTGACTGCACAGAAGGGGGTGACCAAATTGCCAGATGGAATCAAATGCACATTAGGAGTGCACCCTAGAACAATCAGCTGGTAATTGTTCTCTAAGAGGACAAGTGGCATAGGATTATAGCCCCAGACATTGGATGCAACTTTGATTGTGACAGTGGATTCTGGACTTCCTGGCAAGGAGGTGAGGTATTACTTTGAGGCTGGAGGTGTGAGCCTCTGGATTTCCTTGTTGATTGATACAAGCATTGTATCGTTTTATTTATTGGTTTAGCAAATGTGCATATGTGTATGTGTGGTTTTTGTAAATACTGTAATGAGTTGTGTTATAAAGATCCAAAAAAGTGTATGTTTGTCATGTTGTCATGATGTTTTGATTTGAGCAGGTCATTTACTGTAAATACTGCAACGAGATAAGTTATAAAGCTCCATGGGAAGTGTGTTTTCTTTCAATGGTTTTGTTGAGGTCTTGGTGTGGTTTAACACCAAGGACAGTGTTCCCCAAGGGGGAGGGTTCTGTAATAGCCCTAGTGAAAATTCAATGTAATAAAAGTTAACAAAGGCAAAATAATACCACAGTTAAGGGACACCTATTCCAAGCTGAATTTTGGGCGGGACATCCTAGTGTGGGTGTTCATTTCGGTTTATTACGACTAAGGATATTGACAAAGGCAAAAGGCATTTTTGGCACATTTATTTATGAAAATAAAGGAAATTAGGAGAAAAGTAAGGTGAAAGGTCATAGGTTGCATGTGAGGAGGAAATTGAAGGAAAATAATGGAAAATGAAGAAAATAGAGGCCTCATTGATAAAAAGGCTTCTGAGGATCAGTTGGCAAGCTCTTGGCTCAAGATTTTGCTCAGGTTTTGGAGCAAGGAAGGGAAAAGCAAGCAAGGGAAGGACAAGGAAAGGAAAGGAAGGAAAACAAGGATCAAGCAAGGAAAAGCAGGATCAAGCAACTTCAGCAGGAATACTTGCAGGTAACATATTGCATGTGTGATTTCCTAGCCGTTTTTGACATGCATGGATTTGCATGTTGGTGTACGGTTCTCTTGTTGTCGGTGTCATGGTTTTGCCGGGTATGACAGTGGTTTTCAACCTAGCCTTGCCTTTTTCTAGATGTCATGGTGTGTTGGGATGTTTATCTCGGTTTTGAACTTTTGATTTTCTAGATGGATTTCGGAATCCGAGGCAGAGGTGGTCTGAAGGTTCATTCCCAAAGGCCTAGGAATCCCTTGACCGGCTTTGGTGGGATACATGGTAAAGCCTAAGGGAGGAATCTCGATTAAGGGCCTAGTGATTGGTGTGGATTGCGATAAATCTTGAGAGTCTAGTCTAAGTTTAGGGCCCAGTGATTTGAGATTGGATTGCAGTAAAGCCTGAGAGACAAGGAGACGAAAAATTCCTCAAGGATAGTGAAGGATTTCGGATGGCATTCCAAGTTCGGTTTGGTTTTGTGATTAGAGCCCCAGTTTTGATGTGATCGTGGTTTAGTGACGGTGGAGGTGGTTTAACCTTTGGATTCCCTTGGTTGTTTTTGGATTGGTTTATCCATGAGGTCCCACATTCATGCTTGGAATATGGCATGAGTTTGGCTGACTGAAAGAAAGATTTGGTTCAGCCATGTCTACGGTCGGGTGGTACATGGAAGTCCTGAACCTGGTCAGATTTGCCTATGATTAATAAAAGTTAAGTTCTATTGATATGTATTTATTAATATGTGGATTTAATGGTTGTCATCTCAATGTTATTTTCATGGTTTTATGTTGGTTATAAGCATGATTAATTGATTGGTTCATGTCATGGTTATTTTGAATGTATTTACTTGTAATGATTAAATGATGGATGCAAGACCTAATTGATGTCATAACAATTCAAGGGAGAAGGTGGTGACCCTTCTTGTCATGTCTCATAAGTGTTTGCAGCCATTCATGCTCTGTCTTGTATCCTAGACCTATAGATTGCATTGATGCCAAGTGTTTAACAAAATTTCAGTCCCGGTTAGGGATGGTTAGGCCTAGTCCTGAGGTTTATTTTTATTTTATTGGCCTTGTCGTCATGGGTTTGATGGATTCTGGAAGTTACAACAAGTTTTGGGAAATGGCTAGAATTCTGGGCAAGAAAAGTGCCTTAAATTCTGCGGACCCTGGCACAGGTCTGCTGGGAAAAGTCCCTGGTTGCAGGCATGTAGGCTTGTGAGAGCGTCCAAAGGTCCCTGGACACTGGAATGCCCATAACATAAGAGCTTCCATAGGTCAATAGGTCTAAAGAGTTAGTGGGACTGAGGGGCAGGATGCCTGAGTGGCTGGGATGCCTCTTGGGAGTGTTGTTGCTGATGTGGAAGGTATGGTTGATGTGTTTCCGTCAATTCCATTTCCTTAAGTTCACCAAGGAGGTTGAATCATATAATAATAACCACTCATTGCATGCTTACCCGAGTTGGTCGGTGACTTGGGTAGATGTGGGAGGAGGTTGGTTACAATAACCATGGTCATGGGACACGTATTCCAAGTTGAATGTTGGGAAAAAACATTCTAGTGCGGGTGTTCATGTGGTTTATCATGGCTAGGGAGATTGGAAAAGGCAATGGTTAAGGATTTGGAAAGGCAAAGTGGTATTTATTGGCATTTGTTTATGAAAATAATGAAAATTAGGAGAAAAGGAAGGTGAAAGGTCAAAAGTTGCATGTGAGGAGGAAAATTGAAAATAATGGAAAATTGAAGAAATTAGAGGCCTCATTAATAAAAAGGCTTCTGAGGATCAGTTCACATATTTTTGTCAGTTCAATTTTGGAGCTCTCATTCTATTCTCTCTCTCTCTTACTCTTGGACACTTAGAGTTTTCTTGGATCACTTTTGGAGAGTGTGGCATGCTTAGAGTTTTGGAAGAAGAAGGTAAAGAAAGAGAAGGAAAGCATAAGAGGACATCACAATCAACAACTACAATGGGTTTTGCTTGCATGTACTGAGTTGCATGTATGTTTCCTCACTAGTTTTTGCATGCATGGCACATGCATGTGGTTTCTTGGTCATGATATGTCATTAACATGGAGGATTGCCTGGATTGACAGTGGATTTGCCTATCCTTTCCATTTCCTGGATAGCCATGGTGTTGTGGGTTCATTTCATTGTTTGTTTTTCTGGTTGGTTCTCATGTTCATTTAGTTGTGGGTTGAGTTACTAGTTCCTAGAGCCCTGGTTAGAGAAGTGCTCTGGAGCTTTGTAATAGCTTGGGTTGAGTTACTAGTATTGGACCCTTGGTTGGACAAAATCTTTGGATCCCGGCAATAGCAGTGGGTTGAGTTACTAGTCCTGGAGCCTTGGTTGGAACAAACGTTCTAAATCCCTAGACATCTTGGGGGGAGACCAATATGGTGATGGTTTGTGATGTCCCACCGTGAGGTGGAATCACTGGTTGAGGGTTGAGGTGGTTTGGCCTTTGGAAGCCATAGTTCAGTTGAGATCCCACATTCATGCTTGTAATATGGCACAGGGGTGATTGGCTGAAGAGAGATTTGGCACAACCATGTCTATGGTTAGGTGGTACATGGAAGTCCCGGACTTGGTTGCATTTTGGTTATGGAAATAACAACTCTTTTCCTCATGTGTTGATGGGTGAATATGCTTGTTATTATGTGGTTTATATGGTTGTTCTATGCTTCTAATTTTTGTTGTTTATATGTTGGTTATGAATGTGTTTCATGTTAGTAATGATTTATGGCTCTCATCATGTTTTGACTTGTAAATGAATGATTACTGAATCTATGACCTAATAGATGATAATGCAACTAATGTGATGAGGCAACAATGCTTCTTAGCGATTCTCAGATAAGTACGAGACCCCTATGCTTAGATTTGTTGTTTAAACCTGTAGATTACATATTTGTGACATGTTTCACGAAATGCTTGTCATGGCTAGTAGGGATCCAGTCAAGTCCTTGTTCAAGTGATTGCAATTACATTGTTATTCCGCGTTTATATTTCATTTATGGAAGTGTAATGGAGTTTTGGGTAGTGACCTGGGCCTTGGGCTTGAAAAAGTGGCACAGAAATCAGGGTCGCCTGCACATAACTACCTAGGAAATTCCTTAGTCGCATGCACGCCCATGTTGTGGGAGCAACTGGAGGTTTCCAGTCGCACTCTTGCCCATGTCAAGGGAGCTATTGGGGGATTGATGCACTAAAAGGTCAGTCTGTCTCAGGGATTGGTCACCTGGAAGGTTGAGATGGCTCCTGGGTGTCTTGTAGCAGGTGCAGAAGGCCTTTATGATGTGTCTCGTCGGTTCCACTTCCTTAACTGACACCTAGGGTGTTGAATCATATCATAGTAACTCTTCGTCACATGTTTACCCCGGTTGGTCATTTACTTGGGTAAATGTGGGAGGAGGGTGTTGTAGAGTGGTATTAGCGCATGGTTCACCCCTCAGACTGGATGGGTAGTGTGTTGGTCATGCATTTATGTTGGTTTATGTGTTACTCATGCTTGTGGTATATGTGCTTGTTGCCTAAGCATGATGTTGGTCATGATTGTAGTGATGTCGCCATGTCAAGATTGATGTGGTTGTTGTGGAATGTGTCGTCATGAGTGTATGATTGGTTATGTGTTGTTTATGCATGTCAAGTGCTTACATGTTGCCAGTGTACATTGGTATGGTTGTTGATTTTCACGCACGGGGTCATGATGTGTGTAGTTGATATGGTCATGCATTAATGACTGGACTATAGCCAGAATGATGTTTATGTGTTGATACACCTATGTGTTATGTGTATATATGTTGTTATGATTATTTTTATACACGTATTATGTTGATTGGTTGATCTTACGGGAGATATCCTCCCCGAATTATGCTAAGGTACATTGGTTTGTTTATGATTTTGTTTCATTGACATAATATGCCTTGTAGGAAAGAAACCAAGATGACTAGCAAGGTGGTAGACTACAAAGATTATCCTTATGAATAAGATGAACAACATGGTGTTTGGCACTCTTCTGACTTGGAAAACACATTGAGGAGTTTTAAGGAAGAAATATGGAGTTGCAAAGCAGATAATGATAGAATCATACAGGAACAGGAAAAATAAGCAGAAGTCAATGCGGTAATTCTTCAGAGTTTGTCAGAACTGCAGAAACAAGGGTCGCTCTGGATCAACTATGGACAGGAGGATGGGACTAATGGGACATATGGCAGTAGGTTTCGTGGTGGTCACAAGTTGAATAGAGATGACATGATCAGAGATGGTAGGTTCTTGGACACTCTAGATAGGAGAGGAGATAGACACATGTACTATTCTAGTTTTGGTTCTAACTGGCACTATGATCGTCATCATTATCATCCTTACAGGAGGAGTGACAGGGGATATTTTCTAGATGAGTTTAAGAAAGCAAAGACACCTACATTTGATGGGGAAATGAAGAAATCTTAGGATGCAAAAGAATGGTTACTTGGTATGAGGAAGTTCTTCAAGTTGCATGAATACTCATAGAACATGAAAGCCAAAATAACTAAATTGAGCCTCAAAGGTAAAGCAAATATTTGGTGGGAAGATGAAAAGAATGTCAGGGATATTTATGAGGAGGAACTGACTTAGAGTGAGTTCGAGAGGCTATTCAAGAGAAGTATCTATCAGAGAGATACCATGATGACAGGGCAAAAGAGTTTTATGAGCTAAAGATGGGCTCTATGACCGATGGGGAGTACACCAACAGATTCTTGGAGTTGTTGAGGTATGTGCCTTACCTTAAAGAGGAGAATCCAAGATTCATAGATTCATTAGTGGGTTCCCAATAGCATTTAAAGACATGATTGAGTCCAATGAACCTAAATCATTGGAGGAGGCCATTCGGAAGCTAAAGCATTGTTATGAGCAATCAATGCACAAATTAGAGACTAATCAAGATTGGAAGGGTAATGACAAGAATAAATGAAAATGGGACAAGAAGTGAGCAAGACCTCAGGATATAGGTAACAAAGAGAATGTTGCACTGCCTAAGAATTTTAATACATCTGGAAGAGGACAGGGACTTCTGTCCGAGGAGTAAAATAATAATGAAAATAGGGTGCTCGTGTGGTGTTGGAATTGTGGAGGAGATCATCGCAGGAGAGATTGTCCACAACATCAGAGTGATAGACCACAAATATACAATTATCAGGAGGCATAGATAGTGGGAGATGTTGGATGGAGTGTTCTTAGGATCTATGCAGCGTTGGATAATAGGCAAGCAGATCACTAGGTGTCTATTATCGAAATGGACGGTAAACATTGTGTTCAAGTTGTTTCTACTTTGATTGACCATGGATCTAATTATAGCTATGTTAATCCTAACCTAGTGGATAAGTGTGGTTTGAATAAAGAAGTGCATGCAAAATCTTGTTTAGTGCAGTTGGCTACAGGTACCAAGAAGAGAGTTCATCATTGGGTAAGAGCTTGTGCATTTGACTTGAATGGTATGCCTACCTCTGCACATTTGAATGTATTGTTGTTGGGATCATACAATATGTTGTTGGGCATGGACTAGTTGTATCTTGATAGGACCAAGGTGGAATTTTATGACAAGGATATTGAGTGCTTGGATGACAATGGGGAGAAAAGAGTCTTGCAGGGTAAGAAGAAAGAAACATCGGTGAGAATGGTTACAACTATGCAGGCCAAGCGTAGTTGTATGTAAGGGTGTGTGTATTTGTAGTGCATATTTCTAGTGACAAAGGTAAGGAAGTAGAGGATGCATATATTTTGAGCAAATACCTCGTTCTATAGCAGTTTCAGGATGCATTTCTTGCAGAGATTTTAGAGTTGCCACCTCACAAGGAAGTAGACTTTTCTACTGAGTTGGTACTAGGGGTAGTGCCAACATCTAAGGCACCTTACAGTATGAGCACACTAGAGTTGATAGAATTGAAGTTGCAGTTGAAGGAAATTATTAACAAGGGATACATTAGGCCAAGTGTATCACCTTGGGGTGCACTGGTATTGTTTGTGAAGGAGAAGGATGGTACTCTCAGACAATGCATTTATTACAGGCAGTTGAACAAAGTAACCATCAAGAACAGGTATCCGTTGCCAAGGATTGATGACTTGTTCAATCAGTTGAAGGGAGCAATACTGTTCTTGAAGATTGATATGAGATATGTATATCATTAGGTATGCATTAAGGAAGAAGACATCTATATGACAACTTTCTGGACTAGGTATGGGCATTATGAGTTTGTTGTAGTTCCTTTCGGTTTGACTAATGATCCAACTACATTTATGTGCTTGATGAATAGTGTGTTGCGTCCTTATCCAGACAAATTTGTTATTGTGTTCATTGATGATATATTGGTATATTCTAAAAATGAAGAAGAGCATGTTGAACATTTAGCAACAATGTTGAGATTTCTAAGAGAACATTAGTTGTATGCTAGGCTTAGAAAATGTAGTTTCTTTCAGACAGAGGTACATTACTTGGGACCCATTGTCTCCAAGGAAGGCATAACATTAGATCCAAAAAAGATAAGAGCTATCATGGAGTGGGAAACTCATAGGAATGTGGATGAGGTAAGATTATTTATGGGGTTAGCAGGTTATTACAGGAGGTTCATCACGAAATTATCATGGATTACTTATCCCATCACATCATTGCAAAGGAAAGGTAAGAAGTTTAAATGGACAGAGGAATGTGTAGTTAGTTTTGAACAATTAAAATAGTTGTTGACACATGCTCAAGTGTTAAAAATTGTAGATCTGTTGGGTCCCTATAATACTAGTAATTACCCCATTACTATTGTAGTTTCATCCCTTATTAATATTGTTGTGCCCCTATTATCCCCATATTGTTATTATTGTGCCCCATAGAATCGCTCTATTGTTATTTTTGTGGCTTTATATTATTATTGTTAGGTCGACTGGGTTATATTGTGACTCCGTAGACTCCTATATATAGAAAGGAGGTTTTGTCATTTGAATCATCGAAGAATTGTTCATTTATGTAATGTAAAGGAGGTTGCCCCCTCGAAGAGGCTAAATTCTAAGGCGTTGATCTATCTTTTCTTGAGCTGGTTTCATAACATTTGGTATCAGAGCTTTGGATTCTAGGGTTTCGCTGCTCCAAACAGGTCATCGTGGCATTTTCACTATAACTTTTTACTTCATTTTTTTTTTCTACGATGTTTCAGAAGTTGCAAAAAAAAACCCATTTGAGAAGAAACCGCGCTGAACCTCGGGTCCTAATTTCAGAGCTTTTCGCGCTATATTTGCGGAGATATGATCTAAGGAAGTTGGTCTTTTTGCAGACTCCTGAATTACATTCCAAACAGGTGACCTGGGGAAAATCGTCATAACTTTATCTCTAGGGATCATATTGAAATTTCGTAAGAAGGTACAAAAAGAGGATGGACTTTAGTTTCGTGTATGCATTTTTCAGATCCAAAGGTCGAAACAGTGACTCGTGGCACGTCGTACAAGTTCGCTCTGTTGAACTAGTCTATAATCAAGTCACTGTGGGAGATTTCGCATAACTCTTCCTTGGAGAATCCAATTTGGGTCAGACTTTTGGCATTGGAAAGAGGACACAGAGGGCTACTGTAGGTCACAAATTTAGAACTAGATGATCGGAAAGTACAGAGATACATCAGAGGCAATATCGAGCTCCTACAAAGTGAAAAAAGGTGTGTAGATTTTCTTAAATTTTTACTTAAGCTTGGTTTGAAAATTTATTTTGAAGGAATTCAAAGGGCATAGTAGAGCATTATTATCAGTAACTGATGCCTTGAGGAAAGAAAATGCAAACACCTAGTAAGCAACCTGAAAGCTCTAGCATGACTCATGAAGAAGAGGAAGAAATGCTACATGATATATCAAAATTACAAAAACAAGTGCAACAAATGTCGCTGTCACAAAAGCTAACAGAAGCTAAGATAAATGGCGTGGAAGCTAAGATGAATGACATGGAAGCTAAGATGGACAACTTGAAGATAGATTTGAACACAAATTTGAAGACAGGCATGGCAGATTTGAAGACAGATTTGACAAATTTTCTACAAGAAATACTTACCAATGGTGAAAAGGTAGTAAAGGAAACTCATGATGCGAACAAAAGAAATGCTAATCATGATTTCTTAGACTCTAATGTGGGATCGAAAACCCACCATATTCCAAAAATCAATATGAGGAAGTTTGATGGCAAGGATCCCGCAACATGGATATTACAAATGGAGCAATTTTTCGATCTCAATAATGTGTAAAACACACAAAAAGGTACGTATTGCAACTTTATATTTGGAACCAAATCAGTTTGTATGGTATCAATGGCTTTGCTCTCGTAAACAAATTATCACTTGGGCAATTTTTATGGAAGAATTGATAGCACATTATGAGGATAAAAAAAGCAACACTTTTTTTAGCCAATTGTAAGTCTCAAACAAAAGGGTTCAATAATGGAGCACATTGAGGAGTTCCAAAAATTGAACATAAGGGTAAAAGATATTCAAGAGGAGCATAGGATTGATGTGTTCATAGGTACTTTAAAGGATAATATCCAACATGATGTTCACCTTTGGGAACCTGATTCATTAGAGAAGGCATTCAGGTTAGCAAGAAAAATGGAAAGCAAAATTATGGCAACCAGGAAGCATACCACTCACAACTATAAAGATGGAAGTGTGGTTGCTCCTAGTCTTCCACAACCTATAAGGTTGACACCACAACAATTGGAAGAAAAAAGATCAAAAGGGCTTTGTTACAGTTGTGATAGCAAATACACTAAAGGTCATAAGTGTGCTGAGAAGAAATTATTCTACATAGGTTGTGAAGAGGAAGAAGAAAAGGAGCAAGAAAGGTCAAAAGAAGAGGATATACTCCAAGAACAAAGCCTAGATAAAGAAGAAATGAATCCGACCATATCTTGTAATGCATTGGCAAGAATTACCACTCCTCAAACCATCAAGATAAAAGGACAAATCAAGAAGAAAAAGGTATTAGTGTTGATTGATTCAAGAAGTACCCACGATTTTTATTTTTTTTTTGAATAAAGACTAATTCTATTAAGATAAGAAGAGTATAGTACAATCAAGCTTGCATGCAAGCGAAGCAGAAAAGAAAGGGAGCCTAAGGAGATAGGCTCCACCTTGCTCCTTGGCGAAGAACCAGGAGAGGGCTATAGAGAGCACGAAATAACAAGAAACTAGAACTAAGCAGAGAGAACTACCCTGAGGGGGCAGTTACTATCACACAACTTTTTTTTCCTTTTTTCTTGCTTACTTTGACCCATCTAGTGGAGTTTGGCTGAGCCGAAACAAGTTGAAGACTATTCTGCCCTGGCGGCGGAATATCCTTATCAGAGTCTGAGGACGAAGTAAAATGAGAACGTTTCTGAGATATCTGAGAGACGGAGGGGTTTGCCGGATCGTCCAAGGGAGCTTCCAGCGGAATCTCAACGTTCTACCCATCTGCTACAATTTCCTCCTTATCCGAACTGGAGGAATCTGAATCGTCCATTAGGGGGAGAGGCACACAGGGATTCCAACTTTTGGACTTGGGCTTGCACTTCAGATTCTTCTTTTTGTCGAGGTACTGGGAACAGGAACTTTGGAGGTGTCCTGTTTGATTACAATGGCAGCAACGGAAGGCTATATTCTCGTAATCCAAGGTTTGAGTCCAATGGAAATCTCCATACTTGAGATTAATCTGATCCGACAGTCCTCTGCTAATATCTATTTCTGCACAGATTCTACCGTAGGTGTAGAGCCCATTTGCCTTCCGAGAAGAATCTATAGCCAGATAGCGTCCTAAAGTGTCTGCAATGGCTATGAAGACAAAGATATGCCATAGATGCACCGGAAGGTTCGGGAGCCTGATCCAAATGGGAATCTTGGTGATAACAGCTGTAGAAGGGTTGAAGTCTGGAAACCAAGGAGTAAGAAAAAGCCCAGCCGAGCCCCATAACCAAGGGCCTCCCGTTAAGGCCTTCTGGTAATCTTCATTTAGGTCAAAAGCTACAATGAAGAATCCTTTTGAACATAAGTATATCTGGCCTTTTTTAGTGCAGTTGGTATGGATCCATTGGTATAGATCTGATGTATGAGGCCATAGCCCATTACATCTGCATACAAGTGCGGATTCTGCAAAAAGCTGATAGCGATCATCAATCCTAGGATGGGAGAGATTGATGGAAGGAATGTCCTCTGATTTGTCTACCATAAAAGGCTTTGGAGCCTCAAATGGATGGCTTGCTGTCGAAGAGGGTTGTGAATGGATAACATCTTTGCGGACAACATCTTTATAAGAGAAAGAAGGGGCAGAGGAGGTCTGCCTGAGGGAACCTCCTCTCAAACGAAAAGTAGCTACAATAGAGGCGTCCCTCTGAATGCTGTAATAGGAGAGAGGAATGGTATTCATAAGTTGCTTACCCTTGTATATCAGTTTGAGGTAAGATGAGGGGATCCCTAGCCGACATTCAAGATTCTGCAAAAGGTCCTGCACAAGATCCGTTGCACGTGCCCATTGCATTGTTGTCTTGCCCGAGAGGTTGGCTTGGATCTAGAAAACATGTGAATCTTCATGCAGATCTGGTTCAGATCTGGCTCCTGCTACCCGGCTCCAACAGGTCTAGGATTTCTTAGAACCATGGCGAGGATAGGGAGGGTTATTCACCTGAAATGCATTCATAACAGTAAGCGCGCTGCCGCAGCTATCAATAGTAAGCACACCGCCACTGCAAGCAATCACGGGTGCTACCGCTTGGGGAGACGCCTCAAGAAAGGGCTCCAGCCATACACGTCCACTGCGTTCATTTCTTGCCTCCGCCGGTCCCCCTGTGTCCTTTGAGCGCGTCCTCGATCTCCTTGAGTGCTCTCCTCGCTTCACAAGAATGCTCTGTTCTTCCTGCGCAAGGGTTTGAGCTGAAACGCGATGTTCCGCTCCAGGACCAGCCCCTTGACTGACTTTCAGCCCTGATCCAAGGCTGCAAAGCTGTTTCCTTTACCAGTGGAGCCCTGAGCCAAGTCTGCCGCCCTCATAGAGAAGTGAAGTCGCGTCACCATGGTTTTTGGGAGAAACTTCTTCTCTGTGCATGGCTTTTCTAGTGTGGAAACCCGTAGATTTGCAGTTCTTGCCCTTGTAGTAGTCGCGAGGGCCCTTCTTGGATGTAAGAATGTCCAGAGATGAGCTGCGCTTCCTTCGCATGGCTCTCGCTGAACCAGTGATCAACCCTAACGCCATCGCTCTTCTATACAAAAATGTTATTTACTCAAAGTTTTAAGAGGTTTTAATGAAACGACAAATAAAAGATCAGTACCCACGATTTTATTCATTGTAAGGTAGCAAAAGAATTGAATTGCTTCGTATACCCAGCACCAGAGTGTCAAGTGATGGTTGCAAATGGAGGAACAATAAATTGCTTTGGAAAGTGCCATAATATCAAGCTATCAATGGGAGAATATGTATTGACTAGCCCAATGCTTTCCATTCCAATGGGAGGTGCTGATGTTGTACTAGGAGTACAATGGCTACAATCCTTGGGTACAATAGCTTTCAATTTTCAAGAACTCTTCATAAAATTTTCCGTGGAAGGAAAGGAAGTTGAATTAAGGGGTATTGCAGGGAAACCGGGAAAGATAATTAGCTCTAATGGTATGACAAAGCTTCTAAAAAAGGAACAAAGGGGTGTAATTTCACAATTATGTTCGCTAGATGTTTCCACATTGCAATCATCTATTTCTCCAAATCTCCAAAAAGTCTTAGACAATCATTCCAAGGTATTTGAGACTCCCAAAGGTCTCCCACCTATTCATGATCATGATCATGCTATTCATTTGATTCTAGGAAGTGTTCCTCCAAACATGAGGCCGTACAGATATCCCTATGCCCAAAAGAGTGAAATTGAATGTATGGTTGCAGAAATGCTAGAGGCTGGTATAATTCAACCGAGTCAAAGTTCTTTCTCTGCTCCAATAGTATTAGTGCACAAGAAGGATGGATCATGGCGCATGTGTCCGGATTATAGGGAGCTCAACAAGCTCACTATTAAAGATAAGTTTCTCATTCCTGTCACTGATGAATTACTGGATGAATAACATGGATCAATTTACTTCACCAAGTTGGATCTTCGTTCAGGGTATCATCAAATCATAATGAAGATTGAAGACATTCCAAAAACAACATTTAGAACTCATGAGGGTCATTATGAATTTTTGGTCATGCCTTTTGGCCTTACCAATGCACCTTCAACATTTCAAGGTTTGATGAATTCCATTTTCAAACCATTCCTTAGAAAATTTGTGCTAGTATTTTTTGATGATATACTAATCTACAGCAAGTCTTGGAAGGATCATGTTGAACATGTTGACAGGGTGCTACAACTATTGGAGGAGAAACAATTATACACAAAAAGATCCAAATGTTTCTTTGGAGTACAAGAGGTGGAATATCTGGGTCATATTGTATCTCATGAAGGAGTTAAGGTAGACCTTAGCAAAATTAAAGCCATTAAGGAATGGAAAATCCCCACATCCATAAAGCATCTGCGAGGATTTTGTGGGTTGACAGGGTATTTGATGAGCCCCAATTTTTGGTATAATTTGGGCTCATTTGGCCTACTTGCTTTGCTCAAACCATTCACTTTTTACTGCTTATGCATGCATTTCTTAGTTTATTCGTGTTGTTTGTAGGAAGAAGGGTAGACATTTTATCTACGTGACTAATGCATGATGCTTTCAGGTTTTTGGCATTAAAAGGGAGAAAAAGACAACGAAAAAGGAGACGATGAGGTGGCACTGCTGGTTTTTAGGAGAGGATGTCCACGGTCTTGGGGACCTTCCTCGTGATTCCCACCAAGAACTCCGAGCTCCAATCCATCTCCCCACCGAGCTTAGAAGCAGCCAGCTGTTCTACAGGAACAACAGTTATAACTGTTCTACAGGAACAGTAGTTATGACTGTCCTACAGGATCAGCAGTTAAACTTTAGTTGGACAGCCGAGCTCCTGAAATCAAGGACATCTGTTGGATGATCGTTTTTGCATAAATACTGAGGCCGTAGCCTTGCAAAGAAGCTTTTTGAACCTTGGCATTACTCTTGTAATTGAAAAGTACGAGCTAGAGCTCAGTCTTTGTTCCTTTTTGTAAGCCAATTTGGCATGACATCAGATTATGAATAAAGAAGGCAGATTTTGATCTAGTTCTGAGTTTTCCCAAGGAGCTATAGCTCTCAGGTTAGGGCCCAACCTGAGAGCAATAGATCTCCTCAGTGTTGTAATGTGTTTGCATTTCGTTCCAGCACTTTGAGTTTGTTTATTTTCACATGCAATTCGAATTCACAGTTTGGTAATTTAGTCGTTTTCATGAGCATAGATAGGACTAGTTTATGGTGATTTGCTTTCAGTTGCTTAAGTTTGATAGGAGGATAGATATAATCTCTTGGAGCTCCAGCAAAAAGGTTGTAAAGGCTCACTGCCATCTCTCTGTTTGGAGATTGGAGTGCAGCCTATACCAACCACAAAAATACGCAGTTCTTCACTTTATACATGCTGCAACATAGTCTCGTTTATGATAGATCTTTCCATGCACTTCACTCTTGCACCATACACCTTCATCACCGCTTCATGCACATTCCTCTACACGCTTTATATTGCTGTTCATTGAGTTCATAAGCCATTTGTTTTATTTACACTACTTTTCATCATTCTATTACCTCCTTCTTCATCTTGATCACGCATACAACCACATCCTTGACCTCTGCTCCGCTCTGTTATCTCCCAAACTCCTCCACTCCTCACGTAACTTCATTCTTTAGACATTTCGTTGTTATAACCTTCCATCCATCAACCCACTTCATACACTCGTTCTCCATCCTACTTCTCCACTCCTGAGCCATCACCAGCTTTATTCCTACCTTGCACATCTCCCCCTACCATTCCATCACTCCACCATCACTTCAAACACCCACGGTAGGTCATCCTGTAGCAATTTGTAGACTTCCTGTAGAAACCCCTGCGTTTCCTGTAGAATCCCCTGCAAACATCCTGTAGGAGGCCACTCACTCGGTTGCTGAGCCTCTGAACGTGAGGAACCTCTGTGGACTGATGCTAAGGATCTCTGGGGACCTCTCCTAGCCTCCCCAACCTTTCCCAAGCTTTCCTTCCTTTCGCATCACATCTGCACAACCAAACCCTAATAAGCACAAAATCACAATCACTCCATCCACTTAAAGAAAAAATATAAAAACATGTCTTTTAAGATGCAAGTAGATTAGATTCATGCATTTTCACTTATTAGAAGTAATGGCATCATTGGTAGAAGTTTCCTTCACATTCTTTGCATCATAGAGGTTAGACTAGTTAAATTAGGGTTTCCTAGGGTTTCCATGTTTTGATTTGCTTTCAGTTCATTTTCGCCAAGTAGATTAGTCTTCTTTGAGCTAGCTTTCATCCATCATTTAACAAGCTTCTTCTGAGAGCCTATAGAAGTTGGCTTGAGCCCTAGCGGACTTGTGCCAGCTGACCAAGTGACAGCTGCGACAAGAGCTAGTACTTGTGCATACAGCACCGTCGCTTCCAAGTTTGTACGAACTACCGGGTTGATAAAATTAAGAGACAGGAAGCCCCAGGAGTTGTAGCATTATTGCTACAATACTGGAGCTCACCATCTTTTTGGCGCCGTTGCCGGGGAAGCATTAGAGTATTAGCAATTGTTGCTTTTCTTCTACTTTCTTACTCTTACCTTCTGTTAAGTAGTTTACTTCATTTCCATTCTGCAAAAGTAGCATAGCATTTCCTGCTTTCATAGATTAGCATTTCCTGCTTTCATAGATTAGCATTTCCTTTCTGCAAGCGTAGACTAGCATTTCCATTCCTGCAATTTCATTTGAGCAAAGTAGATTAGTCCTTTCCTGCTTTCAGTTAATTTTGCATCTTTCATAGATAGTTGTAGATCAATCTGTCTCAGTTTTACAGGTACCAAAAGAAAAGCAAAGCAAAAGCAATCAAAGAGAAAAAAGAAAGTCTTTTCCATTTCATGCCTCGTAGGAACCGAGATAGGTCAGGCAAATTCCTACCAAACACCCCCACCACATCACTGAGTCACCCTTCTCTCCTCTTTGGTGACAGTGACCCAGAAGAACCTATAGGTGAACATCCTGAGATATCCAAAGATCCTATAGAAGAAGAAGAGTTAGAGACCACTCCATTTGAAGCTATGGCTGATAATAGAAGAGAAGATGAGAGAATAGAAGGTGCCTTCCCCATCCGAGAGACCAATGGAGAGATGAAAATGAAAAACATTAGCCCCTCCGCCTTACCTCACTTCCATGGGTTGACCACTGAAGATCCAAATACCTTCCTGTTTGAGTTTGCTGTCCTTTGTAGAACCTATGACTATACTGAAGATGAGCAAAAGTTGAAACTTTTCCCTTCCACTCTCAAGGATGCAGCACTACGCTGGTTCATGGGTTTACCTGGGAATAGTATCACTACTTGGGCTCAGATGCAGCAAGCTTTCAACACCAAGTATCGGGATTACTGTAGGTCCAAGGAAACAAAGGGGGAAATCTTTCGGATGTCCATGGGAAATGATGAGTCCTTAGAGGATTATGAGGAGAGGTTCCAACTAAGCTATAAGCTGGCCAGGTGCACACTTGACCCTGAATCCCTCAAGTTGGTCCTACTCCGAGGAGTCCCTGAAGACCTCTTAGATACCCTTCACATGTTAGCTGGGGGGGACATTTACCAACTGCCTTATGAGGACATCAAGACTGTGTTTAGAAACCACTCCAGGGCAGCTCGGAAACGAGGTAGAGGAAACCACCTCTAAACTAGTGTCCCTTTCTCCAAACATGAGCTTGCAAACCAATTAGAAGATCTTAAGAGTGAGGTGAGACAAACCATTGCCATGCAGCTTGATACATTCAGGAT
This sequence comes from Pinus tabuliformis, assembly GCA_031772625.1. NCBI lineage: Eukaryota > Viridiplantae > Streptophyta > Pinopsida > Pinales > Pinaceae > Pinus > Pinus tabuliformis. Next base: position 735,701,807 of record CM062805.1, on the reverse strand, counting down.
TCAGCAAAAGAAAGAAGAGGCTGAGAGAGCCTTGGCTGTCTTCTGTCCTAGGTGCACAAGGAGGCACCCTAAGAACGAATGTCCATTGCATTCGGTTGAAGTGTGTTTCGTTTGTGAGGAGGACCATCCCACAAATCAGTGTCCAACCTTACCTGGGTTTAAAGCCATGTACCAAGGGACCGAAGCTCCCACAGAGCCTCTCTATTACCTCAACCAAAGGAGGCCACAAGGATCTAGACCTTATCAGCAGGGGATGCAAGGGGCATCTCAAGCTTATTACAACCCCAACCAGTCAACTCCTATGCCTTCCTGGGGTCCCCCTGCTCATCCTTCATGGTCCATGCCTCCTCCATGGTCTTATCCACCTCAGTACCCCACTCAACCTACTTCTCATCCATATCACTCACATACCCAGCCACAGCCTCAATGGAATGCACCTCAGTCGGGGTGGAGGCCCCAATACAACACTCCTCCTGCCATTTTGCCTCCACCACCAGTTCAACCTCAACCATTACCTCCTGCTCCTCCAAGGCAACCTCAAATGCCTGCTCAACCGAACCCGAACCCCAACAATAGACAGGCCCAGCAGGTATACACTGGGGAAACCTCATGCCCTACCTATGCTGTGGAGATCCAGGAGATCAACCTTCGATCTGGAAAAACTCTACCAGATCGCCAACCTCCTCCCCCAGAGGATGAGGAAGATAAACAGGAAAGTGAACCAAAGGTTATTCCACCCTTTCCTGAGAGACTAACAGCCACCACACAACCTAACCCAGAAGAAGATGAGCTTTTGGGTGAGCTCAAGCAGTTGTGTGTAAAAATCCCACTTCTCCAAGCCATCAAGGATGTGCCAATATATAACAAGCTGGTTAAGGAGAAGTGTTTCAAACACCCAGGCAGACGGAAGAAAGATGCCTCAACTATCAATGTCATAGGACAACTGTCTGACCTTATGCTAGGACAAGTCATCTGCCCAAAGTACCTAGATCCCGGAAGTCCTGTAGTAGATGTTCACATCAATGGAACCATTATCCCCCACACCTTGATTGATCTGGGGGCGGCCATCAATGTGATGACTAGGGATACCATGCTTAAACTCAATCTTCAGGGTTCCTTGAGGAAGACCTCGACAGTACTGCAATTAGCAGATCGCTCCACCGTGACTCCCGAAGGAATTGTGGAGGATGTCATGGTCTCCATTGATTCTTGGGAATACCCTGCAGACTTCCTGGTTCTGCAACCAAAGGCCAAGCTCACTGGATATCCTCTCATTTTGGGAAGGCCTTGGTTAGCTACTGCAGATGCTTACATAAGTTGTCGGGCAGGAAACATGACCATCAAAAATGGTCCCATGTCCAAGCAGCTAGTCCTATACCCTCCTGCCCAACCTTCTTTAGAGCATGATTTACCACTCTGGTTGGAAGAAGGAGAAGAAGACGAGGTGTACTCAACACCTCTGTGCACCTTAGATACCACTAGAAAAGACCCCCCAACCGAGGATGACTTGATCGAGACCTTGATCCAGAATCCACCTTCCAGTGCACTACCCTTAGAGGAATTGGTGGAGGTTGCCCAAGCTAGCACCTTAGTGGATCTCTGTACAACCAACCCTGTTACTCCCAGAGTCAAGAATGTGGAGTTCGGCCCTGAGAAAGCATTGAAGATCAGCTCCTCCCTATCTCCTTCCCAGGAAAAGGAGCTGTGTAGTCTGTTGGCCAACCACCTAGATGCTTTTGCTTGGAGCTATAAGGAAATGAAAGGAGTCCATCCTTCGGTCTGTACCCATCATATATACATCAAAGAGGATTGTAAACCGGTTAGGCAACCTCAGAGGAGAATGAATCCAGCCCTTAAAGACATTGTCAAGGAAGAATTGCAGAAACTGTTGGATGCCGGATTCATCTACCCCATCTCAGATAGTGAATGGGTGTCCCCTCTAGTGTTGGTTCCCAAGAAAAATGGGAAATGGAGAATTTGTGTGGACTACCGAGAACTGAACAAAGCTACCAAGAAGGACCATTTCCCTCTACCTTTCATAGATCAAGTGTTGGATGGACTGGCAGGAAAGAAGTTCTTCTCTTTCCTGGATGGGTTTAGCGGGTACAATCAAATCCAAATCAGCCCGGAAGACCAAGATAAGACCACCTTCACTTGTCCTTGGGGTACCTTTGCCTATCGAGTCCTTCCCTTTGGGCTATGCAATGCTCCTGCTACCTTTCAGAGAGCTGTCTTGAGCATCTTCTCGGAGCTGGTCCATGATGCAGTGGAAATATACATGGATGACTTTACTCCTTATGGGGCCAACTTCCAGGAAGCATTGTCCAACCTGGGGAAAGTCCTAACCAAATGCACCGAGATGAACTTGTCCCTTATTCCTGAAAAATGTGAATTCCTAATGACTGAGGGGACCGTGCTAGGCCATAACATTTCTTCCCAAGGATTGCAGGTGGATCCTAACAAAATTGCTCTCATCAAGAGGGTTCCACGTCCTCAAAAGGTAAGGGATGTCCGGAGTTTCTTGGGATTAGCAGGATACTACCGGAGATTCATTAAAGATTTCAGCAAGCTATCCTCGCCATTGTTTGGTCTGTTGGCAAAAGATGTGGAGTTTAAATGGACTGACGATTGTCAGAGGGCTTTAAATGAATTGAAGGACAAGTTGGTGTCAGCCCCAATCCTGAGAGGTCCAAACTGGGCCCTACCTTTCCACATCCACACTGATGCCTCGAACAAAGCCATAGGTGCAGCTTTAGGACAAGTTGAGCAGAAACTTCCATATGCCATTTACTTTGTTAGCAAAAACTTGTCCAAAGCTGAGCTGAATTACACTGTAACCGAGAAAGAATTCTTGGCTGTGGTCCATGCATTGAACAAGTTCCGACATTATATTACTGGTTACCAGACCTTTGTACATACTGACCATGCTGCTATTAGATATTTGATGAATAAATCAGATGTGAATGCTCGTATTATTAGATGGTTACTTTTATTGCAGCAGTTTGATCTAACCATTGTTGATAAACCAGGTAGAGAAAATGTTGTTGCTGACTTTTTATCTAGATTGGATTTGTCTGCAGATGAGGATGGAAAAGTGGACGATCAGATGACTGATGAACATCTGTTTGCTATTTCAGTACTCTCTCCATGGTTTGCTGATATAGCAAACTATCTTGTTTCAGCACAGTTCCCTCCACACCTATCTTCCAGAGAGAAGAGCAGAATCATCAGAAAAAGTGCCTCATTCACTTGGATCGGGGGCAATCTGTTCAAGCTTGGCCCCGCTCAGATCTTAAGGCGTTGTGTAAGGGAGGAGGAAGTCTTTGATATCCTCCTCACTTGTCATGATGGGCCTTGTGGAGGGCATTTTGCAGCAAAGAGAACTGCCTTCAAGATCCTGCAGGCAGGCTACTATTGGCCCACACTTCATCAAGATGTCAGAAGATATGTCAGTCAGTGTGACCAATGCCAAAGAATGGGGAAACCGACCCAAAGGGATGAGATGCCTCTCCAACCTCAAGTGACTCTTGAGCCATTTGAGAAGTGGGGCATGGACTTTGTGGGCCCAATCAACCCCTCTTCGAGGCAAAGGACTTACATCATTGTGTGTACTGACTATTTGACAAAGTGGGCAGAGACCAAAGCAATCAAAGCAGCAACAGAAGAAAAGGTGGCCGAGTTCCTAAGAGAGAACATCTTCTATAAGTTTGGCTATCCAAGAGAGCTGGTCACCGATCAAGGGAGCCAGTTCACCTCCAACCTGGTTGAAGATCTCCTAGCTCATCACAAGATCAAGCACAGGACTTCCACCCCTTATCACCCTCAAGCAAATGGGTAGGTGGAAGTCACCAATAGAGCATTAGAAGGGATCTTGACTAAAGTGGTGAGCAGCAGCAGAAAGGACTGGGCAGATCGCCTGGTAGAAGCCACATGGGCCTACAACACCACTTGGAAGACCACCACCGGTTTCACACCATATGAGCTGGTCTATGGGAAGAAAGCTTTGCTGTCCATTGAGTTTGAATACAACACCTTGAGGATGGCAGCTCAGCTGGACCTAGATCTCAGCCATGCACAACAAGAGAGGCTGCTGCAGCTGAATGGCCTGGACGAGCACCGCATGCAGGCCCTCCTTCAGTTAGAAGTGGTTCAACTTCAGAGGAAGGTGTGGCATGACCAACATCTCCATGACAAGCAATTTCAGCCGGGAGATTGGGCTTTGTTGTATGATTCCAGATACAAAGATTTCAAGGGGAAGTTGAGAACCAGATGGCTAGGACCATATACAGTGGAGAAATGCCATGGCAATGGATCTGTCCTCATTCGAACCATTGATGAGGAAGCCATTCCCATGCTTGTCAATGGGCATCGATTGAAGATCTACAGGAGACCTCTCTCAAGACAAGAGTTTGTCAAAACTATGGAGAAATCTGTATTGGTCATACAGAAGGGTTCTGCCTCTACCTCTGGCACACCCTGAAAGAAGATCTGAAAAAAAAAAAAAGAAAAAAAAAAAAAAAAAAGAGAAAAAAAGAAAAGAAATAAAGATCCTTGGGTGAAAACCTCTCTGAGGCGCCCAAGGCAGGTAGTAGGGGTGAAAACCTCATTGAGGCGCTCCTATTGCTTTTCAAAAAAAAAAGAAAAAAGAAAAAAGAGAAAAGGTTGAAAAAGATCCTTGAGTGAAAACCTCTCTGAGGCGCTCAGGGCAGATGGCACGGGTGAAAACCTCCTTGAGGCGCCCCTGTTATCTTTCAAAAAAAAAAAAAAAAAAAAAAAAAAAAAAAGAGAAAAAAGAAAAAACACAATAAGAAAAATATGGTAAAAATTGCAGGTTGCAGATGCTCTATGGAGAAGAGGAAGCCCTTCAACTCACAGCCAAGGGTCCTTATCATGCTGTCAAGGAACCTCATCAGTACCTCCTCCAAGAGCACCCATGTTTTTCAAGGTATGTGCAATTTTATCATGGTTTGAATCTTCTACAGGAAGCTGCTGTCTTTCTACAGGAAGGCGCAGTCTTTCTACAGGAGGGCGCAGTCTTTCTACAGGAAGGCGCGAATTTTCTACAGGAAAGTGCAGACTTTCTACAGGGAGGCCGAACTTTCTACAGGAAGCTCTGTGTCTACAGGAAACTTCCTGTAGGAGTTTTGGACGGCCAGAATTCATCTTAAAAAGAGATTTCGCGACCATGGATTGGTTTGGATGCACGCCAGCCTTTGTTGGCATCCTTGCACGTTGCTGTCACCATGCTCCACCACCCGTGTCGACATGCGGCCAAGTCCCTGCACAAACAAAGAAAATCGATGAGTTCTCGCGGGAAAGCCATTTCCACAGTTAACAAATGATGGAATCTCATACCACCTGCATCAAGAGCTCCGGGATTGTGATCAAGAAGCCAGAACCGCCATCGTGCAGCATGCACCCAAGGAGAAAGGACTGTTACGAGACCCCTCGCGGGGATCCTGTAACAGTTCAACCTGCTCGAGTGGATACCATTCACAGCACCGCCATCCGAAATGAAACGCGGGCGCATGCAAGCAAAACCACCCACTCCAGCGTTGGCAGCCTGTACCCACGAGCTTCCGGGTCTGTGTAAGTCGCACGCAGCAGGTAGATCCGCTCACCATCGTCCGAGAACTGGAAAAATCGTGTGCAGCCGCGTAGGTAAGTGTCTCCACCCTTCCTTCCATCAAATCGCATGAATCTAACTTTGAAATTGTTTGCAAAGCGTAAAATTGAATGGTTGAGCGGCCGTATGGCCAGTCGACTGGCCACGTCGGCTAGTTAAAGTGTAACTGGATGTTTGGGTGGCGGCCACGACAAAGAGAATGAACGGCATGCACGTGGGAACACTCTCGTCAGAAGCATGAGTTTAACAGGAAAGGCGGCGGCAAATCTGTGGGAATGAATGCAGCAGCAAGTGAATACGCAGGCGGAGGATGGATGACGTCGCCCAACGGTCCGGCGGGGACAGCTCATCCCCCGCGCCACGGTTTGCGCCGATTCAAAATACAATCGGCTAAATCGTGCGCATGCATTTATCAGCCAACACTTCAACTCGGATAACTATTCTGATCTCCTCTGCACTTTGATACGCCGAGTTGTTGGCTACCAGAACGCTGGTCAAGCACACCGCGAGCGCGGCCAACTACAGTCCTCCCCGAGAATTGCGTGCGGCTTCTACAGGAACGCAGTTCTACAGGAGCGCAGTTCTACAGGAACGCAGTCTACAGGAACGCAGTCATCTACAGGAAAGCGGGTGCCTCGCGAAAAAAGGTGGCCAATGAAGGAGGTAACCCTGAACTCTTAATGTAACTGGTTATTAGAAGTGGCAAGACCATCGTCCACGGTCGGGTTATAAAGATATTGGTGGAATTTTTGTTTGCTGTGCCGTTGCTACCATTCTACAGGATGTTGGTATAAGTAGTCTATGTTGAAATTTTGTATGTGCATGCTCTGTTTTCATAGACCAAATCTCTTTTGCATTTGCCACCTTTTGTTAAAACGACCGTGTTCATCATGCCGGGTGGGTTTATAAGACGAGAGCCCACTGATTCAATTAACTTAAGGAGAAACCCGACAGTGGTAGAGCTCTTCACCAGAGCACAATGGATGCCTTTTTGTGATAAGCTGCAGGGCTACGATGATGAAGTAGCCGAGGAATTCTTGCAGGCTTTGAAGCCTAAATCCCAGACACTGGCGACAGTAAACTTCAGAGGTCTAAGCCTCAAACTCACCCCAGAACATATCAGTCGGATCACAGAACTTCCTATGGGTCTACCGTGGGATAAAGAAGAGAGAAAGCTGAGTCAGCAGGCAAAGAAGGAATTCTTTCCACCTGAGGAAGAATTCTCGGAGGATAAAAACGGGGTGAGAAGAACGAGTCTATCACCACCTTGGAATGAAGTCAGTTTGCAAATCATGAAATATATTACTTGTGAAGGCCGGTTCAGCATCGTGTATGCATATCACTTCCGGCTACTCACTGAGTTGAGGCACCGAATTGACCTTCCTGTAGAGCAAAAACTGAGCATCCCTTATTATCTCCTGCAGTCCCTAATGGAGTGTGCTACAAAGCTAAGAGAGGGCATACCTGATCAGATAGCCCACCATGGGTTAATAAAGCTGCTTGTGGAAGATGCATTGCACTCATATAAGGTCCCCCTCTCATGGGAATCCTTCCGCAATTTGACCAAAGATGGGGATATTAAAATGTTGATCGAAGAAACGGGTTCCTCTAGCAGTGAGGAACACGAAGCAGTGGCCGAAGAACAAAGGAAGAAGCATGAGGAAAAGAAGGACCAAGAAAAAGGTGGCACACCTATCCTGTCAGCAAGGGAAAAGAGGATGAAGAGCAGAATGGACAAAGCAGAGGTGGCCCACGTCAGCCCAAGTACCTCAACAGCACCTGCACCCAAAACAAAAAGCAAAACTCAAGCAGGCAAGCAAGCGGAAGTGGAGACACCTGTGTCTACAGGAAAGCAAAAACAGGCTTCTATAGGAAGCCCGAAAACACAAACTCAGGCTTCTACAGGAAGCCCAAAAATCATTGAAAAACAGGCTTCTACAGGAAGCCCGAAAACAAAGACAAAGGCTTCTACAGGAAGCCCGAAGATCAGTGAGGAGCAGGCTTCTACAGGAAGCCCAAAAGCAAAGACCAAGGCTTCTACAGGAAGCCCACAAACCATTAAGACACAGGCTTCTACAGGAAGCCCAAAATTGCAGAAACAGGCTTCTACAGGAAGCCCGAAATTGCAAAAACAGGCTTCTACAGGAAGCCCCAAAAAGGTAAAACCCAAAGAGAAGAAGGTGGATATTCTGGCACGGGAAGCAACAGCGGTATTAGCTGGCCTCAGCACGCCACCTAAGCAAAAAGACAAGAGGAAGAGGGAGACCCCTCTGTACTTTAAAGCTCGGAGAAGCGTTAGGATAAAAACGGGCAAGCCACCACCTCAATCCAGCAGCCCGATTGTCATCGAAGATACACCTGCTTCTCCCAAGGAAAAATCACCCTCCAGGATCACAGTTACCTACGAGAAGGGGAGTCCAAAGAAGAATACATGGCAAGAGAAGTTAGAACAAACTCAGCTACAGGAAGCTGAAAATGTTCTACAGGATACTCTGGCCCGGCTACAGGAAACAGAAAAGAGGGAAGGAGAAGGGCCCTCATCACCAAGGGAGGATGAGGCAGAACCGCCTGAAGAAACAGCAAGAGAACATATACCAGAACCTAGCCCTTCGCCCAATCTGAATTCATATTACACCTTTTTAGAGGCGGGCAAAATCATACCACAGAAATTTACTGTACCTCTATTTTTTGAACTAGAGAAAGAAAGAGTCCGTTCCCACACATGGATGCAAATCGCCAAATCAAAGGGGGTGGCGGACATAGGCCCTCTACAGGATCAACTCAGGGAGGTCAGGAGTGAATTCACCATGGCTAAACATGTGGCTAGTTGCCAGCAGGCGCTTCTACAGGAAGAAAATCAGAAGTTACGGTTGCAGCTACAAGAACTAAAGGCAGGGGCAGGAACATCCTCCAAGGACATCACAAATGAACAAGAAGGCAAAAAGGAGCTGACCACCAGTCTTGAAGAGCTAATGACACTTCTACAGGAAGCAGAACAACAGACAAGAATTGAAGTGCAAGCCTTAAAGGAACAGCTGCAACAAAAGGAAGCACAATTGGCCTGCATGGCCAGTTGGGCCATGGAAGCAATTCAGTGCAGAACGCCCGCAAAATCCTATGGATTGTTTTTAAAGGATCAATGGCTTCAGTTCCAAATAAACACCTTGGCCCAAAGAGGTATTGCACACATCCAAAACCCACAACAATTTTCTGAATTATGCACTACTAGTTCGGCAGAAGACAAAGCCAAATTGGCAGAGTTTTACCTCCACAACTTGGCTTTGCCTAATGAAGTCTCATGGGATCCCAACATTGCCTTGGGTGATATGCAATTGATGGCCCTCGCGTCATGGTTAAACCATGAAGATCAAAGAGCAGCTGAAGCAAAATCGGTCATGAATCGAGAAGTGAGCGAACCACTGTTCATTAGGCCGGAACTAGAGGACCCGGTGGCACTCATCTCAACCCACCAACAGTTGGCTACGGATCCCACAGCTTCCTTGAGGTTTATGGACCAACAAGCCCAGGCCATAGCTCACTTTGAAGACATGGAAAGGTTGTTGGGAGAAAGTGCTGCCCAGGCTTGTGCACGCAGATGGAATACCATGGCCCACAGCTTGAAAATCCGAGAGTACCATACCCCCATCCGGATGAGAGAAGCTTTGGCAAGGGTTGACCTTTACAAGAAGTCCATGCAAAGCCTCCAGGGCAGCTGGATTGGCCTTAAACTCAGCCCACCACTATTGCTAGGATTGACTGAAGGAAATACAAAGGTAGATGACAGTCAATAATGGGAAGAGGTAAACAGAAAAGCAGGGTTTCACATCTACAGGGAGGACCCTACCACAGAGCCTTGGGATGCAAGAGAAGCAGTGAAAGCAATGAAAGATGAGGACTTGGACTAAGTTGCTCAAGGATGAGGAAATAGTTTCGCTGGGGGGTGATGATGAGCCCCAATTTTTGGTATAATTTGGGCTCATTTGGCCTACTTGCTTTGCTCAAACCATTCACTTTTTACTGCTTATGCATGCATTTCTTAGTTTATTCGTGTTGTTTGTAGGAAGAAGGGTAGACATTTTATCTACGTGACTAATGCACGATGCTTTCAGGTTTTTGGCATTAAAAGGGAGAAAAAGACAACGAAAAAGGAGACGATGAGGTGGCACTGCTGGTTTTTAGGAGAGGATGTCCACGGTCTTGGGGACCTTCCTCGTGATTCCCACCAAGAACTCCGAGCTCCAATCCATCTCCCCACCGAGCTTAGAAGCAGCCAGCTGTTCTACAGGAACAACAGTTATAATTGTTCTACAGGAACAGTAGTTATGACTGTCCTACAGGATCAGCAGTTAAACTTTAGTTGGACAGCCGAGCTCCTAAAATCAAGGACATCTGTTGGATGATCGTTTTTGCATAAATACTGAGGCCGTAGCCTTGCAGAGAAGCTTTTTGAACCTTGGCATTACTCTTGTAATTGAAAAGTACGAGCTAGAGCTCAGTCTTTGTTCCTTTTTGTAAGCCAATTTGGCATGACATCAGATTATGAATAAAGAAGGCAGATTTTGATCTAGTTCTGAGTTTTCCCAAGGAGCTATAGCTTTCAGGTTAGGGCCCAACCTGAGAGCAATAGATCTCCTCAGTGTTGTAATGTGTTTGCATTTCGTTCCAGCACTTTGAGTTTGTTTATTTTCACATGCAATTCGAATTCACAGTTTGGTAATTTAGTCGTTTTCATGAGCATAGATAGGACTAGTTTATGGTGATTTGCTTTCAGTTGCTTAAGTTTGATAGGAGGATAGATATAATCTCTTGGAGCTCCAGCAAAAAGGTTGTAAAGGCTCACTGCCATCTCTCTGTTTGGAGATTGGAGTGCAGCCTATACCAACCACAAAAATACGCAGTTCTTCACTTTATACATGCTGCAACATAGTCTCGTTTATGATAGATCTTTCCATGCACTTCACTCTTGCACCATACACCTTCATCACCGCTTCATGCACATGCCTCTACACGCTTTATATTGCTGTTCATTGAGTTCATAAGCCATTTGTTTTATTTACACTGCTTTTCATCGTTCTATTACCTCCTTCTTCGTCTTGATCACGCATACAACCACATCCTTGACCTCTGCTCCGCTCTGTTATCTCCCAAACTCCTCCACTCCTCACGTAACTTCATTCTTTAGACATTTCGTTGTTATAACCTTCCATCCATCAACCCACTTCATACACTCGTTCTCCATCCTACTTCTCCACTCCTGAGCCATCACCAGCTTTATTCGTACCTTGCACATCTCCCCCTACCATTCCATCACTCCACCATCACTTCAAACACCCACGGTAGGTCATCCTGTAGCAATTTGTAGACTTCTTGTAGAAACCCCTGCGTTTCCTGTAGAATCCCCTGTAGACATCCTGTAGGAGGCCACTCACTCGGTTGCTGAGCCTCTGAACGTGAGGAACCTCTGTGGACTGATGCTAAGGATCTCTGGGGACCTCTCCTAGCCTCCCCAACCTTTCTCAAGCTTTCCTTCCTTCCGCATCACATCTGCACAACCAAACCCTAATAAGCACAAAATCACAATCACTCCATCCACTTAAAGAAAAAATATAAAAACATGTCTTTTAAGATGCAAGTAGATTAGATTCATGCATTTTCACTTATTAGAAGTAATGGCATCATTGGTAGAAGTTTCCTTCACATTCTTTGCATCATAGAGGTTAGACTAGTTAAATTAGGGTTTCCTAGGGTTTCCATGTTTTGATTTGCTTTCAGTTCATTTTCGCCAAGTAGATTAGTCTTCTTTGAGCTAGCTTTCGTCCATCATTTAACAAGCTTCTTCTGAGAGCCTATAGAAGTTGGCTTGAGCCCTAGCGGACTTGTGCCAGCTGACCAAGTGACAGCTGCGACAAGAGTTGGTACTTGTGCATACAGCACCGTCGCTTCCAAGTTTGTACGAACTACCAGGTTGATAAAATTAAGAGACAGGAAGCCCCAGGAGTTGTAGCATTATTGCTACAATACTGGAGCTCACCAGTATTATCGCAAGTTTGTTAAGAATTATGGGAGAACAACAACACCTCTAACAACATTGTTGAAGAAAGATGCATTTTCATGGACTCCAGAAGCAACAAATGCCTTCGAACATCTTAAAGAGGCAATGTGCCAAGCGCCGGTCTTAGCTACACCGGACTTCACAAAAACCTTTATTGTGGAATGCGATGCTTCAGGAAATGGAATTGGTGCTGTTTTAATGCAAGATGAAAGACCCATTGCTTTTGAAAGTCGTCCAATCAAGGGAAGGTTTTTACACAAAGCTATTTATGAGAAGGAAATGTTGGAAATACTCCATGCACTTAAGAAATGGCGACCCTACCTAATGGGAAGACACTTCAAGGTAAAAACGAATCATGATAGCCTTAAATACTTTTTAGAACAAAGATTATCCTCTGAAGAGCAACAAAAGTGGGTCACAAAGATGTTGGGTTATGACTTTGAAATCATCTACAAAAAAGGGAAGCAAAATGTGGTGGCAGATGCACTCTCAAGAAAGGATGAGGATGTGGAAGCATTTTTGTGCACCATTTCTATTATCCAACCAGATTGGATAAACGAAGCAAGGGAGGAATGGAAGAATGACGAAGAAGTATGGGCACTTATTCGAAAGTTACAACAAGATTCCAGTACGTCTGATACATTTAGCTAGCAAAATGATTCTTTATGGTACAAAGATCACTTATACCTCTGTAAGAATTCCCAACTAAAACAAAAGATTCTTATGGAATTGCACACTTCTCCCTTAGGAGGGCACTCAGGATTTTTAAAAACTTACCACAGGGTTAAGAAGGAATTTTTTTGGGATGGCCTTAAATCGGATATTCAAAAATTTGTGGCGGAATGTTTGGTTTGCCAAGAAAATAAAGTTGAAACAATTAAGACACCGAGTCTATTACAACCTTTATCCATTCCAAGCCAACGTTGGGAGGAGGTTTCAATGGATTTTATCACAGGTTTACCCAAGTCCGAGGGAAAGAATGTCATCATGGTGGTAGTTGACAGACTTACCAAGTATGCACACTTTTGTGCATTATCACATCCATTTAAAGCCAGTACAGTGTCTACTGCATTTATGGAAACAATTCAAAAGCTACATGGAAACCCAAAGATTATTGTAAGTGACCGAGATCCCATTTTCACTGGAAATTTTTGGACAGAATTATTTTCTTATCTTGGTTCTCATTTAGCTCATAGCTCATCTTATCATCCTCAGTCTGATGGGCAAACTAAGATAGTAAACAAATGTTTGTAAGGATATCTTCGTTGCTTTGTATCGGATAAACATACACAATGGGTCAAATGGTTGCCTCTGGCTGGATGGTGGTATAACACTTCCTTCCATACAGCAACAAAAATGACCCCATTTATGGCACTTTATGGATATCAGCCACCATCCATCACATCATATTTAAGAGGAAATTCTAAGGTTCAAGTAGTGGAACATCACATCGAACATCAACAACAAGTCCTCCAACTCTTAAAGGATAACCTCGTGTTGGCACATAATAGAATGAAACAACAGGCAGATCAACATCGCAGCGAAAGAAGTTTTAAGGAGGTGATTGGGTATTCCTACGGCTACAACCATATAAGCAAATGTCCCTCAAGCAAGGTAAGAAGGATAATAAATTATCACCATAGTATGATGGTCCGTAAAAGGTGTTGCAAAAGATTGGTACTATGGCATACAAATTGGAGCTTCCTGCAGCTTCTCAGTTGCACCCAGTTTTCCATGTTTCATGTTTAAAGAAGGTTATAGGCGACAAGCTCCCAGTTCAAACAATATTGCTAGAACTTGACGAGGAAGGAAAAATTATATTGGAACCGGAAGCAGTCACAGAAAAAAGAACTCGACAGCTATGAAATCGATCAATTTCATTATCAAGTGGAAGAACTTATCCGCTGAAGATTCCACATGGGAGGATGAGAATTTTATACAGAAGCACCCAGAACTACTCAAATGTTGAGGACAACACTTTTTTTGAAGGAGAGGGGCACGTTGGGTCCCTATAATACTAGTAATTACCCCATTACTATTGTAGTTGCATCCCTTATTAATATTGTTGTGCCCCTATTATCCCCATATTGTTATCACTGTGCCCCATAGAATCCCTCTATTGTTAATTTTGTGGCTTTATATTATTATTGTTAGGTCGGCTGGGTTATATTGTGACTCCTTAGACTCCTATATATAGAAAGGAGGTTTTTTCATTTGTATCATCGAAGAATTGTTCATTTATGTAATGTAAAGGAGGTTGCCCCCTCGAAGAGGCTAAATTCTAAGGCGTTGATCTATCTTTTCTTGAGATGGTTTCATAACAAGATCCAAACAAAGAGCTTGTGGTATGTACAGATGCTTGCAAGAGAGGGCTTGGTGGAGTCCTTACGCAGGAAGGACAAGTGGTATGCTATGAGTCATGGAAACTAAATGAGCATGAGCAAAATTATCTGACAGACGATCTTGAGTTGGAAGAAATCATTCATGCATTGAAGATGTTGAGGCACTATCTTCTGCGCAGACGATTTGTATTAATGAGCGATCACATTGGATTGTGGTATCTATTTGACCAACCCAACCTAAATATCAGGCAAGCTAGATGGTTGGTCACGATCAATGAGTTCAACTTTGAGATCAGGTATATTAAAGTTAAAGAGAATAGGGTTGCAGATGCTCTTAGTAGGTAGATATAGGTGAATCATATAACAATTATGAGTTCTTATGGGACAGACCTACAGGATAGGATCTTGCAGGCAGGTCAGTAGGATGTCAGGTATATGGAGCTTAGGCACAGATTACAACAAAGTATGAGTACATGTATAGGTACAAGTATAGGTAGTGGTACAGGTAGAGATGTAGGAGCACATGATGTGGACTATCGTCTCACAGTAGATAACTTGATTAGGTTTAGACATCGGATATATGTGCTAGACAACAGTGAACTCAAGAAGGTGATCTTGAGGGAGTTTCATGTGAAACCATATTCAGGTCATCCAAGCTATCAAAAGATGCTAACAATAGTGAAGAAGTTTTACTATTGGACGAATTTGAAGAGAAAAGTAGCAGAGTTTGTGGGTAGGTGCTTGGATTGTCAACAGGTCAAGGCAGAGTGTAAGCATCTAGTTGGACTACTACAACCAATTTCGATTCCAGAGTGGAAATGAGAGGTTATTTCCATGGAATTTATCACAGGATTACCAAGGACATCTAGACAACATGATTGCATCATGGTTATGCTGGGTAGGTTGACGAAGGTAGCACACTTAATTCCAGTGAAGTCTACATACTCATTGAATGATGTAGCATAGGTCTTCATTAATGATATGGTCATATTGCTTGGGGTTACACATAATATTGTGTCAGATAGGGATGTGAAGCTCACTTCCAAGTTTTGGAAGGAGTTGTTTACAGGTTTTGGCACAGAGTTGGCCTTCAATACAACTTATCATCCGCCGACAAATGGACAAATAGAGAGGGTCAACAGGATATTAGAGGACATGTTGAGGATGTATGTATGAATCATCAACGAAAGTGGGAAGAGTATCTTCCACTAGTAGGGTTCGCTTACAATAATGGGTATAAGGAATCTTTGAGGATGAGTCTGTTTGAGGCATTGTATGGGTGGAGTTACAATACTCCAATCAGTTGGAGTGATCCATTTAACAGAGTGTTGATTAGACCAGACATGTTGGCAGAAATGTAGGTAATCAAGAAGAATATGAAAGAAGCACAGGATAGGTAAAAGAGTTATGCAGATCAGAACATGTTGTTTAAGGAGTTTTTGGTTGGGGAGAAGGTGTACTTGCACATCAAGCCTATGAAGAGCTCCTTGAGGATTGGATCATGTGCCAAGTTGGCACCTCGATATTATGGACCTTTCAATATTCTTTAGAGGATTGGGCCAATAGCCTATTGACTTGCACTGCCTTCGCCAGTGAAAGTCCATGATGTTTTCCATGTGTCATTACATAAGAAGTATATTAAATATGTGGATCATGTGATTGACTGGCATGTATTGCAGGTGGAGCCGAAAGGAGAATTCCAGCCAGAACCTGAGTGCATTTTGCAGAGAAAGACATTCATGCTCTGGAACCAAGCAATCAAGCAGGTTAAAGTGAAATGGAAGCACTTTGGGCCCAATGAAACTAAATGTGAGATGGCGGATCAGATGCGGGCTATGTATCTTTCCTTATTCGCTAGCTGAGCAAATGTTTTGGCATGTGATTTGGTATATGTTTTGGTATATGATTGGTATGATGTTTTGGTATATGTACATATGTATATGGATGTAAATATTGCCATGAGATATGTTATAAAGCTCCAATAAGTAGTATAGGTGTCATGTCATTATGATGTTATACTTGTCATATTGTCATGTTGGTTTGCTTCTCAACAAGTTGATCATTATAAATGTTTCATCAAGCTAAGTTACAAAGCTCCATGGGAAGTATAATTTTCTTATAGTAGTCTTGTTGGTTTAGGTGTCTTTGAACACTAAGGATGATGTTCCCCTAAGGGGGAGGGTTCATTAACAACTTTGGTGAAAATTCCATGTAATCAAAGTTAATAAATGCAAAATAATAACCATGGTCATGGACACATATTCCAACCTGAATGTTGGGAAAAAACATCCTAGTGCAGGTGTTCATATGGTTTATTATGGCTATGGAAATTGGCAAAGACAAAGGCAATGACTAAGGCTTTGGAAAGGCAAAGTGGAATTTATTGGCATTTATTTATGAAAATAATGGAAATTAGGAGAAAAAGAAGGTGAAAGGTCACAAGTTTCATTTGAGGAGGAAAATGAATGAAAATAATGGGAAATTGAGGAAATTAGAGGCCTCATTAATAAAAAGTCTTCTGAGGATCAGTTCATAGACTTTTGTTAGTTCAGTTTTGGAGCTCTCGCTCTATTCTCTCTCTCTCTCTCTCTCTCTCTCTTACTCTTGGACAATAGTTTTGTTGGAGCACTCTTGGAGAGTGTGGCATACTTGGAGTTTTGGATCAAGAAGGCAAAGGAAGAGCAGGAACGCATAAGAGGACATCAGGCTCAGCAACCACTACAAGTTTTTCTTGCAGGTATCAAGTTGCATGTATGTTTTCCTCACTAATTTTGGCATGCATGTGGTTTTTTGGTCATGATATATCATTGGCATGGAGGATTGCTTGGATTAACAGTGGATTTTCCTAGCCTTTCCATTTCCTATATAGCCATGGTGTTGTGGGTTTATTTCATTGTTTCTTTTTCTAGTTGGTTCTCATGTTCCTTTACCTGTGAGTTGAGTTACTAGTTCCTGGAGCCTTGGTTGGAAAAGCACTCTCGAGCCCTGTAATAGCTTGGGTTAAGTTACTACTCCTGGAGCCTTGGTTGGAAAAAAGCTTTGGAGCCTTTGGTGGGTTGAGTTATTAGTCCTAGAGCCTTGGTTGGGCAAACACTCTGGAGTCTAGTAGCCATTAAGGGTTGAGTTACTAGTCATGGAGCCTTGGTTGGAATAAACGCTTGGAGTCCTAGACAACTTGGGTGGAGACCAATCTAGTGATGGTTTGTGATGTTCAACCATGAGGTGGAAAAAATGGTTGAGGGTTGAGGTGGTTTGGCCTCTGGAAGCTGTGGTTTGGTTGAGATCCCACTTTCATGCTTAGAATATGGCATGGTGTTGACTGGATGAAGAGAGATTTGGCTCAGCCATGTCTATGGTTGGGTGGTATGTGGAAGTCCCCGACTTGGTTGCATTTTACTTATGGAAATAATAACCCTTTTCCTCATGTATTGTTGGGTAAATATTTTTGTTATTATGTGGTTTATATGGTTGTTCTATCCTTGTCATTTTTGTTGTTTATATACTGGTTATGAATGTGTTTCATGACAATAGTGATGTATGGATCTCATCATGTTTTGACTTGTAAATGAATGAACAATGAATCTATGACTTGATAGATGATAATGCAACTAATGTGATGAGGAAACAATGCTTCTTAGCATTTCTCAGATAAGTATGAGACCCATGTGCTAAGATTTGTTGTTTACACATGTATATTACATATTTGTGACATGTTTGATGAAACGTATGTCATGGCTAGTAGGGGTCCAGTCAATTCCTTGTTCAAGTGATTGCAATTACATTGTTATTATGCAGTTATATTTTGTTTCTAGAAGTGTCATGGAGTTTTGGGCAGTGACCTAGGCTGTGGGCCTGAAAAAGTGGCACATAAATTAGGGTCATAGGCACAAAACTACCTGGGAAAATCCCCAGTCGCATGCATACCCATGTTGTGGGAGTGACTAGAGGTTCCGAGTTGCACTCTTACCCGTGTCAAGGGAGCGACTAGGGGATTGATGCACTGAAAAGTTAGTCTGTCTCAGGGGCTGGTAACCTGGAAGGTTGGGATGGCTCCTGGGTGTCCTGTAGCAGGTGCACAAGGTTTGTGTGATGTGTCACATCGGTTATACTTCCTTAACTGAGACCTAGGTAGTTGAATTATATCACAGTAACTCTTTGTCACATGTTTACTGTTAGGTCCTTGTAATACTAGTGTATTCCCTTATTATTATTGTCATTGTAGCCCCTTATTGTTATTGTTGTGCCCCATAGAAGCCCACTATTGTTATTGTTGTGTCCTTACATTATTATTGTTATGTCAACTCTTATTATAGTGACCCCTTAGACTCCTATATATAGAAAGGAGGTATTGTCATTTGTATCATCCAAAAATTGTTCATTTGTGTAATGTAAAGGAGGTTTCCCCCTCGAAGAGGCTGATTTTGAAGTTGTTTATTTATGTTTTCTTCTATTTTTTGATCTGGTTGCATAAAATTTGGTATCGGAGCTTTGGATTCTAGGGTTTCGTTGCTTCAAACAGGTCATCGTGGAATTTTCACTGTAACTTTTTTTATACAAAGTTTCAGAAGCTGAAATTAAAACCCATTTGATTCGAACTCTTGATGAACCTCTGGTATGAATTTTATATCTTGTCTCTTTATATTTTCGGAGATATGATCTAAGGAAGTTAGGGTTTTATAGGCTCCTGAATTATATCTCAAACAGGCGACCTGGGGAAATTGTCATAACTTTCTCTCTGAGAATCAGATTTCAATTTCGTAAGATGGTACAGAAATAAGACAGACTGTAGTTTTCTGTGTATCATTTCTAGGACTGAAGGTTGAAACAGTGACACATGGAACTTCGTAAAAGTTCACTCTACTAAAATAGTCTATAATCAGGCCATCGTGGGATATTTGGAACAACTCTTTCTTGGAGAATCCAATATTGATGAGGCGTGAGGGGTTGGAAACAGGACTTAGAGGGCTACCTTGGGACGAAAGTTTAGACCTTGGAGATCCAAAATTACAAAGATACAACAGATTCAATATCGAGCTCCTACAAAGCGTAAAAAGGTGTGTAGTCTTTTTAAAATTTTGCATAAGTTTGGTTTGAAAAATTAGTTTGAAGGAATTCAAAGGGCATAATTATCATTAATTGATGCTCCAAAGAAAGAAAATGGAAACACCTAGCAAGAAACCTAAAATCTCTAGCATGGCTCATGAAGACGAGGAAGAAATGCAACATGATATATCAAAATTACGAGACCATGTACAACAAATTTCACTCTCACAAAAAGTAACGGAAGCTAAGATCGATGGTTTAAAGAAAGGCATGGAAGCTAATATGAATGTCATGGAAGCTAAGATGGATGGCGTGCTGGATGGTTTAAAGAAAGGCGTGGAAGCTAATATGAATGGCGTAGAAGCAAAGATGGATGGCGTAGAAGCTAAGATGGATGGTTTAGAAGTAAACATTGAAGATTTGAAGAAATACATGGAAGGTTTGGAAGGAGGTTTGGCAAAGTTTCTACAAGAAATTATTCCTAATGGTGAAAAGGTAGTAGAGGAAAATCATAATGAGAACAAAAGAAATGTTAGTCATGATTTCATAGACTCTAACGTTGGATTGAAGACCCACCATGTTCCAAAGTTCGATATGAGGAAGTTTTATGGCAAGGATCCCGTAACATGGATACTATAGATGGAGCAATATTTCGATCTCCATATTGTGCAAAACACACAAAAGATATGCATTATGACTTTATATTTGGAACCTAATCAGTTTGTATGGTATTGATTGCTTTTCTCTCATAAACAAATTGTCACTTGGGAAATTTTTACGAAGGAAATGATAACACATTATGAGGATACAAAAAGCAACACCTTTTTTAGCCAATTGATAAATCTCAAACAAAAGGGTTCAATGGTGGAGCACATTGAGGACTTCCAAAAATTAAATATAAGTGTAAAAGATATTCCAGAGGAGCATAGGATTGATGTGTTCATAGGTACTTTAAAGGATAACATCCAACATGACGTGCGCCTTTGTGAACCTGATTCATTGGAGAAGATATTCAGGTTGGCAAGAAAAATTGAAAGCAAAATTATGGCAACAAGGAATCCTACCAGTCACAACTATAAAGATGGAAGTGTTGTTACCCCTAACCTTCCACAACCTACAAGATTGACACCACAACAATTGGAAGAAAAAAGAGCAAAATGGATTTGTTACAGTTGTGATAACAAATACACTAAAGGTCATAAGTGTGATGAGAAGAAATTATTTAACATAGATCGTGAAGAGGAAGAAGAAAATGAACAAGAAACATCAAGAGAAGATGATACACACCAGGAAGAAACCCTAGAGAAAGAAGAAATGAATCCGACCATATCTTGTAATGCATTGGCCAGAATTACCACTCCTCAAACTATCAAGATAGAAGGACGTATCAAGAAGAAAAATGTAATAGTGTTGATTGATTGGGGAAGTACCCATAATTTTATTCATTTTAAGATAGTGAAGGAAGTGAATTGCTTCCTGTATCCAACACCAAAGTGTCAAGTGATGGTTGCAAATGGAGGAACCATAAATTGCTCTGGAAAGTGCCATAATATCAAGCTATCCATGGGAGAATATGTATTGAATCTTCCAATTCTTTCCATTCTAATGGTTTGTGTTGATGTTGTACTAGGAGTCCAATGGCTACAATCTTTGGGTACGATAAATTTTAATTTTCAAGAACTTTTCTTGATTTTTTTTAGAAGGAAAGGAAGTTGAATTAAGGGGTATCACAGGGAAACCAGGAAAGATAATAAGCTCTAACGGCATGACAAAGCTTCTAAATAAATAACAACATGGCGTAATTGCACAATTATGTTCACTAGAGGTTCCCACATCGAAATCATCTATTTCTCTAGATCTCCAAAAAGTCTTGGACAATCATTCCAAGGTATTTGAGACTCCCAAAGGCCTCCCACCTATTTGTGATCATGATCATGCTATTCATTTGATTCCAAGAAGTGTTCCTCCAAGCATTAGGCCTTACAGATATCCCTATGCCCAAAAGAGTGAAATTGAACGTATGGTTGCAGAAATGCTAGAGGTTGATATAATTCAACCTAGTCAAAGTTCTTTCTCTGCTCCAGTAGTATTGGTGCAAAAGAAGGATGGATCATGGCGCATGTGTCCATATTATAGGGAACTCAACAAGCTCATTATTAAAGATAAATTTCCCTTTCCTATCATTGATGAATTATTGGATGAATTGCATGGAGCAATTTACTTCACCATGTTGGACCTTCGTTCAGGATATCATCAAATCAGAATGAAGACTGAAGACATTTTGAAAACAATATTTAGAACTCATGAGGGTCATTATGAAATTTTGGTCATGACTTTTGGCCTTACCAATGCACCTTGTACATTTCAAGGTTTGATGAATTCCATTTTCAAACCCTTCCTTAGAAAATTTGTGTTAGTATCTTTTGATGATATACTAATCTACAACAAGTCTTGGAAGGATCATGTTCAACATGTTGATAGAGTGCTCAAACTATTGGAGGAGAAACAATTATATGCAAAAACCTCCAAATGTTTCTTTGGAGTACAAGAGGTGGAATATTTGGGTCATATTGTATCTCATGAAGGTGTTAGGGTAGAGCCTAGCAAAATTAAAACCATTGAGGAATGGAAAATCCCCACATCCATAAAACATCTGCGAGTATTTCTCGGGTTGACACGGTATTATCGCAAGTTTGTTAAGGATTACGGGAGGATAGAAGCACCTCTAACAACATTACTAAAGAAAGATTAATTTTCTTGGACTCCAGAAGCAAGGAAAGCCTTTGAACATCTTAAAGAGGAAATGTGCCAAGCACCGGTCTTAACTATGCTAGACTTCACAAAAACATTTATTATGGAATGTGATGCCTCAGGAAATGGAATTGGTGTTGTTTTAATGCAAGAAGAAAGACCCATTACTTTTGAAAGTTGTCCAATCAAAAGAAATTATTTACTCGAAGCTATTTATGAGAAGGAAATGTTGGTAATACTACATGCACTTAAGAAATGGCGACCTTACCTAATAGGAAGACACTTCAAGGTAAAAACGAATCATGATAGTCTTAAATAATTTTTAGAACAAATATTATCTTTAGAAGGGTAGCAAAAATGGGTCACAAAGATGTTGGGTTATGACTCTGAAATCATCTACAAAAAAGGGAAGCAAGATGTTGTTGCAGATGCACTCTAAAGAAAGGATGAGGATTTGGAAGCATTGCTTTGTGCCATTTCTATTATCCAACCAGATTGAGGGATGAATGGAAGAATGATGAAGAAGTGTGGGAACTCATTCAAAAGTTGCAGTAAGATCCTAGTACATTTGATACATTTAGTTGGAAAAATGATTCGTTATGGTACAAAGATTACTTATACCTCTGTAAGAATTCCCAAATCAAACAAAAGATTCTTCTGGAATTGCACACTTGTCCCTTAGGAGGGCATTCAAGATTTTTAAAAACTTACCATAGGTTAGGAAGGAATTTTTTTGGGATGGCCTTAAATCTGATATTCAAAAGATTATGGTAGAATGTTTGGTTTTCCAACGCAATAAAGTTGAGACAATTAAGATGCCAGGTCTATTACAACCTTTATCCATTCCAAGTCAACATTAGGAGGAGGTTTCAATGGATTTTATCACAGGTTTACCCAAGTCCGAAGAAAAGAGTGTCATCATGGTGGTAGTTGATAGACTTACCAAGTATGCACACTTTTGTGCATTATCTTTTCCATTTAAATCCAGTACAATTGCTATTGCATTTATGGAAACAATTCAAGAGCTACATGGAAACCCAAAGATTATTGTAAGTGGAAGAGATCCTATTTTCACTGGAAATTTTTGGACATAATTATTTTCTTGTCTCTGTACTTAGTTAGCTCATCTTATCATCCTTTATCTGATGGGCAAACTGAGACAGTGAATAAATGTTTGGAAGGATATATTCGTTGCTTTATATCTAATAAACAGACACAATGGGTCAAATGGTTGCCTGTGGCTGAATGGTGGTATAACACTTCCTTCCATTCTGTAGCAAAAATGACCCCATTTATGGCATTTTATGAATATCATCCACCGTCCATCACATCATCTTTAAGAGAAAATTCTAAGGTTCAAGCAGTGGAAGATCACATCGAGCATCACCAAAAATTTCTCCAACTCTTAAAGGATAACCTGACTTTCGCCTAGAATAGAATGAAACAACAGGCATATGAACATCGCAGTGAAAGAAGTTTTGATGTAGGTGATTGGGTATTTCTACGACTACAACCATACAAACAAATGTCCCTCAAGCAAGCTAAGAAGGACCATAAATTATCACCAAAGTATTATGGTTCGTACAAGGTGTTGCAAAAGATTGGTACTATGGCATACAAATTGGAGCTTCCTGTATCTTCCCGAGTGCACCCAGTTTTCCAGGTTGCATGCTTAAAGAAGGTTATAGCTGACACGCTCCTAGTTCAAACAATATTTCCAGAATTTGACGTGGAAGGAAAAATCATATTGGAACCTGAAGCAGTCATTGAAACAAGAACTCGACAGATATGAAATCGATCAATTTTAGAGTATCTCATCAAGTGGAAGAACTTACCCACATGGGAGGATGAGAATGTTATATAGAAGCATCCAAAACTACTCAAGTGTTGAGGAGAACACTTTTTTGAAGGAGAGGGGAATGTTAGGTCCTTGTAATACTAGTGTATTCCCTTATAATTATTGTCATTGTGGCCCCTTATTGTTGTTGTTGTGCGTAGGTTGTCCCCATATTGTTACTATTGTGCCCCATAGAAGCCCACTATTGTTATTGTTGTGCCCTTACATTATTATTGTTATGTCGACTCTGATTATATTGTGACCCATTAGACTTCTATATATAGAAAAGTGTATTGTCATTTGTATCATCCAATAATTGTTCATTTGTGTAATGAAAAGGAGGTTGCCCCCTCAAAGAGGTTGATTTTGAAGTTGTTTATCTATCTTTTCTTCTATTTTGTGATCTCGTTGCATAACATTTACCTTGGTTGGTCGGTTACTTGGGTAGATGTTGGAGGAGGATGTTACAGAGAGCCTGCCTCATTTCCTGGTGCATGTGGCCGGGAAGCATTATACCAATTATTTTTTTCTCTTCCTCTTTGTGGAATTAAGACTCATAAGGCTAGGAAAAGTGAAACTTGGCATAATGGCTTTCTCATACTCCTGTGGGATCATATCTATGAAAGATCATCTCACCAAACCTAAGGTTGATAAACTCCTCATCTTCATCTTCTATAGCCTTTAAGCTCTTAAGCTCATAGGTTCCCACTTGCAGAGGAAAGGAAGGCCAAGGTGCCTTCTTCTTCTTCTGAAACAACTAATATAGACCTATGCTAAGATGATAAGCCTCCTCTTGCATGACCACCTTATTGGTCACGTACCTCGGAAAAATATTTGAAGGCTTCTGAGAACCGAAAACTCTCAAGTATGTGCATTGAGGTGAGGAAAAATTATCTTCTATCTCTGCAATTGCTTTCTTAGCCTCATCGGACATGCAGGGGTTTGTTCTTCAAATATGATCTGATATATAACCATGAAGAAGTGCTCAACAAGCTTGTCATATACTCCTTTGTAGTTGTATTCTAACAACGCTCTACAATACACATTGATAGGGAGCTCTCTTGGGGTCCACTTCCATTCTAGACCTAGGAATTCATAAGTATGTACGCAAAAAATGTAACACTATGGTTGCTTTCCATATGGTGGTTCTTTCACCTTGTTCAAATTAACCTTAAGCTACTGGGAATTTTTTTTTTCCTAATTGAATACTTTTCCTTCTATGACGAGCAGATAAAGCATGAATATCCAACCTTCATCGAAGGATTCAATATTATTTTATCCATAAATCCTGCAACATATAGCCATTAGGTACTGGTAAACTATTCTAAGAAACTTAGTCTTGTAGGTACCATCAGGCTTATGGAAAAACTTAACTGGTTCCTGCCACCATGACTTGATCACTTCTTTGGTGTTCAAATAACCCTAAGCTGCATAAACTAGGAATCCAAGTGTTTCTCAAGCTTGGGCAAGTTGTAATATGAGTGAAAGTCATGTAGCTCGTATAAGGAAAGTTGTTGCCCACTAAAAATGTTGAGAATGATGTTCGTAGTGTCTAGATCTTGCAGAATCCACTTGATGGCATCGACACAAGGTAGCAGAGGATACCCGTAGGCAATTTTCTGGAACCCAGATTGCTTGATGTTCTCATAGACTTCCTCTCTTATAGATATTCTATGAATTCTTTTGAATTCATGAATACATCTTTGATGGTGAGCCATGTAATAGTGGAATATTTTTCAATAAAGCATTGGTATTTGATAGGATATGCACTCTTGTCAAGGGACTTTCTATGGCATCATCAATATTGCTTTTTGTGACCTCCTTTGATGATCCTTTCTTTAGAGGCATGGTGTTGGTGGATGATAAACGACTGATGTGTCATGGATCTGTAGTACCTAGTGAAACAAATGCACTCATGGCGACAACAAATTAGTTCCGCAATAGATAAGCTAATTAACAATCAAATACAAGTAGAAGACAACCACTGAGAAGAGGGATTGCACAATGTTGGAGCACAAGGGAGGCAGGAAGATCTCATTGTTCATTGGAAATGTGTACTGCGCAACATCTGAGGAAGGACTATGCAAGTCTTGACTGCAAGAGGGAGAGATTGGAGACTAAAATTGTGCAATGCAAATTTTTTGCTGGAGAGAGACCTTGTACTGTGTAGTGACAGAGGGCAAAAGGGCCTCACTGTTGGGGCCCAGGAATTGCACAATTTGTAGTTATAGAAGGCAAGGGGGAGCCATTGTTGGTTAATATTGTGCAATGCACAATTGAGAAGGGAAGGAGGCTTCGAGAACTATGCAGTTTTCTTCGGCAGGAAGTAAGGATCGAGATTTGTTAACTGAAGAGAGGAAGGATGTTGGTCAACCCGAGATTCATCCAAATTAGTCACTCACATTGAGTAAGAAATATAATGAAAGTAAGAGGACATGCATGCATAAATACACCCAACAATAATAATTACTGGTAGGCGGAAAGACAACGAATGCAAAGGGACACTAGAAAAGAAGCTTAAAATACTAAAACGACACTTGTCGAAGCTAACAATAGCAGAAACAACACTTGTTATAACAAAAGCGGGAAAAAACAACACTTTTGAAAGCAAAAACAACAAAAGTGAAAGCAAAAGTGGCAAAAAACAACAGTTGAGAAACTTAAAAAGCAACTCAAACGTAATCCAAGGCTCCTTGTGCACATGAGAACGAATACATCTCCAAAGATGAGTGTGAGAATGAGCTCTAAGATGGATTTCTTATATAGATGGGCACTCACAAGATTAAGGTTAGGGTTTTCGATGCGCGTATCTAAAATCAAGGAGCCACTCTTAGTTGACTGACACATGTAAGGTGATCAATTTAGAAACACATGCTACACTGCTAATTAAAAGGGCCCATGGTTGTCCTCAAAAAGTTCGCAATTCCTATTTTCAAGGAATGTGAAAATGACCAACTCAGGTAATTTCACAATTCACTGGCTCAAGAGAATGTGCAGTTGGTTATCTCAATGGATTGTGGAGTTTACTACCTCAAGGGGTTGCACAGTTTGCTACGTCAGTTGATTGCACTGTTGCCTAGATCAATTGGTTGTGCAGTTCACTCCAATAAGGAGTCATGCAATTCACTTGATAGAGGATTACACAATCCCTCAGAGAAAGGCATGTAATGAGTGTCATCAAGGCAAAACTTAGCTTGTTTTCACAAAAAGTGCTTTGAATATCTTAAGAAGTTAAGCAACTACTGTTTACAAGGACTGACTATCATCATGGAGTGGCCAGTAGTTGTTCCAAGGAAAGCATAGTTAAGATAACACAAGCTTAAGATGAATAGGTACAAGATTGTGACACCTAGTTATTCAAGAATAAAACTTGACACAAGATGAAATGACAACCCTTATGGTGAAAGCAGGGCTCCAAAATCCAAGCATGGGATTTTTTTTTTTTTTTTGGGGGGGGGGGGGGGGGGTGGGCGTTGTAGCGGCTACAACAGGTGTTCATCATATAAAGGAAGAACATAAGATTTCATTCGCTTGACTAAAATTAGAAGGACATACCCTAACCTAGTGGGAAATTCAAATAGAGACCTTGAGTTTGGAGGGAGAACCTCCAATGACTAAGTGGGAGGATTTCGAAACCCTCATAAAGTCACGATTTTACCCCGTAAAGTATGTAGAGGACCAATGGATACAATATCATTACTTCAAGTAAATATAGGGGCAAGTGTACAAGAGTACACCACATAATTTGGAAAGATGGCATAATGTTGGATATCTCCCCAAAGAACTCAGACATACTCCTCAAGTTTCTAGGGCAGTCTACGCAACCAATTGCAAAAGTAAGTGACATTATTCAAGCCCAAATCAGTGGATGAGGCTTGTGTATAGGCACAATATCTGGAGAACATTGGCTAGAAGAAATTGAGAAAAAGTGGGTCAAAGCAGAAAGAGCACCAGGAAGCTTCCAAGGAGGGGAAGAAGAAGTGGAAAGGGGGAAAGGATTAAAAAACAACAACCACAACATACCAGTGCAAATATACCAATAACCACTGCAACCACTATAACATTGATGATCATATAGAGAAAAAGTGTTGGAAGTTCCATACAAAGATTAACCTGAAGAACAAAAAGAAAGATACTTAGAAGAAAAATCTCATGGCCACTAATTCAAGTAACTAGGTGGAAAAAAAATCTTATGTGAATGAGAATATTACATATACATGAGTGCAGAAGGGGGTGAAGCTGAGTATCCTTCATTAATAGGAAGAGAATGAAAAGATTACACTCTTCCATATAAATATACAGGTCAAGAAGACAACAATTAATGCTTTTTTCACATCGACATCACAGGAAAATCTCATTACAGTAGAATTGGTAAATAAATTGGGATTGGAATTTCCTGATCATCCAAGCCCATATCCAGTGGGATTGGTAAATAAGGATGTTGAAATAAATTTAACCAATCAGTGAAAAATCAAAGTTGGTATCAATTTTGATTTTGTTGGTGAAGTTAAACTAGATGTATTTCCCCTTGATGTATGTGGACTGATGTTTGGAAGTCACTATATGTACATGCAGATTGAAATCTTCATGCGGAGAACCAACTAGTACCACCTCATCAATGATGAAAAATCCTTCATCATTAACATGCACAAAGGAAAGTCTAAAATTTCACTAGTAAGTGCCAACAAAGCCAAGAAACTGACCAATTTTAGTAAGAAGTATGTTTTACATTTTATAAGAGAAAATCAACCTATATAAAAGTCAATATGAGCAAATTCATCCCTATAATCATGTACTAAGGAATAGAAACAAAAATTGGAAGAATCTATACATGCATGAAGGGATGTGTTCCAATATCCTAAAGGGAGTGGAGCACGAGACCTAGATGTTATCGAACTACCCATTTACAAACATTGGGTTATATAGGCAGTCCATTATAGAAGCATGTGAGGTGAAGAAGTAGTGGAAACAACTACTAGAATAGGGTGTAATTCGACCAAGTATCTCACCATATGGGCCACCCTTTTTCATTATGCAAAAAAAGGAAGGGACTTGGTGGATGTTTATTAATTACAGGGTGTTAAACACAATCACGCTCAAGAAGAGGTATCTCTCACTTGGGATAGATGATCTGTTGGATCAGTTGTAGCAAGGCAAACACTTCACCAAGCTAGACTTAAAGTCAGGATATCACTAGTTCTAGATCAAGAAAGAAGATACCTGGAAGACTGCCTTCAAAACCAGTCGAGGTTTATATGCATTGTTAGCCATGTCATTTGGCCTATGCCATGCACTGGCTAAGTTTATGAGGTTAACAAATGATATATTGCACCCTTTTATATATTCATTTGTCATTGTCTATTTGGATGATATACTTATATACAATGCTACCTAGGACGAGCACATCTCACATTTGATTGATATGCTAGATACATTAAAGAAACACGAGCCACTAGCAAATCTTAATAAGTATAAGTTTCCATGGTAGTATTTGGTGTATCTAGGGTATGTCATAGATGGAGGAGAGCATAAAATACATCATGCCAAGATGGAGGCCATTAAGTGGTTGTAGCCTACTAATGTTTCTAATGTTAGAGTATCATTGGGGCAACATAGTACCTAAGGAAATTCATAGCCTCATTTTTAGTAGTAGTAACACCAATGACACCATAACAACGAGTGATAAGAGTTTCCAGTGTGGAAATGGTCGCCAAAGGACCTTTGATGAGTTAAAGAAAAAGATAAATCAAGCATTCGTTTTGGCATTATTGAACTTGCAATAGCCCTTAAAAGTGGAAACAAATGTGAGTGGGTGTGTTATGGGAGCGATTTTGATGCAAGGAGGAAAGCTTGTATGTTGATATTTTGAAGTATTTCAAAGTGAAATTCTTAACTACCCCACCTACAACAAGGAGCATTGCACCCTGGTCCAAGTTGTGAAGAAGTAGAAACACTATCTGGTGGGAAAAGAGATAGTAATCCACACATATTACCAACCACTATAGTACTTGCATGCCCAGAGTAAGGTACAACAAACCGAGAGTTACAAGTGGATGGGGTTTCTATAACAATTTCATGTAGTGATCAAGTGCAAGTAGGGAAGCACAAACAAGTTGGCCAACATGATTTCAAGGCCACCCGCATCAAAGATCACAACTCTGGGAACTCTTATGCAAATGTAACCTCTCACCCATGATGCATATAGAGAGGCATACACAGAGATGAGGACTTCAAGGAGGTGTTTCAACATTTGCAAAGCCATAGTCACATGCACGACAGTGACGACATAGTTGACTACCATCTCCAAAATGGTTTACTTTATTGGTCAGGTAAGTTATGTGTTCCTAAAGGTGAGTAATTACAACTGATCAAAGAAGTTTCCTATTGCAAGGCATTTTGGTGTAGGGACTACAGTGGCCAACCTGCAGAGGTATGTGTATTGGCCTAGGATGCAAGAAAAGGGAGCTAGGTTCGTAAGAGGATGCATGCTTTGTTGTATCGACAAGCCTAGTAATAAAAAATAGGTTCTATATCATCCCTTTCATGTACCCACTCATCCTTTAGAAATATTTTTCATGGACTTCATGGGAGGTTTACCATCACCCAAGAAGGGACACGAGTACCTATTAATGGGAGTTGACATGTTCAACAGGATCTGTGTTCTAATATCATATAAAAATATTATTAGTGGGAAAGAAGCAATGAAGTTGTTCTTTGGACGAGTCTGGGTGCACTTTGGGATACTGAGAAGCATCGTTTTAGACATGGACACATGAATTCTTAGTGCATTTTGGACTAAATTGTGAGAGACGATCGAAATGATACTGAAGAGGTATACAACTTTCCATCCATGGAAAAATGGGAAAATAAAAGTAGTTAATAGGTCTTTGGTGCAAATTTTGAGGGGATACAATTAGATCATTCAAAGACATGGAATGAAAATCTATTATATATACAACACTCATATAAAAAAGCAATCCACACTTCTATTGGTAAGTCCCCATTTGAAACTTGTGTTTGTATATTTGCAACCTTCATCTTTGGATATCGCATATGGGCAACGAGGAAAAGTAAGGGAGGATCTTACATGGGATGTCTTAAGGGCAGAAAAAATTGTGGAGAAGATTATGCAAATCCATCTACAGGTACAAGAGACACTACAAATGTAACAAAAAAAATACAAGGCCAGGCATGATTAACAAAACATAAATAAGTCATTCAAGGTGGGAGACAAAGTATGGTTACATTTAAGTAATGAGAGGCTACAAGGTCTTGGTAAGAAAATAAAGCCTCAACAATATAGCCCATTTGAGAAATTAGAAAAGGTTGGAGAGAATGCCTATATACTTAGTCTACCCCCATACATGCACATTTACTCTGTGGTGAATGTTGAGAATCTAAAACTCTATGAGCCTTCCATGGTATACCACAAAGAGGAATATGTCCTCCCTTATATACAGGTTTTGACACCATATATTCATGAAGAGTTAAAAGAAGATACAATTTTGCATAAGAGGTTAAAAACTACAAGATAGACACGACATGAGTTTTGGTAGATTGGGTTGACGAGAAACTTCCAGGAGAGGTTAAATGGTACACCTAAGAGAAGGTGGAGGAAAAATTTCCTGACTATTGAATTTTGTAGCTATTGTTGGTCTTAATAATTTATATTTTATCCCTTTGTAATGAATAAATAATTTGTAAGATATGTTCATGTAATTTCCATTGTTTATCCCTTGAAAGAATTAATATAAGACATGTTCTTCATGTCAGATTTAAAAGAGAAAATTTTGAAATTTGAGATTTGAATTTTTGGCTCCAAACTTGTCAAGTCATCCCCAGTAAGGAGACACACCCATTCAAACATGCATATCACTATATATAGAGAATTTGACCAGCTCCACAAGGCACCATTTGATCTCACGCATAAATATATCATATAGGCATCCAAGAAAAGGACAAGAAGGACAAAGAAGAAGGACGAATATCAACTCTTTCTCTCTCTCTTACTCACACATGTGGATCTCTCTCTCTTCTAACTCACATGTGTGTTTCTAGGAATTTTTTGGGCAACAATGTTTGAATTAAAGGGCTAGAATTTTGGGCAGACTAGAAGGCCATTTTTTTGGGTTTTTGGACAACTTATGGGATGCTAAATTTTGGCCTAGGGCATATTAGATAAGATTGAATTGTTGGGTAGATTGGAGACTTGACTTGAGAGTTGTTGACCATAATTGACCATAAGAATTGTTGGTCAATTTGACCTCATAGTTGACTAGTTGCATTAGATGTATCTATTGTTGAACTGGAGAATTTCTCTAAGGAAAAGGTTGTTGGGTTTTTCCCCTAAGTGGATTTTCCTACAGTGAATTTTGTGTTTTATATATGCATTGTAATCTATATTCTCCTTGTGCTTTTATAGTTGAATTTCTAAAGTGTAATTGCTTAATGATAAATTGTAATTGTAAAAAGAAAATCTACATTATTTGAAGTAATTATCAATATTTCAAAAATTTTTGTTTGTGTCTATTACACTTGAAAATTCAACACTCGCCTCATTCAGTATAAGTTTTTGGGGACCAAAATCCTTCAAAAATGGGAAGGTATGAGCCAAGTTGGATCATTATACTATTTTTTGTCCATCCTGCTACTTTAATAGTGAAAAAAAGTGGAGGAATCAACACATAGGACCATTTTTTCACTGTAGTTCTATTTTGGAAAATTTTGAGTCAAAAAATTTAGGATCCATTTTGAGGTTGTAAATAAACACTTTTTATGGTCTTGACCTTATTATGGACCCATATCTCTACATGTCAACACCTTTCTAATGACACAAAAATCACCTCAATTAGGGTTTGTATGAGAAAGTTATGCCTCCTTAAAGTTGACCTACAGAAATTGGCCACCGTAATTTGAGAGGATGCCACATCAACCCACATTATTCATGGAAAATGGGCTAGCCACATGATCATGATGAAGAATAATTTAGAAGATTCAGTATTGTAACTCTAGTCAAGAGTTGAAGGAGTGAAACCTAACCACTGGTAGGTTATCAGGTTGTGTTATAATCGAGCCACTATGAGGAAAACAGGTTCCATTATATTCAAGTGTATTTTGTTCCATAGACGAGCACAATAGCCAAGAGTGGATAGGAGGAGGGAAAATAGAGAGGGTTTGTGCATTATAGCAACCCACAGGCCATAGGTCTCATTTATTTGTACTTGCATCCAGTTCCATTCAGAGAAAAAGAGAGTGGTGCAACCTCACCTTCCAATTGGGTTTTCTCCTAGAAGGGTTTCCTAGGTCATATATTGTGTTATTGTGGTTTATGAGTGATTTTTATATTTGTTCCATATTTTCTATATAATTAAAATTTTCACGCATACAGAATAAATGATAATTAACAAATCTAGAAATCTAAGGAGAAATAAACCCTCATACTGTAGATTTCAGATTGCCTAATATATTTTAGTGGATATGTTGTGACGAACTGTCTTCATGTTCATATTCATTACATATAAAATTAAATGGGTGCACACACAACATAGATCAATTAATTAATTCAACACTATATGTGACGAAAAATGAAAGGGAAATCAACATAACTTGCTTGAGCTTTGTTCATAATTAACGACAAATCTCTTCAACCCTTGTTACAAGAATGAACTCAAGCAATTCATTTAACACACTAATGGAAACAAAAGGGAGTATAAAATCTCAATTATGGGCTATGGATGCCCTTTTTCACACTTAATTATTCATAACCATGCTTTTATAAAATAATGAGAAAAAAAAAAAAAAGGAGACATAGGACCAATGTGACAGATCCATAAGAGGTAAAATGAAATAAAACTAATGCAAAATGGAGCATTGATCTCTCAAATTTCTAGCATCATAACAATATGGAAACTCTTGATATTTGTGTCAATGTTGCATCCACTTTTTATGGACTTTATTAACTTCAAAACACATTCTACCCGATCCTAAATTCTTAAAGGAATAGTTGGGCTATCAAGCTAATTCCTTTACCAAAGTAAAAAACACAAGGAAGCCATGTTGCAAGGTAACTAAATATGGCTATCTTTCTACTTCTACCCCTCTATGGATTTAGAACCACCCCCTTGTATGTGCTAGGTATGTGGTTCCATAGGTCTTGATAATCTCCCAATGCGGGAGCTTAACAATCGTGATGGGATTCACTACTTGGGTGGAGGTTGTGCTAAGGGAGGTATGTTTTTGCAATACTTCATGATGAGGGTCCCCTTTATTGTAGATGTGGCCAACTTATATTCATTTCCATGTATATACTTGGATGGCCTTCCCACCTTGAAAGTATTGTTGGGTGTGTGTTACATTCTTTCCACGACTAGCCCCACGCATGAAGTCGAGGGGGGGGAGGGGGAGGGGTGGCGGCGGTAAGGCCCACCTCTATTGCGAGGGGTCACGGGGGGGCGGTAGCCCCCCTACACGTAGTTCGGGGAAGCACCTTGGGAATTTTTTTTTGGACCCTATATTAGGTGGGCGAACCTACCTATGGTTTTCTGCATGGGTTTCACACATGGTTTTGGGCATGATGATTTTTTGTAGATCCGGTCAAGGAAACTATGATTATGTTATAATCCTTGGTTAATGGTTTGGGTTTTATGAATGCCTCAACATGTATATATATATGTACATATATGTATATCTATATACATATATATACATAGATATATATATATGTGTGTGTGTGTGTATTGTAATTAATATATATATATATATATTGTAATATTGAAAGGAATAGAATGAAAAATCAATCTCGTGGTACTGGTTTTAGGATCCAGGGGAAAGTCTTTGTGTATTTGTTTTGTGTTTCTCGCCATTGTGTATAATCTTTTTTTTAAGAATTCGTTCGCTGGTAATCTTTATATAGGGTTAAAACCTACAAGAATAAAAAATGACTTTTCTAGCTTAGTCTTCTTTTAGTGGTCCACTTCATCAAAGAGTGAATATGCAATGTCCCAAATGAAGAAATTTTGGAACAAGCACTTCACATAAAATTTAACAGAAGATCTCCATGTAAAAATAAACAAATAGAGCACTGTAATCTCATAACACAATGAACAAGAAAATTCTCAACTTTTTTATATTAGATAACTGGGGTTTTATATGTTAGAAAAACCAAAATAGTTGAGATAGTTGTGGCCTCATATAGATCTACAATAATGCCGCAATCAACATCCCAAAACAAAACTGAAAATCAAATAACTACAACCTGTGAACCCTGAATGGATCCATGAAGGGAAGAGATGGGTGCTCGCCCACTCTCACTGAATCACCCGAGGGTTTTTGTGTTGGGGCTATTGCTGAAGTCGAGAACCGAGTTCTCAAACCTCTCGACAAAACAATACTCGAATCCAAGATGCCTCCAAATGATCTTCTCCTCCTCTTTTATAGATCTGATGGATACATCTCCAAGCCTCTAGAAGGATCATATTTTATTATTATTCTAGAAGCTCCTCCATTTACTTTATCTTAAGTGACCCTTTTATTTTATTTTATTTTACTTAAGTCACTTTTGGCCCATTTCTTCTAATTTATTATTTTTCCTTAATTAAGTGACTAATTAAAGTCATTTTTTTTAATTAAGGAAAATGTTAAATCACCCATCATACTCTCTTTGGACACTGAAAGTCACTTCTCAGCACCCCATCCTATAGATCTTCTCGTTCTGCTTCCAACAAGCTATTGTACTAAGTTTTTCCATCAATTAATCTCTCTAGAATGCCACCTTGAGCATAATTAATTAAGTTAGGCCCCATAATAATGCTCATTTTTTAAATTGTCAGAATATGATGGAATGACAAGCAAACTATGCGGAAGATGAAATATGCTAAGTGAATGCCATCAGATCCCATAAAAACTCCTCAAAACTCCATCAAGATCCTTGATGACATAAACCTGCTCCACTGACCTAGCCATCCCCTACCCTGGAAATCCAATTTGGCTGTACTATGAAGAAGAATAAAAATGGGGACATCACAGTCGTCCCACCCCAAGATTACTTTCCCTCAAGCAATCCAAATATGTGGACCAATTTGGTGGCCAGACGCAACTGAGGCCCAATTCCTAGATCCCATATGAACCATTGGGTGATGATATGCTCCTGTGTCATCCCTCCATGAATGGACCCCTCAAATCTTGGAACCCAGACCAATCTTTGACTGACCCTGTCATCAAAAAGTCTTCTTGGATCCCAATTCCACCAAGAACAAGTATCAAGGTTCCTATAGGTTTTAACCCCATACAAAAATTACCTGCATAAGAATTCTAAAAACAGAAAATAAACAAAGGTGAGAGCATAACACATAAAACAAATATACATAGATACTTTCCCCTGGATCCCAAAACAAGTCTACCAAATTGATTTTTCATTATGTTCCTTTCAATGTTACAATACATATTTATACATGCTGAAGCATCCATAAACACTGGATTAGAACATAACCATAGTTCACTTGATCGGATCTACAAAATACCATGGATCGAAAACCATCATGCCCAAAACCATGTGCAAAAACCATGCACAAAACCATAGGTAGGTTCGCCCACCTAATATAGAGTCCATTTTTTTTTTTGGTAGAGGGGGGCTACCACTCCATTGCGCAACAAAGGGGGAGCTCTACCCTCCCTTTAACCCCCCGGTACTCATGGAAAGAATAAAACACAACCGAACATGCTCCCACTCGTTGTTTTCTTTCCACATGAGAGCTTAGTCATTTATGTAGCCCTACACCACCTGCTGTTTCTCTACACTTGTTGTTTCTCTACACCAAGAGAACTTCTCAAAGCTCACAGTTTTTGTCAATGCATCTGCAGTATTCTTCAAAGTGTCCACCTTTACCAGCAACACTTTTTTGTCTTCTATAATATCCCTCACAAAGTGATACTGAACATCAATGTGCTTTGTCTTTGAATGGTAAGCAGGGTTCTTTGCCAAGAAAATTGCACTTTCGCTGTCACAGTCTATCCTTATAGCTCCCTGTACTAACCGCATACTTGAACACAATCTCTGCAACCAAACTGCTTCCTTGCTTGCATGAGTGGCTGCCATGTATTCTGCCTCTATAGTAGATAGTGCCACAACAGATTATTTCTTACTCATCCAACTGACTGCACCTCCAAATAGGTTAAACACATACCCACTTGTAAATCTTCTCTGATCCATATCTCCATCCCATTTTGCATCAGCAAAGCCATCAATATCCAAAACTCTATCCAGTCCTGGTCTTCCTTGGTAGCACAAACCATAATCACTAGTGCCACAAAAATACCTGAAAACCCGCTTCATTGTTGTCCACTGCTACTTCCCTCGTTTTGACATAAACTTGCTCAATACTCCCACTGCATGTGCAATGTCTGGTCTAGTACAGACCATCGCATACATCAGGGTACCCACTGCACTTGCATATGGAACACGAGACATGTCCGCTTCCTCTTCTTGTGTCTTGGGACACTGTTCAACAAACAACTTTACACCTATAAGAATAGGAATCTTCATCGGTTTACTATCCTGCATATTAAACCTCTACAGTATTGTCTTAACATACAAGCTCTGGTTTAACCAGAGCTTCCTCTTTGCCTGATCTCTTTTAATTTCCATGCCCAAAATATAGTTTGCAGCACCAAGATATTTCATGTCGAATTTGGAGGACAATTGGGTCTTCAAATCCTGGATAATTTCTTTGTCATTTCCAACCAGCAACATATCATCCACATACAAGACCAGATAAATAACACAGTCACCAATTAATTTTAAATAGACACAATGATCTACTTTGCTTCTGGTGAAGCCATGTCCCAGTATAAATGTATCAAATTTTTGATATGACATCCTTGGTGACTGTTTTAACCCATACAAAGACTTTTTTAACTTGCATACCAGTTCTTTCTTATCCTTCACCGCAAAGCCTTCAGGTTGCTTCATGTAGATCTCTTCTTTTAGATCCCCATGAAGAAATGTTGTCTTCACATCTATTTGTTTTAGCTCAAAATGAAAAGCAGCAACAACAGATAAAAATAATCTAATAGAAGCTACCTTGGCAACAAGAGAAAAAATATCACCAAAATCAATTCCCGACACCGGGGAATAACCTTTTGCTACCAACTGAGCTTTGTATTTCTCCACCTTTCCTTCTATATTTGTCTTCTTCTTGAACACCCATTTTCTTCCAATGGGTTTCCTTCCAGCCGGCAACTCCACCAGATCCCAAGCCTCATTTTTGTGCAAAGATTCCATTTCATCAACCATGGTCTCTTTTTAGAGTTTTCCATCCTCTGAATCTACTGCTTCCTTCATAGTTTTGGGATCATCGTCAATAATAGATAAAGCAAAATTATAACAGAAGTTAGATGGACTATACCTTTTTGGCTGCCTTCTTTCTCAAACTGATCTTCTCACAACTGGAGTTTGTGGCTCTTCATCTTCTAATTCCTCTTCTGCTGTAGAGTTTGATTCTTCCTCCTTAAGCTCAAACTCTATCTTCTTAGGTTCCTTTGGTTGGAATTCATGTTTAATAACATCTTTCACCTCTCTAAACACCACATCTCAGCTATACACAACCTTCCTTGTTACTGGGTTCCAAAGCTTATAACCCTTTAAACCATCCTTATACCTAATAAAGATGCACTTTTCAGATTTAATATCCAACTTTATTCTTTTCTCCTTTGGAACATGTACATATGCATCACATCCAATTACCTTCAGATGTGAAAGAGAAGGTTTCTTACCAGTCCATACCTCTTATGGAGTTTTATCCTCCAACGTTGATAAAGGTGATCTGTTGACCAGGTAACATGCTATCTCCACTGCCTCTGCCTAGAATTCCTGTCCTAATGCAACACCACTGAGCATGCTTCTTTCTCTTTCCATCAACGTCTTGTTCATTCATTTTGCAACTCCATTTTTATCAGGTGTGTATGGAGTATTCTTTTTCTATGCTATACCACACTTCTTACAGAATTCTTCAAATTCATTCTTGCAAAACCCTCCATCGTTATCTGTCCTCAATACCTTTATCTTCTTCTTTGTCTGGATTTCTACCAGAGCCTTAAATTCTTTAAACATGTCAAAGACTTCAGATTTCTTCCTGAGGAAATATATCCATGTTTTCCTTGAGAAGTCATCTATAAATGATACATAGTACACAAGCTTACCCAATGATGGAACCTTCACAAGTCCAAACACATCACTATGCACAAGCTCTAATATATGTTTCGCCCTCTTACCACCAGAGGGGAAACTCACTCGATTTTGCTTCCCATATACACAATTTTCACATAAATAAAAATCCAGAGAGTTATTAGTCATACCTTCTACCATACCTTTACCATGAAGTATTCGAAGGTCCTTCTCTTCAATATGTCCAAGCCTTTGATGCCATAGCATGGCCTTTTCTCTAGAGACCACTATATTTTCTGCTCCACTTTCAGGAACCATAGAATTGTTGCACCCATCAATAGTAGTGCTACCTTGCAGCTTGTACAAAGTTCCAACCCGAACTCCCTGCATCAATACCAGTGCTCCCCCATCTTGCAGGTATCTTTCTCGAACACTGTTTTTACACCTACATCATCGAGCTTGCTTACAAAAATCAGATTCTGGCTAATGTAGGAATACACAGAACACCCGAAAGTGTTCTAATCCTTCCACCTTGCAACTTCAACTTGACTTTTCTGCGACCAACAATTCTAGCCTTCCTATCATCCCCCAAGAAGACATCACCACCATCATATTTCTCATACTCGCAGAATCACTCTCTATGAGGAGTGAAGTGGAAGGATGCGTCTGAGTCAATCAACCATGCCTCATGATCTACATGTGTACATGAAGAAGAAGCCAAGTACACATCCCCACCTTCATCTGAGGTGGTTTTCGCCTATGCAGAAGGAGCATCATCAGATCCGTTTCCTTTTTCATGAGCTTTAGATTTATAGTCCCTTTTGTAGTGCCGTTCCTTTCCGCATTTCCAACACACCTTTACAAGTTTTCCTAGAGATTTATATCTCCCTCTAGATTTAGATCTCCCACTTGAGGACTTATTTTTGTTTCTGTTATGGGACCGTCCTCGTACAAAAAAGTCATTACCATTCTTCTTCTCCATATTTTTTCGT
Organism: Pinus tabuliformis; assembly: GCA_031772625.1. Taxonomy (NCBI): domain Eukaryota; kingdom Viridiplantae; phylum Streptophyta; class Pinopsida; order Pinales; family Pinaceae; genus Pinus; species Pinus tabuliformis. The sequence continues at coordinate 735,662,004 of CM062805.1, read as the reverse complement.
CTCATCTCCTCCGACAGCAAGGATGAGACTATTTCATCAAACTGCAATGTAGTTGCATTGCTACCTATTGTAATAACTAGACTATCCCACGAATCTGGTAGAGAATACAACAAAATGAAGCACTTATCTTCATCTGAAATTTTAATATCAACAGATAATAACTGACTTACCACAGTATTAAATGCGTTCATATGCTTTGTCATTGAGTCTCCATATTTCATCCTCAGTTTATACACCATAGGAACAATTTATTCACTAGAGACTTAGATTAGTACAAAGTACCTAACTTTTCCCACAAAGCCTTTGTCGTAGCTTGCCATGATACATTCAACAATACTGAATCTGAGACGCATAATCATATTGTGCGTTTTGCCTTCCGATCCAACTTCTTCCATTCTTCATCGGACACTCTCGTTGGTTTAGTATCCGGATTTAATGTGATCCACTGATCTTTTTTCCACTAACAAATCCTCCATCTTGAGTTTCCACAACTCAAAACTCAGACCATTAAATTTCTCGATCTCTATCTTTCCATTGCTGGCCATCTTCTTTCACCACTAGAATCGATCCCGCAGATCTCCCACTGAATAGGGTCTACCACAGGCCCGAGCAAAAAACCCCTTAGTAGTAAAGGCGTCCCCTTGAAGCCAAAACAACTCTAATACCAAATGTAGGTTTTAACCCCATATAGAAATTACCTGCATACGAATTCTAAAAACAGAAAATAAACAAAGGAGAGAGCATAACACATAAAACAAATATACACAGAGATTTTCTCGTGGATCCCAAAACCGGGACTACTAGATTGATTTTTCATTATGTTCATTTCAATGTTACAATACATATATATACATGCCAAAGCATCCATAAACCCCACTTCATTAACCCTGGATCAGAACATAACCGTAGTTCCCTTGACTGGATCTACAAAATACCATGGACCGAAAACCATCGCGTCCAAAACCATGTGCGAAAACTATGCACAAAACCATAGGTAGGTTCGCCCACCTAATATAGGGTTAGTCGTGGAAAGAATATAACACAACCCAACAGTTCCAAGGCTCCAGTTGTGCTATAAATCCACCCATGAATGTTTCTCCATCCACCGCGTACGAACTCATCACCTCTCTCTAATCCAACCTCGGGCATAGGCTGATGTCAACACCACTCTGCTGATGCTGGGCTAGTGCTACTGAAATACTGATGAACTGTCAGTCCACATCCCATTTCCTATTGAAACATATAATAACCCCCTCATCTAAGTGCCCCTGCTTTATTGTGCCCCGAACTAAGGTTGATACTCCATCAAAAGGATACCAACTCATGATCCCCCGCCAATCTAATGTATGGACACCTATGCAAGGGATACGCATTCTATGCTAATATTGGCCCATGCTCAACTCTTGATGCTCTACCTGATCAATTAAAACATGTACAAGAAATCCTGCCTGTCTGCCTCTAATGGGAAAAAGTGGGCACACTGTGCTGCAAGCCCTGTCTATGTATTCCTGGAGAGGGCTGCTGCCTGAAAATGCTACAGCTCAGCTAGCTGCCACTACATATGTTTGCACCTCATCAATGGGTAGACCCAAAGATGGATGCACTGCCATCTCCCTTGCCTGATAGGAAACTCCATGCTTCTCCAGTCCATCAATATCCTGCCAAACTGTCCTGTCATACTCCAACATCTCCTGATGACAAGTGTTAGCAAATACTGTCACCCTGCCAACTGTTTATACATCAGTCTACTCCTCATTAATGGATGACCCCAAGTGTATTTTCTCATCCTCCACCATCACAGGTTCAATATGAACCTCCAATTAGCCTTCCCTAGAAGGCTCACCATGCATACCGTGCACATCATCTTCCTCAACTGACTCATGATCCACCATATGCTTCTCATGCTGAATCACCACCGGTGATTCATCATCATGAATGTATCTCTTAAGACCCACTAACTTCTCATCATATGAATTTGGCCTGCTGTGAACAACTCCACTTGAGTCATGCTCCTCCGAAGCATCCTCGTAGGAACCCATGGACTCATCCAAAGAAGAATCTTCACCCCAATTGTCAGAAGGAATATCCATCTGCTCTACCTCTGTCATCTCCTCCATGTCACTCAAGCATGAGTGGTCAGGTCCCCAAGGTTCCTTGCAGATGAAGCAAAGTCCCTTCCTCCTCAGTTCATTCCTACTGCATGATCCCGCAAACCTGAGTAGCTTCTCCCTAGTCAATTGTTTATCAAACAACCCAATGTTATGCTCAACCAACCTTTCAGCTAGCTCATAAGAAACATGTGAGGTCAACTACTCTCTCCTCCAAAGAGACAACAATTGAGACTGCAACTCTCCACAAATGGCATCTGCAACCTCTCATACATGACGACAAGATGGATTGCATGTGTCCTATGACTGTGTGAGGATGACTTTTCATAATTCTGAAGAAGCATGGGAACATTTGATGAATCCATCACACTCAAGATCAAACATGATTTCATAAGTCCTAGTCATGGCCATAACTCCTAAAATCTCAAGCTTTTTACCAAAGGTATAACTTGCACTGTTGTACAAGTCCTGAAAAGTATCTACCATCAGCTTCTTACCAAAGGTATAGCCTGCACTGTTGTACAAGTCCTGAAAAGTATCTACCATCAGCTTGAAAAATATCCTCATAACATCATCATTATAAGGAGCTATAGGGGCGTTAGTCTCATGATGTTATTGATACAAGATGCAACTGGAAGTCTAATCCCTTCACAAGTTTCCTTCAAGAAATTGTGTTTTATGAGAGCAGGCATCATTGGTTTTAGAGCCCAAATTACTTTGTTGCCTTCTAACAGGCTCACTTTGGAAAGGAGGGCATCTAGTTTATCAATTTTGAAGAGAATTTTCCATGCGACCCTCACGTGCTTCAAATCTGCCCCAAGAGTAAAAATCTCGTGTCCTATTTCCTGCCCTTTCTACAAGTCTTTTGGTGGTTCTTGCTAGAGAAGAGTGTGGGTCCTTCTTAAAAGAGAACTGCTGTTTAGTTTTGTTTTCTGGTCCACATCGCAGTCTATTAAGGCAATGTTGTGTCGATTCATGAAGTGTTTTAAGAACTCCATGATTTAATTACATATAATAACTATAAATTCTTTCTCCTAGCAGCAACTCTGGTAAACCACTGAATAAGCATCGTTTAAATAACACAACACCATCTTGAGACACTACAATGCTTCATTCTGACTGTTATAGCATCAAACTCACTAGTTCATATATCCTAACCTCACAAGATTTCACACTCATCATTACACAACACATTCTCAACAATATTCATACATTATTTAGACAAGCTAGTGACCCACAAAAACTGAGACTCCAACTATGATAACTTCAAACAACAGGGCCCTCAAGACAAAAAAAATGTTACAAAAAGAGTAGAGGATCCTGGGTTGTTCCAGCTTGTTTTACCAGCGTCAATACTATGCAGCAGTCTTTTCGCAAGCCGTCAATGGGCTAGAGATAAGGTAAATATCATGCCCTTCTTTACAATTTGACCCCTCCAACGTACAAAGGCAACCACGAGTAGGCTCAGCGTTGTGAAATATTATTTTGGTAATCCAGAAGTGGGGTTATGTGGCCTCTGAAGACAACTACTAACTCTATGCAAGGGTGGCTTCTCCCAACAACGCGTCCAACCAACAATAATATACCATACAACTCGTTACCTTCTCCTTCAGAAAAGCTCGTCCGGATGATGGGATACTGATGCAACAATAAGAGGGAATGCTTATTGACTTCAATGTAATTTCTGGTTTTGATTGGCAGTCACATATAAAATTTATCTAAAATATGGCACACAGTCCAGGAATCAGGCTCCAATAGCGCAACTATGCCTAGATATCCTCTCATCCTCCTTATTGTATTTTATGGAAATTGTAATCATGAACAGGAGTCCTGGGTAATTAGCTTCACGTTCAACATAAGGGATACGACCTACCTTCTATTTTGGCTATGAAAGTCGATTCCAAGACTCATATTTGAGCACGTCTAGTAGGGGAAGACTCATGTCCCGCCTCTAACCGGTAGCTCCCCTCAGTAAGGTTCACGCTCTCCCAGAAATTGGTCCTCTGAAAATATGAACAGTCCTACACACAGGACTGTAAGTCATCCACCACACGCAAACTCAACTCATCCTCTAGATGATAAGGGAACCCGTCTAGCGACATAAATCAAGGAATCTTGTCCAACTCTTGGTTCATACTAATGCACAGATCACTTCAACTCCCAATAGCGTTGCTACCCTTCAAGCGCTACACTGCAAATAATTGCAAATACAAGCTAGTTGACAAATCTTTGCTCCTGTAACTGACTCGGTTCCACGAAATTTTTTCCAATGGTAATGTGTCCTGCACAAGTCAATTCAGCTTCTTTAAATATCATTGCTTGGACTCAGCTTCCAAGAAAATATGTTCAATCCTGTATAAGAACTTTTTTCATCGGCCAGAACTCGTTCTTCCGATCTGGGGAGAGGAGACGACCTTCGATGAGTTCCGCCTTTTAAACTCTGGGTACAACTTGTCCTTTCTTGAAAGGACGCCACCTTATATTTGAAATAATAATTGGTCCCATTGAATTGAAACGATACCATAACTCGATAATGGCAAGAAATTTTCGCTCAGGAAAATGGAGAAATTCCGGCCGTATGTCGACCCCCTTCTACGCGTATTTTGATGGTAGCAATCTCACAATCGTCGACAATAAAATTTTGGGTTCTGAACAAAAATCAATCCACGGCCTGCAAGAATTGATGATATCGACCTCAAAATCGGCTAGGTAGCGGAATGGATCCTCAGTCCCTTAAGAATATTCGACTATCCTCAGTTTGATTGCGGCCTTGCTCTAATTCAACAATCGACAAAACTCGGCCCCTGTGGCTCTTAGCAACTCAGACTTTCATGAATTTGCTGCTCGATGATATCATCATTGTATGTGACCAGAAGAATGACCACTCAGCGTACTCAAGTCCTTGGATCAGTTGTTACGTGTGCATGGGGAAATTACACATTGACTTGTGCCCGTAATTTGACCACGATTTATCTTTAGGGGTTACGGAAATAAAAAACCGGCTTCAACCTATTGCCTCACGTTGGAAATGAAAGCGAATTCTCATCAACGATTTTCTACTCACTATTCAACACCAACTTCCAATGATTCATTTGGACCCTTCGTAATGAATCGGCCCAGTAATGAGATCTTTTGCAAAAATAATATCAGCGTCAACCCTTACAAAATTAATCCCACAAACTTAGCTCAAAATCATTTTTGCAAATAAATTTGAAACCCTTGAACAATAATAGCGACAATTAAAAACTTAAAACCCACCGGCTAAGTGAAGATCAAGGCTTTGATACCACTGTAATGTTCCAAATGAAGAAAATTTGAAACAAGCACTTCACATAAAATTTAATAGAAGATTGCCATGTAAAAGTAAATAAATAGAGAATTGCAATCTCATAACACAATGAATAAGAAAACTCTCAGCGTTATTATATTAGATAACAGGGTTTTACATTCTGGAAAAACCAAAATAGCTCAGATAGTTGAGGCGGCCTCAAATAGATATACAATAACACTTGAATCGACCTCCCAAAACAAAATTGAAAATCAAATAATTGCAACCTATGAACCCTGAATGGATCCACCAAGGGAAGAGATGGGTGCTCGCCCACTCTCACTGAAAGGGTTTTCATCCTAGGGCTACCACTGAAGTAGAAAATTGAGTTCTCAAACCTCTCCACAAAACAATACTCAAATCCAAGATGTCTCGAAATGATCTTCTCCTCCACTTTTATAGATCTGATGGATAGATCTCCAAGCCTCTAGAAGCATCTTATTTTATTATTATGCTAGAAGCTCCTCCATTGACTTTATCTTAAGTGACTCTTTTATTTTATTTTACTTAAGTGACTTCTAGCCAATTTCCTTTAATTAATTATTTTTCTCTAATTAAGTGAATAATTAAAGTCATTTTTTTTAATTAAGGAAAATGGTAAATCACCCACCATACTCTCTTTGGCCACTAGAAGTCACTTCTCAACATCCCATCCTGTAGATCTTATCGTTCCAGCTCCAACGAGCTATTACACTGAGATTTTCCATCAATGAATCTCTTGACAATGCCACCTTGAGCATAATTAATTAAGTTAGGCTCCATAATAATGCTCATTTTTTAAAGTTGTAGTAATGCGACAGAACGAAAGGAAAATTGTGCGGAAGATGAAATATGTCGAGCGAATGCCATCAGATCCCATAAAAACTCCTTAAAACTCCATCGGGATCCCTGATGACATAAACCTGCTCCACTGACCTTGCCATCCCCTACCTTGGAAATCCACCCTAGTTGTACTATGAAGAAGAATAAAAATGGGGACATGACATAATCATATAGTTGAAAATGGTCCATACTTTCACCATGGGTTGTATTTTTCATGTTACTTTTGACGTTGAGTGCATGACTTCCTTATATTCTATTATGAAGGCCTTAGTTATTTCCACCCTAATTAGATCATAATATTTGTAAGGAGCTGCAAGAAAAAAATGTCATTTCAAGTAGTAGGAAGCCACATGTCAACATACATGATATATCATCCATAAATACTCCAATGGTGGTTAGACCTGCTATGGCCTTTTCACTAACAACATTCCATTTAATCCACCTCCCATTACAATTCTCAATATCTACCTTATTTATGTTTCATCCTTCATCCTTAAGAGGTGTAACTCACAAGAAGGCACCTTATTGATAATATCAACAACCACAATAGGTGCATGAGCCTTATGCTCCACATCAACTTAGACCTCATCCAAATATTTTCTAACTTGTTCATAAATATTTTCAACTTCAATTTAACAACATAAATGGAATTTGATGTTGGGAACATCTTCAATAATATTGCCCCATATGGTTCTCTTGATAACCTCTAGATTCTTCTTCCTCTTGGAATGTTCTAAAATTTCTTCATACTTTTGTTATAGCTCTGATGCCACTTGTTATAGATCTAACCCAGAAATATTATAGATCTGATATAAAAATATAAGATAATGCAAATAAACCCAGAAATAACATGAAATGATTCTTTGTTGATCAAACCCTTAAGGTAGGGCAACACCATACATTCACTCTTAAGGAAGGAGAACACTCCACAAGCCATATGCCTGTTCATACAATAATCATTGACTATCTTCCTTGACATGGAGTCTCTAGCCTCTATATAGGCCTCATACATACAATACCATGGGTCATTACCATGGTTCCCTCATACCATCAAACTAATACCATGGGCCCATTACATTATTACTAACTACTTGTGGTCCCTTACATGATATGGGTTAACCACCTTATTTATTACTATGGCCCATCCCATTATTACATTATTACCTTGGGTACCTCCCTTGGTACCCCATATTAGCCCCCCTAGGTATATAGCATTCCACCCCCCTTAGCATGTTTCGTCCCCGAAACATGGGAAGAACACAAATAATAAGATCTACTCAAAAGAGTAGTCCACTGGTACCATGCACGTGCATCTAGCCATCCAAGAGAAAGGTGAACCCTCGGTCTCGCTGGTGCCTCGCTCGCTTGAGATGGAAGTTGACTGTGGTAGCTCTTCTGTGTTGATGTGTAGTAGGTGGATCTTCGCTCCTCTCTATCTGTCCTGCGGGGGTTGTTGTCCATGTGGCTAATTGGTTGCCATCTTGATGGTTGTCTTGCGGGGTGATGTGGGTGATGATATGTTGAAGTTTTAACCCACGATGGCTTTTTCTTTAATTCACCCTGCTGTGGTGCCTGTTGTGGTGTCTTCTTTTCCAATATGACTTCAACCACTGAGCCCTCCTCTGATGTATCAACACCTGTAACCTTTTCTGCTTCAGCCTCTGTTTGTGTTTTATTGTCTATCATCACTGGCTCATCATCTAATATGTCAGACCCTGGAACATCTTCTCCTTCAGCCTCCTTGGACTCTACCTGTTTATTAATGGAAATATCCTGTAATGTAATTTTCTTCTTTTTATACCAAAGCTTCAGGAATTTATTTTGTACATTAATATTGATAATACTCGCAGATTCCATCCAAGGATATCCCAAAACAACATCCATATTATCCATATCTGAAGTATAAAAATCACCATGCAAAACATACTTATTCATAGAAAGCTTCAAATCCTTATAAATTTGAACATCCTCATCATCAACCTGTGTATTTTCAATTTGCTTTGCTGGAACTTGTAATTTTTTTGCCAAATTAACATTGATGAAATTATGCTTGCAACTAGGATTTATAGAAACAATGATTTTCTCTTTCTGAATCAATCCATGAACCTGCAATAAGGATATACCAGTAGGAAATAACCCCATATGTTTCTCATCATCTTGTTTTCTAGCATGAGACCATCTGTCTAAAAGGAATTTTTCAAATGCTTCATCAGGCAGGTTGTAACACTTCGTTTTGTTAAGTAATCCCCACCATGTGGCCGCCTCATCTCTAAAATCCTCCACTACCCACCATTTCCAATTGCTTTTCCATAACCACTTCTATTTTTTTATGTATTCTTCAATAGTAGGACCACTATCTTTTCCTGTAAAATAAAGAACCTTGCTAGAAGCCATGAAGAGAGTTTTGAAAAAAATTCACTTACTTGGCGAAAATTTGAAATTGTCACAGTTTAGTCAATATTGCTCAGAATCCCTATTATGACCTGTTTTTGGAAATGGAACAACCATTCTGCATCTGCCCATGTGATAGAAATTTTGATCCAGACAATGAAATTTCAAATCTGAACTGCAACTCTCCCGCTGTCACCAAAATTTCTGCAAAAAAGAGCTGCTTTTAAATCAGCGATATCTCCTTCATCCGGATTCCGATTCGACTGATTTTTTTTTGAAATTGGGTAATTTTTCTCAAACAATCCAGATCTACATTTAGATTATGTAGATCGTGCACCAGAACGTCCAGATCTGCGCCGCAAACTCGCTGCCCTGAAAAATTCTTTGCAACCCCACTGATTTTTAGATTAGCGATATCTCCTTCATCCGGACTCCGATTCAACTGATTTTTTTTTTTTTTTTTGAAATCGACTATTTTTTCACAAAGAATCCAGATATGCAATTAGATTTTGCATATCTTGCACCAAAATTTACATATCTGATCTACAAACTCGTCGCCCCTGAAAACCTGCAAAAATAAAAAAAAATTCTCCACTTTTTTTGCCCAAGAAAGAGCTCTGATACCACTTGTTATAGCTCTGATACCACTTGTTATAGATCTAACCCAGAAATATTATAGATCTGATATAAAAATATAAGATAATGCAAATAAACCTAGAAATAATATGAAATGATTCTTTATTGATCAAACCCTTAAGGTAGGGCAACACCATACATTCACTCCTTAAGGAAGGAGAACACTCCACAAGCCATATGTCTGTTCATACAATAATCCTTGACAATCTTCCTTGACATGGAGTCTCTAGCCTCTATATAGGCCTCATACATACAATACCATGGGTCATTACTATGGTTCCCTCATACCATCAAACTAATCCCATGGGCTCATTACATTATTACTAACTACTTGTGGTCCCTTACATGATATGGGTTAACCACCTTATTTATTACTATGGCCCATCCCATTATTACATTATTACCTTGGGTACCTCCCTTGGTACCCCATATTAGCCCCCCTAGGTATATAACAACTTTTTTTGTCCTCCTAGCTTTTGGTCAATTCTACTTTTAGATCTACTAGGTATTTCAATGCATCATCTAGCTTTCAGCCTTATTTTTTTTTCAAATATTATTTCCTTTTATATGCTAGGGATTGTGGGTTGGTCTATACCCTCCTAATGTTTAGCCTTCTAGTCACCCACCTCTTCCAAAAACTCTATTATTTTCTATTGCAACCCAATAATGTCAAAATCCTGTGTAATTGATATTGTGATAGTAGGAGGGGGTGCCCATAACCTCTCTATTCTAGAAGACTTGGTCTAATATACTTTGATTTCCTCTTGGGTCTTGTTTGGCTAGGTTACCAATACAAAAAAAACTGTCCTAGTCACTTCCAATGAGGTTACTTTCTCAACTACTAATTAGATTTTGTTATTGAGATAATAATTATCATTGTTTAAAATGTTAATCTAATTTTGTAATTTCTCTTTTTCATCCATTAATCATTGAACTAGATGGAAATTTATTGATGTATGAGAATTTTTTATGCTTTTTATCTCCCTCTACTTATGTTATGGAAATGAAATTTCTTCCTTGTTTGTTTGTATATCTCCCTACAAAAATAAACTTCTTGTCCAATATTCTTTTTATGGTGTATGCGTTACTTACTATAAAGGTTTAAAATTTACAATATCTTTGCAATACTTCTCATAACTAAGGTATTACTACTTTTTGACATCTTTATTGTCCAAATCATGCCACCAAGAAGTTTGGAGCCTTACAAAACACCCCAATCCTAGGCTTTCATCTCCAAGGTAGGCTTGAACACCAAAGGCTCTAAAGTAGTCATTGTGAATCACCCACTCTTTGTATCATAACATGGGAGAAACCTACGACCTCCAAGAAGACCTAATGGTTTTTGTGAAGCCGTATAATTCTTCCAAGTCTTCCCCTTATCCTTCTCTTTCAACACGTTGTGTGATGAGGGTCCTCCTATCATTATAAGGGTTAGTAGGTGTAGACGTTGTGACAAACACCCTCCAAATTTTTTCCTACACTTGAATTTTGGAGCTCCCTTATGATCTTATGATCTGTCGTTCCAAGTTGATCAGAGTCTCTTCATGGTCGGTTGATGACTTGCTAAGTGTTGAAGTTCCTTGCTTACACATGATTAGATTTTTGATGCATTCAGAAGCACACTTCATTCCAACATTCGTAGTAGTCAATGTCTACCTTTGAAGACAGGCATTGCGTAGTCTTGGAGGATAGCTCCTGTGCAGTCCTTAGTGGCAGTGATTGCACAATCCTTAATGGAAAAAATTGTGCATTCCCCGATGAAAATTCTTGTGCAGTTGACAAAGACAGTCATTCCAAAATCCATGTGGACAATTAGTGCACGATTTCAGTTGTCAGTCTCCCTTGCTCTTAGTTTCAAATGTACCATAATCTTGGTGAGTTTTCTCAACTATCACTTTTGTGTGCTTTTTCTTTCATAAGTGTCGCTTTCACTTTTGTGACTATCATTTTCAGTTTCTTTCACTTTCACAAGTGTCGCTTTTTATTTCTTTAACTTTCACATGTGTTACTTTCACTTTCTTTAGCTTTTGCAAGTGTCTTTTCACTTATTCTTATTGTTGCAAGTTTCACTTTTGATTGTTTTCACTCCTGCATGTGTCGCACCTTAGTGCATCACTAGAGGCAAATATATTGAACTATTTTGAATTAGCTAATCATATATATCATAAGAATATATGCTAGACACTCTCCCACAACTTAGCACACTTACATGTTGCAGTCGACACCTGTGTTGTGACTTGTATTCTAAGTGTCACAAAGGTACATTTAAACTGTCACACTTAGAAATAAAGGTCACTATGTTGTCATTTCAAACTATGCATGTGGATTTTGAGAATTATGCATTCTATTCGCTTGTGTTTGATGGTACACATGTGTGTGATTCGGTTTTGGAACTTGTTTACATCATATTTTCTCCCTTGTTCCATTGATCCAACACTTTGCCAATTTTGGAGTTCATCCCTATCCTCAGATCTTGTGCAACACACGAGCATACTTAATCTTCCAGGAAATTAATGAGTACTCTGCAAAATCGCAAGTCTTAGTGATGAAATCCTTACCTCTCAAACATGTGCACTCTGAATATCCTAAGGAAAACCTCCTCCACTTGCACATTGAGCAACCTTGGAGTCTAGACCATCAATTTGACTGCTTAGCCTTTCCAAATACACAATTCATTGCTCCTATTTCCCTAGATTGCGCATTATGTAGTTGCAATAGATAATGGATCCATCCATGTGTCATTTTCATGCCCAACTATGCAGTCCCTCAAGCCTCCTCTTAAACTACTACGCATTTCATAGTTACAATGCCCTAACCTGCCTTCCTATCTCCCTAACTTGCTCAACTGTGTAATCCCTTCATCTAGTGGGCCTCCTACTGTGTATTGCATAGTTCTAGTGAATAATGGGTCACCTATAGATCACTAAAACCCTCAACTATGCAATCCTTGGAATTTGCTCCTCAATCACTATGCATTGTGCAATTATAGTGGCTAGTCTTGTCTCCCCGTTGACCGAAACCCCTCATTGCGCAAAACATTTATAATTCTTCTCTAATTTCACATTGTGCAGTTCTAGAGGATAGCGTGGTCATCCTTGGGTCCCTATAGTCTTCAACTACACAATTCTTAACTTCTTCTCTCAAAACCCTTGCTTTTTGCCTCATCACAATTAACATCTTCCATGAGCAAGCAAAAGTAGAATAAGAGGTTTTTAGACTGATGTTGGCTTTTCATTAGTAGACACCATCTATAACTATTATCATTTCATCACGGCAAGGTGATCCTCAAGGGAGGTCATCAAGGAGAGGCTACAAAAGGAAGCACTTGCGAAGAAGGAGCAAAAGAAAGAACCAACATGAAGGACATTAACGAATCTTGGATCAAGACAAAGAAATGGAAACACATGCTAACTTGGAAGGTTCCAACACTCATCTAGACCCTTTGGAGGGTGATGATGAAGAGAAAGCAAAGACTCATCATGAATAAGTCAAATTCATAGCAACGAGGAGAAGGGTTGGGCATTGATGAAATAAAGTCTTATGTCACTGTCACCAAGTCATGGATTCTCAAAGTGCCATTACAAAGTCATATGTGTCAATTTGTTTTGTCACATCATTTGTGGAATGTAATTATGTAATTTCCAAAACATTAGAAAATGTAAAATATGTGGAAGCCCAAGGGTCCCACATGGAATGTGAACAGTCACTAGAAAGTTCCGAAGTCACGTAGAAGGTTAAAGCTCATGTAGGAATTCAAAAAGTCATAGTAGAAGCTCAAGGGTCATGAGGGAGTTCAAGAGTGTCATGGGAGGTGGAGAGTCACTTCATTTGTTATAAATATATCCTTATAGCCCAATCAAAGGGAATTTGGACTTTTCACCTTGAATTCTCTTGTTTGGCATAGGAGAGAAGATCTTTCTTTGGAGGAATATATAGTGACTTAATGTTCCACTATTGGGGCTAGTGTGGCACCATTGTAATTTTATATCTTGGGACTTTCATTTAATATATGAAGCTATCAAAACCGGCGCACTTTCATGCATATATGGTGGATGATTGTGAGACTATTTTTTCATGGTTTGTGGTGTATGTTTATGTTAACACATACTAATGAAAATGAACTTTTTCATTGGCTTTGGTATGCATCTTATTGAATGTGAGTTGTTACTTGATTTTATGATTGTTGTTATCTTGTGAACTATATTGCAGTTTAATCAACAATTATTTCCATGCTCTTGTGTGTCTCTTTTAGGATGGTACTATTACTTTTCTTTTAGACGCTCACTCCATATTTTCCCTTCCATGAAAGTACGTTATGTACATTTCAATTGTATGCCTCACTATGTCAACTTACTTGCTTGTTTCAAAGATTGTTTGCATAATCCCTTATGTTGATAATTGCAGCCAAGGAAAATTCCTAAGAACAATGGAAACCAACCTTATTTCTCGGTTGGGGTTCCTACTCCAAATGGTGTGAGGTCTAGTTGGGACTTTATACCGGGGAGATCCCCTTGGTTAATGGATTTCCAGCACCGTCAACTGTTGGAGCTAGAAGGAGGGCCAGATAACAAGCTGAGCCCGTGAATTCTGTTTTCAATATCTTATCTTAAATGGCTTCTTCCCAAATCTTAATCGTGGGGTGTTTCTTTGAGAATTACAATATTTAAATTCCCGCACAACTAATAGATGACTTGTCACATCTTAAGTTTGATAGCAAGGGTAAATCGTCCATTCTAGAACATACACTTTTGTCTCTCAAATTTTGTAAATTTCATAGAATCGATTGTGAAGAAGTTGTTTGTACACTTTTTACCCTCACACTTGAAGGCCGAGTTAAGAATTGGTGTCACACATTACCAATTGCTTTTATTCATTCATTTTGACAACTTGTTAAGGAAATTCATGAATCTTTTGACATGTACGATTATAAATATGTATATAAAAGAATCAATCAGCTTAGAAGGAAACCCGATGAATCATTAGAGGCTTTTCTTAACTAGTTTCTTCACCTTTTCTATGAATTTATTGAAGAAGATGTTGATTTGGATTTCATGAGTGGGAAGTTTCATTGTTTGGTTCTAGTCCCTTCAAAACTATTTACATCAAATTCTCCAGATGGTTTTTCTCCTTCAACTTCTCTCAATTATGAAGCACCTCCATTTTCGGAGGAGGAATCTATTACTTATTTTTTTGTCATCCTTCTTTGCAATTACCAAACAAAGGTGACACTCTATGTTGAGGTTGGTTGCAAAATATGAAAACCAAATTGCTGATATGTTTCTCCTACATTCATCTTCTTCCCATGGACCAATTTTCATTCAAAAGAACCTTCATGGTTCTCATTACCCTATTGAATTTAATCCCTGAATTCTTCAAGATAACACTAGCATGCATAATCGTAATCTTGAATCTGATTCAATTGAAAGTAGTATTTCTTCAAGGGATATCTATCATCTACATCTCACGGCTCTTTGTACCTTAGTTTTCTTGATCAATCCGCTCCACCAAAAAGTTTTTCAAATCTTCTTGATTTTCAATTTGCTGGTCCAAATGGTGATTAGGTACAAAATGGTCACACTTCATATGCAAAGGAGCAAAAGGATGAATATAATTTCAATTTATATTTACTTTTTCAAATTCCTCTATGTCAGAATAACATTCCTACATTCTTTTTTGATCAAGAATCTCATCATCTTGGTAATCAGTCAACTTAGATCAAACTCCTTAAACAAAATGAAGTGTTGGGAAACCATCATCCTTATAACAATGAATCCACATGTATACATGGCGATTAATTCCCAAGTACATTGAATGATCTTTTATTTTCACAAGAAGACTTGGATTTGTGAAGCTTTGATATGAAACATGATCTAGTCATAGAAGCATTTCTCAAAGGAATTTCTTCCTCAACTTACCAACCCTTATGTGGAGATATGTGTAGTGAACCAATTAATATATCATGTTCTTCTAATACACACTCTGATGAATTAAATTTGAAATCCACATAAGGTGACAAGGTTTCTCATGATGATGTAATTTTTGAACATCTCTCTTACAATTTGGGTAATCTGTTTGGTGATGTTAAGAAATCCAATGGGACGGATTCCAACAACCGTCATCTGATTCAAAATGTTCATGCTGAAATAATTGGTGATAGTTGTCTTCACAAAGATATTGACCTTTCCATGCTTTCAAATTCAATAATTCAACATTTGAAATTTCAGGGACTTGTTAAGATCTCACAATCCTGATGAGGTCTCTAAACTAGGTCAGTTTATAATTCTCTCACATAATTCTTTTCTCACCATTGTTTTATTGGTTCTAAGCTCATTCCCGAAGGATTTCTCATTTTTTCAAGTTAATCTTATAAATCCTCAAGATAGAGCTAAAGACTCATGTTTGGTTAATACTTCTTTATGCAAATCCCTTGCATCAAATTCAGGATAGGAGCATGTACCTTTTATAGATGTAAATAGGTTTGAAATTTTCTATGCTGATGGTTGAGACAAAGATCATCATTCCTTGAAATATCTCTCCTTGTCAAACTCCTCAGTGAGTAATCAATTCCTTTACTGCTTATGATTTGCAGCTAGTAATTTTTGCTCTAGTGCAATCTATCCTCTTCAAGATTGATAAATGCCTTAATCATATGGCAGAGAAAAACCCTCATGCTGGAAAAATAATTTCTCATATTGATATGAATGTTGGATGTGATTCCACACATGTTTCTAATATTTTGTCAACCTGGTATCCTAATTGGTTTTTTAGATTTATCATGCCAGTAATTGTTTTTAATTCCCCAAGCTCACACATTGCTGGCATAGTATGTGACCATATACAAAGGGAACCAATGGAGAATCGAGAATCATATATAGCAATTTATCAATCTAATCATAACACTAGTTCCAACAATTGTCACTCAATTAATCATTTTCCCATGATTACATCTTAAGCTAGTTGTTTGACAATGGTTTCTCTTGTCGATTCTCTTTATAATTCAATTTCGCTGACTCCAAGTTCTTTTTACCAAGAGTTTCATGGTTTTCAAATGGGTTGTTCTGAATATCATGATACCATTTATGATTGGCTAGAGGAATCTTACTTGGCAAGCTCCGTTGCTAGTAATAAGTTTCGATATTTTTTTTTGTTGGCTAAGACTTAGAGCACAAACGAATGTATGCTCATGAGAAACTATCAAGGTTTGTATGATCATTATTCTTATCAACATGGTAAGATTGAAGAATCGTTAAAAGAAGCATTTATGGCACATCTTTCTAGTAGTAGGCAAGACCTTCAATTGTTAGTGCAAGTTATTAAGGCGGTTCTTCTTATTTATGCACATTGTTTTATCCTAGTGTTAATTACACATATCATTTTGTTTTCAATTCGGGAACACCTTTGATGATTGCATTGGAGTAGGCCTAACTGCATTTTAGCTTCTCTTTTGCATTGCATGACCCTGCATTTTCCTCTTCATCTAGTCTTTGCATTAGCTTTGTTTCTTGCTTTTTGTCTTGCATGTTGTTCTTATATTTACTTTTTATTTTGATTTTATTGTTTTGTCATGTCTTTTCTTCGTGTTTTGTTTAATAAGACTGTCTGTGGAAACTTATCTTGGTTGTATGAAAGACAATGTGGCGAAACTTTGAAAGGGATTTGTAACACACATAAACACTTGGTTAACTTTTGGTACCTTTTTTTTGCTTGGGTTTGATATATTTAAGGTCTATGATGTCTAAATGGAAAATACAATTCATTCAACTGGAAATCTATAAGAAAAACCATGATGCCCATATCTATTTTACGATCTTCACTGCTTGACTTGGTATGGTAATCAAATGGTTTTTGCATGCTAACCCAATCAAGTAGAGAAGGGAAAGGAGAAAGATAAGAGAGAGCATATTAATTCCAGAGCTATGTAACAGTCTCTGAAGGAACAACCTCTCTTGCTCTCAATAAGTCAAGATCCCTCTTCTACCCTGGTGATATAAATGTCGATAAAATTCCAATGCGCATATTCAAAATAAGAAAAAGGGTGAAAGAAGAGAAAGATTTCCTACACAAAGAGAAGAAGCAAGTGACTTCATCAGGGTACTGAACAGGCATGCTGGAATCGAAGCGGTGCTTGTGTTCCTATAGTGACTCAGTCAGGGTACTGAACATGCTTGTTGGCAATGGAGCAACATTGGATATGGAAGTAAAACTCTATTCGTCTTAAACTCATATATTATCCTTCTCCTAGATTTAAAAAATTGGGATATGGTAAGCCTTGTAAATGTTTTTAGCTGAGAAAGGGAAATGGGAGAGACTACATCCATAACTAGGATAAATGGGGAAGATGAGGTAAACCACACATGAATCAATACTTCTTAAAAGGCTAGACTCTATGCCTAAAGCTAGACCTAAATAGAGAAGCTAGAGTTCTTCTAGTGTGACATCGAGTGTTTTCATTGTGGAAAACACTCTCCAAAATTTTGCCTACACTTTAATTTTGGAGTCCCCTTCTGATCTTATGATCTGTCGTTCTAAGTTGATCAGAGTCGCTTCATGCTCGGTTGATGACTTATTAAGTGTTGAAGCCACTTTCTTACACATGCTTAACTTTTTGATTCATTCACAAGCGCACCTCATTCCAACAAACTTAGCAGTCAATGTCTACCTTTGAAGATAGGCATTACGTAGTCTTGAAGGATAGTGCATACACAGTCCTTAGCGATAATGATTACGTAGTCCTTAATGGAAAACATTGCAAGGTCCTTGTCCCTGATGACAAGGCTTGCACAGTTGACTGATACATTGGGTGCGTAATCCATGTGGACAATCAGTGCACAATTTCGGTTGATAGTCACCCTCACTCTTAGTTGCAAATGTACCATAATCTCGGTTAGTTTTCTCAAGTGTCACTTTTGCATGATTTTGTTTTCATAAGTGTTGCTTTAACTTTCACAACTGTTATTTTCTCTTGCTTTCACTTTCACAAGTGTCATTTTTTCTTTATTTCTCTTTTGCATGTGTTGCTTTCACTTTCTTTAGCTTTTGCAAAGGCTATTTTCACTTATTCTTACTGTCATAAGTGTCTCTTTTGATTGTTTTAACTCTTGCATGTGTCGCACTTTATTGCATCACTAGAGGAAGCTCTAGTGCACTCTTCTGCATTAGTTGATCATATATATCATAAGAATTTGCACTAGACACTCTCCCACAACTTAGCGTACTTTCGGGTTGTAGCCGACACTTGTGTTGTAACTTGTATTCTAGTTGTCGCAGAGCTATGATTCAAATGTCGAACTTAGAAATGAGTTTCGCTTTGTTGTCGTTTCAAAGTATGCATGTGGATTTTGAGTACTGTGCATTCTATTTTCTTATGTCTGACAATATAAATGTGTGCGATTTAGTTTTGGAACTTGTTTACATCATATTTTCTCCCTTGTTCCATTGATCCAACACTTTGCAAAGTTTGGAGTTCATCCCTATCCTCACATCCTGTGCAACTCAGGAGCATACTTAATCTTCCAGGAAATTGATGAGTGCCCTGCACACTCCTAAGTATCAATGATGAGATCCTCACCTCTCGGATCTGTGCGCTCTACTCATCTTAAGGACAACCTACTATGCCTACACATTGATCAACATTGGAGTCTAGACCATTAATCTGGCTACTTAGCATTTCCTAATACGAAGTTCATGGTTTCTCCTACCCTTGATTCCGAATTTTACATATGTAGTGGACACAGAGCCATCTGCGTGTTACTATCATGCCCAACTACGCAGTCCCTCACGCTTCCTCTTCAACTACTTCACATTATGCAATTAAAGTGCCCTAACCTGCCTCTCGGTCTCCCTAACTTGCTCAACTGTGCAATACATTCATCTAGTGGGCCTCCCACTGTGTATTTCATAGTTCTAGTGAACAATGGGTCACCTCTAGGTCATTGAAACCCTGAACTATGCATTGAGCAGTTACAATGGCTAGTGTTGTTTCCTTGTTGATTGAAACCCCTCACTGAGCAAAACCTTGATAAGCCTTCCCTAATTTCACATTGTGAAATTCTAGAGTACAATGTGGTCATCCTTGGGTCCCTATAATCCTGAAATGCGCAATTCCTATCTTCTTGCTCTCAAAACCCTTACTTGTTACCTTGTCACAATTAACATCTTGCATGAGCAAGAAAAGGTAGAATAGGAGGTTTCCAGACTAATGTTGGCTTGTCATGAGTGGAATTCATTTGTAGGTGTTATCGTTTCAACATGGCAAGGTGATTGTCAAGGGAGGTCATCAAGGAGAGGCTACAAAATAAAGAACTTGCAAAGGAGTAGAAGAAAGAACCATAATGAAGGGCAGTAAAAAATCTTGGACCAAGACAAAGACATGGAAAATCATGTTGAACACTCATCTAGACCCTTTGGAGGGTGAAGACCAAGAACAATCAAAGACCCATCATGAAGAAATCAACGTCATAGCAACAAGGAGAAGAGCTGGGCATTGATGAAATAAAGTTTTATGCCAACGTTGCCAAGTCATGGCTTCTCAAAGTGCCATTACAAAGTCATATGTGTGAATGTGTTTTGCCACACAATTTGTGGAATGTAATTATGTAATTTCCAAAACATTATAAAATGTAAAATATGTGGAAGCCCAAGGGTCCCATATAGAATGTGAAAAGTCAATAGAAAGTTCTAAAGTCATGTAGAAGCTCAAAGGTCATGCGGGAATTTTAAAAGTCATAATAGAAGCTCAAAAGTCATGAGGGAGGTCAAGAGTCACGTGGGAGGTGGAGAGTAACCTCATTTGTTATAAATACACCCTCATAGCTAAAGCAAAGGGACTTTAAATTTTTCACCTTGACTTCTCTAGTTTGGCATAGGAGAGAATATCTTTCTTTGGAGGAGAAAGTAGTGACTTAATATTTTACTATTAGGGCTAGTGTGGCACCATTGTAATTGTATATCTCGGGACTTTCATCTAATATTTGAAGCTCTCAGAGCCAACACACTTTCATGCATATATCGTGAATGATTGTGAGACTATTCTTTCATTGTTTGTGGTGTATGTTTATGTTAACACATACTAATGAAAATGAACTATTTCATTGGCTTTGGTATGCATCTTGTTGAATGTGCATTGTTACTTGCTTTTATGATCGTTGTTATCTTGTGAACTACTTTGCAGGTTAATCAACGATTCTTTCCATGCTCTTGTGTGTCTCTTTTAGGATAGTACTATTACTTTTCTTCTAGAGGCTCACTCTCTCTTTTCCCTTAAGTGAAAGTAAGTTCTATACATTGCAATTGTATGCATAAAAATGTCATCTTGCTTGTTTCAAATATTGTTCGCATAATCTCTTATGTTAATAATTGCAGATAAGGTAAATTCCTAATAACAATGGCAACCAACCTTATTTCCTGGTTGTGGCTACTAATCCAAATGGTGTGAGGTCTAATTGGGAGTTATAACCAGGGATACTCCCTTGGTTGACATATTTCACGCACTGGCAATAGTAGGATGGGTTTCCCAAAGCTACTAGAAGGGGATAAGTGACTGTCATTAAAATAGGTTCCCCCTGCCTTGGGTTGGATAGGCTATTTTTGGATATTCCCTTCTCCGTGTTTTGATTCTTCAATTCTCCATGTATTCGCTTTCTTTACCTCTATCTCTTCCCCATCATGGCCCTCTCCTCCTGTTCACTTCTTTGTCTCCTCACCATTTCTCCCATCTATTATAGTTGTATTTTCCACCGTTAGGGTTCATAGATGAGCTACTTGAATTTCCTCGTGCAGGTTTATTAAAACACCATCTGGTATCCCTTGTATTTTGAAATTTGAGAGAGTGATCTCTCCTTGTATCATTAGAAAAGGGAAAATGTTCGTGCTCTATATCATCGATAAACAACAACCATTTGTGTCCTACATCATTTACAGGGCATAATCACCCCTATAATCTTATAGATCTAACCACCTTCACCCTCCTACTATAGCCTATGCCTCAACTACTAATAGTTGTCATCATGCTGCCCTACCTGCAAGTTCCGCTCCTGCAAGTCTATCCCATAAGAACCCACTGTTGCAATGTGATTCACCCACACTCTTTTATTAAGAGAATTTGCAACTTTGTTCACCTGATCTCGAAATCAAACTCACTGAGAGTAGCCAAACATCTAGATTTATTGACATTCAGATTATGTTGGTAAAACAAGTATCTTAATCCACTGTGATTGCTCATTAGAATAAACCTCCTTTCAAGAATATAATGTCTCCATATCTTCAAGGCATGAATGATAGTTTTCAACTCAAGATTGTGAGCCACATATTTCTACTCATGTTCATTCAAATTTCTTAACTCATAGCATACCACTTGTCCTTCCTGCATCAATACTCCACCAAGTAACCTCTTGCAAGCATCTATACATACCACAAAACTCTTTGCTAGGATCTACAATCTTCAAAACCAGAGCATTTGTAAGCAACTACGTCAATTGCTCAAAACTAGTTGCACAATCCTCGGTCAATTAAAACTTCTTCCCTTTCCTCTGCAAAGATGTAATATGATATACAATTCGTGAGAAGTTCCTAATGAACCTCCTTTAGTAACCTCCTAATCCCATGAATGATCTGACTTCATCCACATTTCTAGGAGTTTCGCATTCCATGATAGCTTTGATATTTTCCTAATCCACTGCTATACCTTCCATGGAAACAACATCTCCCAAGTAATGAACTTTTGTCTAAAAGAAACTGCACTTACTAAGATTGGCGTACAACTGATGCTCTCTCAACAATTTTAACACTGCTTCCAGGTGTTCTGCATGTTTTTCTTCATTCTTAGGATATATCAATATGTCATCAATGAATACTATCGTAAACTTGTCTAGATAAGGACACAAAGCTCAATTCATCAAACACATGAAAGTGGTTAGAGAATTAGTAAGGAAAAAAGGAACTATTACAAACACATAATGCCCATACCTGGTGTGGAATGCGGTTCTGTAGACATCCTATTCTTTGATGCGTACATGATGATATCTCGATCTCAAGTCAATCTTCGAGGACATTTTTTCTACCTTAAGCTAATCAAACAAATCATCAATCCACAACAAAGGATACCTATTCATGATCATCATCTTGTTCAACTCCATGTAATCAATACATAACCTAAGTGTGAAATCCTTCTTCTTCACAAACAATATTGGTACACCCAAAAGTGATACACTTGGCCTAATGTATCCCTTATAATTAATTTCCTTAAGTTGCAACTTCAGTTCCACTAATTCTGGAGTGTGCATCCTGTACTGTGCCTTAGATGTTGGTGCTGCTCCCGACATCAACTCAATAGAAAAGTACACTTCCCTATGACAGGGTAACTCTTAAATCTCTGCTAGAAACACATCCTGAAACTAATGGATAACCAAATATCTTTTCAAGACTTTAACATCCTCAACATCCTTCCCTTTGTCACTAGAAATATGAATTGAAAACAATACACATCCTTTCCTACTACTACACTTTGTCTTCATAGTTGTAACCATTCTCACTGCTGTAGGCTTCTTCTTACCCTACAAGATTGTCCACTCTCCATCGTTATCCAAGCACTCAATAGCCTTATCATAGAAATCTACCTTCGTAATGTGAAGGTACAACCAATCCATTCCTAAAATCATGTTGTATGATCCCAATGGAAGCACATTCAGATGTGCTAATGTAGGCATACCATTAAACTCAAATGCAGAAGATCTCACCCAATGGTGAACTTTCTTCTTGATCCTTATACCTAATTGTACCAACCAAGATTCTGCATGGACTTATTTATTCAAGCCACACTTATCCACTAGTTCAGGATTAACATAACTATAATTAGATCCAAGATCAATCAAAATAGAAACAAATTGATCACAAATATTACCTTCCATCTCGATAATATATTCCCGATTATTAGCCTGCCTATCATCCAATGTTGCATAAATCCAATGAATGCTTTGTCCAACATCCCCAACTGTTTGTGCCTCTTGAGCATTGTAAATCTATTGTGTTCCAACCCGATGTTGTGGACAATCTCTCTTACAATGATCCTTGCCACAAGTCCAACATTGCAATGTATTCCTTCCATCACCCTTGTTCTGATACTCAGACTTAAATCCCTGTCCTTTGTCAAGTGCATTGAACTTCTTGCATGACACTGCATTCTCCTTGTTACCTGCATCCTGAGGTCTTCCTCGCTTCTTATCCCACTTTCCTTTAGTCTTGTCATTACCTTTCCAACCCTGCTTAGGTTCTAAATTACTCTGAGACTGCTCATAACAATGCTTCAACTTCCCAATGACTTCTTCCAATGACCAAGGCTCATCATACTCAATCTGATATTTAAAAGTTAATGGAAATCCACTAATGAATCTTTGAACCTTTGTCTTCTCATCCTTAAGATATGGCACATACCTCAAAAGCTCGAGAGACTTTGTCGTGTACTCTTCATCTGTCATAGACCCCATCTTCAACTCGTAGAACTCCTTAGCATTACCATCATAATATCTCTTTGACAAGTACTTAATTTTGAAAATTCTTTTGACTTCATGCCAACTCAACTTTCCAATCTTGATATATCTGAAACGATTCACATATTCCCACCAGATCTATGCTTTCCCTTTGATACTAAAAATATCTATCTTAGCCTTCATGTTCTTTGTATAATCGTGCAACTTGAAGAACTTATTCATCCCAAGCAGTGATGCTTTTGCATCTTCTAGTTTCTGCAACTCTCCATAAAAGTTAGGAGGATTGGCTTTCTTGAACTAATCTGATAAGTATTGCTTCTCACTCTTTCCGTAAGGATGATAATGGTGATAACCATGCTATCTCTCTAATTCATAACTAGAATAGAACCCATAACCACTACCTCTCCTACCAGGTGTATACATCCATTTTCCACCTCTGACTATGTCATTCATGTCCGACCTATGTCCTCCATGAGACTTGCTACCATATGCCCCATTTGTGCTTTCCTCCTGTCCATGATTGATTCATGGTTTTCCATTTCTCTGCAAATATGATAAACTTTGAAGGATCATTGCATTAACCTCTGCTTGCTTTTCCTAAGCTCTCGCAAGTCTTTCTTGTGACTGAATGGTCCTGTCATTATCTGATTTGCAACTTCTGATTTCCGCCTTTATACTTCTCAAGGTATCTGCTATGTGATGAGATTACTCATGTCTTTGTTTCTCATCTGATCTATAAGGAGAACCGCATGGACTGTAATCCACCATCTTGCTCGTCATGTTTGATCTTCTTCTTGCAAACATACCATGTAAGATAAACCCCATATAAACATGATCAAACATACCTTAGTGAAGTTCAAGGGAGGCTATCTCATTTGTATATCAATCCGGATTAACGCAACATATATATATATATGTTGCGTTAATCCGGACTGATATATATATATATATATATATATATCAACATATATATGTTGATATATATATTGATATATATATATATATATATATCATATATATATCAACATATATATGTTGATATATATATGATATATATATATATATATATCAACATATATATCAACATATATATGTTGATATATATATATATATATATATATGTATGTTATATGTCAACATATATATATATATATATATGTTGACATATAACATACATATATATATATATATATGTTGATATATATATATGTTATATGTCAACATATATATATATATATATATATGTTGACATATAACATATATATATATAACATATATATATATATATATATGTTATATGTCAACATATATATATATATATATATGTTGACATATAACATACATATATCAACATATATATATATATATATATGTATGTTATATGTCAACATATATATATGTTGATATATATGTATGTTATATGTCAACATATATATATATATATATATATGTTGACATATAACATACATATATATATATATATATGTTGACATATATATATATATATATATATGTTATATATCAACATATATATATATATATATATATATATATATATATATAGATATATATATATATATGTTATATATATATATATATATGTTGATATATAGATATATATATATATATGTTATATATCAACATATATAGATATATATATATATGTTATATATAACATATATATATATATATATATATATATATATATATATATATATATATATATATATATATATATATATGTATATATATATATATATATATATATATATAGATCAATTGTCTCAACATCAACATCATAGCTATACAAGACCACAATAGTGACCATCATAATGCATGCATAGCTAACATATCGACAACTGACATGCATGCATAACAATCACACCTAGCCCATCTAGTCCAAGAGTTTGAACCTAGAAGCTATGATACCACCCTCTAACAACCTCACCCCATATTTACCCTCTTTAACCTGCCCACTAGGGTAAACATGAAGATGAGAGTTACTATGGGAGACCTGATTTCTAGGATGCACTTATAGGAAATTGGGTCCATATGTCCAAAACTGACTGCAACCACCTAGTGACACATGATCACATTGTTATCCACCTAACTTGACCTAACATGAGGGCAACATTTTTTAGGGAAAAAGGAGAGACCAAAAAAGTTCTCAAATTAATTTCACAATTTTTTTGCTCGGCCTTCTCGTAGAGATCTTCGAAACGAGGTATTATGATATTCAAACAGAGATTGTATGCCAAGGTTATGACCCGAGAAGTTAGAGGTCCAAATTACTCATTTCTAAAAAAACTTTGTATACATAGTACCTGTAGGTTATAAATACATATCTATTCATTAATTCAATAAGCTCACCAGAGAATCAATATTAAGTCCCTATGCCCTCTCATCATAGCTGTAACAACACTTGTTACTTCATGCATTCATCAACAATCAATAACTAAACATTTCATGACAAGAGCCACAAATGATACACATCATATAACCAACATATAACCAAAAAATAACTAGTGTAGGAATAATGGAAACTCAGATATAATATCACCAGTACAATCACTACAAGTATACATGAATCACAGTAGGAGACTAACTCTTATTAATATATGAAAATACTAGCCAAGTTAGGGACTTCCACGTACCATCTGACCATATATTGGGCTAAACCAAATCTCTCTTTCAACCAATCAGCCCCACGCCATATTCCAAGCATGAATGTGGAATCTCATGGAATAAAATAAGTCAAAACCAAACAAGGGCTTCTAGAGGCTAAACCACCTCAACACTCAACTACAATGATTCCACCTCTATAACATCCCCTGGCTAAAAGTTCATGTAATAAAAGTTAATAAAGGTAAAATAAGGCCATGTTAAGGGACACGTATTCCAAGATGAATGTTGGGAAAGACATCCTGGTGTGGGCGTTCATTTCAGTTTATCCCTTATTGAGTAACAAATAGCCATAAGATATAAGTGCTAATTAAAATTCATTAGATTTTTATTTTCATTTGTAGAAAACCAATTTTAGCTAGGATTTAAGGCTTTGAAGTAGGGTTGAAGAGGAAATTCTCTAAGGCCACAAACCAAAACTAGGAGACACTAGAAAATGTAAAATCCATTAGTAGCATAGAATGCCTTATGAGAAACCTCATCTAACATAGGAGTCAAACATGAGGTCTCGTGAGAAAAAGTGGGGTGATATCCCCTCTTGATACATGTTGTACAAGGAATGAAATGAAAGAAGCGAAAGGAAATGAAAGGAAAACACATACACATAGTAATATCATAATGATGTTGTGGAAACCTTCTAGCAAGAGTTAAAATAGCAGAATATTAATGGAACACAAACTTGCTAGAATGGTGGTAACTATATCTAAAAAGAGAGAGATAGCGGCTACAAACATTCACAAAATATACTACAAGAAGATAAAAGGGTGGCCTTTTAACAAAAAGAGAGAACCCCGGGGGTTCAAATCCCTAACCTTGGAAGATGAAGTGCCAAAAGGTTTGTGGACTCCAAGCTAGTTAGTTGCTACATCAACTTCTCGGGGGTACAACTTTTGCATACAATCTCTATTTTTGGTGCACAATATCTCATTGGAAAGAATTATTTGAGGATTAAAACTTTGGATAGGGCCAAGGTATGCAATTTTAAACATTGGCCTATAGAATAGTCAAAAGAATCATTAAGGGGCTCAAAATTACCCCAGAAGTTTGGGACGTAAAAAAGCATAGAAAAATTTCCAAGAATATAAAGAACTGGTAAGTCAATGGAAGAGGTGGTTGGCCATTGATATCCATTTAGATTACCTATCCATTTGTTTGATTGTTTATTGGACTAATAAGTGTATGGGATCTCTAGTGGACATGTTTCTTTGCAAAAAATCCCTCTTTTAGGTTTCAAGCTTAGTATCCCTGCTCATGTGTGCGATTTAGACCCACAATTCTTTTCCCTACTCATTCGATTGTGAATGGTAACCTTAGTGACCTTTTATAGGATACCAACTAGGTAACTATGGGTGGGAATTGTTTGTGGTACAAGAGGCATATGTTACATCACCTAGAGGGTGCCTTCTATTCGTGTGGGTGCTTCGAGGAAGAAGGGTTGTTACAAGGGGGTTAGCATAAATGCTTCTCACACCATTGCTAGCCAAGTATTGGGGACTTGAGCTCACCAAGGGATTTGTTTTTGGAATGCCCCTTTTATCATTTGATTTCCATATTTACAACTTTATATTTATTAGGGGTATGCTCTTTGGTTTGAGTCTATTTGGACATAGATTTATTGGTTTTATTTTTGGTTAAAACTTACTTTTCATCGTGGTTTACTTATGCACCAATCATGAAGACAACATGGTATTTATCCCAAAGAGGAAGAAACACCACTTGTTAGGTGAAAAGTGTCATCATGGATGGTGCTTATTAATTGGAATTAAAAATACATTTAGTTGATTGAAGGGATAGTGATACCTTTGAGATCAAAGTGGTAGACAAAAATCCACTATTAAATTTTAACCCTTTGGTGCCCAAACCTTTTTGTTACTCATTCTAATGAATATTCTTGGTAGTGAAACTTTTTTTTGCTTCATTATCCAACACATGATGTTGGGTGTTATTGAGTTATTTGGTATGGAGGCACCTATTCCTTCTTTACTAGGTGGATTAGTATGGTTTTCCTTAGATTCCTCATCACCACCTATTGGTGGACTTAGTGCTTTCACAACTACACCTAGCATGCATGGATTCTCAAATTGGGTAATGATGCCACTATCATATTTTCCTTCCATTAACATACCTAATATTAACATGCCTATTAAGTTAATGTTAATGTTCATATCCATATTTTTATTTGGTGGGGGGTAAGCCTTTGGTTTTAATGTTGGGGGTGGATCTTAATCTACCTGTACTATATCTATAGATGGCTTGGTGATTCCAAATACTAGATTTACTTCCCCTAAGGTAGCCATATTTTTGGAGGTACATATAATCCTATAGGTAAAAATGCTTTTGGGAGTGATTTTGTCCTTGGGGGAAATAACCCTGTTGGTATATGTGTTCTAAAGGGTGATCCCTATGGGGGGAATCAATCCTTTTGGGACCAAATTTCCCCCCAAGGCTAATCACGCTCGGGACAACAATCCTTTTAGTAATACCTTTGGTCATGGGGCTAGTTACCATAGTGGAAACAACTTGTTTGGGTATTCTTTTGTCTATATAAATCATAATATGGGATGACCTTTTTGTCCATCTAGGTCACAAATAACACAAGCTCGGTTTGAGAGTCCATTGGTGAACATGGCATTTACTTTTTGGCAACGATTAGGTTTACTGAATTTTTAACGTTTAATTAATGACCCCATTCTTCATGGCCATACTTAGCCACCCATCATCAAGCTATCAATCTATCATTTGATATACCGAATTTCAAAAGAAAATGAGGAGTGAACATGTATACACACTTCACCACTTGATATCTATGGTGTCCATCCAATTCCTTGATGGATGCTAGTGTTTGACTACATCTCTTCCAGAAAATCTTGATCAATGATGTTGCTAAATGGTACATAAAAATTGAGAGTGAATCACATTGTGACTTTAGATCCTTGGCCATGGAATTTTTACAACATTTCTAGTTACCCATTTACTACAAAACTGGAACAACTATTTTGATGACAACTTTACATCGAAACATTACCACTCACTTTGATGATCATATCCATCAATGGATGAGATGGCATAGGATCATCTAAGCTAAAATTCCAAATGATATTGTGTAACTACTTTACCAAGTCATTGTTATGCCCTATAGTCGGGGATGGTTACTAAGGAGTAGGCTATACTCTGTGTCCAACACTTTGACTTGATCTACGCTTAGTCAAACACATTGTATGATATCATTACTGATACTCTAAGGTTGTCAAATGATCTCCACAAACCTAAACTCAAACTACATGTTGATGTTGTGGTTGGTTTCATATCCAATGATCATGTGGACCAATTAGTTTCCCAATTAGGATAATTAAATGCTTCATCACACCCCATAGCTACTATGTCAATCACTCAAACTACTTTGGTTCCCACTAAAACCTCCAAGGTGAATTTGGTGTAATCCACATAATCTAAGAATCCTTAGCAACATGAACGAGAAAAATAATAACAAGAAAAAAAATACTTCTAATGAGTAGGTAACATCGCAAACCCAAAACAATGTTAGCGAGATTTGGAAGGTAAGAAGAAGAAGAAATTTTAACGTAATATTTGTGGGGACGATTATCTATCTCATTAATGCCCTTAAATGGATGAGATTATCTATATTTTAATTGATTGAAAGTACCCAACAACCTACTATCTTGAAAAATCCATTCCCCCCATAACACATTGCTTTCACAAAATCTAGCAAGCCTTGTGAGGGGTTCACAAGGTGAGGGTCAGACCCTATAGGAACAATGAGGAAGATTATCATTGCCACCTTAGCAATATTCCTCCTATTTTTAGTGGAGTTTCACCACAAAGGAGGCTTTCCTGTATTTAGCTACAAGGATAATCTAGTTAGAAGGCTCTAAGTGATGCAAATGAGCTAGGTTAAGATACCTTATGTTGGATAAGGTTCAATTCTTATTGATAAAGGAGTAATGTATCATATACCTAGAATAGATAAATACTTCTACACCCTAGGGTTTATTGATATGCAATAATAAGGGAGTACCGAGACATAAAAAAGTTAAGGATAGATTTTACTTGAAGATTAGATCAATAAGGAAATAATGTAAACCCTCAAATAGGCCTCAAGTTGAAGCTTCACTAAGGTTTAGGGTTTCCAACACACAAAATTGATTAAGGAATGATGACATCAACCCTATTTAGGAAAGTTTAATCCAATTGAATGCTATATTTTGTATTCGAAAGATATATGGTGGCAAACCCTAGTTTCTTATCCACAAACATGCATCATAATAACCCTACAAACAATTCAGCCCTAGAAAAAGCCGTAATGGATTGTCTTAAAAATCCTAGGATGTACAAAAATAGAGAAATATTTTACTTTTTGAATAATTTTTATCAACACAAATTTACCAGTTCCTAATCCTACTTCGGTTGATGGAGTTTTAGGGAAAATTTTGGAGAAAAAGGAAAATTAATTGGAGTAAGCTTGGGGGAATATGTTTTCCACTTGTGAAACCATAACTATATTTTTTGTGAGGGGAGAAATTAAATAAAAGATGCACACTAGGAGTTCTTCTATGGATTTCAAGGAAGAATATATTTAACATGCAAAATTTAACCTAGATATCCAATAAATATAATTATTTTAGTTAGGGAACAAAAAGAAACCCCAACATTATTTTATTAATGAAAAATATGTAATGTCCCTTTACAGAATAAAGCATACTTTTTAAAATCCTCTTTGGAACATTTTTTCAAATAGTTTACATGTCAAGCTTTCTACAGACACCTGGCGTGCAAGGTAAATAACAATTTATAGAAGGGATATTCCTTCAAACATTAACCAGGCAACTTGAGCACAAACCCTTATACAACAAGGAACTCAAATAATTCTACGTGATAGAAATTGTACCCAACCAATTTTATTAATGAAAATTTGAAGTTTACAAACCAATATTTAATTTATGGACCCTATAAACACTCTGAGATTGGCATGAATTGACTAGAAGTGGATTGATGAAGGTATATGTCCCTCCAACAAGTTGGTATTGCATACGACAGTCCAATAAGGTTGCCCTTAGGTGTTCCACCATTACGTGGCCTTCCTTTAATAGATTCTACCTACACTAGGAAGAAGACTCAAGCTTTTGATGACTAGAGGCTTGACCTCTCCAAGGAAATGCCGTCTGTGAAAAAGGGTGTGCATATCCTCAATAAAACAACCAAATCGACCTCCAAAGACATAACGTTATTCGTTCGATGAACCTTTCTCTTACATCAAATTCAACCTCCTTCTTGAGATATTATTTAGCCTTCAGTCAAGGACTGATCCGGGCTTGTAAAAAGGCCAAGATCTTGGACCTAAGAAAATAGTGCAAAACTCAACCTTTGCTACAATAGTGTGCTTGGCATCATAATACGATCTCAACCTCTTTTCCTAGAAGGAACTAAAACTACTGAAATTATCATTCTTGGCCTTTGAGTATGTTATAACCTCAACCCATTGGAGATATAAATATTCTGTAACAAAAAATAATTTATTCGGCCTATATTCAGTCCTCCATACACAACGCTCAACCTACAAATAAATATACAATGTATGATTTAATCGATAAGTGTTGGGCATGCAAAATAACCTTTACGGAAATAGTGAGAGATCTTGTTGATCTCATCTCTTGATCTCCATGTTGATCACTAGTGATGAAATCAGAGTGATTCCATTATCTTCCTCTAAACTAAAGCCCTAATTAGTGGATTTATATGATCCCTCATTCTCCTTCAATCTAAAGCATAGTTGAGAGATCGAAAGTCATCCCTCCTTAATAAATAGCTAGGGTGTATCATTGTAACACCAAAACCAATTTGGTCGAATCGGCTAAGGTGGATGTTGCACCACTGAAACTATCCTCCTTACATGAATTAAAACTCTTACATTCAAGCTAAAAGATTTCACAATCAATATCAAAGACAATCATTAATAACGACACATGACCACAACATCACAACAACACAAGAACACAACAATGATCATCATAATGCATGCATAGCTAACATATTGAAAATTAACACGCATGTATAACAATCACACCTAGCCGATCCAGTCCAAGTTTTTGGACTTGAAGCTATGATACCACCCTGTAACCACCTCACCCCATATTTACTCACTTATACTTGCCCACTAGGGTAAACATGAAGATGAGATTTACTATGTGAGACCTGATTTCCAAGATGCACTTAGGGAAAACTAGGTCCATATGTCAAAAACTGACTGCAACCACCCAGTGACACATGATCACATTGTTATCAGCCCAACTTGACCCAACACTATTTCTTTTTAGTTTCGTCTCCTTAAATTTAATATAACTTTCCATTTTTGGTATTTGTTCGGGTTTTAAACTTTCGAGGTTGTTTTGAGGGACTAAACGACATTCTTAGGGAAAACAAAGAGACCTGAAAAGTGCAAAAACTTGTTTCAAAATGTTTTGTGTTCAGGCTCCTCATGGAAATATTCTAAACGTAGTATTATGATATTCAAACAGAGATCACATGCCAAATTTATGACCCTGGGAAGTTGGAGGTCCAAATTATTCATTTATACACACTTTGTGTACATAGTACCTATAGGTTATAAAAACATATATGTTCATTATTTCAGTACGCTCACAAAAGAATCATCAAGAATGCTATATGCCCTTTCCTCATAGTTGCAACAACACTTATTAGTCCATGCATCGATCAACCAATCAATAACTAAACAATTCATGACAAGATCCACAGATGGTACACATCATATAACTAACATATAACCAGAAAATAACTAGCATAGGAATCATGGAAAATTAGATGTAATACCACCAATACAATCACTACAAGTATACATGAATCATAGTAGGAGAATAACTCTTCTTATTATATGAAAATACCAACCGAGTCAGGGACTTCCACATACCATTTGACCATAGATTAGGCTAAACCAAATCTCCCTTTCGGCTAATCACCCTCGCACCATATTCCAAGCATGGATGTGAGATCTCATGGAATAAACAATGAAAAAACGAAACCAGGGCTTGCAGAGGCCAAACTACCTCAACCCTCAACCACAATGCTTCCACCTCTACGTTCAGACATCACTAACACCAATCAGATTAGTCTCTACCCAGGCTGTTCAGGGCTCCAGGAACTAGTAACTCAACTCACAACCTTCCAGGGCTCTAAAGTGTTTGTCCAACCTGAATCTACAGACTAGTAACTCAATCCACTAAGGGCTCCAAAGAATTTGTCCAACCCGACTCTAGGGACTAGTAACTCAACCCACTAAGGGATCTATAGCGTTTGTCCAACCCGACTCTCGGGACTAGTAACTCAACCCACTAAGGGCTCCAAAGCATTTTTCCCAACCTAGGCTCCACGACTAGTAACTCAACCCAAGTTGTTCCGGGTCTTCCAGATCATTTGTTCCAACCCATAACCATAAGGAATTATGAACACCAATCAAAAAACAATCATGTGGAAAACCCACAACACCATGGCTATCCAGGAAATGGCAAGGAAAGGCTAAAACCACTATCGATCCAGGCAATCCTCCATGCAAATGACAATACATAATGATAAAATCACATGCATCCATAAATCAACAAGGAAATCATACATGCAACTTGTTACCTGTAAAACAATCCAGCTGTAGTTGTTGATCCACCTGTTCCCTTACACTTTCCTGCTTTGCCTTTTTTCTCCAAATCCAATGTATGCCAAAGTGCTCCAAGAATGCTCTAAGAATACTCTAAGTGTGCAAGAGCACGAGAGAATATAAAAGAGCTCCAAAACTGAGCAAACAAAAGGTTGTGAACTGATCCTCAGAAGCCTTTTAATCATTGAGGCTTCTATTTTCTTCATTTTCCTTCAATTTCTCTCTCATGCAAATTTGTGCCTTTCACCTCCCTTTTCTCCTATTTTCCTTTCATAAATAAATGCCAATTAATGTCTCTTTGCCTTTACCAATTTCCATAGCTATACATTAATCACAAGTGATACCCAATAAAGTGTTTTTCCCAACATTAAACTTGGAATACGTGTCCCATAACCTTGATCTTATTTTATTTACATGGAAAATCAACCAGGGGCTGTTACAAACCCCTCCCCCTTGGGGGAACACTATCCTCGGTGTTCTACAACACCTATGACCAACAAACCGCTGAAAACAAAACACACTGTGTTCTACAACACCTATGACCAACAAACCACTAAAAACAAAACATACTTCCCATGGAACCTTATAACATAGCTTAATGTAGTATTTTACAATGAACAACAACTGCAAACCATGACCAACATGACAAACATGACAATCATATCGCTTATTGGAGCTTATACATAACTCATTGCAAAATTTACAACAACATCCATATATACATATACATATATCAAAAACTCATTTACTTGAACCATGAAATAATTAAGGATATAAATCTTGCATCTGATCAACCATCTCCCAATGTAGCTTCGTATGGCCCAAAGTGGTTCCATTGCACTAGAACTTGCCTGATTGCTCAGTTCCAGAGCATGAGTTTTTTCTGCTGCAAAATGAACTGAGGTTATTGCTGGAATTCTCCCTCTAGTTCCACCTGCAATATAGACCAATCAATCACATGATTAACATCCTGGACATACTTCTTAAGTAATGAAACATGGAAAACATCATGGAATTTCATTGTTGGCGGTAGTGCAAGTCTATATGCCATTTCTCCAATCCTCTCAAGGATCTCAAAAAGCTTGCAATACCGAGGTTCCAACTTGGCACATGACCCAATCCTCAAGGAGATTCTCTTGTGCTTGATGCACAAGAACACATGCTCCCTAAGTTGAAACTCCTTAAATTATCTATGTCGACCTGCATAACTCTTACGCCTATCCTGTGCTACCTTCAAATTCCTTTTAATAACCTACATTTCCTGTTCCATCTTTGCTAACATATCCAGTCCAATCAATACCTTATTCACTGGATCACTCCAACTGATGGGAGTATTACAACTCCGCCCATAAAGTGCCTTAAAAATACTCATTCTCAAGGACTTTTGATACCCATTATTGTATGCAAACTCTACCAATGGGAGATACTCTTCCCACTTTCGCTGCTGATGCATGACATACATCCTCAACATGTCCTCAAGAATATTGTTAACCCTCTCTGTATGTCCATCTGTCTGCGGATGATAAATTGTACTGAAAGCCAACTCTGTCCCCAAACTTGCAAACAACTCCTTCCAAAAAGTGAAAGTGAACTCGACATCTCTATCTGCTATAATCTTCTTAGGAACGCCATGAAATCTCACTCTCTCGCTAATGAAAATATGAGCTACCTTACTAGTTGAATTCGTAGACTTAATTATAGTGAAATGAGCTACCTTAAGCTATTAACAACAACCATGATGGAATCATGTTGTCTCGATATCCCTGGAAAAACTGTAATGAAGTCCATGGATATGACCTCCCATTGCCACTCTGGAATCAAAATCAGCTGCAATAAACCACCTAGATGCTTACATTCTTCCTTTACACGCTGACAATCTAAACATTTCACAACAAACTCAGGCACCTCTTTCTTCAAGTTTGTCCAATGATTGAACTTCTTAAGTTTTGTCAGAGTCTTTTGATATCCGGGGTAACCTCAATACGACTTGATATGAAACTCCCTCAAGATAAGCTTCTTGAGCTCATGGTCATTTGGTACATAAATCCTGTTCTTGAATTTGACCAACCCATATGCCGTGAGATGATACTCCCCATCCCTATTACCTTCACCCTACTACTATAGCCTGTGCCTCAACTACTGATAGCTGTCATCATGCTGCCATGCCTGCAAGTCTATGCCATAAGAACTCACTGTTGCAATGTGATTCACCCACACTCTTCTATTAAGAGCATTTGCAGCTTTTTTCACTTGATCTAGAAATCAAACTCACTGAGAGTAGGCAAACATCTAGATTTCTTAACATTCATATTATGTTGGTAAAACAAGTATCTTAATCCACTATAATCGCTCATTAGAATAAACCTCCTTTCAAGAATATAATGTCTCCATATCTTCAAGGCATGAATGATTTCCAACTCAAGATTGCGAGTCACATAGTTCTACTCGTGTTCATTCAACTTCATTAACTCATAGTATACCACTTGTCCTCCCTGCATCAGGACTCCACCAAGTCCCCTCTTGCAAGCATCTATACATACCACAAACTCTTTATCAGGATCTATAATATTCAAAACCAAAGCATTTGTAAGCAACTACTTCAACTGCTCAAAACTAGTTGCACACTCCTCAGTCCATTCAAACTTCTTTCCTTTCCTTTGCAAATATGTAATACGATATGCAATTTGTGAGAAGTTCTTGATGAACCTCCTTTAGTAACCTCCTAATCCCATGAATGATCTGACCTCATCCACATTTCTAGGAGTTGCCCACTCCATGATAGATTTGATATTTTCCTAGTCCATTGCTATACCTTCCATGAAAACAACATCTCCCAAGTAATAAACTTTTGTCTGAAAGAAACTGCACTTACTAAGATTGGCATACAACTGATGCTCTCTCAACAATTTTAACACTGCTTCCAAGTGTTCTGCATGTTCTTCCTCATTATTAGAATATATCAATATGTCATCAATGAATACTATTATAAACTTGTCCAGATAAGGACACAACACACTATTCATCAAACACATGAAAGTAGCTGGCGAATTAGTAAGACCAAAAGGACTTATTACAAACTCATAATGCCCATACCTAGTGTGGAATGCGGTTTTGTAGATGTCCTCTTCTTTGATGCGTACATGATGATATCTCGATCTCAAGTCAATGTTCAAGAACTTTGTTGCTCCCTTTAGCTAATCAAACAAATCATCAATCCACAACAAAGGATACATGTTATTGATCATCATCTTGTTTAGCTGCATGTAATCAATACATAACCTAAGAGTGAAATCCTTCTTCTTCACAAAAAATATTGGTACACCCAAAGGTGATACACTTGGCCTAATGCATCCCTTATTATTTATTTCCTTAGGTTGCAACTTCAGTTCCACTAATTCTGGAGTGTGCATCATGTACCGTGCCTTAGATGTTGGTGCTGCTCCCGACATCAACTCAATAGAAAAGTCCACTTCCCTATGAGGGGGTAACTTTGAAATCTATGCTAGAAACACATCCTGAAACTAATGCATAACCAAATACCTTTTCAATACTTTAACATCCTCAACATCCTTCCCTTTGTCACTAGAAATATGAATTGCAAACAATACACATCCTTTCCTACTACTATGCTTTGTCTTCATAGTTGTAACCATTCTCATTGATGTAGGCTTCTTCTTACCATACAAGATTGTCCTCTCTCCATCGTTATCCAAGCACTCAATAGCCTTATCATATAAATCTACCTTAGTACTGTGAAGGTACAACCAATCCATTCCAAAAAGCATGTTGTATGATCCCAAAGGAAGCACATTCAGATGTGCTAATGTAGGCATACCATTCAACTCAAATGCATAAGATCTCACCCAATAGTGAAATTTCTTCTTGATCCTTGTACCTAATTGCACCAACCAAGATTATGCATGCACTTATTTATTCAAGCCACATTTATCCACCATGTCAGGACTAACATAACTATAATTAGATCTAAGATCAATCAAAATAGAAACAAGTTGATCACAAATACTACCTTCCATATTGATAATATATCCCGATGATTAGCCTTCCTATTATCCAATGTTGCATAAATCCAATGAATGCTTTGTCCAACATCCCCAACTGTTTGTGCCTCTTGAGCATTGTAAATCTGTTATCTTCTAACCAGATATTGTCGACAATCTCTCTTGCAATGATCCTTGCCACAAGTCCAACACTACAATGTCTTCCTGCCATCACCCTTGTTCTAATCCTCAGAATTAAATCCCTTTCCTTTGTCAATTGCATTGAACTTATTGCACAACACTGCATTCTCCTTGTTACCTGCATCCTGAGGTCTTCCTCGCTTCTTATCCCACTTTCCTTTAGTCTTGTCATTACCTTTCCAACCCTTCTTAGGTTCTGAATTACTCTTATACTGCTCCTAACAATTCTTCAACTTCCTAATGACTTCTTCCAATGACCGAGGCTCATCATACTCAATCCGATCTTTAAATGCTAATGGAAATCCACTAATGAATCTTTGAACCTTTGTCTTCTTATCCTTAAGATGTGGCACATACCTGAAAAGCTCCAGAAAATTAGTTGTATACTCTTCATCTGTCATAAACCCCATCTTCAACTTGTAGAACTCCTTAACGTTACCATCATAATATCTATTTGACAAGTACTAATTTTTGAAAAGTCTTTTGACTTCATGCCAACTCAACTCCTCAATCTTGATACATCTAAAACAATTCAGATATTCCCACCAGATCTCTGCTTTCCCTATGAGACTAAAAATATCTATCCTAGCCTTCATGTTCTCTGTATAATCAAGCAACTCGAAGAACTTATTCATCCCAAGCAGTGATGCTTTTGCATCTTCCAGTTTCTTCAACTCTCCATAAAAGGTAGGAGGCTTGGCTTTCTTGAAGTCATCCAATAAGTATTGCTTCTCATTCTTTCCGTAAGGATGATAATGGTGATAACCATGCTATCTCTCTAATCCATAACTAGAATAGAACCCATGCCAACTACCTCTCCTATAAGGTGTATCCATCCATTTTCCACCTTTGACTGTGTCATCCATGTCTGACCTGTGTCCTCCATGAGAATTTTTACCATATGCCCCATTTGTCCTTTCCTCATGTCTGTAATTGATTCGTTTCTCCATTTCTATGAAAATCTGATAAACTTTGAAGGACCACTGCATTGACCTTTGCTTGCTTTTCCTAAGCTCTCGCAAGTCTTTCTTGTGACTGAATGGTCCTGTCATTATCTGATTTGCAACTTCTGATTTCCGCCTTTATACTTCTCAAGGTATCTGCTATGTCATGAGAGTACTCATCTTTTTTTTGTTCATCTGATCCACAAGGAGAGCCACTTGAATTGTAATCCACCATCTTGCTTGTCATCTTTGATATTCTTCCTGCAAACATACCATGTCAGATAAACCAAATATAAACATGATCAAACATATGTTAGTGAAGTTTAGGGGAGGCTATCTCATCTGTATATTCAATCTGGATTAACACAACACACACACACACACACACACACATAATGAAATCAACATATCAATTGTCTCAACATCAACATCATAGCGATACAAGGCCACAATAGTGACCATCATAATGCATAACTAACATATTGACAACTGACATGCATTCATAACAATCACACCTAGCCCATCCAGTCCAAGTGTTTGAATTTGGAAGCTATGACACCACCCTCTAACAACCTCACCCCATATTTACCCTCTTTAACTCCCCACTAGGGTAAACATGAAGATGAGAGTTACTATGGGAGACCCAATTTCCAAGATGCACTTATAGAAAATTGGGTCCATATGCCCAGAACTGACTGCAACCCATCTTGACCTACCATGAGGGCCTAAGCAATATTTTTCAGGGAAAACAGAGAGACTAGAAAAGTTCTCAAATTAATTTCACAATTTTTTTGCTTGGCCTCCTCGTGGAGATCTTCGAAATGAGGTATTATGATATTCAAACAGAGATTGTATGCTAAGGTTATGACCCGAGAAGTTAGAGGTCCAAATTACTCATTTCTACAAACACTTTGTATACATAGTACCTGTAGGTTATAAATATCTATCTATTCATTAATTTAATAATCTCACCAGAGAATTAGTAGTAAGTCCATATGCCCCCTCATCATAGTTGTAGCAACACTTATTAGTTCATGCATTCATCAAC